>OY728158.1:1576987645-1579487645 GCA_963277665.1 Viscum album | reverse complement strand
TTGTTACATAAGTATGATGAAGTGAAGTAGTTATGGCATAAAATCCTTGGACATATGTGTTAGAGAATCATGAAAATGTTATCTTAAAGAGATTGTGATTGAGATATTCAAGATTTTCCATGATGTTGAGATTGGTGTTGCACTATTTTCCCTAAAGGAATAATTACAAATTATGTGCATAAGAAAGTTGATATTTGTTCAAGACAACCACTAGAGATGATCCATTCCTATATATTAGGGCCATTGATAAAAAATGAACACATAGAGATAAGTACTTAATTAATTTAATTAATGATTTTATTCTCATAACCATTTTTATGTACAAGAAACAAAAATTAGATGCTTTGAAAATTATTAAATGTTTCAGAAGAAAAGCCGAGAAAGAATGTGAGTATTCTGTGAAAATATTGAGAACTGATAATAAAGGTGAATATATATGTGAAGAGTTCGAAAACAATCTTTAGAAACATGTAATTCATCATATGTATAGTACACCATACAGTCCCCACAAAAAGGGTTTTTTTAAAGAATGTGTAGGGGGAAGGTGGAAATGGGAAGAACCATGTTACTTGAGCATGACCTTTCTCATTACTTTTGGAGGAAATCCATGAGTACCGCAATTTATAGTCTTAAATTTTGTTTCTAAAGGCCTCAATTAGGTATGACTTTCTATGAGTTTTTTTTATGTAAAACTCATTGTTTTATGCACTTTAGGGATTTTTTGTGTACATCTAATATATAGAAGAATGGTGGAAACTATTATATGATAGAACAAAAAGGTGAGGATGGAATCATAATTGACTACTCTCCTGAGGGAAGAGGATACAGATGCATCCAAAAAGAAACAAAAACAAATTATTGATTCAGTTGATGTGATAGTGATTGATGTATTTAGTAAAGAGAAACATGTTGATGAAAACACTGAAGTTGAGAAAGTTGAAGAAATTTTTTTTGATAAGGATACAAAAAAAGTGTATTTCTTTTCAAGAAGAAGATTCAGACTCACATATTTCATGTGATGAAGACAATCAAAAATCTTATACTGGGCTGAGGAAATATGTGAAATTACGAAATAAAATTGTTGATCAACATCCAAAGGTTCAAACAAGAAGAATAACCAATTCCATTACACATAAATCATTTTATTCAAAGGTGGAATACAATGATGTGAATGAAGCTTTTGAGTAACCAGAATGGGTTTAAGACATGAATGAAGAATTGTATTTGATTGAAAATAACAATAAATGGGAACTCATACCCAAACCTGAAAACCAGAACATCATGAGCACCAAAAAGGGTTTCTTGAAACATGCTGAATGAAAAAGGTGAAGTAATAAAAAACAAGGAAATGTTGTCTTATAAAGGATATTAAAAGTTTTATGGTATTGATTTTGTGGAAACCATTGCTCCAGTGTAAAGAATTGAAACCATTAGATTCTATCTCACTATTGCCACATTACTAGGCTACAAGATCTTTCTGAGGGATGTTAAATCTTCTTTCCTAAATGGTTACCTTGAAGAGGAATATTATATTGAACAACCATGAGGAATAGTTATTAAAAAAGTTGAAGGTAATGTGTGAAAATTGAAAAAGATAGTGTATGACCCAAACCAAGCTCCGAGGAAATGGTATTCCAAATTGGAAACATGCTTAAGAATGATAGGTTTTATCTAAGGAAGGGTGGATATAAATCATTACATCAGAAAAATTATAGAGTATTCCATCAATGTAACTGTATATGTTGATGATAATATCTTTGATGTGAATGATGATGGAAGGTGTGGAATATTTAAAAAATAAATGTAGAATTTTTTTGAAATTTCCATCCCTGAAGAAATGGAATCCATTAAAAGAAATAATAAATTATCCATTCCCAAGAAAACTATGAAAAATAAATTCTAAAGATGTTTTTCATGGAATACTCAAAACCAGTTTCCACAACCATTTCACTGGGAACAAAACTGAGTAATGATGGAGATGGAAAAGAAGTGGATCAAAAAGATTATCGAATACTGATTGGAAGTCTATTGTATCTGACCTCCTCAAGACCCGACATTGTTTAGGTTTTTACAATATTTTCTTGATTTTAAGTTTCTCCAAGAGAATCACATTTTCATTCTCGAAAAAGAATTCTCAAATACATCATAGGCATAACAGAATCTAGAATCAGGTATTGTAGGTCTGAAAATATTTATTTATTTTGATATTCTAAATCATATTGGGTAGGAAATGATAATTATAGATGATCAATATCTAGTGGTTTATTCTTTTTGGGAAATAATTGTGGCAGTTGGACTTGAAAGAAACAAAACTCAATAACTCTCAGTATGGCTGAAGCTGAGTATGTTGTTGCTACTACAACCTATAATCAACTTATGTGGATGAAAACACAATTGGAATACTTACTTGTTGAATTGATATTACCATTGCTATTGGGTTGTGACGGTCTAAGTACAATCAATATATCCAGTAATCCAGTGAAACATTCTCATTAAAAACATATTGATATCAAATATCATTTCATCAAAGAGTATGTGGACAAGAGTGAATTGAAGGTATAATATATTCCAACATTGGAACAATTTGATGATATCTTCAGAAAACCATTATCAAAGGAATCGGTCTAAAAAATGAGGTTGAATATGGATGTCTAACCCCATTATCATCATAGTTACAGTATATGTAAATGTCCCCTATATAATCTTACCTTTGGATTGTTTAGTCAAGGGGGGTAATTATTTTGTTTCATAAATGTATTTCAAAAATTATTGAGTTATGGGTATGATGTGAATTCAACATTTTTTAGTGTGTGAACTATTCTTAATATATTATAGAATGGTTTTATGAAATGAAATGGAATTTTTTTCGAAGAATAATAATGAAACGAAAGAGGTGGTCAATATCAGTATTTTGGATAGCATGGTTTCTTCTACTAAGGATTATTTTTTCTTAGATTGAGTTAGCTCACATAGGCTTAGAATTTGTTGAAATGTAATCCATTTCATGAGTTTACAATGTTTACTGATTTATGAAACATGGTTGACAGAAAAACTAAAGGGGGGGATTTTTGAAACCTAGCATACGATCAAGGTGATGATGGTTTTAAGTGTCGTCTGTTTATGTCAAGGTATGATTTGAAGAAAAGGAATCACTTCACTTTGTTTTTAGGAAACAATTTTTTTTGGGATTGTTTGGGAAAAGAATAATATCGATGTTAATTGGGATTATTCTATTATGGTTTGTATTGCATTTAAATCATGATTTATATAGAGAACTTGTGATGGAAGCTTTATAGTAGAAACGAAGAGTGAAAGAGTTTCTTCCAATCGATAAAAATTGTTTTCATATTGTTTTTGAAAAGAATATGATTCATTGTGGAAGTAAAATAAATGGTGGTGTTTTAACTATAACTAGTTACGATTTTGGAGTAAAACTTTATTATGATTTCAAAGTAAAATATGGTTATGATTTCAGAGTTAGATATGGTTACAATTTCATAGTAAAACCGAGTTTCAATTTTTTTGTGAAAGCTTAATACAATTTCTGAGTTAAATATGGTAATGATTTCAAAGTAAAATCTTCTTAAGATTTCGGTGATAAAGATGGTTACGATTTCAGAGTAAAATATGGTTATGATTTTAGAGTTAAATCTTGTTACAATTTTAGAGTAATATATGGTTACGATTCCTGTGTAAAATCTTGTTATTAATTAAGATTAAAATCTATACACAATTTCAATGAAAAATATTGTTATGATTTCTATTTATAATCTGGTTTTGATTTTATTGTAAAAGATGGTTATGATTTTAGGGACAAATATGGTTATGATTTCAGAGTAAAACCTAGTTATGATTTCTATGTGAATGCTGGTTATGATTTAAAGGTAAATGATGGTTATGATTTTAGGGTAAAAGATGATTATGAATTTAGGGTAATAGCTGGTTAAAATTTTAGGGTAAAATCTTGTTATGATTTTAGTGAAAATCTTGTTACAATTTCATTGTATCAGTGTGGTAACGATTTCACTATACCAGTGTGGTTACGATTTCACTGTACCATGGGTGAATATTGAAAACATGATGCCAAAAGAGGAATAAGATATCATGATAATTTGTAAATTATCATACCCATATGTATTGTAACCATGTCGTAGAAGGAATGATGTGGTAACGATGGAATGTTGTGTCAATCGAAGAGATGTTGTTGATTTAGAATGAATCAAATTCAAATTGTTTTGTATCATGCTATGAATGATCATAACCAGATATGATCAAATTCATGATAACAATATCTAGACCATTTGTTTTTAGAAAAGATCATGCTTGGGATAAGATTAATTTAATTAAGTATGAATGAATTGAAAGGTACAACACCATCCATGTGAATTCAGGTGATGAAAAAGCTGATCCTCAATGATTTCAAAGTAATGAAGATAGTCATGATACAGGAACATGTTGGTGAATGAAGTATGTTTTCTATTGTGGGTAAAGATAAAAGAAAAAAGAAGGAAACCGATGAATGAATTTTCAATGGGGGAGCCTTTCTTTTTAATGATTGATTTTATCTTAGGTGGATAAGTGCATTTCATCGAACACATTCAATAGTATTTGTATTATGAATTTTTTTTTAAGAAATAAGTAAAGTAGTATCGGATTCAGAATCATTTATTTATCATAAATTGTAATTGTATGGAGAGTTGAAATGGGTGTCCAGAAAAGAAGATATTAAGATTGGAAAATATTTGATAAGAATCAAGAAGCCTAGACTAATTCGTAATTGCTCAAAGTTTTGAGAAGAAATCTATATTTGGGTGGATTTATGTGTCTGGGAATGTGTTCTGGGATTCCCGCCTAAACATGTTTTAGGTCACCTATAAATGTTGTAAAGTACATTGTATTTGTGTTATTAGAAGAAGTGAGAGAATATCCAGTTTTCTAGAGAGAATCTATGATTAATTCGATTTGAATTGACCATTGTTTTGGGTGGTTCCGATTCATTCTTATTCTATTCAGATCAACAATTGTATTCACGAGTTGAAGTGGATTCGATTCTACTCAATTTTTTTTCTATCAAAAAATTGGAATGGAAGAATTGTATTGAATGAATCAGAATGGGATATTTGTTTTCAGATAATTGTTTTTATAGAAGATTAGACTCACTTCTTAATAACAAAGACCAAGTGCTTCTTACCATTATACTGGGTAATGAAATGAATAATGTTTATTCAATTTGAATACAATTGTTTAAATGAAAATAAGAGCTAATTACATGAGTTGTTACAATGAAATTTTCATACTCTATTGTTAGGAGAGGGTGCACATGCACTACGGGGTTTGTTTCATAGTGCTACATGAGTGAAAGGGTACATCCTACTCATTTTAATCCAATGATTGTTTTCTTAGTGGATTGTATGGTATTAGTTCATTTCCAAACCATACCCAGGACATATCTATTCTTATAGAATAGTGAACCCTATAAATCATTTTGTTCTTTTGGACATTTGTTGTTATTTTCTCAATAAGGAATTGAAATCCTTAACAGGAGTAGAAGGTTCATTCAATTGAAAAGAAACATTAATGAAAAAGTGTATCACTATTTATCCCCTCCCCCACTCTGTGATATGATACTTCGATTCAGTACTTTCATTTTTGAGCTTTTTTTCTCATCTAATGTTTTGAAATTTTTTCACAATGTTTAATGATGAATAAAGTAATGGAGGGGATCAATGAAAAGTTTTGATGTTTAATCATGAAAGGAAACCCTATTCTTTTTAATATTTTATGTTTTATTAGTGAAATGGATAGTGAGTAGAAGTGTATATATTATAATAATAAAGATGTTATGTATAGTTTATGTCTTGATTCTTTAAATCTCGAAACATGATAAGATACTTAATGTGAATTATTAACATAATTCTAGATTATGAAATGTCTAAGGCTGGTGCCTTATATTTTGTATCAGAGATCAGTTTAGATAAATTTTGGAGTTTGAATTATGTTAATTGAATATCCATAAATGATTTTTATATTATGGTCAAATTGAAAGGATATACAATTTAAATAGTACCAGGTTTTATCGTATAAAATATGTTTGTTCATAATGGTTTTCCGTAGAGGAAACAGAGATCCATTGTTGAGAAGGCATACAAAAGAGAATAACCTTCCAAATTCGCATTCCATGATGGTTTGAATTAGAAATGAATATTTTTGTCAATAATGGTGCAGTTGAATCAGGCTATAAATGGTGGTGGTATAAGGAATGAGATCAAATATATTAACCCTAGCGGAACATGTCTATAGTAGAGTATTTCATGAGGCAACATACCACATCATTCAGAGGATCATATGACCCTGTTCAACCAGAAGGGTGGATAAATGCACTATAAAATATTTTATATGTCATGGGTATTATAGAAAATCAAAATGATAGTCTTGTTGTTTATCATTTTTAAGGAGAAGATAATCAGTGTTGGATTATGGTTAAAAATATCAGATACAAAGAAGAGAGAGATGATCTAGGTTGAGATGAATTCAAAAGTATGCATATTGAGAAATATTTTCCTAAGGCATTTTGACATACAATGGAAAACAATTCATGGAACTGAGGTTGGAGGATGAATAAGTGTCTCCATTCGAAGAAATGTTCACTCAAATGGCATGGTATGATCCAAATTTCATCCGGGATCATAATAGTAAGATAAATCGATTTTACTCAGAAAAAAGGCGCGATATCAAAGGGAATTAGACTCTAGTGAAATAAAAATCTATGAGAAAATTGTTAGATGTGGCAAGAATGTGGAAATGGATTTATCTAATGATCTGCTCTTCCATGAAAGAATGAAAGGGAAAGAGTCCAGTTGGTAGGTAAAGGGAAAATATTCATCAAATAATTATGGACCTATTAAAATTAAATTTCAATATTTTGAGAAGTGGGGTAAAAATAATCCTAGAGAATGTCTCTCAAAATATGCAAAGTGATTCTGGTGTAGTAATACTGGTCATATTACTTTTCAATGTAAATAAGATGATCAAGCATGCCAGGAAAAGCCAGTAGTAAGATGTTTATGTTGCAATGAGTTTTGGAATTATGCCAATGTGGGTACAAAGTTGATTAACTAGGGAGTAAACTAGAAAGATCAAAAGTATAAGTGTCAGGAAAATATTTTTCAACTACTATGGTTTATTTGGGACAATAAAATGAAGTGGTATTTGGTAATTTGATTTTTTTTAATATTATGCCAATGTCTTTTTTGGTTCAGGGTCTACACATTCTTTCATTTCAGAGAACTTTTCTGTTAAATTTGGAATTCCTCCTCAAGAAATGAATCTATAACAAACAATAAAAACACCAGGGGGATTTTTTCGGCAAATAAGATATTATTAGATTCTTCCTATCATTGTTTTTGGAATGAATTTACCAATAAACATTGTTTTTTTTCCTCAAGTTGATAATGATTTGATTTTATAAATGGATTGGAATTATTTTTATCATGCAAATATTAACTGTAGAACTAAAGAGGATTAACTTCTTTAAGACCTTTATTTTGTGTAAAAGAATGTACCCTTATATCTGATAACATATTTGGAATATGAGAAAACAGTCAAACATGAAAATGAATGTTAACATGCACATATTGATAAAAATTAATGAACTATTTAGAATAATGATATGCCATTAGGAAATGAGTATCATGATGTTTTTCCTAATGAGTTTTCTAGTATTATACCCAATCAGGAAGTTGAATTTACTATTGACTTAATTACTGGTTGTAACACCTGATACTTTTATGATATATAAATCATCAAAGGAATCTTTTTCTACACAACACTTTCTTGGCTTGTTTTACATGAAATCGCGATCTTCCTCGATAGCTTGCGTCGTACGCAATACCGAGTTTCACTAAACAATGATATGCTATTAAAATATTATTAAAACTAGTCGTTATGAATAGTAATAACCACTTTTTGAAATTTTATAAATTTTATTTTTCAAAATGGACTTCATTTTTGGATTCGGAATATCGAAATTATCCTAGGGTAAAATTTTGGTATTTTTCTGAAAACTTTCAATTTTTGATGAATAGTGAAACCACTAAGTGGTAGTTAAAAAACTGAATTTTTAATAAAACTTAATTTTACCGCTTCTGTGAGTGGAATTTCAAAAATCCGAGAGACACGGTTGATCTTAGTATGTAAAATTTGGTTCAATTGGACGAAAATAATTTTTTGGTGAATAGTAACTTTTTACTTTTTTTTACCACGGTAAAAAGTAAATAGGGTAATTAAGGGTAAAGATGATACTATTATTACCCTAAAACATGTCCTAATTCTATTGGATAAGTGTAATTAGACCAAAAACAAACTTAGGAATAAACTATGACCATTTTGGCCCACTTGGATTAGATTAGGACATTTATTATTAATTTAATTAAAGAAGGGTTAAAATAGTTAAAATCAAAGTTTAATAAGTAAATAATTTTTAATATGGGGTTATAAATAAGATAAATTAGACTATAAGTATTCATTAGAAATCTAAAAATATTTCCTACATAATGGTATTTTATTTGTAATTTTTAGACATTAAATAATTTAATTTATTTATGACACAATGATGATTACGTAATTATCTTATTAATGAAATGTTGACATAATTGATGTTATAAACACAAAAATAAATGTAATTTGAGACTTTTTATGAATCCCACTAATTTTATAGGTTAATATGACATGTTATTATTGATTTAATTAACTTGGTTTGAATTAATAATTCTTTTATGATTTTCACAAAAATCATTTACTAAATAGTGTCAAAATTGGCATAAAATATTTTTTAAAACAAATATTATATTGGTAATTGTTATTTCATTCCTAAAAATCTATGGTTCGGCCAAATTACTTAGATAAGGTTATATATATTAATAATAAACAACTTGGGGTTTGTTTGGATGCTTATATTAAGTTTATTAACCATATAGTATAAGAACACAAGAAGACATGGTAAAAGTAAAATTATTTAACTTAATGTTAAATCTAAATGATAAGGTTAAAATAGGAACCTAAACTTGTCTAAAATCTATTTGATGAGAGGATATCGACCCATCCCCACCTTAGCTTCTAAATATATCAATTTGGAGCTATTTAAAACCGAACATGACTTTATAATAAAATAATAGTTTTAGTTATTCAAAACGTGCCCCTATCCTCCCTTATAAAAGGACACCTCCTCCCCCTCTTCCTCACACCACATTGAGCCTTCAAGCTCGGCCAACCCCTTCCACTTTCTCCTCTCCACTTCCCTAGAGACATCCCAAAGGTTCTGGTCTTCTTCAAAGAACAATTTTAATTCCCTAAAAGAAGGTCTCAAAGAATCACTTCAAAAAAGAGGTAATGTCCGTTACCGATTCTTTCATCTTTATTTCTTCTTCCACATCCTCTTCTTTAGTTGTTTCAATATGAAGTAATAACATAAATATCACTCATATATTTATATGTTATTATAAGTATGAAACAACCCTATTTCACCGTCTATCCATCCTACGGAAAAAAAAATCACCGCGCGTGCGTACGTACGGAATACCGTCTCCACACCGTGGTGTAATCTATTTTCCACCACCACCTTACTTGGATGGGTATAATGGTGTAAATAATGACTATATATGACTATTATAAAGTGATATTTATTCTGAAATAGTATACATATACTCCAATACAATTCCACGATCATAGGAATGATATTATCACTCGTGCATACGTACGGAATACCGTCTCCACGATGTGATGCGACTCATTCTACATGATCATCATTTCATAATGATTATATAAATGAATTTAATGAATTAATATGATATATATTATTCTAATACCATTCTGGAAATGAGGTATCTATAACCTAAAGAATAGAATAAGAATTTACTCGACAAAACACGCATAAGAACAAAAATTTATAAACACTCGAATAACAAGTAGCAATGAAATATTACTACTAAGAAGCTAAGAGTATGACCAGATATGATATAATAAAAATATTTATGATTCTGGAATAAGTAAATAACATTATTTAAATCATTATACAGGATGTTCGGACACTTACAAAAAAGTCGGACCTAAGGTAAGGGAAATATCACAATCTCATTTTTATCCGAGATTGTTTATACTTTGAAATTTACTGGGGTGTATTTTATCATCCACATCCATGTTTCCTCAATATGTAATATTATTTCCATTCAACTACAATTTTTTAAATCCAATTTTACCCTTTGGTGAGTTTTTAGTAAAAGATATGAAAGGAATCTTTTGTCTTTTTTCGTACGAGGTACTTTTTGACTTTTCTGAAAAAAGTACGAGAAGAATGTTTTTTTAACCTATACGGCATGAATGGAATTTTTAAAACATAATTTCCAAGAAGCTTCCTTTACAAGTTTTCATGTTTATTTTTAATCAACTTCTTTTAGTTTATAATTGTATGACATGTTAAGAAAGGAAAAGTGTTTTTGAAGCAGAAACGATATTTTTCCTCAAGAATGTAGTTCAAGTGTTTTATCAAAATTATTTTCCATCTATGATAATAAAGGGTTCTGTTTTTATCCCTATTATTACATTTATTTTATTATTATTATGGAATTATATTTTTATGAATTCCTTTATCTTATATGAATTCTTTTATGATGTCACGATGTTTAAGATTCCCATTTTTATTACATGGGTTATGCTATGATGTATGGTTTTCTGATTTTGTGGCACACATAAGAATGGTATCATTATGAGATGGGTGGGACCTATATCTCCCTCCAATGCATTGGGTAAAGATTTTATATCTCATGATATAGACTTGGCTGGAATGGTAGGTTATACCGGTTCAATGAAACAAGACTGAAATGAGGGTGACTCTGTTCAGAAGGGGACTTTGTCCACTAAGATAGTCTTGGCAATGAGTCTTGAATAATAAGAAATGATTCTATATGATTATGTGTGAATTCCACAATGTTTCATGTTTTATGTTATGATTACTGTGATTACATTTCACTTCCATGATTTATCCCATGTTATGAAATTATGATCTCTTTTGCAGGTTAAGATTTCCAAAAGTTATGTGCTTGTGTATACGATGTGATTGATATTTTTTTTGTTTACCCTTACTGAGAATTTGAGCTCACCCTTTTGTATGTTTTCTTTCCCCAGGCCAGGAAGAAGTTTATTAAGTAAGATATTGCAAAAAGGGACTCTAGATATGATGAAATAAGTGGGAGGTAATGTTGATGCTTTATGAACCAGTTGTTTATGTTTCTCAGTTTCTAAAGACATTATACCAATACGGTCCTTTCATGGTTTTGTTATATGTTGTAATAAGTGTGCTTCAATTCTGATGTAATAAAAATGTATGTAAAGTATGGGTCATTATAGTTGGTATCAGAGGAAAGGTATAGTCAACCTTTGGAAACTAGGATGTGAAAGCCTTAGTAAGAACTCTAAGGATAAGTCTAAGCATAGAACACAATCTTAGTGTTTTAGAAATGGCCATGAATAACCTATGATAAGACCTTAAGTGTGAAATTTTATTCCTGATTATGTGGTTTTCCTATTATAATTAGTGTTTCTCACACTATTCTTCTTGGTTTTAGTCAATGGCTGGAACCCGAAGGAATCGTGTTAATGAGGAATGCGACGGGAAATGAAATGATTGTCCCCCTGAGCAACCAAATGTTATGGGAGCTGGAATGAAAAATCTTGTAGCCATGATCACACAACATTCTCAAGCTATGAATCTTGCAGGACTTCCAAACAAGCAAAGGAAGGAGAAACATTCTGTTGAATCCTTCATGAGGCAGCGTCCACCTTCTTTCAGCGGGTCTGCTGATCCATTAGTTGCTGAACAATGGATTAGTACTACTGAAAAGATATTTTCAGTTCTTCAATGTTCTGAACATGATAAAGTCATCTTAGCAGTGTATCGTTTGTAAGGTGATGTTGATCAATGGTGGAATCTTATTAAGAATATGAGGCAAATGGATGAAATTGAGTCCATGGAATGGGACGTGTTCAAGAACTTATTTTTCAATAAGTACTTCCCTCGTATTCTCCGAACAAATATGGAGAAAGAGTTTCTTGAACTAATGCAAAAGGATGATGAATCTATTGGTACCTATGAAACAAATTTTACAAGACTTTCAAGGTATGCTTCTGGTATTATTATCCAACCCGAGAGTAAGATCGATCGATTGTTTAGTGGCTTAAAACCAAGTCTTCTAAGGGAGTTAGCCATAAGGGACTTCAATAGCTACGAGGAAATCGTTCGATGTGATCTCAAAGTAGAGATGTAGATTGGAGTAACCCATCAGTCATATGGGTTTGATAAGAAGAGGAAAATGGAATTCAAAGGAAAATCTAAAGAGCACACTGAAAAGAAGATGAGCTTTCCCTTATGCTCAAAGTGTGGAACAAAACATGGATGGAGTTGTCTTAACGGGACAAGTAAATGTTTCAAATGTGGAAAGGAAGGTCATCAGACATTTGAATGCCGCGATGATGGGAAGAAGATGTCTAATGATGCTAACAAAGGAAGGGATACACATAATGAACCTACTACACTTCAATGTTTCAAGTGCAAGGAGATGGGGAATTATGCCAATAAATGGCCTAATCCAAGGGTTGATGATGATGGTCAACGTCAACAAACTCATAAGGCTAAAGACAAAGGAAAGTCACATGCAATTTCTATCAGCGATGTGGAGTACGATAATGATGTGGTGAAAGGTACACTTACCATCCACTATAAAGTAGAAAATGTTTTATTTGATTCTGGATCCTCCCACTCTTTTATTTCTGAAGAATTTTCTAAGGGTATCACCGTATTACCTCAGCAACTAGATGTTGAGTTAGCTGTGACAACACCTAATGGAACAACACTCGCATCAAAAGTTTATAATTATTCCCCGATCGAAGTTTGTGGGAAAGTGCTTCCTGCAAATCCTTTGATCCTTCCCATAGTGGAATTTGATGTGATTCTTGGCATGGATTGGATTTCTTTATATGGAGCTCATATCAATTGCCAAAGAAGGGAAGTCACATTTCATATTCCAGATCAATCTATGATCATCTATCAATGCAAGGATGAAAATAACCTTCCAGTGGAAAATTCTTCCATCTTATGGGTATTGATTCCACTAAATGAAGGTTATTTATCTCAAATGGTTGGTGAGAAACTCACGATTAATAATATTCCCATTGTATGAGAGTTTGATGATGTATTTCCGGAGGAATTACTGGGTCTTCCACCAAATCGTGAAGTTTAGTTTTCAATAGAACTCGTATTGGGTGTTTTGCCTATTTCAAAGACACCTTATAGAATGGCCTCAATTGAGTTGTAGGAATTGAATAAGCAAATCCAAGAGAATCTTGATAAGGGATTCATATGCCCTAGTGCGTCACCTTGGGGAGCACCTGTTCTATTTGTTAAGAAGAAAGATGGATCAATGAGACACTGCATTGATTATCTATAACTTAACAAGATCACTATCAAGAACAAATATCCTCTCCCGTGCATTGATGACCTATTTGACCAACTACGCGGAGCTCAATACTTTTCCAAGATTGATCTTGGTTCAGGGTATCATCAATTAAGGGTCAAAAGGGAGGATATACCAAAGACGGCTTTCCGTACAATTTATGGACACTATGAATTTATAGTGATGCCATTTGGTCTTATTAATGCCCCTGCTATCTTCATGGATCTGATGAATAGAATCTTTAGAGACTATCTTGATCCATTTGTGGTAGTCTTTATAGACGATATTCTTGTCTATTCAAAGAGCAAGGAAGATCATGAAGATCACTATAGAATTATATTGAAGACCCTGAGAAAGGAGAATCATTATGACAAATTTACCAAGTGTGAATTTTGGCTTCAAAAAGTTGCATTTTTGGGTCACATAATCTCAAAAGAGGGGATATCTGTGGATCCAGCAAAAACAGAGGTTATCGAAAGATGGTCGAGTCCAACAACAGTAACTGAGATCTGATTTTTTCTTGGTTTGGCTGGATATTATCGACGTTTTGTGAAATATTTTTCATGATTATCTAATACACTCACCAAGTTGACTCGTAAAGGAGTTAAGTTTGTCTGGACGGAAGAATGTGAAGAGAATTTCTAGGAGTTGAAAAGAAGGTTATCCAGTGCACATGTGCTCACACTGCCTTGTAGTGGAGAAAGGTTTGTGATCTACAGTGATGCATCCAAGAAGGGATTAGGGTGTATTCTTATTCAAAATGATGTGGTGATAGCTTATGCCTCACAACAGTTAAAAATCCATGAGCAAAATTACCCAACACATGATTTGGAGTTAGCTGCAGTAATCTTTGAATTAAATTTTTGGAGGCATTACCTTTATGGTGAAAGGTGTGATATTTATACTGATCATAAAAGATTAAAGTATATTTTCACACAAAAGGATCTGAATATGTATCAAAGAATATGGTTGGCGCTGATTAAGGATTATGACAGCTCAATCCATTACCACCCTGGGAAAGAAAACAAGGTGGAAGATGCATTAAGTCGACAAGACCATGCTAGTTTATCCATGATGAGGATCACAAAAGATCCAATATTTATGGATTTACAAAGGATGGATCTTGAAATTATAATGTAAGGGGAAAATTCTTATCTTTATCAAATGAATGATAAACCATCTATACATGTGAAGATTAAAGAGGCATAGAAAGAAGATGTCGAGTTACAAAAGACGGTGAGAAATGTTCCTGAGTTCAACCTTGATTGTGATGGGATAATAAAGTTCAGGAATCGGGTTTTTGTTCCTCCCATCCCCGAATTAAAGAAGGAGCTGCTGGATGAGGCTCATAGTTCTCCATTTTCTATTCATCCTGGAAGCACGAAGATGTATAGGGACCTGAAAGAGTACTTCTGGTGGGATGGCATGAAAAGAGATGTTGCTAAATATGTCTCTCGATGCTTGGTTTGTCAACAAGTTAAAGCGGAGAGACAGATGTCTAAGGGGATGTTACAACCATTACCCATACCCGAATGGAAATGGGAAAACATTACTATGGACTTTGTCACAGGACTTCCTAAAACATACAAAGGCAATAATGCTTTCTGGGTCATAGTTGATCGTCTTACAAAGTCTGCACACTTCATTGCTATTAGAGAGGATTTCTCTCTGGATCAGCTTTCCAGGATATATATAAAGGAAGTGGTAAGATTTCATGGAGTACCACTCTCTATTATATCTGATCGGGATCCGAGATTTACCTCAATGTTCTGGCGAAGTCTTCACCATACTCTGGATACAGAGTTGAGTTTCAGCATTTCTTATCATCCTCAGACAGACGGTCAGTCTGAGCGAACAATTCAAACCCTAGAAGATATGTTGAGAGCTTTCTCTATGGATTTCAAAGGAGGTTGGGATCAACACCTACATTTGGTGAAATTTTCTTATAATAATAGCTTTCACTCCAGTATTCAGATGGCTCCTTATGAAGCTCTCTATGGAATGAAATGCAGGACTCCAACTTGCTGGGATGAAGTTGGGGAAAGAAAGCTATTAGGACCTGATCTCGTTGATGAAATGGCAGAAAAGGTCAGATCTATTCAACAACACATAAGAGAAACTTAGAGTGGACAGAAATGTTATGCCGACAAATGAAGAAAATACCTAGAGTTTGAAGTGGGTGATAAAGTGTTCTTACGAATATCTCCCTGGAAGAGGGTTATGATATTTGGAAAGAAGGGGAAGTTGATCCCTAGATATATCGGTCCTTTCGAAATACTGGATCGTGTTGGGAAGGTAGCTTACCGATTGGGGCATCCACCTAATCTCTATCAAGTTCACGATGTGTTCCATATATCTCTCTTGAGAAAGTACATACCTGATCCTTCACATGTACTAAGCTCAGAAGTTGTACCGCTGGAGCAAGATTTTTCTTATGAAGAACAACTGATAGAGATTCTGGAACGTAGCGAAAAAGTCCTATGAAACAAGACCACTCAATTGGTGATTGTTTTATGGAGGAACCGCCAATTAGAAGAAGCTACATGGGAGCTTGAGGATATGATGAGGGAGAGGTATCCTCCTCTGTTTGTTACAATGAGACGAATTTCGAGGATAAAATTCATTTTAAGGGGGGTAGAATGTAACACCCAAGACTTTTATGTTATATAAATCATCAAAGGAGTCTTTTTCTACACAACACTTGCTTGGCTTGCTTTACACTAAATCGCGACCTTCCTCGATAGCTTGCGTCGTACGCAATACCGAGTTTCATTAAACAACGATATGCTATTAAAATATTATTAAAACTAGCCGTTATGAATAGTAATAACCACTTCTTGAAATTTTATAAATTTTATTTTTCAAAATGGACTTCATTTTAGGATTCGGAATATCGAAATTAGCCTAGGGTGAAATTTTGGTATTTTTCTGAAAACTTTCAATTTTTGATGAATAGTGAAACCACTAAGTGGTAGTTAAAAAACTGAATTTTTCTTAATACTTAATTTTACCGCTTCTGTGAGTGGAATTTCAAAAATCCGAGAGACACGGTTGATGTCAGTAATTAAATTTGGTTCAATGAGATGAAAATAATTTTTTGGTGAATAGTAACTTTTTCCTTTTTTTACCACGGTAAAAAGTAAATAGGGTAATTAAGGGTAAAGATGATATTATTATTATCCTAACACATGTCCTAATTCTATTGGATAAGTGTAATTCGACCAAAAACAAACTTAGGAATAAAATATGACCATTTAGGCCCACTTGGATTAGATTAGGACATTTATTATTAATTTATTTAAAGAAGGGTTAAAATAGTTAAAATCAAAGTATAATAAGTAAGTAATTTTTAATATGGGGTTATACATAATTTAAATTCGACTATAAATATTCATTAGAAATCTAAAAAGATTTCCTACATAATGGGATTTTATTTGTAATTTTTAGACATTAAATAATTTAATTTATTTATGACACAATGATGATGCAGTAATTATCTTATTAATGAAATATTGACATAATTGATGTTATAAACACCAAAATTAAAGTAATTTGAGACTTTTTATGAATCCCACTAATTTTATAGGTTAATATGACATGTTAGTATTGATTTAATTAACTTGGGTCGAACTAATAATTCTGTTATGATTTTTAGAAAAATCAATTACTAAATAGTGTCAAAATTGGCATAAAATAGTTTTTAAAACAAATATTATATTGGTAATTGTTATTTTATTTCTTAAAAATAGACTGTTTGGCCAAATGAATTAGATAAGATTATATATATTAATAATAAACAACTTGGGGTTCGTTTGGCTGCTTATCGTAAGTTTATTAACCTTATAGTATAAGAACACAAGAAGACATGGTAAAAGTAAAATTATTTAACTTAATGTTAAATCTAAATGATAAGGTTAAAATAGGAACCTAAAATTGTATAAATTCTATTGGATGAGAGTAATTCGACCCATCCCAACCTTAGCTTAGAAATATATCAATTTGGAGCTATTAAAAACCGAACTTGACTTTATAATAAAATAATAGTGTTAGTTATTCCAAAGGTGCCCCTCTCCTCCCTTATAAAAGGACACCTCTGCCCCCTCTTCCTCACACCACATTGAGACTTCAGGCTCGGCCACCCCCTGCCACTTTCTCCTCTCCACTTCCCTAGAGACATCCTAGAGGTTCTGGTCTTCTTCAAAGACCAATTTTAGTGCCCTAAAAGAAGGTCTCAAAGAAGCACTTCAAGGAAGAGGTAATGTATGTTACCGATTCATTCATCTTTATTTCTTCTTCCACTTCTTCTTCATTAGTTGTTTCATTATGAAGTAATAACATTAGTATCACTCATATACTGATATGTTATTATTATTATGAAACAACCCTATTTCACCATCTATCCATCCTACGGAAAAAGAAATCACCGTGTGTGCGTACGTACGGAATACCGTCTCCACGCCGTTGTGTAATCTATTTTCCACCACCACCTTACTTGGATGGGTATAATGGTGTAAATAATGACTATATATGACTATTATAAAGTGATATTGATTCTGAAATAGTATACATATACTCCAATACAATTCCACGATCATAGGAATGATATCATCACTTGTGCGTACGTACGGAATACCGTCTCCACGATGTGATGCGACTCGTTCTACATGAACTTCATTTCATAATGATTATATAAATGAATTGAATGAATATGATATATATTAAACTAATACCATTCTGGAAATTAGGTATCTATAACCTAAAGAAAAGAATAAGAATTTATTCGACAATACACGAATAAGAACAAAAAGTTATAAACACCTGAATAACAAGTAGCAATGAAATATTACTACTAATAAGCTAATAATATTACCATATATGATATCATAAAAATAAGTATGATTCTGGAATATGTCAATAACATTATTTAAATCATTATACAGGAGGTTCGGACACTTACAAATCATGTCGGACCTATGGTAAGAGAAATATCACAATCTCATTTTTATCCGAGATTGTTTATACTTTGAAATTTACTAGGATGTATTTTATCAGCCACATCCATGTTTCCTCAATATGTAATATTATTTCCATTCACCTACAATTTATTAAATCCAATTTTACCCTTTGGTGAGTTTTTAGTAAAAGATATGAAAGGAATCTATTGTCTTTTTTCGTACGAGGTACTTTTTGACTTTTCCGACAAAAGTACGAGAAGAATGTTTTTTAACTCATACGGCATGAATGGATTTTTAGAAAATTATTTCCAAGAATCATCCTTTACAAGTTTTCAAGTTTATTTTTAATCAAATTATTTTAGTTTATAATTGTACGACATGTTATGAATGGAAAAGTGTTTTTGAAGCAGAAAGGATATTTTCCTCAAGAATGGAGTTCAAGTGTTTTATCAAAATTATTTTCCATCTAAGATAATAAAGGGTTATTTTTTTATCCCTATTATTACATTAATTTTATTATTATTATGGAATTATATTTTTATGAATTCCTTTATCTTATATGAATTGTATTATGATGTCACGATGTTTAAGATTCCCATTTTTATTACATGGGTTATGCTATGATGTATGGTTTTCTGATTTTGTGGCACTCATAAGAATGGTATCATTATGAGATGGGTGGGACCTATATCTCCCTACAATGCATTGGGTAAAGATTTTATATCTCATTAGATAGACATGGCTGGAACGGTAGGTAATACCGGTTCAGTGAAACAGGACTGAAATGAGGGTGACTCGGTTTAGAAAGGGACTTTGTCCACTAAGATAGTCTTGGCAATGAGTTTTGACTAATAAGAAATGATTCTCTATGATTATGTGTGAATGCCACAAAGTTTAATGTTTTAAGTTATGATTATTGTGATTACATTTCACTGCCATGATTTATCCCATGTTATGAAATTATGATCTCTTTTGCAGGTTAAGATTTCCAAAAGTTATGTGCTTGTGTATACAATGTGGTTGATATTTCTTTTGTTTACCCTTAATGAGCATTTGAACTCACCCTATTGTATTTTTTCTTTCCCCAGGTCAGGAAGAAGGTTATTAAGTAGGATATGCCAAAAAGGGACTCTTGATATGATCAAATCTGTGGGAGGCAAAGTTGATGCTTTATGAACCAGTTGTTTATGTTTCCCAGTTTCTAAATACACTATACATATACGGTCCTTTCATGGTTTTGTTATATGTTGTAATAAGTGTGCTTCAATTCTGAAGTAATAAAAATCTATGTAAAGTATGGGTCGTTATACTGTGGATAAGACAATTTCAAACCCCCTTATCAAATAGAATAAATTGAACTTTTAGAATTAATGAAACAATTGAAGGACTTTTAATATAAAGTTTTCCTTCAACCTAGAATATCACTTTGGGGTCATACAGTCTTTTTTGTTAAAAAGGAAGATGATTCAATGATACTTTAAATTGATTATATAGCCCTGACTAATATCACTATTAAAAACATGTATCCTTTTCTTCAAATAGAATACTTCTTTGATCAACACCAAGGACCCCAGTATTTTTCAAAGATTGAATTAAGGTCAAGGTACAATCAATTGAAATTTAAAGGAAGCAGAAATTCCAAAGACATCATTTTTTACTTGATATGGCCATTCTAAATGCTTGGTTATGCCTTTTGGGTTAACTAATGAACCTATTGTAATCCTGGATCTTATGAATAAAATTTTCGTGCATTCATTGATGAGTCATTGGTTATATTTATTGATGACATATTTTTATATTACACAATTAAATAGGAACATGAAATTCATATTCGGGTTGTCTTACCATCCCTAAAAGAAATGAAATTGTATGGGAAATTAATCAAGTGTGAGTTTTGGATACAAAAAAATTCATTACATTGTCAAACTTTTTAAAAATGTCATAATTATTGATCCTTCTAAAATAAGAGTTTTTGATGAGTGGCCAAGGCCTGCCAATATCATACAAATTTTTTTTTTCTTGGTTTGAAAGGCCCTTACTGACATTTTTTGAGAATTTTTCATGGAAATATATACCACTAACTATGTTAACATGAAAAGGTTTTAGGTTCATCTAGAAAAAAGAATATGATGATTTTCTTCAGGAATTTTAAACCAATTGGCGAATGCTCCATTTTTGGCATTACCTTCCGGATATGGTGACTTTGTTATCTATAGTGATGATTTGTTGAAAGTACTTGGTTATATATTAATGATGAATGATACGGTAATTGTTTATGCTTCATGTAAATTTAAATTTCATGAGATAAATTACACTATACATGATTTTGAATATTTTTCTATTGTTTCTTCTTTAAAAATTTGGTGACATCATCTGTATGGAGTATAATGTGAAATATATACTGACCACAAAAGTTTAAAGTATATATTTACTCAGAAAGATTTGAACATGATGCAAATGAGAAGGATAGAAATAATCAAGGATTATGATTAGATGAAACATTACCTTCCAGGAAATGAAAATAAAGAGTTCAATGGATAGGGATGAAAAATTAATGCTAGATTAATGATGTTTCATTTGTAACAAGATCGTTTGATTAATTATTTGATGATATTTGGCATAGAAATTATTGGTGCATGAAATTCCTCTATTTTGTTTCATGTGTGACTGAAATCATCTCGGTCAAACAAAAGTACAAATGTGTAGATAGAAGAAAGTGAGTTGTAGATAAAGGAAGAGTTGGTATAAAAGGGTATGTTTCAAGAATTGAACATTGATAATAACTATATTATGAGATATGGGAAGATATTTTGTGTGCCTTGTGATTCATAGTTGATAAAATAGTTTTTATGTAAAACTCACAGTTCTCTATGATCAACTCATCTCGGTAGTTCTAAGATGTTCCTAGATCTTCGAGAGTATTAACAGTGTGATGGAATGAAAAGAGATAATGTTGACTTTTATGTGAATTGTTTGGATTTTCAATAGGTTAAATCCGTGCAGTAGTTACCGAATGTTATGCTTCATCCTCTTCTAGTTTCTGTGTGGAGATAGAAAAATATATATTAACGGACATCATTGTGTGATTACAGATGAAATCATGAGGTAATAGTGAAATCATGGTTATTTTTTATCAATTTACTAAATCTACTCATTTCCTTCCTATTCGAGATAATTTTTCTCTAGATCAGCTTTCCCAATTGTATGTTAAAGCAATATTCATGTTTCATGGAGTTACCCTCTCCATAATATCTAACCATGATCACTTGTTACCTTCTAACAATTGTAATTCCATTCACATGTCATTGGGAACTCAATTAAATTTCATCACATCTTTTCATTCTCAATCATATGGGAAGTCATAACGAACAATTTAGACATTGGAAAATATGATACGTGTTTGTTCAATGGATTACCTATTAAGATGGGAAAATATCATTCTTTGGTAGCGTTTTCTTTTAATAGAATTTTTCATTTAGTATATAGATGGATCCATTTGAGGCATTATATCTGAAGCGATGTCGAAATATAGCATTTTGGGATGTATTCAGTGAATGCAAACAAATTGGACCAGATTTGGTGGAAGATATTGTAGAGAATGTTCTGTTGATACAAAAAAACAACAGGACAACTCAAAGTAGAAAAAAAAACATTATAGGATAAACAAAGGACGTATCTTTCATTCGTGGTAGGTGATCATGTATTTAATAAATTTTCTCCATGTATAAGTTTGATTCATTTTGGTAAGAAGGGGAAGCTGATTGTGAGGTTCATTGGACACTATGAAATCATGAAAAAAGTTGGATAAGTGGCCCACATAGTGGCTTTACCACCAATTTATCCCATGTACACAATTATTTTCCTGATTCAATGTTAAGAAAGTATATGTCGGATACATCTAATGTTTTGAGTCCAGAGGTAGTTCCATTGGAAGCGAATCTTTCTTATGAGGAACAACCGATCTAGATTCATGACCACAAAGAGCTTGTTTTATAAAATAAGTAAATCCATCAAGTAAAAGTTTTATGAAAAAAGCATATGGATGAAGAGGAAACATGGGAATATAAAAATGTTATGATGGATAAATACACCCACTTATTTGATAATTTAATTAAATTTTGAGGATTCAATTTCAAAAAGGGGGGAAGAATGTAACATCAAAGGTAAATAAATAATATGAAATTTTAATATTTATTAATGGTTTTGAATGATATTTTAATTTTACTTTAAAGAGGATTCTACGTCTGATGGAATACCCGACACACAACAATGGGTTTCTCAGAAATCATATGTTGCACAAATGGCTGAGTGATTCTGAGAAAAATAATAATAATATAATATTATTATTTGAACTATTAGATAACGTGTAGCCATTTCATTGGCATGAAGGAATAGAACAAACCATATTATGATTAAACAAATTTTTATAATTTTTTATATTTATCAAATAATATTTAGAGGATTAAAATGAGAATGAACCCAATTTTAAGAAAAAATAAATTAATATTTTTAAATGGTACTTTTACGGCCTTTTGATAGAGAATAGTTTTTAAAACTAGTTTTTCCACATTTATATGGTCTATATGACAAAATAAACTTCTTATTTTGATGCGGGTCATCAAAATTTACTTTTGGGTAATTTTTTTTTTATAAAATGGTCATTTTCTGAATAGTGAAAATGCTACATTTTAAGTCAAAACTGTCCTTTCATCTAATTTATTTATATGATTATATTGTCAATTTTGTCATGACCCCCTCCCCACAAATTGTACCCCTCCTAGTTTGGAAATGTGAAAAGGGAGATAATGACCCCCAAGTCCTGCCTCCAGTAGGCCCTGGGTTGGTGTCTAGCTTCGAGGGTATAATAAACACACAAATGGGAGGCATTGTCCTTTAAGAGAACCCATGATGAAGAGAGAGATAAGATATCCACCAACCAACTCCAACTCAGAACTGAAATATAAAAGAACCCCAAGTGCAAATATGTAATGCCATGCAAAAGAACTACAACTTAAAGGATAAAAACTGCAACTACCCAAAAGAAAGTAAAAAACAAAAACAACCACAATCCCCAACAGCTCCTGCAACAACATGCCCATAGAAACTAGCTTCATCTCTAACCTACTCTAAGTGAACCAAAAAACAATTTATTTAAACATAGGGTGATTGTAACTGTATACACAGTAGGATCCTCCCTGAAGCCAATCTTTCAATGTAAAAAAAACATGCTAAAGCATGGTGACCAAAAAGTGAAACTTACTCGTCACCTAAACGTGTATAATAAGTTCTCAACATCACCATGGATACTCTCACCAAGTAAAGCATAAAAAATATATCATATAATAAAGAATATCATGTTTACCCAGCTACAACTACCCCCCTGGTTTTTCGCTTTGCACCAACGTCACACATCCTAAGCATCTCTCTCCAAAAAGGCTTGCCCGCAAACCCCAGGGGGAAGCGCCACAATATGCCCCTCGTGCTACAGAACCACCACTTCCACACACCAATGTTACCAGGAAGTTTCTGGGAGCCACCATAGCTCACATAACGTGTATAATACGTCAGGTATTATTCTTTAAGCCATCACAACCCATACAACAAGTAAGGATCCTCCAACCATCACAACCTACACACGTCACACCTATAGTAGTCCATAGAGAACTATATCCAGAATATTTGTGTGTGAATAACCACAAGCCATTACAGCCCTCTACACACATATATAGGGAAAACTAACCAATGTACCTGCCAGCACAAGTAACTACCAAGAGAAGAGAGCAGGGCCAAAGGGGGTACATAGCCATCCATCTTCCCATCAGAATGTTGGGGAAAACACCCCCCCAGAGCTCAAAATCCCTGGGGTGTCAGTTTACCTTACTGAAAGGATGATGTTGCATATAGAAACACAAAAAGTACATGATATATTATATCTCACAACCACACAATGTGCATTACCTTGTCTTAGACACAACTACAACTACTGTCTCTCAGACATCGGGCTGCTACTTCTGTGACTAGGTATCCTATAAGCACACAACCATTTAAAGATCATTATTAGATTAATTCATTCCCTTTTTTGTCAGTTCCATTGTACGTTAATTAATTATTTAATCATTAATTAACCATGAACAATCCCACATTAAATCTCATTAGCATCACACCCAAAGCCAATTGTTCCTTCAAAATTACAACCTCGTCATTATTTTCTCGCAACTCCATCCCCATGGGTTTACACCATTTATTCAATTATTCATTATAGAATTACTTTCCCACATTATAAGGCATTCTAGAAAAACATTCTATGCTACTAAACAAAAGGGTCTCAACAGTGTGAGTAGATGTACTACCCGTTGAGTCTTTGCTGCTTATAGAAAGAGCATATACCCATTCTCCCTTTAGAAACTAAACACGAAAAGCACGTGGCATACCCTGCATGTCATTGAATATTTTTGAAGAAGGGTAAGTAAGAGCAGATGCCTTGATCAGTGGGGAGAAGTAAAGCAGATAATCAACCAATAAAAAATCAGCAAGAATCCAACAATCACATCAATCTCATTCCATCATCCGTAGTATCCTCTCTGACACCACATGGATAAACTGATGCATCTCATCCCTCCAGGCATCATCTGCTGCCACAAAAAAAATCCTCCATGTCCCCACATATCACAACAGCCATCCAGGATCACATCACAACACAAGTAGCATGAAAACAAACATCACATTAATTGGTCTCCGGGACCTTTAACAATCAAGAGGGTTACTCAGAACCCTTTACAGAATTATCCAACAATAAATTTTTTAATCCATCAAAAACTAACATATTTATTATTCATAGGACCCAAATTCGGGAAACCTAATCAGAAAGCTATCAAAAATAATTAAACATGTTTACTGCACCAATTTGATTGACATCAAATTACAACTTGAACCAGATTCATTTACATGCACCTTTATCTTTAGCCAAAAAATTATCATTTAATCCCAATTTATGTTATTTACCAATTTCCATAAATAACGAAGACCTAATCAATGCAATCATATATATCACACTATCAAGAAATACCATGAGACAATAACATACAATCGATAGCAATTTATTTTTCCGATTAAAATAATTATTATGTCAATTCCATTGTGGTCCAGTGGGATAAAACATGATAACAATATAGTTGCACATAAAAGAAATTAGAAGAAATGAATCCTCTAACTCAAACAGTTCCTCATGTTCTTTATCCACACAATGGGTCATGATCCTCCTCTCGCGATAACTATATCCACCCGAGGATGCCATGGTACGCCTGCACCAACCAAACCCAATGAAAAACCCCATTAAAATCATGGAGATTACATGCTATAATATGTAAAGGAGAAACTTGACAATAAGATCCTAAAAAATATTATGATAAAACATACCTTATTTCAAATATTGATCGATACGACTTAGTTCCATCAAATAGAGTTGAACCAATCCGAGGAGGAATGATTGATTGTGCAACTCCTATAGGAAGTATTGAATGGTTCTATCATCTCATAGCTGATAACAAAGAGGAAGAACAAGGGAGAAAGATTTCTTGTCCCATTTTAAGATTTAATGTGGCGATGGTTTAAGATACACTTAATTCCCCAATAAAAAAGGATCGCATTAACCCACATGGTTTGACCAAGTAAAAACATCCCGATCCATAGGAATAATTAATATTGGATTTATGGTCATTGAATTGGCCTAAATAGTCCTTAAACACGAGGATTTAAATGTATTTTATGTTAAAGGAAACGGTAAAGGGGAAAACTGTAGGAAGCCAGAAACTCTGTTCACATACTCAAAATTTGGCAATGGAAAGGAAAGCTCACTGTTAGACCTCACTGTTTGAGGTTACCGATAGACCTCACTGTTAGAGGTTACCAATAGACCTCACATTTAGAGGTTACCGATAGACCTCACCATTAGAGGTAACTGATATAACTCACTGTTAGAGGTTACCGATAGACCTCGCCGTTAGAGGTTACCGATAGACCTCACCGTTATGGAAACATTGTACACCTACCATTCTGAAAACACTCTTCACTGAACCTCACTTAAAGAACAATATTCACTGAACCTCGCCAATAGAACACAGTTCATTGAACCTCACTGATAGAACAATGTTCACTAAATCCTCACTGATAGAACAGTGTTCACAAAATCCTCACTAATAGAACACTATTCACTAAATCCTCACTGATAGAACAGTGTTCACTAAACCTCAATGATAGAACACTATTCACTAAATCCTCACTAATAGAACATTGTTCACTAAATCTTCACTGTTAGAAAACTGTTCACTAAACCTCACTGTTAGAACAGTGTTCACTAAATCCTCACTGATAGAACACTATTCAGTAAATCCTCACTGATATAACACTATTCACAGAATCCTCACTGATAGAACAATTTTCATTAAACCTCATTGATAGAACATTGTTCTCTCAATCCTCACTGATAGAAAAATGTTCACTAAATCCTCACTAATGGAACATTGTTCCCTGAACCTCAATAATAGTACATTGTTCACTAAATCCTCACTGATAGAATAGTGTTCACTAAATCATCACTGATAGAACACTGTTCAATGAATCCTCAATGATAGAACATTGGTCACTAAGCCTCATTGATAGAACATTTTTCACTGAATCCTCACTGATAGAATACTTTTCACCTACAGTTTTAGGTTACCGATATAACTGTACACTGATGGAACTGTTCACATAATTATAAATATTCCAATGTGTGGGGGTTATTTCACCTTGACGTACATGAACACCTCAAACACCATATTTTAACAATTTAATGGACCAGAGAGGTCAGGTACATTACATCATATACCTCTCAAAACATTATCATCCTCGAGAATTTAAAAAAAACCTAAAGATACTAAACAAAGAAATGGGGTCCAAACTACCTCCCATCTAGATACCTCTCAAAAGTGAGAAAGCCAAAAAAGCATCAAAAGAAATTCATAAATAAAACATGAAAGTTCTAACCACAAAAAAAACATCATTACATGAAAATAGTTAAACATCAAACAACACTGGGGTATTGTGAACGTATCTGTGACTCACGTTCCCAAGTACTCTCCTCCATGCCACCATGTCTCCACAAGACACGAACTAAGGGGATAGAATACTAATGAAACACCTTCTCCATGCAGTCATAGATCTCTAAGGTCTCTCCTCGAAGGTTGCATCATCATCAACATCGATCTCTCCCCAATTGATGATGTGAGAGTCCTCATGAAGATAATGACAGATCTATGATACATGAAAAACATCATGTGTCTGACTCAATTGTGGGGGAAGTGCTACTCGATACGGCACACCTTCAACACGAGTTAAAACCTCGAAAGGCCCATCAAACCGGAGAGAAAGCTTACTTCCATAACCAAACCTTCAATGTCCATGTTGGGGAGTCACCTTTAGGAACACATGATCCTCAACATTAATCTCTAAGGGCTCCTTCTTTGATCAGTATATGATTTCTGACAATCTTACACTGTCTTCATCATCTCAAGAATTACCTGAACCATCTTTGTTGTATTCTGCACTAGTTCTAGTCCGAGAATTTCTGACTCTGTAGTCCCAGTCCAACACAATGGAGAATGGCATGGTTGACCATAAATGTCTTCAAAAGGTGCAATACCAATGTTGGAGTGAAAACTATTATTGTAAGTGAACTCCGCCAAGGGTAAGTTCCTTACCCATGAGCCTCCAAAATCAAGAACACAAGAGCGTAACATGTCTTCAAGAGTCTGGATGGTTCGCTCTGTCTGACTATCCATTTGAGGATGGAAAGTAGTTCTAAGGCATAGTTGAGAACCAAAATCATGTTGGAGACCTCTCCACACCCTAGAGGTAAAATGGGGATCTCGATCAAATAGGACCATACTAGGGAATCCATGAAGTCTCACCACCTCCTCTAGATATTGGCTCAAAAAAACATCCACTAATCTTGACTCATTGATTGCTATGATGTGGGCTGATTTTGTTAAATGATCCACTACCACCCAAATAGCATCATTTCCTCTCGGAGCTCGAGGTAAACCAATAACAAATTCCATGGAGATATCCTCCCACTTCCACTGAGGAATCTCTAATGGCTGGAGAAGACCACCTAGAACACGGTGTTCGGCCTTCACCTTCTGGCAGACTAAACATCAAGACACAAAATCCGCAGCTGCACGCTTCAGCCCAGGCCACCAAAACTGATTATTCATGGATCGATATATCTTTGACACACTAGGATGTACTGCTAATGTCGAACTATGGAACTCTTGGAGAACCATCTCATGCATCATAAATGGAACAAAAATCCTTCCATGATACAACACTCGATGTTGTTCATCCTTCGACCGACCATCAGGGGCCTCACCACAATCAACTCGGTATCTCCAAACCTTCACCTCTAGATCTCCCAATTGCGACTCTTTCAACTTATGCATCAGGGATGACTGTATCGCCATTTGAAAAAGACAACCTCTACCCCCAACATCGTCCATATAAAGATGCAATGCTTTCGGTTCTTCCATTACTCTCTAGGAATTACCAGATTCATGCACAACATCACTACATGACTTTTGGCACATCGCATCGGCTACAACATTCCCTTTACTATGTGTATATGATATTTAGAAGTCGTATTCCTACAAAAACTCCATCCACCGACACTGTCGTAAGTTCAAGTGACGCTAGGAGAAAATATACCCCAATCTCCTATGATCAGTGAAAACCAAAAAACACTCACCAATGAGGTATTGTCTTCATAAATTTAGAAAAAACACCACGGATTCCAACTCAAGATCATGGGTTTCATAGTTGTGTTCATGGGGACGCAACTACTGAGATGTAACACCCTGAGATTTTATGAAAAATATTCTTTTTTAATTTCGTTAATGTCTTGTGTTGTACGATACACCAAAGGGAGCTTTCACATCACGCATCATTGACTTGCATTTCATTACGCGCAATCGCGACCTTCCTCGATAGCGTGTGTAGTACGCAATACCGAATTTCACTAAACAACGATATGTTATTAAAATATTATTAAAACTAGTAGTTATGAATAGTAATAACCACTTTTTTAAATTTTGTAAATTTTATTATCAAAATGGACTTCATTTTTGGATTCGGAATATCGAAATTAGCTTAGGGTGAAATTTTGGTACTTTTCGGATAACTTCCATTTTCTGATGAATAGTGAAATTTTCTAAATTTTAATTAAAAAAACCGTTTTTATAGAAATAATTAGTAGTGATAAATTATTAATTTGAGTGGTTTTAAATTATATTTAGAATATATTTTTACAATTTAATACAATGTTGGTTATTGGATGTAATTTCACATTTAAACCAGACATAAACAACTGTCAATCTTATGATAGTTATTATCTCTTAAGAACATGCTATTTGTTTTGACGACGGAAATTAATTTTTAAATTAATTAATGCAACTGATATGTTTTGAATTTGGTGAAATAGACATCATATTTGAGTTCATAATATCAAATATAGCTTAAGACTAATTTTTGGTATTTTTCTGTAAACTTTCATTTTTTGATTAATAGTGAAACCACTAAGTGGTAGTTAACAAATGATTTTTTCATAAAACATAATTTTACCGCTTCTGTGAGTGGAATTTAAAAAATCTGAGAGACATGGTTTATTTTATTAAGTAAAATGTGGTTCAATGAGATGAAAATAATTTTTGGTGAATAGTAACCTTTTTACTTTTTTTAACCATGGTTAAAAGTAAATAGGGTAATTAAGTGTAAAAATGATATCATTATTACCCTAAAACATGTCCTAATTCTATTTGATAAGTTTAATTTGACCAAAACCAACCTTAGGAATAAACTATGACCATTTAGGCCCACTTGGATTAGATTAGGACATTTATTATTAATTTATTTTAAAAAGGGTTAAAATAGTTAAAATCAATGTTTAATACGTATATCGTTTTTAATATAGGGTCATACATAAGATCAATTCGACTATAAATATTCATTAGAAAGCTAAAACTATTTCCTACATAATGGTATTTTATTTGTAATTTTTAAACATTATATAATATAAATTTTTTAGGACACAAATATGATGCAATAATTATCTTATTAATGAAATATTGACATAATTGATGTTATAAATTCCAAACTAAATGTAATTTGAGACATTTTATGAATTACACTAATTTTCTAGGTTAATATTACATGTTAGTATTTATATAATTAATGTTTTTCGAACTAATCAGTCTGTTAGGATTTTCACAAAAAACAATTACTAAATAATCTCTAAATTGACCTAAAATAGTTTTTAAAACAAATATTATATTATTAATTATTATTTTATTCTTAAAAATATATGTTTCGGCCAAATGACTTAGATACGGTAATATATATTAATAATAAACCACTTGGGGTTCGTTTGGATTCTTATAGTAAGTTTAATAACCTTATAGTGTAAGAACACAAAAAGACATGGTAAAAGTAAAATTATCTAACTTAATGTTAAATCTAAATGATAAGGATAAAATAGGAACCTAAAAATTTCTAAATTCTATTGGATGAGATTATAATGACCCATCCCCACCTTTGAATAGAAATAAATCAATTTGGAGCTATTTAAAACCAAATTTGTCATTATAATAATATAATATTTTTAGTTATTCCAAAGGTGCGCCTCTCCTCCCTTATAAAAGGGAACCTCCTCCCCCTCTTCCTCACATAACATTATGCCTTCATGCTCGGCCAACCCCTTCCAAATTCCCTTCTCCACTTCCCTAGAAACATCCTAGAGGTCATGGTATTCTTCAATGACCAATTTTAGTGCCCTAAGAGAAGGACTCAAAGAGGCGTTTCAAAGAAGAGGTAATGTCCGTTACCGATTCTTTCAACTTTATTTCTTCTTCAACTTATTCTTCTTATGTTGTTTCATTATGAAGTAATAACATCATTATCACTCATATACTGATATGTTATTATAAGTATGAAACAGCCCTATTTCACCGCACATGCATAATTACTGAATATCGTCTTCATGCCGTGGTGTAATCTATTTTCCACCACCACCTTACTTGGATGGGTATAATGGTGTACATAATAACTATATATGATTATTGTACAGTGATATTGATTATGAAATAGTATAAATACACTCCAATACAATTCCACGATCATGAGGATGAGATCATCGCTCGTGCGTACGTACGGACTACCATCTCCACGATGTGATGAGATTCATTATCCACGTTAACCATTCATGAATGATTATAAAGTATATATAATAAGTAATAATGAAATATATGACATAATAGTGATACTGGATTTATGTGTATATATATGTATGTCATCTACTTAATTTCATTCAACTCAATAAGGAAATGAAAACAGCGTTCATGCATACGTACGGCCTACCATCTCCAGGAACGGTGTATTTCTTTCCGTTTACTGATATATTATATATATGTATATTATGAATATATATTATATATAAATCTTGTTTTATATTCTGGAATTAAGTAATCATGATCTATGTAATCATATGAATAATTACAAGTCAAAACACGGATGATAAATGAAACGATTTTACCCAAAACGCTCTTTAACAAGGAATTTACAAAAGAACGAGAAATATAAAGTCATAAGTGAACCATATATGATATCATAACAATGATTATGATTATGGAATAAGTCAATGACATTATTTAAATCAGTATACAGGAGGTTCAGACACTTACGAAGCAAATCAGACCTAATGTAAGGGAAAATATCACAATCTCATTTTTATCTGAGATTGTTTATACTATGGTATTTACTGGGGTGTATTTTATCATCCACATCCATGTTTCCTCAATATGTAATATTATTTACATCCACCTACAATTTTTTAAAACCAATGTTACCCTTTGGTGAGTTTTTAGTAAAAGATATGAAAGGAATCTTTTGTCGTTTTTCGTACGAGGTACTTTTTGACTTTTCTGACAAAAGTACGAGAAGAATGTTTTCTTAACTTATACGACATGAATGAATTTTTAAAACATTATTTCCAAGAAGCTTCCTTTAAAAGTTTTCAAGTTTATTTTTAATCAACTTATTTTAGTTTAAAATTGTATGACATGTTAAGAGAGGAAAAAAAATTTTGAAGTAGAAAGGATATTTTCCTCAAGAATGGAGTTCAAGTGTTTTATAAAAATTATTTTCCATCTAAGATAATAAAGGGTTATGTTTATATCTCTATTATTACATTGATTTTATTATGTTGTGATGGAATTATTTTTATGAATTCCTTTATCTTATATGAATTGTTTTCTGATGTCATGATGTTTAAGATTCCCATTTTTATTACATGGGTTATGCTATGATGTATGGTTTATGATTTTGTGGGACATATAAGAATGGTATCATTATGAGATGGGTGAGACCTATATATCCCTCCAATTCATTGGGTAAATATTTTATATCTCATGAGATAGACATGGCTGGAACGGTAGGTTAAACCGGTTCAGTGAAACAAGACTGAAACGAGGAGTGAACTCGGTTCAGAAATGGACTTTGTCCAGTAAGATATTCTTGGCAATGAGTCATGACTAATAAGAAATGACTCTCTATGATTATGTGTGTATGCCACAAAGTTTCATGTTTTATGTTATTATTATTGGGATTACATTTCACTACTATGATTTATCCCATGTTATGATATTATGATTTCTTTTGCAGGTTATGATTTCAAAAATGTTATGTTATTATTAATATTATGTGATTGATATTTCTTTTATTTACCCTTACTGAGCATTTGATATCACCCTTTTATGTTTTATTTTCCCCAGGATATAAAGAAATTTTTTAGGTAAAACAAGAAGATCTTTATGGGAGATATTGAAGATCTTTCTCTACGATTAGAAGATTATATTACGAGTTTTCAAAGACACTATACTATTACGGTCCTTGTGTGTGTGTTTTTTTATGTACTATGTATTCTGAAAAAGTAATGTAATGTCCATGTACATTAAGCTTTGGGTCTCTACAGTTGGTATTATAGGGAATGTTTAGTCAACCTTTGGAAACTAGGTTGCGAAAACGTCAGTGAGATACCTAGAGATATTTCTAAGGTATGTCTAGGGATGTCTCTAAGGTTATGTATACGTATTGGTTATAGTCCTAGAATTGCGCTAACGATCATAGAATTTAAACTAAGATGTTAGATATTGAGGGTACTCCCCCTTTACTATGTTGTTTTCTTTAGCATGATTTTTGCCTCTCACAGAATTCTTTTTGTGTTTTACTTAATGGAGGGAACCAGAAGAAATTCAGTTAACATTGAATCCAATGGAAAAATTGGTGACTATGAGTAACAAAATTTTGTAATTATTAGAGAGAAAGATATTGTGATTATGCCAAATCAGTCATCATGATATATTATTAACAAGGTGAAATTTAGTGGTATTCCTAATTCATCAAAGAAGAGGAAGATAGACTATTACGTATGTTCTCATGTTGAGGAGCATAAAGAAAGGAAGATTGAGATTTCTAAAGAAGGGAAGAAGAACATTGAGGAATAACTCAAATGGAGGTACCGATGTTATCAGTGTGGAGAAAAGGGTCATAGAGTGACAAACTGTTATGGAGTTTAATGTATTATTTGTGGAGAACATGGGCATTGCCCAACTAAATTCCCTGACCTAAAAAGTTACATCTAAATCAAGGAAGGAATTATTCCAGGACAATAATTTAAGAGGATGAATTGAAGTGTTTATGTATTGGTATTCAAGAATAATGTTGTTGAGGTACTTTTATTGTGTATTAGAATATTTTTGTATTATTCGATTGTGGTTTTCAATAATTTTAAGGTACCGGTAACCATGAAAAGTGATTCAAATATTTTGGAAAGTAGATGATATGCCCTTAATGAAGATATAAGGAGAAGATGAAATGTTTGACAGTATTCATGATCTCATGATTGATATAAGGACTAAGTCATATCATGGTTTGAGTATATAAAATTTTAAGGATTTTGGTATGTGGAAAGTGTTAAAGTTTAACTGCATTCATGTTTTCACAACGGTTCAATTAATGGGTATTCATTCTTCAAGAGAATACATGATTAAGGTATTCATATGTTTGTAGTTCTACTATAAATATTAATTAGAAAGAAAAAACTATTTCCTACATAATGGTATTTTATTAGTAATTTTTAGACATTAAATAATATAATTTATTTATGACACAAAGATGAAGCAGTAATTATCTTATTAATGAAATATTGACATAATTGAGCTTATAAATATCAAACTAAATGTAATTTGATAATTTTAATGAATTACACTAATTTTATAGGTTAATATTACATGTTAGTATTTATATAATTATCGTTTTTCGAACTAATCAGTCTGTTATGATTTTCACAAAAATCTATTACTAAATAGTGTCAAAATTGACATAAAATAGTTTTTAAAACAAATATTATATTATTAATTGTTATTTTATTCCTAAAAATATAAGGTTAGGAAAAAGGACTTATATAAGGATATGTATATTAATAATGAATAACTAGGGGTTATTTTGGCTTCTTATTGTATGTTTATTATCCTTATAGTGTAAGAACACAAAAAGACACAGTAAAACTAAAATTATCTAACTTAATGTTAAATATAAATGATAAGGATAAAATAGGAACCTAAACTTGTCTAAATTCTATTGTATGAGAGTATTACAACCCATCCCAACCCTAGATTCGAAATAAATCAATTTGTATCTATTTAAAACCGAATTTGGAATTAGAATAAAATAATATTTTTATTTATTCCTAAGGTGCCCCTCTCCTCCTTTATAAAAGGGGACCTCCTCCCCCTCTTCCTCACACCACATTGAGCCTTCAAGATCTGCCAACCCCTGCCAAATTCTCTTAAAAACTTACATAGAAACATCCTAGAGGTCCCGATCTTCTTCAAAGTCCATTTTTAGTGCCCTAAGAGGAGGACTCAAAGAGGCGCTTCAAAGAAGAGGTAATGTCCCTTACAGATTCTTTCAACTCTATTTCTTCTTCCACTTGTTCTTATTAAGTTGTTTAATTATTAAGTAATAACATCAGTATCACTAATATACTGATATGTTATTATAAGTATGAAACAACCCTATTTCACCATCTATCCATCCTACGGAAAAAGAAATCGCCGCGCGTGCGTACGTACGGAATATCGTCTCCACGCCGTGGTGTAATCTATTTTGCACTGCCAACTTAATTAGATTGGTATAATGGTGTAAATAATAACTATATATTATTATTTTAAATCGCTATTGATTATGAAATAGTATACATACACTCCAATACAATTCCACGATCATGAGAACGATATCATCGCTCGTGCGTACGTACGGACTACCGTCTCCACAACGTGATGAGATTCATTCTCCATGTTAACCATTCATGAATGATTATAAAGTATATATAATAAGTAATCATGAAATATATGACATAATAATGATACTGGATTTATGTTTATATATATGTATATCATCTACTTAATTCCAGTCAACTCAATATGGAAACGAAAACAGCGTTCATGCGTACGTACGACCTACCGTCTCCATGAACGGTGTATTTCATTCCGTTTACTGATCTATTATATATATGTATATTCTGAATATATATTATATATAAATCATGTATTATATTCTGTAATTAAGTAATCATGATATATGTAATCATATGAGCAATTACAAGTCAAAACACGGATGACAAATGAAATTATTTTACCCAAAACACTCTTTAACATGGAATTTACAAAAGAATGGGTAAAATAAAGTCATTAGTGAACCATATATGATATCATAATAGTGAGTATGATTCTGGAATAATTCAATGACATTATTTAAATCATTATACAGGAGGTTCGGAAACTTACGAAGCAAATCGGACCTAAGGTAAGGGAAAATATCACAATCTCATTTTCATACGAGATTGTTTATACTTTGGTATTTATTGGGGTGTATTTTATCATCCAAATCCATGTTTCCTCAATATTTAATATCATTTCCATCCACCTACAATTGATTAAATCCAATTTTACACTTCGGTGAGTTTTTAGTAAATGATATGATAGGAATCTTTTGTCGTTTTTCGTACGATGTACTTTTTGACTTTTCCGACAAAAGTACGAGAAGAATGTTTTTTTAACTTATAGGACATGAGTGGATTTTTAAAACATTATTTCCAAGAAGCTTCCTTTACAAGTTTTCAAGTTTATATTTAATCAACATATTTTAGTTAAAAATTGTATGACATGTTAAGAGAGGAAAAATGTTTTTGAAGTAGAAACGATATTTTCCTCAAGAATGGAGTTCAATTGTTTTATCAAAATTATTTTCCATATAAGATAATAAAGGGTTCTGTTTTTATCTCTATTATTACATTGATTTGATTATGTTGTGATGGAATTATTTTTATTAATTCCTTTATCTTATATGATTTGTTTTCTGATGTCATGATGTTTAAGATTCCCATTTTTATTACATGGGTTATATTATGATGTATGGTTTATGATTTTGTGGGACACATAAGAATGGTATCATTATGAGATGGTTGGGACCTATATCTCCCTCCAATGCATTTGGTAATGATTTTATATCTCATGAGATGGACATGGCTGGAACGACAGGTTAAACTTTTTCAGTGAAATAGGACTGAAATGAGGAGTGATCTCAGTTCAGAATTGGACTTTGTCCACAAAGATAGTCTTGGAAATGAGTATTGACTAATAAGAAATGATTACCTATGATTATGTGTGTATGCCACAAATTTTCATATTTTAAGTTATGATTATTGGGATTACATTTCACTACTATGATTTATCCCATTTTATGATATTATGATCTCTTTTGCAGGTTATGATTTCCAAAATGTTATGTTCTTGTGAATATGATGTGATTGATATTTCTTTTATTTACCCTTACTGAGCATTTGAGCTCACCCATTTATGTTTTCTTTTCCCCAGGATATAAAGAAAGTTTTTTGGTAAAAAAATGAAGATCTTTATGGGAGATGTTGAAGAACTTTCACCACGATTAGAAGATTATATTCCGAGTTTCCAAAAACGCTAAACAATTACGGTCCTTCTGTGTGTGTTTTTGTTATGTACTATATATTCAGAAAAAGTAATGTAATTTCCATGTACGTTATGATTTGGGTCTCTAAAGTTGGTATCAGAGGAAAGGTTTAGTCAACCTTCGGAAACTAGGATGCGCAAACGTTAGTGAGATCCCTAGATATATTTCTAAGGTTGTCTATAGATGTCTCTAAGGTTAAGTATACGTATAGGTTATAGTCCGATAATTGCTCTAAAAATCTTATAATTTATCCTAAAATGTTAGATATTGAGGGTACTCCCCCTTTACTATGTTGTTTTCTATAGAATGATTTTTCCCTCTCACAGAATTCTTTTTCTGTTTTACTTAATGGAGGGAGCCAGAAATAATTCTGTTAACATTGAATCCAATGGACAAATTGGTGAATATGAGAAACAACATTGTGTAATTCCTAGAGAGAAAATATTGTGATTATGCCGAATCAGTCATCGCGATATATTATTAACAAGGTGAAATTCAATGGTATGCCCAATTCATCAAAGAAGAGGAAGATAGACTATTATGCATGTTCGCATGTTGAGGAGCAGAAAGAAAGGAAGATTGAGATTTCTAAAGAAGGGAAGAAGAACCTTGAGGAATACCTCAAATGGAGGGACAGATGTTATCTGTGTGGAGAAAAGGGTCATAGAGTGACAGACTGTTATGGAGTTCAATGTATTATTTGTGTAGAACATGGGAATTGCCCAACTCAATGCCCTGACCTAAAAAGTTACATCTAAATGAAGGAAGGAATTATTCCAGGACAATAATTTAAGAGGATGGATTGAAGTGTTTATGTATTGGTATTCAAGAATAATGTTGTTGAGGTACTTTGATTGCGTATTAGAATATTTCTGTATTATTCTATTGTGGTTTTCAATAATTTTAAGGTACTAGTAACCATGATAAGTGATTCAAATATTATGGAAAGCAGATAATATGCCCATAATAAAGAGATAAGGAGAAAATTAAATGTTTGACAGTATTCAGGAGCTCATGATTGATATAAGGACTAAGTGATATCATGGTTTGAGTATATAGAATTTTAAGTATTTTGGTATGTGGAAGGTGTTAACTTTTAACTGCATTCATGTTTTCACTATGGTTCAATTAATGGGTATTTATTATTCAAGAGAATACATGATTAAGGTATTCATATGATTTTAATTTGACCAACAAGATATATCTTATGATATATTGGGGATAAATGATGGCATTCACATGATTGTTATGTGACATTTCATGTAATAATTTTCTTTATACTATGAGCTTGGACCGAAGTATTTTAGATAAACTAAAGATTAGAATAGATTATGTTGGACATAAGTTAGTATTGTTTAAGGATAGAACTTTTTTAGATATTATTGATGGGATGTTAAGTAATTTAGTTTTAGAAAAAGGACAACCTGCAGGACTGGCGACAGCCCATCGCGTCGGACAAGGCTATGGGAATCGAACCCACAACCGAAGTGCGACTGGCCTTTATCACCTACCACTGGCCTACAGTAAGACCCTGTTTAGTAGAAACTAGTTTTATTATATTAGTATGTATGATATATGAAGTATAAGTCCATTTTAGGAACCATATATGATTAATCTCACTATAGATGGAATTATGTATTTTTTGATAACTTTTCTAACCTTTTGTTTGAGACAGATGGAATGACCCATCATTCTATCACATGATCCGCTAACACATCATGAATGACAAATTCAACTTCACTTCTTTAAGAGATGAAGTTGAAATTGTCCAAAGAACGACCAACGGTGAGACTATACAAAAATCACGAAAGTATTTCTTCTAATTTCATCAACTTTAGGGAAATGATCTTGAAAACCAAAAATGTTGTCCTAGTGATCTTATTTCTGATGAATCAGATGGTACCTTAGATCATCACAAATTTATGGCTTTGTGATTGCTGGCATTTCAATAGCCATTTTCTCAACCACTCTCCATCAGAACATTATGGTTAGATTTCTCTTCCATATCTATATTTTCACCTATGTGGAAACCTGGTGATTAGATTATTTGGGTAACCATTAAGTTTCGTACTTTTGTTTTTAGAGATTGTTTTTTGTATTCCTTTTTACGATGTCGGTTTCTATTAAAGAATCTTTCGAGGGGTAAACCATTTATAACCCTGACGAATTTCGACGGAAAAATTCATTTTAAGGGGGGTAGAATTTAACACACTGAGATTTTATGAAAAATATACATTTTAATTTCATTAATGTCTTGTGTTTTACGCTACACCAAAACGAGCTTTCATAACACGCATCATTGAATTGCCTTGAATTACGTGCAATTGTGACCTTCCTCGATAGCGTGTGTAGTACGCAATAACAAGTTTCACTAAACAACGATATGCTATTAAAATATTAATAAAACTAGCCATTATGAATAGTAATAACTACTTTTTGAAATTTTGTAAATTTAATTTTCAATATGAACATCATTTTTGGATTCGGAATATCAAAATTAGCTTAGGGTGAAATTTTGGTACTTTTCGGATAACTATCATTTTCTGATGAATAGTGAAATTTACTAAATTTTAATTAAAAACAACCATTTTTATAGAAATAATTAATAGTGATAAATTATTAATATGAGCGGTTTTAAAGTATATTTAGAATATATTTTTACAATTTAATACAATGTTGGTTATTGGATGTAATTTCACATTTAAACCAGACATAAACAACTGTCAATCTTTTGATAGTTATTATCTCTTAAAAACACGCTATTTGTTTTCACAACGGGAATTAATTTTTAAATTAATTAATGAAACTGATATGTTTTGAATTTGGTAAAATAGACATAATTTTGGAGTTCATAATATCAAATATATCTTAGGCCTAGTTTTTGGAATTTTTCTGGAAACCTTCATTTTTTTTATGAATAGTGAAACCACTAAGTGGTAGTTAAAAAATGAATTTTTCATAAAATTTAATTTTACCGCTTCTGTGAGTGGAATTTCAAAAATCTGAGAGACACGGTGGATGTCAGTATGTAAAATGTGGTTCAATGAGATGAAAATAATTTTTTGGTGAATAATATCTTTTTACTTTTTTTACCACGGTTAAAAATAAATATGGTAATTAAGGGTAAAAATGATATTATTATTACCTTAACACATGTCCTAATTCTATTGGATAAGTGTAATTCGACCAAAAACAAACTTAGGAATAAAATATGACCATTTAGGCTCACTTGGATTAGATTAGGACATTTATTATTAATTTATTTAAAGAAGGGTTAAAATAGTTAAAATCAAAGTTTAATAAGTATATTATTTTTAATATAGGGTTATAAATAATATAAATTCGATTATAAATATTCATTAGAAATAAAAAACGCTTTCCTAAATAATGGTATTTTATTTGTAATTTTTAGACGTTAAATAATTTAATTTATTTATGAAACAATGATGATGTAGTAATTATCTTATTAATGATATATTGACCTAATTGATGTTATAAATACCAAAATGAATGTAATTTGAGAATTTTTCTGAATTCCATTAATTTTATAGGTTAATATGACATTTTATTATTGATATAATTAACTTTTTTAGAACTAATCAGTCTGTTATGATTTTCACAAAAATCAATTACTAAATAGTGTCAAAATTAACATAAAATAGTTTTTAAAACATATATTATATTATTAATTGTTATTTTATTCCTAAAAATATAAGGTTTAGATAAATGACATAGATAAGGTTATATATATTAATAATAAACAACTTAGGATTCATTTGGCTTCTTATTGTAAGTTTATTAACCATATAGTGTAAGAACACTAAAAGACACTGTAAAAGTAAAATTATCTAACTTAATGTTAAATCTAAATGATAAGGTTAAAATAGGAACATATTATTGTCTAAATTCTATTGCATGAGAGGATTATGACCCATCCCCACATTAGATTCTAAATAAATCAATTTGGAGCTATTTAAAACTGAATTTGTCTTTATAATAAAATAATATTTTTAGTTATTCCAAAGGTGCCCCTCTCTTCCCTTATAAAAGGGCACCTCCTCCCCCTCTTCCTCACACAACATTGAACCTTAATGCTCGGAAAAACCCTGCCAAAGTCTTTTCTTCACTTCCCTAGAAACATCCTAGTGGTCCTGGTCTTCTTCCAAGACCAATTTTAGTGCCCTAAGAGGAGGACTCAAAGAGGCGCTTCAAATAAGAGGTAATGTCTGTTACCGATTCTTTCAACTTTATTGCTTCTTCCACTTCTTCTTCATAGGTTGTTTTGTTATTAAGTAATAACATCAGTATCACTCATATATGGATATGTCATTATAAGTATTAAACAACCCTATTTAACCATCTATCCATCCTACAGAAAATGAAATCCTCGCGCGTGCGTACGTACGAAATACCGTCTCCATGCCGTGGTGTTATCTATTTTCCACCACCACCTTAATTGGATGGGTATAATGGTGTAAATAATCACTATATATGCTTATTTTAAAGTGATATTGATTCTGAAATAGTATACATACACTCCAATACAATTCCACAATCATGAGAACGATATCATCGCTCGTGCGTACGTACGGACTACTGTCTCCACGACGTGATGAGATTCATTCTCCACGTTAACCATTCATGAATGATTATAAAGTATATATAATAAGTAATCATGAAATATATGACATAATAATGATACTGGATTTATGTGTATATATATTTATGTCATCTAGTTAATTCCATTCAACTCAATAAGGTAACGAAAACAGCGTTCATGCGTACGTAGGGCCTACCATCTCCATGAACGGTGTATTTCATTCCGTTTACTGATCTTTTATATATATGTATATTCTGAATATATATTATATATAAATCATGTTTTATATTATAGAATTAAGTAATCATGATCTAATTAATCATATGAATAATTACAAGTCAAAACACGGACGACAAATGAAATGATTTTACCCAAAACGCTCTTTAACATGGAATTTACAAAAGAACGGGTAAAATAAAGTCATAAGTGAACCATATATGATATCATAAAAAAGAGTATGATTCTGGAATAATTCAATGACATTATTTAAATCATTATACAGGAGGTTCGAACACTTACGAAGCAAATTGGACCTAAGGTAAGGGAAAATATCACAATCTCATTTTTATCCGAGAATGTTTATACTGTGGTATTTACTGAGGTGTATTTTATTGTCCACATCCATGTTTCCTCAATATGTAATATTATTTCCATCCACCTACAATTGTTTAAATCCAATTTTAACCTTCGATGAGTTTTTAGTAAAAGAAATGAGAGGAATTTTTTTTCATTTTTCGTACGAGGTACTTTTTGACTTTTCCCACAAAAGTACGAGAAGAATGTTTTTATAAATTATACGACATGAATGGATTTTTAAAATATTATTTCCAAGAAGCTTACTTTACATGTTATCATGTTTAATTTTAATAAACATCTTTTAGTTTAAAATTTTATGACATGTCAGGAGACGAAAAATGTTTTTGAAGTAGAAAGGATATTTTCCTCAAGAATGGAGTTCAAGTGTTTTATAAAAATTATTTTCCATCTAAGATAATAAAGGGTTCTGTTTTTATATCTATTATTACATTGATTTGATTATGTTATGATGGAATTATTTTTATTAATTCCTTTATCTTATATGAATTGTTTTACGATGTCATGATGTTTATGATTCCCATTTTTATTACATGGGCTATGCTATGATGTATGGTATATGATTTTGTGGAACACATAATAATGGTATAATTATGATATGGGTGGGACCTATATCTCCCTCCAATGCATTGGGTAAAGATTTTATATCTCATGAGATAGACATGGCTGGAATGGAAGGTTAAACCGGTTCAGTGAAAAAGGACTGAAATGAGGAGTGAAATCGGTTCAGAAATTTTATGTTCTTATGAATATGATGTGATTGATATTTTTTAATTTACCCTTACTGAGCATTTGAGATCACCCTTTTATGTTTTCTTTTCCCCAGGATATAAAGAATGTTTTTAGGTAAAAAAAGGACGATCTTTATTAGAGATGTTGAAGATCTTTCACCACGATTAGAAGATTATATTCTGAGTTTCCAAAGACACTAAACTATTACGGTCCTTGTGTGTGTGTGTTTTTGTTATGTACTACGTATTCCAAAAATGTAATGTAATGTCCATGCATGTTAATTTTTGGGTCTCTACATGAGACTCATAAGAAACAACTGACCTCTACTGCATGAGAACACAGCCTAACCCCAAATGTGAAGCATCGTAGAAAACATCAAACTAAACTCCCTCATCTGGAAGAGAAAGGACTGGAGCAGTTATTAACATCTCTTTTAGATACTCGAAATCTACCTGACACTGATCAGTCCATATGAATGACTGATCCTTCCTAGTCAATGCTGTCAGCAGAGTCGTGACTTGTGAAAAATCGACTGTGAACCTCCTGTAGTATCATGCGAGAACAATGAAACTTTGCACCTGTGACATTATCTTGGGGGCTTCCCAAGACACCACTGCTTCAATATTCGATGAATCCACAAATTCTACCTTTTGGGACACAACATGCCACAAGAAAAAGACTTCTCGAGCCCAAAACTCACACTTCAACAACTTCCCGAACAACTGATGTAGGTGAAGAACTCCCCTATCATATTGTAAATTCTCTACGTGCTCCTCTTCAGATTTGGAGTACACAAGGATGTTATCAATGAAAACTACCACAAATTCCTCTAGGAGCTCACTAAACATATCATTCATCAATCCCATGATTACAACTGGATCATTCATCACCCGAAATGGCATTTTAACGAACTCATAATGCCCATGATGACAACAGATAGAAGTCTTCAGAATATACTCATCCTTCACACGTACCTGATGATATCCTGACCGCAAGTCAATCTTTGAGTACCAACTTTCACCATTCAGTTGATCGAATAAATCATCAATCCGCGAAAAAGGATAATGATTATTTATTTTCACTTTGTTCAAGAGATGATTGTCGACAGACAACCACAAACTATCGTCAGCCTTCTTCACGAACAAAATGGTTGCACCCCATGGTGACACACTTCGTCGAACAAAACCACACAGTAACAGACCATAATGTTATATAAGTAGATCTTGTAACTCATAAGGGGACATCCTATATGGAGACATGGAGATAGGAGACACTCCTGGTTTTAGCTCGATCCCAAACTCATTCTCTCGTCAAGGAGGTAATATTAGAACCTCTTCTGAAAAGACATCAGGGTACTCTTATACAAACATAAGAAACCCCAACTGCTGAACCTCTGATGAACTCAGAATAATATCATCCATCATGGATGATAAGGATGGAACACGCCTATGACCCATCTGAGGACCTCGCTCACCAGCAAACACCACTTTCTCTCCTTCCACACCAACTAAGATGACCATATTCCTAAACAATCCACTATTTCCTACACCTAATACAACCCATCCATGCCGATAATGACATCATATGGTTGTATTCGTAAACAAAGAAAATCTCCCCAAGAGCGGTGTTTCCCCAAAACTAGCTCACAGTCTATACATACTTCGAACAAGTCATCTCGACCTCCAACTGGCATAGTCAATGCCAAGGGAACTAGAAGACTCTCCAACTCAAGTCCCAAAGCATGTACAATGTTATGTGATATGAAGGAGTATGTCTCTAATGAATCAAAAAAGGCATACACCAAGGTAGAAAACAAGAAAAGGGTACCATAAACGACATCTAGCTTACCAGGAGCTGTAAACGATAGAGCATGATGCTGACCACGACCTCCTCCACGACCTCTCTGACCCTGATGAACACCACCACTATAGCCGCGCTCTACTATCTGATGATGGGGAGTGTTATGGGTAAGTCCTCTACATACCCCATCTACCCTCTACAGATCTAAAGATGGTGGAATTGGCTACTGCTGCCTCGACTGGAACTACCTCAACAGAGGATCCTCGAGCATAGCGCTTGGTGCTTGATGACCTATATAAAAGGTTGAGCACATCTGCTGCTGATGGACATGACAACCACAAGAAAAACAAGCGCCTGATCCCTTGGCATAGGAATGAGATTTGCTTCCTCTGGTGAAACGATATGTGAATGGTTGGGACTTACCACCGGCTGAACGAAAACTCTTCTTCCCTGAAAACCGATAACCCCGGACCACATCTCTCATTCATTAGGAATTTTTTTGATTCCACTCTCTTGATGATCTGGTCCTAGCCAAAGTCCTTTCGACAACCTCTTCCCTCTCTAGCACCTCATGATATGTTTTCATCATAACTGGGGTGACCTGGCACTGGATTTCTAGACTTAAAGCCTCCTCGAATTGCCTCTCCCTAGCATCCTCATCTAGCAGCTTGTCTGAAGCATATCATAAAAGGTTCCTAAAACGTATTCCAAACTCACGAACACAAGAGCACCCCTGTCAATGGAATGAAGCTCCTGGAAACAGGATGCGTTCAATGTCGAAGAAGTAAAATCGACTCTAAAGCTGTCTCGTAACTCCTCCCATGAGATCGCTAACTCCTCATGATCCTTGAGGAACAAGAACCACCACTGCCTCGCTGCTCCACGCAGCATCGTCACAACCAAGGACACCCAGTGCTCCGTCTGATCACAAATCGAACTGAAGCCGATCTCGACCTCCTCTAACCAGTCATCTCTGACTACATCTAAAATCGATCCCTCAATCTTCTGTAGACTCTGGCACTGAATCATTCAGAGTGTCTTTCTCTAGGGGTCGTCGTCGTTAACCTCAACCATGCGACGATATGCTGGAATAGCCTGCAAAACATTTTTTGCGCAAACCTGAAAATGAAGTTGACCTAGAGCCATACCTATAAAATAAAAAACCATTATAGTTCCTAATCCTGGAATGTGGAAGAGTCAACATTAATTAATTATTTATTTCCATTTATTCATTTTATGTTAACCTATCCCACGGTCTACTCATTCAATAACAAGCACAATGAAGAATGATACATGATCCTTTCCAAGGTATCTACCCTGAAACTTTTATCACCTTGTTCGGTAGCCATTGTATACATAAAGGTCCATACATCAGATCATAGGGGGCCGTAAATGCCTATGTCTTAACTGGTCTCCAGTGATTATATCACTTGCAAAACATGAATGACATTGTTTTCCTACAAACCATTGCAACCTCACCTGTGCCTAAGTCCAAACTCCATCATATCCCTCATCCAGACCTCTAATATCATGCTGTCATGACCCCCTCCCCACAAAGTGTACCCATCTGGGGTCGGTAATGTGAATAGGGAGATAATGTCCCTCAAGTCCCATCTCCAGTATGCCCCGGGTTGGTGACTAGAACTGAGACAATAATAAACACACAAATGGAAGGCATTACCCTCTAATAGAACACATGTGGAAGAGTGAGATTAGATAGACACTAACTAACTGCAACTTAGAAATGAAATATAAAATAAACCCAAGTGATCATATGTAATGACAAGAAAATGAACTACAACAGAAAGGGGAAAATCTGCAAGTACCCAAAAGAATGTAATAGCAGAAGAAAACAGAAGCCCGAACAGCTCCTGCAACCCCAAGATAGTAGAAATCAGCTTGATCTCCAACCTACTACAAGTGACCCGAAGAACAGTTTTTATAAACATAAGATGTGTACAACAGTATACTCAGTATGATCGTCCCCAAAGCCACTCGTTCAATGTAATTAAAGAATGCTAAAGAACAGTGAAAAACAAGTGAAACTAACTCATCACCAAAAAAGGTATACTAAGTTCCAAACCTCACCATGGCTACTCTCATGAAGTAACACATACAAGAATATATCATATAATAAATAATATCAAGGGTAAACTTATACTACGTCCCCACCGGTTTTCCACATTTCCCCAACGTCGCACGTCCAGAGCATCTCTCTCCAAAAAGGGTTTCCCGCAGAAACCTGGGTGAAGCACCACAATATGCACCTCATGCAACAAAACCACCACGTCCACAAAAAAAAGTAACCAGGTAGTTTCCAAGAGCCACCACAGCTCGCATAATGTGTATCATACATCGGGTAATATACCTCATGCTATCACAACCCATACACCGAGTAAGGATCCTCAAGCCATCACAGGCTATACACGTTACACCTATAGTAGTCCATAGAAAACTATATCCAGAATATATGTGTGTGAATAAACACAAGACATTACAGCCCTCTACACAGGTATATGGGGAAGACTAACCAATTTTCCTTCCATCAAAAGTAAATATAAAGAGAGGAGAATGGGGCAAAGGGGGTAGTCATCCATCTATCCTCCAACCGGAATGTTGGGGAAAACACCCCCCAGGGCTTGGAATCCCCAGGGTGTCAGTTTCCCTTACTATAAGGTGGAGTAGCGTATAGAAACACAAAAAGTATAGTATATATTATATCTCACAACAACACTATGGGCATTACATAGTCTTAGACAAAACTACAACTAACATCTCTCAGACTCTAGGCTGAAACGTCTAAGACTAGGTATCCTATAATAAGACAACCATTTCAAGAGCTTTATTAGATTACTTCATTCCCTTTTTATCAGTTCCACTGTATGTTTATTAATTCATTAAACATTAATTAACAATGAAAAATCCCACATTAAATTTCATTAGCATCACACCCAAAGTCAGTTGTCCCTTCAAAATAACAACCTCATCATTATGATCCAGCAACTCCATCCCCATGAGTTAACACCATTTATTCCATTATTCATTACATAAATAAATTCCCACATTCCCATGAATTCTAGAAAATAATTCTTTTCTTCTAATCTCAAGGGGCTCAACACTGTGAGTATGTGTACATCCCATCGAGGCTTTGCTGATTATATAAAGAGAATATACCCATACTCCCTTTAAATTCTAAACACATAAAGCATATAGAAAACCTCGCGTGTCTTCGCCTCTTTCGAATGAAGGGTAAGTAAGACTAGCTGCCTTGAGTAGTGGGGAAATGTATTGTAGATAATCAACCAAAAAAATAAGAAAGAAAATAAGAATCACATCCATACAATTTCATCATCCTTAGTGTCCTCCCTAACACCCACATACATAAACTGATTCATCTTTCCACTCTAGGCATCATCTGCTACCACAACCAAAAGCCTCCATGCCCCACATATCACAACGACCATCCAGGATCACATCACATCACAAGAAACAGGAAAACATACATCGAATTAGTTGGGATATTTTTGTGTTAACAATAAAGAGGGTAACTCAAGCCCCTTTAAGGAATTATCAAACAATCAGCTCTTTAATCCATCTTTAATTAACAGATTTATTATTTGTGGGTTCCAAATTCCGGAAACGTAATCCGTAAGCTATCACAAATAACTAAACATGCTTAATGTGCCAATCTGATTAACATCAAATTAAAACTAGATCCAGATTCAATTACGTGCCTCATTATATTTTGCCAAAAAATTATCAATTAATCCTAATTTACGTTCTTTGCTGATTTCCATCAAGAACGAACATCTAATCAATGCATGCATAGATATCACACTATCTAGAAAAACATGAGTCAATAAAATATGATCAATATCAATTTATTTATCCAGTTAAAATAATTATTATGTCAATTCTGTTGTGGTCTAGTGTGATAAAACATGCTAACAATATAGTTTCACATAAACGAAAATAGAAGAAACGAATCCCCTACCTCAAACAGTTCCTCCCATTATATATCCACACAACGGGTCACGATCCTCCTCTCGTGACAACTACATCCAACCGAAGATGCCACGGTACGCCCGAACCAACCAAACCCCAAGAAAAACCCCTTTAAAATCATGGAGATCACATGATATAATTTAAAAAGGAGAGACAGGAGATGATGATCCCCAAATGAACGATAACTAAAAATACCTTATATAGAAGATTGATTGATATAACTTCGTTGCATCAAACTGAGCTGAACCAATCTGAGGAGGAAATCATAATTGTGAAACTACTATGCGATGGATTGAAAGGTTCTATCATCTCATAGCCAAGAAAAAATAGGAAGAAAAATGGAGGAAGACATCTTGTCCCTTTTGAATATTTAATGGGATGATGGTTCTAGATACGCTAAATTCCCCATTAAAAATGGATTGCATTAACCCATGTGGTTTGACAAAGTAAAAACATCCCGAGCCACATGAATAATTATTATAGGATTTATGGTCTTTGAATCAGCCTTAAGAGTCCTTAAGAACGAGACTCTAAATGTATTTTATGACAATAGAAATGTCAAAGGGGAAATCAGTAGGAAGCTGGAAACACTGTTCACATACTCAAGATTTGGCAAAGGAATGAAAAGGTCATAGTTAAACCTCACTGTTAGAGGTTACCGATTGACCTCACGATTAGAGGTTACTGATAGACCTCACCGTTAGAGGTTACCGATACACCTCACCATTATAGGTTACCAATAGACCTTATCGTTCTAGAAGCACTATACACCTAGCATTCTGGAAACTCTGTTCATTGAACCTCACTGATAGAACACTATTCACTAAACCTCACCGATAGTACAGTGTTCACTAAACCTAACCGATAGAACTGTGTTCACTAAATTCTCACTGATAGAACACTATTCACTAAATCCTCACTGATAGAACATTGTTCACTAAATCATCCCTGATAAAACATTGTTCACTAAACCTCAATGATAGAACATTGTTCACTAAATCCTCACTGATATAATATTTTTCACTAAAAACCCACTAATAGAATATTGTTCACTGAACTTCATTGATAGAACATTGTTCACTAAATCATCACAGATAGAACCCTGTTCAATAAATCCTCACTGATAGAACACTGTTCAGTAAATAATCACTAATAGAACACTGTTCACTTAAAAAATCATTGATAGAACATTTTTCACTGAATCCTGACTGGTAGAACACTATTATATAAATCCCCAATGATAGAACATTGTTCACTGAATCACATTAATTGATCACTCTTCACTAAATCCTCACTGATAGAATAATGTTCACTAAATGCTCACTGATAGAACATTGTTCACTAAATCCTTACTGATAGAACACTGTTCACTAAACCTCAATGATAGAACATTGTTCACTAAATCCTCACATATAGAATATTGTTCACCTACCGTTATAGGTCACTGATAGAACTGTTCACCGATGAAACTGTTCATAGAATTGGAAATTTGGGAATGTTTTGGGGATATGTCAACTTGACCTCCCAGAACACCTCAAACACCATATTTTCACAATGTAATGGATTAGAGAGGTCCTGTCCATTACACTTTTAATTGGTTTTAATGCATAATTGGATTATAATTTTATCATTTAATCCATTTTTGTTCATTTGAAGTAATTTCACATTGAAATTGGACTTTAATACATGTAATTGTTTGGTAGTTTTCACTTTTTCATTATAGATTTTTTTGTTTTGTTATTGGGAATTAATTTGAAAATAATTTCTACAACTTTTGTGTTTTAAATTTTAAAAAATTTATTCATTATTTGGAATCATGAGGTCCTTATTTTTTAAATAGAATCCTTTTATATTTTGACATTATGCAAAGTAACATTAGTAAAGATTTTATTTACCATTTTTAAATGCTAAATCTATTAAATAAGTGTAAAAAATATTATTACAATAATATAAAATTACCCTTACACCTGTTTTAACCATATTGGATGAGATATTTCCATCCCTAGGAATCCATGGGTTGATTTTAGGACACCATGGTGCCACTTGTGTGTAAAAAGTAAATTAAATTACTTTTAATTTACAGTTAATTAAAATATAACTTAAAAATGTATGTTTCACTAAAACAATTGTATAATGGAGTTATATAAGTTATCCACTCCACTAAAAAAAGTAATTATAAATATAAAATGAATTCTTACATCATGGAATATTATTAATAATTTTTAGAGGTCAAATATATAATTTTATTTATGAGAGAATGGTGATGTATTGATTACCTTATTAATGAATGTTTTAAATAAATCAGATTATAAAAATTAAAATAAATTTATTTGAAAATTTTAATGTAATCCATTAATATTATGGATGCTTATGAATTTTTATATTTTAAATAATTATGTTTTTTGAATGAATCAGGTAGTTACTTATTTTAAAAATTAATGATATAAATAATATAAAAATCAACAAAAATGAGTTTTTAAATCAATTATTATTTTATAAAATGATATAATATTCATAAAATCCAGGATTCAGAAAAATGAAACATATGAGGTTACAAATTTCATTAATTTTCCTTTTTGGGTTCACTTGGCCTTTTATTGTATCTATGGTAACCACATATTATGAATTACTTGAAGACATGGTAAAAGTTAAATAAGTTAATTAGGGTCAAAGAAAAAAGGTAAAGATTATATTTTTACCTAAACTTATCTAAAAATCATTATATGAGTGTATTTAGACCCATAATCATCTTATATTCTTAATATATATCATAGGGGTTATTATAATTTGATTCTGATTTAACAATAAAATAATAATTTTAAAATTTCCGAAAGTGACCATCCCCACTCTTATAAAATGACACCACCTATAACCATTAATAACTCCTCCCAATCCCTATTGGCTCATCCAAACTCATCCCAAATAATCTCCCAACATTCCTCCCTTTCTCCTAGAACCCCCCTAGGTAGAAGGCAATTCAATATTTCCCTTTTCCTCAAATAAAAGGATGTTACCCAATTTGAGGTAACGTCTTCTCTCAAGTTCCTTGACATTATTTTCCTTGTCCACTCATTATAATCTTATTATTAATTGTTTATATAAAAACAATAGTATCCTAAATATACTAGGTTGTTTTTATGATATTTATTCAAACTACACTTACAAACACCTCTATTTAATGGGTATTGAACATACAATTTCCGTGGGCGGAGAACTACTATCTCACGAAACGATTATTAATCAATCTACCACTACCACCTCTTATGGTGGACATTTTTATTTCTCTGTAATTATATATGATATTTATTTTATCTCTATGATTTTTTATTTTTCATATATAACATCACTTTTTTCATTTCATGTTGTTTAAATACGATAATTTATATTGATGATGTATGGACTACCAACCCCAAAAAGTGATATTAATCATTCATGCTATACATGGAACATATAAAGGTTTTATTTAATGATCTTATTCTACATATATTACATAGATATTATTATAGAAATATAATATTTCTTTGAATAATTTTTTACCATTCCTTTAAATATGAAAAATAAATGAATCTATCGTTCATGCGTACGTATGGCTTAACATATCCATGAACAATGTATTTCATTTCTTATATCCAGATCACAAGGACTATTCTAAATACATATATACTAGATATATATGATATATATGATATCTAAATCTCAAATATCATTATGTATATCATGTAATTTTGAGAACAGACAATTTATAATTATAACATGTTCAATTTTTACTCAAGTTTCGCACATCACTGAATTGTATAATATGAACTCAAATTGTAAACTAATATATATAGCATGGTACAAAATGATATAAAAGGAATTATAAACATTAATAATGTTTTGAATCAACATGAAATTAACATAAGTGTATTATTCATGTAATTAAAGAACGAACGAGTCGAGTCAGACATGATGTAAGGTACTTCGTCTCAATATCCTTTCATTGATACATATTTTTATTTATACACAATGTTCTTTTATATGGTAAATAAACCCTTATGAGTGTTAATTTCATTCAAATGAATCTTTTTTCTACTTATCATTTTATTAAATGTCAATGGTAATTTTTTTAACATAAGTGGTGACAATGACCTTTCCACCACTGTAATAATTATTTGATATTTGGATTCCTTAACAAGTAGTGATCTTTTTAAATTAAAAATATATATGATATACCATTATTACATTTTTTTTGTCTTTAAAATTGTTTTGAAAGTGGATTTAATATTTAAATATCCTGAAAACATTTCATGGGAATTCAAATGAAATTTTATGATTACAATGATGATTTTTTTAATCTATTATGTGTGATGATTATTTAATGGTAATTGAGAATTCGACAGGTGGTTACGTGATAAACCAATGATAGGTGGTTCTGTGGTAAACCAAGGATGGGTGGTTACATTATAACCTTTAATTCATTAGGTTTTGAAGTCATTTTTATAGATATTCCATTTGTAGGAATTACTTGTTGAAATCAACCGTATAGTGATTCCATTTACATAAGATTTTGGACAATGTTTACATTTTATATGTTATCTATGATTTCATTGTGTTTATGGTAGTATCTTTGATTCAAAAGGGTAATCAACGTTATTTTATTCTGTGAGGAGTATTTACGACTTCCTAAAGGAGAAAAGTATTACATAGGATATAGTATTCGTGGTTTACATGTTTTTTTTTTGAAAAACTAATAGTTTTCATTCTTTGTGTATCCCTTACTGAGATTATTATGTTCAACCAATGTTTTGAAATGTTTTTCATAGGATTTAAAGTACAATAGTGACATGGTTTGGATCAATTAAATGTTTTAATGTTTAGGCATGAATAAAAATCATGTTCTTTTTTAATGTTTTTGTTTTATTGGTGAAAATGGATAGTGAGTAGAATTGTCTATATTGTAACAGTATACCTATTATATATATGTTTTGTAATGTTTCTATAAAGCAATAAACATGAAATGTTCTTAAATTTGAATTATTAACATAATTAAATTATATTAAATGTTTAAGTCTAGGGATTATAATATGATTGTGAAATCTGTAATAAAAATAAAAAAATATTTCAATTATGAATAGATCCAAATTAAATAAAAAATTAAAATTTAATAATTAGGTTGTGGAGGGATTGGGTAGTAATGACCAAAATTTTCAATTTAATTATAATGTAAACTAATTATAAAACACATTTTAACATAACACTATGTAAAAATAATTCACAAAATATAGAACTGAAAATCGAACCTCAACATCTCCCCATAAAATTTCAAACTCTCAATAACATCATTCACTAATTATAGAATGGATTAAAAACCCCAAATAATAATTTTCATATGGTAAAGAATCCTAGTGTGGGATTTAAAATATTTTCTATGAGATGAAATTATTTTTTAATGAAGATAATTCCTATTATATTGATTTCCCCACCAATATTAGTAGAATTGAATATAATGTAAGAGGATGAAAAATATAAGGGAAAAATAGGGAATGATTGTTATCCCTAGTAATATTATTCATGTGGTAGATAATATGACCCTAGTATAGAACAAAAACAAGTTACATAATTTTATATGAATACAAATTATTTCTCATAATATATCATACCACCAAGACAAATATTATTGTTTTTGGATATATGATAGGTAAATATCTTATTTTATTTTAATATTTTAAAACTACCACGAAAACATTTCAACATATTATAACCATCTAGGATCATCACACATTATTATAATCTTCAGAAAATGAAATTTGTAATATATGAAATGTGTGACATGAAATACGTAGTATGTGTTAAAACATAAGAGATATCAAATGAATCAATATATGTTATCATATAGAAGATTATATGTGAGCATAATATAAAAATGTGACAATGAAATCATAATAATAATAATAATAATATAGTATTTTGACTTAACATATGTATATAGAATGACATTGAAATGTGGAAAATACATAATAACAGAAGAATATATCTTAACATGACAGTCAAATCCAATAACATCATCACAATATACAAGGGAATATCCCATAATACAGTGGAATTAAAAAAATAACCATTGTATTGAAAGATGAAGTCACATGATATATAAAGCATAACCCATTTAAAATGAGGTAAATATTATTCTTGTCTCACATTTCACATAATGAAAAAAGATATATATATATTCTACTTAATTAAAAAAATTTAATAAATTCATCGAAAAGAAATTTTACCATATGAATGAAGTGGGAATCATAAGAAATTTACAATTTTTTTAAAAACTATATATATAAATAAAATAATATTCTCTATTAATTATATACCAAGTGAAACCTAAATTGAATTATTGTGTAATCAAATAGATTAATAAATAATTTAGAATAGTCTCTAAAAATATTTTTTAAAATATATTGAAAGCTATTTGGAATTAGATCAAATATTTTAAACAACAAAATTAACATGATCCTAGATTTTTTTAAAGTATATAATATTTCAGTTTATGAATTATAAAAACATGGAAAAAATATTCTTAATAAATATAAAAGTTTTTAATTAGAGAAAGTGATTATGTGGTAACAATAATGGGAGAGACATATAAATATACAATTAATATAGTTTATAAATATTAAATCTCATTGTAAAATGATCTCAGAAAATTAATGTATTATAGTTAAAAACATCCTAAAAAAACATTAAGAATATGCCTATCAAGAAGAACGATTCCCAGTGGAGATGAAGGGATAAAAAGATTCCTTTAAAAAATTATTTTATGTGAAATATGATTCAGGGATATGGAAAATGTTATGATATTCTGAATACCTGTATCGTAATTAGAGTAGAAAATATTTACCTATATTGACTATATTTTTAAATATATTCTCCCATTGTATTATGTGGAGTAATAAATCACAAGTAATAATAACGATTCTGAGAGAAACACTTATGAATTTTGTAATTATATAAACAAAATACATTCCATGAATGAAAATAACATGGACCAAAAAATTCGTATAATTAGAATAAAAATATGTTAATAAAAAATCTTGTTGAATTATATGAAACTCACAAAAAAATTCTATATGGATGTTATCTCAATTAATGAAATTGTGTTCAGAAACCCACACCATTAATCCAACAACCCATGAAATCACATTAGCCTCTATGTAATAAACATCACCATAAAAAAACATATTTTAGAACCTTATGAATTCCCACTAAATATTTACAATTATACTATATTCATTTTTAAAAAATATATTGGTAAAATATTTCCTATTTTTAAAATAAGATTCGAGTCATCATGATTATCTCACAAATGATCCAGTTTGGTAGTTTTCAATATCCCTCGTGAATAACGTGTTAATTAATTATATAATAATAATGGATATGAAATAATTATAAAGTAAATATCTAAAATATATTGATCAATTGATAAATAATATTTCTATGGATTCTATGAATGAAATTCATTGTTAGAATTTCTTAGTTCATTTACCATAAAGTGAATTATATCATAATTTCCATTCATTTTAAGGACACAAATATAAGATAAAATAAATAACCCCAATTTCCCATTAATAAGATATATTACCAACCATATTGTTTTTAAAACCATAAATTTAGAAAATCATGATGATACTATAGCATCATTTTTTGGACCCAACTAATTGATAGCACCTTGAGAGGGAGCCTAGTAAACGAGGGTGCACACCAAATAAAACCTTTTTTATCTGAATCCCCTAAGCTATTAGGATCTTTTACACCTATTAGATAGAATGTATTTAATTACACATTATACAAACATAGATTACATAAATAAACAAATATCTATGTAGAATTTAAACCACAAGAACCCATTATAATTTTACATGGTCTACCTGAAATGGATAATACAAGGGGGATCCAAAAGGATATACTTCATTTTACCTAAATCCATTACAAGACTCCATATTTTGATTCAATTTTTAGGTCCTAGAAACTCCATTCCAAAATTGTTTTATGATAAATGTTTTAGGAATAATTTAATTTCAACCTAGGTTCTAATCCTTCTTCTTCTCTTCAATGAACTACTTTATGGATGTAATGTTCATTTTCATTAGGTATGTCACCCACCCATTATCTATTCTCATGATTATGTTTTACTGGTTCACATAGGTTTTTAGAAAACCATTTTTATTTATCACTTTATATATATTTTTAAGTAATTTACATTTCATTTCTCCTCAATATTCGATGAAGAATGATACAAACTCATTAATATTATTGTAGAATATATTACATAAATTAAATAAGAGAATTTTAACCTGTAAATATATATATTGAATAATATCTATTACTATAATCTTATTTAACTACCTACTTTACAAAACAAGATTTTGATAAAGCTCCAGGTACTTATAGAAAGAACCTTCTTACTATAGATTATTAATATTAGTCAATTTATATTGTGACACGATATTGTTTACTTGTATATTTTATTTTGAGTATTATTTATTTATTTATTTTTATACATATTTGGTTATATTGGCTATGATAATCGTCTTTGGGTTAACAGACACTAGTTAACATTTCAGGAATAGATAGTAAAACCAAGTTATAAATTATATGAGATGTATTATAAGGGAAAAATATTATTAGATATATTTGGTAAATTTATTTTAACTAGTTAAGGGTTTTATTAAAATTATTTTTCCATTATTTTTTATATATAGTTGCTTCTGCACTATTGGAAAATAGTTTTCCAATACATCTGACCACACTATCATGGATTTTGGGGAAATAATAAATATAATTTTAAAAATATTTGCCTCTATGTTTTTAAGGTATTTCGCCTCAATTATCTATAAATTCATTCAGATCCTCCCCACCACACTTTTTTTCTCTATTCCATTTCGTTTTGCGGTATTTATTAAATTCATTGGTTCTTTTTTCAATATACGATTAATTGCAATATGGTTTTAACTTCACATAATCTTTTTTCTCATTATTCTTCTATATTTGTGGGTGGTGGAATGCATTGATTTAAATTGGGATGAAACTTGGGTTTTATGTGGATTTACTGTTCTTTCGTTATTTTGTATGTTTGTTTGTTTTAAAATAATTAAATCTATGTGTATATCGTTGAGGATGATAATATATTAAATAATATTGATGTAAGAGTCTCTATTTATATTAACATTTCAATGAAATTCCATTAATTATAGATTTATCATATATTTATATTAAATTTACAATGATTTTATTTATTATTTATAGTATATCGATTCTTATATTGATCATTAAAAATATTTAGCAATTAAATTATTTAATATTTATAATCGAAGGTAGTTTTCTTGATGTACTTCCTATATTTTATAAAATGTATTAAAGTGGACTTATGTAATTCAATGGGGTTTTTGATTTAATTTAATATAGTTCATTCATGGTGTTCAATGAATGAATTTGGATTGGAATGAATGGATTTTGAAAATAGATTCTAAATTGATAATAAAATTGTCACATGTTATTATTTTATGTCCTTTCCATTGTGCGTCGCATGGGAGACTATGGGTGGGTATGTTAATGACTTTGAAAAAATTAACATTTTAATATTTGATGGAATATTTATGGATTTTTATCAATGGTAATATATGAGTATTTTGGTCGAAGAACAAAAAATTTCTAATATAAGAACATGAGTACTGAGAGTGCATATAAAATTATTGTATGTCCATGGGATGATTATGTGAGTATTGAAATTATTTTTGAACATTCATCTTAAATATTCATTAAATATTATTAAATGATGTCATATTATTCCATATTGGTTATATCCCATGGTAATTTCTAAAAATTATTTTTTGGATCATATGGGCTTTATGGATAATGTTAATTCATTGAATGGTTGTGTTATATATTAGTCAGTGTCCTATTTTCATTTATTTATTTATAAAAAAATTATTATGATTTTCATGTTAAATAAAATATTAGGTGTGTTGCGAAATTTTATATTATATGTGATTATTTCATTAGTTAAGACAATTTAACTAAAACATTAAAGAATAATTTTTTTAGAACACATAATATTTTATTTAATGATTTATTTTAATGTGATGTTTTTTAATATAGTGACCGTGATTTTTAAGATGATTCATAAATCTAGAATTAAAAATTTTCATGGTTAATGAACATAAATAGATTCACATTGGTGTAAAACATTGATTTTTTTCTCAAACCATTTATATTTATTCAGTTTTATAAAGACCATAATTTTTCCAAAACATTTAATGGTCAGATAATTGTGTTTTTTCTGCATGTTCTTTTTTACTAATATTCACTGCTATTTTGGAATTGTGGTGATCGGTTCTCCTTCAGTTTACATCTCATAGGGTAATTTTCATAAATTGAATATTATGTGTGGTTTATTTGAGACTTATATCCAATTTTGAGAATTGAATAATGTTATCAACCATATATGTCAATTTGTAACTATTTATGTTTTATTTTTATGATATAAATTTTTTATATTTCAAATATTTACAATGTTGTATGTCTAATGTTTATGATGAATCTTATTAATTCTATTTTTTTATACAATTAATGATTGTCTTATCCAAAATAAACAATGTGAAAAAATTACCATATACTTTTTGATGAAATATTGATTGATATCAACCTATTGTGATTGAAGAACATTTTTTGGGCCCTTTAGAATTCTAGATGAGTTGATGGGTCTGTTTTATGACGAAATTTTTAAAAAAATGTTATTAAATTATCAATTAATTCGGTGGATTGAGTGAAATAATAGTTTGGGATGTATGTGATCAAGATGCTTGTTTGAAGGAGTCCCCAACAATCTCTACCTCATGTAAGACCTCATTTTTTCATGTGTTTTAAATAGTAATATTTATAATTTAGATCCAAAATTCTTTTTCTTTAATGAAAAATGATCTGATTTATTGTCATATATGGGTTCTGGGAGGACCCAAATTCATTTTTTTCAGAAATATAGTGTACAAGGTTGAAACGATGATGGAAGTTAGTGGAACATGGTCTATTTTCATAAAAATAAAAAAACATCTCATTTGGATATTTATTCAATCATATATTTTTCAAACAGATTTTTCATAAAAAATTATTACCATCTAATGAAATTCTATATAAAATATATATTTATAATTTTTATGTTATCACCAATTATATATTTCACCTTTCTTTATGTAATTTATAACAATGGGAACCAAATTTAGGTTACCCTTGGTCTTCATTTTATTTTTTGAGATGTAATTATTTAATGAATGGGTTTTATAATAGGTTTTTTAGAAATTTCTTCCTAAAATAACCTCTTTTAAACATATAGAGAGAGAGTTTCAGAGAATTTCCCATAAAGAATACCTCTAGTTGATCACATTTTGGATGAATTATTTATCATTATTTTTCGAAGAATATGACAACTAGAGAAAAGAATATCATAATGATCAATGGAATGTGCTTATTATTTCACAATGATGAATTAAACACTCCGATATAGTCATAGATTTACCCAATATCATGATGCATCGAATGATATTATTGACCATATCTTCCAAATTCTAATGGATATTTATACTTAAAAATAATATTATTCACTTATATATTTGAAATACTATGTTGTAAATAATGGGAATCAATGGTTGAAAAACCAACGCACGATGAAATAATTTGGATATACATAAAAAATTATTTTAATATGTAGTTTAATAATGAGTCTTTGATGGTGGAAAATTATCATTAATTAATGATATTTGAATAAGGATACTATTACAAAATATATTATGCTACTCAGTTTTCTATGTTATTTTATTTGTCTCTTGATCTCCTAATGGATTAAAAAATCAAGATGAAACATTTTGATATGGTCATGATGGTTAGTAAGAAATCAATTCAAATACACTTGTTCCATAGACTTATATTTAGGTGGTAGATAACATGTTTATGGTAGTGTTGGACATAGTAGGTAAGATTGGTCTCATTGAAGTTTATTCCTGCTAGTGTGGTTGTTATAGTTCTTCCTTTTGTCAAAACAAGAACCGGGTTGAATATTGTTGGACAAGAAGATCATTTTCTCATTTTTCATTACTGGTCTTATCTAGTAATAATATAGGGACTAAATAATAGTGTTAGATGTCTAACCATATAAGAACATATTTTTTATAGGTTGTATGGGTGTTCCAAAATAGTTGTTGTTTGGTTTGTCTACAGTGCATCTACAGGGCCTTAATTTAGGGTAGGGGAGTATGTTTGTAAATGTCAAATGGTTCATAGGATGGATACGTTTCTTATATGGTTACGAGATTTCACCCTCATTATAGAGACAATTATAAACCATCAATGAGTGTATTGGGTTATACTATTTCATATAATCATTGTGATTAATATGCCTAACTTATAAAACAGAATATAGTATATAAAACATGAGATATATGGTTTTTATTGATTATTTTATCGATTTATTCTTTTTTATATGTATTCATTAAATTAATTAATATCAAAAAATAATAATTATTTAATGGGTATGAGATCATATATGAGTTAATTTATGATTTATCTACTTACCCCATTATGAATGAGTTATGTTGATTGTTTTAAATTCCATGAGTGTTACTTTTTTATTATCATTATAGAGGTGGTCCATATATTTATAAGTTCATACAATGATTCTTTTTATCTCATCCTATGTATGGATTATATAGTTATTTTAAATATTATATTTACAGTTATCATAATCAGGTTCATTTTATATCTCCAAACTAATGCAATCATTCATTCTTTTTTCAGTGGGAACTGTGTTCTATGACTGATTTTCCAATATCTCAATATGTGGGATCTATTTTTTTTGATATATATGATTTTCATTTGTTATACAAGGACATTTTAATATATTGGACCAAAATTTTGTGTGAAAATTTTCTATGAGGTGATTTTAGATGTGTTTCCTATGTTTTCTCCCTAGCTGGATATTGATTCCCCCATCTATCTATATCTTGAGAACAGATTAATCTCTTTCCCGTTATTGAAGACGAATCCTTTTGTTTTTATGTAGATAAAGGCCTAGTAAGAGAGACATTAATTTTTTTTATTTATTATACATATCATTTCTGTATGGTCATCAACAGTTTTATGTACTCTGATGAAATATTAGAGTCTCTATAATTTTATATTCTATAGTAAGTTAACACAGTGACCATTAAATAAATACTGATTTCCATGAATGTGTGATACTTTTTATCATATTTGGAGAGCATTTTTGATTTTATATCACAAACTATGTGTGGGGTACCTTCAGTCGAGGCTTTAGGAAGAGGATGTGTAATATCAAAAACTTTTTTATATATTATTTTTTCCTTCATAAAAAGAATATTTCACTTATAATATATTTTAGAAATATGAATCCAAACACTAATAGAAAAATGTTCTTTAATGTTGGTTTTTTACGTCGGTTTTTAACCAACGTCGAAGTCGCCGACGTAAAAAATATGACTTTTTACGTCAATTTTTGTAAACCAACGCCAAAAAAAATATAGTTTAGGGGTCCATTATTTAAAAAAATCGACTCCATAAATAAAAGAAAATATTTTTTACATCGGTTTTTTAAAAAATAAATGCCAAAAAGTAATTTTTTTCTTCTATGTTTTAGATAATTTTCTATTCTTTATTTTAACAGGTTGTCAACCTAAAATGGATTTATATATCAAAATTTATGGCTTTCAGAAGTTGAACCTCTCAATGCTTAGATTGATACAACTCGTTCGAAAGAAAACATGGTAAACAAAAATTAAAATAAAATACACCAAATGAAATAAAAAAAGCATAATACTTCTAACATAATTCAAATGTTTTTAGGGGCTTCCATAAAAATTATATGTTTTTTATCATCATATAACTTATATTTCGAAATGATAATTGGTCATAATTATAAGAATGCTAATTGAGTTATTTAGAAATTAAGGATAATAATAATAATGAAAACAAATGAATAGAATATGTACCATGTTCAAATTAACGATTGAAGACGCATTGAAAACATGATTGAATCGATGATGTTGAAAATTATGAATGATGTAGAGACTAGATATATATATAGTAAATGAGAATATTTTCGATAGCATTGTATGAAAATGTAGGTGAGATTTTTTAAAGTTAAACATGTGTTGTGATAAAATTGAAATTCTAATCCCGCGTAACTCTTTGGCATCAGTTTTGTTTAAAACCGACGCAAAAGAGGATTTACATTGGTCTTTTGGCATCTGTTATTTAGAAAACCGACGCCAAAAATTCCAATTTATATCCTTTTTGGCATCAGTTTTTAAATAAACCTATGCTAAAAAGTAAAAAAAAAAAAACCGGGTTGGTTTTTTTTAAAAGATGCCCAAAGGTTAAAAAAATATAATTTTGGAAACGCTTTTTTAACAAAACAACTGTAAAAATTTATCAAAAAACTTCTCATGTGGGTTTTTTTAAAAACCGACAACAAAAACAAAAAATAATGTTTTTTGGCATCGGTTATTAGGAAATCCGACGTAAAAAAGTAAAAAAAATATTTTTGTCATTGGTTTTTATGAAAACCAACGCCAAAAAATTATTTAAAATTTTTACAATGTTTTATATAATTCATTAATATTTTATTTTACTGGTCGTGGTGCTAAAACGGAGCTATGGATTAAAAGTTATTACCTTTGAAATTTGTACTTCATTAAGACTTATCTTAGAGAAGATCAACTTCTGGCATCCATAACTTTTAATCAATTACTCTGTTTTTTCTCCACGACTAGTCAAATCGAAGCTTAGTGAATTATCTAAAACATTTTGATTTTTGTTTAAAATTTTATGGCTTCTGGTTTCATAAAAACTGACGTCAAAATATATATTTTTTAGTTTTTCACGTCGGTTTTTTTAAAAACCGACGCCAAAATAATTATGTTTTGTTTTTGGCGCTGGTTTTTAAAAAAACCGACCTGAAAATTCCCCGCAAAAATTATTTACATCGGTTTATAAGAAACAAACGTCAAACTGGCGACATTAAAAATCATTTTTCTATCGGTGAAAATTTCATTATTTCATTAATTGGGAATGTTACATTTTAAAAAATAAATATATTCATTATAATTGAACCTTTTAAAATATGAGAATAAATAATAAATAAAAAAATTATTAGAACTCTAAAAAAATGATAAAGGTGGTCTCCCAAATTTATCAAACTTACAGACAAAACACTAAAAAGAAGGTAGTACACTATTAATCCAATCAACATATTTTAAAAGAAACATCTTAAACAATTGAACGAAATAATGCTAATTTTTAAATATGAAATTAGATGGTATTTATAAAAAATAACGGTGTCATTGGAAAAGTGACAAGGCTATCTGGAATAATAACCATCCCATTAAGAATAAAAACATTACTACCTAAATACTAAATTCACCTTCAAATAGTAAAGATTAAAATATATTTTATTAATCATCAAAAATATTGTATTATATAATTATTATAATTACACAGAATAATCATCAATATTTTCATCTAAAATTATGTTTAGGAACATTAAAAATAATATTAATTTTAACATATTTCATAAAACTCATAACTTTTATGTTAAAATTTAAAATATAAATTAGAGTGAAATTATTTAAATATAAATGAATATATAATTAAAAATAATTATGATACATTTTTTAATTATATTTTTATGGTAATTTTATAAAATAGTTAAATATTAAATTGAATAGTCAAATTAGTACATTTACATAACCAGTTTTTTTTAATTAAACAATCCAAGAATTAATAATGAAATAATAAAAATTATAACACATGGATAAAAACACATTTAATAGAGTTAAATTTTACATTTAAAAACATGAATCCTAAATTATAATCGAAAAAATTGTCTCATATTGTATAAATTGATTAATTCTTATATTATATTTTCAAATTTATCCTTTTCAATTACCATTTTTAAATGACTACTGAATTTGATCAAATAAATATTTATTATACCGAAAATTATTTTAATTTTTTATAATATGTCCTCAAATTCAATGAAACCATATTTTAAAAATATTACCAGTGAAATTAATTTTCATTTAAAATTTTAACATGGAATACCAATAAGTTAAATTATAAACACCCATTCTTTATATATTGAGAAAACCATATCTTTATTTGACACAAAATCCCAACATCATTCTAAATTATCCCTCTTAATATCCATAGAATCATGTTGAATTTTTTCCTCTATATTCTCTAATAATTCAAGGAATTTATTGTTTTAGAAAATATTTTAATCTAAGAAAAGGGTATGGATTCATTATTTTTTCATTCTAAATATATACTTCTATTCCACATTTCTCCCAAATAATCTCACATTAAAACCATATTAATGATGTTAAACTATTATAATTTTAATATTAATTTTTTTTTTAAAATTTATACTTCTTCATCCTTGTATTTGGAAAATGTTATTAAGTGGTATGTTAACCTTCTATGGTGAAATTTCAAACCCTCCCTTCCTGACCACATACATGGATTACCGATGTGAATTATATATTATATATAAATTTTTATTTTAAATATATTTTTTCAATTATTAAATTAATTTTACTTGTTTATTATTGTGCTGGACAGAAAGTGAAAATGAAACAATAAAGTAAAATTAAATGAAATCATAACATCAAATAAATTAATGTTAAAAAATTTTAATGTAAAATATAATCAAACAAATGTAAGGGAACAACAGTGACATAAATAACTATAGTTGAATTTGGATTTAATGTTTTAATACATATATGTTTATTCTGCCTGATGTGTATACAATATGAAATACAATTTGATTATCATAAAGGGATTCTGAATCCCAACACATTATTTTTGGGTTAACTCCTTTTTGACTTTATCTTTATTATATATTTTCATGTAATTTCAATAAAATCAATGTTAAATATTATTTCCTTTTACTTTTTTTTTATATAAATAATTCCACCATGTAAAAATGATCTCTAGAATAAATACAAAGATTTATCAAATAGAATATTAATTTACAAAATCGGTTTAAAAACATCTTGAATTGTTTTTTAAAAATGAAAATAAATAAAAATATTAGTAAGGACAATATATATTATCCTTTATTCATTTGGTATATATAAATTTTATTCAATGAAGAATGATATATTAAATCTATTCCATTCAAGGGGTTTATTTCATGAATAAGTTTTTATATTTTCATATTCCATGAGGAATGCATGGTGAAGATCATTTTACAATTAAAATGTTGGAATTGGAAATTTTTTAATTTTCTATTTATTTATTTATTTGTATAAATCACATAATATGATTTTCATTATGAGTGGAAAAGATACTATATTATCCCAAAATTATGATGTAATAGTTTATGTAAATATTTTATGCATATATATGATTCCAGATTTATTTAAAACTATGTTTTGTATTTCACCATTATGTTGAAATGTTTTATTATTACCCAAATTCATCATTTCATATAGTTTTAAATTTATTACCTCACATTAAGATACGTTGATTATTATTATTCTCACAAAAAAAATTTATTCTTTTCACTTACTCAGACAATGTAATTACTACATTCTATGAGATTTTATATCTATCATTTCATGGATATATATCCAAATTGTAATACATGTCTCAAGAATGTACATTTTATCATTTCGATTATTGTGAAGGAGTTAAATAATGTTTATGTTTATTATGAAAATGTATTATTCCTACCTAAAAATCAATTAATATAAAAAAATTTATTCCTAGAATGTTATACTTGTTTTTTCCTTAAAAATTGATCAAATAGTCATGCTTGAAAATGTTGGGTAAATATTTTTGTTTTAGATGAAATGTTTATTTAATTTTCTAATTAAGACTAGAAAACCAATGGGAATAATCATGTTTTAATTTTTAATATTTATGAAAATGTGTTCATATTTTGGAAAATAATAATAGAATATGGTTTTCAATAAAAAAATCCAATATAGAAACTAAAAATGGTTCTGCATATAGCACATGTGTACAATGGTTTAATTAACACAATTGGACATATGGGGTAATAACTCTACATATACATAGATCACCATGAAGAGGCATTGTTTCACTCTGATATTAACACTCTTGGGGGATGTAGTTCATTTAGTAAAATATCTTTACATACAATTGTGAATCATAATTAAATTAAATAATCATTCCACCTAATTATTAAAAGGTATTAATTTATATTACCATATAATAATCCTTTGAGAATATTGTTATTTTTAATATGTGATAACATGATTATTGAATTAGGAGTTAACTGGTACATGAAAATAAATTAATCATTCAGGATTTATTGAAATTATTTTCAAAATATATTGAATTTATTAAACTAATGGGAACCACGAGGATCAATATAAATAGCCCCTAATAAGAAAATGCATCAGTTTTATCAATGAAATTCCAAATTATATGGGTGGTTGATTTTAAAGCATATTATATATTCCTAAAAAACATTCTCATACAATTATTAATAGCTTTAAACATGTAGATTTTCCACAATCTTCCCTAAAGAGAAAGAATCCCTTAGATACAATAATCACCAATGACAAATTTTTTTTGTCGATATTATAATCAAAATATTATATATTATATGTTTAAATTAGATGATCATATATATTTTGTTCTCCACATTCCGGTTAAGGGGAATTTTATTTTCACATTCTTTTGTTTAGCTATATACGCTCATCAACAGTGGCATTGATAAAAATACAATGAAAAAAAGCATATATTTATGAAAATGATTATTATTTCAATATAATTATATTTATTAAAATATTTTTCCCTTGAATACATAGAAAAATGATAGATATAAAATTTTTAAAGCTAATGATAAATGTGAGCTACTCTATCATAGAATGTGAGTAAAATATTAAAATGATTTCCAATAAATAAATTTTTTCTGTTATCAATAATGATAGAAAAATAGATATATACATTAATATATTAATGACCGATTTTGAATAGATTTATATATCATATTTTTTGTGTACTAATGAATCTTGGTAATTCCCTTGAAGGGTTGTATAAATGATATATCTATAGAAAACACAGCCACCATGTTCATGAATGTCGATAAAATATAATGAAACCAACCAATATGATGAAGAAATCAAAATAACCACCCAATTAAAACCCATAGATTGGTTATTAAAATTTACAGAGCATTAGAATAGTGAAACCTATTTAACTATATAATAGGTCCTAAAGGGTAATAAAATCTAGTAACCATCAATATTGACGGAGAATAATAACGTTTATATAATTAGTAATATTTTGGTTTAAAATGAAAATTAAGTCACTCATGGTATACTTATTATACACCAAATAATGGAAAATAATTTATTTTAATATGGTACATTGAATACCCTTATGTAATACCTGATTAAAAGAATTATTATTCCCTAACCCTGATACCTTGATGTTGGGATATCTATGAAAATACTCATTAGTCCAGTCATTTTAATCCAACTATTTCACTATTCACTTATTGAAATATGGTCGATAATTATTATAAAGAATCTGGTAATACTCCACTTATTGTAATTTTTATGGTATACATGGCATTTATAGACTCTAATTATAATGTTCTCACATCTAATATTATGAAAAATAATCATCATTCTGTTTTATGAGTCCCCTCACGAAACTCTCGAAAGGAAAAAAGTTAATGAATCTAATATAGTGAATACCTCAATTACGTGGGTGAGGAATCCTATTGAATAAGAGTATCTTCTAAAAATATTTGATACTATTTTATTCAACAACATTGATTATATGTTTATTTTAATGGCAGACAGTGATTTATATCATGAATATATTTTGACAATTAAATATAGTGATGATGTAAATTTATCAAATTATTTAATGACCAAAGTGATGCCTATCTTGAAATCTTTATATTTTATTGAATTGATAGTGCTATAAGATGTAAAATGGTGATTCACGAGAATTTTAGAACAACTTTTAATATTACCTAGTTCATTTCGTTAGGGTTCATTGGTTATATTTTTCATTATAAAATATGGAACAATGAATGTTGTTAATTGATTTCATAAAACATAATAGGATAAACCAAAAGAACCAATATCCATACCAAATAATTGATGCCTTTCTTCACAAAACTTTGATGATATCAATAATTATTTTTGTTGGGTATTTGTTATGTATATCACTAGAAAATGTTAAATAAGGAATATATTTATAATAATTTATTCAATATAATATATTAACACTACTATATTAGGATGATTCCCTTAAAACATACATATAACCAATAAAATAATCCCAGTGTTAGAGATTTGATTCTATAGATAAAATCTTGATAATTTTGTGGTAGTCCTTTTTGATGTCATTCTTATCTACACTAAAAGAATAAAATAACCGGACTAGAGTAAAGGAATTATTCATTTGATATTATAATGGAGGTTAATAATGATATGTTCAATTAATATGACTTCTAGATGCAATAATTATCAATCATGTGGAACTAGATTAAAATTTAGGGAATTTATGTTCAACACTTAAGGAAAATGGTATTAACATATTGGGCCTTACCAGTTATTGTTTGAGAGATCTATAGTTTTCTTATATTTTAATATTATTATAAATGATGTCTTATATATTTATCACAAATTTATATCCATATATCAATTTGAACAAATACAGGGGTTAAGAATGCATGTATGTAATAATGTGTGGAAATATTTTAGCATGTTTTACATGAGGAAAATCATTTAACATTTACTCACTCTATAATGATGTAGGGAAGGGATTTTAACATATAGTAATGCTGGAAGTAATTTTATTGGATGTTTACTCATGTAAAATGAAAAATCCATATCCTAATCCTCAGGAATGTTGAGGGTCATTTGGTTAGAATTATACATCATATGATGTATTGGTAGATTATGTGATCGTTAACTTAATGATTTGGCAGAAATAAATATATGTTCATATATAAGAAATATGTATTAACCACATGAGTATAATGTACATAATCAGATAACAATGACTAAAATTTTGTCAAAGAAGATACTTAGTGTTAATCGAGGATTATAATTAGACTATTCACTTACATCATGGAATGGTGAACAAGATTGATGATTCATACAATATAAAATAATATACTAATATATTCAAATGTGGATATATAATAACCTATTAATCCGAGAAACAAATTTGTTGAATCAATATATAATAATAAAAGGAAATACATCAGACACATCAAAAAAAATTCCAATTTATATATGAAATATAATATTAAAGAACTTTATAGAATGGTTTAGATAATATAAATAATGGAGAATATATAATGTAAAGAAATATTCATAAATTCAGCATCAATATAGATTGTGTAATTTTTATAGTACTAGAATATGTGTTCCATCATCTATCGAGATAAATGAATCACTATTGGATAATTTATATAGATTATCATTATCCATTATTCCTTGAAATACCATGATGTGTCTTCATCCTCAAGATAAATTTATTTAGATGGCCATGAAGAATGAGAATATTTATGACAAATAAAATTTCTTGGTATCCTAGTAATTAAAGAAGTTGGAAAACAGTCTTTGGGGTGGTTCCAAATATTTCTCACACCCACATATAAATAGAATAACATGACATGATATTTGTCATTAGTCTCTTGAATAACTATAATTTCAGTATTGTGATATGAGTTTTTGTAAAGACCCGACCTTAAAACATTACATAATATTGAATCAAATGAATAATTCACATTTAAGATCTTTTTATGTTTAAAATTTTAGAGAATAAGGCTATAATTATTACATAACAACATGAATATTACTAGTAGACACTACTACTCAGTATCTATTTTTTTCATAAAATTAAAACTCTTAAAAAACATGTCTAGTTCCATGTTTTAGACAACATGACTTTTCCTTGATCCCTTCCTTGACCCTATTCATCATTAAGTCCTGTGGAAAACATTTCAAAAATGTGGGATGTGCATAAAAATCTCAGTAAGGGTTATAAAATAATGATGGAAAACATTATCCCATCTATAAATAAAAATCAATGAAACCATACTTTTCAATCATAACATACCTTACGAAATCATAAGATTTTTGAATAACACACACAATTAATAAATCATAAAGGTTACTTATGGCATACATATCAAACATACAATGTAGATATCAATTCTACATAGGGAGTTACACTTGGAATACCCATCACAATATATTCCCTAAATCTCTTAGGAGAACACCATGTTTACCTCTATCACGTTACCCATTACATTGGTGAGCTATATCGAGCTCACCCGCCATAGGTTTATCATGGAACCACCCATATATGTAAACAATACCCAATAACCATAAAATAATCATAAAAAATAACACATGTATAGTGGAATGATAAAATTTCCACATTCCAATATATCAAATCAAGATATTTAAATGAACAATGTTTTATCAAATCATTTTCCAGACCATTTAAAGAGATTTTTGAATCATAGTGTACTATACTACTATGAAGGTTTTAAATAAATTATCAATTGAAAAAATTAATGAAAATATAAATAAAAATTAAACCCCATTTTAAAAACATGTATATTAATCGGAAATATTTAGAATAATAAATCATTAAAAAAAATTAAACGATATTTTATTTAATGAGTTTTTAACAAAAAAAGAGACTCTTGAATACAAATAATTGAATAATAACGTTTAATCATAACTTTATAATATCTTTATAATAAAGGGAATCATGATATAATATTTCAAATGACATTATATACACCATATAAGAGTGTATTGGTGCATAACAACAATGAAGTGTCAGTGGAAATATAAATTGGGATGAAACCCCTCATAAAGACGGTATCCTTAAATTAAGGATAAATCAATCACATAATTGGGCATGACACATAAAAATACACCCAATATAAGTGGATATTAAGTGAAAAACAATCAGAGTTAATTCACAAATATTCATAGGATGACATATTCAAGAAGTTCAAGTTGAGCCAAAAGAATTGAAAATGGGGTTAAGAGGTTCCCTTGTAAAAATTGAACAGCCAAACGACGCCAATTTAAATTTCAGAAAATGAGTTGACGAGATAAAAAGGGAATCTCATCAATTGGACATAAATTTTACATCAATGAGTATACAAAAGAACATATCCCAACATAATAACATGTAAATTAAAATACATAACAAAAAAAGTCTTTTAAATAGAGGAGGGTCAAAGGTTCCCTTATCGATTTGGTAACTTACAAAACACACTCCACAAGAAAAAAGGATCATACAATTAATATGTAAATACTCAAAAAATAATGTATATAACACAAATACTTCAATAATGGGCAGTAAATACACCACACAAAAGGAAATAGTGGAAAATATAGCATGAATCCCACGGGAATAAAAAGTGAGATGAAACCATTTACCACGATGTAATCGATAAAGTCGTATGATGAAAAGTTATTAACCCATAAATTAATCACATAGTACCATGAATATAATGAAAATAATGATAATATATATCAAATTCCAGAACACTATACACCACATGCGAAAAAAATGTGAAAAATAATGAAAATCTCACAGAATTAAAAGTGAGATAAGAAAATCCCTTACTTCATGTCCGACTTGACCCGTTCATTCTTTAATCTCATGAATAATAAACTAATGATAATTTCATATTTTTTAAGAAACTTTTTTAATGTTTATTATTCCATTTATATTACTTATTACCATGTTATAATCATTACGTAATCTTTTAAGTTAATAATGATAGTTTTGTTGATATTTGGTACTTGAGTAAAAATATGAACACTTTATAATTACAAGTTGTTCATGTTGTTAGATATAAATTATCTTAAGAATGATATTAATTATTTAGATATCATATATATCATATATATCCAGTATATACATGTATTTATAACAGTACATAACATTTAGAGGTAAGAAAGGAAATGCACCGTTCATGGAGACGTAAAGCCATACATACGCATGAACACTACTTCAATTTCTATATTATATTTTAATGGAATGAAAAACATAATTATACATAGAGAAATTATAATTCCTATATAATATCATATACAATATTATTGTGTCCATCCTTTATACGTCCCACATAAGACATTTAACGAGTCATATCACTTTGAAGGGGTGGTAGTCCCACTTCCTCTAATTAGATTATCGTATTTACACACTATGTAAACCATAATGGTATGATATAATTGGAAAATACGGAAGAATATATAAAAACTAAACATAATGTATATCATATATATGTATTTCAATCTTAATGGACACCACGAGAGGCGGTAAGATGTAATTGAACAATCATCGATTCGTGAGGCGTTAGTTTTCCATCCACAGAAACACTATGTTCTTCACCCATTAGATTGAGATGTGTTTAAGTGTATTAAGAATAATTCTCATAAAAAAATCCTAGTATATTGAGGATACTGTTGTTGTTAAAAAATAATGGAATAAAAAGAGTTTAGGTTTGAGGAATTACAATAAAAGAAAATAATTAAATAGAAACAGTTACCTTTAATTTGGGTAACTCCCTTTGGTTTGAACCAATGGACTTCTTGAAGTGCCTTCTGCCTAACGTAAGGCTTCTAGGAGGAGGAAAGTTGTGTAGGGAGCTTAATTGAGCAGATTTTTGATGAACCAAATGGCATGACAGGTGTGAGGAATTGGATAGAAATGGTCTCCTATTATAAGGGGGAGGAGGGGCTCTTTAGGAAAGTGTGAAACACTATTTTATTATAAACATATATTCGGTTTAAAAAGGTAAAAAAACACATTAATTTCTATGATAAGATGACTCATGTTATAAATAAAATCATCCAATATGAATTGGATAGGTTCGGGATATTCTTTTAGTCTTTATAATCCTATTTATTTAAATCTTTTTTTAATGAGGTAAACACTGCATCATTATTGTTTCATAAAAAATTTAATTTGTTTGATCTCTAAAAATAATAAAACAAATACTATGATGTAGGAAATATTCTTATATTTATAATAAATATTAATATTGGAAATGATAATTTATATAACCTATTGTAAAATTAATTTACTAAAAGATATTTTCTTTTGTCATTTTTTCCTTTACATTATGTTAATTAATCTAAATTGTCATTATCACTCCCAAGTAGCTCAATGGGGTCCCATTTCACCCCAAATATTCTCATGTTCGTAAATTACTCAGCCAATAATGTTTGGACTAGTGTTAAGGTAATTTTTAATTTTTATAATACTCTTTTTACCTTGATTTACCTTATTTACCTTTAAATACAGCAAATAAAAGTCAAAAGTTACATTTCACCAAAAATTATTTTAATCTTATTGAACCAAATTTTACTTCTTGATAACAACCATGTATGTCGGATTTTCAAAATTCAATTCAAATAAGAGGTTAAATTTCATTTAAATAAGAACGTCTATTTTATAACTACTTCTAATTGGTTTCACTATTCATCAAAAATTGATGTTTTTCAGAAAAATAACAAAAATTCTGCCTAAGAATTATTTGATATTCAGAATTCAAAAATTATGACTATTTTTCTAAATTAAAAATATAGAAGTGGCATTAATTAATTTAAAATTAATTCTCGTTGTTAAAACAAACAGCCTGTTTTTAAGAAATAAAAACTATCAAAAGATTGACACTTGTTTATGTCTAATTTCAAAGTGAAATTAATTAAAATGTCCAACATTAGATTAAATAGTACATATATATTTTAATTTAACTTTAAAATCAATTAAAATGATAAACTATCAATATAAATAAATTAGAATAAAAGTTACTTTTGAATTAAAATACAATATTTTTCACTATTCATTAAAAAATAAACTTTATCACAAAAATACCCTAAGATTACCGAAAGTAAATTTTAATGCACCAATTAAAGAGAAATATTTTATTCGGTCAAATAGAATGTATTAAAGTGACCAATATTAGATTTAATGAGGGTTCTTCATTAAAAGGAGGTAAATCTACCTTTTAATGTAAATTATGCTTCAAATTAGTTTCATTCACATTTTAAGCCTCTAAATTTTATTGGATAAATGTAATTACATTTTAAAAACATGTATAATCATATTGTAGTTAGTTTTTTTCATTACTTCTAATACAACGGATAGGTGTTAACTACTATTTAAAATTATAATATTATATTATTAGTGTGCAACGTAAGATTCGAAAAAAAAATCTATTATTGCATATCGGGTACACTATATAACATAACAACCTCATTAAAGTAAAATTAATATTTAATTCACTAATATTAATAAATATGAAAATTTTATTTTCTTTATTTTCCTGGGATGCTAGATCCTTCCCCCCTTTTGAGAATTTTGTACTCGCAATTTTAAAATTGGGCTCGGAAACATAATTGAAAGTCCCACATCAGAAAAAGAGTAAATAAGTCTATCACTTTAAAATTATGATTTATATATAAAATGTTCACCCGAGACCACCCATACTAGGATACCATGTAGGAAAACATGGATATAGAAGAGAAAACAAATTGTCATGTTCTGATGGAGAGTGGTAGAAAACATGATTAGGAAAAAGTTAACCCCCAGAAAAAACAAACTTGTGATGGGTTAAACAGTCATTGATTCCCCTAAAGGAGAAGTTAATAGATAACATTTTTAAGTTACTTTTCATTAAGGAATATTTTTATGATCTTAACTAAAAACATACGGAAACATAATTACTTATCATTTAGTCATTCATTCTTTACTATATTTCTAACACATACTCATATTTTCTCCAAATTATATGTATTCAAGATGACTTTGTTCACATTAAAAGTTCTATAATCTTCTTCAAGAGAATCAAATAATCCTCAAAAGATGAACAATATATTTCCCATGTCTTTAGACCTTAACCAAAACCAAAATTGGTTAGTAGATGATCATATAATCCCCAAAAATTATAATCTTTTACAAAAAGAAAAATGGCTTTTAATCTCCAAAATTTGTCAAAAAATACCCAAAGTTCAACCAAGACCATTCAATAAATAACTTCCCATAAAATTCTTCACGGCAATCCAAACTAAGAATGAAACCCAATTCCCAAAACGATCTAATCACATGGTCTTCCAAAATAAATCATAACATTTATCTCCAAATAACATTTGCTACTCATAAAGTCTCATATTGAAATGTAATTAACTTAATCGCATATTCTCCATGATAGGTTAATAATTTATATAGATAACCTAAAATAGTCTTCTTCTTGATTTATAAAATCATATGACTAAAAATAATTAGTCATACAAACCAGGTACATCACGTAGTCTAGTGGTAGGCGATAAATACCAGTCGCACTTTGGTTGTCGGTTCGATTCTCGCAGCTTTGTCCCACGCAACGGGTTGTCACATGGTCCATGTGTTGTCCTTTTTTCAGAAACTATATAATTTTATAGTATTCCCAAAATTGTTTTAACCTATAATATCCTCAAATTCATGTATCACATAGACACAAATGGTTCATTAATACTATATCCACAAAAGAAAACATAATTATTCCTTGAATAAAATTTTCATATATCAATCTTCAGGGTTACACATTATATAAAAAAGTATTCTAATTTAATTCCCATCAGCAAAAGATCGTTAATACTTTTAAATATTTTACCATCTTAAAATCTACCATAACCCTTAAATCCCATATATGTTGTCTTCTTACTCATTCAACTTTCTTCATGATCCATTAACAATTCATTTCCAAATTACTCTGAAATACATCTTCCCTACAAACAAAATCTCGAATCATATCCTAAGATTAAATAATTTACAAATTTATATTATGAAATAATCAATACCTTTCATTAGTCATTGTCAGTTTCTTCATCCTCAGTCCGAATAGTATTAGGTATTGGTAACCAAATATTTGTACGATCCTGGTGATCCCATTCCCGAAACTTCTTTGTAGGACATGTGTTTGTATAATGACAATGCACACCACAATTAAAACATTCAATTGATCCCTTATAAAGAACTTCGTTCCTTTTCCTAGAGTCAAATGGATGCTTCCTTATTCCATGAATGGTTATTGATTTATGACCTTCATTTCCACATCTATATCATCTTCTCATCCCTTTGAAGAATTATTCAAGGTGTTTCTTTCCACATCCATGACACAATGGTTTTTGAACATACTTACCATTATGATTATTACCTGAACTTATGTAGGGGTTTGTTTCTCACATATAAGACTCCTTATACAAATCACCAAGGTTAAGGTTGTTAATAATGACTCCAGATAGTTGTTTGAGAATAACTACAAGATTTCTCATTGCAGCTACCATTTCATTCAATTTCTCATTCAGAAAATCATTATAGTTTTCTTCACATCCATTTGTTACTTTGATGCCTACTAGATCCACCCATTGAATAAAACCAGAAAGGTAGTGTGATTATATCAGTAAATCATCAAATAATATCTTATGAGGAGGGTAAATACTAAGATATAGTTATTCATGTTATCTTAAAGTCATTTTCTTTTTCTAAAAAAACAATGAATATTTCTCAAATCATAACCATTATGGTAATGTCACTTATGCATAAAGAATACCTTAACATCTAATGTTATCTAAACCGACCTTTTATACCAACTGTAAAGACCCGGCCTTAAAACATTACATAATATTGAATTAAATGAATAATTCACATTGGTTATTTTTAGGATTAGAGTTTTAGAGAATAAAGCCATAACTATTACATAAAAACATAAATATTATAAGTAGACACTAATACTCAGTATCTATTTTTCCATAAAATAATAACTCTTATAATGAAACATGTCTAGTGACAGGTCTTAGACATCATGAATTTTCCTTGATCACATCCTTGACCATATTCATCTTTATATCTTGTAGAAAACATTTAAAAAACATGGTATGAGCATAAAAATCTCAGTAAGGGTTATAAATTAAGGAAGGAAAATATTGTCCCATCAATAAATAAAAATCAATGACACCATAATTTTCAATCATAACATACCTTATGAAATCATATGATTTATGAATAACACACACAATTCATTAATCATAAATGTTACTTATGGAATACATATCAAATATACATTGTTGATATCATATATACATATGGATTTACACTTTGAATACCCATAATTGTTTATTACCAAAATATCTTAGGAGAAACATCACGTTTACCTCCGTCACATTACCCAATGCATTGGAGAGCTATCTCGGGCTCACTGGCCCAAGGTTTATCACGGAACCACCCGTATATGAAATCAATTACCAATAAACATAACATAATCATAAAATATAACAAATGTATAAAGGATATATAACATTTCAAAATTACAATATATCAAATCAAGATATTTAAATAAACAACGTTTTATCAAATCATTTTCAAAACCATTTAATGAGATTTTTGAATCAAAGTGTCCCATACAACTTTGAAGATATTAAATGAATTATCATTTGAAAACATTAATTTAAATATAAATAAATACTAAAACCAATTTTGAGAACATGGAAATTAATTAAAAATATTTATATGTATAAATCTTTAAAACATTTTAAATTATATTTTAGTTAAAGAGTTTCTAACCAAAAGAGAGATGCTTGAAAACAAATAATTAATGAATAGATTTTAATCAGAACATTATAATATCATGTGAATAAAGGTATTCATGATATTATATATCCAAGGACATTATATACACCATATAAGAGTGAAGTGGTGCATAACAAGAATGAAGTCTCAGTGTAAATGTAAATTGGGATGAAATCCATTATAAAGATGGTATCCTTAAATTAAGTAACAATAAATCACATAATTATGTGTGAAAATTTAAATACACCCAATATAAGTTTATATAATGTGTAAAAAAATCAGAGGTCATTCAAAAATATTCTTAGGATGACATATTCAAGAAGTACAAGTTGATCCCAAAGAACTGAAAATTGTGTTAAGATGTTCCCTTGTAAAAAATCGACAGCCTAACAGTGTCAATTTAAAATTTAGAAAATGAGTTGATGAGATAAATAGGGTATCTCATAGCTTGGACATAAATTTTACATCAATGAGTATATATAATAACATATCCAAACATAATAATATTTAGATTAAAAGGCATAACAAAAAATAAGTCTTTTAAATCGAGGAGGGTCAATGGTTCCCTTACCGATTTGGTAAATTACAAAACATACGCCACATGAAAGAATGATCATAAAATGAATATGTAAATACTCATAAATTAAAATATATTACCCAAATATTACAATCATGGGTAGTACATACACCACACAAAAGGCAATAATAGAAAATATATCATGAATCTCACGGGAATAAAAAGGGAGATGAAACCCTTTACCATGTTGTAATCAACTGAGTTGTATGACCAGAAGTTAATAACCACAAAATGAATCATATAATACCATGAATATAATTAGAATAATTATAATATATATCAAATTTCTGAACACAATACACCACATCCAATGAATATGTGGCGAACAATGAAAATCACACAGAATTAAAAGTGAGATAAGAAAATCTTGTACCTCTTGTCTGAATTGACCCATTCATTCATTAACCTCCTGAATAATAAAATAATGTAAATTTCATATTGATTAATAACCTTTTTTAAAGTTTATTATTACTTTTGTGTTACTTATTACCATGTTATAAACATTACGTAATCATTTAATTTAATAATGATAGTTTTGTCGATATTTGGTACTTGAGTAAAAAAATGAACACCTTATAAGTACTAGTTGTTCATGTTGTAGGATATCATATTCAGAAAGATATTAACGATTTATATATCATATATATCATATATATCCAGTATATACATGTATTTATAATAGTACATATCATTTAGTGGTAATAAATGAAATGCACCATTCATGGAGACGGTAAGCCGTACGTACGCATGAACGCTACTTCCATTTAAATTTCTTAATGGAATTAAAAAACTAATGATACAAAGTTATATTATAATTCAAGTATAATATCATATATAGTATTATTAACTCCATCCTCTTTACGTCCCACATAAGGCATTTAACGAGTAATATCACATTGAGGGGGCGGTAGTCTACACTTCCTCTAATGAGATTATCGTATTTAACCACTATGGAAACCATAATGGTATGATATAATTGGAAAGTACAGAATCATAAAGAAAACATAAACATAATATATATGAAATATATATAAAGTTCCATCATAATGGCCACCATGTGAGGCGATAAGAGGCAATTGAACAATCATCGTTTCATGAGGTGTTAGTTTTCCATCCACAGAAACCTTATGTTATTCACCTATTAGATGGAGTTGTGTGTAAGTTTAGTTAGAATAATTCTCATAAAAACAGACTAGTATATTTAATATACTGGTATTGTTACAAAATAATGGAATAAAAAGATTTTAGGGGATGGAGAATTTAAATAAAAGAAAAAAATTTAAGAGAAACTGTTTCCTTTAATTTTGGAAACTCACATTGGTTTGAACTAAAGGACTTATTGAAGTGCCTTATTCATAAGTTAAGGATTATAGAAGGAGTTGAGGGATGTATAGAGCTTAATTGGTCATAGTTTGGACGAGAAAAAGGGCTTGAGAGGTGTGATTAATTGGATAGAAATGGTCTCCTTTTATAAGGGGGAGGAGGGGCTCTTTAAGAAAGTGTGAAAACATTATTTTATTATAAACTTATATTCGGTTTAAAAAGGTCCAAAACACATTAATGGATAATATAAGATGACTCATATTCTAAATAAAATCATCCAATAGAAATTATACAGGTTATGGATATTATTTTAGTCCTTATAATCTTATTTATTTAAATCCTTTATTAATGAAGTAAACACTGCATGATTATTGTGTCCTAAGTAATTTAGTTTTTTTTATCTCTAAAAATTAAAAAAATACTATGATTTAAGAAATATTTTTATATTTCAAATTAATATTCATATTTGAAAAGATAATTTATATAACCCCTTGTAAAAATTAATTTACTAAAAGATATTTTCTTTTGACATTTTTGCCTTTACTTTAAGTTAATTAATCTAAATTGTCATTATCACTCCCAGGTGGCTCAATGGGGTCCCAAAGTCAACCCAACGATGCACATGGTCGTTAATGACTCAACCAATAAGGTTTGGAAAAATGTTAAGGTAATTGTTTAAATATTATAATACTCTTTTTACCTTGAATTACCCTATGTACCTTTAACCGCGGTAAATAAAAGTCAAAAGTTAATATTCACCAAAAACATTCATCTTATTGAACCACATCTTACATATTGATATCAACCATGTAAGTTGTATTTTCATAATTCACTTTACAGAAGTGGTAAATTTTCTTTTAAATGAAAAATTCAGTTTTTTAACTACTACTATGTGGTTTACTATTCATCAAAAATTTCTGTTTTTCATAAAAATAAAAAAAAATTCATCCTAAGATTTATTTGATGTTCCAAATTCAAAATTGATATTTATTTTGATATATTCAAAATATATAATTGGAATTATTTAATTTAAAATTAATTCACGTTGTTAAAACAAATAGCGTGTTTTTAAGAAATAATAACTATCAAAAGATTGACACTTGTTTATGTCCTATTTCAAAGTGAAATTAATTAAAATGACCAAAATTAGATTAAATTATAAAAATATATTTAAATTTCACTTAAAAACCAATTAGAAATATAATCTATCCGTATAAATATATTACATTAAAAGGAACTTTTGAATTAAAATACAATATTTTTCACTATTCATTAAAAATGAACTTTGTCAGAAAAATACCAAAAAATTACCCAAAGTAAATATTGATGTCCCCATTATAATGAATGAGTTTATTTGGTCAAATAGAATTCATTAAGGTGACCAAAATTATATTTAAAGAGGGTTCTTCATTAAAAGGCGGTAAATCGACCTTATAATGTAAATTATGCTTAAAATTAGATTCATTCCCATTTAAGCCTCTAAATTTTATTGGATAAATGTAATTAAATTTTTAAAAAATGTCTTATCATATTGTAGTTAGTTTTTTTCATTCTTTCCAATACAAAAGCTATGATTTAACTTCAATTTTAAATAATAATATTAAATTATTATTGTTCAATGTAAGATTTCAAAGAAATCTGTTGTTGCATATCGGGTATGCTATAGAACATAGAACCCCCTATAAGGTAAAATTAATATTTAATTCACAAATATTAATAAATATGATAATTTTGTTTTCTTTAGTTTCCCGGGATGTTAAAGATTAGTTTTTTGAATCACTAAGACATCCCACATCATCTAAATTAAAAACAATTTAACACTATATCAATATTCTATAATATATGTAATAGAAGTGGGCAGGTGCAATGTGGAAACAAATTTGATTGACTTTGATAATGATCTATTGTCACCTCTATATCCTCCATAAATAATATTATAAATATGAATAGTGAAATTAACACCAATATGTAATATAACACACAAAATAATAGAAAATATTATACAACCATCAAACCGATTGAGGAAATATTGAGAGATTACTCAATGGAATTCAATGTGCGATAGGAAAAAAACATCTCATTAGCTAAATTCTCATAATAAAACATCTTCCAATAGAGTATTTTTATTTCCCCATATGAATCTCTATATAAGATGTGATGTGAAACTATAATATATTGGGATGTTACTCATGCTAGAAACCCTAAATTGACATGACCTTGTGAATAAAATGATATCGATAGTTCATGTAATGAAACTTATGATAAATACTTCTCAAGTGTAATAGAATAGATATTATGAAAATCATTGATTTCCCATCATGTTTCCTGATGGAGAAATTTTTTTTGATCAAACATGACCATGCAAGAGATTCATGTTGTTTGGATAGAAATTAAATCTCATCCTCAATTGTATTTTCCATTTTATTTATGACATAAGAGCTGTAACATATCATTTAAAACATACACAAAAACTTATCTCATGTTTTGGATGCGTTCCACATATCTCTTTTAATGGATTTCATACTTGATCTATCACATGTAATTACTGTAGATGTAGTTCGAATAGATCATGACCTCTCTACTAAGGAACAAATAGAAAAAATATTATTCTATGAATATAATGTTCCACCCAAAAATACTCCCCATATCGTTATGTTCCATCTGATGAATCACTATAATGATAAAGAAACATGGTATCATGATGAGGAAATGATATAAAAATTACACTAAAAACATCTTAGTAGAAGTAACATGTGTAAATATTGGGGATAAAATTTAAAATGGACAAGAAAATTTCAAATTTCGAATATATATCTTATAGAATTTTTATTATGAATAAATAATTTTCATCATAAAATATATATTGTACACATAAAATGTCTGATTTTTGATTTCATTAATTGTGAATCGTCCACCACAAAAATTGAATCATGCAAAATGGGATAATAAATGAAAAAAATAATTCATGTAGAACTAAAATATAAATATCAAATTGATCAATATGAATTATCATCATGAGCATGAATATAAAATGGAGGGAAAATTTTTTTCACCTAATTAACATTTAGGAAATTACAATATTAGATCGATGATATGAATTGAGGTGAATATTTATTTAATGAATTTGGGTAGTTATAAAAAGAAATGTTCCTATTAGATTTTTATCTTGACAATTATTTATTGTAATCCAACCACATGGATTCATAACTAAACATTTGTAATGTAAATTCAGCTCAAAATATTAAAATTTCATTAAAATATTTATCATCAATAGTAAATTTAAAAAATAAAAATAGCACTATTCCAAAAAAAGATATATATTTCATAATAAATCAATGAAACCATATGAAATTTTTTTATAAACTATATTTTAATGTATTCTAAAAAAATTGTTTACTATGCTTATAATTATATTTACTCTAACATATATTAATTCTGATAAAATAATTAAAAAATTTAAAATAATTAGATCAAATAATTTTCATGGGGTTTGTTGAATATTTTCATAAATACATTGAATTTTAAATGAAATTAAAAAATTTTATTTAATATCATTAGTGTATTTTATTTATATCATTCAAGAATTCATAATTAATGCATAAATTTTCTAATTTAATGATTGAATATATATAAATTTTAAAACATAAAAGAGTCATTTAAAAAAATATTAAAAAATATTCAAAACCTTAATATAATTTTACCATCTAATAAAATATAATTTCATCCATTTAAATAAGAATTTATCATTGTCATATTTCCATTTTTGTTAACTAATTTTTTATTTTCTTGAATGAATTGAAAGCCCTAAAAATAATTTTTATTAAAATTTGATTTAAAATCTTACAAATATCACTATTATAATCATTATTATATAAATTATATATCACACAATATATAAAATAAATATACCATTCTACAAGAGAATACAAACACCCTCGCACTCCCTTTGTATAACAACATCACAATAACTCTCTAAAGAAATATATCTTCTCAAATTACCCATAATAGTACATTCATAATTCATTGGAACATTATACAGTAACTCATCTCAAGGATATCGTTGATTTTATATTTATAGAAAGGAAGAGACATTCATCAGAAGTTATAGTTTTGTCACCTTTTTTTTCTAATTTCCCATTTTATATCTCATTTTTTCCAATTCTATTAAAAGAAAAATCCATATAAATTTCATTATGTTTTATGTTAAATTTAAATTATTTTTTATTATAATGTAATGAAAATATTTATGACTAATTTATTTGTCATACATCCCATTTATACTCTACTGAATACGCCACATCAATATGCAGTTATCCACTTATGATGACATTGAAAATTATCTACAAATCACTACAATAAAGGATATAAAGTAGGAATCATATAATGTATATAAATAATATTAAATAATTAAATTTTATACTTTTGGAATAAATTTTTCATATGTATAAATGGACTTAACGGAAAATAGTGAAATCGAAACAATATAGGATATTATAATTTGATCATCGAATTAAAAAAATTCATGTCTAGCAATGTGCATAAAAAAATTAATTATTATAATGGTTCATACATAAATGAATTAAATTTATAAACTTCTGTATTTTTATTTTATAATACATAACATTACATGCACATGACCCTCATCCTAGTTATGGAGTTACCTTATGTACATCCACAAGACCCAGGTTCAAAACCGGGTAGAGGAATATTTTATGGTACTGTAGCTATACTTTAGCTGGTACTATACAATGTGCAGGTACCATAGCAGAACTATACACTCTGTGGATACTGTAGCAGAACTATACACTATATAGGTACTGTAGCAAAACTGTACATTATGCGGGTAGAGTAGCATGTATTGTAGCAGTTACTGTATCAAGTATGGTTTGGTATTGTAACAGTTGAAACTATTCACCTTGAGCCACCGGTTTAGTCTTGGACTTCTTCAGGCTTTAGGGCCACCCATGACTTATTTTCAGTAGGGATTTCGGTCCACCTCAAGGCCTTTGGCCCCCCCTATAGTTTCCCTAGAATGACTAAAAAAAGGAGCAACCCATGAAAAGGATTCAGAGCAGGTGCACTCACCAGAGCAGAGCCAAATGGATTTGTCAGAATGAGAGGGTATGGATATGCCATCAGGACAAGCTTTTGATTGCATGGGAGGTCTAGCTAGTTGGCCATGTGAAGGTGGAGAGCTAATATCAATATGCAGATGCTGGGGAGGGGAAGTTCCTTGTAGATAGTCTGGTTGAATTCCATAAGATATTCGGGTCATGTATTCTCCTAATCATACCGGCCATGTCATCTCTGAGCGTAAGGTCTTTGTAAATATTCCACCTCATCCCTTGAAAGCGGGTTTATCAATAATCCATAAAAATGAAGGACTTCGGGCCATTCTAGAATAAAATTACTATATATGAGTTGTAAATGTGATAAAAAAAACAACAATATTTGAGGTTTTTAGATTCTCTAACCCTACTATTTCTTGTCTGTTTTAAAATGTTACACATTATTTTAAAAATTAATATTCAATTATTGACTGTAATATTTTGGTTCAATATTCATTCTATTTAATATTAATCTCTATATATTTTTCATTCTCATTGAAATTATTTCTCACACAATTATAAATATTTTTAGAAAATACATAATATTCCCCAAACACCTCATTGAATAATCTTATATTGTTTAATTTTTAATGAAAATATGTATATTTTGAGAAAATATGGTCTCTATAATTTATATTGGAACCATAATTATTATTACATGAATTATTTTATATCAATTCCCTATGAAAAAAATACATTTCCATTAGTTTATTGTAAAAAAGTTATTATATTTTCTCTTTCTAGTTAGCATGCACGATTAAGATAATTTTATGATATGATGAGTGTGAATTTAATTTTATAGCCCACGAATGCATTAGGGAATATTATATATCTCATGTGATTTTTCATATTATTCTTAAATGTGAATATATTTTTTACAACTACTATGCTATGATTTATAGAGACTTTTTATACATTTACAGGACAATATATTTGTTCACAAATGTGTTTGGAATCTAAAAAATATATAATATTTCATTATTATGTATTCTCATATTCCATGTTATTTTCCAATGGTTCCCTCATTATAATGATGAAAATATCATTCTTATAATATGATGAAGATGATTTCTCTCCCATTTATTGGATATTATTCTCTCTCATTATATCCATGTTAATCATCCAATTACATGAATTATATCCATCCCATTTCATTGATTTATATAATCAAGTGAACATATAGAGATCCAATCATTACATACATAAATGTTAAATCATTTAATATAAATATTTATTACAGATCATTACATTCAATATCAAGACCATATTTGTTAACATTTTTGGAATCATGTATAAATAATAAATGTGTGTATAGAAGATCAACATCATCCACTCTTTAGCTCATGACCACTAGAACATGTATTATTACATTAATATTTCAAATCTATCTTTACATATTTGGGAATAGGATAGATTATAAAAGGTGATCTCATAAGGTGATTAAGGGAATAAAATGGTAATATAAATTAATTATAATATATAATTATATCACAAGAATCAGGTAGGGATATCATTTTACTATCATTTTAAAATAATACCCAACAATTAGCATAATTTTGAGTCATAGAATAAATCATTTCTTTTCATTGTACATGAATCAAAATGGAATCAAATATCATGCTCCATGAGAGAATAATACTTCCATATGATCATATCCTGAAAATTTTCTGTAAGTTGTTTAATAATTATATCATAGGAATAATATTTCAATGATACACATAATGAAATTATTACTATATCAGTCTCGTTAAAACTGCTCATATACTTTCATTGGGAATGTGTTTACCTCCAACGTATTTTTTGGGTCTTGTTCTAACCTCCCATATAGCATATTATGGGATTATTATGACATTTCATGTACCATCATTGTGGATTTTGATAACCACATCTATGAAATTTGATCTACTAATAAATTAATATTTAACAAATTAATTCGAGGGATATGATGGAAACACATGTCAGGTGATCATATTCCATTAATGTATATGTCTCAATTTCATGAAATCAATTTTCAAGACATCAAAATTTATCCCAATGTAATGAAAATGGGTTTAATCAATATCTCATTGTCATTATCAAAATAACATCTAGATAAAAGATAATTATTATAAAATCATATTATAACCCTATTGAAATTTTTTGAACATTAATTAGATGAAACTATAGAAGAAAATAATTTAAAATACAAGTGATTCATTTTTTTATTAAGATTATTGGGATGCCAAAGAAGAGTCGCCGTGGCTCTGGACACTGTGGTAGGAAAACTTGTGCCTTTAGGACCCTAAATAAAATGGTCTACACATATCAGTCAGGAGAGCTGACACAGCCCCTTGCTGCTAGCACCGGTGTCTTGGAAGGATGTTTTTCGAACCTCCATATGCACTCTTATGGTCTATTCATCATATTCTCTCCACATACGGTCCTCTCATGATTCACCCTATGCTGTTTCACCCTCAAAAATTTTTTACTACCATGTTCGTTGGTCTTCCTTGAAGAACGCACCATGAAAATGTTTTGCAGAGGCTCTGGGCCTTGTTCGGTTTGTCCTACTCCCTCATCTTAAGAGTTATTACATGGGTTAAAATTATAATCATTATAATATAAAATATAAAACTCATAAGAAATCCGGTAACAACCTCCATCAAAATTGAATGAATCTCGGATCAACCTGTTAGTCAGTTGATCTGTGTTCTTCATATTATTCACGAATGGGGAAGTGGAAATCGGTTAAAAATGTTATAAAAAACTACTACCTTGAATAAATTTAGTTCACTTGCAGAAGAAGAAGAAGGTTTGTGTGTGTTGTCATTCATCGTCTGTTCGTCGATCACCTGATCAAATCCTCAATGGAATTGTTGAATCTCCTCTGTTCATTAGAGTATGAAGTCACCAACACTTTATCAACATTTCTCTCGTGGGTTCCCAGAACCCATACAAAAAATTTCTCTAAAAAAATAACCTCACATGTTGGATTATTATTATGATTCATTAATGAATTATAATTTTTTATCCAAATAAACAACAAGATGTGTGGTTACTCAACGTGAGGATCATGTCATTAAATGAACCATGTTTATTTCATGACATTACACTGCAGTCCCACCATTCTCTGCCCAACTGTTGCAATAAAATAACATTCGTTATTTATTTTATTATTATTTTCGGAAAATCCAAAAATTAAAATTTTCATTCAACCCTTAAGGGTCGATTTTATGCTTCACGTATGCGAATCTCAACACCATGAATTAATCATTGTTGTCATATTTTCAAACCAAGAAACATTTCAAAAGATATAAATACACAACCATATGTTTACTAAATGTACCTTAAAAAATATCCAAATTTCATTCTGGACTCTCCTGGACTAGGATCATGTTCTATTAATGTCTGATGTCTTTTAACTACTCTATATACTTAAAAATTTATATTGAATTTCTGGGTCTATACATATTCCCCCTCTTTGATATTTACATCACTGAAAGCCACTACAAAATCATAGAAAACAAATGGGGGTACTGAGCATGAATCTCAGCCTCCTGCTCCCATGTGCTCTTCTAGAGGTTCTCATGCTGCCAACGAACTCGCGCTAGAAGAAATGACTATCGATGAAGGACCCGCTCATATCGATCCTCTCTCTTTACCTTGATCTCGGTGAACATCTCCCCCCACCCATCAATTTCCTGCTCACCCCAGTTGATAATGTGTGATGGATCATGCATGTACCTCCACGGCTACGACACATTGAAAAAATTATTCACACGGTGCATCTATAGGAGAAGATCTATGTGGTATGTGACCTCACCAACATTGTTGAATTATCTGGAACATTTGGATGAACCTCATAGATAGCTGGTTTCCCCAGCCAAATCTATGCAATCCTCATAGGGGTGAGTCCTATAGGAAGACACGGTCTCCCTCTTCGAACTCCGAGGGTCTCCATCTCCAATCGTCAAAAGGTATCTTCCTTCTTTGTGAAGTCGTCATCCATTCCTAGATGATTTTCACCTTCTACATTGTAGATCATACTAAATCTAGATTCATAAGTGATGACTCCCTATGGTCTATCCAAAACAGTGGTGATCTACTTGGTCACCTGTACAAGGACTCAAATGGTTCTATTCAGATGGTAGAGTAATAACTATTGTTGTATAAGAACGCCACTAGTGGAAGATTCCCCCCCCCCCAACTGTGGTTAAAAATTTGAGGATGATAGCATAATGAATATCCTCAAGTGTCTGTCTGGTCTGCTCCATCAGACCATCTGTCTGTGGGTGAATGTTGGAGCTCAAGCACAGCTATGTCCCAAATGCCTCATGAAATCCTTCCACAGCCGATATTTAGAATGAGGTTCAATATCTAAAATGATCTTCGATGGAACCCCATGAAGCCATATAATAATCTATACCTAAATGTGTCCCATTCCCTCTACTGATCCCTACTCATGGATGTTTTAGAAGTGGGCTGACTTGGTGAGTTGTCTAGTGATCACTCAAATGGAATCATGCCCATAGACGTACGTGGTAGAATTGTTATGAATTACATGGTGATAAAATCCCACATCTATTTTGGAATCTCTAGTGACTATTTTAAGAATACGAGAACCTGATGCTCGACATTCACATGCTGAAAAGTGAGGCATTGCAAAACAAACACTGCCACTTATTTCATCATCCCTGGCCTCCATTACATAGGCCATAGGTCCTGGTACAACTTCACCCCAACAGGATGTACTACTAAAGGGGTCATGTGGAACTCCATCAACACCTCCTCTCGTAGAGTCACTTGTACCATGGTGCTTACTCTGAAAAGGATGACATGGTCCCTTCCTTTAGAACATCCTTTAGGAGCCCATCATGAGGATATATGAGCACGTTGGCCCTCATAGTCAACGTCCCCAAGCTGTTCCCCCCAAACATGCAAAAGAATTGTGGGAGTGACTGTCATAGACTAGAGGTATGCTGGTCCATCAATATCCATAAATGATATCTACAATGCGAAAAGATGATCCATCGCCTAACTCAGTAGCTATACACTAGAACTTCTACTGAGTACATCTGCTACAATGTTCCCCTTACCAAGAGTGTAGACTATCCCAATGTAATAATCTAGGAGGATCTCCGTGTAATTGCCATTGTATCAGTTTCAGGTCCATATATGAGAAGATACATATGAGTCTCTTGTGACTAATGTAGACATTAAAACGTTCACCCATCAAGTAGTGATACTACAAATTCAAAGAAAAGATCACTGCTTCTAACTCTTGGTCATTGGTAGCACAGTTCAGGATGTGCTATCTCATCATTCGTGAGTCGTAGGTGATCCCTGCTTACTCATGCATCAGGACACATCCTAGTCTGCTCCCTGATGCATCGCGGTAGATTAGATACCAAACACCATATTTGGTTTGCCTCGTGATAGGGCCCTCGTCATTCTCTAACCCATCTCCAAGATGCACTACTGGCATCTCTCTGTCCTAAAGAATTATTTTCCCTTCTTTTTCAAAGCTGAAAAGGGTGATGCTACTTTGTAAAAGTCTAGTAAGAATCTCTTGTATTACTCAGAAATCATCAAGAAAGCCCTCACCTCAGTCACACTCCTAGGTGGATCCCAATAAAACATTGCCTATATCATTTCTGGATCCACTTCAACACTAGACTCCATCATAGGATGTCCCAAAAAGTGTACCTACCATATTCAAGACAAGAACTTTGAGTGATTTCCATAAATATGGTGATCTCATATTGTATCTAGAAATATATGCATATGTGTAGTGTACTCCTCCTCCGACACCAATTATATCATGATTTCATCAATGAAAACCACCACGAAGTGATCAAGGTAACGTTGTAATATCATTTTCATGATCCCCATGAACAATCATGGAGCATTGGTCACACTAAAAGGCATCAACAAGAACATTTAGTGTCCATACTTTTATATAAATGTTTTCTTTGGTACATCCTCATTTCGTATTTATAGCCGACGATAGCCTGATCTGAGGTCTATCTTCAAAAACAACCATGCTCTCATCAACTGGTTGAAATGATCACCAATCCTAGGTAGAGGATACGGGTTCTTCATGTTCACCTAATTTAGGCACATATTGTCCACACATAGCCTCAAACATCCATCTTCCTTCATGGAGAACAAAATCGGCGTTTCCCATAGAGAGACACTGGGTCTTATGAATACCTTTCTCTATAAGTCCTCCAACTATACACTCAACTCACAAATCTCTATTGGAGCCGTTCAATATACTATTGTAGATATCGATGTCATCGTGGGGTATAGGTCATTGTAAAATTTTATCACTCTATGAGGATGTAGTCCATGAACATCATTAGGAAAGACATCAGCATACTGGTCCACAACTACAAAATAACTGGTACTCATGTCATCAACCGCTCTGAGGATAAGGCTAGAAAACTGATGAGTGATCGGTTTTACACTCTTCTGAGAAATTCCATCCTATGCTGCAATGGTTTCTGCCTCATCGGGGAAGAAATACCTGGTCCCATAATCATTGACACACTTCACTTTTCTCATAGAACAGTCAATCTGGGAATGGAATGGGGATAGCCAATCCATACCCCTGATGATTTATCAAGGCCTCGATGCAACTACCAGGAGGTTCCAGCTGAAGATCTTGCCTCCTAAAGTACACTAAAAAATCCTACACCAGTTTCTAATTGTCGAATCCTCTCCCTTAGGAGTCACTAATCGTAAGTATTGAATAAATAGATCTACCATAATTATAGAGATCTAAATGAGTGTCATGGAAATGACTGAGTGACTAGAAGAAGAGTCTATAATAACTATATCTACGGTGGAGTAGACACATATTGTACAAAAAATTTTATCTGCAGTGTCTTGGTCATAGGCCTTAGCTGCCTGAACTTGACCTCCCCCTGTCCACTGGCTCCCGGAGGTTGGGGTTGACCACATGGTGATGGTTGTTGTCGAACCTCAAATCGTCGCCCAATGAATGTTGCAAGGCCTCTTACAATACCATGACTGCCACCCAGTGGACCAACTCGCTCTAACCTACTTATTTATCTCACCGGTCCCCCGACCATCATTAACTCATTCATGCGGGAATTCAGACAGTACCGATCCAAGTGCCCCTATTTGCGGCAAGAGTAACAGACTTTAGTCCTTAGATGAACTCCTTTTCCTAACTTCCTCCACACCACCGACCCTGCTTCCCATGGTCGTCCCCTAGAATGTCTTTTCCACTTGGACATCTGCATCATCTACCTACTGCCTGCAATAGATGACTCGACTACCTGTCATCTGTTGGTGGCTCTCACTGTCATTTCCTGGTCATCTAGGCCGATATCCCCCAATAGCACTCGTTCAAACACACCAGACAGTGTCAGGATGTAGATATATATAATTGATGATATGATCCCTCATAGGAGACCCTACTCAAACGTATGGGACCTCATAAATGGGTCATGTACCAGGTCGGTGGAGTAGCAAGAGAGGTCAGGAAATCTTGCTGATCACTCGGCTACCGTCTGGATACCGTTCTATGGGTTCTATATCCTTAGAATATGCATAGAGTGTAGAGTCAATGGAATGAACTCCATCCAGAAGATGATCTATAGGTTCAAATAGACGAGGGTTGCCTCATCATATATAAGGAACAGCAGGCTGCACAATCTCTCTACTCTTCCTAGGAATTGGTTAGCAGTGATGATCACCAACTACTCTGCTGGTGTCTCAACCAAGTAGAAATCTCTGCCACAACCTCCAGTTAGTCCTCAGCTACTTGAGGATTTGTCTTGCCTTAATTAATCATATGAATTCATCTTTAGAGCTCGTGAAACTCGCATTACCAGCGTGCATGGTCTACTAGTTGGTATTTTGGAATCTTATACCTTATTGGTATTGGGGCTACTGGTTCACCACAAGAAGGTACATTTTCCATATTAGGGCCTACACCGAAGCCTCAATGCTCGGTGTTCCATCATCGTGATCTCTCACTGGAATAATGGATGCCTTTCATCGCGACAGTATTCTGAAAAGTAACAGATGCACCACAATTAATAAGTTATACCTGGTGAGCATACTCAAAATGTTAAAAAATAAAATAACATTTTTAAAACATATGAAAATAGTCTTTTAAGGTACCGGGTCAGATATCAGAATTTAGAATCCTGGTGTATGGATATGTCAACCGCCACACCAACCATGGTCACCCTAAAATGAAACCCAAACTCAAGACACATAACACTATTTCTCCGTCGAAAACATAGAATCTTGGTTTTTCTAGTTGAATTGAACCCCCTCTCATACAATAATATATCAACGCATACCCCAGGGCCCATGTAATGACATCCCAAATCCCGCCTTCCTAATTCCAGGGGTTAGGGACTAGCACCAGAAAGGATCATTCCTTAAACAGGAAGGTGTTCCATTTAAACTAGTACACATACAGACTAGTTATATAGAAAAAGTAAACCAAGTATTAAAACTCCTAAAGTAAAAGTGAGAATTGAAAGTAATGTGGATAATATACAAGCCCAACTGAAAGAGATAATAAATCAAAAATATAAAAAATCTCATGATATTTTCCACCAATGATTCTACCTTAAGGGTAAGAACATCTCATCATTGTGGCTCTCCATGTCAACTGGTCACGTTCGTGCACAATCTAGTCTTGGATCCCTATCTCGATCAAAATTATTCATCGTCTTCACAAGACCCAACTTGGTGTGGGAGAAGCCCATGTAGAGTTGAGTATAAAAATACCCATTACGGAACCCAAGACCCCTAAAGGTCTCCTATAATTCCACAAATGGAAAACCAAAAATCATAGTGCCAATCAGAAATCACAAGGAATGACTCAGATGAAACCATGCATAAAACGTAAAGAACATGAATTAAGATGATTAGTCATATAGCTAGAACATCTTATCTGGTCGAGAGGATTTTGTTTCTATACAGAAAAAGGTTCCTAGGGGATGAAAAAAAGGATCTCTTGGTGATAACCAAATGAAGATTCCTAGATGCTGACCCATGGTGGATCGCTATGTGATGACCCACAAAGGATCTCTAGTAGCTAACCCTAAAAGAGTCACTAAGTGATAAACCAATGGAAATTGCTGAGTGTTGTACCACAGTTAATCACTATGTGATAACCCAAAAAATAAGGATAGGTTCATACTCTTGTAGGATATCTAGGTGCTGGCCCACGATGGATCTCTATGTACGGGGGGATCAATATTCCTTCATCACGTCACAATAAGCCACTGTATTCCCACAGATAGAATGCTTGATTAAAATAGAACCTTCTCATCAATCCATCCGTTTTACCTCAACCACCATTAAGTCCCATGAAGAAGTAAACCAATGAACCACCATGTCATAAGGGTTCCAATGCAATAGGTGACATGTCAATCGGACGCCCGATCTGTATGTTATAGGCCATTTTGTACAGAGGGGATGGTTGGATTCAGGTATGATCCAACCAGACCATCCACCAACATTCTCCAATACCCATGTTATGTATCTCTAATGGACCGCCTCTTCCTAAGGTTTCCAACACCATAGACGGTTCTTCAAATGAACATATTGTTTAGAAGATACTCATGTTTTAGTGAAACGAGGTCGGTCGGGTCTGTTAGGGGTCTGGCCCACCCTGTTTATTGGGTCTGTGGGTCTTTCCTGGATCATGGGTCTGGCACCCCTTGAAACCTGGTTGGATGGTTGGGTATGGCCCACATTCCCTGGAACGGACTTTGTCAATTCGATTCCTCCAACAGTAGTGTCGTCCTAGCACTGCATCGCTTGACCAGTCCGCATCGACTAGTCTATTGTAGGACTCACAAGAATGAGTCCACTTACTGTCGCAACAATATATGTGGTGCCTCCTTTGCGGAATACTGAATTCTATTTCTGCCTCATCTACGGTAATCCACTGTTCGACCGGCATTCAGCAGACACAGCTATATGTCACCACCGATAGTACCAGCAACCCAGTAGGATGTTCACCGGACCACCAGATGTGATCCAGTGCTCCGTTCATTTCTCTACCTACTCTTGTGGGCATCCCGAGACACAACCTTCGCATTGTGGTCCTTGACAACACTTTGCCTTCATGTTCGTTGTTCTTCCTTGAAGAAGTCATCAAGAGAAAGAACGATAGATGGTCTGGTCAATGTTCGGTTCGGTATGGTCCCTCCGAATAAGAGTTAATACAAGGGGTGAAATTATCATCATAATAAGTTTCAAAAGAATCCCCACAAAAAATTTCATGACAACATCCTGAAAAAATGAATGAATCACAAATCAACTCATTGTCTTTTGACCTGAATTATTTTTATTATTCAATAACGGGGAAGAGGAAATATTTTAAAATGCATAAACAAATAAAACCCCTAACATGAATACATTGGGTTTTCATGTGGAAGAAGAAAAATTCATGTATGTGTTGTTGTTCATCGTCAGTTCGTTGATCTTTTGATCGATTCCCCAATTGAGTCATTGAATCTCTATTCTTCATTTGACGACGATGTTGCTAGAACTTTATGAAGAGTTCTCATGTGGGATACAAAATCCCAGGGTAACTATTTGATTAAATAAATTAAATAACTTTTTGTGATGTTTCATTATTATGATTCAATATTGATTCATAATTAATGAATTTAATAAACCACAAGTGTTCCAGTTACACAATGATAGGTTCATGTCATTAAATAACCCATGTATATTGATTTATGTTACACTAAAATCCCACCATTCACCGCTCATCTATTTCAAAATATAAAAAAATAACATCATTAGTTATTTTATTTTATTTTTATGAAAATCCAAATATTTACATTTTTGTTCAACTCTTACTGGTCGATGTTAAGCATCACTGAAGTCGATATCTGCCCTGAGTATTCAATAGTTCCCTTGGTTTTTTAATCCGATCACCCGTTCGAATGATAGATATCCCCACCCGCACATTTACTGAATGTATCTTAAAAAAATTTCAACATTTCATTTCAGGCTCTCCGGGCCTCAGAATCATGTGCCACCAATTTTTACTAACTCGAAATAATTATATATAATTAAAAAAATTAATACATAATTTTCAGATTATTAAAAATAGAACAGTTTATGAAAAAGTAATTAAATCACTATGTTTACATGGTAGTTTGTATGTTTGACAGTGTGATGATTCAATTTATCGATATAAGGTAGAATAAAAACATAAAACATAACCCACCATTAAAAATTCATTATTAGATCATCAAAAAAATATATATCCACTTAATCCACCATAATAAACAATCATGAAATATGGTGATGTAATATGAATCATATCATTAAGTGGATGTTGTAGTCCACACGTAAGAAAAAGAGATTATGTTATTTCTCATTTGATAGAAAAGTGGTGAAAATTGGTTGTTCATTCATCACAATATGATCTCAGTATAATAATGACATTTGATTAATAAATTTAATATATATTAAAATATTTTAGATTTTTAAAAGATGAAATAAAATTGGAAGATCTTGATTATGATTCATAAATCTCCTTTGAGAGACCATAAGTCATTTAAAATTTAAGATATGAATGGTTGTTTTTGTAAGAAAACACATAAGAACTAGGATAATGATATTATGATTCTTTTCATTAAATCAATTAGTATAGTAAAAGGATTCATAAGTCCAATGAAAATTATAATATATTTATTGATTCATTACCTTAAATTTAATGTTTTATTGGGTATTTTATCAGATATCAACTGTAACTAATTGTATCACGATCAATGATAAATCATTAAAAAATATTTATTTTCTTGTAATTGAATAAAATAATTAATATTTACAAGAGTATATGTGTTCAGGGGTGTGATCTTTTTATGAACCCAATAATCTAGAATGAGTTTCATTAATCTAAATTTGTTTCTCAATAAAAATGATTGGTTATCCCTTGGGGGACCCATAATGATCAATGATTCCCTCTTCATTAATCCACTATAGATTTTTCTTTTATTATTATAATGAAATCATGGCCATTATACATGGAGTATTAAAAATATTGGTATAAATATTTATGAGTTCTTCTAAAAATTCAAATTCATAATTTATATGAAAACTAGGAAACCCTTAAAAAGTCCATATGATCGCTTAAAATAATAACATAATCAATGTTGAATTTCTCATAATCAATCGATGATAAATACCACATTGGAATATCAATCAAGTCCTAATTAATTTATGTAAAATCATATGAAATTCATATGTATCCTCGTACCAATAGAAAATCCTAGGTTACATTAGAATTTAAAATGATACTTTACTTCCTAATCAATTGATATATTATTTATATAAATAATTCCGTTCCATGACCAAAATCACATAAAATTCATGTAGAGAGGGAATAAGGATATTTTCAAGGATAACATTGGAAAAAACATCAAATATAAGAGATTCATAGAATGAAGAATATATATATATATATATATATATATCATTTCATGCCATAAATTCAATTTAATATCTAAAAATTGTGTTCCAAATTTGGAAATGACAAAAATCCATTTGATGTAAAATAGTTTTTAAACCAGAATCAAATAAGTCAATACAAGATCTAATGTAGATTGTAACTATACTGATCACCACTTAATTATCATAACCCACATCAGCTATTTTTATCACATGAGATATTCCTTTATATCATAGAATAAGAGGATTAAAAAATCAATCATTATCAATAACTCAATGATATATCCACTGGGTATATGTTTTCCCATACACCATCCAGATTGAATAATAGAGTGTGTGTTGTGTATTTTGTGAAGAAAACTGTTCATTTTCATTACTATATAACTCCATATATTCACATTAGCATTAGGTTGTGTGATGAAATTTCATTGCACATATAATCTTCTACTAGAAATTTTTTTATAATTTCATCTATATATCTTTCCACACAGTGACCATATTGGAAGGCTCTTTGTCATTCATCCTTGGTTTTTGTTATTATAATTTCTATTGATATTAATTATTATTTTCTTATCAATAAGATGATATCAATGTGTGACATCAATCTCAATTCCCACGATGATAAAAATTCAAAAAAAAAATATTCTTGGCTACTAGTGCCTCTAATAGATAATAAACTTTGGATATGTGGTTTAACAAACCTAAAGAATCAATCATTCCTTCATTTTTATAAAATAATAATACCAAAAACATACCTATGAAGGCTTATTAAATTTTAATCATTGGTACTAATGTATTCATCCTTAATAAACATTACCATAATAAATTCCATCTATATTATAGAAAGGAGAATAAAGGGAATGTAATCCTAGAAATATAACCTCTTAAACTCATACCACTATGCGGTGTTACATTCATCCAATATCCTTATATCTATATAATATAAAATAATTGATATTATTCCCCCTATAAATAATAAACTATGAGGATATACTATTTATTCTCTTTTCATTCTACAATCTAAAATATCAATTTAATTGTGATGATCTATAACTCAAAAATTATTTTTTTAGAGGAATGAAAAAATTTATGTAGATTATAGCTCATGAGGACCTAAAAATACATTTTTCCCTCCATTTCATGTATGGAATATTTTCATGATCCTTTTGTTGAAATTTTTTTGTTAGAAAATAATTAATAATATTCTTTCCATCTCCAAAAACATTCGATTTAATATGGTGATATATTTTAAATTATATATAATATTAGTCATTACAATGATAAATCTTTTTTAAATATAACGACCCATACTTTACATACATTATTATTACTTCATAATTGAAGCACACTTATTACAACATATAACAAAACCAAGAAAAGACCATATAGGTGTAGTGTGTTTAGAAACTGGGAAAAATAAACAACTGGTTCATAAAGCATCAACTTTGCCTCCCACTTATTTCATCATATCTAGAGTCCCTTTTTGGAATATCCTACTTAATAACCTTCTTACTAACATTGGGGAATGAAAACATACAAAAGGGTGAGCTCAAATCCACAATAAGGGTAAACAAAAGAAATATCAATCACATCGTATACACAATCACATAACTTTTGGAAATCTTAACCTGCAAAAGAGATCATAATTTCATAACATGGGATAAATCATGGCAGTGATATGTAATCACAATAATCATAACTTCAAACATGAAACTTTTTGGCATAAACACATAATCATAGAGAATCATTTCTTGTTAGTGAAGACTCATTGCCAAGACTATCTTAGTGGAAAAAGTCCCTTTCTGAACCGAGTCACCCTCGTTTCAGTCCTGTTTCACTGAACCGGTATAACCTACCGTTCCAGCCATGTCTATCTCATGAGATATAAAATCTTTACCCAATGAATTTGAGGGAGGTATAGGTCCCACCCATCTCATAATGAAACCATTCTTATGTATGCCAGAAAATCAGAAAACCATACATCATAGCATAACCCATGTATTAAAAATGGGAATCTTAAACATCATGACATCATAAAAAAATTCATTTAAGATAAAGGAATTCATAAAAATATAATTCCATAATAATAATAAAATCAATGTAATAATAGGGATAAAAACAGAACCCTTTATTATCTTAGATGGAAAATAATTTTGATAAAACACTTGAACTCCATTCTTGAGGAAAATATCCATTCTACTTCAAAAACACTTTTCCTTTCGTAACATGTCGTACAATTATAAACTAAAAGAATTTGATTAAAAATAAACTTGAAAACTTGTAAAGGAAGCTTCTTGGAAATAATGTTTTAAAAATCCATTCATGTTGTATAAGTTAAAAAAACATTCTTCTCGTACTTTTGTCGGAAAAGTCAAAAAGTACCTCGTACAAAAAAAGAAAAAAGATTCCTTTCATATATTTTACTAAAAACTCACCAAAGGGTAAAATTGGATTTAAAAAATTGTAGGTGAATGGAAATAATATTACATATTGAGGAAAGATGGATGTGTATGATAAAATACACCCCAGTAAATTTCAAAGTATAAACAATCTCTGATAAAAATGAGATTGTGATATTTCCCATACCATAGGTCCGACTTTCTTTGTAAGTGTCTGAACCTCCTGTATAACAATTTAAATAATGTTATTGACTTATTCCAGAATCATACTTATTTTTATGATATCATATATGGTCATATTCTTAGCTTCTTTGTAGTAATATTTCATTGCTACTTGTTATTCGGGTGTTTATAACTTTTTGTTCTTATGCGTGTTTTGTCGAATAAATTCTTATTATTTTCTGTAGGTTATAGATACCACATTTCCAGAACGGTATTAGTGTAATATATATCATATTAATTCATTCAATTCATTTATATAATCATTATGAAATGAAGATCATGAAGAACGAGTCGCATCACATCGTGGAGACGGTATTCCGTACGTACGCACGAGTGATGATATCATTCTTATGATCGTGGAATTGTATTGGAGTATATGTATACTATTTCAGAATCAATATCACATTATAATAGTCATATATAGTCATTACTTACACCATTATACCCATCCATGTAAGGTGGTGGTGGAAAATAGATTACACCACGGCGTGGAGACGGTATTCCGTACGTACGCACGCGCGGTGATTTATTTTTCCATAGGATGGATAGATGGTGAAAAAGGGTTGTTTCATACTTATAATAACATATCATTATATGAGTGATACTGATGTTATTACTTCATAATAAAACAACTAAAGAAGAAGAAGTGGAAGAAGAAATAAAAATGAAAGAATCGGTAACGGACATTACCTCTTCTTTGAAGTGCTTCTTTGAGACCTTCTTTTAGGCCACTAAAATTGGTCTTTGAAGAAGACGAGAACCTCTAGGATGTCTCTAGGGAAGTGTAGAGGAGAAAGTGTCAGGGTTTGGCCGAGCCTGAAGGCTCAATGTGGTGTTAGTAAGAGGGGGAGGAGGTGTCCTTTTATAAGGGAGGAGAGGGGCACCTTTGGAATAACTAAAACTATTATTTTATTATAAAGTCATGTTCGGTTTTAAATAGCTCAAAATTGATATATTTAGAAGCTAAGGTGGGGATGGGTCGAAATAATCTCATACAATAGAATTTAGACAAGTTTAGCTTCCTATTTTAACCTTATCTTTTAGATTTAACATTAAGTTAAATAATTTTACTTTTACCATGTCTTCTTGTGTTCTTATACTATACGGTTAATAATCATAATATAAGCAGCCAAACGAACCCAAAGTTGTTTATAATTAATATATATAACCTTATCTAAGCCATTTGGCCGAACCTTAGATTTTCAGGAATAAAATAACAATTACCAATATAATATTTGTTTTAAAAACTATTTTATGTCAATTTTGACACCATTTAGTAATTGATTTTTGTGAAAATCATAACAGAATTATTAGTTCGAACCAAGTTAATTAACTCAATAATAACATGTAATATTAACCTATAAAATTATTGGGATTTATAAAAAAACTCAAATTGCATTTATTTTGGTGTTTATAACATCAATTATGTATATATTTCATTAATAAGATAATTAATGCATCATCATTGTGTCATAAATAAATTAAATTATCTAATGTCTAAAAATTACAAATAAAATACCATTATTTAGGAAATATTTCTAGATTGCTAATGAATATTTCTAGTCTATTTTATCTTATGTATTACCCCATATTAAAAATTATTTACTTATTAAACTTTGATTTTAACTATTTTAACCCTTCTTTACATAAATTAATAATAAATGTCCTAATCTAATCCAAGTGGGCCTAAATGGTCATATTTTATTCCTAAGTTTGCTTTTGGTCGAATTACACTTATCCAAAAGAATTAGGACATGTGTTAGGGTAATAATAATATCATCTTTACCCTTAATTACCCAATTTACTTTTTACCGTGTTAAAAAAAGTAAAAAGTTACTATTCACCAAAAAATTATTTTCATCTCATTGAACCACATTTACTTACTGACATCAACCATGTCTATCAGATTTTTGAAATTCCACTCACAGAAGCGGTAAAATTATGTTTTATGAAAAATTCAGTTTTTTAACTACCACTTAGTGGTTTCACTATTCATCAAAAATAGAAAGTTTCTAGAAAAATACCAAAATTTCACCCTAGGATAATTTTGATATTCCGAATCAAAAAATGAAGTCCATTTTGAAAAATAAAATTTTTAGAAAATTTAAAAAATTTGTTATTACTATTCACAACGGGTAGTTTTAATAATATTTTAATAGCATATCGTTGTTTAGTGAAACTCGGTATTGCGTACGACGCAAGCTATCGAGGAAGGTCGCGATTTCGTGTAAAGCAATACAAGCAAGTGTTGTGTAGAAAATGATTCCTTTGATGATTTATATAACATAAATGTCTCGGGTGTTACATTAAATCTATTGTGTTAAACTAAATAATATAGTGTGATCATCAATAATCATATTGGGAATCATATAATCCGGAAAATCATATATAAGTTGTCTAAATCAGGACACATTATTTTCATCATATTCATGATTATTTTCATCCAAGGTAAATCTTATCCATTATATTTTCACATTATTTATAATGGCTTGTATGGAAAATGAGAATTAACACATGAATATCCCCCTAAAATGTCAAAATAGGATAGTAATAAGGTCCATTCATCTTTTCCCTTAATTGATGGCTGAGATATACATCACTAACACTTTTGGGGTTATTACACAATGTGTAACCTGTTAAAAGACCATTTCACCATGTATTATATTTTAATTAATATATTTCTATGAAAAATTTAACCACATTATAAAAAATGGATTTCATCCTATTAATAGGATTATACTAAGGGTTATCACCTAATTATTGCAATTTTTCGTCCCAAAAATAACTAAACCATACTCTTATACCATGTATAGATACCTAAAAATTTCTTAAATAAATATTGCATCCATTATAAAAAATATTCATTGCATACAATATCAATACATTCTAGAACCATTCATCTATGGTGTCTTCTGAAATAAGGTTACATAAAAATGTAAATAAAGGATCTACATCATCTCCCTATTATTTGTTTACAACTATAACCATTCACTGATAAATATCTCTTAAAACAATTCTCTATGTCCCAGGTATATTTATAGATAGGAAAGGGTGATATTATATTCATTAATATGGTTATACATGATAGGTTTGAATTTACGATCATATGTAAATATATCAAAGGAATAATCTAATGAGAACAAGAGAATAACATTTCAAATTGATACCCAACATATTAAAAAATTCATTAAACATATCATAAATATTTGTAGTTTATATGATAGGTATCATAAAGTAATCAATAAAAATAATACATGGGAGGATAAATGTTTCATATGATCATGTCATAGAATTTTTTCATAATTATTGGAATTGTAATAATATTCATAAAAATATTATATGAAGGATAACCAATTATATATTCAACAAATTTAATGCTTTGGTTAACCACATATGCACCAACATTGAGCTTGGTGTAATACCATATTTACACTCTCTTGGGCATATGATAACAAATAATGTACCCTATATTAAGATTATAAAACCTATCAAATAAATTTCTATCTCTTATAACATTAATATTTTCCAAAATCATTGAATGTATATTACATACTCAAGTTTCATATAATTTAAATCCATTCATATGTTCTACCCAAGTTTATGAAAACTTTTATAATTACACTAAATTTTGTCCCATTGTAATGAAAATGGATTTAATCAAGTTTTTGACATTATAATAATAAAACATACAAATTTATGGTAATGATTGTAACACTGTAACATATTTCTGTAAATTAATAACAATCCTCAAAAAATGTTTTTATATGTCAAAATACCAAAAAAGTAAAATGGATCATTTCTTGAAAAAAATATATATAAAAATATTAAATCACGAAATTAAAATATAAAAACATCCTATATAATGTAGAAAAAATAATTATTGAATATTGAAAGAAAATTTTAAATGATTCTACAATTCCAGGATAAGTCAGTATTACTTGAAAATTCATTCATTTGATGAATGATAAAACAAATATTTCTCCAAAATTTTCAATAAAGATTCAGAATTACCTCATTAGGAAAATATAAATAATATTAATTTATGAATTTTTATAAAATATTAAAGGGGTATAAATTTATTTAAAAATTTCTATGTAACTCAAAAAATTCATGCAATACATTCCAAGAAAATGTGGACGTGGATGAATGGATTTCTGACTGAAGAGACAAGTAATATCAGTTTTCCATAAAAAAATTTCGTGTTCTTGTGATTATATAGGGATAAAGTAAAATAAAACAAAAAATATCAATTTTATTTAAATAATATAAAAATATAAAAATCCATTTATAGATATATATCAAATAATTTTATCTCCAAAAATTATTTCCTAAATAATCCGATAAAAATTGAAATTGTTTTATAAAATTGTTACCTCATGTCCATATTTATTATCAATAACTATAAACATTTTATAAATAATTTCTATTTATTATAGTTGTATAATAGTAAAAATTTCATACCATTATTACAAAATTTTATTAACTTATAATAACTTATCACTCGTTCATCAACAATTATTCATTAGCATCATCATTTCCAGTGATATTTTCTTCATTTTTTCATATCAATTTTGGATTTTTAGAAATGGTCCCTAAAACATGATCATGGATAATTAAACTACAGATATTAAATAATGATATAATTATAATATATATTAATTTTATATATATTTAAAAACTTTCATATAGATTAGTGATGAAAAATAAATTACAACACACTATAGAGGGTGTACTTTTTACATACACATTATGTATGTTACCATTGAACTATAATGGAACAAAAGAAGGTAAAATATAATTAAAATTGGAGAATATTTATTAATTAATTAATATTATATATATCTATTATAATAATAATCCTTGACTGCTTGAAATATAAAATGAATCATATTGGTATGTGGATGATATTTTCCACACCCTCTCACATGTGATACATTCATTTCTCATTAGATTTATAAATTGTGTAACCACGTTGTTCAATAATCATAATAACATCTATATATATTTATTAAAATATATTTATCATGTTTTTTAATATACAACTAAATTAATGGAATTACTAAAAAAAGAAATGAAATATGATGGTTTTGATTTATACCACTTCTATGAGAGACATCCTTTAGCATACATCATAAGCCCCAAAATATTGATTTTAGTTGAAGAGAATATTATATAATATTTAATTAACTAATTTTGTTGATATTTTATGGTCTAATATATATGGCCCAAATTTGGTAAATATTGGTGTAGAATATGATCTCTTTTATATGTGTTTGAAGGAAATACATGGAATTTCGTAATGGATTTGATAAAATAGTCACATTTCGATAAATATTTATCCATATGGACATAAAATTAAATTTAGGAAAATATATTTTTGAATTATATTCAGAAAAATATTTATTATTATTCATATCCAGGAAGTATTCCAACCCAAATCCCATAGTTCAGTTTCCTTGTAAACTCATTTTAACCCTAACCATGGTAACACAATTCTAATTTTTGTACTATTAAATTTGAGAAATATATTATGTTACTATTAATACATTATACTAATATTTACGATTATAAATATTTATTAAATTAATAAATATTCATTTTATATAAGGTTCATAATTTAATTATAAATATGTGTATAAAATCAAATTAAAACCTCTTTTTAGAAAAAACATATTTAAGAAAACAAATGATCTAATTTCAGTCATTACCTTGAGGAAAAAATATTATAAATATTAAAATATATGATTCAGTGTATTACACTTAAATTTCAGTAAAAACAAATCAATGACGATTTATTGTATTTATTTATATAATAACACATTACATGATTAATTTTTTGAAAAAAATTCTTTTAAAACAAAAAATTAAAGTAACGATAAATCTAAAGTAAAATTGATACCTATGAAATTTATTTGATAATTATTAAATATTATATAATTATTTTACATTTAGACAAAAATAATTACAAATTATTAATTATTAAATTACCTTTTTTCAATGGAAAGAAATGAATGTTTTGGAAATTTATAGGTATAATCACTATTTAATTAAAAAAATATGTTTTGAAAAATCATATAAAAATTACTATTATAATACTAATATTATAATTAAAATACTATATTAAATTTTATAATATTATTAACTCTTATTTTAAAAACATAAATATATACTTCATTCAAAAAATTAAATAATAACCATTTGTCATGAAAACAAACTTGTAAATCATAAAATTACTTTAATGAAATGTGAGTGGTTTTTTATTATGTATTAATTAAAATGTTTTTATTATTATTGAAATTAAATATCCCAATACTCTAACTTATTTATCCTATAATGTTGTAATATTGTGTTATTTATCTTAAAATTTATGTAATACTCATGTTAGAAGATGTGGAGAAATTAGGATGTTGGTAAGACTGCATTCTAGGTGTGGAAAAAGAACATTGAGTCTTTGGATATATCATTTGACATAACCAATGATCATGAAATGATCATGATATTAACGTACCATATAGTTCACCTCCTTTTTTATTCACATATAGTGAAGTTCTTCAATGACATATTGTTGTAGTAGAAGATAAATTAGGACTACATAGACCATATATCAGTTTCTGTGGGTTTATTAAAAATGGAAAATATCTATTAAAATCTATTCAAATGACAGTTCTGTATCATGTCTGTAATGTTTTTAAAAATGTATGTTTTTAGTGAAAATTTTATATAGATCTAAATAGTATAAAAGTGGTTTATATATTAGTAGAAACATAATAACATGATTGATTTCCAGATAATATTATGAATATATGGATGGTACAAGAATTTTATTTGGGACATTTTTATGAATGATTGTACATTTAAATGTTGACTTATAAAGTGGTGATGTTTTAGTTGAGTGATAAAGAAATGATTTATTTGTGGAGATATATGTTTTATTATATAATAAATAGTATTGATTCGTCCTAAACCTAATAATGTATATGATGAGTACTATAATTACCCAGTAGTTAAGTTGGGATCTGTGTATATGTTGGAACATCATTTGATGGCCAATATATCACATCAGCTATACCTACATGGGAACACATGCGACAACAAAATCCATGATCTGGTAGTTGTGATGTGTTCATTGAAAACACAAAATATTTACTAATTTGGGATTAGATTATGATATATTGGGATCATAATATTATGAATTATATCATCACCAAGAGGGTCATGAACCATATATAGATATATTTTTAGATTATATTTAATCATTTCTTATACACCAATTATATTATATATATTTTCATATTCTATTAATATGATGTTTCTAATCGAGGTATTTAATGAATTAGTCAATGATTTGAATATAGTGTATTTGTTTATGAATCTAATTATGGTATTAATGGAGGAAAGAGTGTGTTTTTCTTGGGCCAGTGTTCTAGTCACACCCTCTCTTTTCAATAAGGTTCATGGTGGGAAGCCATATGACCCTCACAACTATAATTTTTTATAGTTTAAAATAATGGTGATACATTTAGTTAATTTTTCTCAATATCATTATGGTACACATATTTTTATGATTTTGTTGGTAGATCATTTGAACATGATTTTATATGTGATGATCTAGGGGTTTTATTCAAGTTTGGTTCTTCCCCATAGGGGTAATAAATTGTTTTATAATATTTAGAGAATATACTAGTGGGCCAAAATAAAGTAAATGTGCTTGGATATTTAATCTCATTATTTATAATATTATAGGATCAAATAGGTGAATCAGAGGCCTTCTAGGATGATTCAACATCTTTCCATCTGTGATAAATAATTGTAATATATATATTGACCTTTTCATTCTCCCACAACATAGTAAATGTTTGAACGATATTATATGGGTGATTACAAATTTGTTGACTATGTCTATCAATAGTCGTTATATTTTTGTGTGGACGAAGGCTACAGAGCTCAAGTGATTTTATGTCTATTACATCATTAGGATTTTTGGTTCTCATAATTTAGTGTTTAAAATGGTAATTCTCAATTAAAAAATTTGTTCTTTAAGATTTTATATGATTTTTTAGGAACTCACTTGAAATTAATCATATCTTATCACCCACAAATGAATGGTCAAAATTATTATGTTGTCTAGATTCTTATTTAAATTCATTGTGTGTGTGATATATTTAGTTAATGAATCCATGGGAATTTTAATGGTCAAGGGTAGACTTTACAGTAAATAAAATTTGGAAATCCATGAAAAAATGGACCCCTTTGAGTTGTTTTATGGGAAACTATTCTGGTCCCAAACTTATTGGGCTAATCTTGGGGATAATTCCTTATTTTGATTGAGTATTTTTCAATAGATGATAGAGAAAATATAGTTGATATTAAAGAGTTTACAAATATCATTGAGTTATAAGAATTTTTTTGATCATAATCATCAATGTACAATTGTATTTTTTTGATTTGATATTATTTATTCCCTTAGATATTTAATCAACTGGGAAATCAACTCATTCGGAATCAATAAAATTTTTATCCCTATAATTTATGATAATTTTCAGATTATGCAGCATCATTGGAATAACATTCTGACCCGGTATTCCCCAAAACCTGACACCCAACCCGTTTTGTCACATCACTGAAGGAATTCACGATCCGCATAGGCTAGTGGCAAGAACTCATTCATCAAACAACACAATATATGGGATTATTCCTCCTAGCCTGAACAACTTCATGGAACACATATATAAAGCATGAATGAAATAGTATAATACTAAGGAATATATATTCCATACCAGTACGAAAATAATAGAAAAAGAAAATAGAAAAAGTAAACGAAAATTCCTAGAGAAGTCCAACAAAAAATGACTTAAAAGAAAATAGTTACTGTAAATGATGGTGTGGAAGAACTCCAACCATCCCACCACCAGCTACCAATCATTAATTACAAGAACCTCGTCACCTCACTATGGCACCATTCCATTCCTTGAACTGGAAGAAAAATAAAGGTATATGCTCCACAAAAGAGGTGTGTTTTGTGTGAGATAGCAAGAATAGTAGGATCCCATCCATGAGTTCCAAAACTAATATGTGTATAAATATTTATATATTTCCATTTTAAATAAAAACATTGCATAATAATAAGTAATGAAGTTTTATAAAAAACATGGAAGACATTTCACTTTTTCAATGTTGTAAAAAAATGAAGTTATATCAATTTTAAAGAACATCTTCCATGTCATTTTCCATAATCATAATCATGCGTATCTTGGATAACTGAAAAAGTGACAAAATAAAATAAGTCTATTCGACACACTACTCAGACCATAATAATCATGTGAGAAAATGTGATCATAAAACATAGGTATAGGATGGTGAGGAATACCCAATGACTACACCCCAAAAAATTTCAATATCTATCCCCATGAACAATGAACCTAGGAAATAGAGGAAATCCCTAAGAGAAACCTATTTGATAATCACAAAAAAATGTAAAATGGACCCAAGATAAAACTTCCAACTATTTACCCAATGTAACCAAGCTAATCTTTTCCACAAATCATTTTAATGCTTTGAAAACTGTTTTCAAAACCATTTCACAATATCAATTTCATTGATTGAATATATGAATTTTATAATCCATTTTTCAAAAACTAGGTAAACCCCTTTTCTATTCAAAAACACTTTTCTTGACACACAAAAGTATCAGGAAAATCCCATTTATTAATCAATTTATAAAGAAAGAACAATCATGATTATGAACATTGGATAAATATTTAACCACCCACTTAAACTCAAGAGTCTCACACACATACCAAAAAATCCTCCAAAAAATCCATAGAAGCAGAAACCATATAATCATACCCACACATCATAGGATGATTAAATTTAATACACAATGAGTTGGTATATAGAAGGAATCATTTTTACCTCAAGAACATACATCTATCAGAACCCAACTATCTAATAAATGTCGCCATGAATAAGATGTCACAACTGATCTAGAATTAGAAATCATGGATCAACTATGATATATAAATGGATATCATACATCAATGTTATGTTGTTACCATAATAACTTTCAATGAAGAAGAAGAATGATAACATAACAAGAGAGATACAATGCAACCAAAACCAGGATCGGATGCAGAAAAGATTGATTTAGAAGTAAAGGAGCATCTAAATATTTCTTAAGAAGATCCTTCTGTTGAGATCAATGATGATTCATAGTAGTTTCTAAACATAAATATCCAAACATTTGTTTGAAAACTCAGTGCGGCCTAAGTAATGAAGTGTAATCCCTCGTCACATCATATAGTCCATGATAGATATGTATACCAACAAACCCATCAACATAGATTATAATATGATCATTTATAATATCACATAATGTAAATCCCATTCACCACATTTAAACATTCATAGTGTGAGATTACCTTAAAATACTTGTACCATAATACCACTAGGCATAGTGTATCATAGTTAAATAGTGTCTAACTATTCTTTAGCCTCCATGAAGTACAAAAACCCACCTCCATATACAATATACCAAATGGGAATGTATAGAGAGGGAAAGCATACATGATTAATGTGATAGGATGTTACACTCTCCCCACTATAATGTCTTTTCATCCCCGGGAATTCTAGTTAATGATATAATACGTAGTGAAATATTAGGCCACTGCTCCCTCTCCAATGATTTGCATTACATATTCTCAAGGGAATCTGATACTTTTTGTATAAGGACACATCCCAAACCCACACCCAAAGCATCGTAACAATCAATTTATCCCTATCTTTGTTCAGGTATGATCAAAATAGTAGTCGATTTTGGAATCTTTTTGTGTTCATTGAATAAAGTCAAAAACGTCACATCCCAAGTGAATTTCACCACATTCCAGGTAATATTATTCAATGGTGATATCATCATAGAGATGTTGTTAACAAACAAATGGTAGTATCTAGATAGACCAACGGATTTTAATTCCTCAAATACATTTCATAGTTCCTTACATGAAAAAAATTATATTAATTCTCTTGATGAAGTGACAATCCATGATTAGAAATTCTATATACCAAGAACATAAATTAATTATTTTATAAACTGCATTTAGAATATTTCCATTGAAATAGAGACATCTAAAAATAGATAAAACCAAACCCATATGGTTCTTATGATCACTCTTATATTTTTAATGAACCAAAATATCATCCAAGAACACACCCAATAAAGTGTCAAGATATTGATGGAATATCTGATTTAAAAAATCCATTAAAATTTTAGGGGCATTGGTTAGACAAAATGTCATCATATGATTTTCAATGTGGAGATACCTTTATTAAAAGATGTCTTTGGTATATTAGACTCTTAAACATTGATTTGATGATAACTTAACCAAAGATCAATATTCAAGAACCACTTTACCCCATCAATAGATCAAAAAATCATCCACATGAAGCAATGGATATGTGATTATAATCATCACCTGGTTCAACTTTTGAAAGTCCATACATAGATGAAGTGATCCATCTAATTCCTTGGAAAAGTGCTCAAGGGCTACCCAAGTAGAAATGCTAGCTTGAATGAAATATTTTTCTAACAACTCATCAAAATGAATCTTGAGATCTTTCAGCTTCTCTTGTTCTATATGATAAGAAGGAATCAGTATTGAATGAATACATTACACTAGAAAAATAGTAAACTCTACATCTCTATATTTAGGAAAACTAGAGAAATATTCTATGTTAACATTAGGAATGTCTCAAACAAAATCGGTAAGATCGTCAAAATAAAAAATTCCTCTGGCTCAAATGCAACAACAACGGAGAATATTCTAGGCTCTGGGTGATAATTTCCTTCACCACTAGACCTCAGGTCCCACTACCACTAAAATACATGATAGGTCCCATTTATAGAAATAAATGAAGCACACCAAAGTTAAAAATAAACCTCAGCAAGATTTATCAAAAATCAAAACCATACCGATGATGAAATCAAACTGAACGTGATCAAGAAAAAGAAAATCCCAGCCCTACTCCATATCGGGTATCATCATTAAATAATAACACTGAATCCCCTCCAATTTCTACATTCCAATAGGTGTACATAAAACAATTTTAATGGACATAAGTTCTATTGTATATTTATGTACATCAATAAAATGTGTTTATATAATAGAGTGGGAGAAACATGTATCATGTAATGAAATTTTTACTAGTGATGAAATAAGGATTGTACATCCCACTATTACAGGATCAACATCAATATCTACTACTCACTCATGTACTATGTGAAAATGATTCAAACTTGGGCCATGTGGCTAGAGCCCTGTAGTCTTTAATGATTCTAACATGATCATAGTATACATTGGAGATGATGAACCCTGAAAAAAAATCAGTATACAAAGCCTGAATGAAATGATGAAATCGATCAACTCATCAACATCTGTTTCACATCTTCGTGGGAATTGGGAATGAATGACAGGTGTTTCCACCCTTCTTATAGTGATATAAAGTCAGAGGCACACTACTAGCTAAGAAATTTTGTGTAGAGAAAGCATAATGTTGAAACCCACCTTTACCAGTTCTATGATGAACCAACCACTTCCTCCTACTCACATACATGCCACTAAAGATGTCACCAGATGGAATAGAATCAGTGGAAAATCATATATCTCATGACATATTCACCTCTTTCATCATAGATATATCCAATGTCTCATATTAGGTAAAATGTTTCCGCAGAAACACATGTTATATAACATTTGGTCATATAACTTGCTGGTACATCTCCACCATTAGCTATCCATTCATTACATGTCCGATGAAAAATAGACAAGATCTGCAAACTGGTTAGTGTGCTCCAACACCGTATGCTCTCCCTTATTAAATTAAAGTAACTCCCAAGAATATTCCAACATCAAAGCCTCTATAAAGAATATCTAGAAGAATATGGTGATGAAACCCTTCCTTTCCAGTCCTCTTTGCCTAACTACCTATATCATTGAATTCCACCAATGCCTACTATAACCCTCAAGTCAGATCACTACACACCTCACCCTAATATTCTTAGGTGTCTCTAGGATGATTAATATTTGATAAATAATATCAAAAAATCCTCCACCTATTGAGGTTTATTCATTCTTTTACTAGATGGTGGAATATCATTCAAGAAGTCGAACAATTGATAATTCTCTCCCCCTGATCCTGGATGTACCTCAACAAATTTTTTAGAACTCATTACACATCCTGATCATTGGAATAAACATACCATATGATTATCTCAATGAAGATCTAATCTATAGGTTGGTACCATTGATGATCATCCGCTTCACCCTCCTCAGGAACATGTGGATGATGTTTGAGAGGCATACTGTTGCACACCAAAATAAAAGAACGAAAATATAACATAAATAATTTATTAATCCAAAATAGAAAACCCAGAACTAAAAAGTGATATTTTTAATATAAAACCTTTAATACGGACACACTTCCCAACTTCACATGACAAATTGAGTCTCGTTACTATAAGATATGGCCAGACACTTATCATAATGAATCTATAAAGTCCCAAAAATCTTATACCTAGTCTAAAAGATGTCCCAAGAAAATTAATATTGAGGATAAAACTCCTCTAATACCAAAATGTGAAGAACCATTCGGGGTATCCCTCAAATCAAATTCACTACCCATTCTGTCACATACATGAATGGTATTCCCAATCCACATGGGATTGCAATAAGAACCCAAGCATTGAGCAACACAATGCAGGGAGCAGTTTTACCCAACTATAACAACTACATGGAATACATATATAAATAAATAAATAAAAAACAGAATAATATAGATTATATTTTCCATAACTATAAGGAAACCTTGAAAAATGATAATAGGTAATGTAGCCAAAATCTACAAGACAATACAGACAAAAAAAGACTAAAAAAATGGCTACTCCGAATAACGGCATGGAAAAAATCCCATCATATCACCATCAGCTAGCCATCCAACATGGATCAAACCACATTACATCACCATAACACGTTGAATTATCCTACACTTTATGACAAAAAAGTTATATTCAATGTTGAAAGGTGAACAATGTGTGAGCTAACAGGCTTATTAGGATACCATATAAGTGTTCCAGAACCATTCTCTATATAAGAATCTATGTATGATATTTTAAAATGAAAACAAGGAATGTTAAGCAGTAAGAATTGGTTTATAGATAACATGGTAATTATTTTACTTTATCAGTTATTTTAATGAAAAGATGGAATTTAATTTTAAAATTATCCATATAATTTTAAAATCATAAACATGCATATATAGGCTTACTCAAAAAGGCAGGTAATGAAAAATATAAGAACATTTATCACAACACCAAAGATATTACTACATGTTCAGACCATAGAATACTTGAACCACAACAACCAAGTGAAAAAATATAAACCTAGAACATATTTTTATGATTTAGATGAATATCCCATGAGTAAATCCCACAAAATATCAAAATTGGTCCCCTAGAACATGGGTCTATGAATCATAGGAAATCCCCAAGACAAACCTACTTCAAAATCATAAGACAATGAACGATGGCCCCGAGTTAAAACTTCAACCTATGTTCCCAAGGCATCCCATGTGAACTTTCCCCCAAATAATTTCATTGATTTAAATAAAATATAAAATCTATTTCACAATTTCCTTCTCATTTCTTAAAAATAAAAATTTTCTCTCCATTTATCTATATCATGGGGAAACCCATTTCTCATCAAAAACAATTTTCAAAACCCAAAAAAATATCATACCAATCATACATTTAAATCAACTTATAAATCACAAACAATAAATATTTTCATAATATACTCGATAAAAAAAACACCTACCTCAAAACATGGGTCATAGAATTGGGAAATAGTATACACCAACAATGAAAACCCACCCCACCCACAGAGACCCAATAATCATAGTCTTTTATCATAGTATTCATTAAATTTAGAAGTCAAGGGATCAGAAGAGAAAAGAAAAAACACATACATTAAGATTGGACATCCTCCACAACACAACTAACCAAGGAACAAACTCCAGAATGAGATCCCATAATAGTTTGAGAAGAAGATTAAAGGAAACATCCAACAAAGTACAATGGATCTATTACCAAAATTCAAGGGTTAAATCATTATCAATTTTAATAATGGAGCAGGAAGATCACAAACCCAGAGAGATGTACCACAATCACAATAGAGGCCCATCACCTAACAGATTGATCTAGATGGAATTGCATCTCCAAATGTTTTTTAAAACATCTGTTGGTCGAGATCATGGAAGAGTTGAATAAGGGAACGAAACAAAATATTAAAACACTTTATTTCAAAATGGGTGTTGGTAATGTCATGACATTTAATGCATGTCCACATCATGAAGTCTATAATGGATATGTATGATGAAAAACATATCACCTCTATTTAAAATCATACCTTTTAGAAACACCCATCGTGTAAGCCCCAATAACAATGTGTAACCCTTCATAGAGTGATCTCCCCTTTTCGCGAAATATACCCAAATAACACTTCATGGTGTGTAACAATATTACACGACATGAAAATATTCTTAAGCCTGGAGAAAATCTAGAGAACCACCTCTAAGAACATTTAAACAAAATGGAACATTGATATAAGAAAAAACATACCTGATCACATTACCAGGATCTTACCAAGGGAAGTTATAAAATTTTTTGTAGTTATTATTATCTTGTACCCTAGTATATAATATAATCATTGAATTTTTAATTATATAGTAATTATAAAACCATATCATGTGGAGAAGTGGGATTACATAGAAAATGATCTTAATAACATCCTGTTAGACCCTGTAATACCTCTATTTTACAATCCAAATAATATTCTCTATTGTCATATAATCCCATTATCTTATTTACATTAGAGGATAGTAGTGATACTCATGATAAATGGGAACATGATATTTTAGTGAAGGATCAGTGAAACACAATTTCTTCTTCTTAAAAGCCGTAAAGAAATTATAGGGTCATAAAGAGGAATGGTAGGGATAATTTTGACACTCATCATATCTCCATTATTATTTATTTTGATGTTTATATATTTATATATTTTGATTTTTTTGATTGATATATATTCATAAAAACATTTTTTCCAATAATAATCATTATTGGAAGGTTAGAGAATAGATAAGGAAGCCTTGAATATGAAAATGAATGGGAGAAGTTTGGGTGACAATGGGGATTTTTTTGGAATGCATATAGTCTTATACCCATGCATGGTTGTCAGGAAACTATCTGTCATTTTATTGGGGAGAGAATGTCTTCTACAAGAATATATCATGTTTCATCAAACCATGTGGCCAAACCATATGGGATAACTATGTCATTTAAAAATCCAATTAGACAATTTTACATTTTTTTTATTTAATTACCCTCAATTTTCTCCATATTCATGTGAATCCTCTCCTTCATTCCCTAGATATCCACTTCTTGGGGGTTTTTGTGGATATTGTGCTTCTTTTAATGTTTCTACTCATGGATATCATTATTTAGACATAATTTATCCTTGTTTTTCACGTTTTCAAACCCATGATTTTAAATTTTAAATAATTTAGAGTAACCTTCTAAACAATTTTAAAAAAATTAGTGTTGTTGATTCAGTTGTATTGTTTCATTGTTAACTCGTTGACTAGGGACCTGTCCTATAAAAATATGTTCATATACATAGAAATAATAAGGACATGGTTTATCATTGAAATATATATCTCTATTTTATGGTTATATTCAATTTCATTCCATTTATTTTTCATTTTACATGATTTATTATTACTAAATTGCACAAAATCATACTTATTATATTTTTGTTATCCATGATTATCCTTGTCATTGAAATTAGACATTAATTTAGTAGTTTTGGATGTCTTATCAATGTGAGATGGATTTCAACCACATATTTTATTTCATAAAATTTATAAATGATGATTTATACTTCTAATTAGTTATTGAATTTTTCATTTACAGGGTTTCATATAGTATTGAATTCACTAAAATCTATAGATATGGTAGTTATTTTAAATGGATTCTAATAGGTATATGTAATTTGAATAATAAAATATTTATGATTTTTCAATTTTGTAGCACGTGGGAGAATTTGGGTTTTCCAATGTGGATGAATTAGATAAATGGAATTGTGTAATATTTGTTGGAATATTTAGGAATTTGTTTACAAGGTAACACCGAATACTATTGATCTAATACTAAGAGATGTTCCAAAACATGTCAATGTACATTGAGATTACCCATGTAATTTCGGTTAGGCCTGGGGAAGATCTATAGAGTTTCAAATATTTTCCATAAATGTCGTAGAAAAATTGTAGACACTTTTTTTAGAATAAGTCACACTTGGCCATATTGGTTAGAGCCCATGTTTTGTACTACATGTTACAATTGTCAATTTTATGCATTATGCATGATTCTTGTTCCTTGTGCAGTTTTTTATATCATATTTCGATACTGATTTTCTATTATATGGTTTTGTAATGGTGTTTTGTATTATTCATATATTTATAGAATATATTTAAATGTTTGGGATGATTAAGGATGGTTCCATTGATTATTTTTTTGACACTTGATTACAATGTCTTGAAAAGCTAGTTCATTTCATTGAAATAAATATTGGGATTTATAAACTGTTTTATTATAGTGAACATGTTTTAAAATTTTATTATTTTAAAAATAAGCTGTTAAATAATAAATGTTAGTTTTTGTGGATATAGGCCATGCTATTATTCATAGTGTTTTTCTTTCCTGTATTCTTTCCTCAAACCCTAGACACAATTTTTGGTGAATAAAATATATGTTTTTCATAATATATGTAATTATACTAGAAAAGTTAAGTTCGGTGAACCTCTTAATTGTTTATATATGGTGTCATATTAGGATGGGGGAGATGTGGTTTCAAAATTTTAGATATTATATTTTTTTATTTTTTTTTCATCAGGATATGATTTATTTTCCATTTCGGTCTCATTACAAATTTATATATTTGGAAACAAATTTAATTTTTAAATTTATTAATGACATGTGATGTGTTGATTTTATAATATCTATTTTTAATATTTCCTTATTTAATCATCCTTAAACATTCATTTCATGATTATTTAAAATTTTTTGAGGCAATTAAATTATTGGATGTTCCCTGGAATATTTTCAATGACTAAATCATTTATAAATGGTTTTTTTGTGATTCCATGGTTCTTTTCTAAATCATTTGATGATCAGAAATTTTATTTGTGAATTTTTTCCGCATTGGATTAGCTAGTAGATTTAGTCAAAATGAGATGGTTAACAAAATATTTCTTTTTTATCCATTATATCTACTTGTTATGAACCATATATATTGATATTTTCTTCAGTCGGTGACTAGAAGATATTTATAATATTTTTTCGGAACTATATATCTTGAACAATTAAAACATGTTTTTACAATTTTTCATGACATCTTAATCCTTTAAATCAATTTTTTAACTGGTACTCCCCCATATAATTATCATTGATAATTATTTTTTTACAACACCATTAAATTTTTCCATGATGTACTAACTAAACCAGAAGAACATCATAAAATATATGTAATAAAATTATAATTTAAGATAAATTTTTAACTCATTGTTATCATATCTAAAAATTGTTCATGGATTAACATCTTCATTATACTATTTTCTTCTAATATCCTTGTCTAATCATGAAATTATATGATTCATCATGCTGTGAATATGAATCAATAACTAGATCAAAACAATAATAATATTATCACATATTGAAACCCTTATAATATTAATATGTGGCCACAATATTATTCTTGATCCTTAATAATATTTATGTAGAATAACCTTCTTCATAGTACATATATAATTAACTTCTTCCAAAAAAAAGACATTATATGTACTTCCATATCATATACCCCACATTTTGGCCATAATTTCAAGTAATGTTTGTCCTCTAGTATTGAAATTATATCCAATGAACATTATATATGGAGTGGGGGTCTTTAAAAATAAATTACCGAATAAATATGACAATATATTTCATAGGTGTGGAAATAACTCATATGGCATGAATAACTATTATATTAAAATTTCACATCTGTATCAAATGAAATAAACTTTAGATAGAAATTTATATACAGTCTACAAACTACTGAAAAAATCATTATTTCACATACATATAAGAAAAAAAAATTTCTTGTATTAGAAAAATAAACCCTTATAAAATGAATATACCGTTTTCTCCTATCATCACCCACGAATTGATCCATTTTTCACATTGTGATACTAAAAAATCTAACTTATCATACTCTTACAATTATGAAATCATCTTAAAACATAATTACCATCATTATATTTTACATATATGGGTAACATTAATTATTTTTTTTGATTTTTAGTGAACTGCACTTCGATTGAAATAAAAAGGCACTGCATGATGTGTTTTTTCATCATAGATCTTCTAAAATATTTTTTACAAATTCTTTTATTCATGTTCTTACAACATTAATAAATATATAAAACCATAATAATAATAATTTTGTAAACAAATTAACTACTACTGATACAATATTCCCCAATTCGTATACTCCACATTAAAAATAAGTGATATATGTAGCACCCCTGGATTGAAGTATGTGGCCTTTTTTATGCTTCATTATGTTCTTAAAGTGATTCGGATGAGTTGGAAAGAGGTTAGGAGAGTTTGGAATGGTTTTGGATGAGTTTGGAGGCATTTAAAGGGGTGCACAGTATGAACAAGGTTAGTGTAAACCATGTAGATACTCAGGGAAACTGTCCAGGGGGTGACAGTGGGCCCCGCATGGCCTACGCATGGTTTTCCAAACCGTGCGAGGAAACCATGCGAACTCTGGCTCTCGAGGCAGTGTCGTGCGCACGGTTAGCGCACGGTTTTCAAAACCGTGCAGGCTAACCCTTTGGCCACTTAAAGTTAGGGTTTTATAACTCATTCTCACTTAGGATTTCCTAATATCACTCCTCTCTTCTTCCCACTCGATCCTCACTCAGGATTTTGGGTTCTCGGGGGTTAAGGGTGCTCTCCCACTCGTTTTGGAAGCAATTCGAAGGGGTTTCAAGGCGGTTTCAAGGTGATTTCTCCCAGGTAAGTCTCTCTTATTATTTCTCTTTTGTTTTCCTATAGATCTACATCCCTCTCTTTCTTGGATTTATAGATCTACATATTTTTTGTGTAGATCTAGGGTTTGGGATTCCTTGGATGTTAATATTAAGGATTTTGAATGATAGGGAAAGGGATCTAGAGAGGTTCTGGTGGTGCGTTCTCCGGTTTTGAGGTGCGGTGGCTTGTGGGTTGTTCTCTCGGGAATACTAATGGTATGTGGCTTCTCTCTCAACTCCACTTTGTTAGAACTAGTGGTTACATGTTACAATTAATTTATTGTGCTCAAAATTAATTGAATGTTGATGTGAGAATTTGGTTGGAAATCCAATTTGGGGATTTTTGAGGAAAAGGGGGGTTTCTTGGTGAGATGTTTTGATTGTGCATTTTAAAATAGAGATTTTAAAATGGGATTGATGAGATTGATTTTTGAAAATGGTTGATGAAAAATGGGTTTCAATAAAGAGGTCATTTTATTGAAATTGGGCTTGAGCATGGAAAATGATTTTCAATAAACAGTTGATTTATTGAACGAGATTGTTGTGAAATGGAATTCGTTGACTGCATGATGTTGTGATCTTGTTTTGGATTGCATGAAATGTTGTGTGGAAGTGTGCGGTTACTACCACTATAATTATGGGGATGGATAGTAGATGGAAGGGCCACCATCAAATTATAAGTGGACGGGAAGAGGAACTAATTGTGAATGGGTGAAAGGGTTGGACGGAAGTGCCACCATTTCGTGGTTTTGGTTGTTTTTATGCATTGTTTTGCAAGATGAAATTGTTGTGCTAATATGTGAGAAATAGAATTGCTTATGGAATGTTGGTTTGGATTTCCCTTGGTTTCTTGGTTAGGATGTGATGTCCTGGTAAGGGCACGTTTGACTTATGAAAATGGTTTCACTTGTGTTTTATTTTATATAAAATGTTTTATATAAATGTTCTAACGGTTTTATCCTAATGGCATGTGTAGGGAAGTCATTTTTGGAAACCCTACTACGTTTTAGTACTCACCCCTTTCTTTGGAACATTTTTATCGTTGTAGATGTTGTGTAACGTGACATGGGAAAAGGTAATGCATCATCCTCCTTTAGTGGAGCATTGTAATGTCTTGGTGGAGCGTGGATGTTGGAGCTTGGTGTGGCGTTGTGGTGGTTTCATGGATCGTGGTGTTCATGTTGAGTCTTCCACATTGTACTCTAATGTTGGATTTGGTTGTGTTGGCATGTGAGATTATGGATTATCTGGTTGTCTTTGGTAATGTTGAGTTTGGTTTTGTTAGCATGCATCATATAGTTGTGGTTGTTTGGCTGGTTATGTCTCAAGGGAAAAACGCCCCCCAATTGTTCTCGGAGCCCTCAGGATTCATTTCAAGACTTTAGCGCCTTGGGAACTCATCTTAAGGCCAAGTAACCCTCACTACCTCCTCATGCCAATGCATTAGGGGTGGGGTGTTACAAATGGAATCAGTTTGTTTGTTCCTATGGAGTTGTTTCTCAAATTTGGTGTTGACATCCGTTGTGGTAAATTCCTTGAGTCGGGATGGTAGCAGGGCGTAGGAATGTCGGAACATGGAATGAATAGCATAAAAGGATGTAGCTAACCCTTGTATGCTGGAATTCATGTTACCAGGGAGTTGGGTACATAACTGTTTTGGAGAAACTTATAGGCATTGGATATCGCATTGTCATGGGTGTAGCCAATGAGATGAGCATGACATGAATGGTAGAAATGACTTCCCTCTAGGATTCATATTTCATTGGGGAGTAATGATTTATGATGTGGTAAGAATATGTGAAAATATAATGAGAATAAATTGGTTTTTTGAAAATGGTTTGGTTTTCAAAATAGTGAAACATGGCACATGTGGAAAAATGTGAACAGGTGGAAATCCTTATTGTGATAGTGTTGTGTAATGTGATTTGAAATGGGATTTCTAGATAATTACGGAAGTGAGAATCATGGTTTCTTGTTTTCTGTTTATTGAAATGGCACCAGTTAGGCGTCGTAGAGACCAACTGGAGGAGGCTGCTGAGAATATGGTCGCACCTGAGCCTTAGGTGAACCAGCAGCTAGTGCAATGTATAGTGCAAGCTTTCCAAGCTGTGGGAAGTGGAAATAGAGGGGATTAACCAAGGAAAGTGGATCATGCAGTTCAGTTTCAAAAGCAGAAACCACCCATATTCAGGGTTGATTCAGACCCATAGAGGGAAGAATCATGTTGAATATAATAAACAAGATCTTCAAGTTCTTGGGAACACTGGTAGAGTTAAAAGTGAAGTTGGCCATGTATATGTTGAAAGATCATTCCCTTCAGTGGTTGGAGTTGGTAGTCCAAGCTGCGATGGACCAGGGTATGACATGGGAAGTTTTCGAGGATTTTTTCAACAAAAAATTATACCCACATACGTTTAGAATTCATCATACCACTGATTTATTTAGTTTGAAGCAAGATATGATGTCGGTGACGGAGTATGAAGCTATGTTTATGAACATTGTGAGGTTTTCACCTGAGGTGGAGGGTAGAAAGTCTTTGAAGGAAAGGATCATTGAAGTAGGATTAAGTAAAGGAATTCATTCAATGATAGCAGTGTTGTGTATAGATGATTACACAGAGATGGTGAATAGAGCCTCGGTGGCTGAGCAAAATCTATTTGGAGCTCCAGGTGGGGGAAGCATGGTGGTACCCATGGGGAATAGTGGAAACTCTAACGCTGGGTTGAAGGGGAAGATGGACACTTATTCCCAGGGCAGGAATATGGAATATAATCTGACGTTGGTATCGATAAATCGTCCTCCGAAGCCCCAGTGAAAACATGGATGTTTTTAGTGTGGTTCTACATGCCACATCTAGCGGGATTGTACGACACAACCTCAAGCATGTCATAATTATAAGCAGATGAGGCATCTGCAGTGTTATTGTCAGAATTCTCCAAGGTCGTGTGCCCGTGACACACCTCAGGGATTGAAGATGTTGTATGCTTTGAAAGGATGGGGCCAACATCATACCCCTCAACAGCAGAGTAAAGTGGGTCATGGTGATTCTCAGAATACCATGACGCCTCTACAGAGCAATAAAGAGTAGATCGTGGCAAGAAAACATGTGATTTGAGATGATCAAGTTGTGGTGTATGATCAGTCAGGACTATCAATGGTGTGAGGTAATATTCTTTTAAATTCTACCTTGATGCAAGTGTTGTTTGATACAGGTTCTTCACACACCTTTATTGCTGCACGTGTCGTTGATTTGTTGGGTTAACGGTAGAAATGATGCCCTCAGATTTAAAACATAAAAATCCTTTGGGTCGTAGAGAGTGTCGATCCTTCTTGTGTAGATAATGTTGTATCATTGTGGGAGAGGTTGAGATAGTGTGGAACTTCTCAATTATTAAGATTAATGGGTATGATGTAATCCTGGGAATGGATTGGATGATAGGTTTTAAACCCCACATCAACTGTGATGCCCAGACAATGGCTATTACGACACATTATGGCGTTAGACATCTCTTTGGAGGAGAGAAGCACAAAAGGCAGGGTGTAATGGGTTTGTTGGCACCAGGAGTGGGTATGTTATCGTATCAGTTGGCGGTGTTGTTGTTGGAATTGGTAGAGGGTGTTGAGCAGAGTGTTCCTCCTACAGTGGTGGATAAGTTCATTGAAGAATTTCCGGATGAATTCTCTGGGTTACCTCCCAAAAGAGATGTAGAGTTTACAATTGATATCCTTCTGGGGACTAGTCCTATCTCTCTTCTGTCTTATCGGATGGCACCAACTGAATTTTGGGAATTGAAAATCTAGTTGTAAGAGTTAGAAAAAAAAGGGTTTATCCGGCCTAGAACGTCTCTGTGGGTTTCACTAGTGTTGTTTGTGAAAAACGTAGATGGAACTTTGAGGCTCTGTGTTGATTATCATCGAATTAAACATGTTACGATAATGTATAGAAATCTACTTCCACGAATTTATTATTTTTTAGACTAGTTGAGGGGATCCCAGTGGTTCTATAAGATGGACCTGAGGTCGAGATATCATCAATTATGGGTAAGGAAGGAGGATAATCCGAAAACAGCTTTTAGAAGTAGATATGACCATTATGAATTTGTGGTTATGCCCTTCAGTCAAATGAATGTGGAAATGGTGTTTATGGAATTGATGAATCAGATATTTTAGAGATATATGGATTCACTCGTGGTGGTGTTTGTGGAAGATATTCTGGTGTTTTCAAAGACAAGGGTGTAGCATGAGGAGCACTTGGCGACTATACTGGGGATCTTGAGGGATCGTCGGTTGTTTAAAAAATTGTAAAAGTGTAACTTTTGGATATAGGAAGTTCGTTTTCTTAGCCATGTGATTTCTGAAAAGGGTGTTTCCATGGATCCATAAAAGAAAGAGGCTATTATATCGTGGCATCCTATAAAGAATGTTTTTGAGATAAGGAGTTTCCTTGGTCTAGCTGGGTGTTATCGGGGCTTTGTTCGTGATTTTTCATGTTTTTCTTGGCCGATGATAGCTTTGACAAGAAGGAATGTTCCCTTCTAGTGGAATGAACAGTGCCAGCAGTGTTTTGATGAGTTAATGGGTTGTCTTACATCAGCACAAATCATGGATTTTCTAGAACTAGTAAAAGGGTACGTGGTGTATTACAATGCATCTGGATCAGGGTCGGGGTGAATTCTCATGAAAGGGAATCATGTGGTTGGATATGGATCATGGTAGTTGATAGTGCATGAGAAGAAATACCCAACTCGTGATTTGGAGTTGGCATCAGTGGTCCATGATTTAAAAGTATGGTGTTATTATCTCTTCAGTGAGAGATTCATGGTATATACAGATCATAAGAGCTTGAAGCACATTTTCTAACAAAGGGATTTGAAATTGAGGAAAAGGAGATGTATGGAATATCTAGAGATGTCTGATTTTGAATTGATGTACACTACGTGTATGGGAAATTTGATGGTGGATGCATTAAGTAAAAAATTATATGCTCAGGTGGTGAAACAGGCATCAGACTAGTGGAATTTGATGTCGGATATAGCTGATATGCGGTTAGAATGTGAGGACTAGGGTGATAGAGTGGCTTTCTTTCCAGTTTCGTTGGTTCCTGACTTGGTTGGCCAACTTAGAGAGGAACAGATATCTGATTCTGAGTGGGTGACCATGGGGTCAAGACTAAATGGTGGGGAGAACATTAAGGGTTGGAAACTAGATGAAGATTAAATTTTGTGTTTTCGGAATCGGATGGTTGTACCAATTTATTGTCAGGAGGATCATCTCAGGGTGTATCATCATTCCCGGTGGGTTGTTCATCCTGGAATTTCGAAGATGTATAAAGAGTTGAAAGCGTAGTTCTGGTGGGCTAGTATGAAGAGAAGTGTGGATGAGTTCGTTTCGAGATGCTTGACTTGTAAAAAGGTCAAGACAGAGAATCAGAGGCCAGCAGGAATGTTGCAGTCTTTACCAATCCTTTTTTGGAAGTGGTAGCATATAGTGATGGATTTTGTCACTGGTCTCCCAAGAATGGTCAAGAATCACGATACCATTTGGGTGGTAGTGGATCGACTAACAATGTCGGCCTATTTCTTCCCGATTCGTGAATCTCATATGTTAGAGGATCTGTCCAAATTATATATCTGGGAGTTGGTAAAGAGGCAAGGCGGTCTAGTTTCGATTGTATCAGATAGAGATTGGGGATTTACGTCTTGTTTCTGGAAATCCTTACAACAATCCCTTGGAACACAGTTGATGATGAGTACGGCGTATCACCCTCAAATAGATGTTCAATCCGAGAGGATGATACAAACTCTGGAGGATATGTTGCGGGCTTGTGTTATGGATTTTGGTGGCTCGTGGGAGGAGAACTTTTCATTGGTTGAGTTCTCATACAATAACAGTTATCAGGAATCCATTCAGATGGCTCTGTTTGAAGCATTGTATGGGTGTTCGTGTTGTTCTCCACTATGTTGGCTGGAAATGAGAGAGTCCTTGATGGTTGGACCGAGTCTTGTCTAGGAGACTACGGAGAAGATCAAGTTGATCAGGAAGATAATGGAGATGACCCAGAGTCTTCCAAAATCGTATGCAGATCATCGTCGATGGCCATTGTCGTTCCAGGTGAGTGATCACGTGTTCTTGAGGATCTCTCCTAGGTTGGGACATCATCGGTTTGGGAAGATGGGAAAGTAATCCCCGAGGTATATAGGACCTTTTGAAGTTCTTGATTAGGTTGGTGAGGTGACTTATCATTTAGATTTTCCACCATGGTTTAGTGAGGTGCACAATGTGTTTCATGTGGCGTAGTTTAAAAAGTTTCAGCTAGATCGTGACCATGTGATTAGATGGGATCATGTTGAGCTACAACCGGATGCTTCATTGGTGCACGTGCCAGTGTGGGTTGTGGATTGAAAATAGAAAGCCTTGCATGGTAAAATAATCGGATTAGTTCAGGTTTTGTGGAAACATGGTCAGATTAAAAAGGAGACTTGGGAGTGGGAGAAGGAGATGGTTGAGCAGTGGCCCGAGATCTTTCAGAAAAGGGTGGGTTCATGACATTACGAGGATGGAAATTCTATTGGTGGGGAGAATTTAGCACCCCTGGTTTGAGGTAGGTGGACTTTGATTATGCTTTTTTATATGTTTAAAGTACATGGGATGAGATGGGAAGAGGTTGGGAGAGTTTGGAATTGTTTTGGATAAGTTTTGAGGATTTTAAAGGGGTGCACGGTATGAACACAGTTAGTGTAAACCATGAAGATGCTCCAGGAAACTGTGTAGGGGGAGAGAGTAGGCTCCGCACAGCCTACACACGGTTTGCCAAATGGTGTGAGGAAACCATGCAGACTCTGTCTCTCGAGGTATTCGCATGCGCACGGTTAGCGCACGGGTTTCTAAACCTTACGGGCTAACCGTGCGACCACTTAATGATAGGGTTTTAAAACATGGGCTCACTCGGGATTGCCTCATTTCACTCCTCTCTTCCTCCCACTCGATCATCACTCGGGATTTTGGGTTCTCAGGGGTTAAGGGTTGTCTTCCACTCATTTTGGAAGTGATTCGAAGGAGATCAAGGTAGTTTCAAGGTGATTTCTCCTAGGTAAGTCTCTCCTCTTGTTTCTCTTGTGTTTTCCTCTAGATCTACATCCCTCTCTTTCTTGGTTTTCTAGATCTACACTTTTTCTGTGTATATATAGGGTTTGGGTTGCCTAGGATGTTAATATTAAGTCTTGTGAATGTTATGGAAATGGATCTAGAGAGGTTTCGGGGGTGCGTTCGCCGGTTTTGAGGTGTGGTGGCTTGTGGGTCATTTTTTTAGGAACCCTAATGGTAGCTAGATTCTCTCTCGACTCCACATGGAAAAAAATAGTGGTTACAAGTTACAATTTATTTATTGTGCTCGAAATTAATTGTATGTTGATGTGAGGATTTGGTTGGAAGTCCATTTTGGGATTTTTGGGGGAAAAGGGGTTTTCTTGGTGAGATGTTTTGATTGTGCATTTTTAAATAGAGATTTTAAAATGGGATTGATGAGATTGATTTGGGAAAATGGTTGATGAAAAAATGGGTATCCATATAGAGGTCATTTTATTGAAACGGGGCTTGGGTATGGAAAATGATTTTCAATAATTGATTTATTTATTGAATGAGATTGATGTGAAATGGAAATGGTTGATTGCATGATGTTGTGATCTTGTTCTGGATTCCATAAAATGTTATTTGGAAGTGGGAGGGAAGTACCACTATAATGAAGGGGATGGATAATGGATTGAAGGGCCACCATCAAAGGATAATTGGACGGGAAGAGCCACTAATTGTTAATGGGTGAACAGGTTGGACGAAAGTTCCATAGTTTGGCATTTTTTGTTGTTTTTGTTCATTTTTTTGCAAGATAGAATTTTTGTGCTAATATTTGAGAAATATAATGGCTTATGGCATACTAGTTTGGCATTCCTTGGGTTTCTTGGTTTGGATGTGATGGACTGGTAAGGGAACATTTGACTTATGAAAATTTTTTCACTTGTGTTTTATTTTATATAAAATGTTTTATATAAATGTTCTAAAGGTTTTATCCTAGTGTCTTGTGTAGGGATGTCATTTGGGGAAAACCTACTGAGTTTTAGTAGTCACTCCATGCTTTGGGAAGTTGGTGTCTTTTCAGATGTTTTGTACCATGACATGGGCAATGGTAAGGCATCAACCTCCTTAAATGGTGCGTTGTGATGTCTTGGGGGAACTTGGAGCATAGATCATGGTGTGGAGCTATGGTGGTGTCCTGGATCGTGGTGTTCATGTTGAATCTTCCGCATTGTACTCTGATTTTGGATTAAGTTGTGTTGGAATGTGAGATTATGGATTATTTGGTTGTGTTTGGTAATGTTGAGTTTGGTTTTTTTGGCAGGCATCATATAGTTGTGGTTGTTTGGTTGGTTTTGTCTCGTCGGAAAATCGTTCTCCAATTGTTCTTCGAGCCCTCGACATTCATTGTCAGCCTTTGGCGCCCTGGGAGCATTGCTTAAGGCCATGTAACCCTCATCGCATCCTCAATCCAATGAGTTAGGGGCGGGGTGTTACAATATATAAAGCTATAAAAATAGTTATACCAAAGGGACCAATATATATCCAAGGCTTCCTTGCTAATTAATTTTAACAAATCTGTCACACATATTGTATTCAAAACCAACCATTATTATCAACCACAATTTAATATTAATAAATAGACTAAATAGAGCCTTTTTTGAAAAATAAACCCACACATATTTAACTAACCATACTACCTAAAATTATACGCAACCATTTATTTATATTAACATGCAAATGTTGTACAGTATTATGATACATTATACCAACATCCCCATGTTTATTAAATTGAAATAGTTTAACTATTATCATTTTTTATTTTTATTATCTCTTAATTTCACCTAGAAATTTATATGAGTATCTTATTATATTTACTATCCCTTTAACCATATAGTGGACACTATAAATTTTTAATGATCTATATTATAGTGTTATTGGGAATTTTTAATATTTTCCTAATTTATAATTCAATATTTATATAGTTTCTTCACCCCCTTTTTCATGAAAATAATTCATGTAACATTTGATATTAAAAAAATTTTCAAATTAAATAAAATGTAAAACTCTTCAGTACAACTAAGATAATACTATTTTACTTCCCAATATTATAGACATACCTACTTTTTGATAATGAAATTTAAAATATTGAAATCATCAAACCAAATCTATATTATCCATATAGGATAAAATTTATGATCTATTTAATGACATTAAATATATCGTATCCAAAAAAACACTTTAAATGATCGTTTTTCTATTTTCATAACATGTGTAACTCTATATTTTACACATATATATTGATATTTTTTAATAAGAAAAATATTTCCATATTTTTAGCTTAAAATTTATGAATTTATTATTCTTATCACAAAAAAATTAGAAAAATATATTCATTTATTTAATTCCCCATTTATAAATAATAAAATAAAAATTTCTCTAATCACACTTATTAAGGAATCAATTTATGAAATATGATCCAATTATAAAGACATAAATGTTTTCAACATCACCCATTTACATCCATAAAATGTGGATATTTGGATTCTAAATCCATAAAAATTTCCTCATATTATGTCAATGATATTTTGATGGAATATTTCTGAATTAAAAATATAAAATTAAATTATTTGAATCATTCCACAAGTTTAACCAAATGATGCAACATTTTTATGATAAATATGTGATAGAACATGATATCCTTGATCATTCCTTTATTCATAAAGGTTATCTTTTTTTTAAATATCTCCAATGAGCCATCATTATCTCATAAAAAATTACCTTTAATTCAATCAATTATTGACTCTATGTATAAATTTATTGACCCAATCCCACTTGGAAAACCTATTGAGCCAATAGTGAAGGAATGAATGAACATTAATGACCATATCTTGTAATCAATTTTTTTTGTGGTATAGTACTTATGGTGAACAATTTTTGATGAATTAGTCTCATAAATATTAGGAAACATTAATTGACTCCATAACATGAAATGAAACCATATCCCATAATTAACTACTATATGTAATTACAATAAAATTTAATTTCACTAAAATAAATACCAAAATAAACTCTTAAATATAAATCCAATAAAAAGTATAAAAATTTAATATCTATAAAAATTACTAAATTCATATTATAGACATTTATAACAATATATATATATAATTGTATATAAATATAATTCTCAATCATGTATACTAAATAAGACCCTCTTTGAGACCTCATACGAAATTATAGATGATGAATACTAATTTTAAGTAAATAAATATTAAAATGTACTTGCAACCGTATTGGTATAATACCACAAAAACACATCAAAGTACACTCAACAAAAATAATTTCATAATATAAAAAATAATACCTAATAATATTTCAAAAATGGATCCTAAAAAATCCTCTACCATAGATTTCCACTCCCATTCCCCAATGAAAATCTTCATTATTCTCACATCCATTTCGTATCATCATATCCACCTCAAAATATCTTAATATTACATATACACATCATACCCCATAACCAATAATCCATGTATTCTACCTATATCCAAATCTCAACCCCAAAACACTTTTCTGTCATTTCCGGGTATTATAAACATGATGCAAATCAGCCATGGACCCACAAAATAAAATATAATACCCCCATAATATAATCATATGTTCCTAATTAAATTAATCGGACATGTTAATTATAACTATAAAATTATATGAATAAAAAAATGTGGAATAGATTTTGGGGAAAAAATTAATACAACATTATGTTCCCTTACAATACTGTATATTATGGAAGACACCGAAAACTCAAAACCATTACGAATTTTTAATATAAATGAACTCATGTTGGGAGTGGATGAAATAAAAATAAAATTTAATATGAAAATTATATATGAACTTGTAATCAAGAAAAACAATTTTCAATATATAGTAATAAAATATTCCAAAACCAGTACTATATATCAACAAACCCCACAAAAATTGATCACTCTTCAAATCTAACAAGGTCTTATGCTAAAAAAAATTAAAAAAATATTAGAGAAAATATTATTTTATATTATAATAAGTAAATTAAATATTTATTATTAAAAACCATAACATGATCATTATGTAATTAATTGACCATATTCAATGAAATTCCATTCCAATAAAACAATCATTTTTTTTCTTTTACCAATCATTTATCATTTGTAAATAGTTTTCTAACCAAAACTGTTAATTTAAGTGAACCCCTACTCCATTTACCAAATTTATTATTCTCATAATATTTCATTTCATTATTTCATTTCATACTACGAAGTGACATTAAAACTCCCCCAATCGTATCCAATATTAACCATACCATTTCCATGGAACTTATAGGAAAATAGTCTCTTTTGTTCCCACAAGAATTAGTTCCATTCTAAATACGAACCATTCAATCAGAACGAGCATTACAATACCCAAAAATAAGATCCTTAAACCAAAACCACGAGAATTTAATAATATAAATGGACCTAAAAATATTATCCTAATATCCACTTAAAATGTTGATGAAAGACAATAAGTTTGCTAGACTTAAGATCATTATTCATAATATTTGTTTAAATTTAGCATAAAAGTCAACATATTTTCTCAAATAACAACACAATATATATTAATTGATATCTATAAATTTTTATACATTGATAAACATTGTTTATAAATTTTAATAAAGGAATATATAGTTTAAAATATATACACTTAATCAGAATCAATGGCTATGTAACATAAGAAATTAACAATGAAAGTACATCTCATTAAGAACGCATTCCTACATAATTAAAATATTTTCATAATCAATTCATATTTTTATTATTTTTATTTAATTTTTGAAATAATAAGGAAAAACTCATTGTTTTTTAAATATAATAGATGAATATTTGAACCCAAATATCAACAGACTCAACAATAAATCATTACAAAGGATCCAAGAGAGGGGCATTCATAATTGCTAAAATCTTGAAGATAATTATCAAGATAATTCTAGAGGGCTCATTAAACATTAAGTGGATTATTATGATCATCCAGAATTAATGATGTAGAAGGACTAAAATGACATGGAGACTTCCAAATGTTAAATTAAAATATTTCATGATCTGTGGAAATTGTTTAGGTTGTCTATATTATGTCATAGTCAATATCCCTAAATCTTACATTAAAATATAATAATGTAAATACCATTTATTTTTTAGCATTAAAATAGAGAAAAACGTTGTTTAACATATCCATTAGTGAATAATTTTTTTAACATAACTATTTATTTATTTTTATAGTTTTACATTTTAAATTTACATTTTGAATCCTAAAAATTAATACATAATGTAGTGATAGAAAATGAAAAATATAACCATGCAATGAATCATATGGAGAACAATGACCCTTATAAAATACAACAATCATTTTGAGAAATTAAAAAATTACTTATGAAATATCTTTATTAATTATGGAGATATATTTATTCTTCTATAAATATTTTTTACCATGATATGATCCTTAGTTTATTATATGACTATTTTTGAAATAAAAAATCATCATTATAGATAAAATATCTATTAAAGATATTATAAAACGACTCATACAGTAATATATTATCACATTAAAATTCAAAAAAAGTTTCTTATAGAACATAATGTCAATTATAGAAATCAAATTACTCCAATGGAGATGGATCTCACAGTTGAATAATAATTATAGAATTTTATAAAACATAAAAAATTAAAAACTAATTGTTATGTAATTGAATGTTTTCAGTGAAAGGACTCTTATAGAATCCAACAAATCTTATAGATTTCCCATAATGACACTTAGATATCATATTTTTTATAATGATATGATATTTTAAAAAATTAATGATTCATGTGATTAAAATGGTGACTATTATAAAAATGAACCTCATGTGTTAATTTAGAAACATATAGAATTATAAATACAATGTAAAAACGATGAATATATTTCAATATTACCCATTATATATAGATATAAAAAATACCAGTAAAAATTTTAATCACATTTAAAACCACAACTACCAATATCAACAAATAACATTTCATGATATGAGCTACAAATATCATAACCTCAAAATATTGAAAAATGTAATACATTAGGAGATCACATTTTGTTCCCTCAGATACATTTAAAACAATTCCCAATATTAATAATCAATCCAAAAAATAAATAAAGAACATGAACCTCCATACTGAATTCCCTTTTCGAGATACATCTCAACTCTGGATAGTTCCACCCCTCAGGCACAAAGTATCATGTTAGATAAAATATCATAAAAAATTAAATAAAATTAAATAATCACATTCAAATAATCATAACATAAAAAATATCAAAAACAAATATTTCAAGAGTTAAAATATATTTCGATACATAGATTACATCTATGACTCATGTTCCTATTATATTCTTTAATCACAAAATACCCTCAAATTAAAAACAATAGAATAACACTCCCATTTAGTATCGTATCAGGCTTATCCTAATTCTTAAATAAATACACCATGAATTTAATAACATCAAATAAAATAGATCTCCCAAATAAATAACAAAACTATTTTTATGAATATATGAAAAAATTTGAGACATCGAAAATATATTATGGATTTTATATATCATCGGGGGATGCTTCAACTAATATTCCAACTCACCAACATGTTGTAACCGCTAAAAGGAATAAGTAATATGGTTTTAATGATTAATCTACTAAACTAATATCATGTTTCCATATTGAGATGAATATTTGTAGAATGTAGGATATTAAACCTCTCACTCTATAGGCCATGATATATTTAATTTAAAATACTTCTGACAATACTGTGCCACTTTCCCCCATTACTAAATCATCTAAACAATATATTTTATGTTGTACCCAAAATAACTTCCTTGTATATTTAAATCCCCAAACTAATAAATGAAAAAAAATATCTAAGATCCATAAAAACTACTAATAAAATAATGGAATTATTATAGATGAGTGCTTTATTTTATTATATGAAATCTAAAATAAATGAACCTACATAATCCATTAAAAACCTAATTCAAAGAATCGTGTGTGGGATATATCATCTAGTGTGTCAATTGTCTTCTATATGAAATATAATAGTTCTTTGTACCCCTTAAAGCCACATTATCTTTCCCATGGGAATCATCAATATAAATTCACCAATAAATTATTTTTTAATCTCTATGAAAGCTGATCACAGTGTAAATTATTCTAGAATCTTCTAAATTGAATCACACCTACCTTTTACATGTCGAAAACTAGTGAAAAAATACCATGAAATATAACCCCAATCTATATGTGGAAATCAAAACAATACCATAATAAAATTGGAACATGATGTTTTTCCTTCCCCTATTATAGGGATAAAATCGGGATAATAAAACATCTTCTTAAAATATATTCCTTAACCACCAGCACTGACTCCTTAAGTCATGACACATCATGTATAAAACAAGATGAACTACTAAATACGAGTAATGAACATCAGGAAGAACCTAACATTAAACCTCTAACATAATTCAAAATCTCCCTAATAATAATATTTAATTTCAATCATCCACTTCCCACCATTTTGGGGAATTATCATGTAAATTATGATTCGACATCAACAATAAATATCATTCCTATATTTAAGACAACTCCACTAGTTTCTTAAAGGATTATTTAACTATAATAAATTAAAATAAAACATTACTACCAACCTCATATTTTTTTATGATGCATCACTATAGAGTCATCTATTACCCTCCAATTATATCTAAACACCAAAAAATATCCTCATTAATATATACTCATTGATTCCTAATGATCTTTCAATTTCTCTATGGTTTAGAATCGTAAAATTTTATGGATCTAAATAAATTATCTACCACAATTGATAATGATTTCATCAACATTGTGACTAAATATAACATAGAAACTTATGACCAATAAATACTGAAAAGTTATCAACAATGATAATATGTCACCATAGTATTGGAGAAAACACCACATTCACTATCTCAACAAAATTGACTGTAACACTTATATTTCAAGGGTAGTTCATGAAAATTTATTTATAAGATAAATGTATTAGAGTAGTCAACCAAGGTTTTCATCTAAGAGAATAGTATTAAAATATATTTTTTACATAAAATTTGTGTAAAACGGGGGGAATATAACACCTCTACCTCCGTAGATGGTAATTGGTTGTTACATTATTACATTGGATGTAGAACCAATGAATCATCTCTTAGACAATCAAATAGCTTAGTAGTCTTTGTAAATTATATACATACTTGAATCCCAATATGAACATAAATATTCCCCATCCTTTAACTCATATATGGATTACTTCTTTATATCCAAGGGAATGGAAAAAATACAGTCGATGTCAAATGATTTGTAATGGTTGTGTAAAGATGTAGATATGATGAATCCATAAAATAAATAAATATGGAATGATAAATAACTGATAACAAATTCCATTTAATCAAAAAACTCAATATCTAAATGTGTTTAAATGACATCAATTATGTAATCTATATAGTAATAATAAAAGAATAATTAATGAAGGAATTTTATAATATTAGAAATCATGATCTTATAAATCCTAATATCTACACTATATGTACCATTAAAAATGATATTATAATCATTGTGCAGGTGTAAACCAAGAACCCATTTAATTTTATCTTACTATTTTTTCTAATGAAACATACAGATGCATCGCGGCGCTATCTATATCAGGGTTACACCTGTCATTTCATGTACCATTAATTACTCATATGTTGAATGGTAAAGCAAATTCATAAATTGAATACCTTATCAATAAATACTGAAATTTAGTAAAGAATCCATAATACAAATATATCCCATGTCAGTCATGTAACATTCAATGCAGAACATTATATATAGAAATGGAATTGAAATCTAAATCTAATTATATTTAGAATAAATATAAAATGAATATTCAAAGGAAATATAATTTCTATTGATCATAAGAAATTTCATGCTTCAGGTTTTTTTCAAAGACCATAAAACTATTAATGAATAAGATATTACCATTAATTAAAAAAAATGTAAGAAATATAATATTTTATAGAGTAAAATAAAATTAAACTAAAAAATTAAAATAAGTATTTATTAATTTATTTTTATTTTTAAAATTATAAAACATTATGAGTAATATAAATACTCTATAATGGTTATAAATTATGGGATTTTCATTAATTATGAATATATTAAAAAATTTTTACATTTTTATATATAATTTATAATGAAAATATATCTGAAAATTTAGAATGATTTTATTCCAAAAAAATATAAAATGATTTAGACAAAAGAAAACATCCTTAATAAATAATTTGATAAATTAAAATAAATTTTTTAAATTTATTTTAAATATATGGACATGGGAAAATAATATACCATATCAACTATAAAGCATGTTCAACTTCTATTTTAAACAATTTATTTTTTGATTCATGTATCATATAGATGAAATGATGGAAAAAATATGGAAAATTGATAAAAGTGTATACTTTTATTGATTTTTTAATCATCATGAATAAATAATATTGATTTTTGATACATATAAGGGTTTATAAATATTCCAAGTTAAAATAAGGATGCGTGTAGTACAAAATATGGCTCAATGGAGAGGAAAATTTGATGAAAAAGTTGAAATATATAAATGTAAATCCACATAAAAATGTAGAAATATAAAAACAAATTATAGAAACCCTTCCGCAGTAGCATGAAGACGGTTCCAACTAATACTAAATTGAAAAAACATATAAGTAAATAAAACTCAAATGATCATTATATATAGTTTTCTTGTAAAAATAGACACATTAGTATGCCTAACATTACATTTGAAAATATAAAATTAAAAAAAAATTAAGAAAATTACTTGATTTCATCTACTGTATCCATGCATATTAATTATAATATATTTTGTGGTATCATACAGAAAGAAAAAAAATAAATATGACTCTAAATTACCTATAGAGGTTTAATACAATGTAATCAGAGAGAAATCAATGATCATAATCAATATGGAATGGTAAATATCGAAACACACACTGCACATAATAAATAACATGAAAAGGATGTCCAAAATGAATATGGAATGATAAATAAATTAATACACATTCCATTTAAATAACATGAATATATTGATAATATAACGCTAAACCAATATGAAAAAGGAATATAACTGACAACAAATTCCATTTATTCAAAAACTAAGAATTAATTTCATCCATATATTTTGACATTTGGATTATATCATGGATAATAATTAATCCCTTATGAATTCAAGAAAAGATTATTTATTTGATGGATGTTTTCCAGGTACGTGGTTGTTTTAAAATGATGACCAATAACAAAAAAAATTAATATTTTCTGTATAAATACACAAATATATGGGGATGCCTAATTGATTCTTTAAAAAACCATGAGGTTTTATAAATTTTTTTGCAAATTAATTTATTCTCCTCGATTTTAATTAATTTCATATAACACAGAATATATCATTATTTATATTAAAGATCTATTTTTTCACAAAAAAATTTTAATAATGCACTAAAAAACATAAATATTATATTTATCTATTCGTAACACCTAGGATAACATACATTTAACGCAACACTGAATTTCCTCAAAAAATTTCATAACATGCATGACCGAGTGTTAAAAAACAATAACATTTTATTGAAAATAATGTTATTTAATATAATAATATTTATGTGAGCCATTAAAATAAATTTCATGAATATTATTAACAAATTTATAAAAAATTGATTTTGAAAAAATATAAAATATATCAATTTTTTAGAACATATTATGAATAAAATCCCAATTGAATTTAAAAAGGGTATTTTTATACAAAAAGTATTTTTAAGGTCATAACTATTTTTAGTCATAATAAATTAAATTAATTTCTATTAAAACATAATTTTAAATTAATATAAATTTTTTAATATGCAGAAATAATTTTTTTATTTCTACGATAGATTATTTAGGAATAAAATAAGAATTAACCCAATTAAACACATAAAACCCAATATATTTGTTAAGGGAATTTTATCAACTTTTAATGGAGAACGTAATTTAAATAATAATTTTGGAACATTTATGAATCCTTTATGTCAATTTATACATAATATTTTAATGATAACCATTAAAAATAGGTTAGGGTGAATCATTAGTATTTTTTAAGATGTTTTATTTTTTTAATGAGTAGTTATAATATTGATTTTAATTAAAATTTATTTTTCATCTACATTCATTATATAGATAAATTTTAGTATAATATTGTTTTAATGTTTAATTTGACTAATTTTTTATCATTAAATATAATTTATGTCCTTTGGATCAATTTCAATTTGTAAGTGACTATAGAAACATAGAACATCATTGATCATTTTTACTTTTAAAACCAGTGTTGGAGTCTCGTCTATAAGATTAAATTTAAATTAATGTATGCAACATCTATTATAGAAATTTTTAAAAATGGATTACATGTTATTATTTATAATAATTTTTAAATCTTAATATGAAGAACATATTTTTTGACTAAAAATATAAGTAATGTTTATAAAAAATATCTATTACGATTATAATTAAAAAAATAACAGGGGAATAAACACTCACCATATGGCATAATGTCACCTAGAATATTTTCCAAAATCCATTTTATTGCCATATTCTGACCCTATCTTCCATTTTATATGCATTGGTAAATTATAGGATCAACTTGAAATAAAATAACTTTGGGGGGGTTCCCCATTTCGAAAATATTACAAGAGTGTCACTCCTCCTCCACTATAAAAGTTGTCATATACTCCCAAATACTCACTCATATAAAGTCACATTGGCTCAAGAAACCTCTTCATAAATATCTCCCAAACATCCCACATGAACTATTTGATGCCTCCCCTCGAGAAGATGGAAATACAAGAAATTCCATTGGTGAAACTGAAAAGGAGTTAGCCAAAGAAGAGATAACACCCTCTCTCAAAATCCACTATATTATTTTCATTATCCATACCCTCTAGTATACTTATTAATTTATCATACAAATCATTTATAATAATTATAATATGATATTGTTTTGATAATATTTAGACTTAATCATACAAAAAAATCTATTATATTGGTAAAACAAAAATATATATCAGTACGGAAAACTACCGCCTCACAAAATGATGATTGTTATTTTTTCTATTACAACCTCTCACGGTGGAAATTGTGATAGAAAAAAAGTTTTCTATAATATTTATGATATTTATAATGACTTTATGTGTATTTATATATTTTACCACACATATATTGATACTTTCCATATTGTCTAAACATGATAATTTATTTTGAGGATGTGTGGACTACTGCCACTTCAATGTGAAGTCATCCATTCAAACACTACATGTAATGAATAAAGGATAGTTTTAATTAAAGAAACTGTCATTAAAAAATATGGTATTTATTATAAAGACTGTTAATTTATATGGAAACGTTTTTCTTAAATACATGGGAGTTTTAAGAGTTCGTAAAAACTAACGCTGTATGATTCAGAGGCCCAGTGTGCCCAGAAACAAAATCTGATGTTTTGTTTACATATGTTCAGTAAAAGTATGAGTGGGATTTTATAACTTTTGAACTGGTGATCGGAATTGAAATATGAGGGCACTTTTGAACTCACATCACTGATATTCTCTTAGAAAGTCTTTCACTTCAACGACAGTTGGTCAAGGATGAAAGTCGGTTTTTCGGTTTTACGTGGGAATTATATAATAATTTAAGTGTATGTATTAATTTATATTATTTTTTATATCTACCATGAGGAAGATGGCATTGAGAAACACCACACCTTAACCTTCCATGAGAGGTTATGGTGGTGGGGCCCACCTGAACTCAACCTCTCATGTGAGGATTATTTTGGTGGGGACCACCCGATCTTTTAACACCTTCAAACTCCCCATTAAATTGGAGAAACTATCAACCTTAAAATTAATATAGGGGAGCCTCTTCAACTCCCCATTAATTAATATGTGCCAAATTTCTTTTATCCTCCTTATTAATTGGGTGGGGCCAATTAAGTAATACTCCATTTTGAATTTTTTGCCAATAATTTAATAGAATGTCATAATCTATTATTTTGTTGGAATATGGCTTTTTAGTAGAGTTGGGGAAGAGGAGAGAACATGGAAAAACTATTTATCTCCAACGAATAATGACCATCGTAAAATGAGGAACGCTTCATCCGCCGATGACAGATAACTTCTTCTTTGTTCTCCAACTGGAACAATGGAGGAAGCATCGTCCTAGAAAAATGATGATGACATTATCCTCGACTTCTTCATCTTCTTTTCCAATGACAACGAATCAGAGGTAGTGGACTCTAGTTTGACTTTTTTCTTGTACTTCATTATTAAAGAGTGGTTTACATTTAGCTGATTTTTATCATCATAACGAAGAGGGTGTTGGCCGAAAAAACACGGCCCGACCCCCCTATGTGTTTCCAAACATGTTGATGATAACGATGGCATAACAACACTACTGGGGGAGTGGGCCATGGCTGACGGGATGCGGTGGTGCAACTGAGGATGGAATTGGGCTGACCACAAAATAAACTGGGGGTGCAGGGCCACCAAGTCTCCAAACGTGTGTGGTGCCGTCACACCGCCTGAAAGAACATGTCGTGGGCCCGGGCCGCGGTGGTGCACACAGGATGCCGCAAGCCCTCTAGAGCTATGCGACGCCGTCGCACCACATAAGGGAAGAAGTTGCACCCCTGGCCGCGGTGGTGGAGCAGAAGAAACTGGCTAGGCCAGCCGCTGGTGGAGTAGACGCGGCTGGCCTCTCGTCCAGCTAGACGAGGCAGGGCCATCCTGGGTACTGCGGGCTACCAAACTGGTGCCAAGCACTTGTTCCATTCCAGACACAGGTGCGCCCCCCTGACGCGTCTAAGGGGGGTCGCACTGCAGCCCACTTATGTCGGGCCACCAGTGTAGGCCGTGCGGGCTGGGCCACTTAGTGTAGGTCGGTATGTCGCAGTGGACTGGACTGGTTCCAGTTGGCTTGGCCGATTCTAGTGGGTCAGGTCAGTGCAGGATGTGTCGGGCCGGGTCGGTCCCACCCAGAAGGACCCGACCCGAACCCATTTGACCAGATTTCACCTTTTTTCGGTCACTTGACCTACATGCGTCCGATTGATTAACCATCTATGGTGAGGGAAATATTGGAAGGAGGTTGTTCTTTTGGTATACCCCACATGAGTTTTGGACATAGTTGGGGTGCGGTCAGGACGGATTAAACCTAAATCCAACCGAGACCTCAGAATGGAAATACTAATAACTCACAGAATGGGAGTCCGATTGATGTGTCATCTATTATGTTGAGACTCTTATGACATGGAGGAACTTTGAGATGATTTTTCATGGGACCTTGTGGTAGTTTATGTATTGAAACTTGGCATGAGGAGAGGACCCTATCAAAATCAATCATGCTTCGTGTAATAGTCGGGACCCACCTGGTCCATTACTTTTCCAAAACACGGCTCCACCGAAAAAGTGGCACCAATCATGGGGGCATCGGTTATGGTGGCACCCTAATAGTCACAAATCGGTCTGGGTGGAACCGGTCACAGTGGCATGGTGATGGTGGCACAGGTCACGGTGGCACTGTAAGGGTGACACCATGATAGAGGCACCGTGAGGGTGACGCCGTCACGGTGGCACCGTGACGGTAGCACGGTGTCCTCACCGAGGGTCTTCATTATTTTTCCAACTTTCAACTTTTTCCATTCCCACGATATATATTTTAACGTAAATATTATTTAATGGCCCTTTCAATTTCGTTTAAATCCCATAAATAATATCCAAAATCCCCAAAGAGTCGGACAACCATTAATATTCCAAAATATTTGTTTTTTCCTCTATGTCACGCCATTCCCCTTACCTTCCCGTTCCGCCCCTGTTGTGTATTTTTCCTCCTTTTAAAAGAAATGGTTTAACACACAACTTTTATGCCACCACCCAAATGTGAATAATTAAATAAGAATTAATTCAATTGTGTGTAACCTCCCAACTGCAAAGTAATCCACAATCATACTTTTTAGCCATTCAAAATTCCTTATCCTGTAACAATAGAATCTCGTCTTTATATCACGATAGAGTTTATTCCTTCCCATTCTTGGTAGGGTTTATTTCTTCTCCCTGGTGCGCTTGGAGTCCCCTCCTTCCAAAGGCTTATGGTGCGCCTCTGTTGGAGTTTGTCTGCTCGTCCTTGGAGTCCCCTACGTTCCTCCCCTACAAGTCGTGCATCCCTAGTTCTTAGCGCGTGGAGTAGAACATCGATCCTTGATTAAAAAAAGTAGGGTTTTCCTTCTTCTCTCTTTACTATGTAACATATGTGGTGGGTACGCTACTGTTTCTGTGGGAATGGATGAAACCAAACCTTAACAATGATAATAAACAGACTGTTAGAGAATGATGGGATGTGTTTTAAAATTCTGTTGCACCATATTATTGTTTCTATATGTTGTGAATTGTATGGTCTATACTCAATGAAAATAATGGTTGTTGGTGGTATTTCCATTTTCACTAATGAACCCTAGTCTTCTATGGTAATTGAATGGAACCCACATGGTAATTTTGTTAAATACGTAAACTCGGCCGATTAAATGAATGTCCAGTGAAAAAAAAAATACTTCTGTGATTTCCCCGGTTAACCAAACAGAAAGAAGAAAACATAGTGAATGATGTACTTGAGTTTGGAAGCATCCTTGTTCTGTCTTGGTGAAATGTATGTTCATTCTCCTCAATGATTATGGGGTGATGTGGGTGAGGATGGGATCCTCTGTTGTGGCATAATTGTTGGTTGGAAACCAAAAGCTATGTGGGGTTGTATCTTGCCGATTAGTTTGGTTCTAGTACTTTGAGGGATCTCACTGATCCCTTTGTTGTTGTGACTTCACAAGTGAACCGGTTGAGAATTCTTAAATTGTTGATTGGGTGTTTCTTGTTCTCTAGATTGTGGTTATGCCTGTTTGTAGCCCAATAGTGTAGAATTCACCAAAACAGGATCACGAGAAAATGAAAAATGAATGGGTTATATGGGGAAAAGGTTTTGGGAATGTTTTGTGACTTGGCATTGAGTGATGTGATTTTATTTTATAAATGAATAGTAACGAGGGTGTTTGTGCATAGGATGGATTTGGAAACCCTAGGTTGGGATGATTTATTATTACCTATACATATAATTTTAGTTTTATGTTTCTTATTCACACCCCAACCAAGTAGAGAACTTGGAGCCGAACACCCCCATTTCATGGGGGAGGGTGTTTTTTCCAACACTCCTATGAGTGGCTGATTATTTTATCCTTTTTTGCTCACAATCCTGAATAGCCCAAGAATTTTCAGGGAGACTATGATGGATTGAGGTCCATTATAGCCCAATATTATTTGGGCAGGGTAGTTGTAGTGGTTTTCCTAGGTGTGTGCGGGCAGGTTGTTTCCCAAGAATCCTTGGGATGAGGCCCAGGTGTCTTCGGGCGTGGAAGTAGTTGTTCTGGACTGGGTGTTTGCGGGCATGGTTACGTATGTTGATTGTGGCCTTGGTGTTTGCGGGCAGGATGTGTGGTTATGGTCTAGGTGTCTGTGGGTGGGGTGTGGCAGTGGGATTGAGGTGAGAATGGTGGAATTTGTTCTATGTGTATGATGTCATCATTTACCAGTGGGAAAGTGGTGTGGGGTACCCAAACATCATTGTGTTATTACTATACATTACATGACTTGCCTTATCTGGGGAGTGTTCCTTGGTGAGGCCTGGGTGGATAGTTTTTCATGATCGGTGCATTGGTTATCTCTTTTCTAACTGGGCATTAGAATGCCTCCCCACTTTTGCATTAGAGTCTTTTGTTTTCCATACTAAGTATACTCGTATGCTCACCCTACGTATATAAAATTGCTTTCGGGTTTCTAGGAGGACATCAGGGATTTTGTAGGGCCGTACTAGGTTGGATGTTGGGATAGTTTTATTTTTTTTTCTTTTCATTGGTAATTTACCTTTGTATTCTCCTTATACATTGTGGCATTTACCTTTTTAACATGCATATGGTTATGGTTTTTTTGGCTTTACTTTTACCTCTAGTTTTGGTGTTGTTGGGATTTACTATCTTATCTCCTAATCATTATAGACAAAAAGGGTAATTCTAAAAATCTTGTGTGTGATTCTATACCCTTGGTTCTATTCGCAACTCTAGGACCTATTGAAGGTGGGTCACGGGGGTCATTATATCTCTTTCGACTTGATGATGGAAGGGTATGGAAATATTTCGTCCCTTCTCTCATCTTGGTGAAGGCGGGTCATGACAAAATGGTGTTAGAGATAGGTTGAGAGATAGGATGGGGTATGGAGTTAGTAATAGTGACGATTGAATGGGATTGTAGGGTAACAGTGTTGGGTGATCTTGGTCCGTGAAATAGTCCCAGGAAGACCAGCTAGGACATGGGATTTTAGGCCCCCCATGACCTGATGCAAGGACTCTGGGCCTACCGAATGACCATGTAAGGCTACACTGACTTCAGGATAGAGACACAAGGGAATGTAAATTTATCATAATGACTTGTGTTATTGTGTTTCATAGGTATTTGGTGATTTAAAATTAATAAGGAGTCTAGGGAAATTTAAGAACAATATTCTACACTACTCGGGAATATGATTTACTTTTTTACTTTGCATCTATGGTACCTCAGAGACAACCATGAGTAGTGCGGGTGATCGAGGCCCAAGAGGTTGACTTGGCTGATCGGCAGAGGGCTGAACAAGAGGATGAGGACGATCAGTGGCCTAGGAAGCCTCATGCCTTTTAGCGGCAGACCCTCAGGAAGTACGATGGTAGCATCTCATACATGGAGACATAGAGATGGCTAGAGAAGCTCATGATAGCTTTCAGCTTGATCCGGGCTGCGATGGAGTATTGGGTCCCTCTGGCTTTAAGCCAGAAGCGTGGAGTCATGCGTCAGTGGAGGATGCTTTACCCATGTAAGAAGAGGGAGGCTAAGGTTACATGGACTGACTTATTGAAGGAGTTCTGGATGGAATTCTTCTCTTCCATGATGAATATAAAGAAGAGGGAGGATGTACTCTCCCTCCCGCATGGGAGGTATGTCCGTGAGGGATTTGGGGATCATGTTCAAGGATCTCCTTCCCTTTTCTCCTGACCTATTTCCAGATGAATAGTCTATAGCGAGACATTTGGACGAGGCTCTTTGAACTTCTCTCCAGTATGTTATTAATCCCATCACCCTGCCGATGTACTTGGAGGTCCAAAAGAACAATGAAGTGGTGGAAAGGATGCACACGTTGGGAGGTGTATCATGAGAGGGAATCCAAGTTGGCTCATAAAAGGGGAAGGTCGTCGGCAGCATGCCTCCAACATCAGGACCCTCTAGGTTTCGACCCGCAGGTAGCAGGCCTCAGCAGTTCCAGTTCTGATCTCCCGGCCCTCCCCCTTTCCTTTCAGGAAAATGACCGAGTTGCTTCGTCTGTGGAAGAAATGGTAACCTTCAGAATTAGTTCTCGAATAGAGTGAAGTACAAAGATGGTTGGAATGTTCAGTTCCCACCTCAGTAGTAGCAATTTCTAGCTATGCCCTTTTAGCAGCAGTAGGAGGCCGACCCTAGGGTTCCCCTCGGGGCCTCAACCAGGGCATGGTCGAAGAGGCAGCCAAAAACTGAGAGGAAGGGGAGCTGGGTGTGGACAGTTAGATGCCTCTGAGGCAGCATCTCTAGAAGGGAAAGACGTTGTTCGAGGTATGATCATCTAGTTCAGTTCTCTTGCCTATTTCTTGTTCGATACAGGAGCATCGCACTCATTTGTTTCCCCCAGTCTGGTCCATGCTCTGGTTATAGATGTGGAGAGACTTCCAGTTCCCCTGGTGCTGAGCACACGAGTCGGAGGTCAGACCAACTTGTCTTATGTTTTCCGAGAGTGTAAACTGATGATATGGCCACATCATTCAATCATAGATCTTCTACTGTTTCAGATACATCCATACGATGTAATCCTAGGCATTGACTAGTAGTTCTCTGTATATGTCGTCATTGATTGCATCTGAGGAAGGGTCTTCTTTTCATATTTGGGCAGCCAACATGTAACTTTCATCGGCGAGCGGGGTTTCCAAAAAAGCAGCATGCGAGAGGAGCCCCTCATTTCCTTGTTAGCTGAACTATCAGTGTAGTCAATGGATGCAGATATGGTGGAGGTCCCAGGGATCATCAACGAGTTTGTAGATGTCTTCCCTAAGGAGGTGAAGAATCTACCCTATTGACGTTATGTTGAGTTTGGGATAGACTTGCAACATGGTGCCCATCCTATTTCAATGGATCCCTACCAAATGGAGCCTTCTGAGTTACGAGAGTTACGGATTCAGATTGATGATCTGATGAGGAAGGGTTTTTTTCGACCATGTGTGTCACCATAGGGTGCTGAAGTTTTATTTTCAAAGAAGGTATATTGTGGTCTCCGGCTGTGCATAGACTACTGATGACTGGATTAGGCAATAGTTATAAACTGTTACCCTCTCTCGATGATAGATGACCCTTTCGACAAGTTAATAAGGGCAGGGTGGTTCTCCAAGATTGACATGCAGTCGGGATATCACCAGTTGAGGGTGAAGGAGGGTGACATCTTGAAGACTGCCTTCAGGTGCAGATATGGGAACTTTGAGTTTGTGGTCATGTCGTTTTGTGTTACTAATTCTGCAGTTGTGTTTAAGGGTCTCATGAACACCATCATCCATGAATACCTTGATCAGTTCGTAGTCGTGTTAGTTGACGACATTCTGATATACTCAAGATCAGAGGAGGATCACGCTGAGCACCTGAGAATGGTTTTAGAGGTCCTCTGCTAGCACCAACTATAAGGTAAGTTGTCCAAGTCCGTTTTATAGGCGTGAGAAGTGCACTTCCTTGGGCATGTGGTGTCTGAACATGTAATAGCGGTGGACCCATAGAAGGTCGACATGATTGTTTCATGGGAAGCACCCAACCACGTGGCAGAGGATTGTAGTTTCCTTGGACTGGAAGGTCACTATCGGAGGTTCATGCCCAACGTCTTCCATTTTGCAGCATTTTTGACGGATTTGACCAAGATGGACCAGGTTTCATATGGAATTGGCAGTGCGAAGAAGCCTTCAGCTATCTGAAAGAGAAGTTGGTAAGTGCCCCAGTGCTTAGATTTCCAGAATAATGGATGGTGTATGAGGTGTTCTGTCATGCTTTAGGACAAGGACATGGGTGTGAGATGATGCAACAACAAGGGGTGATCTCTTATGGTTCTATATAGTTACTCCCCCATTAGTGAAATTATTCCACCCATGATCTGGAGCTTGCAGCGGTCGTTTTCCCACTAAAGTTTTGGCGGCATTACCTCAATGGGGAGAGCTTCGTGTTCTTCACGGATCACAAAAGCATGAAGTATGTCTTCTCCCAGGGGGACCTGAACATATGAAACTGAAGTAGGATTGAGTTCCTTCAAGACTATGACTTTGAAATTTCCTACACATTGGGAACATGGAATGTGGTGGCCGTTTCCTTGAGCAAGAAGTCGCAAAAGGACGTGGTTCGAGAGTCAGCAGATGCTTGGAAGGTGATGGAGGAGTTGGATGTCCTACACTTGGATGCGAGGATGGATGGTGGTAGAGGTTTCATGTATAAAATGACAGTGCATTACTCTCTACTATGGCAGGAGGATGAGTCTCAGTGGGGATACAAAGAGAGTGAAGTGATACGTGCAGAGGTTAACCAAGGCGATGCTCCAGAAGGGTGGATGGAGGATGGTCAGAATCAGATGATTTTCCGAGGGAAGTTGTTTGTTCTAGAGGAGATGCGAGAGAGGGTTCTTGGTGAGTGCCACATCTCACCCCTAACAGTGCACCTGGGGGTTTTCGAGATGTACTAGGGTCTGAGGAATCAGTTTTGGTGGCCCGAGGTAAAGCGGAAAGTGGCTAAGTTCATGGACAGGTTCCTAGTGTGTGAGTAGTTGAAGGCTAAAAACCGTGTTCCATGCGGTCTATTACATCCTTTAGCTGTTCTTGAGTGTATGTGGGATGACATATCAATGTATTTCATCACACGGCTACCCAAGGTTCAAGGAAGTTGCGATGCTATCTGGGTAGTGGTGGAATAGTTGAAGAAATCGGCTCACTTTCTGGTGATCAAGGAGTCGGGTGCAGTGGATGCCTTAGCAGGTAGGTACGTGGATGAGGTGGTGCGATTGAATGGAGTTCCTTGGTCCATATTCATGGTTAGGGATTCATGGTTTACCTCACGAGCCTGGAGGTTATTACAACTTGCTTTTGGCACCCAGCTACGACTCAACACAACTTTACATCCACAGACAGATGGAAAGGCAGAGCGCTCCATCCAGATGTTGGAGGATATTCTATTAGCATGTATTCTGGATTTTGGGGGATTGTGGGTGCAACACTTTCCTCTAGTAGAGTATTCCTACAAAAATAACAATCACTCTACCATTGTCATGGCTCCGTTCGAAGCTTTGTACGGAAGGCCATGTTGCTCACCCGTGTGTTGGACCGAGGTTGGGGAAAAATGATTTCTTGGCTTGGAGGTGGTGTACAGCATGACATAGAAGGTTCAGATTATATGGGAGAGAATGAAGGCAGCTCATGACTAGTAGAATTCATATGCTGATAATAGGAGGAGAACCTTGGAGTTTGAAGTCGGGGACCTCGTATTCATCAAGGTCTCCCCTCGGTGTGGACAACAGAGGTTCGACATGGGGAGTAATCTTTTCTCGAAGGTTCATTGGACCCTTCAAAGTGTTTCAGTGGGTAGGAGATGTGTCTTATCAGCTAGTTCTACCACTGCCACTACTAAGAATACATGACGTCTTCCATGTGTCACAACTCCATCGGTATCTACAAGATGTTTCATACTTCATCGAATGGAGAAAGATGGATATCAAGGATGACAAGACTTTTATTGAATGACCAGTGAGGATCATGGATCGTGAGGAGAAGGTGCTGTGTGGATGGACCATTCCTTTGGTTCGTGTGTTGTGGAGGCATGGAGGACTTGAGGAAAGTTCCTGGGAATTGGAGACGCAGATGCACGACTAGTACCCAGAGCTGTTATGAGTTTTGTTCTATTTTTTGTACATTTTGTGATGGAATGATTTACCCTGTTAACTATGAAACATGATGTTTTCCATTCTTTGGATGTGTGTGAAGGGTCATGACTATGGTGAGGGGAGGACTTGATCCCTAATCAAGATGAATTAAGGTGGATACGATTATACTCGTGCGGGAGCTTCAATGCCACCCAAAGTGGATAGAATCTTGACATTAAGGAAGAAACTCCCTATCCCATATGACTGGACAGTTTCACACTTGAATGATTCCTGGTTACATAAGAAAGAATAATTCCTAGATTTCCAAGAGGTTAACACCCGAGAGATATATTTTGAGGTGGATGTTTGAAACCCCTCTTTTCATCTGATCTAGTTTGGATTTTTTAGGGTAAGAATAGTTTGAGAGGTATCTGATGTAATGGCTCAGACCCACGTGGTCCATCACTTTTCCAAAACATGGCACCACCGGTTACGGTGGCAGCATGACAGCCGCACAAAAGTCACAGTGGCACCGTGTCCTCACCGAGGGTCTTCATTCTTTTCTTGACTTTCGAATTTTTCTGCTGCCATAACATATATTTTAACGTAAAGATGACTTAATTCCCCTTTGGAAGCCATTTAAATTCTATAAATAATATCTAAGACCCCCTAGAGTCATGCAAACCCTAACTTACAAAAACGTGTGGTTTTTCCTCATTGTCACACCCTTCATCATAAGTCTAGTTCTGTCCCCATTACACATTTTTTCTCCTTTTAAAGGAAACGGTTTAATGCAAAAATATTATGCCACCAGCCCGATGGGAATAATTAAATAAGAAATAATCCCATGGTGTGTATCCTCCCAACTGCAAAGGAAACCATGATCTGAATTTTTAGCCATTCAAAATTCCTTATCCTGTAATAATATAATCTCGTATTTATATCATGCTAGAGTTTCTTCCTTCCCCTTATTGGCTGGATATCTTTCTTCTCCCTACTGCGCTTGTAGTCCCCCCTTCCCGAGGCTTGTGGTGCGCCAGTGCTGGAGTTTTTCTGCTCGTTCTTTGTATCCTCGACATTCCTCCCCTACAAGTTGTGCATCTCTTGTTCTTGGCGTGTGGAGAAGAACCTCGATCCTTTATCAACAATGTAGTGTTTTCCTTCATCTCTCTTTACTGTGTAACATGCGGGGTGGGTACGCTACTGTTTCTGGGGTAATGGGTGAATCCAAACCATAACAAAGATAATAAATAGACTACTAAAGAATGATGGGGTGCGTTTTAAAATTATATTGTACTCTTTTATAGTTTCTATATATTGTGAATTGTATGGGCTATTCTCACTAAAAAGCATTGTCATTGGTGGTCTTTACTTGAGCACTAAAGAACCCTTTTCCTCCATTGTAATTGAATGGCACCAACACGATAATTTGGTTAAATGCGTAAACTCAGTTGATTAAATGAATGTCTAGTGAACAACAATCATGTTGTGATAACCCTAGTTAACCAAACCGAAAGTGTAAAACATAGTGAATGGTGTACTTGAGTCTGGAAACGTCCTTGTTCTGTCATGCTGGCATGTATGTTCATTCTGCTCGATGCTTAAGGGGTTACGTGGGTGAGGGTGGGATCCTCTGTTGTGGCATGGTTGTTAGTTTTGAATGTGAAGCTGTGTGGGGCTATATCTTGAGGTTTGGAATGGTTCCAGTACTTTGAGGGATCTCATTGATCCCTTTATTGTTGTTAGTTCACAAGAGAACCAGGTGTGAATGCTTAAAGTTTTGTTTGGGTGTCTCTCTTTCTATGGCTTGAGGTTATGCCTGTTAGTATCCCAGTAGTATATAATTCACCTAAACGGAATTACATGAACATAAAAACTAGAATGGGATAAATGGGGAATTGGTTTTGGGAATGAGTTGTGACTTGGCCATGAGTTCTGTGCTTTTCTTTTATGAATGAATAATAATCAGGGTGTCTGTGTTTAGGTTGGATTTGGAAACCCTAGGTTGGGATAAGATCTTGTTATCTATACATATAGTTGTAGTTTTACATTTCTTATTCACGCCCCACCCAAGTTGAGTACTTTCTTCCGAACACCCCCATTTCATGGGGAAGGTATTTTTCCCAACACTTTTATGAGTGACTGGTTTTTAGCTCCTTTTCTGCTCCCTTTCCCGAATAGACCAACACTCTTCAGGTAGGTTGTGATGGCCTGAGGTCCATTATAGCCCAAGATTCTTCAGGAAGGGTAGTTGTGGTGGTTGACCCTAGAGTGTTTGGGCAGGTTTTTTCCCAAGAATCTTTGGGAAGAGGCAGATGTGTCTTTGGGCAAGGCAGTAGTTTTTCTGTCACAGGTGGTGTTTGCGGGCGTGGTTACGTACGGTGATTGTGGCCTAGTTGTTTGCGGGGGGGGGGGGGGGGGGGTTTGGATGTGGCACAGGTGTGTGTGGGTGGGGTGTGGCAGTGGTACTTGGGGGAGAATGGTGGGATTGGATCGATGTGTATGATGTCTTCAATAACCAGTGGTAAACTGGAACGGGGTACCCAAACATCGATGTGTATTAATATACATTAAATAACTTTCATTATTTGGGGTGTGTGCCTTGGTGAGGCATGGGTGGATAGTTTTCCTTTCCAGGTGCTTTGGTAATATCTTTTCTCACAGGGCATTGTAATGACTCCCCACTTGTGCATGATAGTCTTTGTTTTTCCCTACTGAGCATACTCATATACTCACACTACGTATATGAAACTGCTTTTACATTTCTAGGAGGGACTATAGGGATCGTGCAGGGCCATACTAGCTCAGACGTTGGGACAGTTGAAGTTGATGTTTTTCATGTCTTTGGTACTTTACATTTGTAGTCTCATTTTACTTTCTGGCATTTACTTTTGTAACATGCCTATGGGTATGGTTTTCTTTGGATTTACTTTCACCTCCAGTTTTGGTGTTGTTGGGATTTACTATCTTATCTCCTAATCAAAATAAAGAAAAATGTTTATTCCTTTCATCTTGTGTGTGATTATAAACTCATTGTTCTAGTCACCACTTCGGGACATATTGAAGGCGGGTGTCGGGGATGATGATATCTCCTTCAACTTGAATAAGGAATGGTATGTAAATATTCTGTCTCTTCTCTCATCTTGGTGAAGCTGGGTCGTGAAACTTCATGCAGAACCATGTGACTGGCTGTGTACTGATGACTGTTTATGGATCCTGTGTGTGTTTGACAACACTGACAACTGTTCCTGGATCCATTGTGGGTTCGACAGCACTGACGTCTATTCCTGGATCCCGTATTGATTCAACAACTCTAAATATTGTTCCTAGATCCTGTGTGGGTTAGACAGTTTTGACTTATGTTCATAGATCATGTGTGTGTTCAATAGAATAACTGTTCTTGGATCATGTGTGGGTTCGATAGTTCTGATTTTTGATCCGGGATCCTATGTGGGTTCGACAGAATAGATGATTTCATGGCTAGATCTAATAATCTATATCTCTCTACAAAATTTGTATAACTGTGCGAGTTGAGTCAGTAACTATTGTTTTTACATCATAATTGAGTTGGATTACTAGATAACATAGGTATATGTATGGGCATATACCTATGTGGGGTTATATGTTGATTTCATACCGTGTGGTTTATCTTTGTTGGATTTTGTAAGCCCATGAGGGCATCGGGGTCCCTACTGAGTATTGTTATACTCAACCCTGGACGGGCTATGTCTTCACCTTGTTGTGTTGAATGCGGATGACCACTAGCGCTGGCCGAGGCTGAGTGTATGTGGACAGGATGGTATGCAGAGGTGGACCTCACAACCAGTCGATTCCCGGAGGATACTGATGGACAAGGTGTGCTGAAGAGGCTAAATGTACCTAACCTTCATTTAGGATCCGTGGTGGATGATACACGATCTACTTTTCACCTTTCAGTTTTTTACCCTTTTCATTTGTTCTTGTTCTATAAAGTTGGGCTTGTATTTCTGACCCCTTTACATTTCAGCACTCTCTTGTTATACAATTTAACCTATTGTTCTGTATCTAGTTGTGTGGTCTGTTTTGTGTGTTTGCTTTTATAACGGTAATTCCATCCCATTTTAGAGATTTACTCCTTTGGTTCTAGTCACCAGCCCCTGGACTATGGATGGCAGGCATGGTGTATTCACGACATGAGCTATGTAGGGAAGTCATAAAAAATTGGTATCAGAGGAGTCGGGTCTCCCGCAAAACATAGGAATCTGCTCTTTTCTGGGAAGCAATTATGTTAAGGGTACTGAGTGAGGTTTTTTGTTTAGGGTGTCCAGTGTTGGGGTGATGGCCAATGTATCCATACACCAGGACCCCGACTTCTGATTTTTGACTCAGTGCATGAAAACACTGATTGTGTGTGTGTTTTAAGAGATTTCTTAGTGATCTCCTTGACTCATCTCACCAGGTATTATTTATTAGCAGTGGCACAACTATTCTTTTTCAGGATGGGCCCACACATACATCTAGCCAGGGTTCCAGGTTTTTTATGAGATGGAAGCCCACTATCCGATGAAGCTTCGGTGTAGGTGTAGAGACCCGAAACTTGACGTACATAGAAATTACATTACTTTTGTGGAATACTTAATACATAACAAAAATAGACACACAAGGACCGTAATAGTATAGTGTCTTTGAAAACTTGGAACGGAATCTTCTAATCATGGTGAAAGATCTTCAACATCTCTCATAAAGATCTCCCTTTTTTTCTTACCTAAAACCATTCTTTATATCCTGGGGAAAATAAAACATAAAAAGGGTGAGCTCAAATGCTCAGTAAGGGTAAGCATGGATAAAATAAAACATACCATATACATTTGAACTTAAAAACATGAACATAATGTCTGAACATCAAAATCTTGAGCAACCACATAAAACATGGAAGTACACATGGCATAGATCATAATGGAACATAAATCATGATAAAATAGCATGGGAATAAAACATGTAATTGTGGAAACCATTAAGAAAATGATATGATTTCAATTGTAGCCAAGGCAGTGCTTCCAAGACCATCTTAGTGGACAAAGTCCCTTTTTGAATCGAGTTCACTCCTTGTTCCAGTCATGTATTACTGAACCGGTTTAAATTGTTGTTCCAGCCATGTCTATCTCATGAGATATAAAATCTTTACCCAATGCATTAGAGGGAGATATAGGTCCCACCCATCTCATAATTAAATCATTCTTACTTATGCCACAAAATAAGCATACATCATTATTAATAACCCAACGAATAAAATGGGTTTCATAAATATCATCCCATCATCACATAATCCATATAAAATAAATGGAGATCATTTCATAATAAGAAAAGTGAATCCATGTAAATCATAGAGACATTATACTTCAAACTTACAGATATGAAAATAATTTCATCGTTGATGGAAAATGGTTTTGATAATACACTTGAAATGAATTCTTGAGGAAAATATCCATTCTTCTTGAAAATCATTTTCTTGCCATGATATTTTAAAAGAAAAATATATTTTTTGAAAATAGTCATGAAATATCTTGGGGGAATCTTCATGAAAATAAGGCTTTATAAAACCGTAAAAATCTGTTCGTTCTGTATAAGTTAAAAAAACATTCTTCTCTTACTTTTTCCGAAAAAGTCAAAAAAAATGCCTCATATGGTAAACAAAAGAAATATTCCTTCCATACGATGTGGTAAAAGAAAGAAAAGGGTCAAAATGTCTTAAACATACATGGAAGGAAAGTAAAAATTTTATGAAAACATTTTGAGATCATATGGACATGCATAATAAACATAATCCCCAGTAAATACTTACGAGTAAACAATCTCGAATAATAATGAGATTGGAATAATTATCCCTTACCATAGGTCTGATTTTCTTCGTAAGTGTCCGAACCTCCTCTTCTTTGAGCGCCTCTTTGAGTCCTCCATTTAGGCCACTAAAATTTGTCTTTGAAGAAGACCAGAACCTCAAGGATGTCTCTAGGGAAGTGGAGTGAAGAAATTGGCAGGGTTTGGCTGAGCTTGAAGGCTCAAAGTGGTGTGAGGAAGAGGGGGAGGAGGTTCCCTTTAAAAAGGGAGGAGAGGGGCTCTTTTGGAAAAACTAAAAATATTATTTTATTATAAAGCCAAATTCGGTTTTAAATAGCTCCAAATTGATTTATTTCTAAGATAAGGTGGGTATGGGTCTAAATCCTCTCATCCAATAGAATTTTGACAAGTTTAGTTTACTATTTTAACCTTATCATTTATATTTAACTTTACGTTAGATAATTTTACTTTTATCGTGTCTTTTTGTGTTATTACATTATAAGTTTAATAATCCTACTATAACAAGCCAAAATAACCCCAAGTTGTTTATTATTAATATATATAACTTTATCTAAGTTATTTGGCCGAACCTTAGATTTTTAGGAATAAAATACAATTAATAATATAATATTTGTTTTAAAAACTATTTTATGTCAATTTTGACACTATTTAGTAATTGATTTTTGTGAAAATCATAATAGAATGATTAGTTCGAAAAAATTTAATTAATTAAATACTAACTTGTCATCATAACCATGAAAATTAGTGGAATTCATTAAAAGTCTCAAATTACATTTATTTGGGAATTTATAACATCAATTATGTCAATATTTCATTACTAAGATAATTACTGCATCATCACTGTGTCATAAATACATTAAATTATTTAATGTCTAAAAATTACAAATAAAATACCATTTTGTAGGAAATCCTTTTATATTTCTAATGAATATTTATAGTCGAATTTATCTTATGTATAAGCCTATATTAAAAATGATTTTCTTATTAAACTTTGATTTTATCTATTTTAACCCTTCTTTAAATAAATTAATAATAAATGTCCTAATCTAATCCAAGGGGCCTAAATGGTCATATTTTATTCCTAAGGTTGTTTTTGGTCTAATTACACTAATCCAATAGAATTAGGAAATTTTTTAGGGTAATAATAATATCATTTTTACCCTTAATTACCCTATTTACTTTTAACCGTGGTAAAAAAAGTAAAAAGTTACTATTCACCAAAAATTATTTTAATCTCATTGAACCACATTTTACTTACTGACATCAACCGTGTATCTCGGATTTTTAAAATTCCACTCACAGAAGTGGTAAAATTATGTTTTATGAAAAATTCATTTTTTTAACTACAACTTAGTGGTTTCACTATTCATCAAAAAATGAAGGATTCCAGAAAAATAACAAAAATTAGGCCTAAGCTATATTTGATATTGTGAATTCAAAAATGATGCCTATTTTACCAAATTCAAAACATATCAGTTTCATTAATTAATTTAAAAATTAATTTCCACCGTCAAAACAAATAGTGTGTTCTTAAGAGATAACAACTATCAAAAGATTGACACTTGTTTATGTCTGGTTTAAATGTGAAATTACATCCAATGACCATCATTGTATTAAATTTTAAAAATATATTATAAATATACTTTAAAAACATTCAAATTATTAATTTATCACTATTAATTATTTCGATTAAGTAGTTTCTTTTTAATTAAAATTTAGTTAGTTTCATTATTCATCAAAAAAAGAAAGTTATCCGAAAAGTACCAAAATTTCACCGTAAGCTAATTTCGATATTCCAAATCCAAAAATGATGTCCATTTTGAAAAATAAAATTTACAAAATTTCAAAAAGTGGTTATTACTATTCATAATGGCTAGTTTTAATAATATTTTAATAGCATAACATTGTTTAGTGAAACTCGTTATTGCGTACTACACATGCTATCGCGGAAGGTCAAGATTGCATGTAATGCAAGGCATGTCAAGGATGCGTGTTGTGCAAGATCCTTTTGGTGTAGCGTACAACAAAATACATTAATGAAATTAAAAATAATATTTTTCATAAAATCTCGGGGTGTTACATTCTACCCCCTTAAAATGAATTTCGCCTTGGAAATTCGTCGGGGTTATATATGGTTTACTACTAGAAAGTTTCATTAATAGAAACCCACATTGTAAAAAGGAATACCAAAACTAATATTTAAAAACAATAGTATGAAACGTAACGGTTACCCAAATAAACTAATCACTGCGTTTCCACACAGGTGAAAATATGGATAAATTGAACCATCATGTTCTGATGGAGAGTGGTAGAGAACATGGCTATGGAAAATCTAGCAATCACAAAGCCATAAATTTGTGATGATCTAAGGTACCATCTGATTCAACATATATAAGAGCACTAGGACATCATTTTTGGTTTTCAAGATCATTTCCCTAATGTTGATGAAATTGGAATTAGAAGAAATACTTTCGTGATTTTGGTATAGTCTCACCGTTGGTCGTTCTTTGGACAATTTCCACTTCATCTCTTAAAGAATTTAAGTTGAATTTGTCATTCGTGATGTGTCAGTAGATCATGTGATAGAATGATGGGTCATTCCATCTGTCTCAAACAAAAGGTTAGAAAAGTTATCAAAAAAATACATAATTCCATCTATAGTGAGATTAATCATATATGGTTCCTAAAATAGAATTATACTTCATATATCATACTGCTTAATATAATAAAACTAGTTTCTACTATATAGGGACTTCCTGTAGGCCAGTGGTAGTGTAGGGACCCGAAGCATGACGTACATGGACACTACATTACTTTTTCGGAATACTTAGTACATAACAAAAACACACACACAAGGACCGTAATAGTTTAGTGTCGTTGGAAACTCGGAATATAATATTCTATTCGTGGTGAAAGATCTTCAACATCTCCCAAAAAGATCTTCTTTTTTTCTAAACCTAAAACCTTTCTTTATATCCTGGGGAAAAGAAAACATAAAAGGGTGAGCTCAAATGCTCAGTAAGGGTAAACAAAATAAATATCAGTCACAACATTTGCATAAGAACATAACATTTTGGAAATCTTAACCAGCAAAAGAGAGAAAAATTTCATAACATGGGATAAATCATAGTAGTGAAATGAAATCCCAATAATCATAACATAAAACATAAAACATTGTGGAATACACACATAATCACAGAGAATCATATCTTATTAGTCAAGACTCATTGCCAAGAATATCGTTGTGGACAAAGTCCATTTCTGAACTGAGTCACCCTCGTTTCAGTCCTATTTCACTGAACCAGTATAACCTACCATTCCAGCCATGTCTATCTCATGAGATATAAAATCTTTACCCAATTCATTTGAGGGAGATATAGGTCCCACCCATCTCATAATGATACCATTCTTATGTGTGCCACAAAATCATAAATCATACATCATTGCATAACCCATGTAATAAAAATGGGAATCTTAAACCTCGTGACATCATAAAACAATTCATATAAGATAAAGGAATTCATAAAAATAATCCCATCACAACATAATCAAGTCAATGTAATAATAGGGATAAAAACATTACCCTTTATTATCTTATATGGAAAATAATTTTGATAAAAAACTTGAACTCCATTCTTGAGGAAAATATCCTGTCTACTTCAAAAACATTTTCCTTTCTTAACATGTCATACAATTTTAAACTAAAGTAAGTTGATTAAAAATAAACTTGAAAACTTGTAAAGGAAGCTTCTTGGAAATAATGTTTTAAAAATACATTCATGCCGTATAAGTTAAAAAAACATTCTTCTCGTACTTTTGCCGGAAAAGTCCAAAAAGTACCTCATATGAAAAATGAAAAAAGATTCCTTCCATATCTTTTACTAAAAACTCACCGAAGGGTAAAATAGGATTTCAACAGTTGTAGGTGAATGGAAATAATATTACATAATGAGAAAACATGGATGTGGATGATAAAATACACCCTAGTAAATGCCAAAGTATAAACAATCTCGGATAAAAATGAGATTGTGATATTTCCCATACCTTTTGTCCGATATGCTTTGTACGTATCCGAACCTCCTGTATAATTATCTAAATAATGTCATTAACTTATTACAGAATCATATTCATTGTTATCATATCATATATGGTTCACTTATGACTTTATATTACCCGTTCTTTTGTAAATTCCATGTTAAAGAAGCGTTTTGGGTAAAATCGTTTCATTTATCGTAGGTGTTTGGACTTGTTGTTCTTGGCATTATTATTACTTATATCATGATTTACTTAATTTCAGAATATAAAATATTATTTATATATCATATATATTCAGTATATATATATATAATAGATAGATAAATGAAATGAAACACACTGTTCATGGAGACGGTAGTCCGTACGTAGGCATGAACGCTGTTTTCCTTTCCTTATTATCTTGAATGGAAGTAAGTAGATGACATATATATATATATACATAAATCAATTATATTTACCATGTCATATATTTCATTATTACTCATTATATATACTTTATAATCATTCTGGAATGGTTAACATGGATAATGAATCTCATTGCGTCGTGGAGACGGTAGTCTGTACGTACGCACGAGCGATGATATCATTCCCATGGTCGTGGAATTGTGTTGAAGTGTATGTATACTATTTCAGTATCAATATCACTTTATAATAATCATATATAGTTACTCATTACACTATTATACCCATCCAATTAAGGTGGAGGCGGAAAATAGATTACACCACAGCATGGAGACGGTATTCTGTACGTACGCACACGCGGTGATCTCCTTTTTCCGTAGGATGGATAAAAGGTTAATTAGAGTCGTTTAGTATTTATAATAACATATCAGTATATAATAAATACTTATGTTATTACTTTATCATGAAACAACTAAAGACGAAATAGTTTTAGAATAAAGAAATTGAAAATGATCGGTAATGGATATTACATCTTTTTGACGCGCCTTCACTTAACCTCCACTTAAATAAATAAGGATGGTTTTTAAAGAAGACCGGGACCTCTAGGATGATACTAGGGAAGTGGCGAAGAAAATTTGGCAGGGGTTGGCCGAGCTTGAATTCTCAAATTGGTGTGAGGAGGAGAGGGAGGAGGTGCCCTTTTATAAGGGAGGAGAGGGGCACCTTAGGAAAATCTCAAAATATTATTTTATATTAAGGTCAAATTCGGTTTATAATGGTTCCAAAGGGACTTATTTCGAGAATAAAGTGGGTATGGGTATCAATCCTTTCATACAATAGGATTTAGACAAGTTTAGGTTATTATTTTAACCTTATCAATTAGATTTAACTCTATGTTAAATAATTTAACTTTTACCGTGTCTTTTTGTTTTCTTACACTATATGGTTAATAAACTTACCATAACAAGCCAAACGAACCCCAAGTTGTTTATTATTAATATATTTATCCTTATCTAAGTCATTTGGCCGAGCCGTAGATTTTTAGAAATAAAATAACAATTAATAATATAATATTTGTTTTAAAAACTATTTTATGTCAATTTTGACACTATTTAGTAATTGATTTTTGTAAAAATAATAACAGTATGATTAATTCTAAAAAAGCTAATTAAATCAATAATAACATGTCATATTAACCTATAAAATCTGTGGAATTCATAAAAAAGTTTCAAATTACATTTATTTGGGTATTTATAACATCAATTATGTCAATATTTCATTAATAAGATAATTACCGCATCCTCGTTGTGTCATATATAAATTAAATTATATAATGTCTAAAAATTACAAATAAAATACCATTATGTAGGAAATCTTTTTATCTTTTTAATTAATATTTATAGTCGAATTTATCTTTTGTATAACCCTATATTAAAAATGTTTTATTAAATAAACATTTATTTTAACTCTTTTAACTCTTCTTTGAATTAAATAACAATAAATGTCCTAATCTAATCCAAGTGGGACTAAATGGTCATATTTTATTCCAAAGGCTGTTTTTGGTCGAATTACACTTATCCAATAGAATTTGTACATGTGTTAGGGTAATAATAATACCATTTTTACCCTTAATTACCCAATTTACTTTTAACCGTGGTAAAAAAAGTAAAAAGTTACTATTCACCAAAAATTATTTTCATCTCATTGAACCACATTTTACTTACTGAAATCAACTGTGACTCTAGGATTTTTGAAATTCCACTCACAGAAGTGGTAAAATTATGTTTTATGAAAAATTCAGTTTTTTTAACTACCACATAGTTGTTTCACTATTCATCAAAAAATAAAAGTTTCCAGAAAAATACCAAAAATTAGGCCTAAGATATATTTGATATTATGAATTCAAAAATTATGTCTATTTTTTCAAATTTAAAACATATCAGTTGCATTAATTAATTTAAAAATTAATTCTCATCGTCAAAACAAATAGCGCGTTCTTAAGAGATAATAACTATCAAAAGATTGACACTTGTTTACGTCTGGTTTAAATGTGAAATTACATTCAATGACCAACATTGTATTAAGTTGTAAAAATATATTCTAAATATATTTTAAAACCACTCAAATTAATAATTTTTCACTGTTAATTATTTCGATTGAAAAAGTTGTTTTTAATTACAATTTACTAAATTTCACAATTCATCAAAATATGAATGTTATCCGAAAAGTACCAAAATTTCACCCTATGCTAATTTTGATATTCAGAATCCAAAAATGAAGTCCATTTTAAAAACTAAAATTTAAAAAAGAGGTTATTACTATTCATAACGGATAGTTTTAATAATATTTTAATAGCATATCGTTGTTTAGTGAAACTTGGTATTGCGTACTATACACGCTATCGAGGAAGGTTGTGATTGCGTGTAATGCAAGGAAAGTCAAGGATGTGTGTTGTGCAAGCTCCTTTTAGTGTAGCGTATAACACAAGACATTAATGAAATTAAAAAGTATATTTTTCATTAAATCTCGGGGTGTTATATTCTACCCCCCTTAAAATGAATTTCGCCATCGAAATTCGTCGGGGTTATAAATGGTCTACTACTCGAAATTTTGTTTAATAGAAACCCACATCATAAAAAGGAATACCAAAACTTGGATTTAAAAACTAAAGTATGAAATGTAACGGTTACCCAAATTAACTCATCACTGGGTTTCCACGCAGGAGAACATAGGTGAAAATATGGATATGGAAGAAAGATTTAACCATTAAGTTCTGATGGAGAGTGGTAGAGAACATGGATATGAAATATCCAACAATCATAAATCCATAGATTTGCGATGATCTAAGGTACCATCGGATTAATCATATATACGGGCACTAGGACAACATTTTTGTTTTTCAAGATCATTTCCCTAATGTTGGTGAATTAAAAGAAATCCTTACATGATTTTGGTACAATTTCACTATTGTTCGTGCTTTGAACAATTTACACTTCATCTTCTAAAGAATGAATTTGAATTTTTTATTCATGAAGTGTTAATAGATAATGTAATAAAATGATGGGTCATTCCATCTGTTTCAAACAAAAGGATAGCAAAAGTTATCAAATATACATAAGTCCATCTATGGTGAGGTTAATCGTATACGATTACAAAAATGAACTTATACTTCATATATCATACCGCGTAATAAAATAAAACTAGTTTCTACTAACCAGGTACTTCCTGTAGGCCAGTGGTAGGCGATAAAGGCCAGTCGCACTTCAGTTGTGGGTTCGATTCCCACACCCTTGTCTGATGCGATGGGCTGTCACCCGTCCTGAAGGTTGTCCTTTTTCTAAAGCTATATTACTATAACATCCCATCAATAATATCGAAAAAACATATATCCTAACTTCTGTCCAACATAATCCATTCCAATCTTTTGGCATATCTTAAATACTTAGGTCCAAGCTCATAGTATAAAGAAAACGATTACTTGAAATGTCGTCAACCAAGCATGTGAATACAATCATTTATCCCCCATATATCTTGTTGGTCACATTCCAATCATGTGAATACCTTAATGATGTATTCTCTTGAAAAATGAATACCCATTGAACCTTTGTGAAAACAGGAATGCAGTCAAAAGTTAACTCTTTCCACATACCAAAATCCAAAAAATCTATATAATCAAACCATGATATGAACTTCTCCTTATATCAGTCATGAGCTCATGAATACTGTCAAACATTTAATTTTCTATTTATCCCTTCATTATGCGCATATCATCTACATTCCAAAAATACCTGAATAACATTTCATGGATACTGGTACCATTAATCATACACTTTCAAAACTCAAGGAAAGACAACAGTGTAACAATCCTTATATGTCTCTTTATTACATAGTACCATGATATTACTTATACAACATTACACATGATAAAAATGTTATCATTCCACTACATTCTTAAACCATTGACCAAGCTTCAACAATTCTTTCATCTCACATATCATTTGTAGTCTCTTCATCATCATCCACATAAATACTACCCATACGACCATACTGATTCTCTTCATGATATATTCCCTTAGGTCATTGGTTTGCATAATGCCCGTACATTCCACATTTAAAATATTTGACCATTGTTGATGTCATAGCAATACCATTATCCTTATCTCTGGTGTTATCTGAACCTTTTCCTTTGCACTTACTGGCTCTTTGTTCTTCTTTTCCACACCCAAAGCATCTTCCAGTTCCTTTGAAACATTCTCCTTGATGCATCTTCCCACATTATTTACATAGGAGAAATTGAACTTTCTTTCCTCTATCATCATCATGAAACTACATCTTTCTCTTATTAGCCGAGTCAGGAAACATTCCAAATTTTACATTATTGATCATATTATGAGATTTCTGATTCGGCATAATAATGATGTTTGGACTTCCGAATCCCATTTCATTTGGTTGCTCATGATGAATATCATTCCATTGTCCATCATATCCTCAATTATCGTGAATCATCTTGTTTCCTGCCATTTTCTAAAACACAAAAAGAATAGTGTGAGAGGCAAAAATAATAATAAAGGGGGAGTAACTTAAATATCTAACATCTTTGGTTTAATCTAATATCGTTACCATAGTTCTAGGACTATATCCTATAAGTATACTTATCCTTAGGAGCATCCCTAGACATACCTTAGAAATATCTATAGGGATCTCACTAACGTTTTCGCATCCTAGTTTCCAAAGGTTGACTAAACTTTTTCTCTAATACCAAATATAGATACCCGAAGCTTGACGTACATGGAAATTACATTACTTTTGCAGAATACATAGTACATAACAAAAACACACACACAAGGACCATAATAGTTTAGTGTCTTTGGAAACTCGGAAAATAATCTTCTAATCATGGTAAAAGATCTTCAACATCTCCCATAAAGATCTTCATTTTTTCTAAACCTAAAACCTTTATTTATATCTTGGGTAAAAGAAAACATAAAAGGGTGAGATAAAATGCTCAGTAAGGGTAAACAAAAGAAATATCAATCACAACATTTTCATAAGAACATGACATTTTGGAAATCTTAACCTGCAAAAGAGAGCATAATTTCATAACATGGGATAAATCATATTAGTGAAATTAAATCCCAACAATCATAACATAAAACATGAAACATTATGTCATACACACATAATCATAGAGAATCACATATTATTAGTCAGAACTCATTGCCAAGACTATCTTAGTGGACAAAGTCCATTTCTGAACCGAGTCACCCTCGTTTCAGTCCTGTTTCACTGAACCGGTATAACCTACCGTTCCAGCCATGTATATCTCATGAGATATAAAATATTTACCCAATTAATTGGAGGGAGATATAGGTCCCACCCATATCATAATGATACTATTCTTATGTGTGCCACAAAATCATAAATCATATATCATTGCATAAACCATGTAATAAAAATGGGAATCATAAACATCATGACATCATAAAACAATTCATATAAGATAAAGTAATTCATAGAAATAATCCCATCACAAAATAATAAAATCAATTTAATAATAGGGATAAAAATAGTACCCTTTATTATCTTAGATGTAAAATAATTATGATAAAACACTTGAACTCCATTCTTGAGGAAAATATCCTTTCTACTTCAAAAACATTTTCCTTTCATAACATGTCATACAATTATAAACTAAAATAAGTTTATTAAAAATAAACATGAAAAATTGTAAAGGAAGCTTCTTGGAAATAATGTTTTTAAAATCCATTCATGCCGTATAAGTTAAAAAAACATTCTTCTCATACTTTTGCCAAAAAAGTCAAAAAAAAGTACCTCGTACGAAAAACGACAAAAGATTCCTTTCATATCTTTTACTAAAAACTCACCGAAGGGTAAAATAGGATTTAAACAATGTTAGGTGAATGGAAATAATATTACATATTGAGGAATCATGGATGTCGATGATAAAATACACTACAGTAAATTCCAAAGTATAAATAATCTCGGATAAAAATGAGATTGTGATATTTCCCTTACCTTATGTTCGATATGCTTTGTACGTATCTGAACCTCCTGTATAATGATATAAATAATGTCATTAACTTATTACAGAATCATATTCATTGTTATGATGTCATATATGGTTCACTTATGACATTATATTACCCGTTCTTTTGTAAATTCCATGTTAAAGAAGCGTTTTGGGTAAAATCGATTCATTTGTCATAGGTGTTTGGACTTGTTGTTCTTGACATTATTATTACTTATATCATGATTTAATTACTTCCAGAATATAAAATATGATTTATATATCATATATATTCATTATATATATATATAATATATAGATAAATGAAATGAAACACACCGTTCATGGAGACGGTAGTCCGTACGTATGCATGAACGATGTTTTCCTTTCTTTATTGTCTTGAATGGAAGTAAGTAGATGACATATATATATATATACATAAATCCATTAAATTTACCATGTCATATATTTCATTATTATTCATTATATATACTTTATAATCATTTTGGAATGGTTAACATGGATAATGAATCTCATCGCGTCGTGGAGACGGTAGTCCATACGTACGCACGAGCGATGATATCGTTCCCATGGTCGGGGAATTGTGTTGAAGTGTATGTATACTATTTCAGTATCAATATCACTTTATAATAATAATATAAAGTTACTCATTACACCATTATACACATCCAATTAAGGTGGTGGCGGAAAATAGATTACACCACGACGTGGAGACTGTATTTCGTACGTACGCGCGCGCGGTGATTTCCATTTTCCATAGGATGGATAAAAGGTTAATTAGAGTTGTTTAATATTTATAATAACATATCAGTATATAAGAAATACTGATTTTATTACTTTATCATGAAACAACTAAAGAAGAAATAGTTTAAGAAGAAAGAAATTGAAAAAGATCGGTAATGGATATTACCTCTTTTTGACGCGCCTTCACTTAACCTCCACTAAAAGAACTAATGATGTTCTTTGAAGAAGACCAGGAAATATAGGATGATACTAGGGAAGTGGAGAAGAGATTTTTTCAGGGGTTGGCTGAGCTTGAATGCTCAAATTGGTGTGAGAAGAAGAGGGAGGAGGTTCCCTTTTATAAGGGAGGAGAGGGGCAACTTGGGAAAATATCAAAATATTATTTTATATTAAGGTCAAATTCGGTTTATAATGGTTCCAAAGGGTCTTAATTATAAGATAAAGTGGGGATGGGTCGCAATCCTCTCATAAAATAGGATTTAGATAAGTTTAGGTTATTATTTTAACCTTATCAATTTGATTTAACTCTATGTTAAATAATTTAACTTTTACCGTGTCTTTTTGTTTTCTTACACTATATGGTTAATAAACTTACCATAACGAGCCAAACGAACCCCAAGTTGTTTATTATTAATATATATATCTTTATCTGAGTCATTTTCCCGATCCTTATATTTTTTGGAATAAAATAACAATTAATAATATAATAATTGTTTTAAAAACTATTTTATGTCAATTTTGACCCTATTTAATAATTGATTTTTGTGAAACTCATAACAGTATGATTAGTTCGAACAAAGTTAATTAAAGCAATAACAACATGTCATATTAACCTATAAAATTAGTGGAATTCATTAAAAGTTTCAAATTACATTTATTTGGGTATTTATAACATCAATTATGTTAATATTTCATTAATAAGATAATTAATGCATCATCATTGTGTCATAAATAAATTATCTTATCTAATGTCTAAAAATTACAAATAAAATTCCATTATGTAGGAAAGATTTTCAGATTTCTAATGAATATTTATAGTCGAATTTATCTTATGTATAACCTTATATTAAAAATGTTTTAGTGAATAAATATTGATTTTAACTATTTTAACTCTTCTTTGAATAAAATAATAATAAATGTCCTAATCTAATCCAAGTGGGCCTAAATGGTCATATTTTATTCCTAAGGTTGTTTTCGGTCGAATTAAACTTATCCAATAGAATTAGGACATGTGTTAGCGTAATAATAATACCATTTTTACCCTTAATTAACTTATTTACTTTTAACCGTGGTAAAAAAAGTAAAAAGTTACTATTCACCAAAAATTATTTTTATCTCATTGAACCACATTTTACTTACTGAAATCAACCATGTCTCTCGGATTTTTGAAATTCCACTCACATAAGCGGTAAAATTATGTTTTATGAAAAATTCAGTTTTTTTAATTACCACTTAGTGGTTTCACTATTCATCAAAAAAATGAAAGTTTCCAGAAAAATAAAAAAAATTAGGCCTAAGCTATATTTGATATTATGAATTCAAAAATGATGTCTATTTTACCAAATTCCAAACTTATCAGTTTCATTAATTAATTTAAAAATTAATTCCCGTCGTCAAAACAAATAGCGTGTTCTTAAGAGATAATAACTATCAAAAGATTGACACTTGTTTATGTCTGGTTTAAATGTGAAATTACATTCAATGACCAACATTGTATTAAGTTTTAAAAATATATTCTAAATATATTTTAAAACAACTCAAATTAATAATTTATCACTATTAATTATTTCGATGGAAAAAGTTGTTTTTAATTACAATTTAGTAAATTTCACTATTCATCAAAATATGAAAGTTATCTGAAAAGTACCAAAATTTCTCCCTAAGCTAATTTTGATATTCCAAATCCAAAAATGTAGTCCATTTTGAAAACTAAAATTTAAAAAAGTGGTTATTACTATTCATAATGGCTAGTTTTAATAATATTTTAATAGCATATCTTTGTTTAGTGAAACTCAGTATTGCGTACTATACACGCTTTCGAGGAAGGTTGCGATTTCGTGTAATGCAAGGCAACTCAAGGATGCGTGTTGTGCAAGCTCCTTTTGGTGTAGCGTATAACACAAGACATTAATGAAATTAAAAATAATATTTTTCATAAAATCTCGGGGTGTTACAGGTAGGCGATAAAGGCCAGTCACACTTCGATTATGGGCTCGATTCCCATAGGCTTGTCCGACACGATGGGTTGTTGCTCATCCTGCAGGTTGTCCTTTTTCAAAAACTAAATTATTATAATATCCCATAAATAATATCAAAAAAAATTTCTATCCTTAAAAAATACTATCTTATTTCTAACATAATCCATTCCAATCTTTAGGCTTATCTAAAATACTTCGGTCCAAGCTCATAGTATAAAGAAAATGATTACATGAAATGTCATCAACCAAGCATGTGAATACCATCATTTATCCCCCATATATCATAAGATATTTCTTGTTGGCCACATTCCAAACATTCGAAGGCCTTAATCATGAATACCCATTGAATCTTAGTGAAAACATGAGTGTTGTCAAAAGTTAACTCTTTCCACATACCAAAACCCCCAAAATTCTATATACTCAAACCATGATATCACTTATCCCTTATATCAATCATGAGCTCATGAATACTATCAAACATTTCATTTTCTCATTTTCCCTTCATTATACGCATATCATCTTTTTTTTCAAAAATATCTCAATCACATTCCATGGTTACCGGTTCCATAAAATTATTGAATAACACAATCGACCAATACATAAATATTCCTATATTCCACGATACTGTATACAACATTATTTTGGAATCCCATTACATAAACAATTAATAATTCCACCACATCATTTTCATATTCAACATCGCCAATACTGATCACATGTGACTTCCCTTTTTTTCTTTGCCTTAAGTGGTTGCTCATGTCGATCATCACTAACCCTTGGATTGGGGCATTTATTAGCATAATGTTCCATTTCCTTGAACTTGAAGCATTGAAGTGTTGGTGGTGCATTCTCTGTAGTCTTTTCTTTATTCACATCATTAGAAACCCTTTTTCCATTAATTCGACACTCGGTTGCTCGATGACCTTCTTTTCCACACTTTAAACATTTTCTCGTCCCTTTAAGACAATCTCCACCATGCTTCTCTCCACACTTTGAGCATAAATAAACATTCATATTCTTTTCACCATTATTCTGATATTTATCCTTGAACTCCATATTTCATTTCTTGTCAAAACAATGAGATGGATAAGTAACACCATCTTCCATTTCTACATTGATAGCACAACACACAATTTCATTACAGCTATTGAAGTCTCTTATAGCTAATGCCCTTCGAATATTTGGTTTTAAGCCACTGAAGAATATATCTACTTTACATTCAGGTTGGATGATAAAGCCAGATGCATACCTTGAAAGCCTTGTAAAATTCCCTTCGTATATACCAGCAGATTCATCATCCTTTTTCTTTAGTTCAAGAAACTCCTTCTCCATCTGTGTTCGAAGAATACGAGGGAAGTACTTTTTGAAAAATAAGTTCTTGAACTCGTCCCATTCCATAGACTCAATTTCATCTCTTGGTCTCGTATTCTTGATAAGATTACACCACTGATCATAATCACATTCCAAATGATATACTGCTAAGATGACTTTATCATGTTCAGAACATTGAAGAACTGAAAATATCTTTTCAATGTTACTGATCCATTGTTCAGCAACAAGTGGATCGGAAGACCCACTAAAAGAAGGTGGATGTTGCCTCATGAAGGACTCAATAGAATATTATTCCCCTCTCTTCTTATTTGGAAGTCTATAATGATTCATAGCTTTTGTAAGTATAGCAATAAGATTTTTCACTCCATCTCCCATAACATTTGTTTGTTTAGGAGGACAATCATTGCATTGTCCATTACATTGATCAACACGGTTCCTTTGGGTTCCAGCCATAATCTAAAACCCAAAAAGAATAGTCTGAGAGGAAAAAATCAAGCTATGGAAAACAACATAATAAAGCGGAAGTACCTTAAATATCTAACATCTTAGGTTACTGTAATTCTAGTACTATAACCTATAATTATACTTAAACTTAGGGACATCCCTAGACATACCTTAGAAATATCTATAGGGATATCACTTACATTTTCGCATCCTAGTTTCCAAAGGTTGACTAAAACATTCATCTGATACCAACTGTAGAGACCCGAAGCTTGACGTACATGGACATTACATTAATTTTGAGGAATACTTAATACATAACAAAAAAAAACACACACAAGGACTATAATAGTTTAGTGTCATTGGAAACTTGGAACTTAATCATCTAATCGTGGTGAAAGATCTTCAACATGTCCCATAAAGATCTCCCTTTATTCTTACCTAAAACCTTTCTTTATATCTTGGGGAAAATAAAACATAAAAAGGGTGACCTCAAATGCTCAGTAAGTGTAAGTGTGGATAAAATAAAACATACCATATACATTTGAACTTTAAAACATGAACATAATGTTTAAACATCAAAATCTTGAACAACGACATAAAACATGGAAGTACATAAGGCATAGATCATAATGGAACATAAATCATGATAAAATAGCATGGGAATAAAACATGTAACTGTGGAAACCATTAAGAACATGATATTATTTCCATAGTAGCCAAGGAATTGCTTCCAAGACCATCTTAGTGGACAAAGTCCCTTTCTGAATCGAGTTCAATCCTTGTTCCAGTCCTGTATTACTGAACTGGTTTAACATGTCGTTCTAACCATGTATATCTCATGAGATATAAAATCATTACCCAATTCATTGGAGGGAGATATAGGTCCCACCCATATCATAATGAAATCATTCCTACTTGTTCCACAAAATAAGCATACATCATTCATAATAACCCAATTAATAAAATGGGTTTCATAAATATCATCCCATCATCACATAATCCATGTAAAATAAATGGATATCATTTCATAATATGAAAAGTGAATCCATGTAAATCATATAGACATTATACTTGAAACATACATATTTGAAAACAATTTCATCTTAGATGGAAAATGGTTTTGATAAAACACATTAAATGAATTCTGGAGGAAAATATCCTTTCTTCTTGAAAATCATTTTCTTGCCATGAAATTTTAATAGAAAAATGATTTTGTTAAAAATAGTTATGAAATCTCTTAGAGGAAGCTTCATGAAAATAAGGCTTTATAAAACCATAAAAATCTGTTCGTTCCGTATAAGTTAAAAAAAAATTCTTCTCGTACTTTTTCCGGAAAATTCAAAAAATTCCTCATATGTTAAACAAAAGAAAGATTCCTTCCATACGATGTGGTAAAAGTTAGAAAAGGGTAAAAATGTCTTCAACATACATGGAAGGAAAGTAAACATTTTACGAAAACATTTTGAGAGAATATGGATATGGATAATAAACATAATCCTCAGTAAATACATATGAGTAAAAAATCTCAGATACGAATGAGATTGGAATAATTATCCCTTACCTTAGATCTGATTTGCTTCGTAAGTGTCCGAACATCCTCTTCTTTGAAGCGCCTCTTTGAGTCCTCCTCTTAGGGCACTAAAATTGGTCTTTGAAGAATACAAGGACCTCTAGGATGTCTCCAGGGAAGTGGAGAGAATAAATTGAAAGGGGTTGGCCGAGCTTGAAGGTTCAATGTGGTGTGAGGAAGAGGGGGAGGAGGTGCCCTTTAATAAGGGAGGAGAGGGGCTCCTTTGAAAAAACTAAAAATATTATTTTATTATAAAGCCAAATTCGGTTTTAAATAGCTCCAAATTGATTTATTTCGAAGCTAAGGTGGGGATGGGTCTAAATAATCTTCTCTAATAGAATTTGGACAAGTTTAGTTTACTATTTTAACCTTATCATTTAGATGTAACTTTAAGTTAGATAATTTTACTTTTACAGTGTCTTTTTGTGTTCTTACACTATAAGGTTAATAATCTTACTATAACAAGCCAAATGAACACCAAGTTGTTTATTATTAATATATATAACCTTATCTAAGTCATTTTGCCGAACCTTAGATATTTAGGAATAAAATAACAATTAATAATATAATATTTGTTTTAAAAACTATTTTATGTCAATTTTGACACTATTTAGTAATTGATTTTTGTTAAAATTATAACAGAATTATTATTTCGAAAAAACATAATTAAATCAATAATAACATGTCATATTAAGATATAATATTAGTGGAATTCATAAAAAGTGTCAAATTTCATTTATTTGGATATTTATAACATCAATTATGTGAATATATTATTAATAAGATAATTACTGCATCATATTTGTGTCATAAATAAAATATATTATTTAATGTCTAAAAATTACAAATAAAATACCATTATTTAGGAAATAATTTTATCTTTCTAATTAATATTTATAGTCGAATTTATCTTATGTATAAACCTATATTAAAAATTAGTTTCTTATTAAACTTTGATTTTAACTATTTTAACCCTTCTTTAAATAAATTAATAATAAATGTCCTAATCTAATCCAAGTGGGCCTAAATGGACATATTTTATTCCTAAGGTTATTTGTGTTCGAATTAAACTTATCCAATAGAATTAGGACATCTATTAGGGTAATAATAATATCATTTTTACCCTTAATTACCATATTTACTTTTAACCGTGGTAAAAAAATAAATATTAACTATTTACCAAAAATTATTTTCATCTCATTGAACCACATTTTACTTACTGAAATCAACCTTGTCTCTCAGATTTTTGAAATTCCACTCACAGAATCGATAAAATTAAGTTTTATGAAAAATTCAGTTTTTTTATCTACCACTTAGTGGTTTCACTATTCATAAAAAAATGGAAGTTTCCAGAAAAATACAAAAAATTAGGCCTAAGCTATATTTGATATTATGAATTAAAAAATGATTTCTATTTTACCAAATTCCAAACTTATCAGTTTCATTAATTAATTTAAAAATTAATTCCCGTCGTCAAAACAAATAGCGTGTTCTTAAGAGATAATAACTATCAAAATATTGACACTTGTTTATGTCTAGTATAAATGTTAAATTACATCCTATGACCAACATTGTATTAAATTGTAAAAATATATTAAAAATATACTTTAAAACCACTCAAATTAATAATTTATCACTATTAATTATTTCGATTAAAAAGGTTGTTTTTAATTAAAATTTTGTAATTTTCACTATTCATCAGAAAATGAAAGTTATCTGAAAAGTACCAAAATTTCACCGTAAGATAATTTCGATATTCCAAATCTAAAAATGAAGACAATTTTGAAAAATAAAATTTACAAAATTTCAGAAAGTGTTTATTACTATTCATAATGGCTAGTTTTAATAATATTTTAATAGCATATCGTTGTTTAGTGAAACTCGTTATTGCGTACTACACACGCTATCGAGGAAGGTCACAATTGTGTGTAATGCAAGGCAAGTCAAGGATGCGCGTTGTGAAAGCTCCTTTTGGTGTAGCGTACAATAGAAGAAATTAATGAAATTAAAAAGAATATTTTTCATAAAATCTTGGGGTGTTACAGTAGGGCCCTATTACAATGGAGGCTCCAGCGGTTCAACTACCCATTGAGCCACCGATTCCACCTCCCCAGCAGAAGAGAGTGCATAAAACCAGATCGCATGGCATGAGTTCAATCACAAGAGACTGCCCAGGTGCGAGGGCGAGATGGACCCTCAGGCAGCTATGGATTGGCTAGAGGCTATGGTGAGAGTTATTAGAGTGGTAGGAACACAAGCATACCTTATGATGATCCTTTCATCATGTCTCCTTCAAGCTACCATAGGTAGATTGTGGAGCCTAATGCTCCATGTGCATGACAAGGCGACACATCTCTAGGAAGACATCAAGAGCCTATTTCGTGCAGTGTTTGTCCCAGGCACCCTAAGTGTGGAGCAGATACAAGAGATACTGCATCTACAGTAGGGAGTCATGATAGTAGCTCAGTACTCAGAGTGGTTCATAGACCACTCACACTACTCGACTGATATTGTGCACAACCCATTATTCTGGGCCCGGACCATCAAGCATGGGATCAGGCGGGAGATTAGGGCTTCGATGATCTCCCTCACCATCCTGACGCAGGAGGGGGTGTTGGAGAGATCCCTCTTAGTGGAGAGTTTCTTTGTTGAGAAGTCACCAATAGTGAGACCCACCAATGGGAATCACATAGCAAAGGCTTCTGTAGCAGGTAGAAAACAGATGTCGCAGAGGTCCAAGAGGACCTGACCATCTGGTGGACGACCTCAAGACTTTGGTTCGGTTGTGTGAGGCACACGAGATAGATCCAGTTATTAATGGAATAGGTAATGTTTCACATTCAACAGGCATGGTCACATGGCTCGTGATTGTATGACCTACTGTAAGGACGATCAGCAGATAGTTGAGGGACCTCCCAGGAAGAGTCAGAAGTTCGATTAAGGTGATCCGTAGGGCACATGCAGACGTGGAAGAGGAGTTGGTCGTGCAGCTGGCGGTGGACATTGTTACATGTTGTTACCACCACCACCACCGAGATCTCAGCTCCAAGGAGTTGAGGCTTACGATAACCACACTCCAGAGATGATTCGAGGTATGATCTGTGTATACTCCAAAATGGATACATTTCTTATAGACCCAGGTTCAAGTCACACATTCATTGCCACTACCTACATTCAGAGCTCGATAATTCTGACGGAGCTGTTGGTTCAATCCTTACAGCTTGAAACTCTTACAGGAGTAGATTCGACAATTACGCACTTGTACCAGTAGTGTGAACTTACTTTACGAGGGGAGTGTTTCAGCTAGGATATCTTTGTATCTGCGTCAAAGCCTTAATATTTCGTCTTGGGTATGTACTAGTTATGTATATTCCATGCTCATATTGACAGTCTTAGGTGAAAAGTGCGGTGTGTCTGCACGGATGGGACTAGTTTTACCTTTACTGGAAATAATGGATCCTTTTCAGCACAAGACTTTCATACTCGTAGGTGGGTGCAACCGATCACTCAACAGTTGGCTTGCCTTACCCTCAGATTAGTTAATGTCGAGTGTCTGAGCTATCCGATAGTGGTGGACTAGTACGCAGATGTCTTCTCGGATGATGTTCCAGGACTACCTTTTCACAGTGAGGCGGACTTCTACATTAACCTATACCCCAGGACGACACTGATATCTAAACCTACATATCGTATGGGTCCTGCTAAGCTTCACGAGCTGCGGGTACAGTTGAAGGACATGTAGGGGAAGGGATTCATCCGACCCAGTGTTTCTTCCCAGGCAGCCCCGATTCTGTTCGCCATGAAGGCAGATGGGGGCTTGATGATTTGTGTCGACTACCGACGCCTAATCCAGGTGACCATGAAGAACAAGAAACCCCCCCTTGGATTTATGACCTCTTTCATTAGCTGAAGGGGGTACAATGGTTCTCGAAGATGGACCTCATTTTAGGTTATCACTTACTCAAAGTTCAAGATGTGGATGTGAAAAAGACATCCTTCAGGTGTTGGTACGACCACTATGAGTTCATGATTATGCCTTTTGGAGTAAGCAACACTCCAGCAGTGTTCATGGGTATCATGAACAGGATTTTCCAGCCATACCTCGATCGCTTTGTCTTGGTCCTCATCGACGACATTCTGATATACTCGACTACTGAGGAGTAGCATGCCTATAATTTATGGGTAGTACTAGACACAATCTTAGAGCATCATATTTATGGTGTGCTCTTGATGTTCCATTTCTGGATCCCGGAGGATCACTTTCTCAGACATGCCTTCTCAGAGGCTGGATTTGGAGTAGATCTAGCATATATTGAGGCGGTACATGCTTTGGAGCCACCTAGGAATGTGATGGAGGTACGAAGATTCCTGGCTTTGGCTGGATATTACTGATGGTTCGTACCAGACTTATCTGAAATTGCATCACTACTATCAGTGATGACAAAGAAGGGGAAACCATTAGTGTGGTCCGAGAGATGCCACCAGAGCTTTCAAGAGATGAGGGAGAGGATAACTAGTGCCCCCATATTGAGGATTCCATAGGAGGGCGTAGGGTACGCAGTCTAATGTGACGCATCAGGGACTGGACTCGGGTGTGTCCTGATGCCTAAGCGTGCAGTTATTTCTTATGGTTCTCATCGGTTGAGACATCGTGATCAAAACTATGCTACCAATGACCTATATTTAGCAGAATTGGTATTCTCCTTGATGTTGTGGCACCACTATCTGATGGGAGATCATTTCATAATCTACTCTGACCACTAGAGTCTTAGTTATATCTTCTGTTAGAGGGACTTGATCCTGAGATAGCGGTGATGTCTTGAGTTCCTCGAGGACTATGACTTCAAGGTAGTCTATACTCCTGGAACGGGGAATGTTTTAGCATATTCACTCAGTATTATATCTAGTATACAACTACAAGGAGAGGAGACATAGAAATTGTATTTTTTTAATATATCCTTTCTGGACAGAGATGGATAAATTTTCCTTCAGTGTCTTATAGTCACTCCCCCACTTCTTCAGCGAGTCATGGAGGCGCAGTGTGGAGACGCGGACTGCGAGACACGACGTGCTCAGGTATCCACAGGGCAGGAACCTGATGGCTTTTCTGAATGTGGGTAGCACGTCATCCTATTCAGAGGATGTGTTGTGGTGCTAGACTCACATCAGGAGGAAGTGTAGAGTAAGTTCCAAAAATCTCCTCTATAATCAATTCAAGGAGTGGCGATGATGTACCCATACCATCGATGAAAGTACTGGTGGCTAGGTATAAAGAGGGAAGTAGTGGAGTTTTTCTCTTGATGCCTCCCTTGTCAGCATGTGAAGGCAGATCATCAGGTACCAATAGGCATGATTCATCTTTTAGAGGCCCCAGAGTGTAATTGGGATGGGATATCCATGGAATTCATTATGGGTCTTACACCTACATGCAGGGGACATGAATTTATCTGGGTGATTGTTGACCAACTCTCCATGTCAGCCCACATCCTTCCGATCAGAGAGCAGGGCTCCGTAAAGATCATGGTATGCATCTATATGCATGAGATTTTTTGGCTACATGGAGTACCATATTATATTGTCTCTGATCGGGACACGCGATTTACTTCCCGGCTATGGAAGGTGTTGAAAGAGGTTTTCAGAATGCTACTTTTTCTGAGAACCACCTTTCATCCTCAGACGAATGGTCAGACTGATCAGACCATTCAGACCCTCGAGGACATGTTGCATGCAGGTTTACTCGACATAAGTCACAATTGGGAGGATCACTTACCTTTGAGGGAGTTTTCATACATCAATAGATATCACTATACCATCGAGATGGAAACTTTTTAGGCCTTGTATGGCCAACCTTGAAGATCATCATTGTGCTGGACAGACCCAAGGGAAGCAGCACTAGTGGGACCATATATGGTATGACCTACCCTGGAGATGGTGCAGATCATCCAGGAGTGGATGAAGATTGCACATAGCAGACATAGGTCATATGCAGATAGGAGACGAAGACCTCTAAGTTCTAGGTTGGTGACCACGTCTTTCTACGGGTCTCACCCCGATGAGGATTGTGGTGATTTGGCTGAGGCAGCAAGTTATCTCCATGATTCATCAGACCTTTCCAGGTCCTCAGTAGAGTAGGCGAGGTGGCTTAACGCCTGGCTCTTCCAGCTCAGTTACACTAGGTGAAGGATGTCTTCCACTTATCATAGATAAGGAGATATGTGCATGACCCTTCTCACATCCTCGACCATGGGGAGCTAGAATTAGATGTTGTGGTGACATTTATAGAGGTTCTATTAGTGATTGAGGATCGACAGGAGAAGATCCTTTTTGTAAAGTCGATAACTCTGGTGTGCGTTCGTTGGCAGCACAAGAACCTCTAGGAGAGAACATGGGAGCAGGAGGCTCAGATGCGTGCTCAGTACCCCCATTTATTCCCTTAGTTTAATTGTTAGCTTAAGGGAATGTAAACCCCTGAGGTGGGGAGAATGTAAAAACTAGAAATTTCTGTGGAATTTGTTTATTAAATACATGAGAATTTTACGAGTCCCTAAAAACTAACGGTGCATGATTCTGAGGCCCAGGATTCCCAGAATCAATTTTAGAAGTTTTGTTCGGGTACCATTATTAAGCGTACAAGGGTGATTTTATAAACTTTGAACCAGTGCTCAGAATTGAAATCTGAGGGTACCATTGAACTCATAGCACCAGTATTTTTTTCAGAAATCATTCACCTCCACGGTAGTTGGTCGAGGATGAGAGTTAGTTTTTGGGTTTTACGTGAGAATAATGAAATAATTTTAGTGAATCTATTAATTTATTTTATTTTTTATATCCACCATGTGGAAGTAGGAGGTGGGGACCGCCACACCTTAACCTTCCATGAGAGGTTATGTTGGTGGGGCCCACCCAAAGTCAACCTCTCATGGGAGGATTATTTTGGTGGGGACCACCCGGGATTTTAACTCCTTCAAACTCAACATTAATTTGGTGAAACTCTCAAGCTCCAAATTAATATAGGGGATCCTCTTCTACTCCCCTTTAATTAATTTGTTCCAACATTCCCTAATCCACCACATTAATTGGGTGGGGCCAATTCATTAATACTCCATTTCAAATTTTATAAAAAAATTTAATAGAATGTCAAAATCTATTATTTTGTTGGAATTTTTCTTTTTAGTAGAGTTTGGGAAGAGGAGGGATCATGGAGAAACTATTTCTCTCAAACAAAGAACAACCATCAAAGAATGAAAAACTCTATATCCACCGAATATAGACAACATATTTATTGATCTCCAACTGGAAGAAGGGAGGAAGTTTCATCCATGAAGAACACCGACAATTTCATCCTAGAATTCTTCATCTTCTTTTCCAATGAAAATGAATTTGAGGTAGGGGATTCGAGTTTGAATTTTTCCCGTTATTCATCGTTAAATCTTGGATTATGATTAGCTGATTGTTATCACCATAATGTGCAGGGTGAAGGACGAACAAACACGGACCAACCCCCATCCATTTTTCCTCACTCATTGATGACAAGGGCAGCGTGACGGCGTCGCCGGAGGAGTGGTCCACGGACAATGGGCCGCAGCAGTGTAATAGCAGCCAGCGTTGGGTCGACCGTGAAAGAAACATTCATCGTAGGGCCATCGGGTCACCAAAAGGGAGCGTTGCCATCATTCCACATAGAAGAACTGGTCGCAGCCCCAGGCTGCGGTGGTGCACACCGACGACCGCCAGTATACCAGAGGGGCGCGACGCCATCATGCCTTGGTGAGTAAGAAGTCGTGGCCCCTGGCCGAAATGGTGGAGCAGAGGCGAATGACTGGGATGGCCGCGGGCAGAGCCAACGCGGCTCGCCACTCGACCAGCTGGATGAGGCAGGACACTCCTGTGTCCCACAGGATACCAAACCGGTGCTAGAATCTGGTTCCGTTCATGAGATGGGGGAGCCCCCCCTGATGTGGCTTGGGAGGGCCCTTCTAGGCACTTCCAGCCGATGACCTCCCAGGACAGGCAGGCCGCCCTCGCAGGCCTTTTCGGGCTGGGCCGCCTAGCGCGGGTCGGGCCGCCGCCACGTTCTAGACTAGTTCCAGTGGGATGGGCTAGTTCTGGCGGGTCGGGTCAGCCTTGGCCATGTCAGGCTGGGTCGGTCTGAAGGGGCCAGACCTGACCCTGACCCTTTTGACCTAATTTGACACTTTTCCTATCACATAAGATAAATGCATCTGATCGACCAAACATATATGATGATAAAAATCTTGGAAAGAGGCGGTGCTTTGGGTATACCACACTTGAGGTTTGGACACATTTGGGATATGGTCGGGTTGGATTTAACCTAGATCCAACCAGGTCCTCAAAATGGAAATTCCAATAACTCACATACTGGTGTCTGATTGACACACCTTCTATTTCATTGAGACCCCTATGACAGGGCAGACCATTGAGATGATTCGTCATGGTACTTCATGGTAGTTGATGTATCGACACTCAGCTTGAGGAGTGGACCCTCCGTGAATCAATCATGCTTCGTGCGGAACCCTGTGACTGGATGCACACTGACAACTATTCCTAGATCCTGTGTGGGTTTGATAGCACTGACGAATGTTCCTCGATCATATGTGGGTTCAATATCACTGACAAATATTCCAGAATCTTGTACGGATTTGACAGCTCTGCCTACTGTTCCTTGATCCTATGTGGGTTCGACAGTTTTGACTTCTGTTCTTGGATCCTATGTGGGTTCGACCGAATAAATAATCCTGGATCCTATTTGGGTTCGAATGTTATGATTTCTATTCCTAGATCCTATGTGGGTTTGACAGAATAATTGATTTAGTGGCTACATCTGATCATCTCTAACTCTCTACAAAATTTGTGTACCTGTGTGAGCAGAGTTATTAACTCTTGTTTTTTCTCATGATTGAGAAAGATTACTAGATAAAATAAGTAAATTTAAGGGCATATATCTAAGTGGGGTAATCTGTTGATTTCATACATTGTGGTTTATCCTCGTTTGATTATGTGAGACCTTGAGGGTCTCAGGGTCCCTTCTGAGTATCATTATACTCACCCCTACACGGGCTATTCCCTCACCATGTTGTGTTGGATCTAGACGATGACCAACGCTGACCGAGGATGCGTGTATGAGGACTGGATGGTACCCTGAGGTGGACCTCAAAATGAGTCAGTACCTGAAACAGACTGTAGAACATGGCGGGTTGAGGAGGCTATTTGTACCTACCCATTAGGTAGGATCCATGGTGGATGACTCTGGAGCTCATTTTTACCTTTCACCTATTTTGTCCTTTTTAGTTGTACTTGTACTTTACAGTTGATCTTGTATTTCTAAACCCATTACTTTTCAGCACTATCTTTTTATACAGTTTTACATAGTGTTTTTTATCCAGCTGTGTGCTCTATTGTGTGTGTTTTTAGTTATAAAGGCAATGCCTTCCTAGATTAAGGATTTACTCCTTTGGTGCTAATTGCCAGCCCCTGGACTATGGAAGGTGGGCTTAGGGTAGTCACGGCATGGGCTCCGGGGGATGGGTCATGACATTTAGGAAATAACTAAATATAGGGAAATAAAATTTATAAAAAAATTTTATTTCCCTTTCACGCAATTATAATGTTATAATGTAATTCATGAACATGTGGACTACCACTTACTCGACATGATGTGAATCCATTTATATCACATGAATTTTAATTATAAGTACATACCGTTAACTAATATGGTATCTATGATATAATTACCATTTTATGATGATAAATTTTAAAAACCCTCTCTCCATAATGATTCTTTATAATTGAGAACATTACTCATGCATGTATGACCAATCATCATCATGGTTGTAAAGTTGATTCATTTTTTACAACCATATATAATGATTGGTTTTCAAAGTCTAATTAATTTATAAAATATATATCTATGTCATTAAAATTTTTATGGACATGTTTATATAATTAACCCTTTTACTAAAGTTAACCAACTAATGTCATTTTTAATACATGAACCGAATTTGGTGAAAACAATGAACTTGTACATATTTTTTCAGGTAATTGTATTCCAAATGGTAATAATTTATGAAAAATGAATTATTAAATGGAATAACACTATGAAAAAATAAATTAATTAATATGAATTTATTTTTCTAGAATATGTAGGAAAATGAGAAAATTTAGACTCAAGATAATGGAATTTCATCTCACCCTTCATTTCCATGAGATACAAGCATTACTCACCACTCACGTCATCTGTGTGGTGTATATACATCGCCTAAATTCATTATATTCCCATTATATTTAAATTTATGAGTATTTAACAAACCATATTATGATATTTCTATCATGGGTGTTAGTTTCAAAATGTTATCAAATCAGAAAATTAATTTTATCAAAAAAAATCTTTCTATGGTACACCAGCATTTTTATTCATCTATATATTTATATGAGATGTATAAACTGAATTTTAATTTTCATAACATGAATATCATTATTTTTATGATATTTTAAAGATCCATTTAATTACATTTTCTTACATTGGGTGTTTAATGCATAGTTACCATGTTGTAAGATTTTATTGAAACAATATCACTATTTATATAGATTGTTTTTTATAATGTTTTCATTAATGAAATAACATGATCAATATTTATAGGACATATAATAATTATATTATGCACTAGTTTGTCTATATGTCTTCATGTATTAGTATTATTTGTTTTATACTCTTTGGTTCATTATATAATTAATAAAACGCTTATTTGAAAACGCGACCTTACCACTCTCTTCATTCAGAAATATGTTTTTAATGAAAAAAATGTTTTTTGAAAAGACATCCAAGAATATTATACTATTATCCTATAATATTTAAAATAAATTTTTACCCTTGTTTTACATGTTAAATATAAAGTTTTTTTAGAAAATGATTCTTATAGTTTTTTTTTGGTTGAAGTAATTTTAAAAACTTCTGACGGTGAAAAATTAATATCTATCATGTATTGATTTACCCACAATCATTAAATTGATATTACATTACATATTTAATATGTTAATTTTTAATAACTTATTTTTAAAATAAATTTCCAATTAAATATTATTCAATATAATTTCACGATTTATTAAAAATTGTTAAGAGAAAAAATTATGAAATTTTTCCATTCCCCTTTACTTGTCTTTAATGGAAAATGGATTTCAAAATAAATTAAATGGTTACTTTATATGATTTCATGTTTAATATAATGAAAATTGTTTTCAAAAGAAATTAAATTTTAAGAATATTTTTTTCAAATGAGAAATGATAATTTCCTCATGAAGTGTTTTCAAAATATCTTATTATAATTATTAGTTATATGATATAACCTCTGTTGGTATGACTAATTCTCATCTGGATAAATGATTCAATGTTTCCATTAATATTATTTATATAATTTTTATAAATTTAAGGGAATTATTTTTAATAAATATCTTTATCCATCAATGGTTGTCTTCTTACGAAAAAAACATTTATTTAGGGGTAATGTTTTGTTGAAATGATTATGAAACCTATCACTTTTCTACAGGTTATGAAATGGTAACATGTTTAGGAAAACCATTTCATTTCATGATTTATGATATGACTTATTATGATAATATTTCACTTGTATGTATGATTTAATTTTCATAAATGTGGGATGTATATCTCCCTATGAGGAATTGGGTGAATATTTATATCTCATGAGATAGGATAAGAGTGTTTGAGAGTGAACCATTAGTACTAAAACAACCCTGGGAGTGAAACATGACAACCAAGATGGTATGAGGAGTGAACTCATGCTACTAAGATGGCCATGGGAGTTATCATTGGATGCTAATATGTAATGGTTGTGTGAAACCCTACAACTAAAATAGTTTTCACAATGTTGGCTAAGATACTATGGATACCATATTATGTTCTTATGAGTTCCCCATATTTCCACAAGTTATTAAAATGTTATTCTTTCATGGCTTATGTTTTATATTTCATTATGAATAATGTATTATGAATATTCATGATTTATGAAATGATCAATTATTGCGATATTTTATATGTATGGTATGATCTTAAAATATTATGATAGCGTTCTCATACTCTTATGCTCATATTTTTATTACAAGTCTACCTTGTTTACCCATAACGAGCATATGAGTTCACCATATATTTTGTTTCCTTAAATAGGTAAGAAATATATGAATTAAATATGATGTGTCTAAGAAGGTTTAGAGTGAATAATAAAGTAGTAGGAGATAATATCTCGAACTTATGTAAAATGATTGGTGTTTCCATGTTCTTAAATAAACTAGAAAAATACAATCTCTGGGTGTCAGTTTTTTATAATGATTTATGTATACCGAAAAAGTGATGTAATGTATATGTACATAAATATAGTGTCATTATAATTGGTATGAAATATAACTTTTAGTTATGATTATAAAAATTAGATGATAAATCTTTAGTGAAAACTCTAAAGAGAATTATAAGGACATTCTTTTGATAAGGATAAGTATAGGAAAATGTCATGGAATTTCGAAAAAAGATAGAGTGAGGGTTTTCCATGAAATGAATACCTATCAGGATACTAAAATTTGATGTTGCTCTAAAATTTCAATACCTAGGAGTAAAAACTCCATCAATATGTCCCAAACCTGACTCGGAGTAATCTGTTACAAAATAATGGGCCTCACTGCACACATATTCTCGTAAACTCAGGGATACGCTTTAAAAACACCAAATCTCTTAATGAACAATTAGGACAGATTTTAATTGAAGATAAATATCAATAACTTTGTATAAAACATATGTGTCTCCAAATAAATGGTAATGGTAATTATTAACAATTCTTATATGTAATTTTTCATGATTATATGGTTTTGTAAAATAAAATGCATATCTCAACCTATGATTTTTGGTTTTTGTAATCTGATAGAACTAGATGGAAAATGTATAACATTGAATGATTCAGATAAATAATGTTTGGGCACTATTGAAATCAATTTTCCATGTATCTATCTCATAAATATACTAAGGAATGTGATATAATTATTGGTTATATTTTTTAAGATAAATATACCAAACACCACATGTGAAAAGTATGTGGTGTTCTTCCAATATTTTTTTTAATAATAATTAGAACAATGGTAAGATTAGGGTTGATGAATCTTAATGCATGATTCGTATTTTATATTCTACAAATTTATTATTAAGAAATAATTAAATTAATCTGGAGTAATTGTTTGAGAATAAGTTGGATGAATGACGTACATAAGTTTTTGAATTCAATGATTATGTTATATAAATCATGAAATATATTATTATTTGTAGTATAATTATTCATTATGAAAGGAAAAGGATATGTTTAATAGTGATGATGACATAAAAAAGTGTCATTTTGATTAAATGACGGTAACCCCAAAGTGATCAAGATATTTAGAAAAAAAAATTTCATTGATAAACAGATGAATAATTTCTATAAAGCTAATTAGATATCCTAGTTTACCCTAGATCTAGTTATTGATCGATGGAAAATGATAACTATGTCGTCCGGGATAAGGTTAAAAACTCCATAGATTTTTGAAATATATCCATCAACCTTCATAATATACAACAAATAATGTTTTCCAAAATAATTAAATTTAATTCATGTTATTACTATTTTCATGAGAGTAAATGATGAGGGTTTCAAATATCCAAAATTTGAAAACCAAGGGATACATTGGGGAATTATAGGGGTAAAATTTATATTGATTTTTGGACATTATTTTTGATGTATTGTATATTTATCTTTTGGAAGGGGTTTAAGGTAAACAATTTTGGATACATTATTTTAAATATCAGATGATGTATTTTTGTACTGAATTTGAATTAATAATCTATGATTCAAGGAAATATAGTTATTAAACTGAATTCAAGGATTTCCATCATATTTATTTTGAAAATTATGTTAAATTATTTTTATAAAGGTACATCATGTATGTCGGGAGACACCCCATTATGTCTAGATTGTCCATGGGCATTGATCCTGGGATTAAAATATGATACGAGTCTCCTGCTAACTACTAGGCTATACGATTTAATGGTTATTGTGTAATTATTTAAGATAAAAATTTGATCAATAAATATATTATTATTGATTTATGAACTGAATCATGCAATTAAATTTAATCTATTCATCCAATATCATATTTTTACATCCCACCTTTGTTCTCTTATATGATGACATACTTATATATAAATTTAGCTCACTATCATGTATCGAACTATTTTCTCTAAAGAATGATTATGTATTAATTTTTGCACAATGAGTTTCTATAATAGGAAACTCTTGGAATTAAAACATTGATAACCCAAAATAATTTCAAGGCCAATATTTACTTAAATGGGGTTAGACTATAACACCCAATTATTTTGTGAAATTTTTGTTTTAAATAATTTTATCTCTTGGATTTTTTTTTCAATTCACACAACACTAAATATATATTTCGTGGTATTAAAACGCTTAGTATGATTCATGAAGCACCAGGTTAACATTGAAATACATGGAACATAAATTTTAAGAATTATTTACATTGAACACTAAGGTTAACATATGTTTCACACAAAACCAACAACTATGAGGTATTTCATAACATATAAGTTCGAATGTTACCAAATTATAATATATTATTAAAACTGTTGTTATTCAATATAGTAATATATAACATATTTATTATATTTTAATTTATGATTTTTATTAACAAACATAATAAATTTTTTTTATTAAAATAATACGAAATGAATTAATTATTTACAAACTATTATGTATATAACAACCAATTAAATATAAAGGGAGTATTTATTATAGAAAACTTTTCTTAGGATATAATTCTTTTTTAATACTATGAAAATAAACTATATATAAATTTCAAGTGTTATTAATGTAATATATATGTTATATATACAAAAAATATTTTTATATTCATCTAATATATTTTATTGCCATTTGATAAATATAAACCCAATTTAATACATAAAAGTCAATATTTTTATTATGTCTATTTTACCGCCTTATAAAATCAAACCTATTTTAAATATAAATTTTTTAACATTGATAAATATTATATTATATTATAAACATAATATTTGAAATATAATAATAAAATATTACATTATGCGCAATTTTTGTTATTTTTATGTGGATTATTATTTTTTATTGAATAATATAAAAATCTGCATTTTAATTTAAAACAACTTTTTGATCTAATTTATTCATATATTTATATTATATTTTAATATATTTTTAAATTTTAATTACATAAATTTTTTATCAATCTATCATATTTGGATCATTGGGAAGCATTTCACTTCAAAAAAGAAAATAAAACATAAAAAATCGTTTAATGTTTTTACTTTTATAACCCCATTATCATCCCTTTTGTGTGACTAAACATAAATTAATTACATCAACTTATATTATTGTAATTTTTCTGAATGGATTCCATATTTTGAATTAGAATAATTGATAATTTTTATAAGGATAAAAAAATTTCTTATAAAAATTAATAGTGGTGGTATTTAATATTATTTACAATGAATATGATTAAATTATGATTAAATGGTGAATAATCCCTAATATTTATTCTAATGTGTCCTATAATCATTTCAAAAATAAAATTTATATAAATATAATTACATTTTCCACCCTTGTATAGACATTGAAAATTATTTGATATTATTTAAATAAAAAAATATAGGTGTGTTTACCCTTTTCCAAAATATTACAGGAGTGCCACTCCTCATCTAATATAAATTATATCCACTACTCCCACATCCTCATAAATATCAAGACACATTGTTTTAAAATAATATTCCAAAATAACTACCAAAGATCCCTCCATTTCTCATTGAATCCTCACTTTTGAGGGATTCAAACCCAATGAATTCCGTTGATAAAAACCAAAAATAATTATCTGGAGAAGAGGTAACATCCACCCTCAGCCTCCTTTATCTTATTTTGAATCTCAATTACCTTTATATCCTTAATACATTTTTATTGAAAAAAATAGTATCCTAAATATATTGACATTTTTTAACTGTAATATATTTACCAACACATACAAGGACATCCTTCTAATGGGTAACAAAGAAACTATTTATGTCAACAAGAAACTAACCCAACAAAAAACGATGATTGTCCTTTCTTCCCATAATGCATCTCCATGTGGAATATATAACAGAAAATATTGTTTTTTATAATATTTATTATATATTTATGTCCATTACTCATTTTTAATTAGTATAAATAACATGTCTTTATACTTTCAATAACGTGTAAATAAAATCATGATTTTTTTGAAATTTTGGACTACCTCACCCTCAAAGTGACATGATTCATTCACACACAACATGGAATGTATAAAGGGTAGTTTTATTTAAAAATATGTGACATAAAATTATATATTGTATTCAATAAATAATTACCTATCTAAAATTTTAATATATATAATTTATTTATTATCGTCTCACATATTTATAACGTGATAACGTTGTTTGATGACATGCAGACTACCACCTCCTCGGTACCATGTGGTCCCTTTTAGCTCACAATATATATAAGTATATATTATTAAATAATATTTAATTCACGGTATAATTATCATTCAATAGATATTAAGTTTACGTATCATCTTTCCATAATTATTAATGATAAAGGGAAATGTTTCTCATGTGTATGTATGACCTAGCATCTCCATTATTGTAACGTTGATTCATTTCTCAAATCGAAATTAAATTATTTTTATTAAAAGTATACTTATTGTCTAAATATGATAATTAATTCGTTATCATAATTCTATAGGTTTTAATATAGGGGACCCTTTAACCATAGTCATCCAACCAATGTCATTTTTTACAAATAAACCAAATTTAGTCAAGACAGGCAACATAAACATACATGTCTAAACTGTTGAATACAACACGGTAATAATTTTAATAAATTTTAAAATATATTTTAAAATGTTTAATAATTAATGAATTAATTAAAATGAGTTTATTAATCTATAATATAAAGAAACACAAGAAAAGTGAGACTCAAGGTATGGGAATTTCCTCTCACTCTTTATTTTTGTGAGATGCATTCTTTATTCACAGCTCACTTTATTTATGTGCGGTATCGGACTCCCATGTAATGTATTGTCTTCATCTTACACTAGAAATATTGATATTTACCTAACAAATTTATGATTTTTTATCTTGGTTTTTATGTTTCAGAAGTTACTAAAGTGATAATGTTATTTTTTCTCAATTTGAATTAATTGAGACACTTGCCATTTAAAAAACAAATATTTTTATATGAGGTTTATAATAAACCATTGAAACGTTATAACATTAATATATATTATTTAATTATATTTTAAATATTCATTTCATTTAATTTTTCAACATTGGTTGTATTATTCATTGTTACGATGTGGTAAGAGTTTAATCAAATAGTCCCACAGTTTATCGAGATTGATTATGGTCAGGTTTTCATTAATGAAATATTTTGATCCATATATAAATAAAACACATTAATTTTTTTCACCTCTGCCTATTATTGATGTATTCATGTATCATTAACATGTTCTCATTAATTTTTACATAATATAACTTATAACAAAATTTGAATAAAATATGATCTTATACCTCTCTTCTGCTAGAAATGAATGTTTCCTAAAAAACATGTTTTCGAAAAAGGTTCCATTAAAATTATCTTATTATCATATGATCATTATATGAATTTTCACCTTTTGTTAACTAATAATGAGAAATTATATTTTTACAAGGAATCTTATTTTCATTTTGTATTTTTAGAACGTTTTAAATCTACCTATGGGAAAAACTAACTGTTCTATATGTAACGATTTACCCAACATCATTTCATTTAAGCAACCTCTACATTTTATAATAGTTAAAATTTAATAAAATGTTATTAAATGATATTTTAAAATAGGTGGTTTTCAATATTATTTTATATGTTGATAAGGAATTAAAAATGTTTTCAAGACCCTATATATGTTTTCAAAAGAGAAAAATATTATTTTTTTACAATGATTATTTTATGAGTTTTCATGTTTATTTTCATGAAAATGGTTTTCAAATGGTTTTATATTTTAAGAGGAATTTTTTCAATTGATACTAGATAATTAAATCGATAGGTTTTTCTATGTATCATTCAAAGAAATTTCCCATCAAATTTATCTTCCATTGGTATTACACATTCCTTTTTAGGAAAATCATTCAATATTTCTATTCATATTATGTATCTGAATGGTTTATTATTTATGTAATAATGTCAAATATAACCATTTCTATTTCATGGGTGAAATTTTTATGACACTAGATTATTTTCATGCATTATGATTTTATAAAATTATTAAAGATCATGTCACTTTTCCAAAATATAAGATTTTATTAAATGTTTATGACTCCAATTTGTTTCCTGGATTATGATATGATTTTTTATTATCTGGTGGAACATTTACTTATGATTCTATTTTGAGATGTGTAGGACATATATCTCCCACCAATGCATTGTGTATGGATTTATATCTCATGAGATAGATTAACATGGTATTTGGAATGATCCTAGACTAATAATATGTCCATGGGAGCGAACCATGACAACCATGAGGGTATGAGGAGTGACCTTATTCTACATAGATGGCCATATGAGTGAATCATGACTACCAAGATGGTATAGGTAGAGAACCAATAAGAATAAGAAGATATTATTATTTATTAGTTTTATACTATGAAGTTCATATTATATACTTATATGTTTCAAACAATTCTATGTTTTAATCCTACAATATGATTTCATGGATTATGTTCTTTATTTTTTTATGAAACATGTCTTATAAACTATCATCCTTTATGTGATGATTCATGTTTATGATATTTTATATTCATTATATGATCTAAAAATGTTTTTATCACATTAACATACTCCAATGATCATATTTATGATTATATGTATCCCTTTTTTACCATTACAGAGACTCTAAGCTCGCACCATTATAGGTTTCCATCTCAATCTTATGAATATATGTATTAACAATGTTGTTTATACTATGGTATCTTGTAATTAAAAAACTATATGGAGATAATTTATCTCAATTATGTACCATGGATCATCTTTCTATGTTTCCAAATAAATTTTAATAATACCATCTTTGGGTTTCTATTTTTTGTATTCTTTTATGTATTTTTGAAAAAGTGATGTAATGTTTATCAACATTATTATTGGGTCATTATATTATTCCATTGAGATTATTGGTGAATAGAGAGGATATATATAACCAAGCTCCAACAGGGTGAAATGAGTCCAATGATTTCTTTATATATCGATAAATCAATTTATGAATATTGGGACTTATAAAATAACATATTCATTGATTGTAGGACACATATTTATCAATATTACCCTATATATCAAATAAAATAAAATTTAATACACATTATATATAAATGATTCATTGTTTTAGAATTAAATATATCCTTGATATTTAATATAGATATTTTGGGGAAATTATATTTCCAATAATCATTGGAATGTGATCATTTAACGTGATTTTTAATGACTAAAATAGTGAATTAATGAAGTGATTGTCAATACAACCCTTATTTAAGATTATCATAAAACATCCTAGGGAGGAATACAGACTGTATCATTATAACATATCCCAATTCAGATATTTTTGATTTAGTGGATATATTCGTTGATGAAATGAAATACCATTATAAGTTCATTATAAATGTTCTTAAGGAAAGGGTCCTTTTAATTTTGAATGGTATTTTCATAATCCCATTCAGTGAAAAATACATTTCAAAAAGTATGTCTTCAAAAATAATTTCATAAACAAGAAAATGAAGCTTTAATGAAATGATGTTTATATCTTTGGGTAATTATATAAATGTTGTAATGAATATTCCTTTTTAACGATAAATAAGTTTGAAAAGTGGCTTGATTGAAAATTGAAAAGAATATTCCATTTAATTTTTCAAAATGTGATGAAAGGGTAAAAATTATATTTGATTTTAAATATATAATTTTTAATGAATATTTTTTGTAACTAATTTATAAATAAAATTCTTTTTATGAAAATTGATTTTCTATTAATGAGATAAATTATGTAACCTTTTATTGTATCTATTTCTCTATAATTTTAAGTACCAATGAGTTGAAATATGGTTTTTTAAAATGAAAAAATTAATTTAAAAATACATAAGGTTAATATTATATGTTTTATTAAATAATGATCATATAATTTATTTTAATTGAAATTAATGAATAAACAGTCTCGATTAGAAAGTGATTAAAAAATAAACCCATAAAAGGATCATAACATGGATGTAAGAATTATTCAATGAAATAATTGTATGAATGGTATATAAATATTACTAAAATAAGTGGATACCCAAAATAATATTCAGTGTTAATTTTACATATATTCCTTGAATATTAATTGTGACTAGAATGTAATTTAATCCTATGAAATATTATTGAGTTATGATATTCATTACAACTAAATATCATTTAATTAAAATCCTCAAAAATGTAATAATTAAAATATAACCCTAAAATTACATGAATAATGATATATTTATTATATTACATGTCTACGGGCATTATATACCCAATATAAATTTTATTAGTTTCAAAACATTACAATATTTTTTAATGAAATTAAATTATGATGAAATCCTATACATTATGGTTCATTTGGGTTAAATGTTTTGTAACATAATGTATAATGGTTTCAAAAAAATATATTAAATTATTCATGAAAAATATAATTATTCATGATATCATACATTATTAATTAATAACATATTATTAAAAATATTCCGTAATATTTAAATGTTTTTATCATTTCAGGTGTTAATTGCCACACTTTCGGGTATATTTTGACATCTTATTTTTTAACTCTTAATTCAATCATGATTTATCAAATAAAAAATGTTGTTATATATTTAAATATAATTAATATTTCTGGTATATTTGTATGCTATAATACATAAAATTTTTTGTTAATAAATGAAATACATCGTTCATGGAGATGACCAGTCTTATATACTCCTGGTCACTTTTTACATTTTCTTATCATATTAAATGAATGAAATCTAAGATATATATATATATATATATCATATCATATTAATATAATATTAATTTCATATATATATATAATATTTTTACTATTCTTATCCCTAATATGTCACATGTAATAAATGAATGAATAACATTTCTTTGGTAGTCGGTAGTCCTTCGTACACATGAGGGATGATATTGTATCAACATAAAATATAGTGAATCATGGTATTTTTCCTATAATAATTAAAGAATCATAAAAAACATAATTATCATATGAATAATTTATAATCTATAAATCCATCATTATTTAATAATCTGATAGGTGGTCTTAAAAATGGTACGATATGGGATCATAATGTTGTAGTCCATTGTATATTAAAAAATGTTATTTATTCAAACAATATGACTTCTAGGATGAGGTTATAAAATTTGGGGATTGATTTGGGGAGGTATTATCTAAAACACATTGGTTGTAATGTGTGGTGTATATAAGATAGGGGGTTCCTTTTATAAGAATATTAGGTTCTAGTCATGTAATTGTTTGGAAGAGTGAATTACACCAACATTTTTGTCCCATTTACTAGGAAAAATAATTATCCATTATCGATAAACGAAGACATAATTTCCATATGTGTCCATGAAAAGGGGTTTAGAAAATAACTTGTTCATTTTTATTCATTATTGTCTATGTTTTACATATAAGTAAAGTCATTTTATCCTTAATCATTGTAATTAATATGAATGATTTTCTGAAATCAATTTGGTCAAATATAATTTAGCATTATTAAAATTTATAAATTATTTATTTTAGAAATATTGATTCCATTTTTTCAACATTAATTAAAATAAGTTTAAAAAATGAATCTAAAATTAATACCACAAATGGGATAATCTAACATGGTTTATATGTAATGTTTTTTCAAAGATCATAATTTTTTGTTATAAATATTAAATATATAAATTATTTGAATGTAAAAAATTGATTAATGGATGTATACTTAAAATATAATTACCATAAAACTAGATAGTGATATAATTTAACATTATAAATTATTTGGATGAAAAGGTAGTTGTAGAATTGCAACATGATATTTTTCCCTATTCATCAAAAATGGAACTTCTTATAACTATAAAAATAATTCATCCAAAGATAATATTTTTATTTTTAATTGAAATATTATGTTAATTTATTCTTATTAAATTACTATTAATTTGAAATACTAATTTTAAATAATTTGTTTTAGGAATTGGTAAACCAACTTTTAGGAAAATACCGTTTTTATGAAATCATTTCTTTTTTAAAAATAATGGTTATAATTATTTAAAAACATTACATAAAAAATAATTGGGCATAATATGTATTTTTTAATATGTTTTTCAATCATATTATTAGATTAAATTATAATGGTTAGGTGATAAATATCATATTAATTAGTAATATATTTTTTATTTCATTGTTCAGTAAAAAAACTTCCATGTAACCAGATATTTTAAAGAAACTCATTTTTGTGTGTAACATATGGTAATAATTTATAGTGTTCATTGATAGCGAATAAATATATTGATTTTTTTGAAAATGTGAATAAATTGTAATTTCTTTGGATTCTATATTTGATTCTACACATGGTGTTACTTTTTAAACACGGTATCAAATTTAAATTTCATATTTTAAAATTATAGTGTGGCACATTGTTCCATGATGAAATAAATTACATAATAGAAATTTAAACATGATCTTATTAATAAAGGCTTTCAAATTTCTATTTTTTTAAATCCCTATATATTTATAAGTTTTTTTAAAATGTATTCTAACTAAGAGACAAAAATAAGTATAATGGTCATAAAAAACAACATATAATTCGATTTCAATGTAAAATAACATCGGCATAAATTGAATATATGGAATTTGAATAATATCAGTAATAGTTATAAGAATTTATTAAGTCATTGAACTAAAAAACGAATGATCAATGGAATGTTTAGGGGCTCAACACCTTAATTATTATTGGTGAGAAATGCACATTGATGTCATGAGAAATGATTGTAAGAAGATATAATTTCATTTCAATATCCTACATATAAATATGATGAATTATTTTAGTATAGAGGAAAATAAGAAAATATACTTACATGATATATTAATTTAAACCCAATTTCATCCATTGTTTGTCCATCGATAAATTTCCCATTCACTGATCATTCTAATTAATAATTATCCAAAAATAAATTTTATTCATATGGAACAACTAGAATTTAATTTTAATGTATTAAATGCTCTATAAAAGAGTATGAACATTTATATATGTCACTTAATATTTTTAAAAACAAATATTATTTATACATTAATATCTAAGCCAGAAAAAATAATTCTACGGGTTCAAAATTTATATTTTTTCTACAAATATTTATGAAAAAATTTCATATTAACATGGACATCACATATGTCAGTGGTTGGCATGAAATATTTAACATCCATCAGTCATTAAATCTATCCTAACAAATTTTCTATGGGTCACAAGTTTTCCCACTAACTTTGAGATTATCTTTTTTTGAACTATATTAATTTTATTCTTATGATGTTCCCAAAACCATGATGGAAATCCTTAAAATACTGTTAATCATTAAATAACAATTTACTAATATTTGAAATATTTATTTTTTAAAATGTATTATATTTTTATTTGAATATTATTACAATTAAATTTATGATCATTTAAACTATAATGGTAATGAATACCATTTAGCTTTGGAATGTAAAATGTAAAGGCATTATTCCTAAAATATAATTTATACTAAAACATATTCTTTCCATATAAATATCCCAAAATATCCATATTATTTTGAAATCCATAACACATAAAACCTATATATATATATATATATTAATTAGTTCTAATATACGATGAATATTAGCCTCAATAACAAATAATGGTATCCTAAATACTTTGGTTATTTAATGTGCTATTTATTCTAAAATTTACCCGGATCGTTAGTTTTTTCATGATTCTTTCAACAATAATACTATCGGTAAAATGATTCAAAAAAATTATTTCCTCAAAATAAATATGTGCTTAATCTATTTTATTTATTGTTGGGTTTTTTATAGTCTTGGTGTTACCCTTTAGAAGAGGTTGTTGGCTCGGGGTAATGCTTGGGTTCACCATATTTATTGTAATGAACTATAAATAGATCCATAAGATGTGGTTTATTTTAATTCATCATACAAATCATTATTATTTAGAAAGAATTTTCCTCATTATATTTTTTCTAACAATAAATCAATACCATGTTATGTGGAGAAATTTTCCTTGGTTTCTCCATCTTCATTCCTTTTTTTTGGAAATATAGAATTTTTTTCTCCATGGTCTCCACCAATCAATCACATAGAAAACACCATAATTCCCATATTTGGTGACTCTATGAGTTGGTAATGTTATATGATATTAATCATATTTTTGTTAAATTGATAAGGAATACAAGTAATATATTTTACTCATATCGAAATCCTATTAGGTTTCTCATCTTCACTACCTTGTCATTGAATTTCAATGATAACAGTATTCTATTAGGTTCCATCCATTGACTAAATCCCAGAGGAATAGTGTATGAAACAATTATCATAGTGGGAAGACCATATAATCACTTATTATATGTATAACTCATGATAAATTATTTTCATTCTAATACACCATATTTTTAACATTGGTCATTCATTATGATTATCTATTAAAATCCTTCAAAATGGGTTTTAATAAAATTATTAATTATAGATGGCATATCCCTCATTAGTGTTAAACCATGATCATAGTATGTCCATTTTCCTATACCTCGTTATGCTTTAGTAATGATAGAAAAAAAAATTTCATAGTTATTAACCTAAGGTACATATGTGTTATATCCACTTCCACTAGTAGTGTGCATAATATTATGTAAAACAGAGGAGATCTATATAGTCTCATCCTTTCCAGAACATTAATATGCTCTTCTATACATATCCTCAAATTCTATCCCAGGGATATGTTACCTAATTAATTTTTCTATAAACTAGTTTCCAATGTTTCAAATAGACATATTATGATACCTACTTTAGTAAACCAAAAAATAGTATCATGGAGTTAGTTCCTACTGCCATTTTCATGGAATAGAATACAAGGAAGCAAGTCCCAAATGACCAATCAGTATAATATTCATGGTAAAATATACAAAAATATAATTTTTAAATTAAATTTTAATAGAAATAATTAGAAATATTTTTTGAAAATAATTATATTCCATCTCTTGTATATTTTCATATAATTAATAATAATCTTCATCGAATCCTTAGGAAAGGAAAGAAATTCGTGTGAGTGAAAATTCCAATTAATGATTTAATATTGTATGAAAGAACATATTAATGAGAATAACCACTATATAAAGAAAAAAACACAACAAAAATTCCATGTAATCATTAAAATAAAAGTAATTTCATAAATATAATGGAATTTTAACCAATTTTAAATATATAAAATTTAAATTTCATGACTATCATAATAATATAAGGAAGACTCAACACAATATGATAAATAAATAAATCACATTCCTTTTAATAAATATAATATGAATAAAATGAACCTATATATATTATCATAGTGAAATTCCCGTGTATAATAATCATAGAATTATTAAAGGAGGTAATGATTATATATTTTATTCCATGTTTCCCAAGTACATGGTACCATTACAATCAAAACCATTCACAATATAGTTTTAGAAAAAATGGTTAAAACCCAACATAGATAAAGATGATGAAAAGATTATTCCCAAGATAATACATATGCATAGATGGGATATCTATTAATGGGCTCCAATCAGGTTGTACTACTAAGTATCATTCCTAATATATCAATGAATTTATTTATAAACAATGTTTTTTCACATAAAATATTTTAGTGATTAAATGACACAATTTTATGAACATTTCCTTAAATTTCAATTGTCATTAAATTTAACACATCAAATTTAGATATGTTATATCGTTTCAAAAATAAAATCATCCATGATTTGTAATAGGGATATTTAGGGGGAACCTAATGTCTAATGATCTGAGGAATGTGAGTAGTTCAATGAATTTAATTGATTACACAAATCAATCAATGTACTAAATGTCAATACATACATTACAAATAATTATTATAAACCATAATGTGAATGAAAAATAATATAAACAATACAACATATCCCTAGTGTATTATATGAAAAATTAGGGATGTTTACATTGATGTATAGAAGGAGTATCTGAATATCATTAAATATTTATTTGAGGGGACCATTTTCTTCATTTTGAATTAAATTTTTTAAAAATATTATATTTCCAAATAACATTTAAAATGATTCTTTAAAAAAATATTCTGAACATATAAATGTAATTTTCCAAGAAATCACTTTTTTGATTGTGGTTAATTACATAACATTCATAAATATAATTCTATTCACATTGTGAAAATAATTGAAAGGTTATTTGTATTGAATGAGGACTGAAGATTCAATTAAAAAATATTTCATAAATTTAAAATGAGTATATATATATTTTAATAAATATTTTTGGAGTCTATAATGAAAATAGTTTTTTTATAAAAGCAAGGTTTTTATTAGAATATTAATTTCCAACTGAAGTCGGATATTATATCATGATTTATCAGAATATTTTATCATGAATTTAAAGTACTAAAGAGTATAAATATTCTATAATCACTGGAAAAATATTATAATTAACCATATGAGAAAATATTTTAAGCGATTACTAAACAATGATAATATAATTTCCATTAGAGGAAATTAAAAAATTATCAATCTAGAATAGATTGTGATTTTGAAGAAAACAATTATAATTATCATATCATTGAAGTGAGAATAAATAAACGAATCTATAATATGTATCACTTTCAAATAATGATAAAACATGTGGATATAAAATAATTGATTATAAAAATTATTCACACATGTAATCCTATGATATTAACTATAATTACGATGTAATACAATCATATAAAAAGGAATTGGGTTATGAAATTATTTACTACCTGGTGAAATTAAATTCAAATCCCCTTAGATATGATAAATAAATGTAAATTATAATTTAATAGTAATATTTTATTATTAATGATATTACATTTTAATTGAAATTATGTACTCCATATAAAATTAATTGGTTGATTGTATTTTAATAAGACTCATTGAAATGAAATTGACTAGAAATCACTTACATTTTGCATCTGTTTGGTTGAATGTTTGTTAAACCCTTATAAATTTAAATTGAAAATTTTATTAACATATTAAATTGATATATTTATATTTATTATATCATATACGGTCAATTAAAAAAATATTATTAGATATTTGTTAATGATCATTCATTATTGTCATCATTTCAGGTGTTAGATTCCTTGTTTTTTGATAATGTTTTTACATGTTAATTTTTGTTCCTATTACATAGATCATTATTACATCAAATAAGAAATTTAATTCAACATTTTAATATCATATATATTCATTTAATATTTATTTAATGTAATACATGAAATTTTGTGATAGAAAATTAAATTCATAGATCATGGAGAAAGTAGGTTGTACATATGCATAAACGATGTTTACAATTTTATCATATTGACTAAAAGAAATAAAAATATTATATATATATATATTATCATATCATTATCAGTGTTATTCAATATATATATATATCATATATTTTCTAAACCCATCAATAGTACATTACATTTTTAGGACAAAAAAATTGCATCACTCCGTGAGACAATAGAACACCATACACATGAACAATGGTATCATATTCCGCTAAAATGGAAATAAAGAAGGTGTGTGATATATAATAATTAATAAAACATAGATGAATTAAAAATATCATAAAAATAAAATATAAAATAGGAATACATCATTAACCAAGGCCATGAATAATGATAATGAAAAAATGAATGACATCAGTTCAGGTAGTGGTATTTTGCAATACAACCAAAAAATGATTTCCTAACTCAATTGATGGATGTGTGTGATGGTTTAGGTATTTACCATTAAAAAATTATTGTACATCTATGATACTAGGGATATTATATGATAATATTATAATATTAATTTAATGAGTTGGATAAGGAATAAATTTAATTTATTTTAGAAAAACATTTCATCTTCTTTGGGAATCCCCTATAAGATTTTACTAAATCCCATAAAGGTATATTCATGAAAAAATATGGTATATTTTTTGGGTTATATATATTGGGGATTGATTTTTGATGGTCATAAAAAAATTGTGTGAAGTGGAGAGGAGTGTTTGTGTCATTTTACGAGTGGGGTGGTGTGTACACTCATAAATTTCAAAACAACGAATTCGAACAACATTTTTAATGTCTCAGAACTTCCATATTTATTTTATTATCTTTATAGATTTATTCGGAGACTGTTATCTCTAATTGAACATGATTTTGAGGCCTAGAGTGCCCAGAATATAATTTTGAAAAATTTTTATGGTACATTCAGTAAACACAAGATTTGGATTTTCTAACATTTGAACGAGTTCTTGGATTGAAACATATGAGGACACTGTTGAACAAAAAACATATGGATTCACCAAGAATGGAATTAACATTGGCTGGAAATGGCCTAATGGAAATGTTTATTTTTTGAATTCTCAAAAAATACTATAAAAAACTCAAAAGGTTATTTTATTTTCTTTCTCATCCGGTGATCGGCAGACAATGTTACTATTGTGCGATGATGAATCAGCGATGAAGCGACGATGAGAAATAATGAAGAGGTCTATTAATGGAATATTTCAAGCAGTGTAACGATGAAATAAATGGAGCATAATAGAAACGATGATTCATAAATAGAACTACTTAATGAAGAGGTGTCACAACATAACTGAAACACAAATACTTGTTTCATTTTATTTCTTGGAATGTAGGAGATATCATAATTAAACATTATAGACACTACGATGAATTTGAAATGGGAATTCCTATCCAATGAAGATTGTAAAAGAATTCTTTTGATAATTCATCATCTTTGGCACCCTCTCAAAGAACTAAGCCAGAAGTGACAATTTTGACACATTTAACTCCCAAGGATGAGTGGTTTGGCATCAAACATCAGTGTGGTAGGGGTTTGGTTTTGTATCTCAAATTTCACTACCTATCTACTTCTTCTATAAACAACAAACATAGACCATCTCATGAAATGGTTGATCTATGATTCAATAATTTATGCAGGAGGGTGACTTTTCATGGATGTTTATTATCCGAGATTCAAACTATGCATGAAATGTTTGAACATCAGTAACTGAACCACCACCTTGATTTAAACCTATAACACATAAGTCCCAAGCCAAAATGAATAAGACCGGAGAACATCTTATCATGCATTCTTTGTGGGCTCATTATCATTGTGTTGAATGTTTGATTTTGGGTCCTGCGTGCCCATGACGAGAGGGACCCACAGTGGTCCGTTGTTGCTGTATTAGGATATGGATCGGGGACACACATCGGTGCTGCAAGGAAGTAGGATGCCACAACAGGATGGATGCAGCGACTTAGTGATGTGGTGCCACCCACCGTGTGGATGGTGGTCTCGTGCTAGGGCCACCCTAGTGGTGACCTTCCATGGTCTGTCATCCATGAATAGATGGGCCTCATGTCTGCGGGGCCAACTAAAGCCATATGTGGATCTTCTGCTATGTCTCAGTAGGGCAACACAATACTAGACTGAAACCATGACAGACTAGGCTATGGCTGATAGGTTGGGCCCCCAGTCCAGCGGGCCAAGATAGACCCACGCCAGTGGACCAGAATAGCGCCGAAGGTCTGGATCTGCATCAAGTGTGCCGGACCAACACCAGAAGGATGGACCAGCACAATTTAGGCCAGGACAGACTAGACCAAGTCTTCAGGTGACCCGGTAGGATAGATCCTCAGCCAAACCGGGACGCGACCACCAATGCCTAGTGGTCCTGGTCTACAAGTTTTTCTTGGACAGACCGACGCCAACCCTAACTTGGTTTGCTTGAGTCCATCTAATTAAACCTGGGTATGTGGGATCCTTGGGCCTGGTTGGTTGGGTCGGTCTGACTTGGTCAGAAAGGGCCACGTCACAACCACCGAACTGTTTACTAAAACCTATGTATCTTACAAATGACATATCTAGTGGATGAGTTGTTTTTTGGGGATGGTACCCTCTTGAGGAGGAAAATACACCGGTATGCTTCATGGTAACTTTTATAGAAATTTATATGCATTTAATGGATTGGGGAGCAGTTCTCCAAAGTGGGCTACGTATGGAACCATGCTATTGGATGAGACTTAAATACTGCTCGACGACGATACATTGGAAAGAATCTCTATGTGACCCTGTAGGTTGATGTTTGGGAGTGGATTTGTGTCACCCAACAGACCCGAGTTTCTCAAGAGGAGGTGTACCTCAGTTCGGCCATGGTGGGAAGTGGCTTTGTTTGAACAACCAGGCCCACAGTGGGGAGGGACTCAGTGTGACCAAACATACCCGAATTCTTCATCAAGGATGAGTACCACAACAGTTCATGGTTTGTGGTAAGTAGCTATGTGTGACCCCGTATGCCCATTGTACTCGATATAAGAGGATTTCTCTAGTAGCTGAGTTGTTCGTTGATATGACTAACGATTCTAAAATAACAATCGAAGAATATATCTGGTGTGAGTTGTCTTATGATTCATTCAATACTCTGTGTATTGTTGTTTGGACTTTCCATTTTTTTTGGTGTCCCTGTGGATTACTTTTTAAACCACCCATGCATGAAAATCAACCACACTAGTTTTGTTTGGTGCAGACGATCGATGATTCGACAGAGACATTGGTGGACCAGGACGGAGAGGTGATTATTTAGATGAGACAGACAGACTCTATTCCGGTTGAATTGGTGGCCTAAGACTATGTAGGACCAAGGAGGATTGGGTGGACATGATTTTCTAATTCGACTTCAAGTAACTACACTAATCTCATGGTGAGGTGGTTTTTTCCATGGATGGCCATGAGAGTTTCTTTTTTGTACTTTTTGTTTTATTCCTTTTGTTTCTTTAGTATTCGAGCTCACATAAATTGGTTTTACTTATAATCACCTTTGATTTAGTGATATGTTTTTCCTTTTAGGGTGTGGGGATTGGTTGGGTGTGTGTTTCTGTATATAGGTACTTAGGATAAATGACACCCACATGGTGGTTGTTGCCTTCAACGCTAGTCACCAACCCCAAGCCATCAGGAGGTGGGCATGGGGTAGTCATTCCACCGGTCCTGAGGGATGGGTCATGATAAAATTGAATCAATGGGTGGTCAATCCTACTAAAAATACTAGGAGTCTGTGTTTTGTTTTGGAGATAAATGTTAGGTGCTTTGATTCTGCCTTTCAAATTTGGGGAGTCTGGTGTTGGTGCGAAGGCCAACATATCCAAACACTAAGACCATGAATTCATTTATTCATCTCAATGCATGAAAACATTGGTTGCATAAGGGTATTTTTATTTCTAATACGAGTCATATCACCAGGTATATCTTTCAAACTGTGATATATCTTGACCTATCTCTGGATGCCTTCATGTGGATGATCAGTTAGGATCCTGATACGTGGTTGTGAGGAAAACCTATCAAGAGATGATGCGTCCATTCAGGTACTAGTGCTTGAGATGACCCAACCAGGTGGTTCCCCAGTTCGACCACCATAAGATGGTCTAAATCTACTGCTACAGGTTTCGTGAGAGGATGTGTGTAGACTCAGTTCCTTGCACAAGTTTCACATAAAAAGACCTCCTAGGTTCAGGGATGAGATAGATCCTTAGGTCACTGAGGACTTGCTAGAGGCTATAACATCGTTCTTCCCCTTAGCGAGGACATCTCCTTCCCAGATGGGGATCATGGAAGAGTGCCTTCTGTAGGTCTTAGTAGAGTGATGGTGGAGCCAGACCCCCTAGAATGATGACGAGGTGACCCTTAACTATGTATACATTTAGAATATTATTTGGGAGGTATTTTCCCCCACGACATAGTGTTCTATTCACATTCAAGAGCTAGTTCACCTTTATTAGGGCAGCGTGATGGATGATGAGTACTTAGGTAGGTTCACTGAGAAATCATGTTACTCCACATATATGGGGTGAGACCCTTTCTTCAGTGGTCGAGACTTTATGAAGGGAATTGCATGGGAGATATAGGCATCGTTGTTGTCTCTCGGGATCCCCACCTAGGCTGGGGTGGTGGAGAGAGCCCTTCCTTGAGAGAGCATCATGGGGGAGTAGGAACTAAAATCTAGAGCCACCAATAGACTTCATGCAGAAGATTCATCAATAGGTAGATGATAGTAGAGAGATGGGACACTGTGGGCCAAGTCTTTTTTAGTCTGACCCAAGGACTCAGGGTCGATAGTGCAGGGATCACAGACTAGAGGGAGTCTGTTGGGAGACTGGTAGTGCCTTACCTATGGTGGGTAGGGACATATAGCATGTGACTTCCCAACTCATCATAAAAATGACCGACAGACAGCCGAGGAACCGTTGTGGACAAGGAAACGATTTGAGCGAGGAAGTTCGTAGGGCGGAAGATGAGGCAGGTGAGCTAGCCGAGTAATAGGATGTGGGTAATGGTTTTAGGTGTTACCACCATGACCATATAGTGGTCCATCACAACCTCAATGATAAGGTAGGTATGTGTAAGATCAGTTGCATGTATCAGTGGCATATGACAACGATGCCATAGAGATTATTTTATGTATGCTCCGTGTATTCTCCGTCCTAGATTCAATTCTTATAGATTTTATTGATAGATAATGCTTCAATTGCATGTATCTCATATGGATATCAAAGATCTCGGTGGAAAAATTGGGCCAATCCTATCATCTAGGGACTCCTACGATAGGGGATTCAAAGAATACACACTAAATCCAGTATTGTGAGCTTACTATATGAGTCTTGATCCTCGAATAGGAACTCATAGTAGATGCGTAGAGAGATTACAAAATAATATACTGTATAGACTCTCTATCACCATTCTATGCACATATTGACATTAGTATAGTTACAGTTCAATGTGTCCAGGTAGATGGGACCATGATTTCATTAACCTACCAGACAGAATCCCTTGCAGTGTTGGATAGACATTTTTGGAGGAGGGTGTGGCAGAACACTCACCAGTTGGCTAGGCCATCCATTTCTGAAGTGTATTATTGAAGTCTTAGCATTCCTATAACGGATAATGATTACTATAATGTTTTTCATATGGATGTTTTGATACTACCACATCGTAAAGGGGTCAAATTTTACATTGACCTATACCTCAGTACGACACCAATATAAACACCATAATATCAGATTACTCACTCAGAGCTTCGCAAGATGACGAGATATATATAGGAATTATATGAGAAAGATCATGTATGGCCCATCATTTCACAAGGGACAGACCCAGTGATTTTTTCAAGAATTCAAAGGGGTGTTGGAGGTTTTTTGTCGACATTCGATGCCAAATCCATTTCACCATGACGAATAAGTATTCACTACCGATAATTTGTGACCTCTTGGACCAGATGGAGGGAGTGAGGTGTTTCTAAATGTAAGATCTCAGATTGGGATATATCCAGTATCGATTATAGGATGAGGATGTACGGAAGACAACCATCAGGTACCAGTAAGTCCAATATGAGTTTCTGGTGGAACATTTCAAAATAAGAAATTCCCTAACGGTGTTCATGGGCATTATGAATTGGATCATCCTGCCATACCCTGACCGGTTCATCATAGTCATCATCAATGAAAACCTGGTGTACTCAGTGTTGGAGGAGGAGCATATTACACACCTACGGATAGTTTAGAACAAACTTTGAAGGAACCAAATTTATTGAAATCTGTCGAAGTGTAATTTTGGGATTAAGAAAGAACTCTTTCTGGGACATGTCATCTTAGAGGTTAGAGTTGTAGTGGATATGGTGAAGATAGAGGCATTGATAAATTTGGAGTCTCCCAAGAGCATGAATTAGGTGAAAATGTTCTTGGGGTTGTCTGGTTACAATTAGAGGTTCATTCCCAACTTATCCAAAGTATAAGCACCCTTATCGTCTTTGAAATGGAAACGAAACCCTTCATGTAGAATAAGAAATGGCATCAAGGTTTCTAGGAGATGAGTTGGAGTCTAACTAGTGCCCACATCATGAGCCTACCAGATGAGGGTGTTGAGTATATGGAATATAATGGCAGATCAGGGAAAAGACTAGGATTTTACCTGATGTTGGAGCAAGCATTGATCACCATTAGCTCACTCCAGTCGGGGAAACATGATCAGAACAACATGGCCTCAGACCTAGAGTTATCATCTGTGGTCTTTTCCTTGAAAATGTGTCGATATTACCTGATGTGTTATTGATTTATAATTCACTCTAACCACAAGAGTCTTAGGTATAACATTTCCCTAAAGTAAATGATCCTGAGAAAGTGGAGAAGGATAGAGTTCTTCCTGGACTATAAAATTGAGAGAGTGTATACTCTTAGGTTGGAGAATGTTGTGGAATTTGTCCTCATTTGGAGGACTGGTTTACAGCTACTGAGTGAGGTGAAATTGAAGTCAATTGTGATGTAGGTATCCTTTGTGGATGATTGTGGGACCGCTTACCTTCGGTCAATGATTATTACTCCTCCACTCTTATAGCATGTCTGGGAGGCACATCTAGTGTATGTTGACTGCGTGTCTCTACTTGCTCATTTATCGTCATCATGGTCTCCTAATATATTTTCAATAGGTGTGGAGCACAAAATCATTTTCAGAGGGCACACCAAAGTACCAGTGATGTTGTGGGGGATGTTTTGAGATTGTTCCATACATAAACCATGGTGGTACATCCTAGAATGGGGAAAAGGTATCAGGACTTCTGACATTAGTCCTAGTGTCCGAGGATAAAGAATGTTGTGGCCAAGTTCATTTCTTGATGACTCACTTGTTATCATGTGAAGGTTAAGCATAAGGTTCTTTCAGGCATGACCTATCCACCTAAGGTACCAGTGTGGAAATGAGATGGTATCATGATAGAATTTATGATGGTGTTACCCCATACGTCAAGAGGCCATTATTCTATGTGGGTGATTTTTGACTGACTCACCATGTCAGCTCTATTCCTACGCATCTATGAGTAGGGTCTGATAGAGGGATTCAGATGACTCTGCATCTAGGAGATAGTGTGACTTCACAATGTGACATGGATGGTCATCTCAGAACATGATGTTTATTATACACCCCAATGGTGGAATGGATTATTTGTAGTGTTGGGGATAGAGCTGTGATTAATCATAACATTTTATTTCCAAATAGATGGTAAGATGGATCAGACCATGTAGACCATAGAATAATTGCTTCGTGCTTGTGTACATGACATTGGTTTTAGTGGGGTGGACCACCTTCCACTAGTGGAGTTTGTGTACAAAAAAAGTAGCTCTCAACCATTGGCAGGTAACCATTCAAGGGCTTGTACAGGCGGCTTTGCAGATTATTAATATGTTGGACAGAATCAGGGTAGATGACACTCATGGGCTCGAAGATGGTATGGGCTACCATTGAGAAGGGGAATATCATCTTGGAGTGGATGAAGACTTCACAAATCTTGAATAGCTATTATGCCTATAGGTTCTCGATATCCTTGGAATTTGAGGAGGGAGACAATGTGTTCTTTCAGATACTACCACGGCGAGGGTTACAGATATTAGGTCAGGGAAACAGGCCATCTACCTGATCGTTGATCCCTTTTAGATCCAGAGTATATTGGCGAGTTGGTTTACCACCTATACTATCCCCTATAGATTCACTAGGTGCATGTTGTTTTCCACATGTCATAGTAGATGAGTACGTGTATGATTCATTGCACATCATCGACTTGGGTGAGCTGGACATTGATGACAGGGCAACATTTGTGGAGTTCCCGATGGTGATAGAGGATCAACAGGTCCATGTCCTACATGGGTGGTCGATTTCTCTAGTGTGAGTTTGGTGGAAAATTGGGAATTTCAAGGAGAGAACATAGGAGAGGGAGGATCAGATTCATGCTCAGTATCCCCATCTGCTTTATTTGTTTTTGTTTTGGATTTCAGGGATATAAATCCCTATATTTAGGAGAATTTAATGTCATGTAAATGTGGTGTAACATTTTTTATTTATATGGAATAATTATAAGACTAAACACTTTGAAGGAATGTGATTCTAGGGCCCGAAGACCCCAAAATAGAATTTTGATATTTTGTAAGGTATGTTCAGTAAATGTGTGAGGGAGGTTTTGTAAATTTTGATCTGGAGAAAGGATTGAAAATATGAGGACACTGCTAAACTGAAAATGCCAGGATATTAATAGAATGGACATAACATTGTCTTTCATTGGCTGAAAAGAAATGGTTATTTTCAGAAATTTTGTAAAATAATAAAATAACATTATAATGTTATATAATTTTTTTCCTATCAGTCGAGAAGTAGAAGATGACACTGCAGTGTGACAATGTGGCATATTAATGAGGCTAATTAATGTCCCATATCATGAATCATAATGATTCAATAATGGGAGGGTAAAATCATTGTTGTTTCCTAAATGAAACAGTGTAACGATGAGACATTGCAGAGTATGTGAAATGCTGCAACATGTTTCCATAAATTATTTTCCACATTGGTGACAACAGAATTAATTCTTGGAGACTCTATAAAGAATCTCCAATGAGAATTACTATCCAATGAAGAACGATGATGAACATCAGTGAGACTTCATCGTCTTTGACACACCCACAATGAACGGAGCCAGAAGTGACAACAACGACACCTTGTACTCTCGAGGATGACTTTTCTTGGGGGTTTATTATCTAGAATTCAATCCATGCATGAAATGGTTCATCTTCATTCCCTGAACCTCCCCCTTGATTTAATCCAATAATATGGAGGGATCAACATGAAATGAACATGGATTGAACCCTTCTGCTCATCTGTTCTTGGGAGTTGCATTCTTGATGTGCCATTAGTTCAATTACAGGGCCTGATGATGGATAAAGATGACCCGAGGGACCCTTTGTCACAAATGGGTATGACAACAGAACACTAGAGAAACTCTAGTGGACTGTGGAAGCAACCATCAGGGCCACTGGCTACTCCAGGATATAGAGGAGGCACACCCGTCAGCATTATGCGTCAGCTGAGTGGTGTGGTGCCGAACACCCGTGGAGGGAGTGGCCCATGTCTAGGCCCCCCAGGCGGCGACGTGCATCGTTCTGTCGACTGTGGGGATAGTTGGAGCCATATTGGTCTCAGCTTCCACATACTGGTAGGGAGATGCAGTGACCTTAATCCCCCATAGTGTACTGGGCTATGGCTAGGGGGAATGACCATCCCCCTTCGGGCTGGGCCAGACTAGACCGGGTGGCTGGGGGACCCGGCAGGCAGGACCCTCGACTAAACTGTTCCGGGTCAGCAAGGCCTGGTAGGAATGGGCCTCTATCCATGTTAGACTAGACTGAACCCAACCCAAAACAGGTTATGTCATGTATGTTCAATTAAACCAGGGTATTTGGGACCCCTGGGCCGGGTTAGTCAAGTTGGTCTGATCGTGTCAGACCGGACCCTGTCGCAATCGGCCCACTATTTAATAAATCGTCGGTATCTTGAAAACTGCACGTCTGATTGATGAGATGTTTGTGGAGAATAGTCCCTCTTAATTCCAAGGATATTTATAAAATCAATGTGTTTACTTTCATGGATGTCGATATTCGACGAATGGTTATAGAAAATGTTCTTCAAAGCGAGGTATTTATGGAAACCTTCTATTGAATGAGACCAAAAGATTTCTTGACGATGGCCGAGTTGGATCTGGATCTGTGTGACCCGGTAGGCCCACGGCGGGGATGATATATGTGTGACTAGGAAGACCCATGGCACAAGAAAAGAGAAGTAACATAGTTCGACAATGACGTGAAGCGGCTCTTAGTGACCCGGTAGGCCCACGGTGGGGAGCATCTCTATATGACCCATCATAGCCATAGTACTCATCAAGGATGAGTACCACAGTAGTTCTAGGTTAGAAGGATGTGGATATGTGTAACCCCAAAACCCCAATATACTCAATTGAGTATATGTTCTCCAGTAGCTGAGCAGTTCATTGATATGAATAATAATGCCAATATCACATCCCTCGAATATACCTGGTGTTATTTATGTTGCTCTTCGTTCATTACTCTATGGAATGATTTATGGTAATTTACTTTTGTTTTGGCGTCCTTATATTGTACTTTTATACTCACCCATGCATGTGCTTCGTCCACATATGTTGTTTATAGTATAGACAATGGATGTTTTGATTGAGACTTTGGTGGACCATGACCTATAGTTTCTTAGGGATATGAGACCGATAGACACTACGATGGTGGACATGGTGGACTAGGACCATGAATGACTCCGTAAGATCAAGTGGAAAAGAAGTTATACTTCGGCTTAAAAAAGTGACACTACTCTCATGGTCTGGTGGGTTTTTCGGCGGAAGGCCATCATAGATTCCTTTTTGAACCATCCATTCTCAGTCCTTTTGATGGGATTTTATTTCTCCCCCCTTATATTGGTTATACTTGTACTCTGCTCTATTTAAGGGATACTTCTGTCCTTTTCAGTGTCTGGGTCATGGTTGGGCCTGTTTTTGCCTACCAGTACTCCGGAAAATGTCACCCAATTGTAGGTTGATGCCTTTGGTGCTAGTCGCCATCCCAATGCATTTAGGAGGCTAGCTTGAGGAAGTCATGACACATGCCCACGAGGGTGTGTCTTGACCAAATTTTTCAAATTTAATATAGCCCTAATCCTTGAAAATTAACAATAATATATTAGATATGATATTAATATTTCCATAAAATAGATTATATAAATTTTTTGTGTAATTGTTTCTCATTAATTTTTATGATTGACTAATAAATAAACTCTTTATCTCATTAATCGCTATAATTAATTTTAACTGTTTTCATTAATCATATTGGAAAAAATATGTTGAATTCATTATAAATAAAAAATAAATCTTCATAAATATATTTAACCCAATTTTCCAAATTTAATTCACATAATTTTTGAAATACAATTTAAAGATAATATTTTATAAACGAATTGAATATAATGTTTTACTGTGAAAATGATCAAAAGATCACAAATTTGTTCATCAAAATTAGTAATTAAATTTATTAAAATAAACTAAATGGAATTAATAGATGTATAATTGATCTATTTTTTACATTAAAAAAATTAAAAGTACTTATACATTATAAATTGTTTAGATAAAAATCTTATTTTCTATTAAACATCATTATTTTTTCACCATTTATAAAAAAAATAAAAAACATCAATGCACTCCAAAAAATTCACTTCTATATAAAATTTATACTAATATTAAAAATATGAGTTTTATTTTTACATATGAACTTTATAAAAGTGTTAAAAATAAAATTAATTTATTTGTGGAAAGCATAACTTAAATATCTTTTTAGAATATATAAAATTTCAAAAAGGATCATTTAATGATGCCAATAATAATTTACTATCAAAAGATAACAAATAAAATTGTTTAAAATATATTATTTCAAAATATTGTAAATAAAATTCATACCTAAAATTACAATGACTATGTGATAATTATAATATTAAACTATAATATTAATAATATATTATTTTTTAATATAACACATTCTCAAATATAACATTAGATTTCAATGAAACACATTATTTAATATAGTTAATATATAATTAGTTATCCATATGTTATGTTTCATTCGATGCTAGGTGTTATATGTCATACATGCTATGGAATATGACGTTCAAATTTAAAAATGATTGTTGGGTAAAAAAATTAATCAAAATTCATAACCCACGTAATAATATAATATAATATAAAATGAGGAATTAACATTACCCAATGAAATTAAGTTGAGTTAGGAAACTAATGATCACATGATAAATTTAATGTAAAATCCACTTTGATGAAATAAATTTAATTGAAACATCATATATTATTATGTATTTATGATTTAGGATATAAATTTTAGTAGGGTAGTATTTACCCCATATAATTTAAATTGTCACATAACTAATAAATATTCCACAATGAATGGAATTGTATATAGGATCCATTGCCTCATTTGCATCTCGTATAAGAAATTTTTTTATATTAATTAAAAATAAACATATGTAAATTATTTACATTCCAGAGATCCTATTTCAATTTTATTATTACATTTAATTTAATTATTACCATGTTATATTTTTTAGACAATCAACTTAGTTCACAACATATGTTTTATGACACTAGTTCATAAGTAAAAAATTATTTCAGTATGTTTAATATGGTAAATATCTTGATTATTTCATCATATATTGAATAATAATAAATAAAAATGTTATGATTTGGTACATAAATTAAAATTTTAAAACCAATAGCAAATTTTTGTTCCGATAAAATGAAATATTAAAAAATTATGGATATAATAATCATACAATGGAAAGAGTAATATTTCCATTTTATAATGATACTGATTAAAAGAAGGTAAGTGTTATTATTCAATTAATATGTGATAATAATATCATAGAAATCATAATAATTCATAAAACATGTATGTATGTATATATATCATGTGATGTGGAAATAAAAAATGAATTACATCACTTAATATAAGTGGTAATCCCCACATACATATGAATGATGTTAAATATTTTAAAATATGTTAAAAGTAAAATAATATATGGTTAATAACAATTAAAAATTATCATTATATCATGATTACTAAATATATACATCAATACTAGAGCCATAAATAGATGAGAAATAAAAATATTTACTATAAAATCCATTGTTTTACAGGGCAGTTGTCTGTTGTACACATGAATGATTGTTTCGTTTACCATTTAATAGAATTGGTGATTGATGTAGGATATAAAATTAACATAATAACTTATATTAATTTTATAGATAGTCATTTTTATATCACTATGGTTGAATAATATTTGATAAATGAAGATGATGAAATAAAATAAGAATTATCACCTGTGAATAATACATCTTCTTCAGAAAAAATATTAATGTTTACAACCAACTCATCCCAAGGTGTTTTAAAAATCCAAAAAAGACTCTGTGATTTTGAAAGGGATGTGTGGGCGATATTTTTGTAGAAACATTATAATCCAAATTTTTTCGGGATGAATATAAAAAAATAAAATCTTTTTTATAGATAATGTAAGGGGGCTCCAGGATTTTATTAACGTAATAAGTTAATATAACAATATAATATTAAAAATATTTCTCCAAAATGATAATATTAGAATATATGAAATTTATTGGAATAAATAATTTTATAAGTCAATATATTTCTATATTTTAGATATGATTGAATTCATAACATTTTATTTTATCCATTGTAAACCCCTTCAAATAATTACAATATTATTAATGTTTTTTCCTTTTAAGATATTCAAAAATTAACAATAAAAGTATTGTGGTCATAAATGGATCATTATTTATATGATCACCCAATGAATATTTAATTCCACTAAGATAATATTGTTTAGAATTTTAATTGTTTCATTAACATTATTTATTATAAAATATCATTAATGTTAATTTTTTAAATATTCATTTAATTTGACTAAAAAACGTCAAAAAAAGACTATACTAGAATATAAACAAATAAAAACACAAAATAATTTATAAATATGTTAATATTTTTTTAGTATTTAAATCCAATAAAATTATATTATTTTTAGTATTTTTACAATTGTTATTTATATTTTCCTTTAAATTAAATAAATGTTATTTCAATATTTCCTAAACATTTAATGAAGTTATTCCATTAATAAAAACAATTAATAAATTAACATCATGAAAAGAATTTTATTAGTATAGATATAATCAATGATAATCAATAGGAATTTTATTAGGGTTGTATGTGAACCCATATGTGTTATCATAATGCTTGTGCATGACATTATTTTAATTTACTTACATATAATATTATATATTTATCATTTTTAGTGAAATGTTTTCAATAAAAAATTTAATATGAAACCTAATATGACAAGGTCATTAATAAATTACTCAAATAAAAAATAATTTTTAAATTGGTTGCTTTGTCAAATAGGTTAAACCAAGTAAATCATGAATAAATTTTTTACAATAGTAATTTTTTTTACTATATGTAATATTTTTAACGAATAGACAATGGTTACCATAAAACCCAACACCCTAACTGATTCGTCACATACCTGATGAGAATTCCCTGATCCCCAAGGGCGGGTGAAAAGAACCTGGGCATCAAACAACTCAACGGAGGGAATGATTTCTCCAAACCTGAAGAACCATATGGCACAAAAACAGACACAAATATATATATATATATATATATATAATAGGAAACAATAGAAAAAAATGAAGAAGTCAAATATGATATATCTGTAAGAACACAATGGAAATAGAAAACTACTAAAGTAGCTAAAACACAAAGACAAGTACAACTGCAAAGGACTAAAAACCAGACAACTACTCTAATAAATGGTAGGGATGGACTCCCTCCATATCACCACCAGCTACAAAACCGACCATCAGGAACTATGTTGTCTCACTATCGCGACATTCCATTCCAGACATTGGAAAAAAACAATGTTCTATTCACCATTGGAGAGGTTCACTGGGTGTGAGATAACATGATGAGTAAGATCCCACCCATTATTTCCATAACCAATCTATATATAAAATTTCATGTAAACTCATTTCATGTAGAAACATGTCTTGATAAGCAGTAGAGCAGTTTTATAGAAAAAACTGTAAAAATTTACCCTTTCCCATTTTTATAAACCAAATCAGGTATATAAATTTCAAAGCACATTTTCCACATAATTGTATTTATTAATAAACAAGAATATTAAGTCTAACTCTAAATATTATGAAATAAAAACCAGAAGCACAATTATCACAACACTATAGAGTAATATAGGTCTCCGTTGTACAATACTCACACCATAATCAATCAACCAATTGCACAAATTCAGATCCAAGAACACATGCCTAAGTAGCACAATAATACCCCAAGAGTAAACTCTGGTAAATGTCATTATTAGTCTCCTTGAACAACGATCCTATGAAAAAATAGATATTCCAAAGACAAAACTCATTGATAATCACAAAAAAAATGGATGATGAACTCACGCTAAACCTTTCTCCTCTGTACCCAAGGTAACCGATGTTCAATTTATAACAAATCATGTCAATGCTTGAAATACAATTTCAAAAACATTTCACAAATTCAATTTCAATTCATTTTAAATACCCATTTTCTCTCGACTTATCAATAAAAAGGGAAACCCTGTTCTTCATTAAAATCCAAATTCAAAACACACAAATATTATGTCAATATAAATATGAATCTGTTTGTAAAAAAACTACATGATCCACTATCATAAACAAGAGATAGAACCACCTACCTCAAAACCGAGGTTGCACATTCCCATAACAGAATATATAATAAAAAAACCCAAAAACCTAAATAAAGGCCCTTGAATAAAATCCACATCAATTTTGAATCAATTTAGAAGACAATGTATCACCAGAAGAGAGGATACACACATACGTCAATGAATAATGACTGCCTCCCCATGAAAAATGGATTTAATGGCCTCAATAATGACATCACACAATGTATTTAGGATGAAAACAAGAAGAAAAATGATTCTTAGGTCAACTGATCTGATAATGCAAACTAAGGGTGATACCAAGATCAATCACAATGAAGAACCAAAAAGAAAACCTGCCTAAGGAGACACACCACAATCTCAATGGATACTAGACGTCAAATGGATTGTCTTAGAAGGGGATGAGTCTCTAAAAACTAGAGCATAACCACCTTAGGTCTAGATCCATGATGAATTATCGTATATATGGAAATAAAATTTCCACAAAAATATATTGAAAACTAGATGGGGAGAAATTCACAATGTATAATTGTTGTTTGTGAAATGAAAATTCCAAGTCAAAAATAAATGGAAAAACCCCATTTCAATAGATTAAAAATCCATAATATAAACTATAAATGGAATGTGATGACCATTAATTATATGTACCAATTCATAGACTGATCTTTCCATTGACAAAAAAACATCAGGCACTCATTACATGGCATGTAACATAGTTACATGGCATGAAATCATTCTAAATCATTAAAAAATGGAATGTTTATAGTGAAAGTACAATAAATATATGAATTCAACATTACAGGAATCTTCCCAATCACATGGGAAGGGAAATACATAATTAGGTTTCGGTCTTTCCTGATAAAATGTTTACAAGATGTTACAGGCTGCTAGCAATAAATAATCTACATCCCTACGATATCATGTGGAAGATATACTACTTGGAAAAATATGAGGCCACTACTCCCTCGTCAATTATTCTCATTACCAAGTCTAATGAAAATCATATCCTAACATTCAATTGGAATTTGACCCACATATTAGAATTCCCAGGGAATACTTTCTTCTGAGATTCAATGATCTCAACTATTTCATCCAAAAATAGAAGCTTCTATGTCGAATTCAATTTCTTCCCAACTCAAAACATGAACGAGATCAGGGAGATTCGTCCTGAGTTGAGATATATGGAATTATCATAAATACATGTCAGTTGAACCATTAATGCAAATAGATAAGAAACATTCATGTGCCTCTTAGTGACCTAAAATGGTCAAACATATATCAGATCTATCTTTACATATTTTCAAAGACGATAGTGACACAGTTGAGGAGAAAATATTAAGATGATCCATTAACATATGGAAAACTGAAAAGGTTAACACCACCAATCAACATGTTATTAGGTTGAATCTTGGCTATAACTAGATATCGGTGTATATCCTGGATCATTGGGGACATTTGATTAACCAAACAACGTCCATATAATTATATTTATCCCAAATCTTCCCAATAAATTGGTGATATCCTTAAGTGACCATACAATGCCTTGAAGGGAGCCATTTTGATTGAAGAACGATAATTAGTGTAATAATAAATCTCATCTATTCCTAGATTTATGTCATATGATCTCCCAAAATCCAGTATGCATGAACAGAGTATATCTTCAAAGATATCTATTATTCACTCTCTTTTTCCATCTGTCTATTGATGGTATGATATTGTCAACATGACCTAAATACCAATCAACTATTGAAGTCTGATCTATAATCATAATGTAATCCTAAAATATGTATCTAAAATTATAGAAAAAAGTCTCCCAAAATTCCTCACAATCATCTGCAAATACAACTTACATAGATCATTAACTTCATTGTTTTCATTGATTAGGACGAAATAAGAAGAATTCATCAACTCATCAACAACTATATTTATTGATTTTTTTAACATAATCAGTCTTTTGTAATCCAGCAATAATAGTTATGGATTCCTTGTCCGACTTCTAGACTTGCTCTGGAAGAGGCTGATGCAAAATAGAGGGTTTCAAGCGCTATTCCATTATCCATTGGAAGGTGTAACATTGAGACATAAAATCTACGATGTTATGCTTCATACCCAGGCACCAGAATTGCCTCCCCATGTCAAAATAGTTCCTCTTTGAGATCTAATGTATATCCGATGAAGAAATGTATCAAATAACAAGACTGAATGGACCTGTATATTGTAAATACAATCCTTTTCCCAAAGTGAAGTATTCCTCCATACGAAAGTGACCGACCGGAAATAGTCTTCCAACTATAAAGGTTTTCTCGAGTCTTCTAAAACACATCATCATTAATATGACTCTATACTATAGACTCTAATAGAGAAGGTGATCACTCAACACTATCCTAAACCCTGAAAAAAAAAACTTTTTGATCATCTTGGTGAAATTGATTGAAGAGCCCCATAAGGTTCAACTCCACCATTGATTCAAGGACATCCTATGATAGTACATTCAGGTTAAGAGAATATGAAATAACATTCCCATTTTCAAGGATGTAGGAAATATTTATTTCAAATGTCTGAAGGTATTATACACATCTCTCTATATGAGAATCAACCCATTCTCAGAAAAGTTATAAATGAGACACATAAGATCATAGAATACCGTGAAGTTCTCCTCAAAGTGATACTGCTTCAACTATTTAAGTGCATGAATAACTACCAAAATATCTAGATCCTGAGTTTTGTGATTCTTCTCATGTGGTCAATGATGACAAGATCTGTATGATACCACATGGTCTTCCAACATTAGAATGCATCCCTAACCAGAACCCAAAGCATAAAAAAACACCACATATCCCTCAGTGGCCTCATGTTTGATCAGAATAAGAGCTGATTTGAGAATCCTTTTCATTGCATCGCAATAAGTATATAAAATTTCATCCCAGGTTAATATCACCACATTTTAGGTAATAGTAGTTAAAGGATAATCCCACTTAGAGAAGAAATTTTCAACCAATCGGTAGTAACCAGAATGTCCTTGAATGAATAACATCTCAATGACATTACATGGTTTCTTTCATTAAAGAACAACCATTAACTTCTCTGGATCAATTGATAATCCATTCATAGAAATTATATTCCATAAGAAACTTATTTTATTAAATAAGATACTAAATTTTGACAACCTTTATTAAAAATAGTTACATATAAAAATTTATAGAACAACACACTTATAGTGCTCTTACAGGAGTATTTTTTAGAATAATAAGATTCACAAAAGATTCGTAATGGCTATAAAAAAATAATAAAATTTGTCTTCAGTATATCAGACTCCCAAACTCCGAGCAGATGATAACCCGACCGAAGATAGATCATTGAAAACAGCTTTTCCTCCTTTATCAGATCAAACCAAACAGTAACATCATTAAAATGATATTTTTTCATAATAGTCACATGGTTTAAAATTATATATACCAAAAATAAATGATGTGAACCATCTATATTATTGGAAACAAGAATAGGGGAGGCCAAAAGTGAAATTCAAGTGTGAATGGATCTTTTTTCCAATAGGTTATCCTTGGTAATCTTGAGATCTTTTAGCTCCACTGGTGCTATACGTATAAGACCCCACGAATTTTCAAATAGATTTATTATAGAATAAATAAATCATTAAGTCTCCAAAAATACCACTTTTTTATAACCAACCCTTGTAAGCATAATTTTTTCACATCAATGATGTGAATTTTGAAAATCTAACATACACTATTGCGATCAGTACATTTTTTGGAGTCTGATAAGAAAAAAGAAATTTTCATTGAATAGTAACATACACATATGAATATTAACATACCCTTAAGAATATTAAATTACCCTTATGAATAGTAATATGAATATTATTAATAGTATCTTTTCCCATGAATGTATAAATGAATTTAGGCATCTTAAAAATAAAAATGAATAAATTATGTGATTGTATTTTTCAACAAAATTGTGATTTGAATTAAAAATTAAATTTATCATATTTAGAAAATAATTTTTGAACAAAAATTCTATTATGATTTCTACACATCATAAAATGGTTATGGTGACTTTTTGGGATTTTTCTGAAATACACAAATTTTTAGAGAATATCAATATACTTAATTTACTATATAAATACATTATAAATTAAGGTAACTATTACTAGAATCATGAGTGATGTAAGAAACCAAAACTCAAACTCAAATGAACATATTACTATTCTAGTTCATGGAATACTCACTTTTTCTTGTATTGATAAGAAATTATAAATTAATGATTATAATATTATGAATACTCTCCACCCCTCCACTATATAGACCACCCCTCACCCCCTCTTCCTCCCACACCACACATGCTTCATGAAATTCTTAAATTCTACTCAAATATCTCCTAAAATTCCACCCCCACGTCCAAGACTTTCTTGTCTGACCAAAAGTCCCAAAAAAAGGCCTTAAGGATATTTTCAAGGAGGAGTACTCAAGAGGAGAAACTCTCTTCCTTTTTCTTTCAATTCAATTATCAATATCCATAATTTTGTTCTCTCTTATCACCTCACCAAATAAAAATTCCATGATATTCCCATTACCATAAATTTAATATATTATCATTATGGTAATATAATATTTAAACATAATCTATCTTATTCTTTTACTTATATACTTTAAATTCAAACACCATCCGAGATGTGTTAATTTATCACACTCAAGGATGTCATGTTTTAAATTTTCATTACTATATTCATGACTAGTCATTAAAGCATTTAATTTTTTTAACAATATCATTATATATTTTTTTTTCTTTTTTAATGTTTTGGAATGATTACACACCCATAATAATGAATAATAAAACAAAAAAACATCATTGGGCACAAAACCATCAAACCCAATCCAAGAGTTTACCATTAACTCATCGAATGAGTCCTTCTCATGGAATACATCCATAATCATTATAAGATAATTTATAGCCATTTAATGAAACTAATAATATATATTAACAATTCTACATGTTTAACTGAATTTTAAATGATCTTCCCTTTATGAATACAAGTAAACGAATCATGGAAACCATGGAAGAAAATTCTACCAAAACAATAAAATTGAATCTCTTAAATGAATCAAAATTACAATAATGAATCGAATAAGGTTATACAATATCAATTACATGTTTATGCAGTTCTATAATTAGTATATAATGAAGCTAAATTTTTTTATTCAGGTTGTTATGAACAATTGAAAACACCATTGGGTTTAAGATAAGGGATTTCATAACTCAAATTTCATTCGTTGATATTAAAATCTATTTCATTCATTACATTGTACCAAAAATATTGGTGAATGACCTATGATATTATTATACAGTACATCGACCTAAATTATTTTGGATTTTTATTTTTCAAAAACAAAACTCATGGATTTATCGTCACCCTAATGACACAATCATTGTAAGTGATATCTTAACTGAATTTCCATTTATTGAGTTAATCATCAATTTCATTGGTTTTGTATTATCCTAGAATATGTGTTAATGGCATATTAATGTTTTATTCTATATATCCATTTTTATTTTTTCAATTTATTTTTTTCCCACATAATTATGTCATTGATTTTTCCTCAATCTAATGATATGTTTTGGGTGTGGGACCTTGTCTCTAAATTTTAATCATGAATCCCCCTTATGTTGTGTCCTTTTATATTTAATTCATATATTATGGGGAATGTTTTCTATCCTTTCCAAACATAACATATGATATAGAAATGATTTAATACCCCTTTATCACTCATTAATCCCATACAAAACACTCGTTACCATGAACAAATGATTGTAAGGGGTTTCCCAACTCACATTCAATTCCGTGATATTTCTATTGTTCACCGCTTATTTCATGTATGTGGTGTATGTGTAATACATAATTTTTTTATAATATCATGATTATATTTATATTCATGGTATCTAAATAATCATTTTATTGCCATTATGTTTTGGTCATATGATTCGACTGGTTGCATTTTTGTAAGGAACTTTATCTCAATTTCCACTCTCTTGTGACTTACTTTGAATTGGTCACCAAATAATCCTTATGTAGTGTACCTACTAGACATTTGAGCTCACCTTTCATTTGAAATTATAATTCTATTTAATATCCATATTCTTGTATCATGGTTATGATTATTATCTAAAGAATATACCATTTTACATATGGGGTTTATTTGGAATGTTGTTTTAATCGTGGAAGTGTTGATGAATCAGCATCCTCTATTCAATAAGGATATTGAAAAAGAAAAGTTGATCTAGTATTAAATAAAGGTATAAAGAATTATTCCAAAATGAATTGGATGGTGGGGACCTATATATCCCCTTGATGAATCGACAGGTCTCATGAGACTATCAGTTTAGCGACAAACCCTTCGAGATTTATTAAAAAAACAGACAGGTTTCTTCCCAGAGAACTAAACCGTTTTAACATTATTTGGGTATCATGTTCTAGATACATGATGTCTAATTAATAATAATTCTCTTTATTCATTATCAGTTCTTACTATCCATGATAATTTCACTATGAGAAAATATATACATGCAGTTTGACTCATAGTTTATTAATTGTTTGTGTTATCATTTATTCACCATGCAATATAGAATATATCAAATTGTTTATGATTAAGTTATTATCGATTGATGCCTCTGGTATTTTTAACTCATACTAAGCATTTGATCTCACCCCATTAAATTTGTCTACCTTCATCAGTTAATGAAGAGGAGACTATTTACTATGGTTTTTGGATGTAGTTTTTATTTTTTGTTATGTATTATATTTGGTAACCATTTCAAATGCAATTTGAGTTACATCGATGTGTCTAGTTTCATCATGAATACTAAACTGTTCATTCCTTGTGGATTTTCATTCAATCTATCCATGCCAATAAAACATGTAGAGAACTGGCTCAAGTATAATGGGGTTCGGGTGTTACAGTTGGTATCAGGGTAAGTATACTAGGATCCAAGGAAACTAGATTTGAAAATATTGATTAGGGAATAAATCCCTAAGTTAGTAATTCAGTACAAAAATACAATAATGTCCTGGTATTTTGGTAAGGAATAGATTATATGGATATTTGTTTCAAATACATCCAGGCTAGGATACAAACAGGTATAGGTGGTCATGGAAAAGATGTACCTAGTAGTGAAAGATCCGACAAGGGTTTTTAGGCTTGAATCAGGCTATCCTGGTACAAAACATCGGGGCTTGCTTCACTCTTGGTATTGACACTCCCTGGGGATATTTTTGGATAATTCCAACTTTTTACAAGTCATTTTGATAGATTAAAATGTAGATTTCTCATCTAAGAAACCATGTTTATAAGATTATCTATACATTGAATTTTGATATATTTTATGTAATTATCTATTTTAGATTCACAAACTAATATACCATATGTGATTATTTAGAAATTTTTCATAATGGAAGAAGGGTAATCAATAATCATTGACAGAATTAGGGATTATGATTTTTCATTAAACATATGGTTAGTAATTTGTTTATTCTTTAAGTTAAATCGTTGTTTTATAACTTTTTAGATCACAGAATCTCAGTTACAAATAGAAATTGGAGGATATCATATGACATTTCTATCCCTTAATGATGACTTTCTTTCAATAGTTATTTCAAAGTCAAGTCCCAACAATTATAAAACATTTTATAACATACAACTCAATTGTATGTAATTGTTTGAGATTTCAAACACTCCAAAATACCACCACACCATTATGTATCGTGGGCTGTATTTAATCAAATTATATTTTATCAATATTCTAATTTTTTCATGAATGTTAAATATTTTGAATGAATTTTCAAACATTTTACCTTATCACGTGATTTTAAAGCATATTATGATTTTGAAAAAGGTGTTGATGAAGGAGACTCTTGCATAACCTATTTATATTTTCTTTTAAAATATGATATTTCAGCACATACATATGGAATTTTAAAAGGGCCATTGATTGAATGTATAATATGAAACTCGGTCCTAATGTTTTATAAAAGTCATATTTTATCAGATTTTTTCAAATTGTTTTTCATACATGATTATTTTCTGAATATTTTTTTCTGTGAACACACATATAACCCATGTTGTACAATTTGTATTTGAAAGGAGGAAGAAAATTATTTTGAAGGATATCTAAATTATTGGAGCGATGCATGGAACTTATATTTATGTGAGTAAGATGAATATGAAATCAGATAGATACCATGATCATGGTATCGTTAATTTTTAAAAAGTTAATAAAATTTCGAGGTTCAAATTTCCAAAGGTAGGAATAATGTAACAACCCAATAATTTAAAAATATATTTAATATAGAATGAATAGATCACTAAGTCTCTACAAACACATCTTTTTTACTACCGACCCAATTAAACATAATTTTCTCACTTCAATGATCTGAATTTTAAAAAATCTGATATACATTGTTGCAATCAAAAATTTATTTAGAGTTTGATAAGAAAAAATCATTTTTTAGTGAATAATAACCTACCCTTATGAATAGTATCCTACACTTATGAATAGTAAGTCACCCTTATGAAAAGTTATATGAATATTATGAATGTTATCCATACCCATGAATTTATATCTAAATAAATGCATCTCAAAAATGTAAATTATTATTTTAAGTGTTTATATTTTTCGATTAAAAAATGATATTAATTAAAAATTAAATTTATCATATTTATAAATTTTATTTTAAAAAACGGAGTTCATTTTTTTATATTATAGACGTCGAATAAATATTAATATAAATTTTTGGTATTTTTCTAAAATACATGATTTTTTTGGGAATAGTAAAATACATAATTTACCATATAGATTCTTTATATAATAAATTATCAATTCCTTGCATCCTGAGTGATGTAATAAACCAAAAATCAAAATTAAATACTCTTATTACTATTCTAGGTAAAGGAAAACTCACTAATTATTTTCTTCAAATGAAATAATAAATTAATGATTATAATATTAAGAAAACTCTCCTCCCCTCCACTATATAAACCACCCCTCACCCCTCTTCCTCCCACATCACTCAAGATTCAAGCATTGCCTAAATTCTGCCCAAATAGACCATTAAACTCCTTCCCCATTTTCAAGACCTTATTTTCGCACCAAAAGTCAAAAATAAAAGGCCTTAATGATATTCTAAAGGAGTATTACTCAAGAGGTTTACCTCTCTTCCTTTTTCTTTTGATTCCTTTTACATGTTCCAATATTTTGTTCTCCCTTCTCATCTCAACTAATACAAATTCCATGATAATTAAAATACCACACATGTAGTGCATTTTAAATATTCTAATGGAATATTTCATCATAATCTCTCTTTTTCCCTTCCTTTTATACTATAAATGCAAACACCATCTGAGATGTGTTAATATATCACACTCAAGGAAGACGTGTTTTCAATTTGTATTACTATATAAAATACTATTCATGAAACCTTTTAAATGGTTGAACTAGATTATTATATATTTATTTTATCTTTTTTTAAGGGTCTATAATCCTAACATAGTCATAATATGGATTAATAATACAAAAGAAGTTCATTTTTCAAAATACCGCAAATCCAAATCCAAGGGTTTATCATTAACTCATTGAATTATTCATCCTCATGGAATATAACCAGAATCCTAATAAGATAATTTATATATCTATAACTACACGAATATATTATATTCACATTTATTGATATTTTAAACACCTTTCAAATGATCTTCCATTCGTTAATACAAGTAAACGGATAATGAAAACCAAGAATGAAAATGCTTCCAAAACAATAAAACTGAATCTCTTAAACCCATAAAAAGGAAAAAATGAACCAAATAAAGATATACCATATCAATTTTATGTTTATGAGGTTCGGGAAATATTAATTAATATTTAAAAATTTGATTTTTTCCATTTGTTAAGAACAATCAAGAACACCTTTGAGCTTTAGGTAAGGGATTTCTTAACTCAATTTTCATTCTGATATATAAACATCTATTTCATTTATTACACTGTTCCATGAATATGTGTGAATCATCTTGGATTGTTTTATACTGTATATCCACATATATTTTTTGGATTTCATTCATCACATGTAAATATTTCAAGTATTTATCATTACCCTAATGACACAATTTTTGTAACTGATATCTTAACTGAATTTCCATTAGTTGAGTTAAACATCAATGTCACTGATTTTTTATTTTCCATGAATATTGTTGAATAACCTATGATTATTGTATTATGTGTATCCAAATTTATTATGTGGGTTTATTTTATTCAGACATAATTTTTTTATTGACATTTCCCCAACCTAATGATGTGTTCTTGGTATGAGACCCTCTCTCACACTTTTAATCAATAATTCACAATATGTTTTGTCATTTTATTTTTATTTACTAAATGATGGTTAATGTTTTATAACATTACCCAAACATAACTTATGTTATATAAATTATTATTATACATCATTACCTCTCTTTAATACTATACAAAACAGTCATTACAATGCTGAATTGATTGAAAGGGGTTTCTCATCTCACTTTCAATTCCGTGAGATTTCCATTGTTAACGGCCTATTTCATGTATGTGGATTATGTTTACTACATATTGATATATAATATTATGATTATATTTATATTAATGGTATCTATTGATTCATTTTATGGTTATTATGTTCGGGTCATATGATTCGACTGATTACATTGTGGTATGGATCTTTGTCTCAATTTCTATTTCTTTGTGAATTACATTGTATTGTACACCAAATAATTATTATGTGGTGTACCTACATCCAATTTGATATCACCTTTCATTTTAAAATATATATCTATTAAATATCCATAATCTTGTATCATGGATATGTTTATTTTCTAAACTATATACCTCTTTACAAATGATTTTTATTTAGAATATTGTTTTAACTGTGGAAGTGTTGATGAATCTGTATCCTCTACCCTATAAAAATATTGAAAAGGCATATTGATCATGTATTTAATAAATGTATAAATAATTCTTTGGACTTTAAGTGTAGTGTGAGGCCCTCTATAGCCCCTAGATGCATCAACTAGTCTCATGAGACAATCTGTTTGGAGAAAACCCTTCAAGTTTGTTTCCATAAAAAACCATACGGGTTTCTACACACAGAACTATAAATTTTGAATGATATTGTTGAATTTTATTCCAGATCCAAGATTTCCAATAAATAAGAATTATATGTATTCATTTTTATTTATTACTATCCATGAGTTTTTCACTTTGAAAAAATCTATGGATGCAATTTCATTCTCAGTTTATTAATGGTGTGAGTTTTTTCATTTATTCACCATGCCATATTGATTATGTCAAATTGTTTATGATTCAGTTATTATTGATTCATGATTCCTCCATTTGTAACGCTTGCTAAGAATTTGATCTCACCCCTTTAATTTTTACCCTCAATAGGTTATGAAGAGGCGACTACTTACTGAGTTCAGTGGATGCAGTTTTTAGTATTTGTAATGTATTATTTTTTTTAACCTTTTCCAATGAAATTTTAATGAAATCTATGTTTCTAGATTCTCCAACACTAAAAAATATATAATTCCTTTATGATTTTCATTCCTTATAACAATTCCAATATAATATGTAATTCATTGGCTCTTCTCTCGAGGGGTCTGGGAATTCAAATATGATAGGAAGGAATCATAATTGGTTGTGTACTGAGTATCGGATCAATATTAAACTCTGCATCTCTCTTTAGAGGAAGACCAAAGAAGTCAACTATGGAAACATTTCTATAGTCACTTACTAAATGGACAATATCATCAACATAAGAAAAATAAGAAATCTCAAATGAGTCATGAACAAAAAATCTTTTGAGCTCTAGGTGGAAGGGTCCTACATATAACTGAGCTAAGATTGCACTCCCCCAAAAACACATGATATCTATCCTTGGTAGTATGAAACAAAACACACCGATGATAAATATCAGCCTCATCTTTATGAGTTTCTAGGAAATCCATACCAATAATGACATCAAATAGATTTATCTCAAGAAAAATAAAAACTGAAACCTACATTGTATCATCTATCGTTAGTGAAAAAGAATAGTAAAACACCTATTCTTTCTTCATGATAAAAGTTTTTGCTAGCACTATTGTGCGGGAAATATGTTCAATAGTATGTTTACGAACATAAAAAAAATATGAATATCTAAATGAGTGAGATACACTAGTGTCAAATAATCAAATTTTTCATAAAGTTGAAATAAGGATAGATCCTCCCACTATAGTTGCACCTTCATAATCATAGGTCGTACCCACATATACTGCATGAAAATGAATCCATCCTAAGGCATGTCGCTGGAGCCCTATTATCTTTGAACCTTCTGACTACACCTTAGTAGCCTTTCAATCGGATGAACCCTGATCTTAAGGAATAATATTAATATCGTGAAAAAAAATTTATATCTGACCAACATATCCACTACAATTTCCCATCTTCGCGGGTGTAGGACCTGAACGTCTTTTGTTTCCTCCCATGACACATGAATATTATATCAAGTAAAAATTACCTAGCATAATATTTGGTTCAGAGGAGAATAATTATTGAGTCCCACCTCCATTAATCCTATTATGATATGGTCACTTCCTCTTCTTCCCATGTGTGCCACATAAACTATCATCAAATGAAAGATAATAAGATGAAAATCATACCTTGTCTACCATATTCATTTCTTCCATCATATCTCTATGTACCATCTCTGTATAGGTTTAAAGATTCATCATAAAAACATATGGTCTAATATATAGTCCCAAATCCTATAGAACTTCTGAGTCATGAGAAAGTAATTCTTCATCATATTAAGAGAAAAATATGCATGCTTAGTAAATTGATTATTATATTCTAGGACAGATTGCTCTACCTATATTAGGGAAATGAACTTCAGATACCTTACTATCATAATAAAGTCTCTACGAAATAGCCGAAATAACAGTGTTTTGAACTCTTTCCTATTAGATAACTTGTGCCTATATTCCTAGACTATAGAATCCCACCATCGCATTACGAGACTTTCATGTCTGAGAGATTAATAACTTGTATAGATATTTTTAGGTTTCTCTATGATTTTTGTGACTTGTTTGATCCTATAATTATAGTTCTCCACATTATTTGGTTAAGTAATTTCTCTAATGGGAGGTGGCTTATCACATAACAAAACCCATAATATATATCTATCTCTCACAAACATCTCCAAGTTATACCTCAACAATAGCATTATAAACTCTTTGTAAATCCTGATCAACAACATAGACTACCCATAATATTGTATCAATGATATTTGAATCTATATGTGGGTTCGTTTGAGGAGAATCAATAGCACCATCTGGAGGAACTCATGGAATAAATATCGGAGGCATAATGCTGCATATGAAAAATACAATAACAATCAGGTAAGAGAACAAATCTCAATTCAAACTAGAAAAACACTGAGTTAAAACTAGGAGTATTTAAACTAAAACCAACACTAGGGACATATATCCCAACATCCCATGGGAAATTTAGTCTCTTTTGTTATAAGATATTTCCATTTACTTATTTCAAAATACCTCTATAGTCCTTACAATCTTATATCTATTCTAATGGATATAAAAAGATGTGGAGTCATGGGGATATACCTCATATGATACCAAATTGAAACTAACCGACTTGGGATACACTCAAACCTAGCACCTAACCCAAATGGTCACATTCCAGAATGGTGTTCCTGATCCTCATGGAAAAGCGACAAGAACCTATGCATCAAACAACACAAAAAGGGAACAATTTTTCCAAACCGGAACAACCAGATTTCCTGTATATGTAAATCAATAAAAAACCGTGAAAGAAGATGATGTTATATATTATATGACTATAATAAATTATTGGAAACAGATAATAGCTAAAATAGGTAAACCTCCAAGACATGTCCATCTATGAAGGATTAAAAACTAAAAATCCACTTTAAATTATGGTAAGGATTGACTCTCACAATCTCACCACTATCTACCCATGTGGCTGCAATAATCATCACCTCCTTACTATGGTGTCTTTCCTTTCTATTCTACGTAAGACAACCAAAGGTCTACGCACCACCATATATGTGCATTGGGTGTGATCTAATAGTTTTTGTATGATCACACCCAAGTGTTTCATAACTATTCTATGTATAACAATTATTGTATACTCATACCAAGTAAAATCATAGAGTCATAAAAATTAAAGCTTGTTTATAAAAAATACTCAAAAGCATTTCTATTTTTTCATAGTTCTAAATAAAATCATTGTATCAATTTCAAATAAATTTTTACATATCATTTTACACAATCAAAAAAATCATAAAAATTCAAAATTAGAAATCCAAAAAATACAAAACAGATGCATAGCTTTCACCAAACTATGGAATTATATAGGTCACAGATGCAAACTAATCATAACATAATCAATCATTAAATTTCACACATTCCTATAATATAATATAAATCTAGGAATTAGAGTAATACCACATGTGTAATCCCTACAAAATATAAAATTTTCCCCCTTGAACAATAGGCCTAGGGGCAGATAAATCCCCTAAGAAAAACCTCTTTGATAATCAAAAACCTATTGATGGTATCCCCATTCTTATCCTAAATCCTAAATACCCAAGGTAACCCATGTACCTTATTTAAAAACTCATATGAATTAAATGAGATACCATATTAAATCCATTTCACAAATTCCATTTCAATGCTTTGAAAACTACTATTTTCTACCCATTTATCTATAACCACAAAAAACCTATTATTCATTTAAAATAAATTTCATCAATCACAAAACAATCATTCATATTTATATATGTAAATCTATTTTTAATGCCAAATGATAAGTTAAATTATAGAAGAATAGATATGAAACCACCTACCTCAAAACACAGGTCACACACACTAGCAATGGACTCCAAAATCAATGAATCCCGAAAACAACAATTAAGCACTTACAATAAAATCCAAACCAATACTAATTCAATTTAGAAGAAAATGAGTTAGAAGAAGAATGGAAAACCTCATTCCTCCAAGATTAACTCTCGATGCACCATGAACTTAGGAAGAAAAGGTCTTCAGAATGAGATCACGCACTTGATCTAGGATGAAACCAAGAAGAAACATGAATACTAGGTCAACATATATGATAATGCAACTCAATGGTGCTACTATAATCAATCAGAATGAGGAAATGGAAAGATAACGTACCCTTAGTGATGCAACACAATCACAATATAGATCAGAAATCAAAATAATAAATCTATATTGGGTTTATTATCTCAAAATCACACAAGAACTACATTAGGTAGATATTCACAATGAAATGAAAAAATGGATGAAATAAAATAGCTTCATGCATATTTTAAAAATTTGTTGTAGGATGATTCAAAACATATAATTGTAGTTCAAGATGTTAAATTTATATGTTTATCATACAACAAAAAACAAATCACCCTTGATTAAAATACAACATTTAAACCATACATGACGTTTAATCACCATTCAGAATGTGTACCCGTTCTCTTTGTGATATTTCATTTCATGTCATACATCTATAACTCATTACACAACACGTAACATAGTTATCCAGCATGAAATCTTTCTAGAGTCAGTAGAACTAACTTTTTCATAGTGAATTTATGAAAAATATTTGAAATCGCCATTATATTTATCCTCCCAATATCCTGGGAGGGGAAAACCATGATTTCGATATAGGAATTCCGAAAACAACAGAAACGGGATGTTATAAAATTATTTATGAACATAATTATGTATAATATATTAAATAATATTAATTATTCTGATTCTAAATGATGAGTATATTTTATTTAATTCAATCTCTTTATGTTTCATAAAAGGACTTTATGTTTTCATACCAAACTAGATAAAAAAGATTCTCTAATAAAATAAATTGTTTAGCCTAAAATATTTTTATGACCAGATAATATAAAATTTGATTAATATATAATTATTTTTATTACTCATATTGGAATGAGGATTATTTCAATGTAGTATAAAATTAGTAATATTATTTATATTTTTTAATGAAATGGATCAATTTAACAAGATTCGATAGTATTGAAAATTAACTGAAAAATAATTGTTTTTCAAAAATATACCAAAAAACTAACCATAAGATAAAATTTAAATGATTATTTATAAATTAATATAATTCCTATCAATTAAAATATCTATATTTTATAATATATAAATAATTTATTTTCACACATAAAACAAAAAAACCCATTATTAATAAAACACGTTTTTAAACAATAAAATGATTTTGATAAAAATGGATTGTTGTCTTTCCATGAAATTATAAAATAAAATTATATTAAATTTTACTTTTATATATAGTTAAAAATTTACTTTGTCATTATTATACCCTCCAATTCAATGTCATGGTTACTATGATCATATTTAAATAAAATATATATTTTTAGTTTGTTTAAGAGTTATAGTATGTGTTATATAAGCTATAAAACATTATCTTCTTTTAAAAATACCATTGTCCTACCCCAACAAATTCCTTATACTCCATTCTCCCAATTGAACCATTCACATAGAAATAATGGTTTTGATATTTTTGTATTCATATTTGTTAGCCTACATCATAATAGTGTCTAAAAATGCTTCTAAAAAATATTGGGAGAGGTAAATACAATGGACATCTATAATAATAGAAAATGATGTTTCCAAATATGATAAAAATAATTATATGTGATACTATTGACATTATGTAGAAATATGACCCCTAATTCCTACTAGAGAGGTATTAAAAACATTTTCTAGAGAATGTTAACCACTAAAAGCCCTAAATATGTGATGCGTGAAAAAAACTATTTATTCATTGGAAATGTGGGTAAATATATCATTTTTTTTGGATAGATTCCCTAATATTAATGATTATTTTTGTATGATGATAGGGAAAACACGAAAATAAACATATCTAATATATATTGAAAAAAACAAATAAATCCACTTATCGTTCTTCAATCAATTTCAACTTCATTTCTCACCCTAATAAATTAATATCCATGATGAATTTTTTATAATTAAACACATAAAATTTATCATTTAATGGATCCAATGAACAATTAAAGATATAAAAATCATTATGTACTACACAAATATTTTGAAGATTGAAAATGTAGAGCAGAAGTTTTTTAATATATTATATTAATATCTAATACCTCAGCTGTAACAACTAATGATCAATATAATTCATTCAAAAAGTATTTATAGCAAAAAAACATCAAAAATAAATATTAAAAATTTCCAAATAAATAAATAAATACTTAATATCAATAAAAAATCAATAATTAATTTAAAATTAATCCCCTAAACCTTATAATGAATCTCATAACATGACATACTAAATCACTGTACATTTTCAATGTCACCAAATCACTTTCCATTTCCATTGTCAAAAATATTATCTAATTTACTTATTCAATTTCACACATCTAGTTATTTAAAAGAAACATAATTAAATCATCATTAGGAACATATTATGTGTTATCATTCTCACAATAATTTGTTTTCCTTAAATTATCACCCCACCGTTAAATTAATTTTCTAGTTCATCAACAGCACTAAACATTCGATTTCAAATCCATAATGAAAATAATGTGGTACAATCCTTATATATTAAATATTATTATAAAAAATTATAATAAATTTAACAAATTTAAAATAAATCCCAATACATAAAAACCATAATAGTTCAACATCAATTATTTTCATGGAATTTGTCTTTCATTACTATTAGAGTTAACTATTTAATTATATAATAGAACGGGATAATTCTTATGTACCACAAAGAAAATACAAATAACTACTCTGTCAAAAATTTACTTATGTCCTTTATTTTCACATAGAAAACATATTCCCCATTCAATTGAATGATTCCATGCGGTGGATCATTCTATATTTCAAAATTGATAGGAATTGGGCCTTCATATCTCTATGGTTTGTAATATATAATATCCTAGAATGATACATTAATACCAACTATAGTGAGTTCTATATTTGGTTATGGAAGATTTTATTTTTCATATATCACGATCACAAATCAAGAATAGTCACAATATTTTTCTCTCTATTTATTATACAATTTATTTTTCATGATTACAACATTTTCCATCACATTCATTTAGAATATGATTCCTCGTGGATAAAGACATTGACTAAATCCAAAATGTATATTATGAATAGAAATAATCATATTGGGAAACCATTTAATCTTTTATAAGATTCATAATTCATTAAAACTAATTTTAAATCTACGACAAATTTTGTTAAATATATTTCATTCACTGTCTTAATCTATAAAATTCAACTACTATAGTACTTAATGTGTATAAGAATTCATGGAATCATATAACCCAAGAGTGTTAAAAATTGTGTCTATAAAGGTAATAATAAACTATCACTATAATTATTTTCAACATATATATAACCAACACTGTTTTGGGTTATTACCAGTAGATTAATTAGTTCCACAACCATGTCCTATAGTTATATCTTGAAATTGATTTATTCCAAGGAACACCACATAATCAATAAATTAAATTAAATTAATTATTTTATATTATACCTTGATGTTATACTCTTAGTTATCCATAGGGTTATGTTTACTAATGTATGTTTTCTAAAATCTTGTTCCCATTGCTTCTACGATATATCCACAACCAGAAGTTATAACAACTCAACTCTAATAGTTGGTAACCAATGGTATGATTATTACATTGGAACTATATATATGTAATCATAAAAATATGGAATTAATAGATTAATATTATTAGTAATATTGATAAAAATATGTATTTTATATTACATTTTGAGAAATAATATATAAATCTTATTTAGAGTAAATATTTGACACACATTAAATCATTCAGTGATTCCTTCTTCATATATTGGGGAAATAAATAAATATAACAGCGAGTTCATATTCTTTTTAATGATTTCATGCAATTAAAGATAATATGAATCAATATGTAATGAAAAATATTTAAATCTCGAAGCTGAAAATATATGACATTTTATCAGTAACATGAGCATGAAATGCATCCAAGGACAATAAAAATATAGTAAAATCATGGATAATAACAAATAAATTTTCAAAGATGGAAATTCATAATATTTGTTTTATTTGATATCCCACATCAGGATAACTATATGATCTATAAAATTCACTAATATTATGTAATCAATAAGAATTTATATACCAAAAACCATTTAATGATGGATTGCTAATTTGTCTCATGCGAAATATTGATGCGAAGAGGGGAAATCTTTAACCGGGACCCATCTATCACTGCATGTCCACTGCATTCCTACAATGTTCAATGATCGATAAAATTATAAATAATATGCATTTTAACTAATTTTCAATATTGATTATGTAAATTCAAATATCAATATTTCCCCTGTCAATAAATTTTCATTCTATGTAAAACACCATTTTTTGAAATGGCATGTGGTTTGGAACTTATCAAAATCATTAAAAATATTGTTACTGAAAATAAATGTAAAGTGATATGTTCTTAAGATGTTTATTATTTTTTCAAGATTGTGATAATGACCATAATATTAATAAGAGATAAAATATGAATATAAACTCATCATAAATTTTCATGCTTAAAACAATTCATGTTGTTAGGATGTTAAAAGGAAATCAAAGTAATATAATTAAAATATTTTTTCATTAAATAATATTTTTTAACCAATTTTATACTTTTAGAATAATATAAATATCATAAAATTTTTGTTGTTGTAGTGAATTCAATTAATGATGTATCCATTATAATCATTCATCATGATTTGTATAATGTACGATGAGAACAACCATTTTGGAAAACAATTGAAATATTGATTTCAAACAAATAAAATTCAATTAAAAAATAATATATCATTTATAAATACATTTCGTATATAAATTTACTTCATCAAAACAATATTTAATTATATTTACAAGGAATAAAAATTCACCTTATAAAATGAAAAATTAGATTAAATTTTCTTTTCAACAATTACTCAATACATTCATGTGTTAATGAGAAGATAAATTTGAAGGAAATATGAAACAATTTAAAATTATAAACACGAACATAAATATTAATAATCATGAATAAGTATATATTCATGAAGATCACCTCAATGGTGATGTATGTATAGCAGATAAAAATTCAAAGATAGATAATATCAAAAGTGTCAAAACAGAGTGGAAATTGAAATGAAATCTATTAGAATTATCTTACCATTGAAGTGAGTTTTAATCAATGAACAAAATATGTGTTTCAGTTGTATATCCCATTAATTGTTTTAAATAATAAATAAATTAATCAATACTAAATGAAAATATAATAGTATAATAACTATTACAATGATGAATAAGTATATCCCAATGAAAAATATTTCAATATGATACCTCTTACCACATAATAACATTCAAAAAAATCCCCTTATATGAAATAATTGGAACAGAAACCTAAATTCCCATGGTTTTGCAACGTTTCATGACATAACATGTAAAAGGAATGTATATATTCTATATAATATTAACTAGTAAATAACATGAATATTTTACCGAATGAAACAAAATTGAGTAGGAATCCAAAATTTTATCTCTAATACATATTGTACTATCATTATATTCTTGAATAATTATCATTATTTAATTATTTACATTCATAATAAACTTTTTTATATTTATTATTCATTTTCATTATTTTATTTCCATACAATGTTTATTAACATAATAAATTGAGAAAAATGAGGATTTTTTGATGATATTTAGTTCATATGTCCAAAATTATTTCTTTATGATTATTATAATAAAAAAGGTCATTATTTAATCATATTGAAATTATATTTTATTCAAAACATTCATTTTCATAAATCAAATAAAATTTTTAATTTGGCCATTAAATATTTTTCTGAAAAATGAACTATATTACAATCATGGAGACAGTAAGCTACATATATTCATGAGTAACGTTTATATTTTATAGTGATCATGGTGAAAAAAATAAATTTGTTTTATAATAATTATATAATGATAATCATATCATAAATATCAATATTTTTATTTAAATACACTTTTATATATCATCGATGTGATGTGGAAATTTAAAATGAATCACATCACTTTATAGAAGTGGTGATCTACTTGAATTCATGAAATGTGGGATCACTTTTCAATGAGAAGAAATTTCCAAAAAATTGATAAAATAAATTTAAATAATGATTTTTTTTCAGGAAATATATATATAAATATATATTAAAATACTAATCATAAATATTCATGATATGCGATGATGGATAAATAAATACCTTAATTCACACGGTGTTACTCCTATGTACACACAAACTATGAATATATTTCCGATTTGATGGAAGATGAAGTGGATTTAAAATATTAAATTAATATAATAATATATCATTAAATTGTTCATAATTATTTTTTAATATCATAAACAAGAATATGATTTTATAGTTATAGTAGAATGAATAAAAGAAAATTGATATCTTTAGAAAAATACATATTATTTGAAGAATGATGTTATTTTTATACAAATACTTCTCTTATGAGGGATTTATAATCCATTAGAGTCCTATAATTCATTGAAATTAATGTAAGGGAGTGATCGTTTCCTGAATTTCTCAAACCAAAATGTTTTTATGGGTGAATAAATGATTGTAGGAAGTGGCATTTTATTTTTTAGGGGATTGTCATTCATGGAATTTACTAATGTAATTAATTAATAATTTTTATCATTATAATGTATAAAAATTATAATATTTTATGATATTATATACATGAGTTGAAATCCTATAATTCAATAATATAGGAGAAGTAAAGGTGATTTTTTTCATCTATATATATTTTTAATATATGTCAAACCTTTTTTGGTAATTACCACAATATTACGGTTTTTCTGTTTATGTTTTAAGAATGTTACTATTAAAATAATAAAGATACATAAATATATCATAGTTGATATTATAAACCATATCCAATTTAGATATTTAAAAAATATATTTTTCCGGGATTATAAATCATTTAATAAAACATGTATCATTAATTAATAGAATCAATTAATATTTGAAATCTATCTACTAAATTTGACAATATAAACCTCATAAAAATCAATAATTCCATTATATATTTTTATAACACCCAAAATATGTTATAATTTTATATAAATTGTGAATAATATAATAATTCATCCAATTATATTAGTTTTATTATTTTTAATATAATTTAATTTAATTTCCATTTATTTTTATTAATATGGAGGCAGTATGGCATAAACATTTAACTTAATTACATAGTTTGTAAAAGTTAAAAATAAAATTTCATAATGTAAAAAATATAAATAATTTCAATATAATCATTGAGATAATTTTTCCTCCTTTTTACCCCTTAGTAAACACATTTTAGAAAATTAAATGAAATTTAGTGAAATATTGGTATTTTTCGTTACATAAAATATTATATAAGTCATTTTTGGGGACAAGTGTCCAATAAAAAATTAAATATCTTACCAATAGTTATAATTTTTCAAATATCTTCATCAAATAACAATTTTTATTAAAAATGGTTGCCTTATCACTTAGTATTTTACTAGGTTAACCTGATTTACCATTTTACTCTAGTGGTAGATTTTTAATATTTTTAACAAACATTATGACCAACAATTATATTTACTATATTAAATAATTTTTAATTATTTATTTGAAATATAGAATATATATATATACACAATATTAATGTCTTAAAATTACATGTATTCACTTAATAAATATTCTTCAATGAGAAATGAAAATCTTTTTTTATTAAAAAATTTCTTGTTGGTCTAAATTAATTTTTATTCCAAGATCATGTCTAATGATTTTTTATCTCAATATTTGATGAATTACTAAATAAATTGTTTTTATAAAAATTTATATTCAAATTAAAACTGTTATTGTTCATATTCAATGAAAATAAGTAAAATGCTTCAATAAATAAACAAATTTCACATTTCACTAGAAAATAATATTAAAAAAAACAAAACATCATCCATTGTTAATTTTTAAAATCATATTTCAGAAATTATTATTTTATAATCAAATAAATAATAAAATAGTTTTATTATATAATTATTTTATACTATAAAATAAAACCATTTTACATAAATTGTATTTTTTACGTTTAAAATGTATTTTCAAAAAAAATAGTCCATATTTCTATTACATCAATGAATATATTTATGTTACATAATTAATTAATATATCCTTTATAATACAATTAACCCGATTCATAACCAAATAATCAATTTATATTTTATAGTATCCAAATTTCAATAAAAAATATTCTATGGTTTCAATATAATTCTTGGTGTGTGTTGTATATGATATCAGAAATTGTGTTATATTTAAAATCATGGTGTGTAAATGATTTTTTTATGTTTTTTCAATTTCAAAATTTAAATTAATTATGAAAATGTTTAAAAATTACGTTGACGAAGAATTTTTCTGAAAATAGTTATATAAGAATTGTGGTCAGGCCAGATTGTTTCATCCAATTGCAACATTATACTATTCCAAACAAATCCAATCATCTTCTTCCAATCCCATCAAATTGGTATTTTTCACTTCCTCCCCCACCACAATGGAAAATAGAGATATTTATAATAAACCTTTCCAAAATAATATCCTCATCTTCCCTCTATGATATGTTTGAGTGCGCTTTATAGAATACCCATAATTGACATTAAAAATAAAAAATTAGGTCTTTTTAATCATGAAACGAAAAAGAGTATCTACGGCCCATTCCACATGTATTGTCACTATATTACTACAACACCACTATGATATACTTTATTAAATATTATAAAACTCATAACCGGTCACGGATATATAATGATCATCACAAAAGGGAATAAAAATAACGAAATATAAAAATTAATATCACCATACTTGGTAATAAAAACTATTATTAATATATTTAAAATAACATAAATAAGGTTTGATTTCATTTTTAATCAATCATTTCCAATAAATTGAGTATTATTATAAGTAAAATTTCAAATTACCCTATCCCAAGGAATGTTAACACTCATATATTGGGTATCCAATAAGTTGGGTGAAGTGGAAGACAATATAAAACAATGAATATAGACATAAAAAGAAAACTAATTTTGTTACAAAAAATATGTCAATCAGTGTATTTAACAAATTAATCATAATTTCAGTCCAAAACACTTGGGTATATATTATTATGGTATGATAAAAACGATCATTGACGATGACTGTAAAAATATAAAATCCTTTAGAATTTTTTTAAAAAAATTAATCTTGAATTACATATGATAAATATTTCTAGTTGATGAGACTCTTCATATTCATAATATTTTATTCATGAAATTATTACATTCAAATGATAATTTCACTAATGATATTAATTTACTCATTTTTAAATATGTATAATTTTATTTCCAACTAGGATCATCTCATTTGGATTCTTGTAGCTCAAGATATTCCTCATTTACTGATGTGTTGTCTATTGTTTTTTCCAAATGATTTTCCACATTTATTGATTAATTTAGGACATTAGGAATTTGAATGAGATGTGGCTCCACATGCAGAAATCGAATACATTGAATATTTGAACACAAAATAATAATTTCCCTTTTTGAATCAATGTGGAAAAATTTATTCTCAAAATACATATGTGTTAAAAATATTTAAAAATAGTTAATTTATTTTTTTTTGATAGAAATGCTCAAAACAATCGTAAAATCCAAAAATGAGAAAATTATTCTGGAATTGATCAATCGGTGTAGATTAATTAGATAATATAAATAAGAGAGTTAATATAAATATTAACTCAATAAATTCCCCAACACATAGATCATGGTCTACTAAAAAACTATTCATCTTAATCATATCCAAAAAAAATCAAATCACAAACACATGAGATCTCCAAAATATAACACTACAAAAAAAAATTAACATTCCACCTCAAAATAAATTGCTTCAAAATCTACATTCAGCTCATTTAGTAAATTTCCACTTCATTTATGCTTTGATTCTCATAAAATATATACATCATGTGATTTTCAATCATCGCACAACTGATAATTTTAATGAAGAATTTATTCACCCACACCCTTATAGTAGTTCACATTGTATTAATAATTTTCTATGTATAAAATATATGTGATTCAAAAACAGGTGATTACCTGGAGAACATTATGGATTTTTCTATTATTTTTTCAATTTTTGGTATTTTATGTCAAATATTTTGATTTATAATAATGTGTGTTGGAATATTTTTAATGAAATAGTTTATGATTATAATTTTCTGACAAGAATTATCTCCTTTACTCACATTTAAGTAATAAATCATTTCAAATCATCACTAATACTCTAACTAATATTTTCACGATTCAGTATTTCAAGAAAAAAATGGTTTTTATCATCAATGAAATCTTTTTTCTTCTAAATACATTTATTATAATGTTCCACACATGAATAGATTTCCAAATAATATATTTTTTAGTAAAAAAAAATATTTGTATTACTTGAATTTCCACCAAAATTTGCACCAAATGATATAGAATTCCACATAACAGCCTTTACCCACACTTAAATTCAACAAGATCTTGCAGTTTCACTTCCAGAGTAGGTTGGAGAAGGAAAATAGAACTATAATGTGGAAAATAAAATAGTAATTTCTTGTATACTAAGTTATGAATAGATTAATGGTATATAGAATTCCATTAAAGATATTATATTTGAAGGAGTATTTTAAAACCAATATGTTTTCTAAATCATTTGAAACATAACTATTATAAAATGATAAATTTTTTATTGAAATAAATAAAATTATGGATAAATGAAATTTGGATATTTTCTTATAATATGTTATTTTAATATATGAAATACTAGAAATCTGGTCCACAAACCTCAGGAAAATGTTTTTTAATGTTACTAATATTGTGATATGTCTTGAGAATTAATAATCAGATAACATTTCATGATATTTTAATTTTTAAACATGATACCATTTCATTTTACAAATTCATTTATCATTTATTTCAACTAATAAATTGGATAAAACATCTAATTTTGTTTAAAAAACAGAAATATTAATATTTTGATCTCACAATTTTCAAAAACAAAATTTGATTGAAAAATAAAATCCCAATAATGACAGTAATTCTAAGAAAAAGAAACTAAATTTATTAAAATTATAATGGTTCTTTTCTGAACACTTAAATGATGTAGAGCCATCAATTTATTCATGTAGATTTAACAAATAATTATTTATTTAGTTAAATAACAATAAGTTGGATAGTGTTGCTGAGAGGTACTCCTGGACATATTTTTTGTAAAATGATGCATCAATAACTTAATTTATTATTAATGATAACAAAGATGAAATTAATTAAATTATAAAATAATAAATTTACTAAATGTATTAAAATTTTAAATATAATGAAAATGTAATTAAAAATATTTATATATATTGGTTTGACACCACCGACGGGCCCTTGTTTTCGACTGTCTCCAAATGGGAAGTTCCAATGGGTGATCCAAAAATAATGGTGGATTTGGAATGTTTCTCATGATCAAAAATTTCTTATTCCAACCAACATTTACTTCATATTCTTTTAATGATTATTTGGAATTTGTGTAAAAAACCCATCATCGTGGTAATGATATAAATATTATATGGTTGGTGGAGGATAATGAATTGGTCCTCCCCCTTCATGGATTCCACATTTATATCCTCATATTCATTTTATAGTTAATGGTTTATGTATACTAAAAGAGTGGAATAATTTAAAATGTATAATCTATATTTACACATTAACAAAATTAAAGCATGATACTCAAAAAAAAATTAGTCGCATTAATGTATGCTTCATTATCCATGATTTAATTACGAAAAGAATCATGGATCACATCTAGGACACCCTCCAAATAAATTATTAAATGTTCAGGGATATCTATGTGTTCCTAAGTAGGTGTGTCCTATTTGTCCAAATTTTACTTGATGTAAAAATAATGGTTAAAAATATAAAAATTAAAAAAATATGAGGTTAGACTCAAGTGATTTTTAATAAAATTGAACTATAATTAGTTCAGTAAAATATAAAGTTCTAGTGTTGGTTTTTATTTATTTATTTCATCAAAACTAATGTGAATTTGGGTGTTCAGTGTTAGTAAATGATAAAAGGTCTCCAGGATACCCAATTTGGAAGATGAACATGGAAATACATCCCTACAATATTTCCATATTTTGTTTTTGTTTAGGAACTTAATCAAATAGAACTCCACCCTCGACCATTATCCTTGGAAAATAAATTTTTACTTAATTGAACATGTCAATCCATTATATAAATTAGAGACCTAAAATATTTTATCATACAGTATGACTTTTTTATTTTAAAAACACTTTTAAGGGGGGAAGTGAAAACCCTCACAAAAAACTGTTTCATCACCAAAACATACTACATTTATGTCAGAGCATAGATTGATCCAATTGGAATCAGTCTTCCTAAATAGTTTCTGGGGAATAGCATTTACCTGAGACTCTACACTGTCCATAAATATTTCATCAAAATGTTTTTCCATGATGTTCCCAGATTTCATGTATTCCTCCTTTTTGATCTTTACCATGTTTAATCCTCTCTTTAAAGTACGGTTCTACCTAAAAATAAATTTACGTTACCCCGTTGTTGTTTCCACAAGAATAGATCTTCCAATCATTTGTTTTATCACTTCATTAGATAATTTAATATACATAATGTTCTCCACCAATTTTTCATCCATGTAAAATACACGGTCTTTGTTTTGAATCATCGATATTATCTAATGATGTGGGTTATTATGGAAGCTTTCCTCATGGTTCTGTCTAGGTGGAATTACAGCCTCTGCACTGCAAACCTCCTCAAATATAAGATTCCCCTCCCTTGAATAGAACATAATCTTCTCTTCTTCACCCCCTAGAGTGGATGTGGCCCCAGAAACTAGGGGGTGTTTATCACCCACATTGGTATCAAACTCTTGATTTCCCCTGAATAAGATCCAGGATCCTTTGTTGTGGAAACCCCTATATGCTTTTCACCACCTGTTCACACCTTCAAATGATGTTTTATAGTACATGAGGACCTACTCAAACGAGGATGTGGTAATTTAGAGTAATATTTCAATTACATGGTCTCCTTGAATGTTTTATAAAGCCTTGTGAATCTACAAATGTGTTATTTCTATTCGGTGAAGAGTATTTGTAAAATTCTGATGTAATACACACTTCCATTGTTTCAGCAACAGAGTCTGAAGCTGAATCCATAAACACTTGACTAGCCTCCCCTCTTTTAAGAGGATCATCATAAAGGCCAACCACTATAACATTTACATCCACAAGATCATGTCCCTCAAATTCAATAAGCATTGTCAATCGATCTTTAGAATTATTAAAACTACCTCCCAATTTATCCTTATCAACATATGAAGGATTGGCCTTCAAGGCCTGTGCTGGAAAATTAGACATACTTGGTTGTCCAATTTCATGTCCCATGTATTGAAAATGAATATGTTCTGAGAAAAGGTTATGGGGATAGTCATCCATTTCTATCTCATCTTCAACTTATTTCTTCACCCTCGCTGCTTTGAGTGTATCAAACTGCATACCCTTACCTAAATTGTTACCAACAAAAATGTTCACCTTTATATTCACTTGTCCATCAACGTCATGAACCATACATACATTCATGTTAGATCTAGAACTCTATTAAGGAATCACAATAGATGAATGGGGAAAACCATTTTCACATGATTAAAACCCATCAAATTTTTGGGATTCAAATGTGTATCCCATGAAGCATTCTGGGAAGCCTCCACATCATTAGGGGAAGAACCAGAAGAGAGAAGACCGTGTTTCTGAACATCATCTGCAAAATATAATTTCATGATCAAGGGTCTTCCATGACTTGTATAATTGGACATCTCCTCATGAAATGATCACCTTCCTCACTGGAAATAAGAATACAAATGTCTATGGTGAAAGCAATGTGAACAAAAATGTGTCCAGCAATCAAACACAATAGGTTTCTTCCATCAAAACTCCTCACTAACCGAGATAAAAATCCATTCTAATAATGATTAAGAGACATCTACTTCAACATATATACACGAATATATTGGATGAAAAACCAAGCTAGTAATCAAGTCTGAACCTAGATATATACCAACCATGTTCCCAATATTGTGAATAGTAGTGGGTTTTTAAAAAGGGGGAGGGTGTTCCAGAAAACACACACAGAGAGAAACTGTTGATTCATCCTGATTCATATGCAGATCAAAAGACCATATTATCGAATGAATGTGGTAGACGTCATAGGAATGAGGATCCCCAAACTATACATATATAAGATATTATTGAGACACAAAACGAATCATGACGTGTCGCTTGTCAAGGAGACCCATCGTCACTCTTTCATATAGCCCCCAAGAGGAAAAAAACTGTCAAAGATGTCTATAAAAGGGAGCCAATAGCTGAATCGGTTGACCATGGTCTAGTTATAGGGAGCCAACGAATTGTAAAATTTTGAATGCGAATGTTTGACTTGAGGAAGACGCTTGTTAAGAACTAGGACCTTAAGGAAAATAAAAATTTCAGGAAATTGATAGATGCATTCGATATTGTAGAATTAGATAAATGGAGGACGGAGAACAAATTCTGATAGGCGGTTCCCATACCATATCGATAGGGGAGGGGATTTGGTGACAACCATCACCTCCTGGGGCACGGTCAGAGACAAGAGTTTTTGAAGAGAAAACTGCTACCCTAAAATATGTCCATTTAATATTTTATTGAATAAAACAGTGATTCCACAAACTTATTGTAAATGGTATGCATCCTCATCATGAACCACTTATTATTTCAACTGTGATTAATCTATTCGTGTAGAATATTGGTCGAATAATGGCCATTTTTATATAATATGGATACAAAATATTTCTTATTTTTTAAAATGGAAAAAAAATATAATTACAAAATATCATAAATTGATTATTGGAACACCTTCCCTTCTACTAGAATAATGTTTGAACATGATCATATCATGGAAGGTGGAAAAAATGTATATTTAATTTAAAAATGTAGTATATTTATCAATTTATGTTTCATCTAAGAAAGAGAACTCACAATTCATGTTCTTCAATTTAAATTATATAATAAATGAGTTATTCTTGAAATATTTTAATTGATAAAAGGTAATGAAATAAGAAACTGTAATTTCATTAAAGAATTTATTACAAATATATATATAATAAGGGTGATAATGCCATATTAAGTATTCCAAATGAAATTGTATAATAGTTACATGTTGTCCTATTCACTTACTCTATATCAATTATTGTGATATTCCAAAATAAATTCACATAACCCCCTTAGTCAAATAGTGATGTTGAGAACAAAAAATATCAGAATGTTCAACTCATTTTCAAATGAGTGAGGTAATTTACTTTAATAAAATCAATTTACATCGTAAAAACATGATTGGGTCATGTTTATCCAAAAAAATAACGATTTTCCACTACCCCTCAAACACATACAAAAAATCACTGATTACATTACCACTAAGCCCTTCTATATTCTATTATATATATCATATAACCAAGAAGAGTGAGGTAACGATCATAAACTAATTGAATTAATAAAATATAATCAATATCCAAATACTATCATACATGATAATAAAAACTATTATTAGAGTATTGAGGCCAACCTAATTGAATAATGAAATGGGTTTTTATTTAAATATTTCAAATAATCCATAATATAAAAAATAGAAAACCACAACATATAAATTACATAGTTGTTTTACACTAGAATTTAAGGTTAGAATAGAATAAATCAAGATAAAATAAAATAAAAAATATTGAAAATTTAAAAATGATAAAAATAAAATTTATTCTTTATAATAAATTTGTATGAAGCTTCACTCCTTCTTCCTACCAGATGAAAAAAACTCAAAATTAAGTCTTTTTTATTTTTTAAATTTTTATTTCATATTAAAAATTAATATATTTATTTTTTAAAATGTGTTAAAACTTTTTAAACTAAATTATTGTATATATTTTTTCTGTATGATGATACCATCATCTTTATCCACATTTATAGGTGAAATGGATACCTTTGTGAGGGAATTTCACCAGGAAATTTAATTTAGTCAAGTTTAATTTGGTTCTATTTCATTTAAATCAATAATCAACACATTTTACTCTTAGTATATTGAGATATGGATCATTTATTATCTGGTGGTCCACTCAATTGTTTATATTTATAATCCCAATATTCTTATTAATTTTAGACCCAATGTGTTTGAATGGGAACTGTGTCAAGTGAAATAAGTTAAATCACATGAATAATGGAATCCTTGATAAATAATTACAAAATTTGTATAAACATTAAAAAATTCATGAATAAATATATAATTCATAAAAATAAATATAATTTCATTTTAAATTTGTACATTTCTTTTGAAAAAATCCTTTAATAAAAAAATATGGCAATGAAAGTCAAATTGATAATTTTCTGTCATTAAATCATAAAAATAAAAATTAAAAAAATTAAAACATTATCATGAACATCTGAAATAAATATGATTAAGGTGATGATAATTCCTAATATATTATGAGATACTGACCCTATGTTGAATCACGATTCCACCCTGGCTACGACTGCATGTGTCGGAGAAAATATAATTCATTTACCCCACCTATTGAAAATGAATTATGTGATAGATGAACCATTATATAGATGAAATATTACTATAATTATTCATTATATAAATAATCATGGTCTATCATAATCATGGATGTTAAAATTGCTGAGAAATGATAGATTTAAAAAAAAATCATTGTAGATTAGGAGGACAAGGATGAAATAGACCACTCAAATTTTATTAAGAGATACTAAAGAAAATTATACAACGATTTTCAATGAAAAAACTGATACACACATAGGGACAATAAATAAAAATGGAAAAATAATACCTACACTCAGAAACAATACCTGGAATAAATTCCATATTGTTGGTTCTACATAATGCACTCATAACACCCCATGATGTATAAGATGATCCTCCCCTAACTCTTAATGTATATGTATGGGAAACATAAACAATACCATGATTTAGTCAAGGAGGTTATAAAACAGGGAGCTCATGAATCCCATGAAAACATATATATTATTTTATGTACATAATGAAAAAAAACCACAATGTTGCCATATTGTTACTCGAAATCAAATTTCATGATATCCTTTTCCTTCATCTATAAATTAGTAAATCAAACCCAACAAACATAATTGATAACCAGATGACTCATATGATTTTATCGAATAAATAATGTATACTCCAGCTAGTATGATAGTTATAGATAGTCACAATTTTCTACCATTAGTATCCTATAAAAATCATCATCTCACCACCCATCATCTTGATAAATAACACTAATGAATCACATGTTTATATGCTATTCCAGGTAATAAACATAAATAAAATATTTAATATAAATCATAAAATACCATAGATCATAATTATTCATAAAATATTGATTCATCTTGATTGGATAGGACCTATTCTATAATCTTATCTGTAATATGATATCATTTAACGAGTGTAAGTTCACAATACCCTTCGTGAATACATCATGAAGATCCATTATAACTCTAGGAAACTCAACCACCAATACCTATATCAACCCCAATGATTGTTATTAACTCCAATTTAATATAGGATCTAAACATTTCTCACCAATCATAATAATATATATCATTAATCAATAATTTAGAGTATCCCACCACATCACAGAATAAAACAATACTCTAAAAATAATTGACGATATGATTGACATAATAAATTTAATCATTGATATGAATTAAATAAAAAATGAATCGTATGTTATATGGAATCCATAAGATTCATATTCAGAATCCTTATTACCTAAAAACCAAGTCATATTAAAAAAAACTAGACTGGCCTCCAAGTGATGTATTCAAAAATAGGGGAACTAGAAACATCTCTACCTTATAACCATGTTTTAGATCAACGAATGTGAAATAATAGAGTGATATAGTAAATAATAAGATGAATGAAACCGTATATAGGATGATATATGAAATATATCTTGAACAAATTAATTCATTACCTTACACTGACAGCACTAATGTATAGAATTATCCACGCCCATCTCCTATACCGCGATTGCCATCATGAGGACCACCCCCACATCTGTTCTAAGACCTATGTCCAATGGGGTAGGGAACATTAAAATTATGACCTATATTATTTAAATAATCTCCAACTTGAATTTTTTGATTAATTATAATTTGGACTTCAAGAAAACTGCTAATGTGGAATAAAAGTCAATTGACCACATCAACCTTACAGGTACTTGAGGTTTTTTGGTCACATATATCCCCTATGTGAAATATGTATTGACCATGGTATCTATAGAATTATATTTTAACATATCAATTAGTATTTATGAATAATATGTTAATTTTACATTAAATGTAACAATTTTTCCTAAAATTAACTCAATACGAAATAATGGGTTTATCCAAACTCTTATGAAGTACAGAACAATGAATTATAGGAAAATATAATCTAATATTATTATTATATTAATTTTTTTTTAATGCCTCGAATTTCGAATTTAGTGAATGTATAGTATCAAATGTATTTTGAAATAATTTTTACAGAAGTTTAAATAATGATTCATTGGTTACCAATTTGATTAAAAATGGAAATAAAACCAATTGAATAAAAAGGATGTGTTTTTATGATAACCTGTTTAAAAGATATAATTATGTTTATAAAATCAAATCACTCAATATGGATTTTTTTGATGAAAAATTTATATTAAATTTTTTTAACTCATCTTATATATTTTGTAAATATGATATAATAACAAATTCAAATATTTTGGATAAAATAATTTGTTTTTCCAAAAATGATGTTTTATCTCATTTTGATGGAGTGCACATTTTAAATTTAGATTTTTACACCTTCATTATTTATATTTTAATAAATAAACTTCTGACTTAGAATTACAAAATCATAATTTACATTGGATTAATTTTTGATATTTTAATGATATCTATCATGTTTTAATGAATAATAGAAATATGCTAATTTTTTATGGAAAACATCTTTTTCCATCGAGATAACTTATATTGTTAAATCATATTATTAAATTATATTAAATTATAAATGTAATATATTTTTATTATTTTATCCAAAATAGTTCATTGAAAAAATTTCAATTTTAAATTTTACATAAACACATGTCAATTTTTTGATAGTTATTACTTCTTTAAATCTTACTTTTTGGTTTTGACAATTGGAAGTAATTTAAAAATAATTACTGTAAATTATGTTTTTGGAATTTTGAAAAATGGATTCCATATTGGGGATCATAAGGTCTAATTTTTATGAATAGATTCCATTTATATTTGGACATTATGAATAGTAACTTTAGTAATTATTTTATTTACCATGGAAAAAGGTTAAATATGGAAAATAAGGGTAAAATATACCATTATAATATCATTAAAATACGCTAAAACAATTCAAAATCCAATTACATGATATATTTCCAACCATGGTAATTCTTGGATCAATATTAATACCCCATGGATCCACTTGGGTGTGATAATGACGTGTTATAATAATTAATATAAATTAAATAGAAAAATAACATAAACATGTTTATTCTTAATAATCAATTTTTAAAATTTGTTATATAAGTGAAATATTAAACTATAAATAGTAATTATTAATATTAATTTATTTACTAAATCATGATATATATTTTTTGATATTAAATAAATAATTTATTTATGCCACAATAATGAAACAATGATTTGTTCATTAATAAACTATTCAGATAAATGATATTATATATATCAAAATACTGAAATTTGATTTTTTTTTAATTCTATCCAATAATTTTATAGATTATATTGTCATATTATATTTTAGATAATGTATTTGGTTTGAAGGAACCATGTTGTTATGAATTTTTAAAAACGATAAGTATTAATATTGTCCAAAATTGACATAATTCATAACATAAAACATAATTTTTTTAAATGATATTAAATTCACTGAAATCCAATACTCATAGAAATGGTAATTAAATTTACAAATATGTCATAAATGTCTTTTTTTGCCTTTTTATTTGATATGGTAATTACATTAATGTAGGACCCCGGGACACCCTGAGAGGGGGAGGGGTGAATCAGGGTGTCATCTTTTTCTTCTTAAAGTTGTGGATCTTGTTCCCACGTTGGTAGGAACTACTCAGACATGTATGATGGATATGATCATCAATGCAACATTCACAAGAAGAGAGGTGACACAAATATTTTTACTTGGTTCACCACTAAGGGCTACGTCCAAGGAGCATACGCCGACAGGTTTCCGGTCATACCTAAATCCACTATGCTTCACTAGCTGCAGATACAATTGTTCGGGCACAGTCACTCGGGCCCAGGCTCACTGCCTTTACAAAGGTTTAGGGATAGCTCACTTCTTCCCCCGGGTCACTCCCGTTTACTCCCCCTGGCTCACTGCCCATGGAGAAGTCGCACTTAGTTTATAGACATGAAGGTCTCTCCAATGGATAGACATGAAGTTCTGTGTCCCCTGTTCAGCATGAGTCTTTGCTTGCATCAGAGATCAGAGTTGATGGTCTTTTCAGTTCAATCCTCCTTTAGTGCAATGACTGAATGCACTAGATCCCCTGTCCTTGTTTGCTTGAATCACAATCACTTGTGTGATTTCTCAATAAATGATGCTCTATAAATTTCCAGATTTCATCTACTGATTAATACTCCTTCTTCCCCTGTCCACTGAGCTAACAACCTCTGGAAAGGGTCTTCACAAAGTACCCTACTTCGCACGACTCCCAATTTTGGAAAGCTCAAGCAATTCTTAGCAGAGATCATGCCTTTTCGCGAAGCTCAATCACGAATCACTCTCGTGATGCTCTAGCCTTCTCAATGCTTGGATATCTCGGAGCTCCTGGCTCTTTGCGAAGCTCACTGAGCCAATGCGGGGCGCACGACATTCGCGGAGCTAGAATAGACACCGCGAAGCTTGTCTTTCGCGAAGCACACTGTCTTCGCGAGATACCTTTGCGAACCGAGAGCAAGGATTTTCTTTGAAATTATCTCTACTTATCTCGAGGGGGTTGGCCTCTATTTATAGGCGATTCCACCAACCCTCGACCTTTCCTCTTGAAGTCACCACTACGTCACCTCAAATTGCGATGCTCTGAAGTGCCCGCCGAAAATCTCACAAAATCGCGAAGCAGAACAGAATTTTCCATTCGCGGAGCTCGTCGTAATCGCGGAGAAACACCGTCATCATTCCTTCGCGGTGCACACCTTCGTTTGCGGAGCTCGTCGTAATCGCGTAGAAACACCGTCACCATTCCTTCGCGGCGCGCGCCTTCTCCGTGAAGCTCCCTCGCAAAGCCCTTCACCACCGCGATCCGCTTCAACCCTGACTTTCGCGAAGCATTGACGTAATCGCGAAGAGTCACCGCCTCTATTCTTCTGGTCTTTGAGAAATCCAGTCCATGAATCCCATATTCCCGAAACTCATGCCTTTGACATATAAAAATATGATCTTCCTTGAAATCCATTGTTCGCGATGCTCAGCAACATCCAGATTTTGGACCCCAAAAATTTGGAAAACACTGGGAAACGGCACCACCTTGTATCTGCTCTTTTAGTCCACCTCTAGATCATCTATTCCAATGTTACAGGAATAAAACATGGATCAATATCCATAGTCCTCGAACTCGACGTGCCTCCATGGAATCTCCTTCGTCAACAAATTGTAATGTCGTCTATTTGCTTTGTCAACAAACACGATCACCGCAACAACACTTCTTCTTGGTGATCTGTATCTATCGGCAACTCTTCTGCTTGTATCACAAACTCCTCTTTTGTGATATGTATTCTTTGAAGGAATAGCTTTAGCATCATCATCTTCTATGACAATGTGATGCGCATGACTATCTTAGAATTCCAATCATTTCACATTGTCTTCTTCATCAACCGTCATGATATACTTCATGCAAAGCATGTGATTCAATCCGTCAAGACGTCTCTAGCATGGTTCACATGAAATCATGAGTAATTTCATGGTCTTCATCCAAAAACCTCATTATTCTTTAATCGGCCTCATATGGATCACACCCCACATTCTTCATTGTTGTAATCAATGTATCACCTTTGACACATGTTCTTTGAACTTATGATCAGTACAACAATCGTCTGAGTCACCACTCCTCTACTTCATCGGAGTACTTCATGATATCCTTCATTTTAACTTGCATTGAAAACTATTGACAACAAATACAACCTTATACAAAATGTGGTTCCAACAATCTCCCCCTTTGTATTTTGTTGTCAATACCTTACACATCTTCTGAAATGAATCTATCAATGTCAAAATGAGAACCTTCTTAGCAAATCAACATTTCTTTTCATTTCACTTTCTATCCCCCTTATTGACAAGAAATACAAAGCATATGTTAGGGGGCGTATCAATCCTCACTTATTCAATGTTTCATTAATAATTTCACTCTAAGTCAACTTGAACAATGCTCGATGTAGAAAACAATAGGATTTTATCAAGTCAACAAGGTTGTCCGTAATCCACAGATCATGATACCAACATGAGATGATAACTCATGTATCTTGTCTTGAAGGGTTTACCACTTTTATTCCAGGCAGAAAAACAAATATGGTAGGGAATAATCATCCTGAAACTCCTACACTCACATAAGCAAATAGACCAAAGATATTCAAGTGAAATCGGCAGGATAAGTGACCTTGGGGAACTTCCATTCTCTTTATGTCACTGATCAATTCAGTTACTTCCCCTTTGTAGATTAATATTTGATCTGAGTATCCAAGGGATATAGATTGAGAAATGTCATACCTTCTCCATTGGTGTGTTCTTCAAGAAATTCACAGAATAGCTGCTTTTGAGTCCAGCTGGAGTTGATATTGATTGAAACAGTGATTATGGAAGCTTATTCATTCTTCTCCCCCTCAAGGGAAACACTCCTCATCATCTTCATCAAGAGTGATCCTTCATCATCATAATCTTTGAATATTAATTGAATAATCTACTAAGGATGGAATCTTCTTCAGCTTGGCTATTAAGAGTTGACAACATTCACTACTTCTCAGGTTCTCCCCCTGAGAACATGGTTTACCTTCAATTCCCTGCATTATTATCACAAAAACAATACACAAATGATTATGGGAATAAGGTGGTTCCTTATTGCTTCATCAAGAAGACTTTCTTGGCTGAGGTTCTTTTCTCAACCAAGTTCCTCTATTCACTCCAGTCTTCATGCCTGCACATTTGAACATATGTTCGGACATCTGTCGGTGTGGCATGGCTCTATTCACATTCTCTTCTGCATTGTGTGGAGAATTATTCTACTTAGCATCCATCATGAATGATACATTCTTACTCCACTTAAGGACTGATTATTGATCTAGTATTAAGGTTAGGCAACCTTTTACAATGTGACCAGATTTCTTGCATCTCTCACACAGAACTTCTTTGACACGTGTGTTTCTCTTTGTTTGCAATCTCTCCTGCACTGAGTCTTCATCATGTGAAAGTTTTCCTTTTCCTTTGTCACCATCCTTGGCTTTCTAATCTTCAAGTTTCCTTATTATTTTCAAATCTTCTGGCCAGATGACCAATATGACATTTGGAACTTTTGCAGCTGGTTTAGGTCTACCACATGGGTTCATCCGAGATTCATCCCACTTAGTGTTTCTTTTGGACAAATGACCCTTCAATTTCATGGATCTAAAATCCTAGGTCTTCTCAGCTTCCCTACTTGAGATCTTCTTGGGGAAATGTGTGTTCAAAACATTCTTCTGATTTCTCCCCAAGGTAGCTTCTTCATTATTTGACGGCATCAGAGGTCTTCTTTTCTTTTCAACAGTGAAAGCATGTTTATGTGGACATGTGCCTGCATTGTGACCGTTGTTGTTTCCTACATCACAAATGTTATCAAGAATTCCAAATCTGTTTGAAGTAAACAGATGCTTCTGGACCTTCTGATGTTTCTTCTTTTTCTCTGGCTTTCTTCTCTTTGATATAGGCATTCTATGTGCTTTTCCATGTAAGGGATTATAAAGACATTCCAGTGCACATTTCGCAAATCTGTTGCAGCACCAACATTGACCCACAAATATTTTCTTCTTTGTGTCTTATGTATTAAGTTGTTGGGCCATCTGCATAATCTTTTGTGCTCTATTTTAGGAACCCACTTCCTCTTTTTTCTTCTCATCCACCCTACCCTTGGTGGTGGGTTTCTTATTCTCACCTTTCCTCATCCATACTTTTTTAGAACTTTTCTTCCCACCTGCACTGATTGTAGGAGTGTATTTAGAAATATGATTACAAGATGGTTTGGATGGTACCTTCACTTTCTCAGTTGCTTGTGATAGATCAAAGAGTGAAGTCATGGTCTTCTTATCACATGTTGGAGGTCTATTGACAATATAATCCTCTAGTGAGCATTGAGTACTAGCAGCAACTGATTCTTGATGTGGATAATCAAGAGTTGTCACAATATTCTTATCACATGTTGGAGGCATTTCATCTTTAGACTCATCCAACGAACATTGAGTGCAAGAATCACTCATTTCATTCTTTTGTAAAGTCTCAATATGTGTGTTCTAAATATTGGTCAACTGAGCATCCAATTTTTGACCCACAATATTGAGGATGATCTTCTGATCTTCAATCGTGATCATCGTCTCTTCACAAGTCGTCTTCAACCTTTCAACCTCATCTTCATGCATCTTAACATTGATTTGTAACAAAGAGTCATGTTCCCTGAATTTAATGGAAGTTTATTCCAAACAAAAATTCTTGACTTCATTGCTCTTCTTCAGCTCAGCTTCAAGTGCATGGATCATTTCTTTTAGAGTCTTATTGACTGCCTCGTTTTCTTCAAATAATTTCACCAGTTTGGTGAGCATCATACATTCCCTAACTTTTCTTTCAAACCCCTCCTACATATTGTCAGCATCCCTTTCTAATAGAGTGATCTCAACCTGCATATATTGGAATAGGCTACAAATAATCGCAACCCTTTCTTCAGGAATATCATGCAAATATGTTTTGATTTTTTCCTGAAAGCTTGAATAGGGGGTTTCATCCTTTTCTCTGGAAGAATCCTGAGCCACCTGCTCGATACTTTCAAAGTCTGATGTTTCTACATTATTGGAATGGCATGGAGAACAACACACTATATCTTCTTTGGATATGAGGGACTTCTTCATCATCTTCTTCTCTTTCTTTTTACTATTTGTCAATGTCTTGGTGGATATAGATTTCTGCTCAGAAATGACTATGTCATTATCAAGACTGCTCTTCATTTTTTACTCTAAGAAAGAAACTCAAATCCTCTTCTCAATAGAATTACTGGAAAATATCCAACATACGTTAACCTCCCTCTAATACCCCTTGTAGGAAACCAGGACACCCTGAGAGGGGTGGGGCGAATCAGGGTGTCATCTTTTTCTTCTTAAAGTTGTGGATCTTGTTCCCATGTTGGTAGGAACTACTCAAACCTGTATGATGGATGTGATCAGCAATGCAACATTCACAAGCAGAGAGGTGACACTGCTATTTTTACTTGGTTCAGCACTATGGGATACATCAAAGGAGCATACGCCGACAGGTTTCCTGTCGTACCTAAATCCACTATGCTTCACTGGCTGTGGATACAATTGTTCGGGAACAGTCACTCTGGCCCAGGCTCACTGCATTTACAAAGGTTTAGGGATAGCTCACTGCTTTCTCGGGTCACTCCTGTTTACTCACCCTGGCTCACTGCCCTTGGAGAAGTAACACTTAGTTTATAGACATGAAGGTCTCTCCAATGTATAGACATGAATTTCGGTGTCTCTTGTTCAGCATGAGACTTTTCTTGCATCAGAGTTCAGAGTTGATGCTCTTTTCAGTTCAATCCTCCTTTAGTGCAATGACTGAATGCACTAGAACCCCTGTCCTTGTTTTCCTGAATCACAATCACTTGTGTGATTGCTCAATAAATGATGCTCTATAAAAGTCCAGATTTCATCCACTGATGAATACTCCTTTTTCCCCTCTCCACTGGTCTAACAACCTCTGGAAATGGTCTTCACAAAGTACCCTACTTCGCACGGCTCCCAATTTTGGAAAGCTCAAGCAATTCGTAGCAGAGCTCCTGCCTTTTCGCGAAGCTCTATCACGAAGCACTCTCGCGATGAACTATCCTTCTCAATGCTTGGCTATCGCGGAGCTCCTGCTTCTTCATGAAGCTCACTGAACCAACGCGGGGCGCATGACTTTCACGGAGCTAAAATAGCCGCTGCGAAGCTCTTCTATCGCAAAGCACACTGTCTTCGTGAGATACCTTTGCGAACCGAGAGCAAGGATTTTCTTTGAAATTATCTCTACTTATATCGATGGGTTCGGCCTCTATTTATAGGAGATTCCACCGACCCTTGACCTTTCCGCGTGAAGTCAACACCACGTCATCTCAAATCGTGAAGCTCCGAAGTTCCCGCCGAAAATCTCACAAAATCGCGAAGCAGAACGGCAATTTTCCGTTCGTGGAGCTCTTCGTAATCGCGGAGAAACACCGTCAACATTCCCTCGCGGCGCACGCCTTCGTTCGCGGAGCTCATCGTAATCGCGGAGAAACACTGTCACCATTCCTTCACGGCGTGCGCCTTCGCCGCGAAGCTCCCTCGCAAAGCCCTTCACTGCCGCGATCCGCTTCAACCCTGACGTTCGCGAAGCATTGACGTAATCACGAAGAGTCACCGCCTCTATTTTTCTGGTCTTTGAGAAATCCAATCCATTCATCCCATCTTCAAGAAACTCATGCCTTTTCCATATAAAAACATGATCTTCCTGGAAATCCATTGTTCGCGATGCTCAGCAACTTCCAGATTTTGGACCCCAAAAATTTGGAAAACACTGCGAAACGGCACCACCTTGTATCTGCTCTTTTAGTCCGCCTCCAGATATTCTATTCCGATGTTCCAGAAATAAAACATGGATCAATATCCACAGTCCTCGAACTCGACGTGCCGCCTTGGAATCTCCTTTGTCAACCAATTGTAATTTCGTCTGTTTTCATTGTCAACAAGCATGATCACCGCAACAACACTTCTTCTTGGTGATCTGTATCTGTCGGCAAATCTTCTGCTTGTATCATAAACTCCTCTATTGTGATATGTATTCTTTGATGGCATAGCATTAGCATCATCATCCTATATGACAATGTGATGTTCATGACTATCTCAGAATTCCAATCATTGCACATTGTCTTCTTCATCAACTGTCGTGATATACTTCATGCAAAGCATGTGATTCAATCCGTCAAGAAGTCTCTATCATGGTTCACACACAATCATGATTAATTGCATGTTCTTCACCCAAAAACCTCATTATTCATTAATCGGCCTCAGATGGATTTCACACCACATTCTTCATTGTTGTAAAAAATGTATCACCTTTGACACATGTTCTTTGAACTTACGATCAGTACAACAATCGTCTGAGTCGCCACTCCTCTACTTCATCGGAGTACTTCATGATCTCCTTCATTTTGACCTGCATTGACAACTATTGACAACAAATACAACCTTATACACAAATTGGTTCCAACAATTAACACATGATGTTTGAATAACATGATATCCCTATAATATTAAAAAGGGTGAAATAAGGGTTAAACCAAAATGATAAGGATAAAAACGTATTCAAAACATTTCTAGAAATTATTCAATGATAGGTATTCAAACCAACATACAATTAAATTATAATTTAATGTGTTTTGGACTATTTTTAATTAAAATTAAATTAATGATAAATTAATATTTCTAGACCTTCTTAATTTTCCCCTCCTCCCACTAATAAAAGGCCACCACATCTACCCACATAACTCAGAAATCTGAAGCCAATTTTCTGGTCACAATTCTACCTAAATAAGCTGAAAACATCCCTCCCTTCCTTCAATAATCCTTACCTTAGGGAGATGGTAAATCAATAAATCCTTTCAGCTCAAATCAAAATAAGGTATCTGGTTTATAGGTAAAGTATTTACTCATGTTCTTTTCCATTATTTTACTTCTCTAATACCTATGCTCTTATTATTCATTGACTGAATAAAACAACATTATCCTAAATATAATAGTATGTTTTATATAAATTATTATAACTAAAAACACTCTCACTTCCATCTAATATATACGAACATTTTATTTCTCTCTACGGTGAACTGCTACCTCACGAAAAGATGAATGTTCATTTTTATCCTACCACCTCTCATGGTGTCCAATATGATGGACATGTATTTACATATGATATATATTATATTTATATTTCCACCATTCTGGGATATTTTTTCATTATAGAATGTCTTTATGCTATATATAATGTGTAAATATGATAATTTCATTTGAGGAAGTGCGAACTATTGCGCCATCAATGTGATTTGGCTCATTTATTCAATACATAGAATGTATATGTGAAGGAATTAGTGAACATAGGTAACATATATAATATACATATTATATTGGAATTATAATATACCTATATATCATTTAGTTTTACTTCCATTAATATGAAAAACAAAATGAACGTAGCGTTGATTAGTACATACGGTCTAGCCTCTCCAAGTACAGTGCATTTCATTTCGTATCTCCAAATTTTATGTAAAATTGAAAATAAATATATATACTGGATATATATGATATTTAAATAATTATAATATTCTTGATATACAGAAATTTTGACCACATGGACAATTTGGTATTATAACGAGTTCATTTTCGACTCGAGTAACAAATACTAACAAAACCACCGATATGAACATGAATAATTATATTATTGTTATAACAAGGTAATAATTGATATGAAAGGAATAATAAAAATGAAAAAGGATCACATTCAAGTATAAATTAACCTAATTTTATTATTCCATAACATAACGATGATACATGACGGGTCATATCAAGGTAAGGGAACTTCAATACCCAATTTCCATTCATTAGGTGAATCTTGTACTTCTTAATTATGTCATTCTATGATTATGTGATAAATAATTTTTTATCCAATATCTGTTTTTGTATTTATTTTTATTATTTATATTGAATATACATAATTGATCTATTTTATTAACAAAATTTTGGTTTTATATGAAGTTGTAATCTCAATTTCCATTTGTTTGGTTTATCAAAAACATTGTCGATTATATAATGCAATGATTGTTTGTGGAATAACTATTTATTTTTTTATGATGTAATTTCAACTTCCCATTGTATGTATATATAATTTCTATAAATAATCACCCTATTGATTAATTCTTAAGTTATTTATAAGTTCTTTGTAAGGTATTTCGTCTCAATTTACATTCCATTGAGACATATTTATTGATATGCACTAATTCACTTTAATTTGTTGTATAAATATCCATTTAAAATATAAATTCATGATTCTCTTTGTTATCATGTTATTATATATTATGTATAATTTAATTCTATAATTATTTTTATAAAATTATATTTTCTAGTGGAAATATCCTCTTTAACTATGACATTGTTTTAAATGATTTAATGATTTATTCTTCTAAATTATTCTCATTAATTTACATGTTTTCAAAATTGTTTTAAGGGTATATTAATATTGAAATTGTTATTTTAAATTGATAATTAATTTATAATATTCAATGTTTATTGGGGAACATTGATTCAAAAATCACATTAAATAATGTTTTAAATTTTTTTGGAAATAGATTAAATATTTCAAAATCATGAAATAATTTCTTATAAATAATTAGTGAAATTTTGATAATTTAAATCTTTTATGTGTTATGATTATTTAATTTTACGTGGACATATGATGTGAGGTTATGTAATAAACCAAATATTTGTGGTTTTGTGAAAAAAATTTGTCGGTGAGCTCGTTATAGCTCTCCAATGAATGGGGTAATGTGACGGAGGTAAACGATAATGTTTCTCCTATTAGATTTAGGGAATATATTGTGACGGGTATTCCAAACGTAACCATAATGGTTACTCCCTATGTAGATGTGGAAGTTAGGATGTAATAATATTATGGATGCCACATTTTTCCATTATTAATTAGGATTTCTATTAGTTATCCAAAAATCTTAAGATTTCATGAGGTATGTAATGAAACATATGTTTTATGAGTAAAAAGAATAATTTCATTGATTTGTATGTATTCATGGACTTATGTTTTCATTCCTTATTTTATATCACTTAATATGATTTTTATTATCATCCAATGTTTTTGAAATGTTTTTTCCCAAATTATATGGAAGGGTATAAGAAAGGAAGAATTCATGATGATTTTTTGTAATGAAATTAATTAATTTTTTAAGAGATTTATTACTATGAAAAAATAGATAGATTAGAAGTGTTTACTATGTAATATTAAAGATTTAATATAATAGTAATGAAATAATTAACAGAAATTGTAAACGTGAAAATATCCACAATGTGAATTGTTGACTATACTCATGATTATTTAAAATTTTAAGGTTGGGGCCTTATATTTGGTATCAGAGGTTAGTTTAGATAACATTATAGGTTAGGGAGTTATCTTGGTGTATGTAAAAGATCCCCTATAACCAATATGGTTATTATCAAATTGAATATTTTATGGTAAATGTGGTAGAATTGAAAAAAACATGGACAATATATATATAAGGATGTTGATAGATTAGAGTAATAAAAGAGATTTTATGTTATCTTTTTCCTATATAGAATTCTATTTTTAATAATAATAATTAGTTTCATGTTTAAATGTTTATTATTTTAAAAAGATCAAGGTTCATATTTTAATATGGATGTAAATAGATCATTCAAGACTTTCTTTTCCCACCTTAATGATTTTTCCATCAATATTATGGAAGTATCATGTTCGAATGATTTTGATAGCTTCATGAGTATTCAAATCTCCTACAAGAAATTGTTTCAATTATCCACACTTACTCATTTTTAAAACAATTTTATGGGTCGTGGAATCATTTTCATATCATTTCATAATCACAACTTTTCCAGCATTATTTGAAAATTGAAATTATAGAAGTTGAGAGAAATATTACTTTTTGAAAGTAGGACAACATGATTAAAGATAAATGGATCATCATAAAGATCGTGATATATTGTTTAGAGGTATGATTTTTTTATTATCCATTAATAATTTATCATTTTTGGACAGATATTTATAAGTGATGAGGATATTAGATCTGTAGGAATGATTTATTAAGAAATAAGGTGGTGGTGAATAATTAATAGATTATGACGAATTCTGAATGAGTATGAAGTCTACATATATGGGATTCAGTAGTTATGGTAGAATATAGGATTATGAAATGTTTAAAAGTATTAATGATCTTTTGATTATGGCATTACATCAGATGACTTTTTATATTATGTGTAACACTTATGATTGATATGTTAAAATGTTATTCAATGATGATTTATCTTTCATTTTGTAGACATAATGAATAATATTAAGGGTTCATATGATATTTTTATGTGATTAATTGTTGTTATAGTTTGGGAATAAAAATGAGAGGTATTATATATCCTTTGAGGATAAAGAAGGTTATAGTTATATTTTAGTAAATTATTTTATTTTTTTGAGTTTTATAAGAATGATATGGTTTTAGAAAATGGACAACCCACTGGATGGGTGAAATCTCATCATATCTGACAAGGCTATGGGAATCAAACCCACAACTAAAGGGATAAAATAGTGAATTTACTACCACTATCCAACATATATACCCCAGTTAGTTTGATTTTTTTTATTAAATGATTTTTGGAAATTATTTTTTATTAATTTGATATCCTTATTATAGGAAACATATTTGGTTATTATGTGAAAAATGTTATTTTTGAAGAGATTTTCTCTTTTACAAACTCTATATGCCTAATAAATATAGATTACATTGGTATTTAATTTGAGGAGTAATGGTTGAGTTTCCTTTTGGAAGAATCTAATCTTTTTTATTGACATATTGAGATTTGGGATATTTATGGAAACGATAAACTTATCATAGAAATATGTGATTAATTTAATTACTTCTCAGTATGAAACTTTAAGAGTATCATTGTTATTTGGAGATAAATGTTAAGATTTAACGTGGAAGACTATGTGATAAAATCCTTTTGAAATTTGGATTTCAATATTTGTTTGGATTATATTGAATAATTTTAAGGAAATGTATATATTGAACTTTATTTTTTGAACTTAGGGTATTTTTGATGAATTTGGGAGTTTATGTGTACTAACTATTTTTATAAAGGATTATCCTTTTTGGGAAATATCTAACCGTGTACTAAATGTTTGGATTTTGGATAATGAATATAGAAAGCTGAAATATATAGTTAATCTTTTTTTGGATTATGTGATTCTATAGAAGATGAATATACTGCAGCAGATGTGACAATTTCATTTTGTATACACATCTTTTGGAGAAAAGAAGTGTTTGTGGTAGAAACTTATTAAAGGATGAAACTCTACTTGGAACGTAAGTATATTTACTTATATTCTTAAGTATTTCTAATAAATAAATTCCTCAAAACTGTGAATATAAACATATAAAAATACTTTTTATGTCTACTTTTACAAATAGGGAATCAAATAATGTTTAACTCATCATAAGTTTATGGTTTTCATATTGTTATCTTTCTACTGATCATGGTTTCTATCATTATCCATCGGAACATGACCCATAGTTTTTCATCCTTATAAATTTTTGCTTACATTGAATCATAGTATGTGTTATATCAACTGATATTTTTCCTTACCTTTCATTTTTTAATGTGATAGTTTTATTGACTCTTTTTTTCGATGATGTATTTTTTACTGAATGTTTTAAAACAAATTTTAAAATTTCAACGAGACCATTTCCACTATGAGAAATTCTATAATGACTCTGGTATTTATAGAATAATAATTTCTAATATCTATTAATATTCATGAATATGATATTAAATTTACATTAATTTGGATTATTTTCTAGATAGAGTACTCCACACACATCAACAGGTTCCTCTGAAATCTAACATTACACATAACATTGAGTTATACCGAAAAATAATACTATAATAATATTATTTTAAATGGTATTTAACACGTAACAGGTGGAATGGATAGAATTAATAGTATATACATATGTTTTAATGATTATTTACACATGTTTAAATAATTATTAATTGTCTAATTGATTTATTAGAAATGGATATAAAATTCAATTGAATTAAAACGCTGTGTTTTTATGAAAACCTATATAAAAGAGAATAATTGTGTTTATAAAATCTTATCACACTCTTTGGAATTTTATTCAATGAATATATATATATATATATATTCATATACTATGTTTTAAATTCATCTTATTTGTTTTTATATAGGATATAATAACCAATTCTATTTTTTAGATAAATGTAGTATTTTTTCTAAAAATGCAGTTTTATCAACTTTTGATGGAGAACCCGTTTTATATTTAGTTTTTGACACCTTCATATGTTATATTTTAGAAAATAGGCTTCTTCATTAGAATAATTAACTCATAATTTAAATTGGATGATTTTTTTTATTTTTCTGATAAATACCATGTTTTGATGAATATGAAAAATACAATATATTTTAATCGAAACAAATTTTTCCATATAGATATTTTATAATATTAAATAATATTATTTAACAATTTTAAAGTATCAAAGGAATAAATTTTTATCATTTAATGTAATATTGGTTCATTTTAAGTAACTTATATTTTCAATTTAATATAAAAACATAGCAATCTATTGACAATTTTTACTTCTTAACAGCCGATTTTTTCATTTTGACAATGTAATAGAATTTTAAATTAATTACTGAATATTATGTGTTATGAATTTGGAAAAGATGATTCCTTACTGGGAATCAAAAGTTATAAATTTTTTGAAAATGTATCTTTTATTTTTCGACATTATGAATAGTAACATCAATATAATTTCTAATAACACAGTTAATGGAAAATCTGGTAAATAATGGTATAAAATAATATAATATTAATATTAAACTACCCTAACACATTTCATAATCCTATTTGATGATATATTTTCTACCATGGATATACTTGGGTTGATTTTAGTTCCCAATGGGGCCACATGGTGGGGATAATGACATGTTATAATAATTAATTTAATGTAAAGAGAAAAATAACATAAACATGTATCTTCTTAATAAATCAATTTTTATATGGGGTAATAAAAGTTATATATTCAAAAAATATATCATAAAGATAACATTATTTAATAAATCATGGTATTTTGTATTAATTTTTAGATATTAAATAAATAAATTTGATTATGGTACAATGATGATGTAGTGATTGATTCATTAAAAAAATGAGTCAAAAAATGATATAATAAATTATAAAATATGGGTAATATAATTATTTTGATGCCATACAATACTTTTCTTGATGTTATTGACATATTATGTTTTACATAATGACTTTGTTTTTATGTTATCAAGTTGATATGATTTTTCTAAAATTTCAAGTATGAATAGTGTCGGAAATTGACACAATTCAAAACATAAAACATAAAATAGTTTATTAAATTGTATTAAATTACTGAAAATATATCATTTGTCCAAATGGTTATGAAAGGTAAAAATAGTACAAAAATGAGATTTTGGGGGGTTATTTTACTTGATATGGAAATTATCGAAACCAATAATGTGTAAATAACATGATATCACTATACGATAAAAAGGGTAATATAAATGTTAAATTAAAACTATAAGGATAAAAAAATATTTAAAACATGTCTAAAAATTATTGGATGATGGATAATCAATCCAAAATTATATTATATTCTAATTAAATGATTTTTGGAACATTTGTAATCGAAATTTATTTAATTTTAAATTTATATTTCGAGACATTCTTAAAGTGCCCCTCCCATCTATTTTAAAATTCCACCACTTCTACCCATATAAATCACACCTATAAATCCCCCTTTCTCATCAAAATTAATCCCAAATAAGATCCAAAAATCTCCCCTTCAATTTATTGTCCATAACATGGGAATAAGAAAAATCAAGAATGCATTTTGGATCAAATCAATAAAAGTTACACGATATAGAGGTGACATATTCCCTCAAGTTTCATTCTTTTTTTCCACCCCCTATGTTCGTCTTATTTATTGATTATAAAACAAAAATAGTATTTTAAATAAACTAAGATATGGTTAGGATTAGTATTATAACTAAACTTACACCCACCTCTATCTAACTTATATGAACATACTGTTTTTATGTACGACGAACTAATATCTCAAAATGTGATTATTATTCATTTTTCTCCTACCACCTCTCATGGCGGCCATTATAATGGAAATATATTTACAAATGATATATATTATATTTATATTTTCAATATTTATCTCTATTTTTTATTTACAAAATACCTTTATGCTTTTTGTAATGTGTAAATAATATATTTTCCTTTGAGGAAGTGCAGACAACCATCCTCTCAATGTGATATGAATCATTAATGAAATAAATGGAACATATAAAGGATGAATTTAATGAAATTAAGTAACATATATAAAATATAAAATTTAAATTAATTATAATATACTTATGTATCATTTAGTTTTCATTCCATTAATATTAAAAATATATTAATGCAGCATTCAAGAATATGTACGGCCAACCATCTCTATGAACGGTGCATTTCATTTCTTATCAACGAATTTTATGTACTATTATAAATACATATATATAGTAGATATATATGATATTAAAATCATGGATAACATAATGGATATAATGGTCTTTTGACCATATGGATATTTTGTAATTATAACAAGGTCATTTTCAAATCAATTACCTAATATCAACGCAACAACCGATATGAACTTGAATAATTATATGATTATCCTAACAAGGTAATAAATAAAATAATAATAATAATAAAAATTAAAACGGTTCCAAATAAATTATAAATAAACCAAAAGTTATAGTCCTGAAAAAAATACTGTAAAAAATTATCCAGATCAAGGTAAGGGTCTTCATAGCCCAATTCCCCATGGATAAATTCTTACATCATTTATATGATATATTTCAAGTATTTCAACACAACATACATTCCAATTATGAGTTATTTGTTGTTATGCACCAATTCACTTTCAAATGGTGTATATATATCTCTACGACATAATATATCATCAATCTACTTACTATCATGATATCAAAACTTTTGTTTAATGTAATTCTTTATTTATTTTTATTTTGGTATTTTCTCTTGTAGATTGGGTCTCTTTAACAAAAACACCATTTTAAATGTTATAATTATTTATTATTATTAATATTTGTCATTAATTTTCATCTATTCAAAATGTTTTTAAGGATTTATTTATATGGACACTAAGGTTTTAAAATTTAATTCCTTTAAAATTTTCAAAAACCTTATTGGACACCCTGATTCAAAAATCTGTTTATTAAATGTTTAAAATAGTTTTTCAAATGGATTATATATTTCAATATCATGAATTTATTACTTTTGATTGATGATTGAAATGTTGATAATTTAAATATTATACGTGTTATGACTATGTTATTGTACTTGTAAATTTGACGTGTGGTTATGTGACAACCAAAATATTGGTGGTACCAAGATAAACCAAGGATAGGTGAGCCTATGATAGATTTCCAATGCATTGGGTAATGTAATAGAGGTAAATGATAATGTTTCTACTAATGTATTTAAGGAATATACATTTATAGGTATGCAATATGTAACCATGAAGGTTACTCCATTTGTAGTTATAAAATCTACAATGTAGGTAAGTAATGAATGCCACAAGATTAAATTATGATTAATGATTTTTTAAAGTTATAAATAAATCCAATAATTTCCCGAGGAATTATTAAGGGATTAAATTATATTAGTAAAAATTATGATTACATTTATTTTTATGTATTCATGGACTAATATTTTCATTACTTATTTTATATCCCTTATAATCCTTTTTATGCCCATACCACATTATTCAAATGATTATCACATGGTATAAATAAGGGTAAGGTAAAGGATGAATTCATGATGATTTTCGTGGAAAAAGTTTTTTTATTTTATTTATAGTGTTTTATTTCTATGATACAATTGGATAGAGAAGAAGTGTCAACATTGTAATATTTGACATGTAATGTAATATTTATGGCCTAATTCTATAAAACTACAAACATGAAAATATCATCAATGAAAATTCATGACATAACTCAAGATTATGTAAATTTATTGCTGGGTCATGTATATAGACTCCAAAAAATGTTGAACGGTATAATTATAATGTCCTGAGTTTTTGAACCGGGTTAAAATACAATGGATTTTGAAAATTTTTATGTTTATTGATGGGTCGTTTTTTTAAATTTGATTCCCAAATATTAGTCCGAGTGTTGGAACACCTAATTGTATTATTTTTGGACTTCCATAATTACCATACAATCATAGCGGGTGTGATGATGATTCTCCAGAGCACCAGATCTGAAAAAGTCCACATTAATGGATATGCATGGGCAGTGGATGGTTGTGGTCCAACCCATGCAGTTTATCTTGTTTAATAAATTATTTAATTTAACTAAATCATTTTATATGAGATTTTATTATTAATTAAAATATCATTTTAAAAATAATAATAATGAAATTATTATTATAATTATTTTGGTTTTTTAATTAAATGAATGATAAATAATTAATTAAATGATGATTGAAGAAATTATTGTAAATTTTAGGTTTATAGATGAACCATTTTAATTAAATAAAGACATTCAGAATTATTGAAATGTTGTTTATTACTAAATGGTGAAATGTGCTAATAATAATAATTTTATTATTATTATGGTGTCATTAATTATTTGGATACTGGGGGATTTTATTATCATATTAATGGAGTGTGTCATTTAGAAAAATTCAATGTGGCTTTAGAGCTTCACAAAAAAATGTATAATAAACTAAGGTGTTTCATATTTAATGAAAATTTTTTATTAATTATTGGTTTTGGGTTTATCAATGTATTCAAAAACAATAATAATGAGATTATTATTTTAAATTTTTCATTAATGTAATAATTTGTATTATTATAGCAATTAAATTAGTGGTTATCGATTTGAGTTTTTACCATATTAATGATACTGTAATAAATTGTGGGTATTAGATTTAAATAAATGAATCATGAAATAACAAAAATGATGATTTTATTATTGTTTTATTGTTTATTTAGTTAGATAAATTTTATGAAAATTTTGTGATCAATATAGTGTTTCATTCTTAATTACAGAATATTTTTTAAGGGAATAATAAATGAAGAAGAATTTTTTAATTAAAAGCAGATTTTTGCACATATTAGAAAAGTGATTACTATTTATAATAATAATAATAAAATGTGTACTATTAATTTAAATATTAAATATATTTAAATGGGTTACTTTAATGTGTAAAAATAAAAAAAGGGAGGTGCGACCTTCAGGTGGCACGACCACCCATGTTTCTCCACATCCATGCGTGACGCATAATCATCTCCAACCTCCTCCTCCACATGACCATCCTCCTTGAGAAAACCAATAGTGTGAAACCCCTAGGAAAACCTCCATGTCGTAGTGTGACACCCTGGTAGAGCTCCTACATCAAGAAACTCCCTATGGCATGACCCCCCTCCAGGCAGTACCCAGAGGCGCACCACCCCTTCTCCCGAACTCCACTTGGCATGAGAGATTCATCTCAGACTAATTTGGAATCATTCCCACCTCGTCAAGATGAGTCTGTCTGTATATAACTCATGATTCAAATTGTCCTTTTCCATGCTATCACTTTCCTTGTTTTCTCAACTGAAACCCTAATGTTCAGGTTTAATATGATATTTTGGTTCCTCTATTTTTAAAATATGAAAATAATGTATGGGGACCCATTGGTCTATAATCTGGCATCCACTGGCAAGACAGAGGCCGATGGTTTAAATTTTTTTTACCGTCATTTGTCCTGGTAAGCTTCCATACTTGCTGTTTAGTTTTGAAGCTATTATATTATGGCCTGTAAATTTTATTATGTGTCCACGGTACCATATAAGATATGAATTGTTCCTGACTACTTTTATTTTGGGTACTAGTTTTATATATTGATTTTAATTCTTGGTATACAATGCACAAACACACACACACACACATATATATATCAAAGTGTGTGCGCATGCGAATGCAGACCAACTGTGGATTGGTTTCCACCAAGTACATTAAAGCGATGCAGAATTAAAATGGTGACACATCGAAGTAGGGTCCTAAATCCCTACCACATTATTAATGAATTGTGGCTTCTTTAAATAAGATGATAATGTGAGTTTATTTGATTATGATATGTCACTGCATGACACTATTGATGTTATTAAATCATTATGCCAACGTTAGATAAATGTGGACTTTAACATGTGTTGACCTCAAATATGGTTTTTAATTTGGTTAATGTGATATGATTAACCCATTAAATGATTTGAATGGGAAGAATGGTTAATAGAGTATTTAATTAAAGAATTTATTATCATTTCATGTTTTGAAATAATGACTATAGATTTTACTGTTTATTGAGAATATTAAATATTTGACATGTTTAGAATATAAATTAGAAAATGGTAATAATTAATATATGGATTAATTATTACATTTTAAATGAAAATGATAATTAATTTATGATTGGTTAAAGAGATAATATTTAATTAATTAATTATTAAATTAATAAATTTTCCTTCATTAAATTAATATTATGAATTGTTTTTTTGTCATGAAAGTTGGCCACGGGTAGCTTTTGATGCGTGTTTTCTACAAGTCTTAAGTATATTTGGATGTAGTTGTTTAAAAATATGATATATTTTATGAGATGGTTACTAAATATATTGACTTTTTTTATCATGTTTTGAGATGATTATAACATGCATTTAAATTGTTAATGTCCTGGACGAATCAATGTTTGATTGGACGAGATTATAATAGTTAAATAATTTATATAATTAAATGTTTAATTAATTAAATGTTTAATTAATTAAATGGTTGGATTGCTATGAATAATTAATTTTTATTTAATTATTTAATATTTAGATGTTGAATGGTGAATTAATTACTGACTTATTTGACAGGCGATTATGTTGTTAATTTTTTGTTGAATTAATTAACGAATTAGAATAATTATTTTATGAATTATTTAATGGATGATTTTTTGGTGTTCAACATTGTGGTGTACACTAATGATAAATATATATGTATGATTAGTAATCATTTTTTGTGACAAGGAAGGAAGCTCCAAATACTCATGGGGTGCTACACATGGTGTTCTACACCAATGATAAATATATATATATATATATGATTGGTAAACTGGTTTTGAGGCATGGACTGATCCTCCAAATACATACAGGGTACTATACCTAGAATTTTACACCCTAGTTGTGTGCGAACATTCATTTATTGGACAGGGAATTATGCTGCAAATATCGTTGGGTTGTGAGACAAGGACTGATGCTCTAAATACTCCCAAGGGAGATAGACATAAAGTTCTAGACCAATTAATTGACATTGGATTGTTTTTCTAAATGTGTGTAAATGGAATGAGTTAATTGTTAATGAAAACTATTTTTACATAATTATATGTGAATTGAATATGAGAAAGGGTTCATATTTATTATTGAATTTGGTGAATCACTATTATTTGACATACCCAGGTGTCAATCACTATTTTAGTGTATGGGTTCAAACATAGTTTATGAAAGATTAAATTGAATATCTTATGACGTGTTATCCATGTAAATCGAAAACTTGGATTCGATATTTAATTTTATTATTTACATGGTTTTTAGAAACATCTGTGGTGAGTTACTTATATGGGAGATGTCTAGAAAAGGCTGAATATAACGACTTTTATAATTTAATGTGGCTTGAATAATTGATAAATGAAATTGATTATATAATGATTATTCTGTATAAATGAAAAGTGTATAATGTAGCTTTAGACACCAGCATAGGGCTGAAGTAGGTACTTGGATATATAGCTACATTGTACTGCTTCAATTCTTAATGCATGTTTTCACACAGTTTATATTATTTATTAAATTTATTAACATGGGGTAGACACCATTAGTCCCTGTCTATAGTGATTTATATCTCACACCCTACTCGGACCGCCATTGAACTGGGGTACAAGAGTAGATTCTATTTGGTTGTGGGATTATGCAATTTTCATTTACATGGGAGATGGGAGTAGAGGACTGAGAAGAATCTCGAGATTCTCAAGGAGACATCTATCAGGGATAGGAGTACTTTTTTATTTATTTTTTTATTGGAATATCAAGCATGAATTTTTGTTCACTGTTATCCATTTTTGTATCATTATCCTGTCATGCATGTGTTTCTGATGCTTTCGCTGGGGCGCGCGCATCCGTCTGTAGAGGACGCATTGCTGTTGCCCCGCATTCCCGCTTTCCAAAGGCGGGCGGCATCCGCTCCTTATTCAGGGACGTCTGATCCTTGATCGAAACTGGGATGATGGGATGTCGGTTCATCCATCTATGGATTCCTCCCCAGAACTCATCACCTAGTCCGGGTCTCCCTCATAGATTTAATACATTGTTCGTGAAACTCTTCTGAGTGCCATGTTTCCATGGACGCCGGTTAATGACACTGCTTCTGTCAATACATTCAATGAGTCCGGTCAGGGCAGCAACCTTCAGTCGGGGGAGTAGTCACATCGAGGCATCAGTAGCGTGTCTGTATGATGTGGAACTGGCGTGTCTGTCTTTTGTCCCTTGTCATGGGGCTTCTTGATGGTGTGGAAGCCCGAGTCATCCCACATCGAGCGTGGGGAATCATACGCCCAAGGCATATATCTGAGGTTTTCCTCAGCTTCCTATGTTTGAAACAGGGTATGCCGTAGGATTAACATCCAGCGGAGACGATTATGCCAAGGGCGTGACATCCAAGGTTTTCCTTGGGCATCTCATGTTTATCACGAGGTAGGTCGCAAGTTTATCGTCCAGCGGAGACGGGTCAGACAGATCAAAACACTAGCTGGAGTGAATCAAATTGACAAATTTCCCTTGAAGGGAGGTCGATATCGGGGCCAACCCGTGGGCAGCTTCCTGAATGTTGTGAAGAGGAGCGAAATGGCATGATCCCACCGAGATATGATGGTCCGGGTGAGAATCAGGGTGGATGATGGATAGGTGGATGAAGCAGAGGGGGGACTGAGATGGAACTATCACAAGGGCGACAGTGAGATTGTGCTTGAGCCTTGAAGAAACCTCGTACGTATCCATGTGGCAGGGAATCAAAGTCCTCGTAGTTCAGAATGGTGTCGACGATTCGATGTGAATGTGGACCTTGGCCCGATGGGCATCGTTAGAAAACCTCTATGGAGGTGAACCCGGGAGTCCACTGCTGGTGGGCTTGATCCTCGTGAAGGCTTCCTACGTACCATGACTTGACATGGATCAATGTCCCCTTAGTTCATAATGGTGTGTCGATGAACCAATGCGAATGAGGACCTTGGTCCGGATGGTGTGACGCTTACACACTAGGTCGCCCAGGTGCTAGTGACCGGACGTGAAGAAGGTCGGAGTAACCAACAGGTGGTGGGCTTGAAACTATAGGAGGCTTCCTAAGTACCATTCCTTGACATGTATCACAGACCGCATAGTTCAGGATGGACGCCGAAAGGCCGATAAGAATGTGGAGGACCAGGGGGGGTCCCAGTGGTGGTGGGCTTGGACCTCGTGGAGGCTTCCTACGTACCATGCCTTAGCACGGATCAAAGACCACATAGTTTAAATGGGCTTCGTCGACAAACCGACATAAAGATGAACCCGTGGGTCCACTTGTCGGGGGCTTGAACCTCGTGAGGCTTCCGACGTACCATGACATGACATGGATCAAAGACCTCATAGTTCGGGAATGGTGAGTGTCGGCAAACCGACGTGAGGAAGGGACCTTGGTCCGATGGGAGATGGGATTGAACCTCAGGGTGGCTTCCTACGTACCGTGCATTGACATGGATCAAATTCCTCATAGTTTGGGTTGGTCACAACGTCTTGCCGTCAGACTAGAACACAGTTTAACGTCATGTAGGACGAGGGTGGAACCTGACGTGAATAAATGATGGATGGGCTTGAACCTCATGGAGGCATCCTACATACCATGCCGTGAAATGGATCAAATACCTCGTAGTTCAGAATGGGTGTGCAGTTTGATGTCATTGCGGGACAAGGGCATATAGTTTAACGTCATGCTGGACAAGGTCATACAGTTTAACAACATGGTGGGTGAGGGCAAATAGTTTAATGTCATGCTGGATGAGGGAATACAGTTTAACGTCATTTTTGAAGAGGGAATACAGTTTAAGGTCATGCTGGACGAGGGAATACAGTTTAACGTCATGCTGGACGAGGAAAAACAGTTTAACTTCATGCTGGATGAAGACATTGCCATGGTCGATGCTTTCTCTAAGCCCACGTGAGTCATGCTCGGTGTGGGAAACAAGAGTCAGCAAGGACCTGACGATCACATCGCAAAGGGTGCGTCTGTGAGAAGCGAAGAGGGGATCATGTGTTAGGTGGCCCATGGTGCTGGGACTTACTCCAGCATGGAGGCCCTATGTGCGACAAAGCGCGGAAGGAGAGGGATTTGGGACCAATGATGGAAGGTGCCTTGTTCCCTATCGTGCCCTCCGCTGGCCTTGGCAGTGGAGAAGTGCAAAGGTTCATGGGTTCTACCTTCCTCAATAGAGGCTTGGGGATTATACCGGGGTGGTTGACCTTCTCCCATAGATATACGCTACTCCGAGAAGGAGGATATCATCCCTTGCGGAGGGGGTGACCCCGTCTCTGTGGAGATGAGTGGCGTAAAAAATGTCCGAGCTAGGGGGACCCTGCATGTGAGGCACGGGGCCCGATCACCGTTTAACGTCATGTGTTGAGGATGAGGTGCTTGACAGTTTAACGTCATGCAGCTCGGACAAGGTGGGTTTACTCCACACCCCTAGGACATACATAACCGGTACCCTCTGTTCCTTAGGGGAGGGAAGGTACTGGAAAGGCCATGGTAAAAGGGGGTCACAGAGCGAACCATCGAGGGGTCCACATTAGTGTGTCTTTGTGAAAAAGAAATAGCCGTTAGCGTGCCTATGCAAAGAATCATTTGTTAAAGCAATGCTACGGGTGGTGTTGTCCATGGAATTTTGAAATCACATCGTGCAAACCTGGTGGGTCGCACGGGAAGAGGAATTTCCAAGAAAAAAAGTATGCTTCGTGAAGTGGAGTGCCTCGACCTTAGCATGGGGAAGCGGTGTGACTGGTAGGTGCTTCGAGAAGTGGAATAGTATTCACGGAGAACTGCCTCATGAAGTAGAGGGGCCTCACGGAGCAAGGTGCTGAGAAGTAGTGTGATTCACGATGTACATCGACTCTGCCTTGGCATGTAGATCACTAGTACCAGATGGGTGTTTTGCAAAGCATAAACACTCCGCGGCTACCTGGGTTCCCTTGGGAATCCCTTTCCTTTGAGAATTCCCTTAGGCTTCGTGAAGGGCATCCCTCTCGGAAGAGGGTCTCAAAACGAGACAGGGCGAAGGCATCTCGCGAAGTAGAAGTATCTCGCAGAGCTCATGATTCTTGGGGGGCGAAGGGTGCTTCACGATTCGGGAGATGAGAAGATGAAAGGTCATATCGTCCATCCCCTGGGATCAGGGGGAACCCAGTATTTATAGGCAATGGCTGCTGTGAAGTAGAGCTCAGGCTGTGTGAAGGGGCAGCGGGTTCTTTGCGGCGGGCTCGCGAATGTCAGGGCATTTGCAGAGCGTTACCGCCTCCCGGTTGTCGGGGCGGGTGCGCAAACACCAGGGAATTCGTAGAGCTTTACCACCTCTTGTGCTTCGCGGCGGGCTCGCGAATGTCAGGGATTTCGCGGAGCATTACCGCCTCCTGTGCTTCGCGGCGTCCGCGATGCTAGGTGGGTGCTTCGCGCCATAGCTTCGCGAGGCAGCGCGCGGGGATTCTTTTCCGTCCCTTCATTCCATGCATGATTTTGACACCAACAAATGCCCCCCTCGGACTTGGAGTCGCGGAGGGAAGAAGGGTCAATGTATGAGGGAAAATCGCCTAAATTATCGGCGGTTCGCGATGCGGCCTCGCGAAGGGGCCCACCGAGCTGCCGGCGGCCACGCGGTCCGGACGCGCCGCGATGCACCGCGTGGGCGGGATGCGCCGTGAAGCTCAGGGGTCGCCTCCTATAAATATGGGGGCTGACCTCTATTTTTTCCTCTTGCGACTCTTTTCCTCTAGTGCTCTCGACTTCGCAAAGCTCCGCATACTCCGTGTATGCTCTTCACGAATCGAGCTTCGCGGCGAACCGCGGGTCTCCGACTCTGCAGTCGCGCCAAGAGAACTTCTTTTTGTCGGACTAGGCCAGACTTTGCGGCTTGGATATGCGCCCGAACATCGCAAGGGATCTTCGTGAGCTTGCTTCGAGATCCAGTTCGAACAAAAATCCTTTTCTGAGTGCCGAAACTGAAATGGCCCATCGAGAGGTTGTATTGGGGGTCTTTGCAGACGCCGCCCAGAGGGACGATATGGAAAAATGTCTGGGTCTAGGGTAGATGGTCCGAAGCCACTCGGACCATACTTCGTTGACAGAACTACTATCATAGGGTTAGAATAACTATCCGCAGTTCAAGAAACTACCCTTGTATGGCTTCGGGCTGATTTATGTCATCTTCATCCCTGAGACGAGTAGGGACGAATCAGCTTGCTGGTTCAGGAGCATGCCATGCCAGCGCCAGTGGTTCATGGCGGCCGATGGTCATATGCGAGATTATTTCACACCCGTCACCACCTACTGTCTCTATAACCATGTGAACAATATTTACGGGAAGCCACTGCAACCGGAGACATCCCCTCCTCAGCACCGTACCATGCTGAAGACGTCATTGCAGGATCCAAAGAATGGGTGGTTTGATGAGTGGAACCTGCTCCAGTGCGGCAACATCACCAATGACTGGTCATGGGCCTACTGGGTAGGTGCCTCATGTGATGAGTTTAGGGATGAGCTGAGGAGAGTGTGTTTGTATGAGGCTGCATGGGCCTCCCAATTCCACATTTACCAACCCAAATGGCTGATGTCGGAGCTGCTAAAAAGATGGCCATCCATAACCAATACTTTTTACCTGCTCCATGGGGAGGTGGGCATCAACCTGTGGGATGTCCACAAGATTTCAGGGGTTCCGATCTTGGGGGCCATGTATGAGGAGTTTCTACCCATCATGAGCGTGTGGGAGGATACAGAGTAGATTCCACGACTAGCATCGGGGTTGATGGCACTGGTCCCTGGAGAGGACAAGGAAGCAGTGTAGGATGTCCACTTTAAGAAGTGGTTCAAGCGGTTCCTGAACTCCCTGGAGAATCGAGAGTTTCCTTCGAGGCCTCGAACTTGTCCGAAGACCGCTCAATGGGGCAAGGAGCACCCGTACTAGCGGGTATTGGAGGACAACCAATGGGAGACTTGGGGTTTCAGTGTCAGCACTGAACATCAGACGATAGTTATGCTGGTAGCGTTCATCGCGGCCCTTATCTGTAGTTGGATTCTACTGGTGAGGGATACCAGCATGGGGAAGCGGCCCAGATTGTTTATCATGGTGTCAGTGCTGGCCATGGGGCAACGAGTCAATCTAGGGATTCCAATGCTCACCAAGCTGTACAGGATGCTATGGCACGTTAGCGAGGGCAAGAAGCTGCCATGGATATGCGGGCCCTTCCACCTTCTGTATGGGTGGATTGCGGCGCACATCAGGGAGAATTTATGAGTATCCAAATCCTATCTCTCTGCCGGGATCGAACTTCTTTCCCTCTATTCTGAATGCAACCTGGTGCTTCCCATTCAAACTAAATGTGCTAATGGTGATGCACCGGGTGTGGAGGATGGATGAGTTTAACTCCCACCCATTTCTATTACTGACATTGATACTCACTGACGACGGGTAGGGAATGGAAGAGCACCGAGCATATCTCTTGGCCTTTCAAGGTAGATTTTTGGTGGCACGAGTTGATCGTGATCCGCTCTGTGAACCGTACACCCCGCATCGCTTCGCGAGGCAGTTCTAGTGCCTCTAGCGGCTGACCCCGTAGGTCTACAGGGAGGTGCATCATGAGGAGAACCCATGTGTGATGAGGCAGATGTGGCTCATTTTCACATGGGAAGATACGAAGATGTGAATTGCATTGCCTCCATCCACCGCCGCTTTCAGATTCGTGAGGGAGTATTCCATTAGCAGGGAGGATGCTTATCCGGGGGAGATGCTGAGGCAGCCAACTATTTGGGTCAGTGACAGCGGGCCTCCTCTATCCCAAGGTCGGGGTCAGTGGGAAAAAAGGGCCTCTCGCAGTTGTGGGGCCGCCGTGGCGGTGAGACCCGCGTCGGCCGAGGGTGTGGCGGCGGCAGCGGATCCGGTGATTCCAGAAGAGCAGGGCCATCCTGAGGGGCGTCCACCGAGGGGATTTCGTAAGATATCCACCTTGGATCTGGGGAAGCAGCTGCATCATATCGATGTGGCAGAGGATGCGGTCTACCTGGAGGCCTGGGACATTTGGGATGTCAACCGGCAATTCCTCAGCCCACCCGAGATATGGGCGCACTTGAATCGCCGTGGTATAGAGTTATCGTGCATAGGCCCAATACGGGATGGTTTCACGGCGTCTCCGGCGGAGGCAGAGCGATAACTAGATGAGCTGGAGGACTACATCCACTCTAGTGGTGTCCCATACCCAATGACAGACCGGGTGAGGGTACTGCTAGATCGGACGGTCCCTCCACAGCTATCAGCCGCCGATCTAAGGGAGCGCTTCCCCGTACCGGAATAATCAGAGGACTCCTCTCGAGACGATGGGGCTGGTGGAGGGAGCCCATTGGAGGAGGGTGAAGTCGGAGAGCAAGACTCAGATTCTGATGATTTCACAGAGGCTCTCGAGGTATCATTCTAAACATCATCCCTTACAGTCCTTTATCAGGCCATCATAGATTTCTCACAGATTTTTGAACCATGCAGGAGGAACTTGTACACAGGCCTCGCTATCGCCCATTTGTGGGTGACGATGCAGGTCCTTCAGAACCCATGCCTACGGATGCGTCCAGTTATGCGTTTGGTGGGGCCAGAGCAGCCAAGGTGGCTCCTCAGGAATCTCTAGACCTTCCAACAGTATACGGAGTGCCACTCCATGGGGTCCCGTCAGCATCGACTCAAGGGAAGCACCAGGAGATCGATCTCCATAAGTTTCCACTACTGGATTCATTGTTTTCAAATGTAGATTGTGCCAACTAATATGTGTGTCTCTCTCTTTCGTACAGTTCTTTGACTGGCATGGGTGGGTGCGTCAAGGCTGGTTGGGATTTCTGGAAGCATCCCTCCTAGGGGAATGCCGGTGATGGTGGAGATAGCCCCCCCCCCCATCTCCCTGAGATGCTACAAACACTATCACTGGTGGGGCCACCAGCAGGGTCGTGCCTGAGGTTATTTAAGTGGAGTCTGAAGACGAGGATCAATCGGCCGACCCAAGTCCTATCATGCCTGCTCCGGCGCCAGATGTCGTGCCAGATTCAACACCAGATGCAGATCCTGGCGAGGATTTACTGCGGGCGTATCATGCGTACGAGCCTACCAATTGCACAGACTGTGACGAAACGGCCTCTAACGAGGAGGACATCAGCATAGTCCTCCTCCGATCATGGAAGCTGATCACACGCTTCATCAAGGATACCCCCAAAACAATATGGCTGAACGAAATGGACAAACTTCGCTCGCAGCTGCGCGAACTATGCGATGTGGGAGTGGATGCCCAACGTCCTCATGCACTCATCGGAGATCTCATGGTTGAGCAGATCCGGGAGTATGATCATGGGCTCAGTGAGGGCTAGCAGCGGAGGAAGGCGACCAACATCAAGAAGCTCCAGGAGGTTGAAAGCGAGGTCTAACAGATGCAGACCCGGGTGGATGAGCACTCAGCCTATCTTAATGCACAATCTGATCTAATCTCACGGTTGAAGGCCCAGCTGGCAGAGGCAGAAGAGCATATGAGGCAGGCTTCTGGAAAGATGGTTGTCATTCCAGCTGGTGTAGAAAGGGCTAGATCCAAGGCTGACGAACTGCTCCCCGCTGCTGCTAAGGAGAAGCGGGAGTTCAGTCGGTGACATAAAGTCTTGGACGCCACAAGCCGAAGGGTGGCAGAGCTGCAACGTTATTTTGATGGGGCCAACCCGTCCATGGGGTGAGTCGACCCCTAGGTATTGTAACAAATTACAATACTTTTAATGGTACTTTCACGCATTAATTTTTTTGTTAATAATGTAGCATGCATGATTCCAAGTGTTTGAATCGGTTCATTACATCCCTATAATTTTGGCGGGATGTCCGGCAAAAATTCCCCAAGCTCACGTGGGTTAAGCCTGATGTGAGAAATAGGAGATTGTTGCCTCATCTTCCCTCCCAACATGGGAGTGGAAAACAAGATTCGGGTATCCAGGATTTGGATAACCAGTCCGGATTTCTAGAAGGTGGGAGAGGCCTGGTCGGAGAAGGAGGTCCTTAGAACAGCTGAATTACTGTTTCTTTAGCATGCTCTTATGCACGAACGATGTAATTCTAGGGGTGATGAAATCGGTCCGAATAGATGGAAATGGGAAGTGTGGATCACGATACCCATGATTCGGCACACTGCGGGGATGGCCTGACAATAGAGGACAATCGTTAACTGTGGTGGATAAACGATATCCTTACTGTGCTAGCCTGAAATGGGGACAAAAAATGAGGGTCGACCATTGACCATGTTCGAAACACGGGACCAGGTCAAAAATTCTGTCGGTCAATCCTTCAGGACGTTGGCCCAGGACAGTAGGCGGACCCTAGGTGGAGAATCCATACTGTTAGTGGGTCCTTCCAAACATGACTAGTCTTCCGGGACGTTGGCCCAGGACTGTAGGTGAGGTGATGCGGCATGAGACCAGGCCGTTAGGGGGTCCCTTAGGACCTGAAAGGGGACGAGGGTCTGAAAAAGGGGTACGTAAAGTGTGGAATATGGGGCGATGGTTTTTCCGAACAGAATCCAACACTTAGGTAGTTACACCACCGTGGTGGGAGTATGCCAGATGGGCGAATTGGTTTGGTCATGGATCCTTCCTTCTTTGGGACAGGGCCTCTCTAGTGAGGGGTCCGTTCAGTGGGCCGAAAAGGGGAAGGATGGGATTAATGATTTCTAGGGGCTGGACCCTAGGCAAAATATTAGGGTGTCTCTACGTATCCCATGAAGATGGGAATCAAGCCATACATAGTTCTAGAGGAGAACGGATAAGAAAATTTCTATGGGATAGACCCTACGAAAAATACCAGGGTGTCTCTACGTATCCCATGAGGATAGGAATAAATCCATACGTAGTTCTAGAAGCATAGTTTAACGTCATTCAGGATGATGAGAAGCCTGGCCGTGTTGGTACACATCCTTCCAAAACTACTAATCCCATGTGAGTCATGCTTGGTGTGGGAAACAAGAAGTAGTGGTGGGACTTTCCCAACACAGAAAAGGGCATGTTAGGGTGAAGGGACGCTTGGTGAATACTAGCCCCATGATAATAACATGACCATGTGGCGCACTTAGATGTGCGAAGAGATAGAGCAGAATATGTTGGAATTCCACTTGAACATGAGGAAGTGGAAATGTGTGAATCGAGTCGCTCGAGAGTTGGATCACAATGACGACGACGTGATGATAGAGGATAACTGTTAACCATGGAAGAAACACAGCGTCGATGTCGCGTTAGCATGGAATGGGGACAGAAAATTGAGGGTTGATCATTGACCATGATCGAAACACGTGACCATTTCGCAAATGTTGTCAAATATCCTTAGGGACGTTGGCCCAACACAATTCGAGGGACCTTAGGTCCAGCATCCATGGAGAGCCCTTAAGCCTAGTATCCATGTCGTCCGAGGGTACTTTTGAATGTGGAAGAGGATGAGGATCTTAATAGAGAGCTCACGAAGCTTGGTCATGCGACGAGGGGAATGTCCCCATGAAAATCCTGCACTTCAGGCTCTTTATCAAAACACATATGAATATGACAATGAGACGTATTACATAGAGGGGGAAGAGGCATTTCCAACAGGGAGAACTTAGTTTAGGGTTGTAGAATTTGGACCATGAATGGGTTAGGGGGCCAGGGGACACATGGGGAGGCAGTTACAAAACCTGACACGAATGAGGACCTAAGACCTACTTACCATGTGTTCTCTGGGGAAATGCTCGAGTCGAGGGACCAAACATGAAGGATAGTCTAGGCCTGTAGGAAAGATCTTGGACGCTCCAATATATCTCATCAGGATGACAATCAAGACATACGTAATTCTGAAGGGTGGCATGGTATGAAACCAGTGCCAGGGAAAAAAGGTATGTGCGGGTGTGGCCCTTGCACTGAAAGAAGCGGAATGTGATAAATCTTGTTTGTCCTTTATGGTGAGTGGGTTTTTTTTGTGAAGCGACAGGCCTAGGGTAGCAGGCCCTGGTGTCGCCACAAGAATCAAGCCGTGATTGGCATTGAAAAATGGCATGGCACATGACAAATAACCAACATGATGTCCTCTACAATGAGTTTATCACAATGCAATGCCATTTTTCGTCGTGCGGCCAGGATGATAATGTCAATGTTTAGGGACATGTGACAGGACCATGCATGCATTTTAACGTCATGCATCGCAGACGTAGAAGAGGCTATTCTATGCGGGGAATGTGCGCAGTGTCATGAAACACAATTTATGGAGACATGACCCTACATCACACTGTATGCCACTCTGAGAGGGGGACCTTAGGCCAAGGGGCCTATATAGAGGTACGAGGTGAAAATAGGGGGGGAGAGACTAGCTCCCCAAATGGGCTGGACCCGAATACAAGGCGTTCGGGTGGTCCTACGTATCCTATGAGGATGGGAATCAAGATGACTGTAGTTCTAGATGGATCTTAGTTTATGGTCTTAGAGCCCAGACCATGGATGGTGAAAACTTCCCGAGTAAGCACAGACATCAACCTGATCCCTAATCCCATGCGAGTTAAACTAAGTGTGGGAAACAACGAGGGGAATCCTTATCACAATACATGGGGAGTCTATCAAAGGGGAGTCGGCAGAGAGCCCCGAAGGACACCTTTAATGTGTCTTTGTCCCCGTAACGTGCAGATACACACTGATGAGTAGTACCAAGAGCTTCAAAACTCTACTCGGACAAGATGAAGTGAAGAAGGATGTGAATCATGTACCCACCACTTTGGGATTAATGGGGATGTGGCGTGGCGATGGAGGATAACTGTTGACCGTGGCGGAAAATGGTAACTATATCGCGTCAACATGAATTGGGAACAACAAACGAGCATCGACCGCTGACCGTATTCGCAACGCGGGATTTTATCGATTTGTTGTCCAAAACCCTTGGGGGGATTGGCCCGTAATGGTAGGAGAGCCCTTGGGCTTAGTATCCAGGCCGTTCTTGGGGGTCCCTCAAGGTTTGAAAGATGACGGAATCCCGGATGAAGGGATACACAAAGCCTAGAAGATGGCTGCGGACATGTCTGAGTAAAGTATGGAATTCCAGGTAATAAACCGGAGTACCCTTAGGCACATTGGTGAATTGTTGGAAACGGTCGACGAAACATATCGAGAACTAGAGGCGCATAGCGTGGTTATTACAAGACCGACGTGAATGAGGTCATAATCTCATACCATGCCATATAATCCCCTCGTGGAGGAAGGGTAAACCAAGGGGCCAAGGTGGGATGAAGATTCCCGATAGATGGGGATAGACCCAAAGCCTGGACATTCAGGTGATCCTACGTATCCCATGAGGATGGGAATCAAGACACACGTAGTTCTCTAGATGCAGTTTAACGTCCTGTGGGAAGAGGAGGGGAGTAATATACCCCCAAATAGGGGAGGTGTATGGTACAGTGAATAAACCGACTTGAATGAGGATGTAATCCAACACCACACCATACACTCTCATAAGAGAACCTGAGTCGACGAAAGCCATAGGTCATGAGGTCGAGCCGCGGTCAGGAAGGCCTGACTGGCGTGCAGTTTAATGTCTTGTAGTAAGGATGGGGCCAAGGGGACTGTGGTTGAGCCTCGGTCAGGATGGCATGACTGGCTTGCAGTTTAACGTCCTACAGTAAGGAAGGGGCCAAGGGGCCTGAGGCTGAGCCTTGGTTAGGAAGGCCTGACTGGCTTACAGTTTAACGTCTTGCAGTAAAGATGGGGGGAGGTCTTACTTTAAGGTCATAGAGCTCAGACCATTTTTCATTTTATCATCTTGCAGGATGAAGATGTAGTTTAAGGTCATGCATGAACCTTTTTCTCTAGGAAAAGTATCGCTTGAGGAACTTGGCGTTGGTGGGAGGAGTTACGCGCTCACCATTCTTGGTTTCAAAGGAGTGTGCTCTGTTGGGGTAAACCTTGTGGATGACGTAGTGTCCTCTCCATTTGGGCTCTAGCTTAGGTGGTTTCCTACCGGGGATCATTGGCGATCGAAGGGCCAAAAACATATCGCCCTACAGAAAAGAGCGAAGGAGAACCTTCTTATTGAAGGCCCTTTATATCTTATTCTGATGTCTTTCCAGATTGTGTAGGGCACAAAGCCTGTTCTCGTCCAGTGCTTCCAATTCAGCTAGACGGATTTCAGCAACCTCATCTTGCGCTTTCTTTTCATATACTGCAGTGCATAATGATGGAAGCTGGATCTAAATGGGTAGGACGGCCTCAGCCCCATACAACAGGGAATATGGGGTCACTTGGGTGGAATTGTGAGTCTCCGTCTGAAAAGCCCAAATGGCATTGGGGAGCTTGTCCGACCAACTTTTCTTGTTCTGACCAACCATTTTCTGCAGAATTATAGAGAGGGTTTTGTTGAATGCCTCGATCTGCCCGTTTTCTTGTGCATGATAACGGGAGGTATGGTTCGAATGGATATTGTACTTGGCATAAACGTTTTTTCAGCTCAGCCGCTCGGATGTTGGTGCCGTTATCGGTGAGGACATAGTGAGGGACCCCAAACCGGTGAATGATATTGGAGCTCACAAAGTCAATGATGGAACGGGCCCTGACCACTTTGAGTGGAACTCCCTCTTCCCACTTGGAGAAGAAATCTATAGCAGTTAGGATGAACCAACACCGGCGAGCTTTCACTGGCGGATATGGTCCCACTACATCAAGTCCCCACACCACAAATGGCCAAGAGTACCTGGTGGAGTGGAGGGGTTCCGGAAACTGATGCAAGAAGTTGGTATGAACTTGGCACCCATGGAATCTATTGGAAAACTCGATACAATCATGGATCATAGAGGGCCAGAAGTACCCCAACCTCCGGATTTAATGGGACAACTTTGGCCCATCTTGATGGGCACCACAGGAACAGGCGTGGACCTCTTCCACAACCTGATAAATCTTGACTCCTAGAATGCAACAGTGGAGAACGCCATAGAAGATCCACTTATAGAGGATTTGTGCAAGATTAGGACCACTCTGGAATGTAAATTGCAGTGCGCGACGTCGGATACGCTCGCGCTCGGTGCAGTCGTCTGGGAGGCCACCATTTTGGAGATACTCGACAAAAGGTTCCCTCCAGTCGGTAGTGGCTTCAACAACTATTCATGATGAACCCAGGACCCATGACATAGAGGGCCTTGTGGTGAGATGACATACCCGCAAGCCGCCATTGTCCTCTTGGAGGAAGGGGGAAATGACTCTCTGGTGTGCCACATGAATGATCAAATCATCTTTCTCGGGTTCTGCGAGTGACATAGATAAGCCGGCCAAAGCATCAGCTTGGCCATTCTGTGACCGAGGGACATGGGTGAACACTGGCTCAGAGGAGAACTGGGCCATTAGGTGGATGTTGCAATCCAGCAATGGCACAAGCTCCTGCTTCCTGACGACATAATCTCCATTGACCTTCTAGATTACCAGCTCAGAATCTCCTTTCACATGTAGATGAGGCATGTTGATCTCAAGGGCCAACTCGAGGCCGGTGATGAGAGCCTGGTAATCTGATTCATTGTTGGTACAACCTTCTGACAACAGGAACGAGTATGGTAGGATGTCTTGTGCCAGGTTAATGAAGACAATACCCAGGCACACTCTGTTGAGCTTAGGATCGTTGAGCCTCCTTCTGGTGGGGCTCCGGGAGGCACCGTCGAAGAGCATTTTCCAACATGGGAGGGAACGACAGACTTAGAGGATCGTCTCATCCCGAAAATCGAGGTCCAGGGATTGATCCGCGGAGGTTGGATGGGCAGCTAAAAAGTATGCCAATGCATGTCCCTTAATGGCCTTCTCAGGTACAAACCTGATATCAAACTGCTAGAGGATCACCGCCCACCATTCTAGTCATCCAGTCAACATGGGGCAGTTTAGGATGTACTTCAGTGGGTCTACCCGAGAGTCCAATTGCACCTCATGGTGCTGCAGTTAATGTCGCAACTTCTATATAGAAAAAACGAGCGCAATGCAGCCTTTTTCGATAGGGGAGTATCTGATCTCCGTATTGAGAAGCATTCAGCGGAGATAGCAGAGACTATTCTCCGTACCCTCGTTTTTCTTCAGGGAGATTAGTGCAATGAGTGATCATTCCAGGGCGGTCATGTAAAGGACCAGTGGATTTCCGGAGACAGGTGTCATCAAAACGGAAGGTTGGAGAAGGTACTGCTTGATTTCCTCGAAGGCGGTCCGACATTGTTCATCCCATTCGTAGGCGGAACCCTTCTTCACGAGCCGGGAAAAGGGCTTACACTTTCTGGCCAGACTCGGGATGAGTCGGCATATATAGGCTAAGTGGCCTTGGAGGCCTCGAAGATCCCGAATATTGCTCGGGGGAGGCATTTGGCTGATGGCCATGATCTTCTCTGGGTCGATCTCAATGCCCCAGAATCTAACAACAAATCCATGAAACTTCCCAGAGGTAACCCAGAAGGCACACTTTAATAGGTTAATCTTCAAGTGGCAGGAACAGAGGATTTTGAAAACTTTCTCAATGTCTTCGAGATGGTCCTGGCACTGGCGTGATTGACCACTAGGTCATCCATGTTGCATTCCACCAGCATCCGGAGAATCGGCCTGAATATGCGATGCATGGCCCTATAATAAGTGGAACCTAAATTTTTCAGGCCGTAGGGAATAACCCTGTAACCAAAGGTACCTTGGGGAGCCCTAAAGGCAGTTGACTCCTCATCCTCGAGGGCCATCTAGATCTGGTTGTACCCGGAATACCCATCCATGAATTAGAGGGCTTGGAACCTGGTCGTAGCATCAATTAATAACTCGGTCACCGAGAGGGGAATGTCATCCTTTGGGTAGTGGCGATTGAGGTCGCGGATGTCGATGCAGACCCTGATCTGCCCATTCTTCTTCCTGACTGGCACAATACTGGAAAGCCACTTGGGGTACTAGACTTCCACGAAGAAGTTGGCTTTAATGATCTTTTCAACTTCGGCCTCAACCATAGCACTGTGAGAAGGGTGCACCTTTCTAGGGGCAGCTTAAACCCGCGATGGGTTAATGGGAGGCCCATGCGGTGAACGACTACTTGGGGATCTATTCCTGGCATCTCGTTGTAACTCCAGGAAAACAAATCACGGTGTATCTTGAGAATGTCTACGTACCTCTGCTGCTCCTCGGGGGACATGGCTGCACTGATCAATGTATATCTCGGATCTGCCTTGCTACCAAGGTTCACCTGTACCATTTCATCAACCGTGGTAGCGACACCTTCCTCAAAGGTGGGGGGAGCATTCTCCAGATCTTCCACTCCACCCGTGGAGGGGTTTTCCAGCAAAGGGGGCTTCTTCTGGGCTATCAAACCCTAACGGGTAGCTGGTGCTGGCTTGGGTAGCAGTGGTCATCGTATCAGGAGACCCACTATTTACTGATATCATAGCAATGAAGCCAGTCGATCCTATCCCATCTGGCCTTCGGCCCAAGGGGCCATGTTTGATGGCATCAACGCAGTGGTGACGCGTCAGCCTGAGTCAGTTTATTCCAGCCCGGAAGAAGAGACACGTATGGCGTACTGCCATTTTCATAAGCTTGACATTCCGGTACCGCACAGGGGTAGGAGGCTCCGGGGACACCTGAGCCTGGTTGGTATAGGAGTACGAGGTGATTTTCTGTCGTCTCTTGGACATGGGAACACACCTTCCTTGCATACCCGAAAAAAAACATTACCCCATGTCCGGGGTCGTGGCCTCCAATCGATGGATCGGGAAAATGTAGGCATCATCTAGGCCTGCCCATGGATCACTTGAGACTGGGGTGGGTTCATCCTCACTTACTAGAATTTTCTTATCCTTGGTCTTGTAATAATCGGCGTCCAGAATGTGGGCTTCACAAGAGGCGTAAGGAGACGCATCTCCTTGGAGCATGCCTACTCGACCATTGAGGGTGTATTTGAGGAATTGGTGATATGATGAAGGGACCACTGCCTACAGATGGAGCCAGGGACTACCCATCAATGCATTGTAGGTGGTGTCCTGAAAGACAACTACGTACTCGGTGCTGGAAAAATAGGCCGCCGAACTGGGTCGTCAAGCAGATCATTCCAACTGGGGTTTTCTCGGTTCTGTTGTATCCCTGGATTCTGAGGACGGAGGGCGTCAAATCATCTTCAGATAGACCCAGCTTTTGTAGTGTCTGAATCGAGATTAGGATGATCCTGTAACCCATGTCAACGAGGCGGTGACAGACTTCCACGCCATTGAGGTGGCTTGTGATGTATAGTGGGCGAATATACCCCTATATGGGAGGGTTATCATCTTCACCAAAGAATGAGATAACTTCTTGACATTCGGTGTTCTCAAATGCCTCGGCATTTAAGGCTTCCTCAGCTGCTACCTCCATCTCAAACTGAAGGGGGGTCCTTATGGCCTCGGCAAGTGCTTCACGCATTTTAGATGATAGGTGAAGGGCCTCAAGGATAGAAAGTCGTGTTGGAATTATGGCCAGGTGCTTCAAGAAATCATACTTTCATGCCAAGCGTGAGCCTCTACTTACAGGAGGTCGTTCTATAGTTGGAGGTATAGCGGGTCCTGCCGGTTGAACCGGCAGTTGGCTAGTGCTCGGTATATCCCGCTGCCTAGTAGTTGAAACCTGGAGAGTAGTCACCGGAATAGGATCGGACAACGGAGATTGGCCTATAGCCAGGCAAGACTGACTGTGATACGGATGAGGAAGCTCTGCCTGATCTAGTAGCACAAACGGTGGTGGAGGTAGAACTGAGGGCATCAGATGAGGTTTCACATGCGGAGCTCTGCATTGAGCCTGCTGTCTAGTTTCAGTAGCGTGCACGGCCTGGCTGAAATTTCCCGCTGACGTGCCTCGACGACCGGCGTGGTTGTGGTTCCGCTGACGTTGTCATCGGCTGGGGACATTGGAGAGGATCTCCTGGCGTTCCCCTTCGTCGAGAGTCATATAGGGCTTTGCCAGCTCCATGGTGTTAACCGAAGCGTAACCCTGTCTTTCGCTCAACGAGTCATCCACCACAAGGCAGATTCTGGGAGGAATCCCCATTTTAGGGGTCATAAAGTCGCCAAGAGTGCGGGATGACGATGTCAGTTGTGGAGCGCGTTGCTTCTTCTTACGTCGTCGTTGCTTGCCCGTTTGGGAAGAGGTCCGTTGTGAAGACGATGCAGAGGTACTGGCTACATCTCCCAAAGGCTCCAGCTGATTCAGGCATGCCCGAATGATACCAAGGGCACGAGCGATGGTTTTTCGAGCCATATAGTCACCGTGTTTCTGGGACCCACGGCTAGGAACCGGCTGCCACTCGCCTTCGCTGTCTCTACCGATCTCTGAACCTATAAAGACACCCGCTACTTGTGTTGTTGCCGGGCCCAACCTAACTATGTTGTTGTCCACCTAGTTTTGAATCCAGTCTTTAAACACATAGAATTTCTTGAGGGTGTGCCCCGGAATCCGATGATAAGGATAGTAGTTGGGGTGATCGGTGAGATTCGCCTCTTCCGGCCTTCTGCATTCGGGTAGGCGCACAATCCCTTGCTCTAGAGCACTTTGGAAGTAGCCAGGGACCTGATTGTCGTTGAACAAATAGGTCTCATGACTTCTTTCCGGATAGGGAGCCCTGGGGGCCTAGCCTTGGTGAGGGGAAAGAGGGTCCTGCCGAAGAGGTGGCGCCTGATTGTCTCTCCTAGGTGGTGGTGGCGCATTACGCGGGGGAACCTGTCGATTCTGAGGCGGTCGCTGCTGGGCAGGATCCTGCGCTTGAGGAGGAGGACCATTGCGGGGTTGCAGGGATGGTGTCGCCAGCAGTAATTCCAACTGCCTGGGGGCTTCTATTTGGGCCACCACGGCGGGTTCCGCTCTGGAAGCCCTCCTAGCCGGGATCACAGGGGGAAGCAAACGTGCTTGACTAGCCTGTTGCAGAGCCTCCTCGAGGAACTGAGCCTTATCTGAGAAATCCCGGAACCCTCTAGGGTAGTTCTGGGTGATTAGTGAAGGAACCAGATCCATTTTAACGTTCCCTACACACATCGTCAGTAATTGTTCCTGAGTCAGTGGCATATCGAGGGAGTATGTAAGTCCCTTCCATCAGGTGATGAAGTCTGCGACACGCTCATCATGTCTTTTTTTTACATGAAGTGGTCTGAGATGATGGTCTTTCACGTGGTGGAGATGAATTGGTATAGAACTACCAGTGGAGATCCTCCCAACCGGTCACCGATCCGATAGTGTGCTGGCTGTACCTAACGAATGCGGGGCCCTCCAGTGTTTGTACGAAACATCAGAGCTTCGCGGCTTCTTGATGGGCTGGAGTCCCCAGCATGGGGACACACCTGGAAAGAAAGTGGGCCAAGTGCTGCGGCAGGTCCTCTTGGGTGAAGAGGAAAATTACTCTCTGGTGTGCCACATGTATGATCAAATCATCTTGCTCGGGTTCCGCAAGCGACGCAACAATGCCGGCCAAAGCGTCAGCTCGACCATTCTTTGACCGAGGGACAAGGGTGACCTCTGGCCAAGAGGAGAATTGTGCCATTAGGCGGAGGGTGCACTCCAGCAATGGCACAAGCTCCGGCTTCTTAATGAAATAATCTCCATTGAACTTCCTGATTACCAGCTCGGAATCTCCCTTCACATGTAGATGGGGAACGTTGATCTCAAGGGATAACTTGAGGCCGATGATGAGAGCCTGGTACTCTGCCTCGTTGTTGGTAAAACCTTTTGACAACAGGAACAAATATGGTAGGACGGCTTGCACCGGGGTAATGAAGATGATACCTGAGCCCACTCTGTTGGGCTTAAGATCGTTGAGCCTCCAACCAGTGGACCCCCTTGTTCACCTTCATGTAGGGTTAACCATTTCTATTTCCGACGCTTTCACCGGGGTGTGCGACTCCGTCTGTGGAGGACGCGCTGTTGTTTCCCCGCATTCCCGCCTTCCAAAGGAAGGAGATGAGTGCCGAAATAAGATCACCCGGGTGGGGGTCCCTGTCTTGACAGGGATCCCTAATCCAAAGTTCATTGTCAGGTTATTCGACATGATAGATGGATTCAGCAGCTCATGGAGCGACTGGCAGAACGACCTACGGGGCGGCTAGGGGAACCCAGGCTGGATTCCTCATATTTCCCCGTCATCCAGGAGTGTTTGGCGAGACGTATCGCGCCCTCTTGCTGTATGTTCCGGCTTCTTCTCTGTCTGATGAAGTATCATGATCAGGGTGGCACAGAGGCATCTCACTGTGGGGAATTGTTCCTGCCCCTACTGCCTTGGCATGGGATTACCATAGTCAGGTCACCACTCTCCAGCGTGCTCGTCCAAGAGTTCATCAACCAGCCTCTTCTGCTCAGCAAGATACTGGCGTAACGCAGCCTTCTAGGGATCTTTGTTCGTCTTCTTTACAGATGCGGATGGGTCGGAGTGATTGACAGTTCTGATGTGCTCATTATCCTTACCGTCATTTCGACTGAGTATCAGCGACTCGGTGGGTACGGGAAGGCCAATAAGGTTCCTCTGCTGATGGGTAACCCTCCCTGAAGGGTCCAGCAGTGGCGGTACGCCCTCGGGGGGTAAGTCTTCATCAAGAAATTAAAGATCTTCTTCCTTGTCCAATACATCAGCCATGTGGACCAGAACCCCTCTCGAGGGAATGCCCTCAATGTCTCATAACAAATTAGGCTGCCGTCAGATAGGACTGTAGAGGAGAGCAGCATAGTGTCCCCAACCACAGACTTGCATATGGGGGGTATCTTCCCAGATGACTCTGCGGAGTACTTTGAAACTCTGAATGCATTTCCGTTGAAGGGTGCTCTGACCACCTGGTGACTCAGGGTGCTGGGCCACATGGAGTGTGGCCAAATCGATCAGGGGGCATTGCTCTCCGATTTATTCAATGTTCTCTCGAATCCTGTGGTACATCACCCGCTTGTAACGAAATCGGAATTGTGTCTCCCATAGGGTTCGGCAGAAGCACCCCACTTCCTCTGGGGTAAGGGACTCTGGTGCGTGAATGTTCTGTGCTGCTATCTGCCATAACTTCTCCCGGAAGTGATCCACTAAGTGAATGCTCTAGAAGCTCCTGGGTTCGGACTCGGGGTCTGGCCTTGTATTTCCCCACTCGTAAACTGGGGGTGGCTGAGGGACTGATAGCGGTGTTGAGGCGGACCGCTGGGACAGTAAACTTGGTGGTGGAGAATATGGAGAACGAGCTGACTGGCCGCCGAATTCCGGGCCATCCTCTAAAGAGTGAGGTGATTTGACCATGATATCACTATACAATTGGTTGATAGCCAAAGCTTCTGGCATAGGATTTGCATCCATTGTTGATGGGTTACGCCGTTTCTCTACCGTCGTTGGTCCCCAAAAAAGCTCCCTGTGATTTCTGGTAGAGGTAGAGGGCGATTCTGGTGACGACAGTGGTGATTGCACAGTCGGGACCTACGATATTTCCACAATTTCGTACTCCTATATGTACCTTCGGAGGGAGGCAGGAAGCTGGTGGACATCACATTATGGGAGAATGAGGCGGATGCGCCTGGTCCCTACCCTAGTCCTTGACACAGAGGAGCGGGGAGAAGGTTCCATCGCTGAGTCGCATTCTGCTTTAGAATCTGAGAAGTGTCCAGGTTTGATCTCCACCCAAGCCTTCCCAGGACTCTTCTTTTGGCGGCGACGACCCGCTCTCCTGGCACTCGATGGATTTTCGGGACAAAGTTGATCCTCAACACGTGGTCTCGAGGGGGCGCTGATGCCTTGGAGGTGAGGGTTCCCACTTGAGATAACTGGGGTTCGAGGGGCACTAGGGCAAATGTCGAAGGGCACATGGGGAGGGCCTCCATAGACAGTACCCATGTGGGAAGAGCGAGGCAGACCTTCACTCCTTGAGTTTCCGGGAAGAGGAGGACCTTCACTAGTTGTAGAGAAGATGTAGGGAGGACCCCCCATGTTGGAGAGGGACCAGATAGGCAGAGCCTTCACATCGATAGACGGGGGAAGGAGGAGGGACTACATACCCTGCATGGTGGGCGCAGGAGAGGTTTCCGCGCCTAGCGTCACTGCCGCGGGTCAGGTATTTCGTCATGATGGTGGTAGCGCGAGCCATGTCTCCGTGACGAGCTTCGGAGCGGGGGAGTCCCACGCTCTTCAGAGTAGTTGTATGGAGAGGCCCTCCATACGGGGTGACATTACCACGAATTGATTTGGGGTGATCACCACTCAGGCCTGTAACCCCGAGAGCCAACCCGACCTGCCCATGGGGCGGTTGGAGCCTCGGTCCAGGTCGGGTGAAGGAGTGACCCTACTCAGTGTATACATGGACTCCATTATGCATGTCGATGGTGGCTCAAGCCACTGTAGCTGTTGACGTCGACGCACCTTGACGAGCGTCCTCAGCTCGGGCCCGACGCTGATGTCGGGTCAGACGGGCTGGCGTAGGTGGTGCAAGGGAATATCCTACCTGCTCTTCTGCCGAAGCCGGTTGGCGGCGCTGTTGCATCCGGCTGAGAGGCCTTTCCTCTAGCCCCTGACTTGGGACTCTGAGTGGGCCGACCTGGACATCACCTACCTCATCAGCGTAAGGCGAGAAGTTGTCGAGGCGTTCCGGGGACAGGCTCCCGAAATGATTGAACGTTGAGGTGGAGTGTAGGGGCTCCTCTCGTGGCCTTTGAGGGCTACGTTGATAGTGGGGCCTGGATGCCTCCAGGTCCAGGTGGGCCATATCCCGAGTTGAAATGACCCCTTCCTCCTCATACCAGCATACAAGGTTGTTGATCACCCTTCGCTGGATGATCTCTGACGAGGAGAGGGGACGTGGGTGCCCCGTATTCACATATGTAGAAGACGTCGTGGTGGCAGTGGATCCATGCGGTGCGGCTATGCCGGTATTTCCCCTGCCCCTGCTTAGGCAAGCGAGCAGTGATCGTGTCTCTATAGCAGCAACCTGGTTCCTGGGAAATGGAGGGATCAACTCATCAACAGTGCGAGGAAAAGGATTGACAACCAGTGGCCCAGTGTCATTCCATTCTTCACTTCTGTAAGAAGGATCCAGGCCAACACATTGTATAACGGAATGCCCCACATTCTACTGCCCCAAATTCCGGTGAGTTTCACGCCAGGCCCGCTATTTTCTTGGCGAGACCCGGCACCAGATATCTGGATCTCGTGACACGTTAATCTATTGGTGTCTCGAACGCTACTAATCTCCACATTGAGGAGAAGAATTTCACATCGGGTTCACCATTTCTGTTTCTGACGCTTTTGTCGGGGCGCTTGCATCCGTCTGTGGAGGATGCACTGTTGTTGCCCCGCATCCCCGCTTTCCAAAGGCGGGCAGCATCCGCTCCTTATTCAGGGACGTATGCTCCTTGATCGAAACCAGGATGATGGGATGTCGGTTCTTCCTTCTGTGGATTCCTCCTCAGAACTCATCACCTAGTCTGGATCTCCATCATAGATTTAATACGTTGTTCGTGAAAATCTTCCCAGTTCCATGTTTCCATGGACGCCAGTTAATTGCACTGCTTCTGTTAGGACATTCCAAAGGGTCCGGCCAGAGTAGCAACCTTCAGTTGGGGGAGTAGTCACGTCGAGGCATCCGTAGAATGTCTGTATGCTGGGGAACTGGCGTTTCTGTCTTTTGTCCCTTGTCATGGGGCTTCTCAAGGGAGTGGAAGCCCGTGGCATCCCACATCTAGCGTGGGTAATCATACGACCTAGGCATATATCTACGGTTTTCCTCAGCTTCCTATGTTTGACATAGGGTACGCCGTAGGTTTAACATCCAGTAGAGACTATTACACCAAGGGAGTGCCATCCGAGGTTTTCCTCAGGCATCTCATGTTTATCACGAGGTAGGTTGCAAGTTTAACATCCAGCGAAGACAGGTCGGCCTAATCAAAACACTAGCTGGAGTGAATCAAATTGACGAATTTCCCTTGAAGGGATGCCAATATCGGGGCCAACCCATGGGCAGCTTCCTGAATGTTGTGAAGAGGAGCGGAATGGCATGATCTCACCGGGATATGACGGTCCGAGTGGGAATCAGGGTGGATGATGGATAAGTTGATGAAGTAAAGGGGGGACTGAGATGGGACTATCACAAGGGAGACCGTGAGATTGGGATTGAGCCTCGAAGGGACCTCTTACCTATCCCCGTGGAAGGTAATCAATGTCCGATTAGTTTGGGATGGTGCTGACGAGCCGACATGAATGTGGACCTTGGCCCGATGGGCATCGTCAGCAAACCGCTGTGGAGGTGAACCAGGGAGGACACTGGTGGTGGGAATGTACCTCGTGAAGGCTTCCTATGTTCCATGAATTGACATGGATCAAATTCCTCGTAGTTCAGAATGGTGTGTCGGTGAACCGATGCAAATGATGACCTTGGTCCGGATGGTGCGTGGCTTACACACTAGGCCGCCCAGGTGCTGGTGACCTGACGTGAAGAAGGTCAAAGTAACCAAGAGGTGGTGGGCTTGAACCTCTGGGAGGCTTCCTACATACCATGCCTTGACATGGATCAAAGACCATGTAGTTCAGGTTGGACGCCGGAAGGCCGACGTGAATGTGGAGGACCAGGGGGTCCCTGTGGTGGTGGGCTTGGACCCTGTGGAGGCTTCCAATGTACCATGCCTTAGCACAGATCAAAGACCATGTAGTTCAAATGGGATTCGTTAGTGAACAAACGTAAATATGATCCCGGGGGTCCACTTGTGGGGGGCTTGAACCTCGTGAGGCTTCCTACGTACCATGCCTTGACATGGATCAAATACCTCGTAGTTCGGGAATGGCGGGTGTCGGCGAACTGATGTGAGGAAGGGACCTTGGTCCGATGGGATATGGGCTTGAACCTTAGGGAGGCTTCCTACATACCGTGCCTTGACATGGATCAAAGTACTCTTAGTTCGGGTTGGTCATAACGGCTTGCCATCAGACTGGAATGCAGTTTAACGTCATGCTGGACGAGGGTGGAACCTGACGTGAAGAAATGACAGATGGGCCTGAAACTCGTGGAGGCTTCCTACGTACCATGTCATGACATGGATCAAAGACCTCGTAGTTCAGAATGGGTGTGCATTTTGATGTCATTACAAGACAAGGGCATACAGTTTAATGTCATGCTGGACGAGGGCATAAAGTTTAACGTCATACTGGATGAGGGCATACAGTTTAACATCATGCTGGACGAGGTCATACAGTTTAAGGTCATGCTGGATGAGGGAATAATGTTTAACATCATGTTGGACGAGGGAATACAGTTTAACGTCATTATGGACGAGGGAATAAAGTTTACCATCATGTTGGATGAAGACATTGCCATGGTCGATGCTTACTCTAATCCCACGTGAGTCATGCTCGGTGTCAGAAACAATAAGCAAAAAGGACCTGACGATCACGTCGCGAAGGATGCGTCCGTGAGAAGCGAAGAGGGTCTCACGTGTTAGGTGGCCCACGGTGTTGGGACATACTCCAGGATGGAGTCCCGAAGTGCTACAAAGCACAGCGGGAGATGGATTTGGCACCAATGATGAAAGGTGCCTCATTCCCTATCGCGCCCTCTGCTGGCCTTGGCAGTGGAGAAGTGCGGAGGAGAATGGGTCCTACCTTCCGCAAGAGGGACTTGGTGCTTATACCAAGGTGGTTTCCCTTCTCCCATGGACATATGCTACTCCGAGAAGGAGGATATCACCCCTTGTGGAGGGGGTGACACCGTCTCCGAGGAGACGAGTGGCGTAAAAAATGTACGAGCTGGGGGGACCCTGCGTGCGAGGCACGGGGCCGTACCACAGTTTAACGTCACGTGTTGATGATGCGGTGCTTGGCAGTTTAACATCCTGCAGCTCGGATGAGGTGGGATTACTCCACACCCATAAGACGTACATAACTGGTACCCTCTGTTCTTTGGGGGAGGGAAGGTACTGGCTAGGCCATGGTAAAAGGGGGGTCGCGATGTGAACCATCGAGGGTCCACGTTAGCGTGGCTATGTGAAGAAGATATAGCAGTTAGCATACCTATGCGATGAATCATTAGGCGAATCAACGCTATGGGTGGTGTTGTCTATAGGATTTTGAAATCACATCGTGAAAACCTGGAGGGTCGCACGGGAAGAGGAATTTCCAATAAAAGGAGTATGCATCACGAAGTTGAGTGCCTCGGCCTTAGCATGGGGTAGGTGTGTGACTGGGAGGTGCTTCGTGAATTGGAATAGTATTCGCATAACACTTCCTCGCAAAGCATAGGGGCCTCGCAGAGCAAGGTGCTGAGAAGTAGTGTGCTTTGCGATGTACAATGACCATGCCTTGGAATGTGGATCACTAGTACCAGATGGGTGTTTCAAGAATCATAAACGTTTCGCGGCTACCCGGGTTCCCTTGGGAATCTGCTTCCTTTTTGAATGCCCTTAGGCTTCGCGAAGGGCATCTCTGTCGAAAAAGGGTCTCAAGACGAGACAGGGCTAAGGCATCTCGCGAGGTAGAAGTACCTCACAGAGCTCATGATTCCCGGAGGGCGAAGGGTGCTTCGCGATTCGGGAGGTGAGAAGCTGAAAGGTTGGATCATCCATCCCCTGGGCTCAGGGAGAACCCAATATTTATAGGCATGGTGCACTGCGAAGTAGAGCTCACGCGACGCAAAGGGGTGGCGGGTGCTTTGCGGTGGGCTTTTGAACGTCAGGGAGTTTGCAGAGCGTTAACGCCTCCCGGTCGTCAAGGCAGGCGCGCGAACGTCCGGGCGTTCGTGGAGCGTTACCGCCTCCTGTGCTTTGCGGAAGGATCGCAAACGTCAGGGATTTCGCGGAGCGTTACCGCCTCTTGTGATTCACGGAGGGGTCACGAACGTCAGGGCGTTCGCGGAGCGTTACCGCCTCCTGTGCTTCACAGCGGTCACGATGCTCGGGGGGGGGGGTGCTTCGCGCCATATCTTTACAAGGCAGCGTGCATGGCTTCTTTTCTGTCCCTTCTTTACGTGCAATATTTTGGCACCAACAGCATGCCTATTCTCTATAATTGGTGTTGGAAATTTGTTTTCTTTAAAATTTATAATATCTGACTTCTGATGCATTATCATTTATCAGGTTGCTTCTGCTATTTATTTTCATTATGTATTATTGAACTCTGATATTAGGGTATAGTCTCCCCACTGACTATCTATAGACCCTCAAAGCAAGTCGGTAGCCTCTGGCATATGGGGAGACATGCCTGAAGTCATGTGGTGACCAGTCCAACCACCATTTAGTGGAGAGCAGAGTCAATATTTTACAAAGTTGTATCTGATGGATACTTTTCCATTGTCTTACTGTTTTGGGGTTGGTAGATAGGAGACTAGGAAAATATCGGAACATGGGTTAATATCCATTCTTGTGAATGATCACCCCACATATGGGAAATGTCCATGTGCCTAGGGTTTGAATTGTTTTTCATGTTGTTCATTGTCACATTCGATATGATTTCACCTTGAGTGACTGGGGTGTTTTTTGCTGCTAATTGAATATTAAAATTATAAAATAATACCTTTTCTTGATATGGGTAGGATGTTGAAAACATTTATCATCTTAGGCATATACAGATTCTCATTCCATGCATACAACATTCCAGGTTTTTTCATTAGTAGGATTCTTGTTAATTTACATTGGGTGTCTTGGGTGCAATTCAATATTTTGATTTGATATACAATAATTCTATAGATATTATATTTTAGTGATATATTTAACATGCTTGAGTTATTATATTCCATACTACCTCAGTCATTATCATGTTTTGTAATTGTGTCATGCTTATGTGTTATAGCATGTAGTTGTGTTACTGCTTATGATAACATTCTACAGATTTTTTGAGGTGTGAAATGGATGCTAAATTTAAAATGATATATGAATATTGATTTTGATAAATGGTTTCCAAATTCTAGTGATATGTTGTATGGGTGCATTATCGATTTTTAGATGGATACCAATGTATTTAATCCTTATATAACCATAGATTGTTTAAAAATGGTAAAAATGTAAAACAATTTCATTCTGTTTGAAATGAGATATTGATGGATTGTTTTATAAAGAAACCCAATTGAATTAATGGGACCCTTGAAGGATGCCTTTTTGGTAAAAGGAATTTTTTTGATAAATTGCCAATTTATTTTTGAATATCACTTAATGATAAATGATTAAAGGTAATTTTTGTGATATTGTGCCTATTTTTATAAATGGAATTGTTTTTAAAACCAAGTAACATGTTGTGAAAAAGTGCATGTGTGTCAAAAGGTGGAAATGAATTAATTAAAATTCCTAAAAGGTCCTTTTGATCCTTGTGAATTCAGTTTCATGTGACCAATAGAGAAGGTCAACATTTATGTTTTGTAAGGAATTAACTTGTTGTAAGTATTACCCTTAAAATATTATAGTTTATTAAAGTATGTTTGTCCAACTACTGAGGATGACTCCTTGGGACTCGGCTATTATGGAATGTCAATAGGATTATGTTATGGATTTTATGATCAATGTTGGACATGGTAATCATGGTTTGTGGTAGTCCATACGCATGCGCTATGTTTTTTAAAATAGTGCTTTAGTGTTCAACTAATCGTTTATTTCGACGTTATGGAAAAAGCTAAGGTGGGTAGTGTCATATCATTTTCAGTAAACAAGTTGGTAGAAGATCATGAGATTTTTGAAAAGTGTTTTCTGGTTGTAGTTCAACTTATCTTATTAATGAACTTGGTTTTAACTTAGTGTGCCCTTCAGAATACGACGAGCATGTCCCCTATATTGACCTCATCACGAGACACTAAGATATCATTGTTCGTATTTCGCACTATAGTTTAAATGGTTTTGGGATTGATAGGTGGTGGTTATCTGGGTAGTACACAGGATGTGTGGTTTCTTTGGGATACTCCTTTATTCATTTTTAGGTATGGTTTTTTTATATAACCGTGCTATTGATTTTCATGGATATTTTACCATAGTTCGCATAAGACTTCATTATACATATGGATGGTTTTTTAATAGTTTTAAAGGAACATTGTTAAATAAAGGTAAAATGTGTTTTTTGGGTCCGCAATGTCTTTCGAGGGAAGCATGTGCTACTCGTTCTATTGATTGATCAAGATTCAACCATTTTCGTTGATGAGGTTCCTCTAATCACTTCAGATATAAGCTATGTTTCAATGTTTAATCTATAAAATGATCTTTTGCTCTAGATTAAAAGACATTTTCATTAGGAATGTAATGGCATAAAGATGTTTTTCGCATGGGGAATAAAACACGTTAGTTCTAATGAGATTAAATGACGTTGTTAGGTTAGTGGTTGTAGTAGTGGTTCCCTATGGCTTCTCAGGGTCAAGAAGTTTTTAAGGTGAGTATATTGTAATGTACTTATTGTTTGAACATGCTTAAAATATGTTTTTTATAAATAAATTATCAGTTTATCGATGGGTCATATTTTTTTAAACTGATCTCGGAATTTTTATTCTGATGGTTGGAACACCTAAATTTGTCTTTTTCTGGAATTGATTAATTACACTATAATTTTAGCAGGTGTCCCAGTGAGTCACAAGATCACCAGATCTAGAAAGGTCCACATTAATGGATATGCACTGGTAGCACACAGTTGAGGTCCAACCTGTGTAGTTTATCATTTTCAGTAAATTATTTAAGTTAAATAAATTTGGTTATATGAGTGTTTTTTATTATTTAAAATAATTTTTTCATAATAATAATAATAATGATGTTATTATTATCATTTTTGGGTTTTTTTAATTAACTGAATGATGAAGAATTAATTAAATTTCTGGTGAAGAAATTAATGTGGATTTTAGGTTTAACGAAAAGCCATTTTAATTAAATTAAGTGTTTCAAAATTATTAAAGTATCATTTATTGTTAAATGGAAGAATGTTTTAATAATAATTATGTTATTATTATTATGGTTTCGTAAATTATTTTGATGCTTTGAGATTTTAATTGCAAGATAAAAGTGTGTATCATTTCAGAAAATTAAATGTGTCTTTTGAGATTCATAGAGATTGTTTAATAAAATGAGGATTTTTAGATTTAATGAATCATTGTTAAGAAATAATGGTGTCGGGTTTATCAAAATATTTAAAATTAATAATAATGTGATTATTATTATTTAATTTTATGAATTTAATATTTTTTTATTATTATGGTAGTTAAATTAGGCGTTACAGGTTGGGGGTTTTATCATATTAATGATAATTTAATAAATTATGGATTTGAATTTTAAATAAATGAATGATGGAATAATAATAATAATGTTATTATTATATTTGTGGTTATTTTGTTATATAAATGTTATGAAAATGTAAGGATCAATAGAGAGTTTCATATTTAATTACAAAATAGTTATTAAAAGAATAATAAATGAAGAAAAAATTTTAATTAAATGGGGAGTTTTCCACTGATTAGATAAAGGTTTAATGTGAATAATAATAATAATAATAAAAAGAGTATTGCTATAGTAATTTTTACATTCAATGAAATGGATTAATTTAAAGGAAAAAAATATTAAAAATTGGTGGCACGACCTACATGTGGAACGAACCACCATCTTTCTCCACCCCCATGCATGATGCAGAAGCGTATCCGACCTCCTCCTCCACACGACACTCTTTCTCGAGACCTTCAGCTGTGCGCATCCCCCAGGAGACCCTCCCTGTAGTATCGTGGCACTCATTCAGAGCCACTAAAGAGCGCAAGACCCATGCCATGACCACCCTCTAGGCAGTACAGTGATACGCACCACCCCATCTCTTGGACCCCTCTTTGCACGTTAATATTCTTCCCAAACTCTTCATGAATCATGTATGTCTTGTCCAGATGAGTCCATTTATATTTAACTTGTGATTAAAATAGGCCTTTTGATTCATATATCTTGCCTTGTTTTCTCACCTGAAACCCTAAGGATCAGGTTTAATAGGATCATAGTGTTCCTCTATTTCTAGTATATACGAATGTTGACTCAAGACCCATTGGTCCATAATCTGGAATCCGCCACCATGAGATAAGAGGATGGTATCAAATATTTTTATCATCGTAGGTTTGGGTAAGATTACAAAACCGATGTTTAGTTTTTCACCAGCTATATTAATAATGGTAATTTGTTTATGATCACACTGTACCATGATATAGGTGCGTTGATAATCACTATAGTGATTCTGGGTACTAGATTAATATATTGAATTTTTAATCAATGTAGAAAACACACACTAATAAATATATAAGTGTATAAATATATATATATATATATATATATATATTTGAATGTGTGTGTGCATTCGACTTCGGAACAGTTGTGGACAGGTTGCCACCAAGTTCAGATGCACTGCAGAATAAAAATGGTGTCACATTGAGGTAGGGTCCAAAATCCCTGTCCCTTTATTTAGAAATTATATCTTCTTTAAATAAATTTATAATTTGACTTTCCCTGATTATGATATGTCGATTCATGGAACTTTTGATGTAATTAAAGGTTTCCACTCATGTGAGATAAATGAGTACTTGAACCTGTGTTGATTTTAATCATGTTTTTCTAATTTGGTTAATGTGAGATTATAGAAAAGTTAAATGATTTGAATTGGAAGAATTGGTAACAGTGTAATTAATAATATGATTAATTATTAAGTCATGAGTTTCAATAAAAACTAGGGAATTTACTGATAAATGAGATTCTTGAATATTTGACATGTTCAGAATATAAATTCAAAAATGGTCATAATTAATTTATGTATTAATTATTAAATGTTAAATGGTATATGGTTAATTAATTGATTATTCATTAAATAGATTAGATTTAATTATTTATTTTTTAATTAATTAATTTGAATTAATTAAATTAAGATTTGGAATTGATTGTTTGTTTGGACTGTTGGCCAGCAGATCCTTTTGATGTGTGTTATTTTTTCATGCATTATGTTGTCTTTGATAGAATTTTTTAAAAATATGATATTGTGTGTGAGATTGTTGTAAAATATCAGGTCTTTTTCAGCATTTTATGAGAGGATTATAACGGCCATGTAAATTTTAAATATTCTGGATGAATAAATATATGAGTGGACAAGTTTAGACTAGTTAAAGATTTTGGATAATTAAATGTTGAATTAATTATTTAGTAGTCTTTATGAGAATAATTTATTTTTAATTAATTATTGACTATTGAGATGTAGAATGTTTAATTAATTTTTGACATATTTTACGGGAGATTTATGTAGTTGATTGGTTGGTGAATTAATTTTCAGATTGGATTAATTAATTTATGAATTAATTAGTGGATGGTTCTGGGGTTTTGAAATGGTGTTCTAAAACAATTATAAATATATATATATGATTGATAATCATGTTTTGAGACAAGGCATGAATCACCAAATAATCACGGGGTGCTGGAAATGGTCTTCTACAACAATGATAAATATATATATGTATGATTGATAAATGGGTTATGATATAAGGATTTAAGCTCCAAATAATCACAAGGTTCTAGACATGGTGTTCAACACCCAGTGTGATTGAAATTATTCTTTTATGGGGTTGGGAATGATTTACCGAATACCCATGGGTTGTGAGACAAGTACTGATGCTCCAAATAATCACAATGGTTCAAGACAGGATGTTCTACACACATTAATTGAAAATGGATTGTGTGTACAACTGGTCATACATGAAATTAATTAACGGTTAATGAAAACATTTTTTACCTAATGATTTTTTAATTGAATATATGAATGTGTTAATACTTATTAATAAATTGGATGAATCACTATTAGTGGACGGACCCAAGAGCGAATCACTATTTTAGTAGATGTGCATGGACATTGTATATGAATTATTAAATTGAATATCTTATGACGCATTATCCTAGCCAAAGTACAATTTTACCACCCCCTATATTGTGGTATGTAGCCTTTATTATGATAATTTATGTGTTTAAAATGCATGGGATGAGTTGAGAAGTGTTTGGGAGAGTTTGGAATGGTTTTGAATAAGTTGGGAGGCTTTTCTAAGGGAGCACAGTTTGTGCATGGTTAGGGGAAACTGTGCGGGTTTTCCTGGAAACCGTGTTGGGGGAGGCAATAGCCTTCACACGGCCTGTGCACGATTGTCCAAACCATTCTAGAGAACCATGTGGACCACTCCTCTCGAGGAAGTAGTGTGTGCATGGTTAGCTCACTGTTTGTCAAACCATGCGGTCTAACCATGCGGCCACATAAAAATAGAGTTTTGAAACCCAGGTTCACTCAGGCTTTCCACATTCATCTCTATACCCTCTCACACTTGAGCCTCACACATTATTTTGGGTACTCAATGGATGAAGGTGATCTTGTTCTGATTTTTGAAGCATTTTAAGAAGGTTTCTTGGTGGATTGAAGGTGGTTTCTCCCAGTTAAGTCTCTCCTCTGGGGTTCTTTGTGATTTCCTCTAGATCTACATCTCCCTCTCTATCGGTAATCTAGATCTACACCCTTTGTGTGTTGATCTAGGGTTTTGGTTTCCTTGGATGTTAATTTTATGTCTTGTGTATGTTAGGGAAGGAGATCTAGAGATGTATTGGTGGTGCATTCTCCGGTTTTGAGGAGTAGTTACTTGTGGGTCGATTTAACCGGAATCCAAAAAATAGGTGGGTTATGTCTTGACTTCAGTTGGTTAGAACATGTGGTTTGGTTACAATAAATTTTTGTTGCTAAAAATTAATTGTTTTTTTGATGTACGAAATCGGATGGAAATCCATTTGTTAATGGTTTGGGGATTTTTCGGAAAAAGTACTTGTGGTTAAATGCTCTTGATGTGATTTTAAAATGGGATTTTAAAATGAGTTGTTTTTTTGATTGATTATTATGAACTGAGAAAATGGTTTTCAATAAAAAGGGTTGTTTTATTTAAATGGTGTTTTTCATGGAATATAGTTAAAATGTGTTTTCAATAAATGTTTGATTTATCGAAGTGGATTGGAATGTAATGGAATTTGTTGATTTCATGTTGTTGGGGCCTTGATGGGTAATATGCTTAGTTGTGTTGTCTTGTTTGAATGTTGTGTGGAAGTGGGATGGAAGTACCACTATAAAAATGGGGTGGATAGAGGATGGAAAGGGCCACCACCAAAATCAATTGGGCAGGATGTACCACTTGATTGGATTGGTAATGAATGGGTTGGACAAGAAGTGTCCCCATGATATTTTGTGTTCTTGGTTGGTGATGTTTGTAGATGGGTATTGTGAATGAAATATGAAAAGGTAATCGTCTTGTGGCATGGTGATTTTACATCCTTGTGTGGCTTGTTTGGATTATGGCATGATTGTTTGTCTTTCCCTGGGTTTACATGTTCTGGGTGAAATGGATAGTAAGGGTGTGTTGGCTTATGGTAGTGGATTCACTTGTGATTATTTTATATATATTGTTTAATATAAATTTCATAACATTTTAATCCAAGTGGTGTGTATAGGGAAGTCATTTGGGGAAAACCTACTGAGTAGTTGAGCTCACCCCCTACTTTGGCACTTTTGTGTCTATGCAGATGTCGTGTAACGAGATACAAGAAACGGTAAGGCATATCACTACTAGTGGTTTGTATTGATGCTTGAGATGTGTTGTTGTTGCTTTGAGCTAGGGTCATGGTGTGGAGCTGTAGTGGTGTCCTGGCTCATGGTGTTCTGCTGTTTAGTTTCCTCTTTACACTTTGATGTTTTATGGACATGTCTTGTTGAACGATTTTGGGGTATATGATGGCATGGTTAGTATCATATGGTTGGGTTTGATAGTACATTCACCATTCATTATTGGCTGGTTGAGTTGGTTGATCTTCATAAGTAAAAAATCGTTCCCCTCATTTCCTTGAATCCCTTAGCATTTATTTCGAGCAATTGGCACCTTCGGAACGTCTCTTAAGGCCTTGTGACCCTCACCGCCTCCTCAAGAGAATGAGGTAGGGGAAGGGTGTTAAATTTTCTATCAGCTTGATCGATCATTTTGAGTGGATTCACATATTTGGATTTGACACTCGTTGCAGAATATTCCTTTATTCAGGATGGTAACAAGGTATATGAATGTCGGAATGTGGAATGTATTGCATAAAAGGAAAAGCTAACCCTTTTATACTGAACATCATGTTACCATGAATTTGGGTACATAAGTGTTTTGGAGACACTTATTGGCATTGGATATCTCATTGTCGCAGGTGTAGCCAATGAGATGAGCATGGAATGCATGGTAGAAATGAAATCCCTATAGGATTCATATTTCATTGGGGTATAATGATTTATGTTGAGATATGAATGTGTGGATTTTGAGAAATCTAAATTGGGGTTCAATATGGAAGGATTTGAAACATGTAAACTGGTAGTAATTTGAAAATGGTTTGAGTTTCAAATATGATGAAACATGGAAAATGTGAAAAAGTAGGAAAGCCTCATTGGGATAGTGTTATGTAATATGATTTGAATTGTGAATTTTTAATGTATACGGATGTGATAATAGTGGTTTTTTTTCAATTTATAGAAATGGCACCGGTTAGGCATCGTAGAGACCAACTGGCAGTGGCTGATGAGAACTTGATTACACCTGAGCCCCATGTGAACCTACAGTTACTCCAAAGCATAGTTCAAGCTTTACAAGATGTGTGATGTGTGAATAGAGAAGAATTGCCTAAGAATTTTGATTACGTGGCTTAGTTTCAGAGGTAGTATCCACCCTTCTTTAGGGGTGATTCAGACCAAGAAAGGGTAGAGGCGTGGCTATCCAAAATGAACAGAATTCATGAATTCATGGGGATATCTATAGAGTTGAATGTAAATATAGAGATGTTTAAGATAGAGGATCTTTCACATCAGTGGTGGGAGTTGGTAGTCAATGAAATTACATACCAGGGTATGATGTTGGAAGGCTTTGTGGAATGGTTTGACAAACAATTATACCGACATACCTTCTGAATTCAATGCAAAACTGATTTCATCAGTTTAAAGCAAGAGTATATGTCTATGATTGAGTATGTAGCTATGTCAAGGAGCTTTGTGTTGTTTTCACCCAAGGTGGAAATGTAATACATAGTTGAAGGAAAGGATCTTCGAAGCGAAGTTATGGCAAGAGATCCATTCAAAAATAGAAGACCTATGTATTGGTGAATACACAGAGATGGTGAATCGAGAATCAGTGGCTTAGTGGGATCTGTTCGAAGATCCGGGCGGAGGAAGCATGGTGGTACCCATAAGGAATATTGGGAACTCTAACTCTAGGTTTAAGGGGAGGATGGACACATATTCCCCGTGTGGGAGTACGACACATAATCCGATGGTAGAATCGTTAAATCTTCCTCGGATGCCCCAGAGCAAGGCAGGATGTTTTTAGAGTGGCTCTATGGAACACATCCATCGGGACTATAAGACACAACATTGAGCATTCTTCAATTGTATAAAGATGAGGAATTTGTAGCGTTATTGTCAGAATGATCCATGGTCGGGTGTGCATGACACTCTTAAGGGATCCCAGACGTCATATGCATCGACGGGGAGGGGACAATAGTATACCCCTCATCAGTAGAGCAAAGTTAGTTATGGTGATTCTAGGAACACCAAAAATCCTCATAATGGAAATAAAGAACTGAGTATGGAAACCAAGGCGTTGTTTGGATCCGATTAGGTTGTGGTGGATGATCAGTCGGGACCATCTACGTTGCAAGGTAATATTCTTTAAAATTCTACATTGATGCATGTGATGTTTGATACGTGTGCTTCAGACTATTTTACTGCATCACGTATGGTTTATTTGATGGGTTTAAGGGTAGTAATGATGCCTTATGTTTCAAAAGGTAAAAATCATATGGGTCCAAGAGATTTTCGAGCCTTCTTATGTAGACCATGTTGTATCATTGTGGGTGAGGTTGAGCTAATGTTAAATTTATTAGTTCTTGAGACGGATGGGTATGATGTGATCCTAGGAATGGATTTGCGGGTGGAATTTAAGGCCCACATCGACTATAATGCACGGACGGTGGATTTTACAACACCATATTGTGTTATACATCACATTAGAGAAGAGATTTAGGAAAGGAAGGGTGCAACGGGTTTTTTGGCACCAAAAGTGGCCATGTTATCGTATCATTTGCAGAGTTTTCATTGGAATCGATATAGGGTGTTGAGAAGAGTGTTCTTCCGAAAATGGTGTATCAGTTCCTTGATTTTTTCCCAAATAATTATTTGGGTTTCCTCCCATAAGATAAAAGGAGTTTATGATTGATCTTCTTCTAGGGACCAATCCTATCTCACTTTTTTCTTACCGGATGGCAGCTACTGAATTGCGGGAATTGAAAGTCTAGTTAGACTAGTTAGAAAAAAAGGGACCCGAGGTCTGGGATATCATTAATTTCTAGTGAGCAAGTATGACATTTTCAAAACAGCTTTCCAAAGTAGTTATGGTAATTCTGAATATGAGTTTATTCCCTTTGGTCTAACGAATGAGCCATTGGTATTCATGGCATTGATGAATTGGATATTTCATAGAAATCTAGATTCATTGTGGTGGTGTTTGTAGAATATATTCTAGTGTATTCTATGACAAGGGTGGGGCATGAGAATCACTTAGCGATAGTGATAAGGATCTTGAAGGATCCTTGGTTGTATGCCAAATTTTCAATTTGTGAAATTTGGGTACAGGGAGTCCATTCTCTTGGCCATGTGATTTCTGAAAGGGGCGTATTAGTTGATAGGGAAAAGATAGAGGCTATTATCTGATGGAAGTCTCCAAAGAATGTGTTTGAGGAATGGAGTTTTCTTGGTCTATCTGGGTATTATCAGCATTTCATTCATGATTTTTCACATTTGGCTTCACCCATTATATCTTTGACAAGAAATAATGTTCCATTCTAGTGGAATGAATAGTGTAAGTAGTGTTTTGAAGAGCTAATGGGTTGCCTTACATTTGCACTAATCAAGGTTTTTCTAGAACAAGGAAAAGGGTATGTGGTGTATTGCGATGTATCAGGATTGGGGTTGGGATGAGTTATCATCCATAGAAATCATGTGGTTGTGTATGGATCACAAAAGTTGAGGGTGAATGAGAAGAACTACCCAACGCATGATTTGGAATCTGCAGTAGTGGACCATGCTTTGAAAGAGTGGTGTCATTATCACTTCGACAATAAATTCACAGAATATACAGATCACACAAGCATGAAGCACATTTCCTCACAATGGGATTGGAATTTGAGGCAAAGAAGATGGATAGAATATCTCTAGATGTTTTATTTTGACTTTATGTTCACACCGGGTATGGGAAATTTGGTGGAAGATGCATTAAGTATGAAATCATATGAAAAGGTGGTAAAACAGGCATCAGTCCAATGGTAGTTCCTATCGGTTATAGATGACATGTGGTTGGAATGTGAGGACCAGGGCGATAAAGCAGTCTTCAGTCTGGTTTTGTTGATTCTTGAGTTGGTTGACCTGGTTAAAGAGGCAAAGATATCTGATTCTGAGTGCTTCACCATGAGGTTGAAGCACAATGGTGGGGAGACCATTGAGGGGTTGAAGATGAATACAGATTCAGTTTTGAGCTTTCATAATCAGATGGTTGTACCAGTTGCTTTTTAGGAGGATCTTCCCTGGGTGTAACATCATTCTAGATGGTTTGTTCATCCAGGAATTCAGAAAAAGTATAAAGTTTTCAATGCGTAGTTCTATTGGGCTGGTATGAAAAAATTAGTGGTTGTGTTTGTTTCAAGATGCACGACTTTCCAGTAGGTCAAGGTAGAGCATCAGAGGCCAGCAGGAATGTTGTAGGCTTTACCAATCCTTCTTTAGAAGTGGGAGGAAATAATGATGGATTTTGTCACAAGTCTCCCAAGAATGGTCAGCAAGAACGATTCCATTTGAGTGATAGTTTGTCGGCTAACGATGTCGGCCCATTTAATCCTGATTCGGGAATCTATTATGGTGGAGGATCTGTCCAAAATATATATTTGGTAGGTGTTAAAGTGTCACAGAGTGTTATTTTCGATTGTATTAGATAGAGATCTGAGGTTTACATCTCGTTTTTGGAAATACTTGCAGCAATCCTCTGGGACACAGTTGACTATGAGAATAGCGTATCACCCTTAGACAAGATGGTAAATACAAGAGGATGATGAAAATATTGAATGATATGTTGTAGTATTGTGTCTTGGATTTTGGTGGCTTGGGGGTGGATCACTTTTCATTGGTTGTGTTCTCCTACAATAACAGTTATTAGGAATCCATAAATATTGCTCTGTTTGAAGTGTGGTATGGGTGGTCGTGTCGTTCTCCACTATGCAGGGTAGAAATTGGTGAGTCCTCGATGGTTGGACCGAGCCTTTTCTATGAGATTACGGTGAAGATCAAGTTAATCAGGAAGTGAATGGAGATGGATCAGAGTTATCAGAAATTGTGTGCGGATAATCTTCTATGGTTGTTGTCATTCGAGGTGAGTGATCATGTTTTCTTGAGGATCTCTCCTAGGTTATGACATCATCTGATTCGGAAGCAGGTAATGTTATCACACAGGTATATTGGACCATCTGAGATTCTCGAGTTGGTTGGTGAGGTGGCCTGTCATTTGGATTTTCAACCATGATTCGGTGCGGTGCACAATGTGTTTCATGTGTCACAATTTAAAAAGTATAAACCGGATCTGGGCCATGTTATTCGATGGGATCATGTTGAGCTAGAGTCTGATGCTTTATTGGTGCACGTGTCAGTGCATGATGTGGATAGGAAAGATAAAGTCTTTCTGGGTAAATTCATCTGTCTGGTTTGGGTTTTTTGGCATTATGGTCAGATCCAAGAGGATACATGGGAGTGGGATAAAGACATGGTCGACAATGTCCCGTACTCTTTCGGCAAAGGGTGAGTTAAATACATTCCGAGGAATGAAAGTCAAATGGTGGTGATAATATAGAACCTATGGTATGAGTTATATAGCCTTTTTATGCTTCTTTATGTGTATAATGTGCATGGGATGGGTTTCGAAGAGTTTGGGACTGTTTGGAATGGTTTTGAATATGTTTGGAGGATTTTCAAAGACAGCACAGTTTCAGCATGATTAGGGGAAACTGAGCATGTTCTCTAGGAAATAGTACAGGGGGAGAGAGTTTCCTTCACATGGCCTGTGCACGGTTTTCCAAACCGTGTGAGGAACCCAAGTGGACCCATCCTCTTGAAGAAGTATCATTCGCACGGTTAACACACAATTTTTGAAACCGTGTGGTCTAACTGTGCGGCCCCATTAAAATTGGATTTTAAAACCTGGGTTCACTTGAGTTTTCCTCATTCCTCTCCAAACCCTCTCCCATTTCTGTCTCACTCGGGATTTTGGGTTCTCAGGGGTTGATGGTGATCTCCCACTGATTTTGGAATCTTTTTGATGAGGTTTCATGGTGGATTGAAGGTGGTCTCTCCCGGGTAAGACACTCTTCTTGGGTTCTTTGTGTTTTCCTCTAGAACTACATCTCCCCCTCTCTCAGTTTTCTAGATATACACTCGTTGTGTGTTGATCTAGAGTTTTGACTCCTTGGAGGTTAATTTTATGGCTTTTGGATGATAGGGAATAATATCTAGAGAGGTTTTGGTGGTGAGTTCACATGATCTGAAGAGTATTTTCTTGTTGGTTTATTTCTCCAGAAACTGAATGGTAGGTGGGTTCTCTCTCGAATCCACTAGGTTAGAGCTAGTGGTTTGGTTACAATTAATATTTTTTTTCTAAATATTTAATTGTATAGTTGATGTGAAAAATTGGATGGAAATACCTTTGGTAATGGTTTGTGGGATTTTTGGGAAAATGGGATTGTGGTGAAATGCTCTTGATGTGATTTTAAAATGGTATTTTAAAATGAGTAGTTTTGTTATTTGATTAAGATGAACTAAGAAAATGGTTTTCAATAAAAATATTGTTTTATTGAAATGGGGTTTTTCATGGAAATTGGTTATAAGGTGTTTTTAATAAATGATTGATTAATTGAAATGGATTGGCATGTAATGGAAATTGTTGATTACATGTTTTTGTGGCCTTGATGTGTTATATGTCGGGTTGTGTTGGCTTGTTTGAATGTAGAGTAGAAGTGGGCGGGAACTACCACTATAAAAAGGGGATGGATATTGTACGATGGGGCCACCGTCAAAATAAAGTTAGTTGGAAGTACCACTTGAGTGTATTGGTAATGAATGGGTTGGATGAGAAGTTCTACCAAGATATTTTTTGTTCTTGGTTGGAGATGTTTGTAGATGGGGCTTGTGGATGAAATATGAAAAGGTAATCGTCTTCTGGAATGGTTGATTTGGCTTCCTTGTGTGGCATGTTTGTCTTACAACATGAATGTTTGGATTTCCCTAGGATTACTTAGTTTGGGTGAAATGGCTAGGTAAGGGTGTGTTGGCTTATGGTATTGGATGCACAGTTGATTATTTTATATAAACTGTTTTATATAAATGTGCTAACAGTTTTATCCTAGTGTTGTGTGTAGTGAAGTCTATTGTAGAAAACCTATTGAGTAGTTATACTCAACCCCTGCTTTGGCCCTTTGGTGTATATGCAGATGTCGTGTACCGGGATACAAGTAATGGTAAGGCATCTCATTGCTAGTGCTTCGTAGTGATGCTTGAGATGTGTTGGTGGAGGTGGGAGCTTGGAGCTTGGTGTGGAGCTATAGTGGTGTCATGGCTTGTGGTGTTCTGATGTTTAGTTTCTGCTTTGTACCCTGTTGTTTTGTGGAAATGTCTAGTTGAACGGTTTTGGGGTATATGAGGGCATGCATAGAATCATATGGTTGGGTTTGATAGAGAATGCATCTTTCAATGTTGGTTGGTTTAGTTGGGTGATCTTTTTAAGGTAAAATCATTCCCCACTATTCCTTGAAGCCCTCGACAATTATTGCCAGCGTTTGGTGCCTTCGGAACCTCTCTTACTGCCACATGACCCTCGCCGCCTCCTCATGCCAATGATGTAGGTGCTGGGTGTTACAACAATCTTGGATTCGATATTTATTTTGATTAATTTTATGGTCTTTAGAGACATTTGTGGCGAGTGAATTATACGGTAGATGTCGGGTGTTAGTCGAATCTCAAGACTATAATAATTTAATGAGGGTTGAATAATTGATAAATGTAAATGATTATGTAATGATTGTTTTGTATACATGAAAAAAGTATAATGTAGGTTCAGACACCAGCTTAGGGTTAATGCCAACACTTGGGTATATAGTTACACTATACTTGTTACTTAATTTATGCATACTTCTTTATTGTTGATCACTTGATCTCCCTCATAATCCTACTACCAAACACAACCTATAATTTGGGTTCAAATGTCCAACAGTTAATAAAATCATCATGCTGAACCAATCCAACCAGATCAATCAACAAATAATTAATAATTGTAATATCTATATGCATAAAAAAAGTTATTATGACAAATGGTATGGAATAATTTTTTTTATCATTTAATTAGATTAAATTTAATTTCTATAAATAATCGAAATTTAAATAATAGAAATAATATGTCATTTTGGTTCTTATCCAACATAAGTAAATCATAATTTTAATAATAAATACTTTGGTGTTATATAAGATTAGTAAAACACCCGAAATATATTCTTCAAAATAATAACTATGTTAGTATCATTGTTAACATGAAATTTTAATATTCAACTGAATTACGATATAATATAAATATATTAATAATTATGTGTCACCATTATAACCTAAATAATGAATTGAGAGATATTAATTTGAATAATCAAATTAGGGCTTATATGTATAATTTCCATACTCATTACAAATTTATTGATTAATTATAATAAAACATGAAATAAATTTCTAGTTAATCAATTTCATGATTCAAAAACCTAATTTCCTAAAAAAGGAATATTTTTGTGAGAAAAGTTTATAATTAGTTTATAAAAAATTTATTAATTATATCTTTTAATAATGAAATAATTTCTGAAATAATAATATCAAAATTATCTTAAATTGTTATTTTTTAAATATTATGAAATTAATTATTGTTCAATAAATAGTGGTAAAAGAAAACTTTTATAGAAATGTGTCTTTTTGATTAATTTAATTAAAAAATCATACTTTTCTTATTTATTTTAATATTTAATTATTTACATTAATTGAAAAATTAATAAAATTAAATATAATTAATTTAAATTAAGATTAATTTTTATATTAAAACATTTTTTTGACATTTAATCCATTTTTCTAAATATCAGTTATTCATTACGTTTTTTGGGTTTATTATAAAATAAAATTAGAGAACCTATATGGATTTAATTTCATAAAATGGATTCAAATTTTTTATTCATAATATAATAAATTTGTAAATAGTTATTGTTTTTCATATATAATGAATTATAAACATTGAAAAAAAAATTATCATGATGATATGAGTAAAATGGGTAAAACATGGTTACAGTTATGAGATATATCATAAAATTCATCCATAGACTTGAAAATATTTAATTATAGGACTCTAATTCGACCCCACCAACAAAAAATTTTAAAATATTAATCTTCAATTCCATTATTCATTGAGGAAAAGATTTATATATTTTTATGTAATAGATATTTGAAAAATGTCACTTAATTGATTTTAATATATTTAGTATTTCATTGTATCAATAAATAGATGTAATGAAGTATATAAAATTTTATATTGAATTTTAAAAAATATAATTATTAATATAAATTTATTTAATACATTCCTGATGAAATAATTTACACAAATACATTAGAAACACCGACAAATTGCATAACCATGGAGTAGAAAAATAATGAAAATTCTTTTAAAAACAATGAATGTAATATTATTTCGTGTTAGATAAGGTGTTCCATAATTTTTAGATAAATATATAATGGATATTGACGTGTTAACATTATAATTTCGAATTTAATTATTTTATTCATTTTTTAATGTCAATTATATTCATAGTCACAAAAATGACTATAATGGTATATTATTTGACAGAATATTTTATTAAATTAAATATTTTTCACAAAAAATTCACATTAGTAAATTAATTGATATATATTTAAGAATACCATCCATTTTCAACTTATTAAAAACTATTTCTTTTATAATCACTTTTTTTGACCCAAAACTGTAAAAATTATTTATATCATGAAAATCATCCAAATGGATAATGGGTTTTAAAGGATCATCTAATCATTTACAAATTGTACACAATGATATTATTAAGATTTTAATTAGTCATATATTTGAAATATAACATCATATATCAACATGAATATGAATATTAATCAATATTTCTTTAATAAATTGTGTAAATTCAATGGTGTCTATACCCTCTCTTACATAGGGACACCAGTAGTCCATTTTAATGTATTAATCAGATCTGTATTTTTAAATCCCATGTGAAATGAAATAATCACTCATATATTCATGTGGATTGCCACTCTATCTGGTAATATGATCTCTTTCCCATCACCACATTACATAGATAATTAAAATGATGTTTTTAATATATTTATATGTGATATTTATTATTTACTTAATATTTGTTAGTGATATAAAATTAATAATATTTCTTTCATTATTTTGTTTTAAAATATTAAATAATGTTGTACAATGATTTGAAATATTGTATTCATGAATATTGTAATTCATGTTTCAATATTAACATTTCATGAAATGTTATATATATATATACATAATTAATATATATTTTTTTTCATTAATAAAATTATTTAGTTGGTGCATATTTTTTTATATAGTGATGGTTTATAAATGTTGAACCAAAATATTCATAAATAATAAAAGTTTTAATACACTAAAAGGAATAAATTAATAATGAATTAATGATAAATAGCTTTTGGAATGTAATTATTGGAACCTAAATTATATTATAGACATACATATAATTAATTTCTGGAATTAAAATAAATTTAAAAATTTTATAATGGTGTTTAGCATGATTAAAATGAAATGAAGATATAATGTAATTATTATTGGTCACAACATTTTTTCATTGAGATGTGTTTTATATTTTACACCAATATATTCTTAGGATGTGTATTTAATTATACATTAAATATTATACAAAAGATATACATATTTTTATGAAATTAAATATATATTATTGGAAATTATTATTTAATTGGAATAATGATTCAAAACATATTGATATAGCGAGGAATAATTCATTTATCTACCTATTAATTGAGACCACTGATGTTGAATTAACATTTCAAGTATTAATTAATTCACCCCTCAAATGACCATGTTTTTTATTTTCTTCTAATTGATACTTAATATTTCATTTTCTATTCTACCTTCCCACTCTTGGTAATTTTAAAATAATCGACTGAATGTTTTTGATGAACATCAGCTTTATTTATCATTCTAGTGGGGAATATATTTCATATATTACTAAATTTTTTTAATATGTTTAAAATAATGATATTTTATATAACTAAAATATATTTTTATAAATTTTTTAATTATTATTTACCTTATATATGACGATATTAAAGTAAATTTTCATACCAATTTTTTAATGTGGAACATTTTTTACTTTTATCCATACAATGAGAAGAATGTATTTTATACACACACAACATGAGAATATATTTTTCAGAGAAATAAAATTCATTGATTTGATGATTCCATTACATGTTTCCTTTTTTAATTTTATAGGAATAATATTTATCTAACATTATTTTATTTATCTTATTTATATATATCAACATAAAATGGTATTTTCATTTATTTCATAGAAATGTTAACAGTGTTATTTGGAAATAATATTTATTCAATGTAAACATTATTCAATTTACCATAATATCTACTAGGAATAAGTTCTTATAATACCATTAGTATTATTTAATATGAGGGTTTATGATTATGGGGGAATTTACATCAGAATTATTTTCTTTTCAGTGTCAATTTAGCCACATTGACTATTTATATGTATATGATAATGAAAATTTTATGATACATTCATTAATTTTCATGTAATGCTTAATAATAATATGATGATTAATTAATGATAATCTAGAATACATATGATTTGATTGTGATTAATTTATGTGTTGTACTAGAAATATGCATCCCTAAAATATATTTGGTAATTATTTTAGATTTAACAAGATTAATGTTACTCATAATTTAATGTTAAAATTGAATGGGAATACATTTCCATAAAAAAATTATAACCAATAACAAATTTTGTTTTTGTAAGTTCAATATAAATGTGATTTATATAATTATAATGGTTCCACACATTATAGAAATCATTTATGACATGATGATATGGTTATGATATTCTCTAATAGACTATAAATTTTGATTCTCTAATAAATCATCTATTATAAACATTCCAGTTTTTCAACATGAATTATGATTATAATGAATGAACTTTTGGGTTCATATTGTATTTTTATAGTCATTTTCTCATTTTCATAACTAATTATTGATTATAAATGATCATTTACTAATAAATCCAATGATTATAGTTACTAAAACATGAAATGACCATTTACAATATTTTATAATCTATATGATAAAAATGGATGTTTTAAAAATTCATTCCCAAATATTACAACTTTGTTGTTGAATATTCATTATGTAACAAAATTATCCACTCAAGTACATTAATAGTCTAATTTCATTGGATATTTTGATTTGTAATAAGTAGTTAAATAAAATAAATATATTATTTCCCTTAATGTTTTTTAAGAAGAACATCATTATCAGAATTATCATTTATAAAACCATTTAAGATAACCTTGAGAAGGTAAATATAAGAATGGGTGAGATCATATTATCAATAATACTAAAAATAGAGATATTAGTCTATTATCATATGTTTGAATGAGATATGTTAAAGGGTTTGAAAACATGATTAAATCCTAGATTAATCAAACTAAATTTATCAAACTTATTTATTTTGGAGTCATGGATTTAGGTTTTCTCAATCATATATCATAAGTAATAAGAGTGTGGAATCATTAATAATCAAAAATAAGAAATTAGAATGTATCATAAGACCCATAAATAAGAGTATGGAATGTTCATAAACTTATAAAATCATTTTGGTATTCATGGATCACTCCCATCTATCATTTTTAAAAATATCACATAATTTAAATTCATACATCATCATTTCTATCATTATATTATGTGTACATTACAGTTAGTTTTTCTACATCACGTCTTATGAGTTTAAAAACTCTATTGTGTCGTAATGGTATGTAAAATATATCCTTACTAACCACAGACTTGGAGGAAAATAATGTTTACACCATCATTGAAAAATAGTATGAAAAATATCTTGGATTTATAATTTAACTGTCCATCACATAATCATTATCCATTTATATGTATACCACATGAACAAAAACAATTATGTTTGAATCAATTCATAAACACTTGAATGAAGTATATTTTATATAAATTTATTCATTATAAGAATTAACTATCAAAATAATGAATTAAGATTGAAAATTTAGATCATTTACCATGTAAATAATTTTAAGCATCCAAGGTTGTCAAATAAATTATGAAGATGTTAAAATATTAATGGGACATTTTTTTGGGGAAAATAAACAATTTATTTTTAAATAACCTGTCTAGAATATAATAATTTAGAATATATTATGGTAAATAATTTCTTTGAAAATTACCATATAATTTCTTAATAATTTATTAATTTCAAATCTAATTCAAAACGGTGGGTAAATCCATTAATTTGGTGTTGGTAAAAAAAATCCATTCAAATTTTCAATAAAATGAAATAATTCCATCATTTTGAAAATTAATAGAAAAAATTTTATTAACAAATATATAAATTAATGATTGGTTAAAAATGAAATTTTACAATCATTATGTATGTTGAAAAACTTTCTCGAAAGCATTTTATGTAAAATAATGACATGGGTGAAAAAATAACGAAATGAATAGAAAAATTATTGTTGGTTTACATTGATAAATTCGTAGAGTTTCATGATTAATTAATGACAAAAAAACTGAAAAAATAATAATTTTAAGTAATAATAACATTATTGAAATTACATTTTATATAGGAGAATAGATCATATGATTTCATCCTTAGAAATTTATGCAAAAACAATCCATATAAATATTTTATTATACCCCAAACCTCTAACTGTTCTGGTCACATTAGAATCATAACTCTCAAGAAAGAAAAGACATAAAATGAAGCAATAAATTATATGAATATTATGTTTTTCATTGGTCATCATTATTATTTTAGATACACCCCATAAAAAATATATGTCTTTAACTTTATACATTTATCAATGGAATAACATTTTCACAATGATTCCGTACATATTAAGTAATTTTTTCAATATATTTTAATTATATGTTTAAATATATTAAATTTATATTAATAAATTTCATTAGTTCATCATGTATTCAAAAATGGTTTATTGTGTAGTATACAAACTATATGAATTATAAATTTTATCATAACAATAATACTTGTCTCATTAAAGAGGAATTAAGATAAAACTAATACAATTATTTTATCATATAATTTTTTTGACATATAATTAAGGAAAAAATATTTATTTTCAAACCCCGTGAATTTCATGATAATTTCAATATATATTTACTAGTTATTAAAAAATTATAAAATAAATGATGGTGTACATTATTAAACCAATCGTGGAAATTTAAAAATGATATTGTGAAACACATAACTTATATTGAGCTTCATTCATAAGAACACAATTCTACAATATAATAATTTTAGATTATTTATAATTTTATTACCAAAACATATTATAGTTTTTTATATAAAAAATTATCCACATAAAACATTTCAATTCCCATTTATTATGAGTTGTCAATTTTAATTTCATTTTCTGATGTTAATTATTTCATTTTTGAAGTTTGTTTTTGTTCGATAGATACAATACCTTCACTCTGATATTGATACATGAAAATATAGAATGTTAATCATTATATTAATATCCATTATATTATATATTTTCATATTTATAATCCTTATTATTTTGTTATTATGAAAAATTATTTACATCACATAATTTACTCCTTAATATGTATGTACACACGAGTGATGCTTCCATTTTTTAGATGAATTGAAGAAATAAGTTGTAAATTATAACTCACTGACCCATAATAAATATAATATAATTGATATAATATATTTCCATTAAATATTTCAATAGTACTATTCTATTACCCATGAAATGATAGAAAATTCACAATAATTCAGGGAGGTGATTGTCCACACGTACGCATGGGAGAAATTATTGTTTACCAATACATCATATAGTGACAATGTAGATAATATTTTGTAATAAGAGATGATTAATTATTTGATAAATTTAATTTTTAAAAACAGAACCCTTATTTATATCCATACATTATATATTTTTATGGAATATGAATTACATCGATACATAGAGGCGATAGTTGACACGTTCACATGTGGGGTATTTTTATATAAAATTTAATGAAGAAATGGTGGAAAATGGCATTGGGATCATCAAAATTACATATTAATATATATATATTATACTATATAAATAATATTATAACTGATATCAATAGATTATGTATGGTTTAAGAAGTAATAAAATTGTAATAGCATACTTAATATTTATACATCTTTTTTTAGAATCATCATTTGGATTAAAACATAGGCCATTTCAGATTTTTCCTAAGAGAACACCACACAGTATATAATGAATTGAATTAATTGGGGAATGATTTGGGTATGGGATCCTCAGATATAAATTTTTCATAATCTATGAATAATTTAGGTGGAGAGTATCATTTTATAATGAAGGTGAAGGGGAAACATGTACTTTTTTAAATTATCTCTATTATACGATGTCACATTTAATGAAATATGGCTTGAAATTTTCAATTAAATTATTTTTTGAAAATATTTGTTTCAAATATCTTCAATGTATGATATTTTTGTATCTTGTAATGAAATAATACACTTGTCCCTTGATATTACACATCCTCCCATCTAGAAAAACCCATTTCAACTTTAATGAAGATAATAATATTTTATTATTTTTAATATTATCTTTAACCACAATTGATATATATTTTATTAGATTATAATATTAATTATTATTAGAACTATTATATTCGTCACACCTTATTCAATTTCAATTATTCATTGAAATTTAATTTTAAATAATCATGTAACAAGAAATAAAAAACTAATTTGAGAAAAAATTATCATTAAGTAGAAAAATTGATAAAATAAATTATTTTCATTTTAAGAACATAAAAAATGAAGGTAAAAAGATGTCATTGAATATATTATATTTATATTTATATAGAAGATATATAAAATATATATATTTATTTATTTAATTTTATAAAAATAATTGTATTCATAAAAAAAATTGAGAAAAAAATATGATGATTAATAATAAAAATCCACAAAAATAAAATATATTGATGATTATTATATAAATATTCAGAATATTTCTATTTAATAAATAATAATTAAAAATGAAAAATATGGTTTTTTACCAAAAAAAATAAGAAAAAAATACAAAAAATATTATTTTTTACTACTCACTAAAAATTAAATATGTTAAGAACATTCATAAAAATTACTATAAACTAAAATTAACATAATGGTTTATAAATTGATAATAAAATAATCCACAAATTTGTTAAAAAGTGGTCTGAAATAATTATAATTTATTCCTGTAAATTTTTTAAAGAAAACATTTTTTAAGAAGATATATTTTTCAACCAAGTAATGAAATTTGTAAAAATTGAGTAATTATATATTATTCATTAATAAAATCCCTTTAACAGTTTATAACTATTATAAATATTTTTCATATTGTTTTTATTTCTATTAATTACTACTAATTTATAAACTAAATTATAACTATTTGTCATATAATAATTTTTATAAACTCTATGTTTTCTTCTATAATATCAGTCAAACATTTTTACATGTATATAAAATATATATTACAAGATGCCATGTTTTTACATTCTCCACTCCACAACAGAAATTTAAAATTTAGATGAAAATATTATCATGGTAATCAATGTTTTTATACTATATGTAATCCCACTTTTGAAATCCTACATCATACAAAGGAACGATAGACACCATCTTAAAGTGGAAGTGGGAAATATTAAATGATACCTAAAATAATAGATAATTAGGTTCTTGGATATAGGGAAAATTTATGGGATGTTACCATATAGAAATTAAAGAGAAATATTACATTAAATGAATAATATAGAGTGATATAGAACATATTAAAGAGATAGTTAATGACAAAAAAACCATAAATCTGTGAGGTTTAATAAGAATAACAACTAATCACACAAAACATAAAATATAAAACATTTATATTTTGAAAATAATTATTATTATAGTTGAATAATTTCATTATATTAGAATATATTGAAATACATGTAATCTATTTCATCAAATCCAAATATATATATTCATCCATAGGTATTTTATGTCTTTTAGTTTGCAAACATTTAAATGCATATTATAATAATTAATTAAAAATATGATTACTCCTTGAATGAATGACAAGAATTATTTTTTAACAGATCATATGATCATTCATATATTGAAAATTTGTTCCATATATCTCAAAATATTTATCAAATTCATAATTTATAGAATTATTTTTCTAATTATAAAAAAATTAATATGATGAAGTAATATGTTAATTTCTAAATCCTCAATAATGACTACTAATTCTAGACACAATCCATTCCATAAATAGATAATCTTAAGACTCTCATAGAGTATTTTGGAAGAAATTCGAAACATAACATTTAATAAGGAAGGTGAAAACATATCTATATTAATGTTAAAATTAATCTCCCAAAAATAATGTAGACCCAAATGTCGCATACCAAACATGTTAATAACAACATTAAAGATTCTCCTAAAATATTAATTTATTTTGAACCATAACAATACCTAAATGAAAACATATATACATCAAAAATTGAAATAAATCCTTTTTCATCAAATAAAATCTTATATTTTCAAATATAATTTATAAATTTACATATATAATTAACTCGTCTATGAAAAAATAAATCAATTATTTATCAAATCTGTATTTTATAACATGGATGAAATAATAATTTAATTTACATAATCAATATCTATCAACTCTATATAGAAAAAAATCATTATCATCTATACATCATACATGTTTTAAGAGTTATTTATCACTAAATTTTAATTTTTTCAAAAAGCATCACTATACAACATAAGAAATTTTTTATTTATCGATATAATTCATGTTCTAACTACCATTTAATAATGTAAAACTATAATAGTATAATACATAAATATTGTTTGATTTTTATAACATGAATATTATTAAATAACATATTATATAAAATTATAAACTCCTAGTACATAAACACATCTATCATTAAACATCAATAATTTAAATATCATAATCCCTTCCTCATACTTAGAGATTTCACAAGGAATTATTTATTAGCTCAAATAATTCCCAATTTTCCCACACTTAATGCATTGTACTAAAAATTGTACCTTGTGACATAATTTAACTACCTATAAAAAAGTATAAAATGTTTTCCATAAATTACACTATTTATATAAATTTACAATCACAAACCATATTTTACTTCCATCGATACATTTACCAATGTTTTAAATCTTTTATTCGTGAAATATTTGTATTTGAATGTATTTTCCTCCTGGATCATCATAAAACACAATTTTTTACTAATATAATTATTTATTGAGCAATGTTCAAGTTTTTAATTATATATGAAGTTATAAATTTATTCATAATCACCATATATAATATTACATCTCCCTTTTTATACAGTTTAACAAGATGAAAATCATTTCATCGTTTATCACATTCAATGTTAAGATGATTCTTCCTTGATTCATCCATCAAATATAACCAAAATTGAATTATTAGAAATATTAATGAGTAATCACAATGTCAAGAACAATAATTTATAGGATGTAAAAATCAAGAAACCTTCTTTTCAAAAAATAAAACCTTAGGTTTGGTATAGATAATACATGGTCCTTATCTATCTAAATATTTATAAATGGTTTAAAAAATGAAAACTTCAATTAAAATAATAACTCCCTCCCTTTCTATGTCAACCCTTTTGAATAAAAAGGTTCTTTTGAATGAGAACCAATATGATGATAATGAATTAATCAAACATATATTTTTAGAATTATTCCCCCTAGATACACAATTAAAAAATCACTTCCACTTATTATTTCCTAAAATGGATTTATTTTGTAATGAAATCAATACTCAATTCTTCTCCATAACATAGGATATTATATTATACATAATATTATACTAATTTTTTTTACTAATTTTTTCTAATTCTATTTTCAAAAAGTTATGAAACCTTGTTACAATTCAATCAATAAGGACCCAAATCATTGAGACATAAATATTACATCCTAATATATGAATATTCATTAAATAACATCATGATCTATTCCTGAACAATAAAAGTTTAATGTAGTTGGAATCATAGATAGATAAATAAATTGTGTATATATGTTCTATATCATTTCGCAATTCTTTCTTCACCACTATTACCAATCTAAGACATATAAAACATAAAATAATTCTTTATAACCATTGGATGGGAAAGATAACAAAGGGTGTGATTAGATACTCAGTAAGAGTAAACATAATATAGATCAATAAAAAATACTAGTATAGTATATGATAATATTTATGGTATAAGAACATGATGAAAAAATTAAAATACCCATGCTAAATAAGTTATATAACATTACCCAGGAATCATTATATAGTGTATTTTAAATAAAAATAGATAATTCATCATTCTGAATAATCATAAAGAATCAATCATGATCCAAGAGAACATATCATAAGAATAATAATTAAGATTGTATCATTCCCTCATTAATATCTAATATCATCATATGTGAAATATCATTACCATGACCATCATTGTGGAAAATTAACCCTAACATAAATGTCTACCCTTTTATTGGGGTTTGGATTAGTGGTAAGAACCCCATAATCCTATATGAAAAATGGGGGCTCAAACCCCATTAGGCGAAGGTACTGTAGGAATACGATAGAATACTATAGTATGTAGGGTATTGTAGTAATACTATTCACAGAATGGGATTTGGGGAAAAAAATTTGGGCATATAGGCCATGTATTGGGCGAAATGACCACTGGGAATTGGGTCTTTGTAATGGGTCTCCCTCAACCCAGTTAAAATATGACTTTTCGTTAATTTAATAATAAATGAGGATTTTTCCCCAACCATTAAAAAATGTCTACCCTTTTATATTTAACAATATCATTATAGTAACTTTTTTCCCATTTAATTTTATTTTATAACAAATTTATTAACTCATACTTATAATCAATTTTTATCAAATATATCATCATAAAAACTTGGGTTTTAGTTGAATAGTACACCCTAACTTTATTAATGAAACACCTCTCACATAATAATAGTCCATTCATATATATATAAAACAAGAAAACATAAAAAAAATTCCAATTTCATCAAATCTTAATCCATGATATAAAAATTGGTTTAGTAAAAAATTAATAGAAAATTCATATACTTTCTAGAGAAATATTACAAACAGAATCACTGGATTATACCTCCATTAATTAATATAAAGTTTCATATTAAGTAATCATAATTGAAAAAAATTTATATGAAAAATGTATCATTTATTGAGAAAATACAATTTTCATTTTGAAATATCATATTTGAAATATATACATTTTGACAATTTTGAGGAAACATATTATTTAAAAACCTACATTGAAACTTATAATATTTTGTTCAATGGATATTTTTTTCATGATGGAATGGAATGTTGTAAATGTGTTGAATGATTAAACAAAACTGTGGTTCACAGATTCCTTGAAAACCCAAATGTACCATTTTTCGAAAAAAAATATCTTAATTTGAAAAACAATTATAAATATATAATTTACTTTAAATGACATTATGAAATCATTATTTAATGGTTAAAACATACATAAAATCAATTAAAATAAATTATGATAATGGGATAACTATATTACAGACCAAAGTGAAAAAATGAGGTCGATTTTCAATTATAGGATTATTTTATTATCAATAGAACTTATAAAGAATAAAATATAACGGAAACATTGCCTTACGAAATCATATGATAATTTTAAAAAATGGATTGATATAATATATAGCTTTCTTCTTAGAAATTTAAGCATAAGAATCCTCATAATCAGTATATTGTAACATTAATCCTATTCTAATAAAGTAATTTTGGATTCCTAAAAACCAAAAAGAAGTAAATTTAAATTAATTATTAAATTCCATAAATATAAATATATTCATCATGAATAATATAAATTGTTGTTTAGATAAACCTCATATATTTTTATATGTTTATAACATCAAAAAAGTCCTAATAGAACAAAAAAAATAAAAAACGGCAAGATCTTTAAAATATTTTGACCATAATTAATCAGAATGATGAAACATAAATGATTGTATTTATCCCTTTAACTAAATCATTTATTATTAAAAATATTATTCATATACACCACATACATATGAAATTTCTGCATAATATTAAAAAAAAGACACCTTTAAGAGAATTTGTGATGAACCCCTTAAATGTTTGTATCATTTTAATTGAATTCCCTGTAATAAAATAAGCTGATTTGTCTATGAAAAAACAATTAATTTCATTTATATATCAAAATAAAAACATTAGTTAGTAATCAACCTTGATAAATGAAATTCTGGTTTGAAATATCCATCACGTCTCATGAATTTTAAAATGAGACAAATAAATGCTTACCTTATGATCAACTTGATTCATGATTTCTCTAAAATAACATATAATAATGGTTTACTTATTTAATTATGTAACATAAATATATACACATATATAATATAATATGTGATTAACTAATAACATTGCAACACAATTTTCTTAAAAATTCTTCATTAAGGACATTATTTTATGTGTTGACTACGTCGTTTTCAATAATGTTTTTATGAAGATATTATACATTATACTTAATTATAGTTCTTTAATATATAAAAAACTAATAAATAAATAAATAACATATATATTTTTTATCTACTTATTTATATCTATTCATATTAAGTGGAATTTAAAAATTAATTTCATCACTTCATGAAAACCTTAATATATACTTACTTATGAGCGATGTCTCCATTTTTTCCATAGATGGAGTGAATAAAGGGTAAATTATCATTATAATTTCCATAATCATTCTCATATCCTGAATAACATATATATTTATTATATATATCCCTATTACCATTCAACTAAATTTGAAATGTTAAAAAAATAAAATCGCTTCATTGAGGTGATAGTCCACATATATATAAGATCGACAATATGATATACCAACAGATAGGATGGTTATAAAGAAGAATTTTTTTATACATAATAATTATTTTGTAGTAAATATATAATATATATATATATATATATATTAAATCATTAGGTATAAACACCCATGAAAAATAGAGATGTAAAATGATTAATATCACTGCATGTAGGCTGTAGTTCCACACATATGCACGATGGATATTTTTATAACCTGTATACATGAGAAGGGATAAGTAATAGTTTTAAAATTATCAAAATGACTTATATATATATTGATTGTGAAATATTTCATTTTTTTCATGGAACTTAATCATTTGGAGATGGTAAAAGTGGAAATAATATTTAAATATCATAGTTCATATGTTTACATATTCGTTGAGAGAATAAATTTGGGTTACCCCTTTATCCTAAAAAGAGTTTTCATAATTGAATAATAGAATAAAAATGATGAAGAGAGGTATCCTAGGAAGGTTATTGATTTGTGTTAGGATGAAATGTAATTCCCAAATTGTGTAAAAAATGATGGTCCATAAGTACCCTTTTATAAGTGTGGGGAGGTAAAAACCTAGAATTTATGAAAAGATTTAAATTATATAATGTATGCCTCATGTGAAATGAAATCAATCAAACTTCTTTGGAATAATCAATATATTTTAGTATAATCCATGAGAACACTATTCCCAACTCTTATATCCTATGGTTTGGTGACCATTGTTGATGGTACATATCAAACATATGGGAGGAATTAACATATGTACATTTATACAAGAATACATTTCTATACAGTAGTACTATTGAAAGGATAAAAACTATGTAATAATGAATCTATAACATATAGTTCATAATTTAGTAATAAAAAAATTTGAAATCATTAATTTATATATACTATCCCCTAAATAACATAAAATAACTTCAACTACAAAAACATTTTGAGGGGGCAACTAAAAATGATCATTGGAACTAACAAAATAATCATGCTCACCATACTCTAAAAAAATCCCAGTCCTTGAATGCCTTCATCAAACTATCTGAAATTTTCATAACAAATGATGTGGATGTGAAGAGACCAGGAATCATTTAGTGCAACACACTCATTAGGACACCGCCAAATCACAAAACGAAAACCATCAAATATGAATCAAATTAGAACTAAAAATATATATAAATCAATATATGTTTGACATATAAAAAGACATCAAGATACATATAGTATCAAATTATACAACCACTCTTAAAGGTCCCCACAAAACCATACATTAGACAAGTATTCCACTAAAGGATTTACATCCTCACATTCTTCTAGGAGAACCAACTGTTCCTGTCCTAATAATAATAATGGAACTCATCTGAGATATCATTATCATTTTCCCCCAAAATTAGCTTGAAAAAATGGAACTCAATGGGCATCAATACGTATAAAATGGATCTCACATAATGCATCATGGGAATATAAAAAACCCTTATATAATAAAATTCTACATAGGGGATCATGCTCATGTTTGTTGGCCATGTGAATCCAAGTACCAAATGTAAGGACAAGAACAATATTTAAGATAATCTATCACCCTCTTAGAGGATAAAATATCTAGTCCACCTAGGGGATGTTAACCACTAATTAAAAGTACAACATTCCACCATAATACTCAATGAGTTGACTGAAAAACTCATTACATAACAAGGGAACTCCAACAAGATGATCTAAGAGAGTGAACAAACCCAATGGATACGGGTTAGGTTTTTTTAAGAGAAGCACCCCACATATGTTATCTTATATGATATATATGATTACAATATTTAGACTATCATAATTCCATATTAGAAAAAATGTTTTGGATAGACTATTCATGGTCCCAAGCTAGTATTCAAACATATGTATGAAAAATCTATGGGTTACATAATCAGTCTTATATTATAAAATATAAATCACCATAATATATAAAAAAATAATTCTAAAAATATCCTTAATGATCTTATTATTGAATTAATAGTGGAAAACATACTAGAGTTAATTTATTTACTTTCCCAAATCTGATACTCACAACAAAATCATGTTTTTCATAACACATACTCTCATTGTTTCATTTTCCTAAACCCTAATCTAGAAAAAGGTGCCAAATAATAGTGTTAAAATAGATACACTAATGTTAGGGTCCTAATACCATAGAGGTCCTTTAATTCCATCTTTGGATAAATGAGATTCATCAAAAACAATATTCTATAAAAACCCAATAAAAATAATATTTTATATAGTTCTAATAATTCAATTTATGAAAAATCTGATAGTTCAGGAAAAAAATTCTCAAACCAACCATATCCTAAATAATGAATGCCTGGGGACCATTCCCATCCTTCAATTACAACCCCATTTTTGCTTTATAATCCAATTTTACAATATAATTATTATTATTTTTGTTATATAATGTCCTAAATGGGAGATAATTTCTCCCCTTCCTTCTTGTTTATTGTAGAATTATTAGGATTTCTCTTTATCAAAAATTAAATATATAATTATATTTTAAATATAATATTATTATTATTTAATATTGAATTGGCATGACCATACCTAGTTTCACATGATCTAAAACCCATTTATTCCTATTATTATAAATATTTTTAGAAATATATCCTATAATTATTATAACAATAATAATAAATATCAAATGTTATTTTTTTTAATAATATTAATAATAAAAATATCCCATCTACAATTTTCATAAAAAGAATTTCGTCTATTCATCGCTATGAACCATCCATCAGTTTCATCATAAAAAATGAAAGTATCGAGTTATAGGAATCTATTTATCCACAAAACTACAAAATGGAATCATCACTGGTGGACATATTATAGGAAAAGTTTTCACAAATACATCAAAATATAGACCTCTTGATTGGTATTCTTTGTCCATCTCTCAAACATACATTACATTATCAAATTTTGGTTTCTAATCATCATTGATACCCCTTTATCCTGGCAATAAAAAAATTTCTCCTTATTGTAAACCATTCTTCCAATGACTGAACGCATAGTGATTGGTATTATCGGATATCCTAAAATACATTATCTACCAATTAACAATGATGAACACCATGAATTAAGGGAAAATTGAAGAAAAAAATATTCCTCAATTAATGGTCATGTTCAATTTCAAACATTAATGGTATTTAAAGAATATGGTTATGAAGTAATCAACAATTAGTGAGAACAAATAAATATTATATTCCATAAACTAGAAACCTAAAATAAATCATTCATATAAAAAGATTAATGATCCAAGTTTGAATAAAGTGGTAAATAATTCTTATTCATCTCAATGATTAAATGGGGGTTGATTGAAAATAATCTGACACCCTACCTCATCAATAGATTATTCATTAGGGAAGAATTTTTCTACTAGTGATGAATATGATGATATTGTTTCTTTATTTTCATATATCATTATTATCTATGAGAATTGTTTCGCGAATCCTCATTCAATTTCCACCAAAACAATCATTCACTTCCTCCAATCTAAACTCATAGGGTTATGCAGCTAAACTAGGGTTTTATCCATAAATTTCCATATAGACATGATTATTATGTTAGGGATATCATATGGATTTGTTATGTAGTTTAATTAATTAAGAAAAAGGACCACCAAATTTCCAATACTAACATATTTTAAATTCCAGCCTTCATTTTATTATGATTATGGTAAATCCTTCATTCCAGAAATAACCATGTAAATATATTTCTGATATAAAAATTTTATCATGTAAAAATCAACTATTTTAAAAAAATCATGTTAGATATTATATATGTCATATTTTTATTATATCTATTCTGGGATCAACTAGCATAGAAATTTCACAGTATCACAACACATAGCTTTAAAAAATTGGTTTATGTGTTCTACAGTATTTCATGAAAAAATTAGAGCCATTTTAGACTCCATGCATAATTTATTATCATACTAAAAAGAAAATAGACTGCTCATAAACAAGGATACAATGATCTCTTCTAGGTTTCCCACTTTATTAACCTCTCCCAAAAGCTCTAATGATATTAATGAGGCACACCCAAGAGAAAAAGTTTCCCATATAGGGACTAATATAGTAGATCTCAAATCCCCTAGTCTCTTTAAAAATTTATCATCCTCCTCGATGACTATCTTATCAATATTGAAAACATTCAATGACTTATGAAAATCTATCTTTATCAGAGGAAAATGATAAAAACCAACCAATTAGACCAAAAAATGGCATGGTTCTATGTGTTATTCCACCTCACTATCACAATGTAGTATCAAGATATCATGCTTAACAACATCATTTATATCCTTTATCTTTGACAAAATACATTCTATCATCAACGAGTTGATGCAAATAAAAACACATGATCATCTAATTGAAATCTTATTTACACCATGATAATTCCACAAATGAATCTTTACAACCCAAGTTAGTTATCATCTATCACATGATTTACCGAACCATTCACATCAATCATAAACAGAAACACTAGGCCCATAATAAACGCCCCCACATGCTCTGACCAGAATTATGATCACCTGATTGGTCACCTGTATATGTCTGTAAATGGTGTTGTATTAATGGTGGTTTTTTAATATCTATTATATAAATATATCTCCTAGTTTAGAATATATTATCATCAAAGTCCAATGAATTTCATGAAAACCCGCACTATTTTCTCTGGAACATGAATGGTCCTGTCACCCTAGAGATCTGTTTAGGGCATGAAATGTGTGATTTAATGTGTTTTGTCTCAATGACTTATAGATTTTATATATAATCATTAAATAATGATCTAATCATGTTCATAAATTTTCATCAAGTTAATTACATCAATAAAGAATAACTTTTACATGAACTAGTGTTCCATCACTCTTTTATTCTAAATGTCAATGGATTTTAGTGCATTTTCACCTCTATTGGATAAAACTCTAATAAAAATAATCCTTTATACCATATCCAATAAAAATTAATTCGTATCATTTTTCATATTTTAACAATGATGGAATTATACCCACAGTCAAAAAATCCATCAAATTATACCCAAAGGATATTTGATCATGACAAATATCCTAGTTGGTATCTCCTAGAGGAGCCTACCAAACATGCTAATTATGGGGTTGCATAACCAAAATCAAATTGATATATGTTTCTCCATAATCACCTATAATGTCCCTCTATCTATATATCAATTTCATAATCACCAATATCTATAATAAAAAAGATAAACATCAATGTGAGAATCTTCGAAACCTTCCAAAATTTCAACACATTCACTTCCCCAGATGTTGAACACACTAGGATTTCATAATGGCGACTCTCCTAATAATTTCTAATAATGATTAAGGATCTATATAATTAGTCACAAAATTACTTCATTGGAGTTCTAAATTTAAAAATGAATCACCTTGAACCCAAGATAATAATAATTTCTTTAGAAATCCCCATTCAGTATAAACTCATCACAAACCAAGAGATAGTGAAAACCTAATCTGATGAATATAATTAATAAAATATTCACATAAATCCATAGTTGAATAATTCCTTGATTAATGGGAATAATTAATCCTCCAAAATTTCATATAGCTTGGTTCATGTCAGCCCAATTCTGTCCTCATTCTCTTATACAACTTCTATGAAACATCACTAGGATACCCAGAAAAACAAACCTGGGTTTATAATGCCCTACATATGGAGATCCACAAACCTTACCATTAGAATATGAATCTTCATGGGGTGATCCAATATGAAGACTAAATTTTTGGGTCATTTCGTAGTTCAGGTCGAGAATTAAATGAAATATTTTATGGTAGATCTCCCAATAACATCATCAAAAAGACATACACATACTCCACCCAATTTCAAGAAACTAAAATCTCAGATCATCTGGTGCTCTAAGGATTTACTATCCACTTAAAAAAATCATTATTATCATACTATACATGATCTCATCATTTTATTCAAGAGGATACATCTCATTCATGAATAAAAATATATTACCACTACCTTAGGTAGTCATCAAAAGTACTAATATATAGTCAACCATGAATTTGAAGTACAAAACCCATCAATAAATTGGATAATATTTTAAGGCATCCTCATCAACTGCAAAAATATTCAACAAGAGGATCAATATACTCTCTATGTTAGAGGACAAACTATTAGAATTGTGTGATCACTGATAATATTTATCTAATACTCCAAACATCATTGTAGAGATAAAATATCTTTAATGGTATCTTTATTCCTCATATTGGGGATATATCAATCAATAATATTCATTAAATCATTTACTAAATCTTTAACTATATGAATGAATACATGGATCATACCTCAATCACACATGATTCCTTGGGGCCATAGTCCTCTATTTTCTGAAGTCTTATTTCATCTTTCCAGCCATTCCTATTCAACTATGGCCTTAGATGAAACATATCACATTTGAATGACCTCAAAATTCAATTTAGAAAAATTCTTACACCACAACTTGTAACTATCATTTATGGGCGACGCTATCATGCATGTACTATTTTAAATCATGTAAAAAATATTTGTTCCTAGTGGTAAAGGTTTTCCTCTTCCTCGAGTGTCTGAATTCATGTATTGATTAAAAACATAGGGTTCTTTCACCACCCTAGGTCACCATGGAAATGTCTCATGGCGCTGAAGACCATTATATGGCAAGCTATAATATAGAGATCATTACAAAAATAGATTATTTGATTCCTATAAATCATAATAAAGGGGAAAGGATCACCATGATTCATGGGTGGACTCTTTATCCTGAGCTGATAATGTTATATTTGTATAGGTAAATCATCTTTCGGTACTACCTCGGTCAACTATTTCACCATGGATAAGACTAGTTTCAAGTGTAACCATATAATTGGTTGGTGTCCACAAAATTTGGAAAACCTAGACTACTACCTCATTCCACTCTTCAAATTCTTTTGTTTATATATCATTTCAAAAATTAATTGGACTCAATTTCATATATTCACACAACACACTAAGACTTCTCACATAATAATCATGTCATGCAGAAGAAATCCAATTCTCATGTAGTTATGATAATATTTCGGCGACACTAGAAGAGGGTATATGTGACAATAAGATGTTGGTAGAATATATCGGTGTCCTCCTCGAGGAAACCCCTGAGGAATGAGTACTTAAACTGAGGCCACATTGATGGACTATTAATCTTCGTGACACTTGAAGGGAATAAAAACTATGTGTCATCGTGGAGGAATCTTGAAATCATTAAAATGTTCCATGGTAAAATAACATATATGGGGATATGAATCGTAATAGAAAATAAAATGATTCCATCATATATGATGAATGTACCACTTTTTCCCTATAACTAATGAACATGTTTTTCCAGTAAAATAATATGTCTTCAAAGCCTTAAGGTAAGAATAAATTGTCAACTGCACCGAAACTATGTTCCTAGACTTAAATTACACAATATAAACACTTCGTCTATGTTTCCCTATTTCCCAAAAGCAACTCATAATGTGTATAAACCTAATATCTGCCTAGAATGAACTACATCTAATGAAAATCAATAAGGAACTGTCCCATTAAAGCCCACCATTCCTGAGGGAGGTTGACTCACCAAAAATTTAGTACCATTACGTTTATACAAGGTTCTTGAGACTTTATATAGGTCACAATGTCACATATATTGGAGCCATTATTATGTATAACAATACACCCACATATATATATTCATACACTAATAATAATGAATGGATACAAACTACTTAAAGGAGAATGCATAACATTTATCATATAAAAAATTATGAGAAATGTATACATTAGAAAGGGACATTTATAAGAACAACATTAACCTAAAATAAGTCCGTAATACTGAATGGTAGGACAATACGACTGAAAAATTCTCTCATGGATCTTACCAAAACATCAAGATCAATGTTCTCTTCCCACTCTCAATCCATCATAGATGAAATCAAATAGAATATTGTATCTTTAAGACAAAATGAATGAGGGAATATAACATGCCACGGTGAGCGCAACAATCTCAGTAGGTCACCATGAAGTCACCAAAAAGTAGTATCAAATATGTGTAGACTCATAACTATGATTATATTTCTATATGGATAAGTGATTCAAAGACTAAAAACATTGACATATATTTACTCGTTCTATACAACCATTCTTTATTGTCTAAACCAAACCATGTATCATCCCAGGACTCTAGTCAATTATTTATGGTCATTCTCTATTCTAAAATAACTAACTCCTTGGTTATAGAAAAGAATAAAGAAACTCGTCATTGTGGTCAGGATCACTGGGATTTTACATTATGAATAACATGATGGAACACCAATGATATCAAATTCAGTGACATGGTATCTTAACTACATCCTCTAGTTGATATGACACACCCTTTGATATTAACCTACTATAATAGGGGCCACGCATGTGTATGTTATTCACACGATACCAATAACCCTAATTATGGATAAAACATATTAACTAGGATCAACGATAGACCCCATGAAGAATATCATCTCTAGTCCACATAGATAATGTCAATGTTCAATAAACTAGAATAGATTCCACACTAACCCCCTTAGTTGTGATGGTGGAACTCATCCTATTAAAATTAAACACGCCCATTCCAGTTAGAGAGAGGAAAACTGCCAAAATGATTCTAGATAAGAATCACTAAAAAAATTATTCATGATAGTTCATCTCATAATGTATCATTGAAGATAAAATTCATCTCATAATTTCCTTATACATGGGAAAAACCCATGATAGACTGTCCATTGGCACAAATCTGAGTCTAGAAACAAGCTTGATGAACTACTAAGGATCTTCATCAGAACGATGGTATAAAATGAAAATGAATTTTGATTAGAAAAAAAATTTAAATTCATTTAAAATTGATACATTTTTTGAAAACATCATTAAATAAAATTGGGTATGTTGGATTTAAATTTTAATATTGTAAAACTAGTGAAAAAACATTTCTTAATTACATGTAAATATGTTGCTTCATAGCACAATGCCATTAGTCTGAAAAAGATAACCATAAACTGGATTAAATCATCCAGCTCATTGATTTATTCAAATTTACACAGATGGATAATAATTTCATCATAATATAGATGAGATAAATTTGAAATAAGATTCCATAAATGAAAATAACAATAGTGTTATTTTGTATTATTATTGTAATATAATTTTACTCGAATTCTATCTAAGAGAAAACCCACACTCAAAAAACCCTCCCCCTCATAATGCATTCATATGAACCATTCCCCACATATAAGAACAATCCCCCCTTCCCTCATATATTATCCATTCATATATTATATATATATATATATATATAATTTTATAATGTTTAGGGAATTTCAACCATTCTCTCACACATACCAGAGTCAACATATGCATCATATTTGTTAATAATATAAATTACAATAATATTATTGTCATACTAATTAATAAAATATTTTTATTATTCATGAATGAAGACTCATATACCTCCCATGAATCATGTTATCACCAAACACTATCTTCATCAAATAATTAAAAAATTAAAAAATTAAACGATAACATAATTAAAAATTATATTAAATATCACATGTTTTGAATATTTAAAATAATAATAACACACACTACCATCCACAGATAACCAAAAATTGTATTTTGGTAGATTGTTTTTTGGAAATAGACAATCATATTCATCTTTCATAACAACATATCATCAGTCACCTGAATCATGTTGTCCACACTAACAACAAATACACTATTCCTCAGTGTCTAGATTCAGACCAATTGTTGTATGAAAACACAAACCAATTATCATTTATATAGATATGCTCAATCTGTATCATAAAAAACTTATATCATATCCAATATGAAGTCCCCAACATCAACTCCAATCCTACATAGTTTCCATGTAATCAAAATTTAGTATCATGAAAATGTTATTTTGTTCCAATTATTGAATGTTTACTGATCAGTATTATTAGATATTTTCTAGTCAACAATATACTGATTAGTATTTATGAACACCATGAATTGATAGAGAAAGGAATATAATAGAATGTGATCATCCATCAATTACAATGATATTTTTTCCATAGTTGATGGAATCCAATGAAATTAGATTTTATATCAACCCGAATAAATGAAAATTAATAAATCAAAAATTACCATATCTATGAAAATAAAATATATTTTTTTCAAACCAATGATAAGTGATCCACAAATTCATTTCGGTGGAACTAATTTCTATTAACATTGTAACACTGTAAGATTTCATAGTACGTTATATCATCAATGTAATTCAATAACTTTCACTACAAGAAACACCGAGTTCAAGCACACCACGACATACCATTCTAGTCATTCAAAAACAGTTATGAATAGTATTATCTAAATTTTGAACATTATATAATACTTATAATTTTATAATCTATATAATGAGTTTCTTAGACATAATTCAAGAAAAAATTAAATTTAATTAGATAAAAGAATTATTTTTTTAAAAAATGCACTTTGACCGCCTTTTAATGGTGAACCCTTTTTAAATCAAATATTTAAAAGTTATATATATTCAATTTGACTAAATAAATTTATTCTTTAGAATGGGGACATCCTAATTTAGTTTATGTAAATTTTTGGAATTTTTCGGATAAAGTTCATTTTTTAATGAATAGTGAAAAAATTGTATTTTAATTCAAAAGTACCATTTAATCTAATTTATTTATATGGTTAGTTTATCTTTTTAATTGGTTTTAAATTTTAATTAGAATATATTATTACCATTTAATCCAATTTTTTATTGGAATAAATTTCACTTTGAAATTGGACATTAAACAAGTATCAATCTTTTGATAGTTATTATTTCTTAAAAACGCACTATTTGTTTCAACAACGATAATTAATTTTAAATTTATCAATTCCACTTCTATGTTTTGAATTTATAAAAATACAAATCATTTTTGAATTCATAATATCAAATATATATTAGGCTGAATTTTTGGTATTTTTCTGAAAACAACAATTTTTTATGAATAGTGAAACCACATAGAAGTAGTTTGAATTTTTCATTTAAATGCATTTTTACCACTTCTATTAATTTAATTTCGAAAATATGACATAAATGGTTGTTTTTAGTAAGTAAAATTTTGTTCAATAAGATGAAAATAATATTTGGTGAATAGTATCTTTTGAATTTTATTCACCACGGTTAAAGATAAATAGGGTAATTCAAGGTAAAAAGAATTTTGTAATAATTTAAAATTTCCTTAACACATGTCCTAACAATATTGGATGATTAATATCCAACATTGGGCATCCTTGTGTCTATTTTGGGACCCCTTGGAGCCACTTATGAATGATAATGACACTTTAGATTAATTAATTTAAAGTATAGCCAAAATTGACAAAAACGAAAATATTTTAGTAATTAATTTTTATATGGTGTTATATAGGTAATATATTTTACTATAAATATTCATTGGAAATCTAAAAAGATTTCATATATCAAGATATGTTTTTATATTTTTAGAAATTGAATAAATTAAATTATTTATGACACAATAATGATGCAGTATTTACCTAATTAATAATTAATTTAAATAAATTAGATTATAAATATTAAAATAATATCCAAAACATTTCCAATTCTTACTGGCTTATATTATTCCCTTGATGAGTAAAAGTTTCTTCGAAACTAATTATTTTTTGTCCTTTATAAATTGAATATCATTATATAATAAAATAATATTTTCACACTTTCCTAAAGAGCCCCTCCCCCCTATAAAATGAGACAACTTCTAACCAATTCCTCACACCTCTCAAGCTTTTAGTCTCATACAAAATCTACCAAAATCAGATCCCTACATATCTATCCTCCTCATAGAAGCCTTACCATAGGCATAAGGCACTTCACGAAGTCCTTTTGATTCAAACTAATGGAAGGTACCCAAATTAAAGGTAATAGTTTCTCTTAACATTCTTTCTTTTATTTTACTACTCAAACCCCTAAACACTTTTTATTCCATTCTTTTATAAAAACACCAGTATCCTATATATACTAGGATTTTGTTATCAGATGTACTCTAACTACACTTAATCACACCTCTATCTAATGGGTTAAGAACATAATGTTTCTGTGGATGGAAAACTAACGCATCACGAAACGATGACTGTTCAAATACCTCCTACCGCCTCTCATGGTGGCCATTATGATGGAACTATACTTATATATATATATATATATTATGTTTATGTTTTCATCATTCTTCTATATTTTTATTTTATAACATACCTTAATTGTTTCCATTATGGGTAAACGCGATAATTTTATTTGAGGAAGTGTGGACTACTGCCCCCTCAATGTTATATGACTCGTTAATACCATATGTGGGATGTATAAAGGTTGGATTTAATGATATTATATAAGATTTTATACTGGACTTATAATATAAATATATATAATAATTTTTTAATTCTATGAAAATAATAAATAGAAATGAAAGTAGTGTTCATGTGTAAGTACGACTAACCCTCTCCATGATCTGTGTATTTCATTTCTTACCCCAAAAGGATATGTAATGTTAAAAATACATGTATATACTGGATATATATGATATATATGATATATAAATAATGAATATAATTTTTTATATCATGAAATTTTGACCATGGGAACAAATTTTAACTATAAAGTGTTCATTTTTTACTCATGTCCCAAATATCGACAAAACAAATGTTATTAACATAAATGATTACATAATGTTTATAACATGGTAATAAGTGATATAAAAGAAAAAATTAACCAGAAAGAGTTTATAAATCAACACTAAATTACCAATACTTTGTTATTCATGATATTAAAGAACGAACAGGTCAAGTCGGACACATGGTAAGGGTTTCTTATCTCACTTTTAATTTTGTGAGATTTCCATTGTCACAACATATATATTTCATGTGTTGTATTTTTTATATACATTTGATATATTTAATATCAATATTCTCTTTATATCCATGATATTCTATGATTCATATAGTGGTTGTCGACTATTTTTAATATGACTTGATTGATTACAATGAGGTTAGAGTTAATTTCACAATCTCTTCATTATCCGAGGTTGTTATCTAATGGGATCTCTTTATCATCCACATCCTGGTTTCTTAAAAATGTATTCCAAAACATTTTTTATATTTTATAGACTATGGGATAAAGTCATTTATACCCTTGTTTGACTTTTTATAGATGTTTATAAATTAATCATTCCATTGTTTTCCAAACAAAGTCCTTTATAACCTATTCGTCAAAGTTAAGGTAAGAATGTCTTTTTTATAACTTCTATGCCAGGTGAGGGTATTTTCCGCCATTATGAAATATGAAAATCTTACATTAAAAGTGTATAAAAATATTTTCAACATTATTTTTTCATTATAATTATGTGACTCTTAAATTATTTCAAAATAGGGAGAGATAATTCTATAAAAAAGGGTTTGATTTCATCTATGTCAACATCTTTTGATAGGTTTTAAGTGTATTTGAAGTTGATTTATTATGATACAAAATATCCTTATTGTATTGAAGGTTTTGTAATATGTTTGACTATGTATGTTCTATTCATATTAAATTGATTTTTTATGCTTAAAGTATTGAAATTTCGTATACAAGTTTTAATAGGAATGTTAATGTTATATTTCAAACTTTTCTTATGATGAATTTATTGGACTAGTATGTTCATGTTTGTGGAGCAGTAAAAGTAAGCCCTTCGGGATCGGGTCTGGTTATACCAGACCCTCCGGGAAAGACTCCGGTTATAGAGGCTCTCTGGGATGGAGTTTGGTTACAGATTCTCTCCAGGTTGGAGTCCGGTTAGAGAGGCTCTATAGGATGGAGTCCGGTTACAAAGGCTCTCTAGGCTTGGGACAGGTTACAGTTAGCCCATTGCACCTATCACGAGGCCTTGACACTGAAATTAATGTTTGGTATTATACATTCCCTCATTATGAAAATAATATTGACGGTTCATGTGGTCATTCGACTAGTATAATACCCAGGATTATGTTTTATTATGGTATTGTTTACTCAACTCATATTCCTGTCGTAAAAGTATTCATGTTTATTATTTTTAAAGGAATGTGGTTTCAATTATTCACCATTCTTAATATTTAGGCTATCTTCAACTGTATTTCTTACCCTTTTTGAGAATTTGAGCTCACCCCTTTCTTATGTTTTATTTTTCCCAGGATTCCAAGAAGTGTATTGTTATTGATATGCATGGTTAAGCTAAGGGAATAATGGAATTCATAAAGGATTATTTATGTTCTATTTTATGTTATAATGTGTAATGTAACATTAATGTATGTAATCTATTTTCCATGATTACTACAACAATCGGTCCTTCAGCACTTGAATCCTTGTAATCATGACAATGTATTAAAATAATGGATCGGCTCTGGGAAACTGGGGTTCGGGCGTAATAGATGGTATCAAAGGATGTCTAACAATAACCATGGAGACAAGATTTAGATAAAATCAGATTAGAAAACATTACCCTAATATAGAATTTGAGGAATATTATACAAAAAATTCCTATAATTTTGGTAATGTAGAGATTTTGTGAGTTTTCGATGCAAATACATCTATGTCTGGATACAAGCAGGTAGAGGTGGCTCTGGCACAGATGTACCTAAGGGTAAAACACGAAAACACCTCTTTGAGCTAGACTCGAACGACAACTAGTGCACAACAATGGGTCTTATTTCACTCTTGGTTACAACACTCCCAAACGATATACTGAGGATAATTCTAATTTTCGTTACAAATCATTATAAAGGATGTACGAATATATACCTCTTCGAAGAAAATATTTTAATGATTATGGATTATATCCATATACTATTCGATTTACATTAGGTATTTTACAAGTTTGGAATTATCAAGAGTAATTCATAAATTAAACTAGTGTATTCCATTGTATAGAAATGTCAGGCATTATAAATAATGAGAACTCCATCAATATGTATGATCCAAAGAGTAAGAAGGATAATATATTTCACGGTATTATACCAACATTTAGAAGGGAAATAATCTCCCATGTATTCTCAACATATGAAGAAATAATATCATGTTTTAATAAGATATGTATATAATTCCTTGAGTCCTATGGAATTGTAGGTAAGTAAGAGAAGAAAATGATGGAATAGTGAAATATGGATAAAGGGAAGAAGGAAAAAAAGAATTTTCCCATATGTGATATCTGTGTAATGAATCACCTTGGTAAATGCTTGATGGGAATTGGATTTTGTTATAAGTTTGGGGAAAAAGGACATCGAGTACTTGATTGCAAGGGTATGAAAACAGTTTCAAATGTACAATGCTTAATCTACAAGGCATTGGTACACTATGTGAATCAGTGTCCCAGTAATCAGTGTATACCTTAAATGATGATCTTGTATAATAATAATGTTATAATAATACCTAAGCTGAAGAGGAATGATTATATTTCTTATGTTGTTAATAAAGTATTGTTTCATTTTAGTATTTTAATAATGATATACATGTTATATGAATTATAGAGTATATAAGGATTGTACTGGAATATTATTTCATTAAGGACATGAGATTTTGTAGATCTAAGAGAAGTGACACAATTGTAGGTTAAATTTTTTGAAAATTTATGGTTGAGAGAAATATTAACTATAATATGATTCTGATATAGAGGCAATGATTTTGGAATAATACATGATTGATTTGGATAAATTACATTGGTTATTCATGAATTCTAGTGAACTGATTAATAGTTTATTTATTTCATCATTTTTGGAATATTAAATATTTTTGGATATATAGAATATATCCAGTATTATATAAAGGATAAGTGGGCATGGATGTAATCAATATGGTTTTATATTAATTATGGGTGTTTCCATGTTTTAAAATAATACAAGATAAAGGAGTTCACATGTTATTGCGTGGAAAAAAGGATCTTCATTGTGTTTACGTTTCTTATAAATTTTGGACTGTGATTTAGGATAGAATTATTTTGGATAAGACTATTTTGAGATTATTTTTGGATTTCCATAAATTGGACAACTTGGAGGTCAGGTAGCAACCCATCATGTTGAGCAAGGCTGTGAGATTTGAACCCACAGCTGAAGGGTTACAAGGGAGTATCACCTACCACTAGCCCACGTGATGTCTAGTATTAAATAATGTAGTTTTTAAAAATGTGTATTAGATTAATTATAAATTAATTTTTTTGGAACCCTATATGAATAGTATAAAGAGAATATTTTTTATGTTCTATTATTATTTGAGTGAAAGATGAGTTTTGGTGGAAATTAGTTAAAGGATGGAACTCTACATGTCAAGTATATATTTTTCCTCTTCTCTTATTCTATAAAGAAATTTTTTCTCAAACATTAGTGACGAGATCTGAAAATAAATAACATCTTGTCCTAATACCTTATGTTTTGTTGATCCGATGGTATTTTAAATCATCACAGATTGATGGATTTGAGGCCCTCAATTTTTACATTTGTTTGTGATTTATAATTTCAATAACTCCGTATAATTATTTACGTTTTTCCTCCAATTATGTGTCTCTAATTTCCACCAACTTTATCCTAATCGAGATCATAAATCGGTGGCGACCCTTTCATTTCCCTTTCCCTCATATTAAGACAAAATTTTATTAACCCAATTTCCGATGCGGGTTTTCCCACGATAGTATTTTATATTTTAAACCTTTTATTTTTGAAGAAAAATAACAAATTTCGAGGATGAAATTTATTGAAGGAGGGAATAATTTATCTCCCCAATATTTCATATTACATTATATCTTCAAAATAATTTAATAACTTGCACTACATGCAACACCGAGTTCAAGCGCACCACGACTTACCAAACTAGCCGTTCAGAAGCTGTTATGAATAGTATTAACTGAATTTTGAACATTATATAATTCTTATACTTTTAGAAACCATATTATGAGTTTCTTAGACATAATTTACGAAAAAATTCAATTTCTCAAATAAAAGATGTATTTTTTTAAAAAAATGCACTTTTATGGCCATTTAATGGTGAACCCTTTTTAAATAAAATATTTCAAACTTATATATATTGAATTTTACTAAATAAATTTATTCTTCAGAATGGGGACATCAAAATTTACTTTGTGAAATTTTTTTCAATTTTTCTGATAAAGTTCATTTTCTGATGAATAGTAAAAAATATTGTATTTTAATTCAAAAGTGCCTTTTAATATAATTTATTTATCTGGTTAGTTAATATTTTTAAATGGTTTTAATGTATAATTAGAATATATTTTTACCATTTAATCCAATGTTTTTTATTGGAATTAATTTCACATTGAAATTGGATATAAACAAGTATCAATCTTTTGATTGTTATTGTTTCTTAAAAACACGCTATTTGTTTTAACAACGGGAATTAATTTTAAATAAATTAATGTCACTTATATGTTTTTAATTTATAAAAATAGAAATATTTTTTTAATTTGGAATATCAAATATATGTTAGGATTAATTTTTAGTATTTTTCTAAAAACATTAGTTTTTGATGAATAGTGAAACCACCTAGTAGTAGTTTGTCATTTTCATTTAAATGCAATTTTACCACTTCTATGAATATAATTAAAAAAATAAGACATAAATGGTTGTTGTTAGTATGTAAAATATTGTTCAATAAGATGAAAATAATTTTTGATGAATACTAACTTTTGACTTTTATTCACTGCGGTTAAAGATAAATAGGGTAATTCAAAGTAAAAAGAATATTGTAATAATTCAAAATTACCTTAAGACATGTCATAACCATATTGGATGGGTAATGTCCGACCGTTGGAATCCTTGGGTCGATTTTGGTATCCCATGGAGCCACTTATTAATGATAATGACACTTTAGATTAATTAATTTAAAGTAAAACCACAATTGACAAAAACAAAAATATTTTAGTAATTAATTTATATATGGTGTTATATAAGTAATATTATTGACTATAAATATTCATTGGAAATATAAAAAGACGTCATATATCAAGATATATTTTTTATAATTTTTAGGAATCGAATAAATAAAATTATTTATGACACAATAATGATACAGTATTTACCTTATTAATAACTGATTTAAATATAATATATTATAAATATTAAAATAATTTCCAAAACATGTCCAATTATTATTGGCTTATATTATTCTGATGATGACAAATATTTTTTTCGAAACAAATTATTTTTAGACTTTTAGAAACTGAATATCATTATATAATAAAATAATATTTTCACACTTTCCTAAAGAGCCCCTCCCTCCTATAAAATGAGACCACTTCTAACCAATTACTCACACCTCTCAAGCCTTTAGGCTAGCCCAAAATCTGCCGAATTCAGCTCACTGCATCTCTCTCCTCCTCATAGAAGCCTTACCTTAGGTATACGAAACTTCAAGAAGTCGTTTTGGTTCAAACAAAAGGATGGTACCCAAATTTAAGTTAATAGTTTCTCTTAACTTTCTTTCTTTCATTTTTCTTCTCTAACACCTAAACTCTTCTAATTCCATTATTTTATAACATCTCCAGTATCCTAAACATACATGGATTTTGTTATGGGAATTATTAGAACTAAACTTACTCACACCTCCATCTAAGGGGTGAAGAACATAATGTTTCCTGGGATAGAAAACTAACGCATCATGAAACAATGATTGTTCAAATACCTCCTACTGCCTCTCATGGTGGCCATTATGATGGAAATGTACTTATATATGATATATATATAATGTTTATGTTTTATTCATGCATCTGTATTTTTCTTTTATGACATACCTTAATGGTCTCCATTATGGGTAAACGCGATAATTTCATTTGAGGAAGAGCGGACTACCGCCCTTCAATGTGATATGAATCGTTAATACCATATGTGGGACGTATAAAGGTTAAATTTAATGGTATTATATAAGATATTACACTGGAATTATAATATACATATTTATCATTATGTTTTAATTCTATTAAAATAAAAAATAGAAATGAATGTAGCGTTCATTTATACGTACGACTAACCGTCTCTATGAACTATGCATTTCATTTCGTACCCCAAAATGATATGTAATGTTAAAAATACTTGTATATACTGGATATATGTGATATATATGATATATAAATCATGAATATCCTTTTTTATATACTGATATTTTGACCATGTGAACTACTATTAACTATAAAGTGTTCATTTTTGACTCTAGTGTCAAATATCGATAGAATGAATGTTATTAACATAAATGATTACATAATGTTTATAACATGGTAAAAATTGATATAAAATGAATAATAAACCCAAAAAAGGTTCTTAATCAATTTTAAATTAACTTTATTTTATTATTCAGGATATTAATGAACAAACTGGTCAAGTCAGAGAAGAGGTATGGGGTTTCATATCTCACTTTTAATTCTCTGAGATTTCCATTATTCACAACATATTTATTGCATGTGGTGTATTTTTTTAAATCCATTTTATATATTTAAAATCAATATTCTCTTTATATACATGATATTATATGATTCATTTGGTGTTATTGACTTTTTTTAATATGACTTTATTGATTACAATGAGGTTATGGTTTATTTCACGATCTCTTCATTATCTGAGGATGTTTTCTACTGAGATCTCTTTATCATCCGCATTCATGTTTCTTAAAAATGAATTCCAAAATATTTTTACTAATTTATAGACTATGGGATAAATTCATTTATACCAGTTTTTGACTTTTATAAGATTTTTGTAATGGAATATTTCCATTGTTTTCCAATCAAAGTCCTTTATATCCTTGTCGACAAAGTTAAGGTAAGAATATCTTTTTTTAACATATACACTGGGTGAGGGTATTTTCCAATGTTTTGACATCTCAAAAGCTTCCAATAAAATATTATAAGAATATTTTCAAGACAAATGTTTTCATTATAATTATGTTACTCTTAAATGATTTTGAAATAGAGAGAGATAATTCTATAAAAATATTTTTGATTTAATCTATGTCAACATTCATTGAGGTGTTTTATGTTTATTTGAAGTTGATTTATTATGACACAAAACTTCCATATTGTATTGAAGGTTTTGTGATATGATTGACTATTTATGTTCTATTCATATTCAATTCATTGTTTATGGTTAAAGTATTGACATTTTTTATTTTAGTTATAATACAAATGTTAATGTTATATTTCAACCTTTTCTTAAGATGAATGTAATAGACTAGTATGTTCCAGTTTTCAGACCAGTAAAATTAAGCCCTCATGGATGGGGTCCGGTTAAAGAAGACCCTTCGGGATGGAGTGCGGTTATAGAGTCTCTCTGGGATGGAGTGCGGTTATAGATGCTCTTCGGGTTGGAGTCCGATTAGGGAGGCTCTCTGGGATGGAGTCTGGTTACAGAGGCTCTCTGGGCTTGGGTCAGGTTCCATTTAGCCCATTGTCCTAGAACGAGGCCTTGAAACTGAAAAAAAAAATTTTTATTATACATTCCCCCGTTATGAAAATAATATTGATGGTTCATGTTGTCATTCGACTAGTATAAAACCTAGGATTATGTTTTATTATGGCATTATTTACTTAGCTCATATTCCTGCCGTAAAAGTATTCATGTTTATTATTTTTAAAGGCACGTGGTTTCAATTATTCACCATGATTAATATTTAGGTTATCTTTAACTGTATTTCATACCCTTACTGAGCATTTGAGCTCACCCCTTTCTTATGTTTTATTTTTCCCAGGATTCCAAGAAGTGTATTGTGATTGATATGCAGGGTTAAGATAATGGAATAATGGAATTAATAAATGATTATTTATGTTTTTTTTTATGTTATAATGTGTAAAGTAACATTCATATATGTAACTTATTTTCCAAGACTACTAAATTGATTGGTCCTTCAGGACATGATTCTTTGTAATCATGCCAATGTAATAAAATAATGCACCAACTCTTGGAAACTGGGGTCGAGGCGTAACAGTTCGTATCAAAAGAAGTTTAGAAATAACCTTGGAGACTAGATTTAGATAAAATATTATTATAAAACATTACACTAAGATAGAATTTGAGGATTAGTATATAGAAAATTCCTATAATTTTGGTAATGTAAAGATTTTGTGAGTTTTCCATGCAAATACATCCTTGTCTGGATACAAGCAGGTCGAGGTGGCTCTGGCATAAATGTACTTATGGGTAAAACCCAAAAACACAACATTGAGGTAGACTTGAATGAGAACTGGAGCCCAATAATGGGTATTACTGCACTATTGGTTACAACACTCCCAAGAGATATGTTGAGGATAATTCTCATTTTCATTACAAATAATTATGAAGGATGTACGAGTATATACCTCCATGAAGAAAATATTTTTATGATATGGATTATATCCATAAAATGTTCGATTTATGTTAGGTAATTTACAAGTTTGGAATTATCTAGTGTAATTCATAAACTGACCTAGTGTATGCCATTGTATAGAAATGGTGCACAGTAGAATGAATGTGAACTCCAACAATATGTATGATTCAATGAGTAAAAAAGATAATATATTTCACGGTATTATGCCAAAATTTAGAAGTGAAATAGTCACCCATGTATTCTCAACATATGAAGAAATAGTATCATGTGTTAATAAGATATGTAAATAATTCCTTGAGTCCTATGGCATTGAAGGGAAGTACGAGAAGAAAATGATGGAAGAGAGAAATATGGATAAAGGGAAGATGGAAAAAAAGAATTTTCCCATATGTGATAACTGTGTAATGAATCACCATGGTAAATGCTCTAAGGGAATTGGAGTTGTTATAAGTGTGGAGAAAAAGGACATCGAGTACGTGATTAGAAGGGTAAGAAAAAAGCTTCAAATGTACAATGCTTCATCTACAAGGCATCAGTTTACTATGTGAATTAGTGTCCCAGTAATTAGTGTATACCTTAAATGCTGCTCTTGGATAATATAAATGTTATAATACTACCAAAGATGAAGATGAATGATTAGATTTCTTACTTTTTTATTAAATTATTTTTTCATTTGAGTATTTTAAAAATGATGTACATGTTATAAGAATTATATAGTATATTAGGATTGTATTGCAGTACTATTTTGTTAAAGACTAGAGATTGTGTGGATCTAAGAATAGTGACACAATTGTTGGTTAATTTTTTAGAAAATATATGGTTGAGAGAAATATTAACAATAATATGTTTCTGATATAGAGGTAGTGATTTTGGAATAATACGTGATTGATTTGGATAAATTATATTGGATATTCTTGAATTCCATTTAACTGATAAACAGTTTTTTTAAATTTCATCATTTATAGAATATTAAATATTTTTAAATATACGGAATGTATTTAGTATTATATAAAGGATAAGGGAGAATGATTGTAATCATTAAGGTTTTATGTTAATTCAGGGTGTTACCTAGTTTTAATATAATACAAGATGAAGGTGTTCACATGTTATTATGTGGAAAAAATGATCTTCATCGTTTTTACCATTCGTATATATTTTGGACTATGAGTTAGGATAGAATTATTTTGGATAAGTCTTGTTTGAGACTATTTTTGTATTTCCATAAAAAGGACAACTTGGAGGTCGGGCGGCAACCCGTCGCGTCCGACAAGGCAGCAAGACTTGAACCCACAACTAAAGGGTGACAAGGGTGTATCACCTACCACTGGCCCACATGATGCCCAGTATTAAATAATGTAGTTTTATAAATGGTATAATATATTATTTATAAATTAATTTTTTCTAGAAACATATATGAATAGGATAAATAGAATATTTTTTATGTTTTATTATCTTTTAGAGTGAAATATGAGTTTGTGGCGGAAATTAGTTAAAGGAAGGAACTCTACATGTCAAGTATATATTTATCTTCTTCTCTTATTCTATGAAGAAATTAATTCTTAATCATTAGTGAAGGGATCTGAAAATAAAAAATGTGTTATCCTAATACCTTATGTTTTGTTGAACAGATGGTTTTTTAAATCATCACAGATTGATGGATTTAAGGCCCTCAATTTTTTACATTTGTTTGTGATTGATGAATTCAATCACCCACTATAAATATTTACGTTTTTTCTCCAATTATGTGTCTCTAATTGCCACCAACGTTCTCCTAATCGAGATCATAATTTTGTGGCGACCCTTTCATTTCCCTTTCCCTCTTATTAATACAAAATTTTATAAACCCAATTTCCAATGTGGGTTTTCCCACAATAGTGTTTTCTATTTTCAACAATCTATTTTTGTAGAAAATTTTCAAATTGTGAGGATTCAATTTTTTGGAGGAGGGAAGAATTTAACACCACAGGATTTCATTGTACGTTATATCTTCAAAATAATTTAATAACGTTCACTACACGCAACACGGAGTTCAAGTGCATCACAACTTACCAAACTTGTCGTTCAGAAGCAATTATGAATAGTATTAACTTAATTATGAACATTATATAATACTTATACTTTTAGAATCCATATTATTAGTTTCTAAGGCATATTTTATGAATAAATTCATTTGTTTCAGATAAAAGATGTATTAAAAAAATGCACTTTTACTGCCTTTTAATGTTGAACCCTTTTTAAATCCAATTTTTGAAACATATATATATTTAATTTGACAAAATAAATTTATTCTTCAGAATGGGGACATCAAAATTTACTTTGTGTAAATTTTTTCAATTTTTATGATAAAATCATTTTTAATGAATAGTGACAAATATTGTATTTTAATTCAAATGTGCCTTTTAATCTAATTTATTTATAATATTAGTTTATCTTTTTAATTTTATTTAAAGACTAATTAGAATAAATTTTTACAATTTAATCCAATGTTTTTTTATTGTAATTAATTTCACTTTGAAATTGGACATAAACAAGTATCAATCTTTTGATTGTTATTGTTTCTTAAAAATATGCTATTTGTTTTAACAACGGGAATTAATTTTAAACTAATTAATGCCACTTCTATGTTTCTAATTTATCAAAATATACATAATTTGTTAATTTGGAATATCAAATATATCTTAGGCTGAATTTTTGGTATTTTTCTAAAAAACATTAGTTTTTGCTTAACAGTGAAACCACCTAGTAGTATTTAAACAACTAAAGTTTTCATTTAAATGAAAATTTACCACTTTTATGAATTGAATTTCTAAAATCCAACAAAAATGGATGTTTTTACTATGTATAATGTGGTTCAATAAGATGAAAATAATTTTTGGTGAATAGTAACTATTGAGTTTTATTTACTGCAGTTAAAATGTAAATAGGGTAATTCAAGGTAATAAAATATTGTAATAATTCAAAATTAACATAACACATGTCTTACCCTTATTGGATGTGTAATGGACGACCATGGGCATACTTGGGTCAATTTTTGGACCCCATGGAGCCACTTATAAATGATAATGACACATTAGATAAATTAATTTAATGAAAAGGTAAAATTCACATAAACAAAAATCTTTTGGTAATTAATCATTATATGGGGTAATATAAGTAATATTTTTTACTATAAATATTCATCGGAAATCTAAAACAATTTCCTACATCATGGTATTTTTTTATAATTATTAGACATCTAATAAATTATATTATTTATGACACAATAATTATTCAGTAATTACATCATTAATAAATGATTTAAATAAATTATATAATAAATATAAAATAATAACCAAAACTTGTCCAATTTATATTGGATGATTTTATTTCGACCATGAGTCATCTTATCGTAGATCCCAATAATATTGGGACCTTTAGAAACCGAATATCCTTATATAATAAAATAATATTTTCACATTTCCTAAACAACCCCTCCCCCCCCCCCCTTATAAAAGAAGAACACTTCTAACAAATTCCTCACCTATATCATGCATTTAGGCTCCAAAAAAATATATCAAATTAATCTCCTTACATACCTCTCCTCCTCTTAGAAGCCTTAAATTAGGCAGAAGGCACTTCAAGAACTCCTTTTTGTTCAAACCAAAGGAAGTTACCCATATTAAAGGTAGTAGTTTCTCTTAACATCTTTTCGTTTATTTTTCTTCACCACCCATAATCTCTTTTTATTACTTTCTTTTATAATAACACAAGTATCCTCAATATACAATAATTTTTTTATGAGGAGGATTCAAACTACAGTTACACAATCCTCTAGCTAATGAGGGAAGAACATAATGTTTTTGTGGATGGAAAACTAACGCCTCATGAAATGATTTGTTCAATTACCTCATATCGCCTCTCATGGTGGCCATTATGATGGCACTGTATTTATATATGATATATATATTATGTTTATTATTTCTTCATGTTTCTTTATTTTTATTGTATAGCATACCTTAATGATTTCCATTATGGGTAAACGCGATAATTTCATTTATGGAAGTGCGGACTACCGCTCCCTCAAATTCATATGACTTGATAATACCATATGTGGGACGTATAAAAGATGGATTTAATGATATGATATATGATATTATACTGGAATTATAATATTCCTATGTATCATTATGTTTTAATTCTATTAAAATAAGAAATATAAATGAAAGTAGTGTTCATGCGTACGTACGACTTATAGTCCCCATGAATGGTGCATTTCATTTCTTACCCCAAAATGATACGTACTGTTAGAAATAAATGTATATAATGGATATATATTATATATATGATATCTAAATCATTGATATTATTCTGGATATAATTAACATTTGACCATGTGAACAACTTTTAACTATAAAGTGTTCATTTTTTACTCAAGTGCCAAATATCGACAAAACGAACGTTGTTAACATAAATGATTACATAATGTTTATAACAAGGTAATAAGTGATATAAAATGAATAATAAACACGAATTTTTTTAAGAAAGTATAAATTAGTATTAGTTTAATGAACTAACGGGTCAAGTAGGACAAATGGTAAGGAGTTTCCAATCTCACTTTTAATTCTCTGAGATTTCCATTGTTCGCCACATATTTATTACATGTGGTGTATTTTGAATTGCCATTTGATATATATACAATCATGATTATCTTTATAACCATGATATTTTGTGATTAATTTTGTGCTTATTGACTATTGTTCATATGACTTGATTGATTACCATGAGGTTAGGGTTAATTTCACAATATCTTCCTTATCTGAGGTTGTTATCTACTGGGATCTCTTTATCATCCACATCTATGTTTCTTAAAAATGTATTCCAAAACATTTTAAATTTTTAATAGACTATGGGATAAAGTCATTTATACCCTTGTTTTAATTGTATATTATTTTTTATAAAGGAATATTTCTATCTTTTTCCAAACGTAGTCTTTTATAACCTTTTCGACAATGTTAAGGTAAGAATGTCTTTTCTTTTAACTTATACGGTGGGTGAGGCTATTTTTCATCGTATTGACATCACCAAATCTTCCATTACATGCTAATAAAAATATTTTCAAAATAAATGTTTTATTTATAATTATGTTACTCTTAAATGATTTCAAAATAGAAAGAGACATTTTTATAAAAAAGGTTATGATTTCATCTATGTCAACATCCATTGATGGGTTTTAAGTTTATTTGAAGTTGATTTATTATGATACAAAACATCCATATTGCATTGAAGGTTTTGTGATATGATGACTATTATAAAGACACATACTTTACATACATTGTTATTACATCAGAATTGAAGCACACTTATTACAACATATAACAAAACCAGGAAAGGACCGTATAGGTATAGTGTTTTTAGAAACTGGGAAACATAAACAATTGGTTTATAAAGCATCTACACTGTCTCCCATTTATTTCATCATATCTATAGTCCCTTTTGGAATTTCGTAATTAATAACCTTCTTCCTGACCTGGGGAAAGAAAACATACAAAAGGTTGAGCTCAAATGCTCAGTAAGGGTAAACAAAAGAAATATCAATCACATCATATACATAAGAACATAACTTTTGGAAATCTTAACCTGCAATAGAAATCATAATGTCATAACATGGGATAAATCATAGTAGTGAAATGTAATCCCAATAATAATAACCTAAAACATGAAACTTAATGGCATACACACATAATCATAGAGAATCATTTCTTATTAGTCAAGTCTCATTGCCAAGACTATCTTAGTGGACAAAGTCCATTTCTGAACCGAGTTCACTCCTCATTCCATTCGTGTTTCACTGAACTGGTATAACCTGCCGTTCCAGCCATGTCTAACTCATGAGATATAAAATCATTACCCAATGCATTGGAGGGAGATATAGGTTCCACCCATCTCATAATGATATCATTCTTATGTGTGCCATAAAATCATAAACCATACATCATAGCATCACCCATGTAATAAAAATGGGAATCTTAAACATCGTGACATCATAAAACAATTCATATAAGATAAAGGAATTCATAAAAATATTTCCATCACAACATAATCAAATCCATGTAATAATAGGGATAAAAAAAGAACCTTATATTATCTTAGATGGAAAATAATTTTGATAAAACTCTTGAAACTCCATTCTTGAGGAAAATAGCCTTTCTACTTCAAAAACACTTTCCTTTCTTAAAATGTCATACAATTCTAAAATATAATTAGTTGATTAAAAATAAACTTGAAAACTTGTAGTGTAATCTTCTTGTAAATAATTTTTTAAATATCCATTCATGCGGTATAAGTTAAAAAACATTTTTCTCATACTTTTGTCAGAAAAGTCAAAAATTACCTCGTACGAAAACCGAAAAAACATTCTTTTCATATCTTTTACTAAATACTAACTGCAGGGTAAAATTGGATTTAATAAATTGTAGGTGGATGTAAATAATATTACATATTGAGGAAACATGGATTTGGATTATAAAATACACCCTAGTAAATACCAAATTATAAACAATCTCGGATAAAAATGAGATTGTGATATTTTCCTTACCTTAGGTCTGATTTGCTTCGTAAGTGTTTGAACCTCCTGTATAATGATTTAAATAATGTTATTGACTTATTCCAGAATCATTATTATTTTTATTATATCATATATGGTCATATTCTTAGCTTCTTATTAGTAATATTTCATTACTACTTGTTATTCGAGTGTTTATTACTTTTTGTTCTTATGCATGTTTTGTAGAATAAATTCTTATTTTTCTTTTTAGGTTACAGATACCTCATTTCCTGAATGGTATTAGTATAATATATATCATATTAATTCATTCAATTCATTTATATAATCATTATGCAACGGAGATCATGTAGAACGAATCACATCACATCGTGGAGACGGTATTCCGTACGTAAGCACGAGTGATGATATCGTTCCTATGATCGTGGAATTGTATTGGAGGTTATGTATACTATTTCAGAATCAATATCTCTTCACAATAATCATATATATTCATTCTCTACACCATTATACCCATCCAAGTAAGGTGGTGGTGTAAAATAGATTACACCACGGCGTGGAGACGGTATTCAGTACGTACGCACGCGCGGTGATTTCATTTTCCGTAGGATGGATAGATGGTGAAATAGGGTTGTTTCATACTTATAATAACATATCCGTATATGAGTGATACTGATGTTATTACTTCATAATGAATCAACTAAATAAGAAGAAGTGGAAGAAGAAATAAAGTTAAAATAATTGGTAACAGACATTACCTCTTCTTTGAAACGCCTCTTTGAGATCTCCTTTTAGGGCACTAAAATTGGTCTTTGAAGAAGACCATGACCTTTAGGATGTTTCTAGGGAAGTGGAGAGGTGAAATCGGCAGGGTTTGGCCAAGTGTGAAGGATCAATGTTGTGTGAGGAAGAGGGGGAGGAGGTTCCCCTTTATAAGGGAGGAGAGGGGTACCTTTGGAATAACTAAAAATATTATTTTATTATAAAGTCAAATTCGGTTTTAAATAGCGCAAAATTGATTTATTTCGAAGATAAGGTGGGGATAGGTCGAAATAATCTCATCCAATAGAATTTAGACAATTTTATGTTCCTATTTTAACCTTATCATTTAGATTTAACATTTAGTTAAATAATTTTACTTTTACCGTTTCTTCTTGTGTTCTTATACTATTAGGTTAATAAACTTACTATAATCAGCCAAACAAACCCCAAGATGTTTATTATTAATATATATAACCTTATCTAAGTCATTTGTCCGAACCTTAGATTTTTAGGAATAAAATAACAATTATTAATATATTATTTGTTTTAAAAACCATTTTATGTCAATTTTGACACTATTTAGTAATTTATTTTTGTGAAAAAAAAATAACAGAATGATTAGTTTGAAACAAGTTTATTAAATCAATACTAACATGTCATATTAACCTAAATTTTTTTTGGAATTCATAAAAAGTCTCAAATTATATTTATTTGGGTATTTATAACATCAATTATGTTAATATTTCATTAATAAGATAATTACTGCATCATCTTGTGTCATAAATAAATTAAATTATTTAAAGTCTAAAATTTACAAATAAAATATCCTTATGTATGAAATTTTTTTAGATTTCTAATTAATACTTATTTTAGAATTTATCTTATGTATAACCCTATATTTAAAATGATATACTTATTAAACTTTGATTTTAACTATTTTAACCCTTCATTAAATAAATTTATAATAAATGTCATAATCTAATCCAAGATGGCCTAAATGGTCATATTTTATTCGTAAGGTTGTTTTTGGTCGAATTACACTTTTCAAAAAGAATTAGGAAATTTGTTAGGGTAATAATAATATCATTTTTAACCTTAATTACCCTATTTACTTTCAACCGTGGTAAATAAAAGTAAAAAGATACTATTCACCAAAAATTATTCTCATTCATTGAACCTCATTTTACTTACTGACATCAACCGTGTCTCTTGGATTTTTGAGATTCCACTCATAGAAGCGGTAAAATTATGTTTTATGAAAAATTCAGTTTTTTAACTACCACTTAGTGGTTCCACTATTTATCAATAATTGAATGTTTTCAGAAAAATACCAAAATTTCACCCTAGGCTAATTTCGATATTTCGAATCCAAAAATGAAGTCCATTTTGAAAAATAAAATTTAAAAAATTTAAAAAATTGGTTATTACTATTCATAACGGCTAGTTTTAATAATATTTTAATAGCATATCGTTGTTTAGTGAAACTCGGTATTGCGTATGACGCAAGCTATCGAGGAAGGCGGTGATTTCGTGTAAAGCAATCCAAGAAAGTGAAAGATTCCTTTGATGATTTATATAACATAAAAGTCTCGGGTGTTACATTCTACCCCCCTTAAAATGAATTTCGCCCTCGAAATTCGTCACATTGTAACAAACAAATGAAGATACCTTTCCCTCATAATATCCTCAAGCTCCCATGTAGCTTCTTCTAATTGGTGGTTCCTCCATAAAACCTTCACTAAGCGAGTGGTCTTGTTCCGTAGGACTTGTTCGCTATGATCCAGAATCTCTATCGGCTGTTCTTCATAAGAAAGATCTTGCTCCAGCGGTACAACTTCTGAGCTGAGTACTTGTGAAGGATCAGGTATGTACTTTCTCAGGAGAGATACATGGAACACATCGTGAACATGAGAGAGATTCCGTGGAAGTTCCAATCGGTAATCTACCTTCCCAACACGATCCAGTATTTCGAAAGGACCGATATATCTAGGGCTCATCTTCCCCTTCTTTCAAATTCTCATGACCCTCTTCCAGGGAGATATTCGTAAAACACATTATCAACCACTTCAAACTCTAGGTATTTTCTTCGGTTGTCGGCATAACTTTTATGTTGCCTCTGAGATGCTCTTATGTGTTGTTTAATAGATCTGACATTTTCTGCCATTTCATCAATGAGATCAGATCCTAATAGCTTTGTTTCCCCAACTTCATCCCAGCAAGTTGGAGCCCTGCATTTCTTTCCATCGAGAGCTTCATAAGGATCCATCAGAATACTGGAGTGAAAGATATTATTATAAGAAAATTCCACCAAAGGTAGTTGTTGATCTCAACCACCTTTGAAATCCATAGAGAAAGCTCTCAACATATCTTCTAGAGTTTGAATTGTTCTCTCAAACTGACTGTCTGTCTGAGGATGATAAGCAGTGCTGAAACTCAACTCTGTATCCAGAGTATGCAGAAGACTTCGCAAGAATATTGAGATAAACCTCAGATCACGATCAGATATAATAGAAAGTGGTACTCCATGCAATCATACCACTTCCTTCACATATATCCTGGCAAGCTAATCCAGAGATAAATCCTCTATAATAGTGATGAAGTTTGCAGACTTTGTAAGTTAATCAACTATGACCCAGATAACATTATTGCCTTTGGATGTTTTAGGAAGTCCGGTGACAATGTCCATAGTGATGTTTTCCCATTTACATTCGGGTATGGGTAATGGTTGTAACATCCTCTTAGACTTCTGTCTCTCAGCTTTAACTTGCTGACAAACCATGTATCGAGAGACATATTCAGCAACATCACTTTTCATGCCATCCCACCAGAAGAACTCTTTTAGGTCCCTATACATCTTCGTGCTTCTAGGATGAATAAAGAATGAAGAACTATGAGCCTCATCCAGCAGCTCCTTATTTAATTCGGGGATGAGAGGAACAGAAACCTGATTCCTGAACTTTATTATCCCATCACAATCAAGGTTGAATTCAGGAACATTTCTCACCTTCTTTTGTAACTCTACATCTTCTTTCTGTGCCTCTTTAATATTCATATGAATAGATGGTTGAACATTAATTTGAGAAAGATATGATTTTTACCCTTTCATTATAATTCCAAGATCCATCCTTTGTAAATACATAAATATTGGATCTTTTGTGATCCTCATCATGGATAAACTGGAATGGTCTTGTCGACTTAATGCATCTTCCACCTTGTTTGCTTTCCCAGGGTGGTAATGGATTGAGCAGTCGTAATCCTTAATCATCTCCAACCATCGTCTTTGGCGCATATTCAGCTCCTTTTATGTGAAAATATACTTTAAACTTTTATTATCAGTATAAATGTCACACCTTTCTCCATAAAGATAATGCCCCCAAATCTTTAATGCAAAGATTACCACAGCTAACTCCAAATCAGGAGTTCGGTAATTTTGCTCATGTATTTTCAATTGTCGTGAGGCATAAGCTATCACCATATCATTTTTAATAAGAACACACCCCAATCCCTTCTGGGATGCATCACTGTAGATCACAACCCTTTCTCCACTACAAGGCAGTGTGAGCACAGGTGCACTGGATAACCTTCTTTTCAACTCCTTGAAATTCTCTTCACATTCCTCCGTCCAAACAAACTTAACTCCTTTCCAAGTCAACTTGGTGAGTGGATTAGATAATCGTGAAAAATCATTCTCCAAACGTCGATAATATCCAGCCAAACCAAGAAAACTTCGGATCTCACTTACTGTTGTTGGTCTCGACCATCTTTCGGTAACCTCTGTTTTTGCTGGATCCACAGATATCCCCTCTTTTGAGTTATGTGACCCAAAAATGAAACTTTTTAAAGCCAAAATTCACACTTGGTAAATATGGCATAAAGATTATCCTTTCTCAGGGTATTCAATATAATTCTCAAGGGATCTTCATGTTCGTCCATTCTCTTTGAATATAGAAGAATATCGTCTATAAAGACTACCACAAACAGATCAAGATATTCTCTAAAGACTCTATTCCTCAGATCCATGAAGATAGCAGGGGAATTAGTAAGACCAAATGGCATCACTATAAATTCAAAGTGTCCATACCTAGTACGGAAAGCCGCCTTTGGTATATCCTCCCTTTTGACCCTTAATTGATGATACCCTAAACAAGGATCAATCTTGGAAAATTATTGAGCTCTGCGTAGTTGGTCAAATAAGTCATCAATGCATAGGAGAGGATATTTGTTCTTGATAGTGATCTTGTTATGTTCTCGATAATCAATGCAGAGTCTCATTGATCTATCTATCTTCTTAAAAAAAAGAACAGGTGCTCCCCAAGGTGATGCACTAGGGCGTATGAACCCCTTATCAAGATTCTCTTGGAGTTTCTTCATCAATTCCTGCAACTCAATTGGGGCCATTCTATATGGTGTCTTTGAAATAGGCAAAGCACCCGGTACGAGTTCTATTGAAAACTCAACTTCACGATTTGTTGGAAGACCCAATAATTCCTCTGGAAAGTCATCCTCAAAATCCCGTATAATGGGCATATTCTTAATCGTGAGTTTCTCACCGACCATTTGAGATAAATAACCTTCATTTAGTGGAATCAAGACCCATCAGATGGAAGAAATTTCCACTGGAAGGTTATGTTCATCCTTACATTGATAGACGATCATAGCTTGATCTAGTATATGAAATGTGACTTCCCTTATTTGGAAATTGATATGAGCTCCATATAAAGAAAGCCAACCCATGCCAAGAATCACATCAAATTCCACTATAGGAAGGATCACAAGATTTGCAGGAAGCACTTTCCCACAAACTTCGATCGGAGAAGAATTATAAACTTTTGATGCGACTGTTGTGCCATTAGGGGTTGTCACAGCTAACTCAACATCTAATTGTTGAGGTAATACGGTGATATCCTTAGAAAATTCTTCAGAAATAAAATAGTGTGTGGATCCAGAATCAAATAAAACATTTTCTACTTTAGAGTGGATGGTAAGTGTACCTTTCACCACATTGTTATCGCACTCCACATCGCTGATAGAAATTGCATGTGACTTTCCTTTCCCTTTAGCTTTAAGGGTTTTTTGACATCGACAATCATCATAAACCTTTAGATTTGGGAATTGATTGGCATAATTCCCCATCTCCTTGCACTTGAAACATTGAAGTGTAGTAGGTTCATTCTATGAATCCCTTTCTTTTTTTTCATCATTAGACTTATTCTTCCCATCATTTTGGAATTCAAATGCCCTCTGACCTTCCTTTCCGCATTTGAAACATTTACTTGTCCCGTTAAGAGAACTCCATCCATGTTTCTTTCCACACATTGAGCATAAGGGAAAGCTCGTCTTCTTTTCAGTGTGCTCTTTAGAATTTCCTTTGAATTCCATTTTCCTCTTCTTATCAAACCCATATGACTGATTGGTTACTCCAATCTCCATATAAACTTTGAGAGCACATCGAACAATATCCTCATAGCTATTGAAGTCCCTTATGGCTAACGTCCTTCGAAGAATCTATTTTAAGCCACAAAAGAATCGATCGATCTTACTCTCTGGTTGGATAATAATACCAGAAGCGTACCTTGCAAGTCTTGTAAAATTTGATTCATAGGTACCAAAAGATTCATCATCCTTTTTCTTTAGTTAAAGAAACTCCGTCTCCATCATTGTTCGGAGAATATGAGGGAAGTACTTATTGAAAAATAAGTTCTTGAACTCATCTCATTCCATGGACTCAATTTCATCCCTTTGACTCGTATTTTTAATAAGATTCCACCATTGATCAGCATCACCATCCAAACGATACACTACTAAGATGACTTTATCATGTTCAGAACATTGAAGAACGAAAAAAAACATTTCAGTAGTACTAATCCATTGTTCAGGAACTAATGGATCAGTAGACCCACTAAATGAAGGTGGATGTTGTCTCATGAAAGATTCAATAGAATGTTGCTCCTTCCTTTGCTCATTTGGAAGTCTTGATTAATTCATAGCTTGAGAATGTTGTGTGAGCATGGCTAAAAGTTTTTTCATTCCAACTCCCATAACGTTTGGTTGCCCAGGGGGACAATCATTGCATTGCCCGTCGCATTCCGCATTAACACGGTTCTTTCGGGTTCTAGCCATTGACTAAAACCAAGAAGAATAGTGTGAGTAACACTAATTATAATAGGAAAACCACATAATCAAGAATAAAATTTCACACTTAAGGTCTTATCCTAGGTTATTCATGGCCATTTCTAAAACACTAAGATTTTTTTCTATGCTTAGACTTATCCTTAGGGTTCTTACTGTGGCCTTCACAAACTAGTTTCCAATGGTTGACTATACCTTTCCTATGATACCAACTATAACGACTCATACTTTACATACATTGTTATTACTTCAGAATTAAAGCACACTTATTACAACATATAACAAAAACAGTAAATGACCGTATAGGTATAGTGTCTTTAGAAGCTGGGAAACATAAAAAATTGGTTCATAAAGCCTCTACACTGTCTCCCATTTATTTATTCATATCTATAGTCCCTTTTGGAATATCTTACTTAATAACCATCATCATGAACATGGGAAAGAAAACATACAAAAGGGTGAGCTCAAATGCTCAGTAAGGGTAAAAAAAGAAATATCAATCACATCATATACAAAAGAACATAACTTTTGGAAATCATAACCTGGAAAATAAATCATAATTTCATAACATGGGATAAATAATAGTAGTGAAATGTAATCCCAATAATCATTACGTAAAACATGAAACTTTGTGGAATACACACATAATCATAGAGAATCATTTATTATTAGTCAAGGCTCATTGCCAAGACTATCATAGTGGACAAAGTCCATTTCTGAACCGAGTTCACTCCTAGTTTCAGTCCTGTTTCACTGAACCGGTTTAACCTGCCCTTCCAGCCATGTCTATCCCATGAGATATAAAATCTTTACCCAATGCATTGGAGTGAGATATAGGTCCCACCCATCTCATAATGATACCATTATTATGTGTTCCACAAAATCATAAACCATACATCATATCATAACCCATGTAATAAAAATGGGAATCTTAAACATAGTGACATAATAAAACAATTCATATAAGATAATAGAATTCATAAAAATATTTCCACCACAACATAATCAAATCCATGTAATAATAGGGATAAATATATAACCCTATATTATCTTAGATGGAAAATAATTTGGATAAAATTATTGAAACTCCATTCTTGAGGAAAATATCCTTTCTACTTCAAAAACACTTTTCCATTCTTAACATGTCATACAATTATAAAATAAAATAATTTGATTAAAAATAAACCTGAAAACTTTTAATGGAATCTTCTTGGAAATAATTTTTTAAATATCCATTCATGTCGTTTAAGTTAAAAAAAATTATTCTCGTACTTTTGTCGAAAAAGTCAAAAATTACCTCGTATGAACAATGACATAAGATTTCTTTCATATCTTTTACTAAAAACACACAGAAGGGTAAAATTGTATTTAAGAAATTGTAGGTGGCTGGAAATAATATTACATATTGAGGAAACATGGATTTGGATTATAAAATACACCCCAGTAAATACCAAAGTATAAACAATCTCAGATAAAAATGAAATTGTGATATTTTCCATACCATAGGTCCGATTTTCGTTGTAAGTGTCCGAAACTCCTGTATAATAATTTAAATAATGTTATTGACTTATTCCAGAATCATAATTATTTTTAAGATATCATATATGTTCATATTATTAGCTTCTTATTAGTAATATTTCATTACTACTTGTTATTCGGGTGTTTATTACTTTTGGTTCTTATGCGTGTTTTGTCGAATAAATTATTATTTTTCATTTTAGTTTATGGATACCTCATTTCCCGAATGGTATTAGTGTAATATATATCATATTAATTCATTAAATTCATTTATATAATCATTATGCAATGAAGATCATGTAGAACGAGTCGCATCACATCGTGGAGACGGTATTCCGTACGTACGCACGAGTGATGATATCGTTCCTATGATTGTGGAATTGTATTGGAGTGTATGTATACTATTTTAGAATCAATATCACTTCAAAATAATCATATATATTCATTATTTACACCATTATACCCATCCAAGTAAGGTGGTGGTGGAAAATAGATTACACCACGGTGTGGAGACGGTATTTCGTACGTACGCACGCGCTGTGATTTCATTTTCCGTAGGATGGATAGATGGTGAAATAGGGTGGTTTCATACTTATAATAACATATCAGTATATGAGTGATACTTATTTTATTACTTAATAATGAAACAACTAATGATGAAGACGTTAAAGAAGAAATAGTGTTGAAAGAATTGGAAACGGACATTACCTCTTCTTTGAAACGCCTCTTTTAGATCTCCTTTTGGGCATTAAAATTGGTCTTTGAAGAAGACCAGGACCACCAGTATGTTTCTAGGGAAGTGGAGAGGATAAATGGGCAGGGGTTGGCTGAGATGGAAGGCTCAAAGTGGAGTGAGGAATAGGGGGAGTAGGTGCCCTTTTATAAGGGAGGAGAGGGGTACCTTTTGAATAACTAAAACTATTATTTTATTATAAAGTAAAATTCGGTTTTAAATAGATCCAAATTGATTTATTTCGAAGATAAGGTGGGTATGGGTATAAATACTCTCATCTAATATAATTTAGACATGTTTAGGTTCCTATTGTTACCTTATCATTTAGATTTAACATTAAGTTAAATAATTTTATTTTATCGTGTCTTCTTGTGTTCTTGTACTATAAGGTTAGTGAACTTACTATAATCAGCCAAACTAACCCCAAGTTGTTTATTATTAATATATATAACCTTATGTATGTCATTTTTCCGAACCATAGTTTTTTAGGAATAAAATAAAAATTACTAATATAATATTTGTTTTAAAAACCATTTTATGTCAATTTTGACACTATTTAGTAATTTATTTTTGTGAAAATCATAACAGAATGATTAGTTCGAAAAAAGTTAATTAAATCAATACTAACATGTCATATTAACCTATAAAAGTAGTGGAATTCATAAAATGTCTCAAATTATATTTATTTGGGTATTTATAACATGAATTATGTCAATATTTCATTAATAAGATAACTACTACATCATCTTTGTGTCATAAATAAATTAAATTATTTAAAGTCTAAAATTTACAAATAAAATATCATTATGTAGTAAATATTTTTATATTTCTAATGAATATTTAGAGTCGAATTTATCTTATGTATATCCCTATATTAAAAATTATATACTTAATAAAATTTTATTTTAACTATTTTAAGCCTTTTTAAAATAAATTAATAATAAATGTCCTAATCTAATCAAAGTGGGCCTAAATGGTCATATGTTATTCCTAAGGTTGTTCTGGGTCGAATTAAACTTGTCCAATAGAATTAGGACATGTGTTAGGGTAATAATAATATCATTTTTACCCTTAATTACCCTATTTATTTTTAACCGTGGTAAATAAAAGTAAAAAAGTTACTATTCACCAAAAATTAACATCATCTCATTGAACAACATTTTACTTACTGAAATCAACCGTGTCTCTCGGATTTTTGAGAATCCACTCAAAGAAGAGGTAAAATTAAGTTTTAGGAAAAATTTAGTTTTTTAACTACCACTTAGTGGTTTCACTATTCATCAAAAATTGAATGTTTTCAGAAAAATACCAAAATATCACCCTAGGGTAATTTCGATATTCCGAATCCAAAAATGAATTCCATTTTGAAAAATAATTTTTTAAAATTTCAAAAAGTGGTTATTACTATTCATAACAGCTAGTTTTAATAATATTTTAATAGCATATCGTTATTTAGTGAAACTCGGTATTGCGTACGACGTAAGCTATCGAGGAAGGTCACAATTTCGTGTAAAGCAAGCCAAGGAAGGGAAATATTCCTTTGATGATTTATATAACATAAAAGTATCGGGTGTTACAAATATGCATGTGTTATTCTTATACCATTCATGGTTTATGGAAAATGTTTTTACATTTCATATGCTAGTTTTAATATGAATGTTTATGTTATATTTCAACCTTTTCATTTGATGAATGTATTAGACTAGTATGTTCCAGGTTGGGGACCGGTAAAAGTACGCCCTACGGGATGGGGTCCGGTTATTGTAGACCCTCAAGGATGGGTTCCGGTTAGAGAGGCTCTCCGGGATGGCGTCTAGTTACAGAGGCTCTCTAGGTTGGAGTTCGTTTAAAGAGGCTCTCCAGGATGGATTCCAGTTACAAAGGCTCTCTGGGTATGGGTCTGGATACAATTAGCCCATAGGTCCTGGAACAAGGCCTTCACACTGAAATTAAAGTTTGGTATTATAAATTCCCTCATTATGAACATAATATTTAGGGATCATGTTGTCATTCTACTAGTAGAATACCCATGACTACGGTTTAAAATGGCATTATTTACTCAGCTCATACTCTTTCCGTAAAAGTATTCATGTTTATTTTTTGTAAAGGCATGTGGTTTCAATTATTCACCATGATTAATATTTATGTTATCTTTTTTTGTATTTATTACCCTTACTGAGCATTTGAGCTCACCACTTTCTTATTTTTTATTTTTTCCAAGGATTCCACAAAGTGTATTATGAGTGATATATAGGGTTATTCTAAGGGAATAATGGTGTTCATAAAGTATTATTTATGTTGTCTTGTATGTTATAATGTTTAATTTAACATTCATGTATGTAATCTATTTTCCAATACTGCTAAACTGATCGGTCCTTCGGTACATTATTTCTTGTAATCATGCCAATGTATTAAAATAATGCGCCGACTCTGGGTAACTGGGGTCAGGGCGTTAAAAATTTAGAATTATAAATGGGGATTAGATCACACAAATCAAACATCCCACCTGAATAATGGATCAATCATTGTTGAATAACACATCTAATTAAGATGAAGATGATGATGTAATTGTTCTCATTGTTTTCACCATGATTATCCTCCATAATTTTTTCATTGATCCTCTTTACTATTCATCTGGGGCCATTATTCTTCTCCTCATCTCAATGCTCCTAGGGTTATACACCTTACACATGGATTCCTCCATAAAATTGTATTTATATATAGGATAATTTGGTTAGGATTATAGAATATATTAATAAATAAAATTAATTTATTCAACTAACATTACCACAAATGGGTGCCTCAACCATGCCTCTTTTTCTAGCCAAAAATATATTACCCCATTGGTAAACCCAATGTTCTATTGTTAACATTGGTATCTGATTTTTGAGATGAGACTCCGTTTGTGAGTTATTTTTATATTTCATAAAAAATTGTCTTTCTATAAAATAATGTATAATATATTTTTGTTATAACCAAACTGAGCTCATCAAGGTTCTAAAATTTCCACAATCAATTCACCCAGCTCTAAAAATATTATTAGAAATATTAAAAATTGATATAAAAATATTTTCTCCTAGAATGTAAATAAAAATATAAAAGTAGTGTCAAATATGATAATATATTTTTCTAAAACCCAAAAATAAATTTATCGGATTTAATATTAATAAAATCATTATATCATTGTTTAACCCACATAATAAACAAATTTTAGCCATAACTAGGGAATAAATTTTTATTCACTATACTTTTTCTAATGACTAAAAATAATATCAAAAAAATTATATTTTACTAATTATTCTTTTTGTAAATATAAAATCATTTTAATTGGATAAATTTTACATAAATGTAAGAAGTTATCTTTTATAATATGTACGGCCCCCAATGAAAACACATTTTAGGAAATATAATAATTATGAATAAATAATTTTTCACTCTTATTGATTTATTTGTAAATAAAATAATAGGAATTTTATAGTATATTATTGAAAAATAACTCCATACATTTCCTTATATGAATTTATAAATAGATATTAATTTAGGCCTTTAAGAAAAAATACATTAAAGGAAAAAATCAATTTTTACATAGAATGATTTTTAGTCATAAGGGTATACTTATGCCAAAATAATGTATCCTGAGGATTCTCATTAAATTATATATATTAATTCTAATTAAAAGAATATTTCATAAATTATTTATAATATCCAAAAATAATTGACCTTTTTTTTGTAAGGGAATGAATATTTTTTTTTAAAATGATATTTGTCACTATAATGTAAAAAATATCATTCTAAATAAATATTCTTGAAAAATAACTCTAAGAGAATATGGAAATAATGATTTCATAAATGAAATTAATCCCCTGAAATAAAATTTTATATAATGTTTGAAATTAAATTTTATTTTCTCGTTCAAAAAAATGGATAAAAAGGTTTTTTTGATGAAAACTAATTTTTGAGCCCTAAAATAATTGTGTTAATCATTTAATACATACATTTACATATTAATAAATTCAATCTCGCATTATATAACTTTTATAACTTTCATTCATAATGTTTTTTGATTAATACCTTACAATTTAATTGATATGTTATAAATATATATTTTATTATGTTTCATATAGTCTCTGTGTTCTCTGTTATGTATGCTATCAAATTGTTATAATTTTATGTTGAAAAAATATATTATGGAATGTAATGGATTTATAGATTTTCAAAGGATTGGAAATAGAAAAGATGATATTATTGAGTTGTCATGGAAATTTTAATGAACTAATTTTTAGGTATCTATGTTTCTAAAGACAATAAACCTCTATGGGACAGGCTTGAATCATAACGAAGTTTAATCAGTGATCATTAAACATTATTCAATATTTCTATGTATTACACTTAAGTCACCACATGTATGGTATGTTCATCAAATAATAGTAGACCCTAATCTAATTTTCTAATTCTGATATCCTTTACCATAACAAAAACAATGTTTCAGTAACACTGTTTTCCATATAAATCACGTAGACTCCTCATAATTTCATAAATAAAAAATTGATCCCAACTATAATACATAGAACTTGTATAACTTGTTCTCAACCCATATACACTGGAATAACATAATGGGTCTATATTGATGGTTTATGGGGAAATCAACACCCACATCCAATAAACCATTAGTTTGTGTCTAACACTATGGGAATAAATCACCCAAAAGACTGGAAATACCATAATTATTACTAGGATAAAAAAATTTAACCACTAATAAATACATCAAAAAATTAAACCCATATCATGTAACACACCAAAATGATTGAATATTTAATAAAAATATAATTTTTTTAAAAAAATACAATATTAAACTCCATTGAAGAATCTCGTTCCATTGAACCAAAATAATACTATCAAGAAAACTCCCCAAACCCCCTTAAGACCTGTAAATCAAATTTTAAAAAATTTTGGTTGAGAATAGGTCGACACATTGTATGATCATCCTCAAAACCTCTACTTAATATATAGATGATGTATATTTATTTCTCATTGAATAAAATAATATTTCTTACAAAAATATATATTCCTATACTAATACTCATTCTTATGAAGTTACACTCACAAAAAATTACATTCAAATCTAAAAAATTCTATTAATGAATATAGAAGAAAATGGTACCATGTTCCACGTCCCCTTACTTTTTTACACTCAATCCCCAAACAATAAACATTATAGTCAGGCCATTAATACCATATCTGCATAAACATATTCATATATTCAAAAATAACATATAAATATCATTAAATATAACAAAAAAATTACAGAACACCATCCATATAATAAAACCTCAACTTCACATTAGTATCCAACCATAGTACGTTATCATGAAAATGAACAAAATAAACATTATGTACACCTACATTTATAAATTACCTCCATCATATAGAAAACCATAATATTATCCTCTCTATAACAATGATAATGATGAAATCTATCTATTAAAACACAATCATAACATCCTTTGGAAGAGAGTTTAGGTATGAGGTACTTTTCATTACATTATTCTTTCACCATCATGGATCATGGGGAACCCAAATGATACCCAAAACCAGTGGAAAAAATCATGTTAATCATATTGGGTATGGTGTGTTTCAATTAATAGTAAAATACTATATACATAAGATAGCTAAGACATTATTTTGACATATCAGTATCAAAAAATAATTCCATAATATCCCAACAACATAACGACATCTCCACTATAACCCATATCAACTACAACCACCCCATCACATCAGTGATCCCCCATATCCAACAAAAAACCAAATCACTATCCATTAATTACTATTTAGTAATATTATCATGAAATTTTGGGTTTAACATTTCCATCCTTATTATTTGAATTACATAAATAATTATCCATAATTAATAACAAACAACTCATAAACCAAAGTCATTCGTTTTATATTATAGAGATGTTATTTATTAATTAAATAGTGTTAAACAAAAATATATCTCATTTAAATTCGTCTTGATACACATAAATAAAATTACTAATCCTATAATCTTCCATTCCATTCAACCGAGTGACTATAAAACACCCCAACAGATCCAATAATCACAAAACAATATTCTCTATAGTTTTTATGATAATAACTATCATTGTAACCATTAAAACCAATACATGTTTTTGTACCATCCATTTATACATATATATATCATTCCAATACCAAAACCATGAAGCCACAACCCCCAAAAATGTCCTTGTATGAAAATCAATTGAAACATAATGAGAATTGATAAATAAATTAAAAACAGTATAAGACCACTATTAACCACAATAATTTATAATATAGACATAAATATTTTATGAGAATCTTAATCCTCATTACTAATTCTCGATTGTAGAAGTATTAAATACATTAATATATGGATGTTATTTAACCTTTATAAGGTGTTCTTCCAATTATTATTACTAGTAGTAAAAATATAATATAAAACACAAATAATATATATCCATGGTGGTCAAATTCATGAAATAATAAAAAATTTATATGTCATTGAAAAATCATTCGACAATTATTCTTGCATAATTTTTTTAATAGGTTAACATTCCTCATTAACCTGATGAAAACGGTGATAAAACCATGATTTACACAACATAAAATAGTGTAAAAGAATATAATACGACATCCTAAAATTAAATATTTTATTGTAGTGTGAAAAAGTGAGAATTTGGTTCTAAATTTCCAAGACCCCATATAATATAATTGAGTCAATCAAATTTGGATCGTGTGATATGATGTATATGGGGAGGATCAACAAATATTGAGGGATAAATAACTCAAAGAACAAAGGGACAACCTAAATATGAAATATTAAATATCACAACATGTGGTGATTCTTTGAGTCTCTCCTCTTTAAGGCTTGGCCATCCTTATTTATCCTTCTATTAAATTCATTCATTTTACATATAATTCATTTAATAACCTTTGAAATCCTAAAAATGTCGATTTAAAATCACCTCATGAAACTCAAATTTACATTCATAATGTCGTAAAAATATTTTATTCTTGTGTGATTTAAACATCCACTTTATATCATTAAAATAAATTCTTATTGAGATTAAAACACCTAAAATATTTTCTAAGACAAGAACATTACATAAATAAATAAAGCATAATAAAATAAATTTTCATTACAAAACTCTGAAAATGATTCATATTTGATTTAAAAAATCCTTACATATATCTATAGACTTGTATGCAAATGGATTTCATGATGAAATGATTGCCATGAAATTATAAGCATTTTTTTGAGAAATAATTATATAAACTATGACTCTTATGGGAATCATAATCTGAATTTAATTAAATTAAATGACCCATATTGAAATTAAAAAATTACTATTCTCAAAAAAAATGATCCTTATTAACATTCAATGAATACTATGGTAAAATATATTATAGGGAATTTTCCACAAAATATAGAATATCACCTTTGTAATTTCCAAATAACTCTTAATTATTTGAATTTCGGTAATGGAAGGTGTCTTATAGTTTCAATTTAATTTTAATGGATACCCATGATTAATATTGTGCAATTAGTCTTACTATAATAGAAAATACCTATGAATGGAGAGACTCTTAGGATGCAATTGTATACACTTATGGAATCAATCATTCTGTGTGATTCTATACACAACCAAAATTATAACTATAACATAAAAATAAAAATACTTTTATTATTTATTTATTATATATTGCTTTATTTAATCAATTCCAAAAAATAGGAAACAATTTTATAAAAACAAAAATAATCGATATCTACTTAAATCACTACAATACACCCTTAGATGTCCCAAAACCAAATAATTGGAAATAAGAATTCTTAATACAAATTTAGACACATCCAATTTAGATAATATTCATAATGGCGAAACCACTTGATGGATTTGAAAATTATTTTCCAAAATATATTATTTTATTAAAAAAATAATAACATAATAGATACATGGTATTACATTAAAAAAAATCCCATCACCATTGTTTTTCATATTCTAGGATGTATTATACAACATTTAGTGGGGTAATACTATTTTACAAGTGTTCTGATATCAATTTTTGACAACCAATATTTTCTTGATATTCCTAGATACTTCACATATGAATTTTATTCCACTATAATTACTTATCAGGTTATGAATCATTTATATGTCTGTATCATAACATGAATTTCAATATTCATCATAGAAATCCAATGTGGATAAAAAAATTGATATTATATTTTTGATAGGGAATTGATACAATTTAATTGGTTATTTCAGGACTAATACTAATTTATAAATACAAAAAACACTTGATCTACATATTTCATTTAGTTAAATTCATCTGATGGGAAACCCATATATCATATATCATCCTTACATTTATTGAAATCAAACAATAATAATTTTTTTTTGAAAACTATGGATATGGGTTGTTTCATATATACTCATGTTGAAGAATGTTATTGGTAATATTAATCATATTGTTTGGTAAAAACCCTTTTCAATTTCATTAAAATGATTTTATTTACAATAATAATTTTGAAAAATCATTTCAAATATGATATTATGAATTATTAAATTGTCTTGGATTGGCCTTTAATTTTATAGGGAGTCAAGAAGACTCCCATCTATATATTATTTTCCATTTGATGCACCACCACTAAAACATTTTTATTTATCCCTCCACTATTGGAGAGATATTTCAAAAATCATCACATTTTCCCTACATGAATGTTTTTTTAAAAAATTAAGCTATTCATCATGTTTTACCTCTTCCATTTTCATTTAAGACACCTCAAACCATTTAATCCTTGCTGAGTCTTCCTCTATGTGAACATCCATTTTTCTAAAACCGTGGTCATATTTATTTTTTCCATGAATATCTATGTAAATTATCTCTATTATTTATTTCATTAGAGTTTCATCAATAGAGAGTAGTACACAACTAATTATATACCATTACTTTTTTTTCTATAGTAACAGTTGTTTTTAAAATAACACCTTTTCTTTCTGAGAAATGTCTCTTAACATATCTCTTAAGAATATAGTAATTATTTATGAAATCAATGTCCCTAGTATATTTAAAATTTATATACATGTATTCATATTTTGAAAAAAATAAAAATCAGTCTTAACATTCATAACTCACATGAATAATTATTTATTAACATATTACTGCAACATGTTTTATTCCTCCTTTGATTTCTCCTGATTATACCAATCTTTATAAAGTATCATGAATAAAACTTTATTGTCAAATTTTCTCTACCATCTTATAAGAGACATATATTGATTATAAATCAATAATAATATATTAATTTTCTATATCTAAAAATTGATGCTTTTCTACTATACATATTGATTTTATTGTGAAAGGATTTCTTATATTCTCCATTAAAGTCATGTACTATAACCTTAACAAAACTTCCCTATTTACTATGTCCATATTTTTTAATTAATAATCCTTTTTTCAATAAAAATGTTTAATTATATTCAAAATAATAACACCTCATCATGTTTTTTTAGAGAGATAGTTTTTTATTTTTGGTCCCTCTCTATGGACATCTATTTTCCCCACTCTTATTAATGTTCTCTAATTTAATATCATTGTCCATTCATATATGTTCCCATTATCAAGTTGTAACCAATTAAATTCCAACTCTAATTTCACAAATCATTGACTTTAGAAATCCAAATCAACATTTAATATTAAATGATCTATAAGAATAAACTTTGTGAGATCCTCCACCCCATACATGTATTGGATAACATTATTTTTCTGAATGGAGTTTTTTGGATCAATTACTTGAAACTATTTTCATGTCGTTAATTGTCGCGACCCGACCCATACCAAGGCTCTAGACGAAACTACCCCAAGCCTGCCTGCATAGGCCAGGGGCTGGCAACTAGCTATCAAGGCATAACAAACTCGAGGAGGCTTTTTCCTATGTATCTGTACACACACACACACTCATCCAACTCAATGCATACGTGAAAGAGAATAGTAATCAAGATACCCCACTGATATATATATATATAAACCACAAATATTCATCGACCACAAATCATGACAAGTACATAATATTAAACTAAATAGGAAAGGGGGAAAATGCATACCCAACCAGAAAAGTGCCGCACCCCGATAATAAGTGGAAAATTATATCATTTGAGAGAGCCCCGCTCCTAGATCCCAATCTAAAACCACCACATATGGTCCAATTACACCGTATACCTATGATCCTCTGATTTCATGATCATCCTGTCTGTCTTCTTCATGGGAACACTGAGAGGGGGGAAAGCCCAAGCATGGGTGAGTATTAAAATATTCAGTAGTATGAGCCTAAGTCTCAAGGTAGTATAAAGTGTGGCACTAATGATGGAAGTAGTAGATATAACAAGGTACATTAAAATGGTACTGCTAATCCCATCAAAAAAGTGATTTATACTCGTCCAAACACAGGGAACTAAAAACACCAATAAGTAGAACTTCTCATCGAGTCTTCTCTAAATTCTGTATAAGTGTAGACTCATCCAACAACGATAATCTAGACATGGAAAGCATGTGGAATACAACGTACATCTTCTCCTTTCTTGGAAGGAGTGTAACCAAATCCCATTGAATGGATACATTAATATGATATATCCATATGCTCAACTAAAGAAGAGCACATGAGAGAGTAAGAGGATATTCATATCATGGGATCAGCCTAGGATAAGAGTCTCCAATAGTTATAGATGTAAACACCACCGATAACCAGCATTCCACACATCTTCCATGAACTGCATGTTAATGGGGATTCATAACCACACCTTGATATTATCCACTTAGGGTGGTTATGTCTCACCCACACAGTTTTAGGTCCTATCACAAGGACCCATCATGGTGGGAAAATAACCCCTCTTTCTTGAGTGTTCAATGTCACGTTTAGTACGTATCTTCACTATACCACAAAAATAAGAGATCCGGTCACAACGTCTTGAACCCACAAACCATTACAACTATAGGATATACATAAAAAATTCATCGAAGAATGCCATTTCCCAGCCCAGCTGGTGGGTATTATTTAAACGATATCGATGAATTCCAAAACCCAGCTGAGATGGAGGGTAATACCTAAAAGATCAACTAGTGAATGCCACTACGATGCCTTGAAGTAGGGTAAGCATGAAAGAGAACACCGAAGACCATTGCCCAGCCTCACTTGATGGTAATCCCCAAAGAGAACATCAAACACCACTGCCCAGCATCGTTGGAGAGTAACCCAAAAATATTACGGAGAACATCACTTCCCAGTCTCGTTGGAGGGTAATCCGAAAAGATAATGGCAAACAACACTGCACATCATCATTGAATGCTAAGCCGGGATTGCTCTGGGGATTCTGAAAACATCACAGCCATCATTGTGATCATCAAGAATCACCTCAGACTGGAACCACACTCATAAAATCTATCATTTTATCTCAAAATCCACTATATAGGGAACTATCGAATTGTACATGGAGAAAAACGCATAATAGGCTACTCTCATGCCACAATCTGAGTTCATAAGAAATAGATACAAGAGGTATCTATAATCCCGATTCCATATTCCACCCAGAGGTGCCTCGTACCCAGTTGGTCACATGGCCTCAAGCACATCTCACCAAATTCCAAAGGCTGCCAACTAGCTATGAGGGCCTTAGGTGTGCTATTGGGGAAAATATTCCATAATTTGTAGAGTACAATGTGGAAATAGATAACACATGAAATAGCAGAAGCAGTATATGTCCAACGACAGTAAACAGTGAACAACTAAAACTGTAAACAACTGGATCACACAGATATATATATATGAAATGATGCATGATACATATAAGTCTAGAAAAGCATCCAAACAAGACACAATGTTGAATACAATAATAAACCAAAGTAAAAAAAATAAAAATAGATAAAAAACTCCTCATCATCGCAGGCCTCGGCTTGGTCCCATTCTCTCCTGCTCTAATGCAAGCCATGTACCTGAAGTAGAAGGGTTCTTTCCATTATCTATTCCTGCAACAATATAATCAGTTTGGGCCCAAAAGCCTATCCCAAATAGGGTGTGAGACTAAATCCCAGTAGGCAACCACCCAAAGATCTGTGCCTAATAGTCCGTGATTATATGGTAGGTAAAGTACATTAAATAGTAAACGGTATTCCGTAAACAATAGTACATAGCAGTAAACAACCCACAGATAAAACAAGTAACAGTGAAGCAAACGGCTAACCATAACCAGGAAATACCTCTAAGATGTAATCACATCCACCCCTCTGGTCATATCCAAGAACTACCAAAAACCCTCTAAACGGTACACACAACCTAACACCTCTAGTTTTGTTATAAAAATTTATAAGACTCTATGAGGAAGCACGCTCAATCAATTCCTCGTATAGTCTATGGTGGTTAGGGAATCTTTGAGGAAGAACACAAGGTCAATTCCCCTTATATCCCGAAAGTCTAGAGACACTCTGACGAAGCTCACTCGATCAATTCCTCCTATAGCCTCAGGTCGATCATAGACTCTCTGAGGAAGCTCAATCAGTCAATTCCTCCTATATCCTGGAATGGTTTAAAGAAATTCTAACAAGACAAAGACTCTACGAGGAATCCCACTCAATCTATCCCCTTATATTAAATAAATCTCAACACTCTTTGAAGAATCTCACATGGTATATCCTCCTTTAGTCTATAATATCTAAGACTCTCTGGGAAGCTCACTCAGTCTATCCCCTATAGTCTATAATGTACAAGACTCTCTATGGAAGGTCACCAGTATATACCCTTATAGTCTATAGCACCAAGTTCTCACAGACCCATTCCATTCAGTGAATAATAATGCTATATGGCCAAATTAAACCTATAGAACTACTTTTTTATCCATTCTACAACATAACAAGCATGTCATGGAATAACACTCCATCATATGGTCACAAGGCATGGAAAACAGGTATAATGGGCCAATGGCTGAACAAGACCAAAAGTTTTTAAATAGAACATGTCATGGAAAAACATCCAAGAATATAAATTATCCTCATATGTCACCATATTACTTCTACACAAGCATACAAGTAAGGGAGGAAAACAACAGGGGTAAAATAAGAAACACTCAATACCCCGTTCAAGGGTATTGGTGGAATTTCCACATAAAACTCAATAACCATAAACGGAAAGGCACAAACCACCCACCTTGATGCTAGGAGATTGATAAAATTGAAATATGAGGCTTGAATCTACATAGAACGTCGTAGATCTAAGAAAACGCACAAAAAGTTCAACCCATGATAAGAAGAAAAAGAAGAGGAATTGGAAAACTACGCTCTAGGAGAATGAATATATTACCACTAAGGTTCCAATGAAATTGGCGGTAGTCAATTTGGAGAACAGATGGAGGATCTGGGGCTCGAAGGGGATTCAAAGTCATATGAGACACTCTCGGTCGAAAAAGCTGGAGAAGAAACGGTTTGTTGCGATTAGACGTGAGCCTAGTGAATTTAATGATTAAAAAAGAGAGTACTCAGGGTGTAATTTTGGAGTACATGGTGTGTACTAGGCCTTTCCATTCTATGCTTCAAGTGGCCTCCACATCACCCAACATGACCGTGTGTGTGGCCTGAACACGGCCAGCACCCAACTTTTAAGTAATCGGCGTGTAATTATAAATTACATGACTTGATCATAAAAAATTTACAGAAACTCCTATTTTCTCAAAACATCTAGAAAAAGGATAAACATATGTGAAATGAAGGTCTGAGTTCTTACAAACATTCCCCCTTAATCAACTCTATCATCTCTGAGGTCATATCCACTGATAAACATAAGAATTTTTTCGAGACTATTTCATAGCCATTCTCATCTTAATAAACTCTATCATCTCTGAGGTCTCCTGAACAAGGAGAGGTCCCAGCAAAGCTACCTCTCCGGCCTCCAGCCAGAATAAAGGTGATCGGCTTGGCCTACTGTAAAAATCCTACTATGGTGCCATATTAATAGTCACATGAAAACTGTTATGAGAACTCAACAAGAGTTATATACATCTCTTAAGATCCTATAATGTCCAGAATGCATCCTCGATGCATGTCCTCTAGCACCTAGATCATACACTTAGACTGGCTGTCAGTCTTGGGATGGTATGCTATACTCAAAGTACATGTGTACTAAAAGCTTTCTAAAGTCCCTGCCAGAACCAAGAAGTAAAATTTTCCTCGCTTTCCTAAACAATGCGGTACATAACTCCATGTAGACGTACAATCTCTCAGATGAACAACTGCCCCAGATCATCAACACTAATGGTCTCCTTGATCAGCAAGAAGTGATAAAACTTCGTGTCTGTATCAATGAAAACCCATACTGCTTCATTCCCTCAAGGAGACCTCAGGAAACCAGTCACAAAGTCCATCACGACGTCATTCCACTTCCACTCGGGAATGGGTAACAGTTGTAAAAGCCATGCTTGTCCCTGATGCTCTGCCTTCACATGCTGAAAAGTGGAACACCTCATGAAGAAACTAGAAATGTCCATCTTCATACCTGGCCACCAATACTGATGTGTAGATCGTGATATTTCTTGGTGACTCTAGGATGAACAGCCCAAACTGAAGAATTAAAGTCCCGTATCAACTCCTCATGGATGTCTACTGTCACCAATACACATCCCTGGAATCACAGGATCTCATCCACTCATATGGTCCACCCATGAATAGTGTCCTCTCCTGACATGCATTCCAATAGGACTAGGCCTTCCGAATCTGATAGCGGCCTCATTCGTACCCGATCAAGAAGAGTAGAGGTAACATCTACAGAAGAAAGAAACGTCCACCCTTGAATTTCGTGTACCAAAAAATGCATCTCAGAGAACAAATCCATAAGCTACCACCCACTGCTACTGTAACACCCTGAGCTTCCATGATACACTTCTCTTTCAATAATGCAATAGCTTGCATTGTAAGCAAGTTCGAGATTCTAACACACCCAGACTAATCAAAATAGCCATTATGAATAGTAATACCCAATTTTTGAAATTATATATATTTTATATTTCAAAATGGACTTAATTTTTGGATTTGGAATATAGAAATTATCCTAAGATATATTTTTGGTATTTTTCTGAGAACTTCCAATTTTTTATGAATAGTGAAAAATACTTAAAAACAAATTTTTTAATCAAAATAATTTATAGTGATAAATTATACTATTGAGTGGTTTTAAAGTATAATTAGAATATATTTTTACCATTTTATTCAATGGTGGTAATTAAAATAAATTTCCCTTTGAAATTGGACATAAAAAATTGTCAATCTTTTGATATATATTGTTTCCTAAAAACACTCTATTTGTTGTGACAGTGGGAATTAATTACAAAATTAATTAATTAAACATATATGTTTGGAATTTTCTAAAATAGACGTCATTTTTTAATTCGGAATATCAATTATAGCTTAGGGTGAAATGTTGGAATTGTTCTGAAAAACATCAATTTTTGATGAATAGTGAAACCACTAAGTGGTAGTTAAAAAATGATTTTTCATTTAAATGGAACATTAACACATCTGTGATTTGATTTTCAAAAACCCAAAATACATGGTTGTAATTAGGACATTAAATTTGGTTCAATGGGATTAAAATAATTTTTTGGTGAATAGTAGCTTTTAATTTTAATTAATCACGATTAAAGTTAATTATTGAAATTTAAGGTATAGATAATGTTATAATAATATGAAATGACCTTGAAACATGTCCTACCCTATTGGATGAGTCATGTACGACCAAGACAATCCATGGGTCAACATGGGGACCCCATGGAGCCACTTTGGTAGGAAAATAAAATTAAAAACGTTTTATTTAATGTTAAAATAAAAATGTCACAAACATGATTTGTTTTAATAAAAAAAATTTAAATGGGGTTATACAAGTTATATTTTGGACTATAAATATTAATTCGAAAGCTAGAAAAAGTTCCTACATCATGATAGTTTTTTTTATAATTTTTAGACATTAAATAAATTAAATTATTTATGACACCATGATGATGAAGCGATTACGTCATTATTAAACGATTTAAATAAAATGTAAAGATAATGTAAAATCTAAGCCTTACACTTGTGAAAATCCTTTTGGATGAGTATATTTAGAACCCGTATCAACTTATACTCATAATATATAAGTGTGGGACTTTAAAATCTGAAAATCATTATATAATAAAGTAACATTAATGACTTTCCAAGAGTTCCCCTCCTCTCCTCTTATAAAAGGCCCCCAACTCTTCCACCATACCCACACCTCTCAAGCATTTGGATCAGCAAGCCCCTGACCATTTTGTCTCTCCACATCCCAATCATACTTCTAGAAGCCTCACGTTGGGAATAATGCTTCCCAAGGAAGCCTTTGGATCAAATAAAAAAAGAGTTACCCGATTTTAAGGTAATGTCTCCTCTTATGTTATTTTGTTTTATTTTGCTTCTCCAACCCCTTAAACCCTTTTTATTCCATTATTTTGTAAAAAAACAGTATCTTAAATTTACTAGGATGTTGTTATGAGAACTATTTTATTTAAACTTACACACACCTTCATCTACTGGCTAAAGAACATACTGTTTCTGTGGTTGGAAAATTTCTGCCTCACGAAACGATGATTGTTCAACCTTCTTTTAACTCCTCTCATGGTGGCCATTATGATGACACTATTTTTATATATTATATATATTATGTTTTTCCTTATGATTCTGTATTTTGCATTTAGGTCATACCTTTACGATTTTCATTATGGGTAAACGCGATAATTTCATTTTAGGAAGTTCGGACTACCACCCCTAAATGTGATTTGAGTCGTTAATGCCATATGTGGGATGTAAAAATGATCGAGTAAATGGTATTATAAATTATATTATACTGGAATTATATTATACCTTTATATAATTATAACTTCATTCCATTAAATACGAAATATGAATGAAAGTAGCGTTCATGTGTACGTATAGCTTACCGTCTCCATGAACGGTGCATGTCATTTCTAACCTCTAAATGTTATGTAATATAATAAATTTATGTATATACTGGATATATAGGATATATATGATATCTAAATCATGAATATAATTCTGGAGATAATGGATATTCTACCACATAAACAACTTGTAATTATAAGATGTTTATTTTTGACTCAAGCACCAAAGATCGACAAAACGACCGTTATTAAATTAAATGAGTAAATAATTTTTGTAACATTGTAATAAGTGATATAAAAGGGATAATGAACTTGGAAAAGGTTCTTAATAAAGTAGATATTAACTCCAGTTTATTATTCAGGAGGTTAAAGGGCGGCCAAGACAAGTCAGACATGAGGTAAGGGAACTTCTTAACCCAGTTTCCGTTCTTTGGGTTAATCTCATACCTTCAAATTATGTCATGATATTATTATGTCCTATCTTGTATTTGTACTTTCTTTATGTGTACACATAGTTAATACACATAGTAGATCTATTTTATATTAAAAAATGATCTTTGTAAGGGACTTCATCTCAATCTCCATTCATTGAGGCATATTTTGTTTTATACACAAATTTCATTTATACAGTGTATAAAACCCATTGACTTTTACATTTATTCAAAAGGAATATTTTATAATAAGCATTTTAATAAATGAATAAAAGGAATGTTTTTATTGTCATACGCATGTGCCGACAAAGACTTCTTTGCCGTCGTGACCATTATTTTAGTTTCAGCTTCCTCTACAAGCCACAACTTTTTTTAAATGAAAAACAAATACAATGTTTCAATTTTATTTTTTTTTGGTATTTAAAATGTTTTGGAAAGTCTTTTTATTATATCAATGTGTTGTATTTATATCTTGTGATTGAAATGTGGAAATTTTATGTTTCTTTTATGCATGTCTTATGTGATACAATTATGTTATGGTTTATGATATGTTTAAATCTGTTCATATGAGGAATGCATTGGACTTAATAAGTGATGGGTGGAGCCCGTTATAGCTCCTCGACACATCGGCATGTCTTGTGAGAAAAACTAGTGTCTTGGCACGAGGCCTTGAAAAAATATTATTTTTAGTCTTGGCACGAGGCCTTGGATTCATGGTTATGATAGTCTAAAATTATGCATTCCATCATTATAAAAGATGTTACTGATATTGCATGTGATTATTTGACTAGTAGAATATCCATGTGAATAAGTAAATGGAATTATTTAATTTTATTTTTTCCACATTATGCTAAAGTTCAAGTTTAAAACGGCCTTTTTTTAGTTATACATTGCCTTAAATGTTGATTTTTATGTATGAAAGCTTCTGGTATATTGATAACCTTACTGAGCATTTGAGCTCACCCCTTTCAATGTTTTAATTTTTCCAGGATGTGAAGAATTATTTTATCAATGACCTGAAGGGATAATATAAGGGGATATTAATACAAGATGTTGTTGTATTTTTTTATTTCCTTATGATGTAATGTAACAATTATTAATGTATCTAGTGTTTCAAGGCTACGAAACTAATCCGTCTTTCGAGACTTGATCTTTGTGATCATGCAAATGTTACTCAATAATGCACTGACTCTGGGTAACTGGGGTCGGGGTGTTATATTTGGTATCATAGGTAGTTTAGTACTAACATTGGAAGCTAGATTTAGATAAACTTTGATTAGATCACATAGACCTAAGATAGAAATTGGGGATTAGTGTAGAAGAACATCCTAGAATTTTGGTATTATATATATTTTTGTGAGTTTTCCGAGAAATACATCCCTGTCTGGATAAGAGCAGGTAGAGGTGGCTCTGGCATAGATGTTCCTAGGGGTAAAACCCGAAAACACTGCTTTGAGCTAGACTCGAACGGGAACTGGGGCACGAAAACGGGCCTTGTTGCACTCTTGGTTATGATACTCCCGGGGGATATACTAAGGATAATTCACATTTTTTTACAAACCATTATGAAGGGTTTATGAGTATATAATTCCTGAAAGAGAAATTTTTTTATGATTATGGATTATATCCATAAACCATTCAATTTACATTATGTATTTTACAAGTTTGGAATTTTTCATTTCAATTCATAAACTAACCTAGTTATTCCATTATACAGAAATGGCACCCAGTAGAAGGAATTTGAACTCCATCAATACGTATGATCCAAAGAGTATGAAGGATCACATCTTTCACGTTATTAATCCCACATTTAGAAGGGAAATAGTCTCCCATGTGTTCTCAACATATGAAGAAATAGTATCATGTTTTAATGAGATAAGTAAATAATTCTCTGAGTCTTATGGATTTTAAGGGAAGAAATAGATGAAAAGGATGGAAGAGAGAATGATGGATAAATGGACGAGGGAAAAGAAGAATTTTCCAATATTTGATAATTGTGGGAAGAAACACCTTGGAACTTTCCGGAAGGGAATTAGAGTTTGTTATAAGTGTGGAGAAAAAGGACACCAAGTTAGTAACTGCAACAGTAAGAAAAAGGTTTCAAATGTGCAATGCTTCATCTGCAAAGAGTGGGGACACTACGCAAACCAATGTCCAAATCATCAGAGTATGCCCCAAATGATGTTATTGGATAATAATCATGTTATGATACTACAACAGATGAGGAGGTCTGATTAGATTTCTAATGTTGTTATTAAATAATTTTTCCATTTGATTGTTGTATCAATGATGTAATGGTTATAATAATTATGGAGTATATAAGGATTCTACTACAGTAATATTTCATCAAGGACTTGAGATTGTGTGGAACCAAGAAAAGTGAATCCACAACAAGTTAAATTTTTGGAAAATACATGGTTGAGAGAAATATAAACCATAATATGTTTCTGATACCGAGATAGTGATTTTGGAATAATACATGATTAATTTGGATAAATTATATTGGATATTTTTAACTTCTGTGAAACTGATTAAGGATTTTTTTACATTTTTGGATAGAAGGAGTATATCTAGTATTCTATAAGGAATAAGCGATCAAAAATGTATTCAATAAGGATTTATGGTAATTCAGGATGTTGCAGTGTTTTAAAAGAATACATGATGAAGGTGTTAACATGTTGTTACATGGAAAAAAGGATCTTCATTATATTTACCTTCCTTATAAAATTTTGACTGTGAGTTGGACAGAAGTATTTTAGATAACTATAAAGGTTGGAATGGATTAAGTTGAACCTTGGATAGTATTTTTTAAGGTTAAAACATTTCTGAATATTATTTTTGGAATATTATAATACTATAGGTTTAGGAAAAGGACACCAGTAGGTTAGGGGATAACCCGTCGCGTCGGACAAAGTTGTAGGAATCGAACCCACAACCATAGTGTGCCATGACTTTATTAACTACCACTAGCCTACAGGAAGTCCCTGGTTAATAAAAAATAGTTTTCCTAATCTAAATGGTATGTGTTAATATTTTGAACCTTTTACGATTATGATAAATATAATATTTTTGAGTTTTATTATCTTTTTGAGTAAAAGATGAGTTTGTGGTAGAAATAAGTTTAAGGTTGAAACTCTACTTGTCAAGCATAAATATATATATACCTCTCTCTTATGCTATGAATAAATTAATTCTTAAACTTTAGAAAAGGGATATGAAAACAAAACATGTTTTATCCTAAAACCTTATGTCTTGTTGAACTGATAATATTTTAAATCAACATAGATTAAAGGATTTGAGGCCCTCAATTTTACACTAGTTTTTGATTGATGACCTCAATCACTCACTACAAATATTTACGTTTTCCCCAAATTATATGTCTCTAATTTCCACCAATGTTTTCCTTATCGAGATCATAATTTGGTGGTGACTTTTTCATTTCTCTTTCCCTCTTATTAAGGCTAAATTTTATTAACCTTATTTCCAATGTGGGTTTTCCACAAAGGTATTTTCTATTTTCAACCTTTTTTTTCAAGGAAAAATTTCAAATTGTGAGGATTCAATTTATTGAAGGAGGGTAGAATGTAACACTTCGAGCATCCATGATACGATTCTCTTTCAATAATGCAATAGCTTGCATTGTACACAAGTTCGAGATTCTAACACACCGAGACTAATCAAAATATCCCTTATGAATAGTAATACCAACTTTTTGAAATTATATATATTTTATATTTCAAAATGGACTGAATTTTTTGGATTCGGAATATCAAAATTATCCTAAGTTGAATTTTTGGTATTTTTCTGAGAAATTCCAATTTTTTTTGAATAGTGAAAAATACTTAAAAACAACTTTTTTAATCAAAATAATTTATAGTGATAAATTATACTATTGAGTGGTTTTAAAGTATAATTAGAATATATTTTTACCATTTTATCCAATGGTGGTCATTAGAATTAATTTCACTTTGAAATTGGACAAAAACAATTGTCAATCTTTTGATATATATTGTTTCTGAAAAACACACTATTTGTTGTGACAGTGGGAATTAATTATAAAATTAATTAATGAAACTTATATTTTTGGAATTTTGTAAAATAGAAATAATTTTTGAATTCTGAATATCAATTATATCTTAGGGTGAAATGTTGGCATTGTTCGGAAAAACTTCAATTTTTGATGAATAGTGAAACCACTAAGTGGTAGTTAAAAAACCGATTTTTCATTTAAATGAAACATTACCACCTCTGTGATTTTATTTTCAAAAACCCGACATACATGGTTTTCATTAGGATGTAAAATGTGGTTAAATGGGATTAAAATAGTTTTTTGGTGAATAGTAACTTTTAAGTTTAATTAATCCCGATTAAAGGTAATTAGTGAAATTTAAGGTAAAGATAATGTTATTATAATATGAAATGACCTTGACACATGTCCTATCCCTATTGGATGAGTCATGGATGACCAAGACAATCCATGGGTCAACTTCGGGACCCCATGGAGCCACTTTGGTAGGAAAATGACATTAAAAATATTTTATTTAATGTTAAAATAACAATGTTAGAAACATGAGTTGTTTTAATAATACAATTTTAAAATGGTGTTATATAAGTTATATTTTTTACTATAAAAATTCAATAGAAATATAAAAATATTTCCTACATCATGATATTTTTTCAATAATTTTTAGACATTAAATAAATTAAATTATTTATGACACCATGATGATGCAATGATTACCTCATTGTTAAACGATTTAAATAAAATGAAAATATAATGTAAAATATAAGACTTAAACTTCTAAAAAATCTATTGGATCAGTATATTTAGAACCCTTATCACCTTATCCTCAAAATATATAAGTGTGGGACCTTTAAAATCCGAAAAAAATTATATAATAAAGTAACATATCATGACTTTCCAAGAGTACTCCTCCTCTCCTCTTAAAAAAGGCCCCCACCTCTACCACCTTACCCACACCTCTCAAGCCTTTGGATCGGGAAAACCCTACCCATTTTGCCTCTCCACATCCCAATATTACTCCTAGAAGCCTCACTTTGGGCCGAATTCTTCCCAACGAATCCTTCGGCTCAAATCAAAAAAGAGTTACCCGATTTTAAGCTAATGTATCCTCTTATGTTATTTTGTTTTATTTTGGATCTCCAACCCCTTAAACTCTTTTTATTACTTTATATTGTAACAAAGACAGTATATTCAATATAATAGGATTTTTCTATAAAAATTATTTGATTTACACTTACACACACCTTCGTCTAATGGTTAAAAATCATATTGTTTCTGTGGTTGGAAAATTTATGCCTCACGAAACGATGATTGTTCAACCTTCTTTTAACTCCTCTCATGGTGGCCATTATGATGAGAAAATAATTATATGTGATATATATTATGTTTTTTTCATTATTATGCTTTATTTTATATTTATGGAATACCTTTCCGACTTCCATTTTGGATAACGCGATAATTTCATATTAGGAAGTGCGGACTACCGCCCCCTCAAAGTGATTTGAATCGTTTATGCCATATGTGGGATGTATAAAGGATAGAGTAAATGGTATTATACATTATAGTATACTATAATTATATTATACCTTTATATAATTATAACTTCATTCCATTACAAATGAAATAGGAATGAAAGTAGCGTTCATGCGTACGTACGACTTACCGTCTCCATGAACGGTGCATTTCATTTCTAACCACTAAATGTTATATAATATTATAAATGAATATATATACATGATATATTTGATATATATGTTATCTAAATCAAGAATATAATTATGGAGATAATGTATATTATACCACATAAACAACTTTTAATTATAATAATTTTATTGTTGACTCAAGTACCAAAGATCGAAAAAATGACCGTTATTAACTTAAATGAGTACATAATTTTCGTAACATTGTAATAAGTGATATAAAAGGGATAATGAACATGAAAAAAGATCTTAAGCAAGTATATATTAAGTCTAGTTTATTATTCTGAATGTTAAAGGGCGGTCGAGTCAAGTCAGACACGATGTAAGGGAACTTCTTAAACCAATTTCCGTTCTTTGGGTTAATCTCCTACCATCAAATTATGTCATGATATTATTATGTCCTATATTGTATTTGTACTTTCTTTATGTGTACTTATAGTGAATAAACATAATAGGTCTATTTTATTTTAAAAAATGATCTTTCTAAGGGACTTCGTCTCAATCTTCATTCATTGAGGCATATTTTGTTTTATACAAAAATTTCTTTTATACGGTGTATAAACCCCTTTGACTTTTACATTTATTAAAAAGGAATATTTTTATACAAAGCATTTTACTAAATGAAAAAAAGGAATGTTTTTCTTGTCGTACGTATGCTGAAACAATGACTACTCCGCCGCCGTGACCATTATTTGAGTTTCGGCTTCCTCTACAAGCCACAACTTTTTTCAAATTAAAAATAAATACAATGTTTTATTTTTCTTTTATTTTGGTATTGAAAATGGTTTTGAAAGTGTTTTTATTATATCAATGTGTTTTATTGATATCTTGTGATTGAAATGTGGAAATGTTATGTTTCCTTTATGCATGTCTTATGTGATATGATTATGTTATGGTTTATGATATGTTTAAACATGTTCATATAAGGAATGCATTGGACTTAATAAGTGACGGGTGGAGCCTGCTATAGCTCCTCGACGCATCAGCAGGTCTCATGAGACAAACTATGTCTTGGAATGAGGCCTTGACAAAATAATATTTGTAGTCTTGTCACGAGGCCTTGGATAAATGGTTATGATAGTCTGGCATTATGCATTCCATTATTATGAAAGTGGTTATTGATATTTCGTGTGATTATTCGACTAGTAGAATATCCATGTGAATAAAAAAATGACATTATTTAAATTTATTTTTCCCATATTATGCTGAAGTTCAAGTTTAAAAATGAATTTTTTTTGTTATACATTACATTAAATGTTAATGTTTATTTTTTAAAGCTTCCGCTATATTGTTATCCTTACTGAGCATCTGAGCTCACCCCTTTCAATGTTTTAATTTTTCCAGGATGTGAAGAATTATTTTATGAATGGCCTGCAGAGATAATATGAGGGGATATGAAGAAAAGATGTTGTTGTAGTTTTGTATTACCTTATGATGTAATTTAAAACTTATGGATGTATCTAGTGTTTCAAGGCTAGAAAACTAATCGGTCTTTCAAGACATGATCTTTGTGATCATACAAATGTTACACAATAATGCACCGACTCTAGGTAACTGGGGTCGGGGCATTATAGTTGGTATCAGAGGCAGTTTAGTACTAACCTTGGAAGCTAGATTTAGATAAACTCTGATTAGAGAACATAGACCTAAGATAGACTATGAGGATTAGTGTAGAATAACTTCCTAGAATTTTGGTATTATATATATTTTTGTGAATTTTTCAAGTGATACATCCCTGTCTGGATACGAGCAGGTAGAGGTGGCTCTGGCATAGATGTACCTAGGGGTAAAACCCGAAAACACCACTTTAATCTAGACTCAAACGAGAAATGTTGCATGACAACGGGCCTTACTGCACTCTTGGTTACGACACCCCCGGGGGATATGCTTAGGATAATTCTCATTTTTTTACAAACCATTATAAAGTGTTTATGAGTATATAATTATTCAAAGAAAACATTTTTTATGATTATGGATTATATCCATAAACCGTTCAATTTACATTAAGTATTTTACATGTTTGGAATTATTCACTGCAATTCATAAACTAACCTAGTTTATGCCATTGTATAGAAATGGCACCCAGTAGAATGAATGCGAACTCCATCAATACGTATGATCCAAAGAGTAAGAGGGATCATATATCTCACGATATTAAGCCCACATTTAGAAGGGAAATAGTCTCGCATGTGTTCTCAACATATGAAGAAATATTATCAAGTGCTAATAATATATGTAAATAATTCTCTGAGTCTTATAGATTTGAAGCGAAGAAAAAGAAGAAAAGGATGGAAGAGAGAATGATAGATAAAGGGACGAGGGAAAAGAAAAATTTCCCAATATGTGATAACTATGGGAAGAAACACCTTGGATCTTTACTGAAAGGAATTAGAGTTTGTTATAAGTATGGCGAAAAATGACACCAAGTGCATGACTGCAAGGGTAAGAAAAAGGTTTCAAATGTAAAATTCTTCATCTGCAAGGAGTGGGGACACTACGCAAACCAATGTCCAAATCATCAGAGTATGCCGCAAATGATGTTATTGGATAATAATCAAGTTATGATACTACCACAGATGAGGAGGAATGATTAGAGTTCTTATGTTGTTATTAAATAATTTTTTCATTTGAGTTTTGTATCAATGATGTACTCGTTAATATAATTATGGAGTATATATGGATTGTACGACAGTACTATTTCATCAAGGACTTGAGATTGTGTGGAACCAATAAAAGTTAATCCACAACAGGTTAAATTTTTGGAAAATATATGCTTGAGAGAAAGATAAACCATAATAAGGTTCTGATACCGAGATAGTGATTTTGGAATAATACATGATTGATTTGGATAAATTATATTGGATATTTTTAACTTCCTTGAAACTGATTAATGATTTGTATTCATTTTTGGATAGAAGGAGAATATCTAGTATTCTATATGGAATAAGGGATCATGAATGTAATCAATAAGGGTTTATGGTAATTCAAGATGTTACAGTGTTTTAAAAGAATACATGATGAAGGTGTTCACATGTTGTTACGCCAAAAAAAAGAATCTTCATTATATTTACCTTCCTTATAAAATTTGGACTATGAGTTGGACAAAAGTATTTTGGATTACTATAATTGTTGGAATGGATTGCGTTGAACATTGGATAGTATTTTTTAATGTTAAAAAATTTCTGAATATTATTTTTGAATATTATAATACTATAGTTTTAGGAAAAGGATAACATGTAGGTCGGGGGATAACCCGTCGCGTCGGAAAAATATGTAGGAATCAAACCCACAACCATAGTGCGACATGACTTTATTAACTAACACTAGCCTATAGGAAGTCCCTGGTTATTAAAAAATATTTTTCCTAATCTAAATGGTATGTGTTAATATTTTAAACCTTGTACGAATAGGATAAATATAATATTTTTGAGTTTTATTATATTTTTGAGTGAAAGATTAGTTTGTGGTAGAAATATGTTGAAGGTCGAAACTCTACTTGTCAAGAATAAATATATATATACCTATCTCTTATGCTATAAATAAATTATTTCTTAAACAATAGTATAGGGATATCAAAACAAAACATGTGTTATCCTAAAACCTTATGTCTTGTTGAACTGATAATATTTTAAATCAACATAGATTGAAGGCTTTGAGGCCCTCAATTTTACACTTGTTTTTGATTAATGATCCCAATCACTCCCTACAAATATTTACGTTTTTCGTCCAATTATATGTCTCTAATTTCCACCAAAGTTCTCCTTATCGAGATCATAATTTGGTGGTGACTTTTTCATTTCTCTTTCCCTCTTATTAAGGCTAAATTTTATTAACCTTATTTCTGATGTGGGTTTTCCACAAAGGTATTTTCTATTTTCAACCTTTTATTTTCAAAGAAAAATTTTAAATTGTGAGGACGTAATTTATTGAAGGAGGGGAGAATGTAACAACCCGAGCTTCCACGATACGCTTCTCTTTCAATAATGCAACAACATGCATTACACACAAGTTCGAGATTCTAACACACCGAGACTAATCAAAATAGCCATTATGAATAGTAATACCCACTTTTTGAAAGTATATATATTTTATATTTCAAAATGGACTTCGTTTTTGGATTCGGAATATTGAAATTATCCTAAGTTGAATTTTTGGTATTTTTCTGAGAACTTCATATTTTTTATGAATAGTGAAAAATTCTTAAAAACTTCTTTTTTAATAAAAATAATTTATAGTGATAAATTATATGATTGATTGGTTTTAAAGTATAATTAGAATATATTTTTACCTTTTTATCCAATGTTTGTCATTATAATTAATTTCACTTTGAAATTGGACTTAAACAGTTGTCAATATTTTGATATATATTGTTTCTTAAAAACACGCTATTTGTTGTGACAGTGGGAATTAATTATAAAATTAATTAATGAAATTTATATGTTTGTAATTTTTTAAAATAGAAATCATTTTTGAATTCGGAATATCAATTATAGCTTAGGGTGAAATGTTGGCATTGTTCTGAAAAAACTCAATTTTTAATGAATAGTGAAACCACTAAGTGGTAGTTAAAAAACTGCTTTTTCATTTAAATGAAACATTACCACTTATGTGATTTAATTTTCAAAAATCCGACATACATGTTTTTCATTAGGAAGTAAAATGTGGTTCAATGGGATTAAAATAATGTTTTGGTGAATAGTATCTTTTATGTTTAATTAATCACGATTAATGGTAAATAGTGAGAGTTAAGGTAAAGATAATGTTATAATAATATGAAATGACCTTCACACATGTCCTACCCATATTTTATGAGTCATGGCCGACCAAAAAAATCCATGGGTCAACTTGGGGACCCCATGGAGCCACTTTGGTAGGAAAATGACATTAAAAACGTTTCATTTAATGTCAAAATAAAAATGTCACAAACATGAGTTGTTTTACTAAAACAATTTTTAAATGGGGTTATACAAGTCATATTTTTTACTATAAATTTTCATTATAAATATAAAAAGATATCCTACATCATGATATTTTTTTATAATTTTTAGACATTAAATAAATTAAATTATTTATGACACCATGATGATTCAGAGATTACCTCATTATTTAACGATTTAAATAAAATGAAAAGATAATATAAAATATAAGACTTAAACTTGTCAAAAACTGATTGTATGAGTATATTTCGAACCCTTATCACCTTATCCTAGAAATATATAAGTGTGGGATCTTTAAAATCCGAAACTCATTATATAATAATGTAACATTTCATGACTTTCCAAGAGTGCCCCTCCTCTCCTCTTATAAAAGGCCCCCACCTCTACCACCTTACCCACACCTCTCAGGCCTTTGGATCGGCAATCCCCTGCCTGTTTTGTCTCTCCACATCCCACTCTTACTCCTAGATGCCTCCCTTTGGGCATAATTCTTCCCAAGGAATCCTTTGGCTCAAATCAAAAAAGAGTTACCCGATTTTAAGGTAATGTCTTCTCTTATGTTATTTTGTTTATTTTTCTTCTCCATCCCCATAAACTCTTTTTATTTCTTTCTATCATAAAAAACCAGTTTCTTCAATATACTAGGATGTTTTTATGAGAATTATTTTATTTACACTTACACACACCTTCTTCTAATGGTTAAAGAACATACTGTTTCTGTGGTTGGCAAATTTCTGCCTCACGAAACGATGATTGTTCAACCTTCTTTTAACTCCTCTCATGGTTGAAATTATGATGACACTATTTTTATATATTATATATATATTTTTCCTTATGATTATTTATTTTTCATTTACAGCATACCTTTACGATTTCCATTATGGGTAAACGTTATAATTTCATTTTAGGAAGTGCGGAATACCGCTCCCCACAAAGTGATTTGACTCGTTAATGACATATGTGGGATGTATAAAGGATGGAGTAAATGGTATTATACATTATATTATAATGGAATTATATTATAACTTTATATAATTATAACTTCATTCCATTAAATACAAAATAGGAATGAAAGTAGTGTTCATGCGTACGTACGGCTTACCGTCTCCATGAACGGTGCATTTCGTTTCTTACCTCTAAATGTTATATAATATTATAAATTCTTGTATATACTAAATATGTAGTATATGTATTAAATCTACCTCATGAATATAATTCTGGAGATAATGGATATTCTACCACATAAACAACTTGTAATTATAAGAGGTTTATTGTTGACTCAAGTACCAAAGATCGACAAAACGACTGTTATTAAATTAAATGACTACATAATTTTCGTAACATTATAATAAATGATATAAAAGGGATAATGAACTTGAAAAATGTTCTTAATCAAGTAGATATTAACTCTAGTTTATTATTCAGGAGGTTAAAGGGCGGTCGAGTCAAGTCGGACACAAGGTAAGGGAACTTAACCCAATTTCCGTTCTTTGGTTAATCGCCTACCTTAAAATTATGTTATGATATTATTATGTCATATATTGTATTTTTACTTTATTTATGTGTACATATACTGAATACACATAATAGATCTATTTTATTTTAAAAAAATGATCTTTTTTAGGGACTTCGTAAAATAACTATTCATTAAGGTATATTTCTTTTATAGTCAAATTTCTTTTATACAGTGTATAAACCCCTTTGAATTTTACATTTATTCAAAAGGAATATTTTATAAGAATCTTTTAACTAAACAACAAAAAGGTCGTACGTATGTGGCGAAAATGACTTCTCTGCCGCTGTGACCGTTATTTGAGTTTCGGCTTCCTCTACAAGCCATAATTTTTTTTTAAATGAAAAATAAATACAAAGTTTTAATTTTCTTTTATTTTGGTATTGAAAATGGTTTTTAAAGTGATTTTATTATATAAATTTGTTGTATTGATATCTTGTGATTGAAATGTGGAAATTTTATGTTTCCTTTATGCATGTCTTATGTGATACGATTATGTTATGGTTTATGATATGTTTAAACATGATCATATGAGGAATGCATTGGACTTAATAATTGATGGCTGGATCCCGCTATAGCTCCTCGAAGAATCAGCATGTCTCATGAGACAAACTAGTGCCTTAGAATGAGGCATTGAAAAAATTTTATTTGTATTCTTGGCACGAGGGCTTTGCTACATGGTTATGATAGTCTGGCATTATGCATTACATCATTATGAAAGTGGTTATTGATATTTCATGTTATTATTCGTCTAGTAGAATATCCATGTGAATAAGTAAATGGCATTATTTAAATTTATTTTTTCCATATAATGATGAAGTTCAAGTTTAAAAAGGATTTTGTTTTTGTTATATATTGCCTTAAATGTTAATGTTTATTTATTAAAGCTTCCGCTATATTGTTATCCTTACTAAGAATCTTAGCTCACACCTTTCAATGTTTTAATTTTTCCAGGATGTGAAGAAGTATTTTATGAATGACCTGAATGGATAATATGAGGGTATATGAAGACAAGATGTTGTTGTAGTTTTTTATTTCCTTATGATGTAATGGAAAACTTATGAATGTATCTAGTGTTTCAAGGCTACTAAACTAATCGGTCTTTCGAGACTTCATCTTTGTGATCATGCCAATGTTACACAATAATGCACCAACTCTGAGTAACTAGGTCCGGGGCGTTATAGTTTCTATCAGAGGCAGTTTAGTACTAACCTTGGAAGCTAGATTTAGATAAACTATGATTTGAGCACATAGACCTAAGAAAGACTTTGAGGATTAGTATAGAATAACTTCCTAGAATTTTGGTATTATAGATATTTTTGTGAGTTTTCTGATAAATACATCCCTGTATGGATTCGAGCTGGTAGAGGTGGATGTGGCATTGGTGTACCTTTGGGTAATACACGAAAACACCGCTTTGAGCTATATTCGAACAGGAACTGGTGCACGACAACGGGCCTTGCTGCACTCTTGGTTACGACACTCCTCAGGGATATGATTTGGATAATTCTCATTTTTTTACAAACCATTATGAAGGGTTTATGAGTATATACTTACTCAAAGAAAATATTTGTTATGATTATGGATTATTTCCATAAACCGTTCAATTTACATTAAGTATTTTACAAGTTTGTAATTATTCATTTCAATTCATAAACTATCCTAGTTTATGCCATTGTATAGAAATGGCACCCAGTAGAGGGAATGTGAACTCCATCAATACGTATGATCCAAAGAGTAAGAAAGATCGTATCTTTCACGGTATTAAGCCAACATTTAGAAGAGAAATAGTCTCCCATGTGTTCTCAACATATGAAGAAATAGTATTATGTGTTAATAAGATAAGTAAATAATTCTATGAGTCTTATGGATTTGAAGGGAAGAAATAGAAGAAAAGGATGGAAGAGAGAATGATAGATAAAGGGATGAGGGAAAAGAAGAATTTTCCAATATGTGATAACTGTGGGAAGAAACAACTTGGAACATGCCTGAAGGGAATTAAAGTTTGTTCTACGTGTGGAGAAAAAGGACACAAAGTGCGTGACTTTAAGGGTAATAAAAAGGTCTCAAATGTACAATGCTTCATCTACAAGGAGTGGGGACACTACGTAAACCAATTTCCAAATCATCATAGTATGCCCCAAATGATTTTATTGGATAATAATCATGTTATGATTCTACCACATATGAGGATGAATGATTAGAGTTCTTATGTTGTTATTAAATAATTTTGTTATTTTAGTGTTGTATAAATGATGTTCTGGTTATAATAATTATGGAGTATATAAGGATTGTAATGGAGTATTATTTCATCAAGGACTTGATATTGTGTGGAACCATGAAAAGTGACCCCACAATAGGTTATATTTTTGGAAAATATATGTTTGAGATAAAGATAAACCATAATACGGTTCTGATACAGAGATAGTGATTTTGGATTAATATATGATTGATTTGGATAAATTATATTGGATGTTTTTAACTTCCTTGAAACTGATTAATGATTTGTTTTACATTTTTGGATAGAAGGAGTATATCTAGTATTCTTTAAGGAATAAGGGATCATGAATGTAATTAATAAGGATTTATGGTAATTCAGGATGTTGCAGTTTTTTAAAAGAATACATGATGAACGTGTTCGCAAGTTATTACGTTGAAAAAAGGATCTTCATTATATTTACCTTCCTTATAAAATTTGGACTGTGAGTTGGACAAAAGTATTTTGGGTAACTATAAAGGTTGGAATGGATTAATTTTAACCTTGTATAGTATTTTTTAATGTTAAAACATTTCTGAATATTATTTTTGGAATATTATAATACTATAGTTTTAGTAAAAGGTCAACCTGTAGGTCGGGGGATAACCCGTAGTGTTGGACAAAGATGTAGGAATCGAACCCACAACCATAGTGGGAAAGCCCTTTATTATCTACCACTAGCCTACATGAAGTCCCTAGTTATTACAAAATATTTTTCCTAATCTAAATGGTATGTGTTAATATTATTAACCTTGTACGATCAGGATAAATATAATATTTTTTAGTTTTATTATCTTTTTGAGTGAAAGATGTGTTTGTGGTAGAAATAAGTTGAAGGTTTCGACTCTACTTGTCAAGGATAAATATATATATATACCTATATCTTATTCTATGAATAAATTAATTCTTAAACTTTAGTAAAAGGATATTAAAACAAAACATGTGTTATCCAAAAAACCGTATGTCTTTTTGAAGTGATAATATTTTAAATCAACATAGATATAAGGCTTTGAGGCCCTTAATTTTACACTTGTTTGTGATTGATGACCTCAATCACACCCTACAAATATTTACGTTTTTCCTCCAATTATATGTCTTTAATTTCCACCAATGTTATCTTTATCAAGATCATAATTTGGTGGTGACTTTTTCATTTCCCTTTCCCTCTTATTAAGGCTAAATTTTATTAACCTTATTTCCGATGTGGTTTTTCCACAAAGTTATTTTCTATTTTCAACCTTTTATATTCAAAGAAAATTTTCAAATTGCGAGGACGCAATTTATTTAAGGAGGGTAGAGTGTAACACCCCGAGCTTCCACGATGCGCTTCTCTTTCAATAATGCAATAGCTTGCATTGTACCCAAGTTCGATATTCTAACACACCGAGACTAATCAAAATAGCCATTATGAATAGTAATACACACTTTTTGAAATTATATATATTTTATATTTCAAAAAGGACTTCATTTTTGGATTCGGAATATCGAAATTATCCTAAGTTGAATTTTTTGTATTTTCTGAGAACTTCCAATTTTTAATGAATTTTGAAAAATTCTTAAAAACAACTTTTTTAATCAAAATAATTTATAGTGATAAATTTTACTATTTAGTGGTTTTAAAGTATAATTATAATATATTTGTACCATTTTGTCCAATGGTTGTCATTATAATTAATTTTACTTTCAAATTGGACACAAACAATTGTCAATCTTTTGATATATATTCTTTCATAAAACCACGCTATTTTTGTGAAAGCGGGAATTAATTATAAATATAATTAATGAAACTTATATGTTTTGAATTTTGTAAAATATACATCATTTTTTAATATAGAATATCAATCATAGCTTAGGGTGAAATGTTGGCATTGTTCTGAAAAACATCAAGTTTGATGATTAGTGAAACCACTAAGTGGTAGTTAAAAAAATGATTTTTAGTTAAAATGAAACATTACCACTTTTGTGATTTGATTTTCAAAAATCCAACATACATGGTTTTCATTAGGAATTAAAATGTGGTTCAATGGGATTGATATAATTTTTTGGTGAATAGTATCTTTTAAGTTTAATTAATCACAATTAAAGTTAATTAGTGAATGTTAAGGTAATGATTATGTTATAATAATATGAAATAACCATGAAACATGTCCTACACCTATTGGTTGAGTCATGGACGACAAAGAAAATCCATGGGTCAACTTAGGGACCCCATGGAGCCACATCGGTAGGAAAATGACATTAAAAACGTTTTATTTAATGTTAAAATAAAAATGTCACAAACATGAGTAGTTTTACTAAAAAAAAATTTAAATGGGGTTATAAAAGTAATATTTTTGACTATTAATATAAATTAGAAAGATAAAAAGATATCCTACATCATGATATATTTTTTTATAATTTTTAGACATTAAATAAATTAAATTATTTATGACCCCATGATGATGCAGCGATTACCTCATTATTTAATGATTAAAATAAAATGTAAAGATAATGTAAAATCTAAGACTTAAACTTGTCAAAAACCTATTGGATGAGTATATTTCTAACCCTTGTCACATTATCCTATGAATATATAAGTTTGGGACCTTTAAAATCCGAAACTCATTACATAATAAATTAACATTTCATGACCTTCCAAGAGTGCCCCTCCTCTCCTCTTATAAAAGACCACCACCTCTACCACCTTACCCACACCTCTCAATCCTTTGGATCGGACAGCCCCTTCCCGTTTTGTCTCTATACATCCCACTATTACTCCTAGAATCCTCACTTTGGGCATAATTCTTCCCAAGGAAGCCTTTGGATCAAATCAAAAAAGAGTTACCCGATTTTAAGGTAATGTCTTCTCTTATGTTATTTTGTTTTATTTTGCTTCTCCAACCCCCTAAACTCTTTTTATTAATTTTTTTTTGTAACAAAACCAGTATATTAAATATACTGGGATGTTTTTATGATATGGATTTGATTTACCCTTACAAACACCTTCTTCTAATGGTTAAAGAACATACTGTTTCTGTAGTTGGCAAATTTCTGCCTCACGAAACGATGATTGTTCAACCTTCTTTTAACACCTCTCATGGTGGACATTATGATGACAATATTTTTATATATTATATATATTATGTTTTTTATTTCCTTATGATTCTTTATTTTTCATTTATGGCATACCTTTACAATTTCCATTATGGGTAAACGCGATAATTTCATTTTAGAAAGTGCGGACTACCGCCCCTTCAAAGTGATTTGAATCGTTAATGTCATATGTGGGATGAATAATGGATGGAGTAAACGGTATTATACATTAATTTATATTGTAATTATAGTATACCTTTATATAATTATAACTTCATTCCATTAAATATGAAATATGAATGAAATTAGCGTTCATGCGTACGTATGACTTACCGTCTCTATGAACGGTGCATTTCATTTCTTACCTCTAAATGTTATGTAATAATATAAATGCATGTATATACTGGATATACAGGATATATATGATATCTACATCATTAATATAATTCTTGGGATAATGGAAATTCTACCACATAAACAACTTGTAATTATAAGATGTTTATTGTGGACTCATGTACCAAAGATCGACAAAACGACCGTTGTTAACTTAAATGACTACATAATTTTCGTAACATTGTAATAAGTGATATAAAAGGGATAATGAACTTGAATATTGTTCTTATTTAAGTATATATTAACTCTATTTTATTATTCTTGAGGGTAAATGACGGTCGATTCAAGTCAGACACAAGGTAAGGGAACTTCATAACCCAATTTTCGTTCATTGGGTTAATCTCCTACCTTCAAATTATGTCATGATATTTTTATTTACTATCTTGTATTTTTAATTTCTTTATGTTTACTTATATTAAATACACATAATAGATCTATTTTATTTAAAAATTTATCTTTGTAAGGGGATTCATCTCAATCCCCATTCGTTGAGGCATATTTTTTTTATTCACAAATTTATTTTATATGGTGTATAAACCCCTTTGAAATTTACATTTATTAAAAAGGAATATTTTTAAACTAAGATTTTTACTAAATGAAAAAAAAGAATGTTTTCTTGTCATACGTATGTGGCGACAATGACTTCTCCGCCACCGTGACCATTATTTGAGTTTTGGCTTCCTCTACAAGCCACAACTTTTTTTAAATGAAAAATAAATACAAAGTTTTAATTTTCTTTTATTTTGGTATTGAAAATGGTTTTCAACGTTTTTTTATTATATCAATGTGTTGTATTGATATCTTGTGACTGAAATGTCAAAATGTTATGTTTCAATTGTGCATGTCTTATGTGATATGATTATCTAACATTTTATGATATGTTTAAACCTGTTCATATGAGGAATGCATTGGACTTAATAAGTGACGGGTGGAGCCCGCTATAGCTCCTCGATGTATCTGTAGGTCTCATGAGACAAAATAGTGTCTTGGCGTGAGGCCTTGAAAAAATATTATTTGTAGTCTTGGCACGAGGCCCGGGCTACATGGTTATGATAGTTTGGAATTATGCCTTACATCATTATGAAAGTGGTTATTGATATTGCATTTAGTTATTTGACTAGTAGAATATCTGTGTGAATAAGTAAATGGAATTATTCAATTTTATTTTTTCTATATTATGCTGAAGTTCAAGTTTAAAAAGGCTTTTGTTTTAGTTAAACATTTCCTTAGATGTTAATGTTTATTTATGAAAGCTTCCGCTATATTGTTATCCTTATTGAGCCTCTGATCCCACCCCTTTCAATGTTTTAATTTTTCCAGGTTGTGAAGAAGTATTTTATGAATGACCTGAAAGGATAATATGAGGGGATATGAAGACAAGATGTTGTTGTAGTTTTGTATTACCTTATGGTGTAATGTAAAACTTATGAATGTATCTAGTGTTTCAAGGCTTCTAAACTAATCGGTCTTTCGGGACTTGATCTTTGTGATAATGCCAATGTTACGCAATAATTCACTGACTCTGGGTAACTGGGGTCGGTGCGTTATAGATAGCCTCCTGAACAGCCTATAATTGAGTCCTAATTCTAAGAGCATCAGCCACAGCATTGCCTTTACAAGGCATGTAGGCAAGCTCTAAATCAAAAGACTAAAGGTACTGAACCCCCCTTAGCTGTCTCAAATTTTGATCATGCTGAGTGAAGATGTACTTGAGACTCTTGTGGTCGATAAACAACACAAAGTGCTCTCCCAGAAGAAAATGAGTCCAACATCGTAAGGCATGTACAACAGCTATAAACTCCAGATTTGTGTGTCGGGTAATTCCTCTCATTTGGAATTAACTGCTGAGACATGTATGCAATGACTCCATCTCTCTGCATAATCACAGCTCCCAGCCCGATACCTGAAGAATCACAAAAAACAGTATAGATCTTTCCTATCTCTGGAAGGACTAGTATCAGTTCTACAGTCAACCTCCCTTTCAGCTCCTAAAAGGCTGACTCACTAGAATGTGACCATAAGAACATCACCCCTTTCTTGGTCAGACCTGTCAGTGGTGCTGTTAGGCGTGAAACGTCTAGTATGAAGCTTCTGTAGTATCTAGCCAGCCCTTGGAAGCTCCGCAACTCAAAGATGTTCTTCTGTTTTTTCCAAGATACTACTGATCTCACTCTCTCTTGGTCTATTGACACTCCTGCCTCTGAGATAACATAACCCAAGAAGTGAATCTAGTCCATCCCAAAGTGTAATTTTGAGAGATTAACATATAAATGATTCACCCTCAGTGTACTCAAGATGATATCAAGATGGGTAGAACGGTCATGTCGAGTGTGATAGTACGTCACGATATCATCCACGATGAACCCCATGAAGGAATCCATGTATGGATGGAACACTCGGTTCATTAGTTCCATAAAAACTGCAGTCGCGTTCATGAGAACGAACCGCATAACCATATACTAGTATAGACCACACCTACTCTGGAAAGCCGTAAGAGGTATATCAGATGGTCTAATGTGCAACTGATGATAACTGGATTTCAAATCAATCATCGAGAAAACCCGGGCTCCTTGAAGCTGATCAAAGAGATAATTGGTCCTCGACAAGGGATATCGGTTCTTGACTGTCAACTGGTTTAGCCTCATATAATCCACAGAAAGCCTGAGGGTGTCATCTACCTTCTTCGCAAACAAGACAGGCTATCCCTAAGGATAAGTACTATGTTGGATGAAACCATTTTCATGAAACTCCTCCATATGCTTCATGAGCTCTTACAACTATGGTTTAGCCATCCCATAAGGAGGAATGGACACCAGTGCCTCTCATGACACAAGTTTAATTGAGAAGTATACCTCACTCTCTGGTGGTAACCCTGAAAAGACCTTTGGAAAGACATCTCTGAAATGATAAACCACTTGAGGAATGTCTAACTTTGAAGCCCCCTGGTCAGCCAAATAAAGACTAGAAATATGGGTTGTAACTCCTCCCAACCAAAAGATGCTCTAGACCAGCTCTTCTGGCTGGACATCCCACTCACCTCTATAAAGAAACTATCCAACCTATGGTGATATAAAACTCACCATATGGCGATAACAGTCAACGAATTCCTAGAAGGGAACTAGCCAGTCCATTATGATAATTACATCATAGCTCATCATCTCTAGTACCTAGAGGTCCCATAAGAAGTGACACGCTGCAAACTCAAGAGGGAACTCTTTGCTCTGACGCACACTAACCACTACAGTCCCGAACGGTGTGTCTAGAGTCAAAGTATCAGCATAGGAAAAGATAAAAATCCCAAGGCTCACCACAGAAGAAACAGATATAAAACTTTTCATAAAACCATTATCAAAAAGAGATGAAGATCAAATTGAGGCTACTAATATCGTAGCTCGAAATGTAGATGGGACGGGACCCTAATCCTAATGGGTCTACTCCACTGCAAAAGTCAAGATTGTACCGTAGCCCGGTGACCCTGCCTGACCAATCTGAGTTGATCAACTCTGATATCGCTAGTAGCCTGGTAACTGACCACCACCACCAAGATCTCCACTTCGGCCCGAACGGCTGGAAGAAATACAGTTCCCAGAATGGTGAAAAACGTGTGATGCATCTCTAGAACACAAAGTCATAGAATAACCCTAACCACATTTTTTTGGTGAGAAGAACTGACAGAAATGTTGAAGATGTCACATATTGTCATAAGATCGGCACTCCATAGGGTCTCTTTGGCACTGAGGCATAGTATGCATGCTCCTCCAGCATTGGTAGTATACTACCCGGCTGCCTGAAGATAAATTATGCCTACTTTAGTCTCATTGAGCAGACTCGCAGTGCTGCTTCCTAATATTAGTAAGAGGAACACAGACACTGGATGTTGAACCACTCTAGCTCACTGCACCAGAGTCCCTCAGATTGAACTTAGTGATCAGCACCAGGTAGACGATAGAGGATATCGAAGTCAAACTGAAGATGTTCACATGTGAGCAGATGCCATTCCTCATACCATCCTCAAACATCCATGAAAGGAACATCTCAACGCCTCTAAGAATTATTGTGAAACGTTGCATCTCAATAAATAAAGATGAGTTCTACATAACATAATGAGTACCCTGCTTCAGACACATAAACTCCATGGCTTGATTGGCCCTCAAGGTCTCTGAGGAGATGTAATCATAGAAGATGTGCCGAAACACATCCCAAGTCATACTCTACTTCCATCCTGACTATAAGATCACCTCCCAACACCTATTGGCGGATTCTTGGAGCATATAGGTAGCGCGATTCACCCTCCTCTCTAGAGGTATCTCCATATGCTCAAAAATTGTCAGCGTGACCTCTAGACATGACTCTGTAGCCTGAGGTCCTCCATCCCCTGAGAAAATAGGATGATATTGATGCTATAAAATCCAGGTAAACTCTTCCATAGATGGGGCAGGAGGTGGTTCTCCCTAGAAGGTTTGAATCATCCTCAAAAAATCTTTCCCAAACTGGCCATTGGTGCCAACAACTGGTATAACTACTGGTACCAAGACTATCACAGTAGGAAGATTTGCAAGAGGTCCCCGATCAGCCATTTCTAGTGTCTGATCACTTTCTGGCAGCTTACGTACAACCGGAGGAGGTCTCGGTGGTATAACTCTGAAATGTCAAAAGCACACCACAGATCAGTACTATCAATGACTGAGAACACAAGATTAAAAGAGAGGAATGAGAGAAAGAAACATACATGTTTTACAAAACACGACTATACGACATGTATAAAAACTACATGATGTGTTCTTTTATTCCATTCACATGGGTTTGTACTTCTTCTACCACTAGTCATGTAACGCCCCAACAACACGGTATGTTGTCCACACACACGACGTGTACATGAACTCTATTCCCCAACCCAATTCTCCTTACACAGATAACCCACATGATCCTCTTAATCCTAGACATGATGGTGTGTTTACGAAGGAAACATCGTGTACTAGATAAGGTTTCAATGACCCGTGTTGTTAGTTACATGACCGACTACATGGCTCACTCTACATGGCGTTATCCATGGGAACACTGCGTGTACATAAAGGTTTTCCCCAAACCGTGTTGTTCATGATACAACCAGGTACATTGGTTACATGGCACGACGTGTGAAAATTTTACATGGCATGTATGGTTAAAGATTCATCCATCTATGTCGTTAGTCACACGGGTAGACATACGGTCACCAGGACATGGTGTGTACTTAGCGTACACGGCGTGTTCCTGAAGATTTTTCACAACCCCTTGTTTTTTCCACATAGTCAGTGACACAATTTAAAAAATACATGGCATTTATTAAAAAAGTACATGTCGTGCATTCTGGTTTTTTCTAGATAGAAGTTAAGAAACTGCTCCGAAGCCCAGAAAACATAGAAAACCGGAGTTAAGGTGCAAAATTCTGATCCATGAGGGCCCATGCTCCCCCGAATCAAATCTTGGCATCACATACATAACATATACAAGGAAAAAAATCCAATGGTCCACCATGTTTAGATTCATGAGGGCCCATAACACCTCAATAATCGAAAACTGGCATTCATTTCAGTATATATCTACATAAACAATAACTGATCAACAATAGGTAGTTCTATCAAGACAACTATCACAAGAAGATGCATATTTTACACATCATCTATCACATGAACTTGAAATCACTAATGTATCCTAAATAGAATGACAAAAATTCGTGACATGTTATTTCTACCAAGGGCCTATATGATGGATGAGATGACATACCCTCATCTCATCGGTTTGCAATAGAAATAGAACCTAAATAATATCAACAGTAACGGCACAAATCTAATGTTTCACTCAAGATGAAATCATATCAACTGTAAAAATTGAAAAACTTAAAGAAATTGAAATAAATGAGTTAGATTGGATTTTCCCCATACACATATTAGCTACTCCCAGTCACAGTTTATTACCTAGTACCTATTCCGTCCTATCCCTGACTATAGGCTTTAAATAGTAAGTCAATGGAAAAGAATTCATCTAATACCACATTATAACATCCCGGTTCCGGAAGTCACCCAGAGGCTCCCCGTACCCGGTAGGTCACATTGCCTCAACAACATTTAAAAAAAATCCAGAGGATGCTGACTAGAAGCGTGGGCCTTCTGTGTTATAGTGGGTAAAACAATTCCATAATGAGAAAACCACACAATAGAAATAGATAACACATGCAATCGCAGAAGCAGTAAATATCCAATGACATTAAACAATGAAAGAAAAAAACAGTAAACAACTGGAGCACACACACACACATATATATTAAATGATGCAAGGTACATATATGTCAATAAAATCATCCAAACAAGTAACAAATGCTGAATACAGAACTAAACCAATGTACTAACGAAAAACATATAAACAACTCCTCCTCTTCATAAGGCTTGGCTTGGTCCCAGTCTCTCCTGCTCCAATGCAAGTCATGTACCTGAAGTAGAAGGGCCCTTTCCCTAATCTATACCTGCAATAATATAATCTGTTTGGGCCAAAAAGCATGACCTAAACAGGGTGTGTGACAAAATCATAGTGGAAAACCACCCGACGATCTATGCCTAACAGTCAGTGAGTGTATGGCAGGTAAAGTACAATAAACAGTAAATAATAAGTAGTAAACAGAAATACACAGTGTTAAACAATCCACATATCAAACAAGAAACAGTGAAGCAAATAGCTAACCATAACCAAGAAATCCCTCTCGGATGTACTCACATCCATCCCCTCTGGTCCTATCCTAGAAGTACCAATATCCCTACGGGCAGAACACTCATCCTAAACCCTATAGTTTGTTCATATGAATTTATAATACTATCTATGGAAGCATGATCAGTTAATTCCTCTTATAGTCTAGGGTAGTCACCGACTCTCTGAGGAAGATCACTTGATCAATTACCCTTATATCCCCAAGGTCTAAAGACTCTCTAAGGAAGCTCACTAGGTCAATTCCTCCTGTATCCTTGGGCCGATAACAAACTCTATGAGGAAGCTTAATCGGTCAATTCCTCCTATAGCCTAGAATGGTTTAAGGAAATTCAAACAAGAAAAACACTCTCCAAGGAAGCTCACTCGGTCTATCCCTTTATAGACTATAAATATCAAGACTCTTTAAGGAATCTCACTCGGTCTATCCTCCTATAGTCTATAATAACCAATACTCTCTGGGAATCTAACTTATTCTATCCCCTATAGTTTATAATTTCCAAGACTCTCTGAGGAAGCTCACTCGTTCTGTCCCGTTATAGTCTATAGCACCGGGTTCTGACGGCCCCATTCCAGCCAGTGCAGAATAATGCCATATAGAAAATGTTAACCTATAAGGATACTTGGCTGACCATTCTACAACATAACAAGCATGTCAGTGAACAAAACTCTATCCTACAGTAACAAGGCATAGAAAACAGGTATAACGACTCAAAGGCTAAAAAATACCAAAAGGTCATAAATAGAACAAGTCATGGAAAAACATAAAATCATATCAATTATCCTAATACATCACCAAATTACCTCTACGAAAGCATAAAAACAATGCAATAAAACAAAATGTGTAAAATAGGAAACACACAATACCCCATTCAAGGGTATTGGAGGAATTAGCACATAAAACTCAATAACCGAGAATGTAAAGTCACAAACCACTTACCATGATTCTGGTAGATCGATATACATGAACCAAAAGGCCTGAATCTCATTAGAATGTAGTATATCTATGAAATGTACAAAATATTCATCCCACGATAACTTGCAAAAAGGGAGGCATTGTAAAACAATGCTCTAGTAGAAGGAAGAGCTTACCAATGCAGTTCTAACACAATCGATTGCAGTCGATTCGGAGAACAGATAGATGTTTAGAGGATCAGAATTGATTCATGGTTTTACATGATTCTATCTGTCTAAGAAGATGGAGAAGAAGCATGTTCTGGAGATTAGATGTGACCGCGGTGCGTTTAATGACAAAAAATTAAAGTACACGACATGTTCTTTTGGAGTACACAATGTATAATAGGATTTTTACTTACTCCTCTTTATTTAGCATCCACATGAACCCACATGACCATGTGTGTGGCCCGGACAAAGCCAGAACATGGCCTCACACTGCATCTAAGTATATAGTGTGTACTTCAAAAATTTATAGAATCTTATATTTTCTCAAAAACTCTAGAAAATGGAAAAACATACCTGAAACGAGGTTACGGGTTCTTAAGAGGTAGAATATAGGTAGTGGTACATGACGAATGTGGTGCCCACATGATGTGTGACCCCTCCCCATCACATAGCCATGTACCTAACCATTTTTGGTTCCCAAAAGGGTGAAAAATTACCGTGGAATGTCAAGGTACTCCCAGTGTTCATGACACATTAGTCGCGATTCTAACGAGTGCCTGATGCTCGTCTCAAAGACGAAGGGTTGGAGTCATTACATAGATGACATGCCTCCTTGCACTGTCCTAGAACCTAGACCGTATCTATTCATACATCTTCATCACTCTCACATGAGTTAGAGATGAACTACGTAGTGTAAACTCTTCAAACACATCAATAGGATCATTCACTGATATTATTATCTTATTCCCACCATAAACAATAGATTAGTAATAAGCCATGACACATTAAAATAAATCACACTATCATGATACTTGCAGAAAGACATGGAAGATTGAATACTCACCCATCTGAAACAGAACTTTGATGTAGAAGATGCATCTCCATGCATCATATGCAAATGGATCCCAGTTGGTCCCACACCAAAATCAAAAAACACATCATGTATATCATTCCATTGTAATCCCCTTAGAAAAACACTCAAAAACGAGTGCTGAAACAACCCAAATAGATATCGGGTTAAAAAATAGAATTACGCTGTAAAATGTGCAATGTAGGCACTATGGGGCCCGCAGCTTGTCTCCATACCGAATGCTTCAAAAAGTATCTCAAAAAGTCTGCACGAGGATTAGGGACACACAGCTACTGACGGCATGTCATTCAGACATCCCAAAAGGGAGGTAGGTCTGCTGCAAGAATAAATAAATAAATAATTAATTAATCTCATTAAGTGTTTCATCCCACTGAGAGAAGAAACCAAAGCGAAAAGGCCCCAAACCAACTATGGAGTGACCACCTCAACTCCAAGTTCACAATGCCTCTGATGGAATGTCTAACAGATGTACAGATCGTGAGATGTTCCTTTGAAATGATTTAATAATAATATATTATTATTAGATTAAAGTGTTCTGGGACCCCAACTGTCGGGTGAAGAACTCAAAATTTCCAAAACTGATTTCAAAATGTATGTCTTGATGGTACGGACATGTGGCCAGATACTGCTTGTCAAATGGATGTGCTGTTTAGAATTTGTGCCCTTTTGAACATGAATGGGCCAAACCATGTCAGTCCATCCCATATTTGCCATAACCTCCTCCATTGGGTCGGCCTATCCCGGCTGGCCAAATCCAGACCACTGGTTCATATCCCATCTTGCCACGAACTTTTGTCCACCACTAGTACCGACACCACCAGACTTGTGGGTATGGTTCTGTAGCTCATACCGGCCGTGTGACCAATCTATATTTGCACATCTCACAAGGAAGCCCCATAGGATTCGGGTCCTTGCCTGTTGCTCCCCCAACCAATGTTCTAACCTCGGGACTCCCTCCTGTTGAGCATGTCAGGCTGAAGCCCCCACTCCCACCTCTACCCCGGCACTGTCCAGCTCTGCCCAACATCATCATCCGCATATCTGTTGGCGCCGCCTCTCATTGGGCATGCGCTAGTCAATCCATACAACTCTATTTCTCCTTTCTCTCCATCTCTGGATCCATCTTATCTCCATTTTCTAGTTCACTACACCAATGCCGCACTCACCACTAGCCTCCAAGCCCTAGCTCGGCTTGGTAGGAACACGATGTTGAATACCTGCCTTGACCTACTACACCGCACTAAAGCCTCGTAATATGGTTAAATTTTGTCCTATTCACACCTGTGCTCCACCGTTGGGTTCCTCCAACACTTCACCTTTAGATTCTCTATTCCATGCGATAAACCGCAGTTACCACATGCTATCGTCAGCCACTACTTCCATTGGTGATCAGGTGGTCCTTTCGTCGAACCATAGTGACTCAATTGAACACTCGATTCTAGATAGAGAGACATTTTTTGATCCCCGTGACGAGACCATCACACCACCTACCTCTAATCCACGATCCGATGAATAGTTGATGCATCCCAATGTTCAGACAAATAATGACGGAGAACACACTGAATATGGGATTTAGAATGGGGCTTAGACAATGGCTGTGTTCATTTGGCCATCATCCAAATTCTCAAATTTATATGTTTAAACTATGAATTTTCTGAAAACTCAATAAAGAGAAAAAGGTGTGAAAATAAACATAAATCCTAGCATTGTGGATCCTTTCATCATCGAAGAAGCCATTTTTTCCTCCAACTTCGTTCTGTTGTGATTTTGGCAAATATCTCTCCTCGATCTGGCAAAGAATGGAAAAGAATGATTAAGAACATTTGAGAGAGAGTGGGGGAGAGAGGGAGAGTAGGGAGAGAAAGGAAATTAGGGGGTTATCTTATTTATAACTCATAAGTGAATTTATATAAAAACAATAAAACACTTCCGATGGTCACAGATTCGAAAATCTCTATGCCCTCTGATTTTATATCTCACCTAGGTAAAACTCCCCATTTATATCTCAATGGAAGACTTAGATTTCTACTCTAATAACTCATTCTAAATTTATTAAAAAATAACATCAGTGATAAAAATAACTATGTGGTCATTTGAAATGAAGATTTTCCCCCATTTTACTTTTCTCACAGTGGCCCCACACCAACAAAATTTATACCCCTCAAAGGGTGAACAACATGCTCTATGCTCAAACAAGGAATCAAACTCTCGATATCATTTAACGTTTCAGAGTTATTTGTGTTTTAGCTATTAAATCAATGAATTAATATATTAATTCATCAATTTACTTACCACTGACGAGCGAGGGGACTGAGCAAGAAATGACGGAATGTTTTCGTTTTCTCTTAGGGTTAAAAATTCATTTTAGACCAAACTAGTGTCTCATATTTATGATCTGGTCAAACGTTTAAGAGATATCTCATTTCCGTCATGTGAATAGAAAAAAGGACTTAATATTTTAGTATAATTTAATCTAATTACATCAGGCCTCAGAATTTCATGTCATCTGAGCATCATGCTCTGGAAACATATACAAAAATATTCCAATGTCTTATAGAGAAAAAATACAGGTCTCCAAATCATTACTTACTTCATGCTTTTCGTCCTCAAAAACAAAACTAGGGAAAATAACTCGGGATACTGAGATCACAACATGCTTTACGACTCCTTAGAAAACATGCACAACACCATGTTGTCCCAACACACTATCTAAAGGGATGGTCTATCCTCATATGGTATGCTACATTCGATGACATGCATACGAACTTGCATGAATCTCATCACCTGCGACATGTGGAAGATGTCGTGCTCCAACTCCTACAAATGGGAAGGTAGGGAAAATGGTTGGAAACCTTTCCATCTCGTGCCTGATTCTGAATGGACCAAAAAAACTCATGGTACTTCCCAAACCAATCCTTTATATTCCACATCATGAATTGAAACACAATTTTTTCCTGGAACATGGTATCATGATTCCCTCTTTCAAAGTATTGATATGATGAAACACCCAATAATATCTAGTCACGCAAGATTTAACAGTCAGTGCATCACAAATGAGACTATCTTACATATTAGAGGAATGAAGGATTCCACACAATCAACTGAAGAAATGTTTCACCCTCCTGCTAAAATAGGTTCAAATACAGGGAACCAAACTGTTAAGAAACATCTCACACCTAGCGAGCCTAGGACCCTCTGGTAATGGAACCTGCTACTACGCTGCCACTTTCTGGAGCATAGACTACCTCGAATTCATAGTCCGAAAAGAATTTCAACCAGTATAACTATATCAGGATATTGAATCTCTGGGAGTAGACTCTCTCATGACACTTGGGATCTGAGCAAACCACAATGTGCTCCCCAAGAAGATAGCATGTCCACATTCCATGGGCGAAGACTAATACTAAGAGAACCAAAAAGAGATTTGTATGGTTATTTTTATGGGGTGTCTATCACCTCGACCTGTACATGATAAAAATATCAAAATTGACATTGAGCACCCAAGGTACCAATAAATAGGGAAGGTGAGAAAACTCATCCAACCACAATATTCTAGACATGAAAATAACGTTTCATACCTCATGTGTCTTTCCCCTTTTTGGAAGGATAGTAATCCCAAAATCAGGAACTCTTCCAATCCCACTAGTGGAACCTCAAGGAAAGGGAGGTCATGCATCAACAATCCACTAGATAAAACCAGACCTGATCAGACAGTCCATTGCAAAAACCCCACCATTAATTCTCAAGTCAGAGGGACTCATCCACCACACCTCAATACTATCCGCATTGGGTGGTAAAGACTCTCCCTCATGGTTTTTATTTAGTCACAAAAACTCATCTCAGTGAGGGAGGAACCCCTATTTCTTATGCATTCAATGTTACATTGAACAACACAATCACAGGGTTACACTAATGCCCCATGTTACCCTCGGTAACTCCTCGATTAAGGTGATAGAAGAAAAGAGTACCTCAAATAGTGTATAACATGTTATAATGATAAATGTAGAAAAAACAAAAAAGTGTACCTCATAAAATCTCACATAATACATGATTTTATATATCCATACCATGTATCCCCCCGTGGCCCCATCTTCCACCTCCTTATGCCTAACATGGTGCACCTAGTCGTGGTCAAAATACCTCAAAACTATATCCACCAACAACAGTTATTCAGGCTCTTCTGACAACACTACCTCCTTGGTGACCACTTTTTTGTCACCTGGGATATCCATGATCATGAATTTGCCTCTATCGTGGCGGTGATTCTACCAACATCAGGAAAAAATCAGCACATTAGGTCAGGTAGTCTCACGACATATGTCATATCCCATCATAAGCATAACACAACTCCTCCCTAGGATGTCTCAGTGTTCTACGTTGTCCCCAACTAAGGGACTAAGTCTTATCTAGAAGAGGCCTTCTACATTGAGACTCTCCAACTGATGTCGGCTTTCTATGGAATATATTCCTTCTCTATTGTGACCACATCCAAAACCATACAAATGGAAACCTCTGACAAAAATTTCTATGTCACCAGTGTCTTCTCTTGCACCTTGAGATGGCTGAAGATGCACAAGGGAACTATACTGACACAAATCTACTCTACAAATAACCTACTAAAAAATATGTTTTTGGAAGTTTCCATCATGAAACAAATCCATTGAGTATCGAGTAAGGTCTTTCAACCTAATCGTGTACTCCGCCATTTCTATCACTCACAATAGAATCTCAAATAACTTATGAAATCGTATAGAGCATAGAAATGAGAGGGAGTAATCCTAATGAAATAGCTTCTAGAATTGATCCAATGAGAGTATTTACTCCTCTTATATCTGTTTAACCGGTCTCAACCAACACCAAACTACACTGTGGAAAAATAATGGTTCTCAAAGCCACCGTCTAACCTATCGATGTCTTACAAATCTTGAAGAGGCGAACCAAAAATCCAGAAAACCATTCAATGCCTAAGGGTAGGGATCACTGTGGAACATAAATGGTCTCTAATGCTAGAATTCACTTAGCACACTCTGACTATTCTCTCCATCAATCTTTACTTATGGTACTAACATCAAATTCATAGATGGAGGTGTTGCTGCTTGTCCTCCTGGAGTAAGGGTAATCGTATAATTTGTCCCGAACTGAGCCCTTGTCACTCAAATAATCATTACCATGAACCAAATCTAGTATCCTGACTCACTATCATCATGGAGGAATCCTATATTAGATCAAGGAGTACTGCTATAAAATGGGCATATATATATATATATATCAATAATGATGGGGAGTTGACTTAAGAAAGACAATCAATGAATCTATCCAATATGAAGAATGTACCAATGTTTTGGGGAACACGTTTCATAGAATGCTGATTCAACAAGAGGGTAATCATGGTCCTGGTGAATGGCTACGTCGACCGTCGCACCATCACTAGACTCCCTATCCCGAGATCCCCTCTCGATACACATAGACATTGTTACCCTTAAACCCAACCAATTTATATTTAGAGAACGTCTAAGAAACATCCCAAGGAATGACCCCCATCTTATACAACATTATTGTGACCCAAACTGTATTGGGGCTCGATTCCTAACTACCCCAAGCCCGACTCCATAGGCTAGGGGATGGATACCAGTGCTGAAGTCATAACAAAATTGTGGGGGGGGGGTGCATTTCCTATGTACTAGTACACCCACACACACAGCCAACTCAATGCAAAAATGCAGAGAGAGAAGAAAACAAGATACAACATTGATATATATATAAACCATAAATATAAATCGAACACTAATCAGTATAATTACAGAAAAGTAAACAGAAAGGGAAAGTGGACAGATACACACCCAACCAGGAAAGTGGCACAACCTAACTACATGTGGAAAAGAAATATAGTTGAGAGTGCCCTGCTCCCAGATCCTATGTTACGACCACTGCACGTGGTCCAAGCAGTCTATATCCCTATGCTCCTCTAATGTCATGATCAACATGACTGTTTCATGCAAGATCCCACCGATTGTGGGTAGAGCCCAAGTAGGGGTGAGTATAAAAATAATTTGAAGGATGCCTCGAAGGCACATGTGAGAAAAAAGTGAGGTACCTAAGTGAGAAGCAGTAGATAGAACAAGGTATAATAAAATTGTACTTCTCAACCAAAAAAAGTAATGAAGTTACCTCATTCAAACAAGTAGATCTAGAAACATGAGAAGTAGAACTTCTCATCGAGTCTTTACTACCAAATGTACGAGATTAGAGTCACCCAACCACAAGAATCTAGACACAAATAACACATGGTGTACCCCATGCGTCATCACCTCTAATGTAAATATAGTAACAAAATCCCAAGAATGGGTACTAATATATGATTTAAATAAATATTCTCAACCAAATAATCCTAAACGAGGGAGTATTGGTATCTTTATATCACAATATCATCCCAGGAAAAGATTCTCCAATAGTTCCAGAAGTAATCACTATCGATGCCAATCATCCCACACATCTGCCCAGAACTTCTAGTCAAAGGGGCTCAATCACCGCTCATTGATATTATCTTCTTGGGGTGGTTGTGTCTCACCCAAAAGGTTTTAGGTCGTGTCTCAAGGATGTGACTTGTGGGGAAAATCATCCCTCCTTCTCGAAAGTCCAATGACATGGCAAGTACGTTTTGTCACTATACTGCATAATCGAGTGGTTGTGTCACCATGTTTTGAATCCACTATCTTGCCCTGCAAGAGGTTATACTTATAAAAGTCATTGAAAAACACCACTTCCCATCCCCGCTAGATGGTAATCCCTAAAAGATATTGATTAATACCACTGCCCAGCTGCACTAGAGTTTATTCCCTGAATGAGTAATTAGTGAAATCCATTGACCAGCCACACTTGAGGGTAAGCCCGAAAGAGAATGGAAAACACAACTGCCTAGACTCCCTGGAGGGTAATACCGAAAGTGAAAGGATAACTCAACATACTAGCCTCGCTGGAGGATATTCCCCTAAATAGAATGGAAAACTACACTACCTAGTATCACAGGATGGTATGCCCAAAAAAGAATGGTGAAAACCACTGCCCAGTCTCGCTTGAGGGTATGACTTTATTTATCTGGTGATTCTAAAAACATCTTTCCATCACAATTATCATAAGGAATTATCTCATTCTCAAAACACACTCAGAATATATCTCATTATATCTCAAAATCCACTACGGAGGGCACCATCAAAACAAACGTGGAGAAACAATCAGGATAGACTACTCACAGACCACAATTTGTGTTCAGAAGAAAGAGATACATGAGGTAAATGAATTGTATTGGTATATAGTTCATGTGGGGCCCACATGAAATGTGACACCTCATTTATTCCATCCATGTACCTAACTATTTATGTCTCCAAAATGGTGAAAAAGTACCACATCATGTGAAGGTACTCTTAGAGTACATGACACAATAGTTGCATATCTGACAAGCCCACGAATCTCTAATCCAAAGTCGAACGGTCAGAATCATAGGATAGCTGACACACCTCCTTCAATGGTCCCAAAACATCTACTATATATCTTCATACATCTTCTACACTGTCACAAGAGTTAGAGATGACTGAAGTCGTGGATTCTTTTCAAACAATTCAAAAGGTTATTTCACTAATATTCCTCTCATGTTTCCACCTTTATCAAGATATTGTGAATAAGGCTTCTCACATTCAAACGGATCACAGTGTTGGATCCTTGTGGAAAAAAATTGATCGAGAAACGCGTCAGTTATAACACACCATTGCAATACCCTTAGAAAAACACTCAAAAATGAGTGATCAAACACACCAAACAAATGTCGTGTGAAAAATTGGCACTTCATCATGAAACATGAAAACCAGGAAATGTAGGGACCACACCTTGTCTCCAACCTGAATTCTTCTTAAAGTGCCTCAAAAAGCCTCCATGAGAACTAGGATCAGGCTTCCACTTATAGCGCTTCAATCAAACATCCCAAATGGGAGTTAGGTCCTTTGAAAGAATAATGAATGAATGAATGAATTATTAATTTATTATCATAAAGAATTTAATTTCATCAGTTGATGAAACCAAACCACAAAGGTCACAAACAAACATTAGAAGGACCACCTAAACTCCAGGGGAACAGCACCTCTAACGGCGTGTCAAACAGACATTTGGTTTGCGAGATACGTCTATTGCATTTTTTAATAATAATATATTATTATTAAATTAATGATTTCTGGGTCATCAGCCTTTGGGATCAGAACAAAAAATTTCCAACGACCATTTCAAAATGTCCGGGTAGATTAGACGGACCCATGGACACAGATGACTCATCAAATGGATGCACCGTTTAGATTTTGTGCACCTTTTAACATAAAGGAGCCCAACTGGGCCAATCCTACCCCTATTTCCCGAACCCTCTTCCACAAGGATGACCTGTCCCAGCTAGACCGGTCCAGATAGGATAACCACGGCCTAGCCATGGGTCTGCCCTAGCTCACTGTGGCCTTCTGGCTGCGGCCTGTGCCGACACCACCGGACCTGCGGGTCCGGTTCTCCAGTTGAGACCAGCTGTGAGGTTGGTCAATGTCGGTACACCACACAAGGAGCTGTAAGATGAAGGTCTAGGTCTACAACCCCCAGGCTCTCCCAGAGCTCATTCTTATTGAATTCGATTGGTCGAAGTCGCTGCTCCCACCTCCGCACTAGCACTGGCCTGCTCTTCCTGACCCCACCATCTTCATCTCCACCAACTCTGCCACTCATCGTGCCAGCGACGATCGAGACCTGAACCACTACACCACCTCACTCACTGGCTTCATATCCCAGTAGTACATGTTGTCCCTAGCACTATATATATACTGCACTCATGACGGACCTCTGAGCCCTTATTCGGCCTGCATCACACTCCCGACCGAAGCCCCACCACGACCTAGTGCACCACCCAAAGCCCCGAACATTGCTCATATGCCAGTCCTCGCACACTCGTGCTTCACCATTGGGTTTTTTCATAAAATCCCCTCCATAGTTTCTCTACCACATGACAAACTATGGCATCTATGTGCTACTGCAGGCCGCTACTCCCGACGGTGATCCGATGGTCCTTTTGATGGAACACTATGACTCTATTGGACACTCGATCCCAGATCGGGGGAAAATTTTTTGATCGCTAGGACGTACCTTCGCAACCCCAACTTATGATCACTTATCCGATATTCAGTTGAAGAATCAGAAAATTTAAATGAAGAACGATGAAGAACACGTCGAATATGTGATTGAGAATGGGGCTCGGATGATGGTTGTGTTTGTTTGACCATCACCCAAATTCTCAAATTTATAACATTGAATGGAGAATATTCTGAAAACTAACGAAATTGATGAAGGTGAGAAAATCAACAGAAATCAAAACTCGTTGGATCCGTTCGACATTTGAAATGCCTTCGTTTCACTGCAGCTTCGATCCACTGAGGATTCCACAATGATTGCTCCTCGATCTGGTGTTGAACGATGATGGAAGAAGATGAACTGTAGAGAAAGAGAGAGTAGGAGAGAGAGAGGATATAGAATAGAAATTAATAGGTTTCCCCATATTTCCAACACTTATGGGTCTTTATATAAAAACACTAAAACTCTACTGTCTGTCGTAGATTTTAAAACCACTGTGCCCTCTCATTTTATATCGCGCCTGGGGAAAACACTCTATTTCGAACTCAACCGAAGTATCAAATTTTCCTTCTGTGACCCAATTTAAAAGTTATTCAAAAATTATTCCAGTGATATAAATCAATAAGTGGTCATTCGAAAATGACAATTTTTCCCCTGGGTGACTTTTCTCCCAGCAGCCCTTTGCTGACAAAATTTATACCACTCCTAGGTTAAACAACACACTCTGAACTCAACCCTTGAATCTGATTCCCAATCCAAGATACCATTTGAGTGTTATTTGGTTTTGATCTGTTAAATGGATGATCTAATAAATAAATTCATCCATTTACAAATAGCTAACAAGAGAGGGGTCTAAACACCCCACGCCTACCTGATTTATGCTGAGCCTGGGGTAAACACAATATTTTAAACCCAACCGCGGTCTTATATTTCTTATCTAATGAGCTGTTTAAGGGATATTCCATTTCTATTATGTGAATATAAAAAAATTAATATTTTTTACAATTTATTATGGTCACACCGGGCCTCGCAATTTTGCGTCATCTCAGCACCTAGCTCTGGAAACATATATAAAAATATTCTAAATTCTTATAGGGCAAAAATATATTATATATAATATGGATCTTCTGGAATCTATCAATATCAATATGACAGTTCCTATTCATAAAATTATACCTTCTATTCTTTATGACTATTCATTTTGAACGATGTTATTCAATAAGAGATAATATAAATTATCCCCCCACACTATTTCCTCCATTGATTTATAAAATATAATTTAAAATATATTTTATATAATTTATGAAACAACACAATGATAAGTGTTATTGTAATCATTATTGGACAATGTTTTTTTGATGATATTCTCTATCATTAAACCACTAATTCAATAAATTTTCTTAGTCCAATAAATAAATCAAAATATATCTCTATGCCATCATTTACAAGAGCTTTTTGTTAAATACAACTTATTAAAAATTATTTTTTTAAAGCTAAAACTCCATTTAAGGGAAAAGGGGAAAACCTCCATGACATCAAAGACATAGGAACAAAATCCCCAATAATCCAAAATTAAAATACCATAAACAACCAAAAAAATTAGAAAACTCCCTACCATCTTCTAAAACATTGAATCCTATTTCCATCCTCCACAACTGTTCAAAAAATTGTTTCGTAAAAAAGTTCATGTGCCTGGAACTGATGGATATAGCCATACTCTCTCATGCATCCAATACCAAAATCTATGTTATAGTGAAAAATCCTTTCCCTAAATCATATCTGGGTAAGCCTCATATAGATGATCGAGCTACATAATAACTTGAACTGTAGATCACTGGGGCCAAAGCAAAAACAATGCACCATGAAATACAACAACCGATAGATCTGAAATTCATAAATATGGCTTAAATGTATGCATGACAAACATAGTAGTCCAAGACTCATCCAAAAAACATTCAAATACAAAATCTACAATCCATCCCAGAAAATGATCGAACAACAAAAAATATATATCATCCAAAGTGATGAATCATAGGAAAAATCTAGATTCTGGGAACCAACACAAGTTGATGTCCACGTGAACACCAAGAACAACAGACTCTTTCGAATTCCAACAACCCTCATCCACAACGGTTGAAAAGTATCAAGATACCAATCAACCATAAACCAAGACCCAATATATGATTCTCTAAAATACAACCACTGAACAAATCAGATAACCCAAATCCAAAACAAGAACACCATCTACTATATAAAAAAATTAAAAAAATTGAATGAACTAAGTACGAGAGTGGATAAGAGGAATAAAAAAATTTGTATACAAAACAAAACAGTTATATTCTTCTATCTCCCAATGATATATATAACTTTTAACCTCCATGGATAAAACACACTCTATCTCTCCTTCTCATATCTATTTTAATAAAAATATATATATGAATGAGGAATGTAAATTATAAGATCAAAAAAGTAGTTTACTTGGATAAAAACTATTGGATACAATAATGAGTACATACAAAATGAGGTATTGGTGAACCAAAATCTATTATCAGAAACATTTATATTGAAAGAAAATTAAATTCAAAGTTATTCCTTATCAAGGATATTTTACATTTCATGATTTAGGAATGAATCCAAATTGATCCTTGTGACACTCCCTAGTTTTCTAATTCACACAAATCATTGTTTTATAAATATGTAGATTATAAATGTGAGGGTATACTTAATAGTTTATAGGAATTATTGTCTTTCAAATTTTTTATTTTTATTATTTTAAATATATATTACATTAAATATATTTTATCATAAAAATCAATATTAAAAAGAAAATATAAAATAATTTATTATAAAAGATATACATCTGTAAATCATAAGATGAATACGTGGAATGTCATTTAGAAAATTATAAGAAGTGTAAAACAACAAATAAATTAAAATATCTAATTAAATTTATTTTTAATATATATATATATATATATATTGATATTAATTAGATAAATTATAGTACCCTAATATTAAATATAACTAAATTCTAAAACATAAATAATTAACCTCAAGTGATTAAAATCCTTTATTGTTAAAATTAAAAAACATTTCAATGTATTATATTTTTTTAATGTTATACATTCTTATTTATATAAACTATATTTTTAAATTTTTAAATATTATTCATGAAATAATAATTAAAAACAAAATTTAGGAATTTTATTTTATGATAAAATTTATTTAATAAAAATTTAAGAATGAGGGAATTTTTAAAAGACTTTATCCAAAAAAATAAAATTCTATTATAATTTAAAATTTTATTTCCAATTGAAATTGATAAATTTCAAATTTCTATTTTTTCAAAAAACTACATTTTTTATTTATAATATAAAATGTTATATTAGAATTATTTTTTGGAATTTTTCAAAAAGGAATATTTTTAGTGAATATTAAATAAAATAGAGTTTTGATGAATACCGTTTATTTTATGACATCATTATGATAAAATAATCACATAACTATATATGAAAATATTTTGTTAACAAATTAATTTAATTAAAAAAATAAATTTAAAATTATTATGTGGAGATTAGAAACCCATATTTCACATTTCTGAACCTGAATATATTTTATGATAATACAAATTAATTTTTTGTTAATTATTTTAATTGAGTGGTAAAATGGTCTTTCTTGTTTAAGTCTTTATAAACATTTATTTGAAAAATAATGCTTCTACTAATAAGCCAAATAATTTATGGGAATCAATAGTAATCATAAAAATGCACAAGAATGATAAAATATTAATATTTTTATTTCCAAACACAGATATCCTCCACTTATTATAATTATATTCTCCATAAAACTTCTAATAACCCCACAAGAACCTTATATAAACCAAAATATACCAAAACACATATTCATATATAATGACCAGGTTCTCGTGGATCTTTTATCACAAAAAACCAAAATTAATAGGCATATTGTTTAATCTAATGTTTAATATACAGTTAATAGGAAATTTTCATAGTCATGTACTTTTTAGATAGATTATTCATATAAATCAGATTAATAAATAGAAAAAAATAATGACATAAATTATTTTTTTTAATTTTATTATATTAATAAAATATCAATTATTTTTCTCTAACACATTATTTTAATGATTAAATCATCATTCTGGTTTTGGTTGGTCCGCCCCCTATATGGGTGAAATTTTCAAATTTTTATCATACCCTTACATTAAATGATTCTTTTATTAATTCAAATAATAAATTCTGTCTTTATGAAATAATTATTTTTATAATATAAATTTGAATTATTATAATTATATTAACAGTAAAAGATTATTCAATTTTTAAAAACAACAAAATGATTATATTGAGACAACTTTAATAGTTTGATTGAATTTTGGATAATCAATATAAGTTTATATAAAATATAAAAATAAATTGAAAAATAAAATATAACCCTATAATTATAGAGATTTTTTAACTATTTTATAATTCTTTCCACCATTGTCAACATATGAAATTATTTTTGGGAAATTCACCAGACTTCCCCAATTTCAAAAAGAGGGAATAAAATTATTTAATGAATTATGGTAAGTTCATTGTAAATGATCATTGAAAATGAAATATATAATAAAAATTATCAAAATGAATAATTTTAGAAATATAATATTTTTATTTTATATTTTAGACATATACACCATGTGAGTTAAGACCTATGGTTAGAGTTCTATTTCTAAATTTAAATACCTTGATAAATGATTTATATTGTTCACCATGTTTATCATTTTATGATATAAATTATAACCTATTTTCAGCATATACTAAGACACAGTTAATGGGGTATCTGAATATCCATATTGTTATATCAATTTTTAATTCATTAAATTTTTTATAAACCAAAATTTTTATGGCTTTTTCAAGTAAATTTCATTTATATTAGGTCGTAATGTTTCTTCCCTCACTCTATTATTCTAAGAATAATTTTATTCAACCAATTTTAAAATTGATATTACCTATTTTTCACAGATGAAGTTAAATTTTTATAATAAATCCATATTTTTAAATAAAATTCATTCTCCAAAATTATATTATTTTTAATTTATAATTTATAACATATTTAAGGGACCTTTAACCTATATTCCCAAATACATAAAAATTTATATAATATTCCATTTTAAATACATCAATTGCGTTATACGGTAATTATAACATAACATATAATTTAATTTAAATGGATTAAAACTGAATCATCTTATTTTATTCTATATGGGTCGTTTTGGGAATTACCTTTTAAATTGTAAAAAGAATAATATTTTTAGTGATTCCCAAATGATTGAAAATTCCCTCTCCTAAAACCATAATTAATAATTACGCTTTCAGTTAAAAAAATAATTGTTTTCAAAATTAATATTTATTCCCATTTCATTTTGAACTATTTATTATAAATGAAAGGGTAAATTTTTTATAATAATAATTAATTGGTTTACATTCCAATTATGTATATTTTAATCTTCCATTATACATTTCATATCCTTTATTTAATTTATTATCAAGGATTCACTGTGAAATATAATTTTAAAATGAATTTTCTAAATCCCCTAAATTTTTACATTCATAATATATTATTAATATTAATTTTAAGTTTTTTAAAACCTTGTTTCAAAAAAATTAAGAAATTTATTTTCATAACCTTGGTTTAATATTCCAATAAAAATATAAATGATCTAAATCTTTAATATCATTGTTTAATATATTACCCACTAAATTATATAATATTTTATTCATTCCTACATCTCATTTTTCATATGAGCCATGTTTTTACTAACTCTTTTTCTATCTCTTGAATTTATTTTTCTCCTACAAATATATGTTATTAAATATCATGAATATATTTTATATGACAACCACAATGTATAAATTTAATTTTCTAATAATAAAATAAAAATGTATTTATCGTGTATATGTTTCTTAGTTGGATAAGTTGTAATTGAGAATGTTGTTTGATATATTAATTGGTGAAATATATACATTTTTATAATTTTTATTTCACGGGAAAATTGTACTGATTTTTTAGGCATGTTCACTATATATTATTCTATTTATTCATTAATTCATGAGATTAATTCATTATCCTGTATTAGTTATGTGTAGTACCTAAATTCATATATCTGCTATAAAAATTGGGTTTCCTCATGAGAAAATATAGCTTCATATTTTTCTTCATATCCCATACCTTTTTATTTGTGAAGTTATGGTACAAGTCCTCAATTGTATCATTAGGATTCTGGATATTTTGTATTATATCATTATGTAATAAATTTATATAATCCAAACAAATATTTCTATTGAAATTTATTCCACTGATATATTATAAACTCTAGATAATTTTTTTACATAATAGTTGATTATTATTTATTCCATCCATTCTTATTAAATGAGAGTTTCCTAATAACACTACCTTTGATGAGCATCTGAGTTCACCATTATTTTGATTCCATATGATAATTTTATGAAGAATATTTTGAACTGTTATATGACTATATGGGTATCATATATAGATATTTTTAATATATATTTACAATATTTATTTAAAAAATATTAAATCATTAGTTTATTTGGGGAAATTTTTGAGTTTTTTGGAAAGATAAGGGATTTATTTTTAAATGGTTCTTTATAACTCACAGAATATATAAAAAGTTAGTTGTGTAATTTCATAAATTTTATTTCATTATATTATAATTATATAAGGTTACTTTTTCAATTTTTTAAATACTGTTTGTAAAAAAATATTTTTTCACCAATATAGAATGTTAATTTTTGAAGTGATAAAGGCATAACATATATAAATATTTAGTCAAATTAAATTATTATAAAAAACATGATAAATAATTCGAAATATATATACCAAATGGTTAAGATTATTGTTAAATTAGGAAAATAATCAAACTATTTCATGAATTGCCTTCAATATTTCCCATAATTTTCATCTAACATAATACCTTTCTTAGATATATCCAACTCAAAACCGTTCCCTATAACCTAGGTAAATGGAATCCTAAAAATTGTTTTGATGACATTATTATTAAGGTTATAAATGGAATATATCACTCAGATAACTAATGTGATAATAATATGAGTTACTGTTTATGTTAATATAATCATTTGCAAAATATATTACGATTATAACAAGAAAATTATTGCTCACATATAAAAAATTCAACTCAAAAACATCTTTATAACCCTAATAATTTATTTTTAAATAATACCATTATTATTATAAATAAAAAACTGGCATAAATATTTGGAATAAAATATAAATGTCATATGAACATTATTATAGTAAATAATAATATGGTTGATAAAATAAAAAAGTGAATCTAGAATCATCCCCAACATCTTCTATCAAAATGTATCATGATTGTTGGATCTGAATCTACGGATTATACACAAGAGGGGGGTGAATTGTGTCTTTTTCAAATTATTACAATCTCTTCAATTTGGACAAATTCTGTTCACTATGCTTTTTCACGAATAAATATGCAGCGGAAAAAGTAAAAGCATGAACACACGGATGTATAGTGGTTCGGGGAACAGAAGGCCCCTAGTCCACTCCACCAACGCTCAAATCCACGAGCTTGGCGATTTTCACTATCTGGTCCTCGTTTCCACAGACCCGTCCACAACTGAGTACAGGCAGTTGACACCTTTACAAGACTCAGGCACACACAGCCTCCCTGGTTCAAACACGAACCCACACAGCTTAGAACGAGAAGCTGATCACTCAAAAAAAAAGGTTTCGATAAAGAAACACTTCTCCAGTTGTTCTTCACAATTGCAACAGAATGCAATTGACAGTAGATAGATCGTCGTCTTCAGAAAATAAAGATCCGTAATCAAAACAGTTCTGAGTCGATCCAGTTGCAATAGATATTACCAGAAACTTCACAACTTCAGCAGCAGTAGATTCACAACAGGTAGTCGATGTAGAACACGTGAATCTGCTATCAAAATCTTCCTTTGGTAAAAAGGATTTTACACTTCTTCTCGATCACCAGAAAAGAACGCTTTCACACAGTCTCTGTTTTCTTGCTCGTCAAAAGATTAATAATTTCTATATTTCACACACTTTCCCGTGTATATATATATCTCCGAAGTTTCCAAGATAGAACATATATTCAAATCTGAGAAAATCTTCCGCATAAATAGATCCATGAAAATCTCCTTTAGATTCGCGATATTAAATGAAATAACAGAGCCGTTGTAACTCCCCTGAAGAATCGGCATAAAAAGCTCCGTTTAAATCAAACATTAATCCGTTGTAAACCGTCTCTGATTCAGTCTAAGTCGTATTTAAGAATCAACTCGAAATCCGCCTAATAATCCGCTTGATTGACTAATTCAAAAGGAAATATCGTCTGTCAAAAAATATCCCGACGCCAAACGTAGGATTGATGACGTGGCTCCAAACGTAGGGTTCACAAACGTAAGGTTCAGAACGTAAGGTTCAGAACGTAAGGTTGAACATACATACTTTCTCTTCAGCATTCAAACGTAGGGTTGATCATCCATACTTTGTCTTGCTTCAACTCTCCAAAGAACGTACGGTTGATTATAAAAGTAAGGTTGATGATCCATACTTTTGAGCAACAAACTCAACACTGAAAACTAACGTACGGTTTCTCTTCCATACTTTTCAACAACGAAAACGTAAGGTTCCTTCCAAACATAATGTTCTTCTTCCATACTTTTCAACAACGTAATGTTCATTAACCATACGTTTCAAAATAACATAAAAAGTAAACTTTTCATCCATACGTTACGTTCATCAACGTAGGGTATGAACAGTGATTCCAGTACGCGCTAAAATTGATCTCGCGCTACAGTGATTCCAGAACGCGCTAAAATTGATCTCGCGCTACAGTGATTCCAGAACGCGCTAAAATTGATCTCGGAATAAATGAAGTATAAAATCTCGTTATATAAAATAAATTCCTGCAAAATACTCAACGAAATAATTAGTAAATAATTAAGGGTATTTGTGAGCATCAAAATCATCATAAAGAGACAGAGTATTATTTAAAATAATCTCCCCCTTTAAAAAACATTATTTTTATTTGTTTAAAAACAATACATTGCTCAACAATCTCCACCTTTTTGATGATCACAAAACCCATAAAATAATAGAACTAATTTAATTGCAATCTTGATTGAAAAAAAAGTTTTATAAAATTTTAGAATTTTGAAAGGATTAAAACAATATTTAACTATAAAATTTCTCCCCCATAACTCTCCCATAAAAATAAATTTTCAAATAGATAAAAGATAAATGTCGTATATATCCAAATGCTCCTATATATATCCAAATTTCTTCATAGGAAACGAATGAATTTAAATGTTGTGTTTATCCAAATTCTCCCCCTTTTTGTGATATCAAAAAGAATGAAAAATTACGGATTTGAACACATTCAATATTACACTGAACTATAAGTAAATGCTATATTTAACTGGGTATGAATAAGTGAATTTCTTATACTGGCTAACTTAATCATAAATCAATAAATAATAAAACAAAAAAGATAAGAAAAGAATTTTTATTCACAAGCTACGACAGTGATATACAGAGGAATCAAGGTTTAGGGATAAGAAAGGGAAAAAGGTGTCTATCTCCTTTGAATTGCGATCTTGATCTCTGTAAACTGTTCTCGAAGCCTCTTCATCATCCCATCTCCTAACTTGATGATAAGATCCCTATTCTCCTGAGTCATATGAATATCTTCAATCAAATTAACTCTGAAAAACTCATGCATTCTTTCTTCTTTTTCAACAAAAAAAGCCAGCTTTTCTGATAACTGAGTCAAAAGAATCCTAATCGGTTGCTCTCCAGATGTCAACTGATCTACCAAAAATTTCTGATTATCTAGCAAAACTGACAAAGGGGCACTATTACACTGAAGATCGTGTAATCTGTCACTCATATTGCTCAGTGCTCCAGTAATTGCTTGAAATCTTCGAATCAAATCAGGTGAAGAACCTGATCCACTCACAGCACTATTTGCAACAGATTCAAATTTATTCTCCATGTAAATTTTCATCTCAGACAAATCATCTTTCGTGACCATCTCTGATTTCAACTGATCAACAGCATGCAACATATCAGTTTTAAACATATCTACTTCCTGTCTTGAAACAGTACATTCTTTCAGCTTCTGAAACTTCAACTGCTCTAAGTTCAGAGAATTTCTGAGACTATCATTCTCAGATTCCAACTGAGAGATACGCTTGTACAACTCAACAAATTTTTCTTTTCTCAAATCAGGGGCACCCTGTGCTCTATTCTCATGTTCAGAAATAGGTTGATGAGGCAAGGCAAGTGGTAAAGAATCTGCATCTGATTGTTCTTTGTCCTTGTCCTGACAAGGTTGATCCACTGAACTAGCTTTTGAAGCCTGAAATTCTTCCACTGAAAATTCTTCCTGAAGTACTTCTGTATTAGCTTCAGAAGTATGTTCATCACAAACAGTAGTCTCTCTGACTTCTACTGAATGATCAAGAACAATAATTTCATGAACTTCTTGAGGTCGGGCCACTTCTTCACCAGGCACTGCCTCCATAAGTTGTTCTTGTGGAATTGCTTCTTCAACAGCCACAGCAGCAGTTTGAGGTTCTAGCTGAATTTCCGGTTGAGCTACTGGTTCCTCTATCGGTGCAGTCTGCTCCACAACAGCTTCTCTCACAAATGAATAAGAAATTACAGGTTCAGAAGATTTCAAGACAGGAGAGATAATTTCTTCATCAATTGACCTCTTCCTTCTAGATTGAAGTCCTTCCTGACTTCTCTCTTCCTCAACTTCCTCCATCTCAAAGCGAATTCTCCTTGCCACTGTACTAATCCTTGATTCTGCTTGTCCCTCTTTGGACTTAGCCGGTTGAGCCTGAGCACTCTCCGAGTCTTCCTCAGCTCCAACAGGTAAGAGTTTTCCTTTAATTGTGCTCCAGAAATATCCCACTTTCCTCAAAGTTCCAGCATTAAAAACATTACTGTGGTGACATTTCACCCCAGCACTTACCAATCTGATCATTCCTCTTTTAAATAAAAACAAAGAAATGAACCTTCCATATGGGAAAAAGGTCATTCTTGCTTCACTCTGACAGCAGTATCTCAGATATCTTATCATAAATCGAGGAAAATTAAACTTAATATCACTCATCAAAAGATACATTATATACATGTCAGGGTACAGAATTTTCTCCATCTCAGCCATCCTTGGTGCTAAACCAGTCTGAACAAACTTTACTAAGATTTTCTGATCAGGCTCCAAATCTTTAATAAACATCTTCTTTATCACTTTGGTTCCAAACAGAAAAGACATAATGTCTTCAGACATATGTACAGAATCTCCAATATTCCGTAAATCGAAATGAAAAACTCCTTCATGAGGGCAGTTAAGAATTTGACTTATCTCTACAGATGATATGGAAAAGTCCTTATCCTCTATTTGAGCCAACAAACTGTCCTCCGTATCTCCAAGACTAAACTGAACAGTTCTAAAGAAATGTCTCATTTCTGCCTCATAAAGAAACTCAGAATTTTCACTATTAAAAGCTTGCTCAAGGCTTTGAAACGATAGCGCTTGCTTCAACAGTAAATTAGTTTCAAACAGCCATTCTAAATCGATGACTTTACCTTGCAGTATCTTCCGACCAACTACTTTAGATTTCTTTGCAGCACTGCTCTCGGCTTCATCTGGACGCTTAGTCTTTTCCATTTCAACAACGATTTCTGAAGGTTCGTAAGTTTAGGGTTTGAAGATTCAGAAAAGGGTTTTGGAGTAGATGTGCGGTTTTAGGTTTTCGAAAGGGTTTCCGAAAAAGGTGAAAACAATTTAGAAGGTGAAACGGTTCTGACAGCCTTGATTCCCGTGTAATCACTAATCATTACTTTTATTTAAAACAAAATAAAATTACTTATAGCGGGAAACAAAAAATTAAACAGAATTCGAAAACAGAATAAGAAAAAAGAGAGAAAAAAAAACTATTTAAAATTAAATAAACCTAACTCCCCCTTAATAAATTCAAACCTTTCCATGGGAAGTGGTTTAGTAAAAATATCTGCTAATTGATTTTCTGTATTTACGAATTCTAAAAATATATCCTTTTTTAACACATGATCTCTTAAAAAGTGATGTCTTATATCAATGTGCTTAGTTCTAGAATGACTAATAGGATTTTTTGAAATATTAATTGCACTAGTATTATCACATAAAATCGGCGTATTTTTGAAATTTAATCCAAAGTCCATAAGAGTGTTTTTCATCCACAACACCTGTGCACAACAACTACCTGCAGACACATATTCTGCCTCGGCTGTTGACAGGGCAACTGAGTGTTGTTTCTTACTAGACCATGATACTAAAGACTTTCCTAAAAAGTGACATGTTCCTGAAGTACTCTTCCTATCTAATCTACAGCTTCCAAAGTCAGCATCTGAATATGAAATTAAATTAAAATCAGAGGTTTTTGGATAAAGCAGAGATTGATAAATAGTACCTTTTAAATATCTAAAAATTCGTTTAACAGCAGTTAAATGAGATTCTTTGGGATTTGATTGAAATCGAGCACAAAGACATACTGAATACATTATATCTGGTCTACTAGCAGTAAGATATAACAAACTACCAATCATACCTCTATATAACTTGTTGTCCACTGATTTTCCAGTTTCATCCAAATCAAGTTTTATATTAGTACACATAGGAGTTGTAAATGTCTTGCTGTTTTCAAGTCCAAATTTCTTAAGTAAATCAGTAATGTATTTGCATTGATTTAAAACATTTCCAAAATCTTTTTGAAATATTTGAAGACCCAAAAAGAAATTTAATTCTCCCATCATACTCATTTCAAATTCTTTTTGCATTAATTCTGAAAATTCATGAAAAAGAATTTTATTGGTCGATCCAAAAATTACATCATCAACATAAATTTGAACCAACAAAACATTATTTTTCACAGTTTTCTTAAAGAGTGTTGGATCTGCTAGTCCAACAGTAAAATCATTTTTCAAAAGAAAAGAACTTAGTCTTTCATACCAAGCTCTTGGTGCTTGTTTAAGGCCATAAAGAGCTTTAGTAAGTTTGAAAACAGAATCTGGTTTTTGAGAATTTTCAAAACCAGGAGGTTGCTCAACATAAACTTCCTCCATTAAATAACCATTTAAAAAGACAGATTTAACATCCATCTGAAATAATTTAAAATTCATATAAGATGCATAGGCTAAAAGGATTCTAATGGCTTCTAACCTGGCTACAGGTGCAAAGGTCTCATCATAATCTATTCCTTCTTCTTGATTATATCCTTTAGCTACTAATCTTGCTTTATTTCTAGTTATTATCCCTTGATCATCCTGTTTATTCCTAAAGACCCATTTAGTTCCTATTACTGGATAATCATGTGGTCTTTCAACTAATTCCCAAACCTTATTTCTCTTGAACTGGTTCAATTCATCTTGCATTGCTATTACCCAGCTCTCATCATCTAAGGCTTCTTCTATGGTCTTAGGTTCTTGTTGGGATAGGAAAGCAGAGAATTCAACTATGTTTCCAAAGTTTCTTCTAGTTTGAATACCAGTCTCTAAGTCACCTATCACAGATTCTAAAGGGTGATTTTTTGAGGTTCTAGACTGTCTAGGCATTACATTCAAGGGCTCTTCAGTATCATGTTCTTCTGAACTGGACTGAATTTCTTTTATATCATTTTCAAAATCATTCTTTAAATTCTCAGGTCTCATGTTTTCATTAGAATCAGGTTCATCTATTTGTTCTATCCTTTTCTCAAAAGGATCAGATTCATCAAATTTCACATGAACTGATTCTTCAACAATCCTTGACTTTTTATTATAGACTCTATAAGCTTTGGAGGTTGCAGAATATCCTAAGAAAATACCTTTATCAGATTTTGGATCAAATTTACCAAGATTATCTTTGGTATTCAGGATGTACACCTTGCATCCAAAAACTTTAAAGTAATTTACATTAGGTTTTCTGTTATTCCATAGTTCATAGGGTGTCTTTTTCAAAATAGATCTTATTAAAATTCTATTCATTATATAACAAGCTGTATTAACAGCTTCTTCCCAGAAATATATAGGTAGGCTATATTCATTTAACATAGTTCTAGCCATTTCTTGAATAGTTCTATTTCTTCTTTCTACAATCCCATTTTGTTGAGGTGTTCTTGGAGCAGAGAAGGTGTGTTTAATACCCATGTTTGAGCAAAAGGAACTAAATTCCTGGTTCTCAAATTCTCCACCATGATCACTTCTCAATGAGATTATATTAAAACCTTTTTCATTTTGAATAGATTTACAAAAACCTTCAAATAAACTAAAAGCTTCACTTTTAAATTTCAAAAAGAAAATCCAAGTAAATCTAGAATAATCATCAACTAATACATAAACATATAATTTACCAGCTATACTTGCTACTCTTGAAGGTCCAAACAAATCCATATGGATAAGTTCTAGAGGTTTAGTTGTAGCAACTTTATTAACAGATTTGAATGATGATTTGTGTTGCTTGCCAAGCTGACATGCATCACAGAATCTGTCATTTTCAAATTTGAGACTAGGCAAATCAGAAACTAAATGTTTCTTAGATAATTTATGTAAAGCATATATATTGCAATGACCAAGTCTTCTATGCCAGATCCAGGATTCACTTATATTAGCAGTTAAGCAGTTTACTTGTTGTTTACACAAGGAATACAAATCCAAAGTATAAACATTATCAGTTCTGGGTGCTCTAAACATAAACAGTTTATCTTTAGAAACAGTACAACTATTGTTAGTAAAATCAACAGTGTATCCATTATCACAGAGTTGAGAGATACTTATCAGATTGTGTTTTAACCCTTGTACATAAAGTACTTTGTTGATTAAGACTGTCTCTGGATCTCCAATTGTTCCAATACCAATAATCTTTCCTTTGGCATTGTCACCAAAGGTGACAAGTCCTCATTCCTTTCGAGTAAGAGAAGAGAAATTAGCTGAAGTTCCACTCATATGTCTTGAGCAGCCACTGTCCATATACCATATTTCTTTCTTTCTTTGGTGACCTGCTACCTGCAAAGACATTCAAACAAATTGCTTTGGTACCCATATTTTGTTGGGTCCAGGAGTGTTAGCAAGCAGTGATCTGGGTATCCAGATTTGCTTTGTTTTCTTAAAATTGATTGAATCATATAGATCGTTGGAAATATAAGCTTTCTTAATTCCACATATATGAGGTTGTCTTAGAAAACAGTTTTTAGCTATATGACCTCTTGTTCCACAGTAGTTACAAATAACCTGTTTAGTTCTAGGAACAAAATAATTTTTGTATAACTTAGGTTTTTCTCCTTTACTTCCAATTCCAAACCTTTCCTTTTTAATTACAGTTTTTCCAAGTATCTCATTTAAGGTGTTTTCTCCTTTTGTAAAAATTAATGCAGCCGTTTTATAAGATTCTACTTCATCCTGTAGAGTTTTTATTTTTGATTCAAAATTAATTTTATTTGATTCAGCAGAATTGTATTTGTCAATTAATTCCTTATGTTGTTTTAGCAAAGTATTTCTCTCATCTGAAATAGCTTTGTACATGTTCTTTATAGATTTATATTTATTAAATAATGAGTCATACCTTTCTTCAAGCATATTGCAGTAAGCTGCAAGTTTTTTATTTGAGAGGCTTGTTTCAGAGTTTGATTCATTATTTGAGTCAGAGGAATAGTATGAGTGTACCTCATCAGTTTCAGCCATGAAACACATATTTGCTTTTAAATTGGCTTCCTCCTTCTCTGAGCATGATTCAGAAGAATTACTTGAGTCTTCAGAAACACTCCAAGTAGCTTTCATAGCTTTCTTGTCTTTCTGCTCATAATCATCTCTTTTGAAGAATTTCTTCTTCTTTGCATCTTTCAATTTTGGGCAATCTGGTCTGATATGTCCCATCTTTTTGCATTCATAACATCTCACTTCCTTGCTATCCTTTTTAAAGGATTTCTTGAAGTCTTTCTTCTTACTATAAAACTTTCTGAATTTTCTGGCTAGCTGTGCCAGTTCTTCATCCGAATTTGAAGAATCAGAGCTTTCTGATTTAGCACTCACTTCTTTGTTCTTCATCTTTCTATCCTTTTGTTGAGAAGTCACTTTCAAAGCAGTATTTTCCCTTTTTATGTAGACTTTATGCTCATTTACCTCATCTTGCATTTCAGCTTCGTACATCATCAGTGTACCAATCAGTTCTCTCATAGTTAGATCTTTAACAGAAGTTGATTGTCTGATTGCTGCAGAGATTCCATTCCATCGAGTAGGAAGTACTCTCAGTACCTTCAACGCTTGATCAGCCTGCTTGATTGGTTCTCCTAAAGCTGTCATATTATTGACAATTTCTGTCAATCTTCCATTCATCTGAGTGATGCTCTCTCCTTCAATCATTCTGAAAGTATCGAATTTTAACTTAGCAGTTGCATATCTCATCTGTCTTACATTATCTGTTCCTTCATAAGCAACAGCTATTGTTTGCCACATTTCATATGCAGTCGGGCATTGAGATACTCTGTTAAATTCGTCTGGTCCTAGACCACAGATGATTGCATTCATAGCTTTTGAATTTATGTCATACTCAGCCTCTGTAGCAGCACTCCATGTATCGGGATTTTCAGGAATTTCATAGGGAGTCAGAATCTTTGAATAAACTCTGTAACCAAGATTTTTCAGATAAATAATCATACGTGATTTCCAGCAGCCATAATTATCTCCATTAAAGTAAGGTGCTCTGACCATTGACATTCCCTCTCTCATATCAGCCATGATACAGTATGTATAATCTTTAAATACTTCTAGCTTGATAGGACTTTAGAAATAAGAAGCTCCTCCTCTGATACCAATTGTTGGATCTGAATCTACGGATTATACACAAGAGGGGGGTGAATTGTGTCTTTTTCAAATTATTACAATCTCTTCAATTTGGACAAATTCTGTTCACTATGCTTTTGCACGATTAAATATGCAGCGGAAAAAGTAAAAGCATGAACACACGGATGTATAGTGGTTCGGGGAACAGAAGGCCCCTAGTCCACTCCACCAACGCTCAAATCCACGAGCTTGGCGATTTTCACTATCTGGTCCTCGTTTCCACAGACCCGTCCACAACTGAGTACAGGCAGTTGACACCTTTACAAGACTCATGCACACACAGCCTTCCTGGTTCAAACACGAACCCACACAGCTTAGAACGAGAAGCTGATCACTCAAAAAAAAAGGTTTCGATAAAGAAACACTTCTCCAGTTGTTCTTCACAATTGCAACAGAATTCAATTGACAGTAGATAGATCGTCGTCTTCAGAAAATAAAGATCCGTAATCAAAACAGTTCTGAGTCGATCCAGTTGCAATAGATATTACCAGAAACTTCACAACTTCAGCCGCAGTAGATTCACAACAGGTAGTCGATGTAGAACACGTGAATCTGCTATCAAAATCTTCCTTTGGTAAAAAGGATTTTACACTTCTTCTCGATCACCAGAAAAGAACGCTTTCACACAGTCTCTGTTTTCTTGCTCATCAAAAGATTAATAATTTCTATATTTCACACACTTTCCCGTGTATATATATATCTCCGAAGTTTCCAAGATAGAACATATATTCAAATCTGAGAAAATCTTCCGCATAAATAGATCCATGAAAATCTCCTTTAGATTCGCGATATTAAATGAAATAACAGAGCCGTTGTAACTCCCCTGAAGAATCGGCATAAAAAGCTCCGTTTAAATCAAACATTAATCCGTTGTAAACCGTCTCTGATTCAGTCAAAGTCGTATTTAAGAATCAGCTCGAAATCCGCCTAATAATCCGCTTGATTGACTAATTCAAAAGGAAATATCGTCTGTCAAAAAATATCCCGACGCCAAACGTAGGATTGATGACGTGGCTCCAAACGTAGGGTTCACAAACGTAAGGTTCAGAACGTAAGGTTCAGAACGTAAGGTTGAACATACATACTTTCTCTTCAGCATTCAAACGTAGGGTTGATCATCCATACTTTGTCTTGCTTCAACTCTCCAAAGAACGTACGGTTGATTATAAAAGTAAGGTTGATGATCCATACTTTTGAGAAACAAACTCAACACTGAAAACTAACGTACGGTTTCTCTTCCATACTTTTCAACAACGAAAACGTAAGGTTCCTTCCAAACGTAATGTTCTTCTTCCATACTTTTCAACAACGTAAGGTTCATTAACCATACGTTTCAAAATAACATAAAAAGTAAACTTTTCATCCATACGTTACGTTCATCAACGTACGGTATGAACAGTGATTCCAGTACGCACTAAAATTGATCTCGCGCTACAGTGATTCCAGAACGCGCTAAAATTGATCTCGCGCTACAGTGATTCCAGAACGCGCTAAAATTGATCTCGGAATAAATGAAGTATAAAATCTCGTTATATAAAATAAATTCCTGCAAAATACTCAACGAAATAATTAGTAAATAATTAAGGGTATTTGTGAGCATCAAAATCATCATAAAGAGACAGAGTATTATTTAAAATAATCTCCCCCTTTAAAAAACATTATTTTGATTTGTTTAAAAACAATACATTGCTCAACAATGATGACTACTATAATGTATCAACATAGTCCATCTAGAGTGAAATTAGGGATTATTGATTTAAATAAAATCCCTAAATATTAATTTAATGTAAAAAAATGTCAATATAGATAAATTTTTTTAAAGAAATAAAATTAAATAAACAATGGAAAACAAGGTAATATATCATTAGATATTGAAAAATTATTGAAAAAATATCCTAAAATAAAAGAAATATTATTTTATTAAAAAGTGAAAGGAAACATCTAATGGAAGATTCAACAAATACTATGTAAATTATTTTAAGAAAAGTGATTCATGTTGTATATGTTAAATATAAATTATTCTATTTTTAATTGTTTTAAAATTTCAAAAGTGGTTCGCACATAGAATAGTTGAAAAGATTCATTTTAATAAAATTTATGGGAAGCCTAGTGTAAAAGGAATAATATTTAAAAAACTTATTTAGTGAAAATAATTAAACATCTATACAATAACTTTTAATAATATGGATGGAGAGGAAAATGATTTCAAGCCAAAAGTAGATTTGTATTGAATGGTTTCCTTAAAAAAACATTTAGGGACTTTTGAAAACAAAATAGTTGAAATAGATACTAATACATTAAAAATTCTTAAATACTATATTATAATAAAAATTTAAGGGTTTAATATATTATGTGCCTATAATTTCTTTTTCTGAAAACTAATAAAACATCGATATAAAGTGAAAAATGTTATGACTTTGAAAACACTCTATCATATGCATCATAGAGTTTATTCATTTTACCTAAAAAATAATCCATTTCAGTAAGGTATTTGGTGGAAAAAATAATTGGAATCTAGTTAGTATGTTTGGGAGGATATTTGAGTAGGAATCGCAAGATATATAGTGCTCCAAGTGTTTGATGGCGTGTGTGTATTATGTGACCTTTTATAATTGAGGGGAGTGAAACCATTAAAAAAAATTTGAATACATAAATTTAATGAACATAATTTTCATGTAAAATTAACAAAAATGAAAATATTTTAGTGATTAAGGGACTTCAGGTTGAATTCCTTTAAATATCTAACACATAGACTGAGGCCACTCGATTGTGTTTGTGAATAAGATGTTAGATTGACATAATAATTATTCCTTCTACACTCGGGGATTTAATTAAATGTTGATGGAATAAATATTTAATTGGCAGACTATTACATCAATATCATAATGACTGTAAGTTGGAAATTAACCACAAATCCAATACATTAGTTTATATAGAAGGAATAAACACATATAATTTCATACAATATGAAGTCTTAAAAAATATTTAGTATTCTATCATTGAGCTAATTCCATATAAAAAATAAAATCAAAATATCAACACATTCACAATTACCTTACTTATCTCCTCTGGTATCATCTTTATCTCAAATACAGTTTTGCATCTCCATCCAAAACTTATGGACATTGAATTATCCTCTAGAACTAATTATATGATGAATTCATGTACACTATGATTCCTGTATTGGGAGAAATCATTTAATATAGTAGTGTATCACAAGGAACCATATTTTTACACATTATATTGTTTTTAAGATTGTAGAAATTAAATTAGTAAAAAAATTATCTCACAAAGTATTTATTTTATTAATAATGACTACACAAATATAGATAAAATACACATTCCCATCAAGACATCGAGGGAAACCCACCCCATATCTCCTCCCTGACAATTATTAATACATTATTTAGTTCCATGAAGGAATCCAAATGTGTTATTAAATAAATTATTTCATGTTCCATAATAATCTGTATAGACAAACATCCATGTCTCACCCACTACCCAAAGGATCTACGTTGGGAATAGTGTTCAAGCTCAAGACACACCTTCTCACTCAAGGTTATCCCTTGAATAATGATTGAACTTTACCATCTCACTCATAGTTATTTTCATCCATCAAATCCAGTATCTTGTTCATACCCCATATCACGCTTTATGGTCCCATCATAGAATAAAAAACCATCTCACATCTTGGACCCAATCACACATATTGAGGTCCCATCATCAAGTCTCACACAATCAAAACCATGTCTGGGACTCTATTATAATTAAAATAATCCCACTAATGTTATCTCAGCCTTGAAAATACATGTATCAGTTCTAGGGGACATCATCTCATTATTTGTATTAGTAGACTTCACATACGTGTCAACGACTCCATTTAACTATAGTTGTCGAAGTTTCACTATCACAATATTTATAGGGAAATTACTGAGGATCCAACATGCACACTATTTTTAACACATAACATGAAAACAAAAAAATGAAAAAAATTCAATCGAATACATGGATGAAGCTCATCACTTAGCTCATCAGGTTTTCTAGGTCTCTTGTCCTTGAATACATATCCCCTTATCATTATCAAGTAAAAAAAATTGTCTTTGAACTCCCCTAGATCCTATAAACCTATCATAATATTTTACCACATATAAAATCTCACATTATATACCCATAGGTGATACAATCACCTAATGTATCACCCTAAACCAATCCCTATTAGGAATGTTCCAATTCATAGTGAAAAAACATTTTTCACTTCATCCCACTACCTTAGCATCATCTTAAGATACATAATTCAAACCCTTTAGAAACATGTTTCGTTGTCTTGATCATGTCCAAAAACCCATAATTTTGAATTTTTTTCTGTCTCCTATAGGATATATCACAATCTACGTCATTAATAAAACCCAACTGTGTTATAAAAGTAAATTTCGCAATGATTTAACCCACTCGATACATACAACAGGACACATTGTTATTATTAGGATGTATATTGTAATTGTAAATTCAATATATATCTATATTTTATCTAATCAGTCATATCCCAACCATTAAAACATATTTCTTACCCTTAGGAATCATCCACATTGTTCATTAATATTATATCACATCCCAAGACATTATACATGTCTCTGATCAACTCAATCCAATCGTGTCTCATTAGAGACATCTCTAGGTAATAAAAAAACTAACCACGGTGATTAAGAGAACTTTTTATCATTATGTGATACTCAATGCCACCCCATCATCACACCAAATATCTCAAATAATAATTATAACAAATTCTTAACCTCTTATACTAAAAAGAATTAATTCTTGCAAATATAAACACATATGAAATTATATCATTGGGTCCACCTAACATGATATAGTTTTTAACCAGTTACAGATATAAAATAATAATTATCTAGGATATCAACGCATCTTACATGACTCTAATAACCATTATCACTCAAGAGGGTGATAATAATAAATTTTATGGTAGAAAATTTCTTATTTAAATTAAAAACTATGTATATTTAACTAAAAAACAATGTTCCCTAATCTGACTAAAACATTCAATTATGTGGTACAATCAACCCCTGACAATCACCCAAACCTATGACAAAAAAGTCCCAAATTTATTCTCCCATTTCAATAACCTATCTAATTATAATTAAAATACACAAAAATAAATATATATTTTTGTTTACAATAGTATAATGTTCACTTGTGTGTGTCATCATATTGAATATATATTACCTTAATTCTAGTGAAATCAAACCCCCTTAAATTGGTATTATTTCAACCATGATCTAATAAAAACAATCATGAACCCTTGGTCAAACTGAATAAAGATTTGGTGGACATAAAAATAATAATTAGCTATTGACACAATATATACCTGTACCATAAATGGTTTTTGTATAATAATAAGTACATTCCCCATTCTGTGGGGGTCCAATGTGGGGGGGGGGGGGAATATGGGTGGAATTTACCAAATGGACATCCTCGGGCACTAATACCCTATAAATAGAAGGAGTGACTCAAGAGATGATAGGTATCCAAAGAAAACCAGATTTCCCTACAAACCATTAACACTGTGGTAATAGTGTTTACCCAGTTAATCCCCTAAAAAATGGTCACCCCTTCTTCCGTCGAGAAATTCTCTGCATTAACACATCGGTCAGGCGATGAATTGAATACTACAGAAACTTCCTAGTTCAAAAAGTAGCCCAGAGGTGCCCTGTACCTGGTTAGTCTGATGGACTCATGTGAATTTCCTCGAACACCAGAGTCTGCTGACTAAAGGAGAGGTCCTTATTTGTGATAGTGGGGAATCTATTCCCTCATTAGAAGAGTAACACAACAGATGTAAATAGTTGGCAGTAGTAGAAACATGAATAATAACATATAAGAGTAAGAATTGGTATACTGATGAAGAAACTACTAGAGAACCTATATATAAACGATACATGATACATATGTCTGGAAAAGCAGCCAAACAATTCACAATGAAAAATTTCATAAATAATCCAATGTACAAAAAAAATAGTAATCATCTCCTCAGCATCGGAAGTCTCAGCTTGGTCCCATGTTCTCCAGCTCCAAAGAAATCATGTACCTGAAGTAGAAGGGTGCATTCCCTTATCTATACCTGCAACAATATAATATGTTTGGGCCTAAAAGAATGGAAAAATTAGGGTGTGACAATAAATACCACTAGGAAACCACCACGAGATCTGTGCCAAATAGTTAGTGAATAGATATTGCAGGAAATAAGAAAAAGAAGAATTAAACAACGAAGTAATCAACTGTAATCATACCTACAGTTCAAAGAATTAAATTCCACAGTGAAAATAAACAGATAATTAAATATGGGTAACCCTCTGGGATGTACTCATAGCCTATCCCCTCTAATCCTACCTCGCAACCACAAACAAACATCTGGGAAGTACACACAGTCTAACTCCTCTGGTTTAGCTTTAGTAAAGGCTCTTTAAGGAAGCACTCAATGTCAATTCCCCTTATAGACTAGTATGAGTAAAGTCTCTCTGGGGAAGCCCTCACCATCAATTCCCCTATAGTATTTTAACAAAAATTATAGGAACTATGATGAAGAACTCAACGTCAGCTCCCCATGTGTCCTCATAACGTAACTATAGACCCTATGAGAGAGAACTCAACATCAAACCCGCCTATAGTCTCACAGTGTGATTAAAAATAACTGACACTTTGGAGAAGCACATATGTCTATTCTCCCTATGATCCACTACACTAGGTTCTCAAAAACCTTTATAAGTCAAAAAATCCTGGAATGGTGTATGGGATAATGTAAACCTCATGAACTACTTGGAAATAGTATAAAACATAATAGCAAGGAACATAAGTAAAATCACTCCATCTAAAAATACTAGGAATGGAATGTAAACAACATCCTAACAGGAAAACTATTACAAACAGTCATAAAAAAATAAGGGAAAAACACTTTCCAATCATATAAATTAATCCTATTCCCATTCAACTAACCTGTATTCGAGTATACAAGCATAGCAGGAAGAAAAAATGACTAAATCAATAAACACGTAATACCCTGTTCAAGGGTATTGGTCTCTTTTCCACATATAACTCAAAGACATTCTACGAAAAGGCCCAAATAACCAACCTTAATGTTGGGATATCTCTATACATGAACCTCAATCATTGAATTACCCATTAAAACGGTAGATCTACAAAAATTCCTAATACCTTCAATGAAGTGTAACATGAGAAAGAAAAATGAATCAGGAAACAAAGCCCAAGAAGAAGGAAGAGATAACTGAGGCCATCCCAACACCACTGACGACGATTGATTCAGAGAACTGATGCTCACTTGGGGGATCATAAAAGATTTGCAGCCGTACACGTTCACTCCTATAAACTAGACGTAGAATTAGGGATTTATATTGATTAGACACGACCCCGGTACATTTAATGAAAATAAAGAAAATACATGGAGTGTACATTAGAATTACACAACGTGTACTTTCCTTTTATGTACTCTTCTTTATGAGGTATCCATGTCACCATACTCATCCGGGTGTGTGGACATTACTCAATCAACACACTGCTTCCTGTGGTAACTGAGTACAGGGAGTGTACTCATAAAGTAAACAGAATGTACTTTAAAAATTTCCAGAAAATCAAATTTTTCTCCAAAAATGACCAGAAAAGGAAAACCGACCTGAATAGAAGATCCGGGTTCTTACAAACTTTTCCCCTTAAAGAAATTCATCCTTGAATTTCCCTAGAAAGGCGGAACAGAAGAAGAAACCCCAAATAGCTCCATCCACTACGATCAAACATCAGCCTCCCTCCCCCAAGTCTCTTCTTGTACGCACCTCTACTGCAATAGCACTCGTACTAGAGGAATAGACCGGCCACGATGAACCTTCTCACCTGAATCAACAATCCAGAAAACATTCTTTCGAAATATGTATCCACATTCAACTCAACCTTTTTGGTTTAAAAACTTTATATGGTTTTGAGAAGTAACTTCGAAGATGATAAACATGGAAGATATTGTGCATAGCCCGGTGGCTCTATGGTAACTGCAACTGATAGGCAACCAACCCAACTCTCTCCAACACCTCAAACGGGCCAACATAACTCGAAAAAATCATACCCTGTCTCATAATAATTATGTGCCCCAAACTCATTGTAACACATAGGAAACCCTGATCGTCAACCTTGAACTCCAAAGGCCATCTCTGTTGATCAGCATAAGACTTCTGTCAATATTGTTCAGTATCGATCCACTTTCAAATAAAATATATCGGCGATGTGGTCTCCTGGATAAGATGTGGTTATAACATAGCTGCCTCTCTTACCACAAGCCAACATAATGGTGACCGAAAAGGCCTATCGTACAAGGAATTAAAAGGTAGTATATGAATATCTGCATGAAAACTATAATTCTTGGAAAACTCTACAAGAGGTATGTGCTTCTCCTTAGACATCCAAAATCCAAAATGCATGCTCAAAGCATGTCCCAAAACACATAAATTATATGCTTAGACTATCCATCTATCTGTGGATGGTTGGTTGTACTCAATAGTACATGTGTACCCAAAGCCTTATGAAGCCTCTACCAAACACGAGAAGAAAAACGTGCATCCTTGTATGAAACAATGTATTGTGGAACTCCATGTAAATGTTCAGTCTCATAGATGTACAAATGTCCCAGCTCCTCAACACTGAAGGTCTCCCTAATCAGTAAGAAATGAGACACCATCGTGAGTCCGTCAATGAAAACCCTTACTAAATCATTTTCCCGAGACGACCTCGGTAAAATTGTCAAGAAATCCATCACGACATCATTCCACTTCAACAAGGGAATGGGTAACTTCTGCAAAAGCCTTGTTGGTCGATGATGCTCTACCTTCACATACTTATAGGTGAAACACCTCAACACTAAACCAGAAACATCTCCCTTTATACCTAGCCACCAATAATGATGGTGAAGTTTTCAATAAATCATGGTGACTCAGGATGAACTTCCCAAATTGAGGAATGAAAATCCCACATCAGCTCCTCGTGTATGCTTGTTGGCACCCAAACAGGCCCATGGAAATTCAAGATCTCACTTTCACCTATGGTTCATCTAGGAATAGGGTCCTCTCCTAACATTCATTCTAGTATGACTAGGCCTTCTGAATCTGGTATATGCCCCATTCGCACTCGATCAAGAAGAGTAGTGGTAACAGCTACAGAAGAAAGAAAAGTCAGCCATGTCTATCATGCACCTCCAAATGCATCTCAGAGAACATATCCATAAGCTTCCACTCACTGTTGGACTCCAGAATAGCCAATATCTGAGTCCTCTTGCTCAATACATTTTCCACTATGCTTCCTTTCCCCAGCTTGTAGGCAAGATCATTGTCGAATGAGTGAAGGTACTCAACCCACCTTTGGTGCAATAGATTCAGATCATGCTGGGTGAATATGTACTTGATACTTTTGTGGTCAGTGAAAACCACAAAATGCTATCCCAAAAGGTAATGTCTACAACAGTGTAAAGCATGAACATGGTAGCCAACTCAGGACCATGTATCATGTAGTTCCTCTCATGTGGCCTCAACTACTATGATTCATATGCAATGACTCATTCTCCCTGCATAAGCACAACTCCCAGCCCAATACATGATGCATCAAAACACATTGTATAGATATTTCCCGGTTCTTGAAACAACTAGTATCGGTGCTAAAGTCAACCTCCCATTCAGCTAGTGAAAGGAGGACTCACAAGGATATGACGACAAGAACATTACACCATTCTTAGTCAGACCTGTCAGTGGTGATTCTAGGTGTGAAAAGTCCTATATGAAATGTATATAGTATCGATCCAACCATAGTAAACTCTACACCTCACAGAAAATCTTCAGCTTCTCTTAGGAAACTAATGCACTCAATTTCTATGGGTCTACTGATACCTCTATATATGAGATATCATGATTCAATAATTGAATCTGATCCATCAAAAAGTGTAATTTTGAGAGCATAACATATAACTGATTCTCGTTCATTGTACTAAAAATGATATCAATATGGGTAGCATGGTTTTGTTTACTGTGATAGTACTCCAAGATATCATCCATGAAGACAACCGCGAAAGAATACAAGTATGGATTGAACACTCTATTCTTCAGTGCCATGAAAACTATAGGTTCGTTGGTGAGACCGAACGACATAACCACGTACTCGTATAGACCATACCTACTCAGTAAGGAATTGAGAGGTATATCATATGCTCTAATGTGCAACTGATGATAATCGGATCACAAGTCAATTTTTACGAACAACTGGTCTCCTCAAAGATAATAAAAGAGAACATCAATCTATGGTAAATGATATCGGTTCTTGACAATCAACTGGTTCAGCTTCCGATAATCAATGCATAGTCTGAGGGTACTGTCCACCTTCTTCCCAAACATGACAAGAAAACCTCAAGTATATGTTCATGGTCAGATGAAACCCTTATCTTTCATCTCCTCCAGCTACCTCTTAAGCTCCTTTAAATCTCGTGTAGCCATCCTATAAGGATGAATGGACACAGGTGTCGCTCCTGGCACAAGCTAAATGGAATAGTCTACCTCACGCTCTAAAGGAAAACCTGAAAAGTCTTCTATAAAGACATATTTGAAACAATCCACCACAAAAGGAATGTCTAACTGTGATATCCCCTAGTCATCTAGGAATAAACCAAAAATATGGGTAGTAACTCCTCCTAAACCAAGATGATTCGTTCTTGATCTTCTCGCTCGGACATCCCATTCTCCCTTATGAGGAAACGATCCACCTTATAGTGATGTGAAACTCACCCTATAGAAATAACAGTCGATTACTTCTAGGATGGGAATTGACATGTTCATTCTGAGAATGAAATCATATCATGTCATATATAGAACATAAAGGTCCCATAAGAAGTGACACCCACCAACGTTTAGAGGGAACTCCTTGGACTTCCGCACACTAGTAGTTCTAGAACCCAACAGAGTGTCTAGCGTCATGATATCAGTAGAAGAATGTATTTTGAGCCCATGGATCTCCACAATTTTAGTTGATATAAAGCTATGCGAAGCACCTATATCGAAAAGAGAAGAAGATCAAACTGAGGCAACTAAAATTGTACTTTAAACTATAGAGGGTCCAGGATCCTGCTCCTGCTGGGCCAGAACCACTGAAAAAGTTTGACATTCACTGCGGCCATGTGACCCTGCCTGACAACTCTGAGCTAATCCACCCTAATTTCATTGAATGATTGGAGACTGGCTACCATGACCATGAACTCCACCTTGGCCCGAATGGCTGGAAGAGCTCTAATTCCTAGACTAATGATAAACTTGTGACACCTCTTTGGAATGAGAAGTCGTTGGACAACCCTTGTCACCAGTTTTTGGTGAAAATATCTGACAAAAGTGTTGATGGTGACTCGTAATGATGCATGATCTGCAATCCACTAGGTCTCTTGGGAAATGTGGCCTCGTATACCTGACCATCCCCCACTGGAAGCATACCACCTGGCTACCAGAAGGTACATATTTCCTACTAGGATCTCCATGTGTAGTCTCCCTACTGTGCATCTAGCTATGAGCAGGTGAAGCACTAATTATGGATGTTGAATTACCCAGGTCCATAGCTCCATAATCCCTTAGAATAAACTCTGTGATCATAGCCTAGTTAATTAATGATGTGATAGAAGTCAACCTAATGATGTTCACCTGAGCCCGAATCTCCTGCCTGAGACCATCCTCAAACTTCCCTGCCCGAAACAACCGATCACACCCAAGAATGGGTGTAAAGCATTGTAGCTCAATGGTGTGGGAGTTGTACTCCATAACATAAAGAAAAAACTACTAAAAACTCATGAAATCTCGGGCTTGATCGGCCCTCAAAGTCTCTAGATAGATGAAATATTAGAAGGTACATTGGAACTCCTCCCAAGATAAATCATGTTGGTTTCCCGCCTATGGGATCACATCCCACCATATCTTGGCATAATCCCAAATAATATATGAAGTGAGCTTGAAACTCCTCTCTAGAGGAATCTCCAGATGCTTGAAAATAGTTAGCATGGATTCTTGCCAGGTCTCCGCATCTAGAGGTTCTCATTCCCCTATGATGGTGGGAGGTTGATGCTGTAGAAAGAACTGCGTCAATTCTGTTATCGACATGGAAGGAGGCAGTAATGACAGGAAGGTTTTCATGAACCTCATGAAGCCCTCTTGGAACTGTGTGTCAACACATGTGTCTGGAATGATGGTCAGTTCCAAGACTCGCACAACTGGAGTATCTGCTGGAAGTCCTTGATCAGTCTTGTCTAGTGTCTGATCGTTTCCCTATAACTGGAATTCAATTGGAGGACGTCTCTGTGGCATGAATATACAAGGTCATTCTCAAACCATAGATAAAGATTGTCAAGGACTGAAAACTGGAAGAGTAAGGAGTGAACCAGATGAAGAATTCATTCTCTTTTTTCAAAACAATAATTCATGTCATGTATAATGAATACATGATGTGAAACATTATGTCTTTCCAATGGGTGTGTACCTCTGCAAAAAATAGTCATGTATCACCCCATACACGGCATTTTGTCCTTACACATGGTGTGTACTTGAATATTCTCCCCCTACATGATTTCACTCACATGTCTAGGCCACACGGATCTATTAGAACAAGAATACACTCCATGTTAGTACCCTACACAGCGTGTACTAGATGAGTTTCACTTACCCGTGTTGATAGTGACATAGCCGGATACATGGATCGCACTATATAGTGTATCCCATATGGACATGGTGTGAACTAATGGATTTCACTGACCCATGTTATTAGTTACACGGCCGACTACACAACTGACACCAAACGACCTGTTCTAGATGGACATGACGTGTACTAGAAAGGACATCACCAACCAGTGTAGTTAGCTACACAGGAGAACATGAGGTCAACTGTAGATAGTGTGTATAAATGGTACATAGAATGTTCACCAAAATATATCCCAATCCTGTGTCATTTCCCACAGAGGTGATGACATAGTGAGAGACTACATGGCGTGTACATATGATACATGGAATGTACTTAAGAAATACATTTTCACCCCGAACAGAAGAACACATGGCATGTATTCAACATTACACGACATGTATTCTGGGTGTTTCTGGATTGTAAGCCTTAGAAAATACTCAACAACCCAAAAAAACACTGAAATAAACATTAAGGTGCCAAATTTTGATTCGTGAGGGCCCATACTCCCTGCGAATCCAAGCTTGGCATCCTATATATGTTATAAACAAACATAATAGATCAATTATCCACCAAATTAGGATACATGAGGGCCCATAACACCTCAAGAACCAATGATTGGAATTCATTCAAGCAAAACCATACAAACCCAACCCTATCAAATAGTAGATATTTTTATCAAGCCATCTATCACAACTACATGGCAATATAGCACAACATCTATCACAACAACATGCAATCACTATTTCAACCTATGTGGCATGGAATGAATGCATGACATGTGATTTCTAGAAAGTGCCTATATGATACGTTAGATGTAATACCCACATCTCATCGGGTTGCAACATAAATATAACCTCAATAAAATCAATAATAATAGCACAAAACATGTGAGTCACTCAAGGGGAAAATCAAATCAATTGTAAAATTTCAAAACCAAACAATTTTCAATAATCGAGGTAGATTAGCTTTTCCCTGTACATGGGTTAGCTACTCCCACGCAAAACATATTTCCAAGTACCAATACCTTCTTATCCCTATCTATATTCTCCAAATAGTAAGTGAAGAGAAAAAAAATCATATGATAACAATTTGTAACATCCCGATTCCAGAAGCCGCCCCGAGGAACTTAGTACCCAGTTGGTTAAATGGCCATAGGCGCATTTCCACGAATGGCAGAGGCTTCCGACTAGTAGCGAGGGCCTTGGGTGTGATAGTAGGGAAACTATTCCATCATTGGATGAGTAACATAGCAAAAGTAAATACATGGAAATAACAGAAACAATAATAATAATATACAATAGTAAACAACCAAAAATTGATGAAGAAACAACTGGAGCACATATAAATAAATGATTCATGACACATATATCTAGGAAAGCATCCAAACAAGTCACAATGAAGAAATATAAAACGACACCAAATTACAAAACAAAATGGTAACCAACTCCTCTACATCGCAAGCCTCAGCTTGGTCCCATGCTCTACAACATCAAAGAAATCTAGTACCTGATGTAGAAGGGTACTTTCCCTTACCTATACCTACAAAAATATAATCTATTTGGGCCCAAAAGCATGTTCCAAACTGGGTGTGAGAATAAATCCTAGTAGGAAACCACCAAGAGATTTGTGCCTAATTGTTAGTGAATTTATATGGCAGGTAATGAGAAGAAGAAGAAGTATACAAGGAAGTAATAAACTGTAAACATTCCTATTGTTCCAAGCATTCAATTCCTCAGAGAAAGTAAAAACATAATTACAAACATGTAACCCTCGAGGATGTACTCATATCCTATCCCCTCTGGTCCTACCTAACAACAAAAAAACCCACTAGGATGTACATACAGTCTTTCCCCTCCAGTTTAGCTTCAGTAAAGGCTCTTTGAGGAAGAACTCAACATCAATTCCCCTTATATCAAAGTGTGAATAAAGACACTCTGAGTAAGAACTTACTGTCAATTACCCTTATATTCATTTAACAAAAACAACATTCACTCTGAGGAAGCACTCAATGTCAATTCCCCATGTAGCCATTAATGTGACTACAGACCCTCTAATAGAGAACTCATCATCAATCCCCCATATGGTCTCACATTGTGAATAAAAATAACTTACACAATGGAGAATCCCTTAAGTCTATTATGTCTATGGTCCGCTACACCTGGTTCTCACGGCCCCGTGTAATTCAAACAAGCATGGAAAGTCATATAGACCAATTTAAACCTCCAAAACTACTTGGCTATAATCTACATCATAATAGCATGGAATATAAAAAAATCAATTCATCTTACAATACATGGAATTAAAAACAAATAGCAACCAAACAGGAAAACTATACCAAACAATCATAAAAAATTAGTATGGGTTAACACTTCCCATGATTAAAAATTGACCATATTCTCATTCAATTAACCTCTATTGAAGCATAAAACCATAGAAGGCAAAGAACAGTGCTAAATCAGTAAACTCTCAATATCCCTTTCAAGGGTATTGGGCACTTTAGCACATATATCTCAATGACTTTAAACAGAAATGCACAAACCACCTACCACGATATTGGGAGATCACTATAATTGAACCTCAATCCTTGAATCGCCCTTGAACACAATAGATATACAAAAACTAATTAAATGTTCAACAGATGATAACATGAGAAAGAAGTTGAATCAAGAAACGTGGCCTACGTAGATGGAAGATCTTATCAAGGCAATCCCAACACAACAGACGATGATCGATTCAGAGAAAAAATGTTCTCATGGGGGCTTGGGGAATATTCATGGTCATACGACTTACCTCAGACAAACCAAACCTAGATGTAGGGCATTCTTGCGATTAGACATGACTCTGGTATGTTTAATGAAAAAAATCAAAAAATATAATGCGAGTACTTTAGAAGTAATTGGCTTGTACCTTCCGTTTCTGTACTCTGCTTTAGGTCATCTCCAAATCACCATACACAACCATGTGTGTGGCCATGACACATTAATCACACAGATTCCTATGGTAACCGAGTACATGGAATGTACTCATAATTTACATGATGTGTACTTCGAATATTTACAAAAACTTCTATTTTTCTCCAAAAATGACCAGAAAATGGAAACATACCAGAAAAGATGATCTGGGTTCTTACAACTACTCTATTTTTGAATAATATCAGAAAACCAACCCTTTATCATAAGATTCCTTTAATTATTAACGAATATTCCAATACATGAATGACTCACAAAGTGAACTCTTAAATACACAAAATAATAATATTCATAAAAACATCCCATTTTATCAAAAAAATACCAACCCCATAACAAAAAATAAAATTCACTTAAGAAATTACAATTTGTAATAACACATGTGAATAAAAACTCTCCACCAGGGGGATTAAAATACATTAGAAGAATAAAGAAGTCCACCATCCACTACTCAAAAATACATTTTCCAGTAACATAGTATTTACCAGACACATAATTCTTTAAAATTCTAATTCTGTTATTCTACACAACTCAAAAAACCTTGACTTGGTAAAACATGTTACACTAGAAATACTAGTATGATCCTGAAACTAAAACAATTTAATAAAAAATTATTCTTATGATATGATTTAAATTAGATTTCATCCAATTCAATATCGAATTCTATTAATAACCCATCTAGGTAAATTTCATTGATAATATTGGCCACCACCCCTAACAGACCTTCAAAACACTATTCTAATGATGGTGAATTAATGCACCAAGGAATCATGGGATTATCCTCATATAGTTATAATGAATAAACTCAACCAAAATAAAATTTCATGGTTGGATAACCAAATTCCCCACCAACTGCCATGCACTCTCCATGACTACTGGTGTACCTACAATCCAATTAACTCATAGATCATTCCAACTCCTACCTAAGGAGTATTCCAATGGACTTAATCCAAATAAAACCACTTCTAAATCCTAATTATTGGTTTTGTTAGGGAAGAATATTGCATCAAGATAATCAAACAACATATATTCTACTATCAACATAACCATACAAAATGTGATCTCACCACCCTGATAACCCATATGATATGAGTTTTATTCACAAATAACCTTTTAAATACTCATGAAGATGTATATTTACTTAGATGTATGCCGGATCACTAACCTAAATGGGTCTCATAAATAGTCCTCCCAAAAATTCCGATATTTTAACCATCTTTGTTGGTCTATACAATGTTTCCCTAGTTAATTTTTGTGGTCTTATCTCACTACTAAGTGAAATATCCAAGTATACTAATTCATGAGCATCCATAAAAACACTTTTTTCACGATAACACTACTACCATTGCAGTATTTAGTCTCATATATTTAAAAAAAAATCTAAATTGTAGAACATGCAGATCATTCACCAATTTCAAACTAAAACATCTTTATTCATTCAAAGTGTGAACATTCCCATATATAATGAAATTTCTCATAATTCCCTCGAACAATCAAACACATCCATAGGATGAGTGGTCCATTAAAAACCACAACATAGGTTATTTATCAAGATATTACCAACTATCAACCAAACCTATATGATGTAAACATTTATATTACTGAATCAAAAAATCATAAATTTTCTTTGATGTGTTGTGTCTCAACAAACCCATGATCATGTGCCTAGTTTGATGACTATTTCCAACTTCATGTTTGTCACACTGAACGGCCTATGGAATTTCACCCACTAAAATAATACAATCATAACCAATATCCACATTTTATTAATTCCAAAAAAGTTTATCTATATTTCTTCCCATTGGACCACAATAGTTCATATTTTACTAGTAAGTAATAGAATATAACTGATCCTACACTCTGAAACCATCCTCAATGCAACCCTAAAGATATTTCCCATGAAATTCCACAATGATCCCATACAGTTAATATGGATACCCCAATTAGTAATGTGGTAATACATAATATATATTTTTATTATAAATAAAATAAAAACATTGATATACCAAATACCCATATTGGTTCATCATTCTTGGTGAAACCCATTCCCATCATTTTATCAACTGTTAGGTATACCATTCCATCATTAATTAATTACAATATAGTCAATTTATATAGAAACCCATTAAGGGTATTTATATATTAATTCATTAAGGGACCTTATTTCTATAAATCCTATAACTTGATCACTATGTTCCTGCGGGAATTCCAAATATCATCATACACACCTCCATATACAGAAGTGGTTATCGGATAATGTTGAGGGACCAAAGAGAATCACGATGAGGCTTTTCCATTTATAATAGAATATAATTAGAATATAAAATTGATGTGATATAAATCTATACCATAATGTAATAAATAACTTAACCATAAGAGATGTTTTATAAACATAATATATGAGATCATGAAGTAATAGTAGGGCTTGTAAGTGGCACAACACTAATGGAAAAAGGATCCCCTCATGAAATGGATCAATGTTAACGATAATCTACCCAAAATTTCATATAGTTTATATTCCATCATTATATCCATCTTGAAATAATGTTATTTTATTCCCAATTGTTCTCAACAACCCACCATAAAGACTTTTTCGTTAACTACATCCACAATCATAATGTCAATATGCACAATTATAATCCCAAATGGTCATGAGTCTTAAAACAATTATAAATACATCAAATTTACCCTAAACATATTATCAGAAGATTTTCTAGTGTATTCCCTGAAAATAAATAAAATTATATGAAAACCAAGTAACTACAACAATAATAATTTTATTTTCATGCTTTTAGGGACCCTCTCTACCATCTTTGACTTTATTCTGGAAAGAATGCAATATTGGTACCTAACACATCATCTTTGTTTAGATAACCAAAAAATATTTTAAGCACATCACCTTTAAATATATAGATAATGTAAATTGTACTAAAATATCTAACATATCTCCATATTGGGGGATTTCTTTATGGCTCATCCTATTTTATCCACTAAAAATGAATGAGGAACAACACACTAGATACATAGATATAAGATGAATGATTAAACACCTTTAAATTTTAATAAATTTTCTTATCCAAAAAATCAATAATAAATAAATGATCATTAACATATATCAAATGGTTAAACACATCTCATGTGACCTTAAATAATACATAGGTATCACTCTATTCACATAAAAACATTATTCGTGGAGACATGAAACATAGATATCATCGTATTCACATGAACACCTCATGCCAAAAAATTAAAACATAGGTATCTTGGGAAATACACCCATTTGAAATTACCATTCCCTGAACTCATATAAGAGTTCACAATAGTTATGCACCTCCAACATCATATTTTTCAAAGTAAAATATAGTTTCTATTCATAGAGTCGTCACTCAAAATTCATTCTACCAAAAAAATAGAATGAGATATCATTCCAAGAAATCCTAGAACTAGTATTAATAAGGGATTATAGGTTTTGAAGATGGAGATTCAAGAAGGAGTCCTGAAAAGATATAGATCAAAAAACATACCAGAAAACTAATGTCAACAATAGGGGATACCATTTTTTAATGGGAATAGATCAAATTCATTATAAGAATAGAATAGTGAAAAATAGATAAGGGGATTTATAACATTTTGAGTCAAAATAAACAACAATATGTCTTCAACCTATACAATTCATCTCCTTGAATGTACAAAAAAGTAATGGTCCTAGAGTCTTGGTAGAAGAATAAAAATCATTTGGAAATTTAGGAATACCCCATAAATAAATATAAATATTTTAATAAAGAGAAGTGAAAATTAAATTCACATTATATATTCCCTATTAAGATTACATGTTTTATACCTTTGAAAAGGACATGATAAAAGATGAGAGGTGACAATTTTAGGAATTTTAATATCTAAAAAACTACTACCATGAATTCGACCTTTCCCTAGCCTTGATTGCGGTATTCCAAACCAAATTGTGATAAACGACTAGTTGTATGGTGTGTTTACTCATCCTTATAAATTTTTCCTCACCATCACCTCCAAGACTAGAATGGTGAGGTTTTCTGAACTATGGACCATAGGAACCTTCCCTGATCACCATTATAGGGACATGCCCATTTTAAAATTTTCCTATTATAATCCAATGAACTATAATTCCAAAAAGGCCTACCCCTTAATTTGGTGATGGCTGTTTTGAACTAAAACCCAAAAAACCCGCCTTTAAGATTCCACAAACCTCTATAATATACATACTTGTGACATATAAATCAATGTAACAAAAACCTTATATAATTTATGTTATAACATACATTATCAACCCCACTAAAAACAATGTTTTTATAAATCCCCCCATCTGACACCTTTTAATGTATAAGAAATGACACTAAAGGCCTACTCAAATAGATTTGTCCATTGTACTAGGTTTTATATCTCCAAATCTTTTGATTACTCTTATGCTCATCTATGCTTCTATAAGACATGAAGTGGATTAGTTTTCTTCACTAACAAAACCTTCTCAAATTATTCTACAATGTGAATGGGTTATCGAAAAAATCTATATAGGGTTCAATCATAATATCCTCATAGTGAAATAATCTGAAGGATCATGAATATACCTTTCAAAATAATAAACATGGACAAAATCGTGTTTTCTCCATTATTATTGTGTTTAATCCAACCAATATTGATCAATATAGATCATTCTATGATCTAGTATATCCTAAAATTTCATGTTTCCAATATCAAATGACTTTATTATTTCATATTTACCAACCCAGGGGATATATTAAAGAAAACCCTATAACCCATTGTGATGCCAAATGGTTTTATACATTGGTAAAAAAAGATCAATATTTTATAATGGAGAAAACATTTCACTTTTAAATTATAATCACATATTCCAATATCTATAATACCATACCAGTCTAGAAATTATTTATTCCTCCACACAATGTTATCAGAGACGTAATAGACATGTTCATTCATAGTTATCCTAACAAATATCCGTAAAATGTATTGATTGGAAACTATTATTATTAGTGAGCTATATTTGAACAATTTTATTGTCCCAAGATCCTATAAAATCTATAACACATGATCAAATAGTATTATTAATATTTTTTTTATTGTTCTCCTTATTTTCCTTCTATTGTGTGGATAATATTCCATATATTGATTAAACAAGTTTCCCATATCCATTATAAATTCATTGAATAACCAAAATTTGAACGAAGTGAATCTTTTTGAAACCACACTCAGTGGAATCCCATGTATCCACACAATCTCTTGAATATTGATCTTCTCTTTTTTCGTCTCCAGATCTAGTCTCCTTGTTCAACATAATATGTGATACATTGGAAAACCAATTCAATATAACCATTATTTATCTCAACCCCTCATGATCCCTAATAATAGTTTCATATACTCCAAAATTACCTCATCCAACATCACACACATCCATTTTATGTGGATGGTGTAATACTCCATGTATCAATTACTTGGTCATGATCTATTTACATGTTTTCCAATGTGTGAAATTTAATGAAATGTATCTCTTCATTCCAAGACAAACAAATAAGGCATTATATTGTGAAAAATCAAACTTTACCATGGGTTCACTAACCAATAAAATTTATGGGAGTCCATAATCACATACCTATATGAGGAATGATCCATCACTCAATAATGATCCATAAGTACCTCATGTATACATAGTTTCTACAATATAACCAAATTGTTTTCCAGAAAACTCTAACACATAAAAATAAATACTCGATCAATTTCTAGAATATCATTATGTCCTTCCCATAATAAGGATTTTATCAAATTTTTTGAATAATTCAATCCCCCCATTCATATGTTACACCGACTATCCAGTATTCCAAAAAAATTCCATTAATGGCCACCCTACTTTCATCATCCCATATCCAACATCTGGAATCATCATTCTAATATAATCTACAAGAAAACTATGATTATAAGGATCATACACCATATAAATGTCAAAAAACTTCATATATTTTACCCAATGCCTATAACAATGAAGGAGGTCTTGTTGGGGGAAAATTTATTATAGAATAATTTCTTTTATCTATATGAAACATATTTCTACAAAGTGGTAGTGTTGTAAAAATTTCAACACTTAAACTGGAGATAATGACTATAATTAATTATAATGTATGTTTATAAATATTAGTTATCTTTAACAACATCCTTATGAATCGATGTTATAATTTTCATCATTAAAAATCTTGTACAAACACTAGATGCATTGAACACTACATTCTCTACATCTAGATGAGGAAAAATTAGAATTTAATACAACATAGGTTTCCTAAGGATCATGAATTCCTATTAAAATCGGTTATTCCATTCAGTCATGAATACCATTTTTGATAATTTAATGATTAAATTTGTTCTAAAAATGTCCTAAATGAACCATATATAGTATCTAACCAATCTAATGTTACTATAACCCATGAAAATGTTTTGAAGAAATTCCCAAAATATTAGAATTTATAAAATCACCAAATATTTAGATATTCCAATTGAAGAAAACATTTCCCCCTAAAATATAACATCATGGATACAAAAGTGAATCATTAATAATATTATGTAATGTTGATGTGTTTGAATGAAATATAATATTATTTCAAAGTGTTAGAAATATTATTCCAATGAAATGTAATATAACTTGATTCCATTATAGAACACAATGATGAATAATTCCATATATGGATGAAATATATTAATAATGTGAGTCAATAACACAGTTAGAGAATTACACAGTCCTAAAGGAAAAATGAAACAATCAGACGACCCAAGTCTACTCCATAATGATGTCTTCAGTATTACTTCCAATCTAACCAAAATTGATTGTATCCAATGTAATGACCCTTAAATTTCAAGGGAAATGTTTTCTTAATTCCATCGGATTTTAAGAGTATGTAGTTTCGGAAGGCATTTGATTCCAAGGCCTAGTGTGCCCGGAATCAATTTTCGAAGTTTAGCTCTGGTACGTTCAGTGAACGAACGTGTGAGTTTTCCTAACTTTTGAACTGGTGCTCGGAATCTAAATATGAGGGCACTGATGGAACCACATCGCCGATAATTTCTTAGGAGGACCTTTACTGGAGTTGTATTTTCTCGGGTGAGGTTATTAAAAAATGGGTTAACTGAGGAATGAAATAAAAATTTGTGCAACAATTTTTATTTTCTATTATATGTACAAATAACCTACGCATGGAAGTTAGAGTGGGATCCAATAAATCCTAACTCCTAGGTAGGATATTAGTGAAGTGGGGCCGACACGAGCCCCACCCTCTTCATTTCCATTTAACCTCCCTCTCATGCTTTTAATTTGTAACTCTACCACCCCCGAATTTTATGGAAGTTCAACCCTAAAAAATTAATTTGAATATTAAACGCTCTTCATTTAATTTAATTAAATGAATGAGATCTTTTTGAATTTCAAATTTATAACTTGCGTGTGTTAATAAAATAAGATGATGACTTATTTTATTGGGGGGTTGATTTGTTGTGCGGAAAGGAGAACAAGACTCTTGCGCTCTGAAGAACATATCCTTCGTCGTCGAAGAACATGAAGAACACTGAGTCTATGATGAAGAACTCCATCACCACAATCGAATCATCGTGTCATCTCCTCTCCTCTCCAAAGATGGTGAGAGACTCCTTATTTGGATAACGATGACGTGCCGCATCCTTCCTCCGGAGAATACCGACGGCGTATACGGCGTCGTCTTCTGCAACGCTGTCTTCCACGATGCTGTCTTCCGCGATGTCGTCTTCTGCGACATCCTTTATCCGCGACGATCCTCGTTCGACGAAATCATCAAGGTAGGGGTTTGAGTTCAAATTTAATGGATTAAATTTGTTCTTTATTGTTGATATTAATTTATTTTTGGCTGCATGTTATCGTTATAATAGGAGGAGAATGGACGGCACGAACACGACCGACCCTCCTCCCCCTTTAATGTTGTACTTGTTGCGGCACAATCAAAGGCAGCGCGGTGCAACGGAAACGTGCAAAAACAAAGGGGAACGCGGAGAAGAAGATTGGCACCGTCGTGCCACACCATTGAGGCCGAAAGAAGATGCAGCAGGAGCCGGGTCGCAGCAATGGGGCGTGACGCCGTCGCACGGCGCCAGAGATCCTCAAGGAGGCTGCGACCGGAGCGGGGCTGCGGGAGAAGGGCACGGCGCCGTCGTGCCACGCTAGTCAGACAAAGGCCGCGACCTTTGGCCTCGGCGTAGCAATGGAGGGCGGTCGGAGCCGCCGGCCACTAGGGCGCTGGAGGGTGGGAACAACTGGTCCCGTGGGTGAGATGGCTGGCCGTTACGACTGGACAAATTCAATAAAACTGGGGGTTTGAACCCCCGGTCAACCCCAGCAGGGCGGACCCCCGCGGGTCCGCCGTTTCGTCAAAGGCAGTGGTAGTTCCCCCCTTTCTCTCTCGCGCAGTGCGCGGCGCCCGTGCTGGCATGGACCGGCCTCGCCGGCATGGACCAGCCGCACCGGCTGAATCGTCGTGCTATCTCCTCTCCTCTCCATAGCTAGTGAGAGACACATTATTCAGAGAATGAAGACATACTGCATCCTTCCTCAGGTGAATACCGCTGGCGTATATGGCACCATCTTCCTCAATGTCGTCTTCCGCGACGCCGTCTTCCACGACGCCGTCTTCCGTGACGTCCTTTACCCGCGATGATCCTGGTTCGATGACTTCATCGAGGTAGGGGTTTGAGTTCAAATTTAATGGATAAAATTTGTGCTTGGTTATCGAAGATATTTTATTTTGGGCTGCCTCTTATCGTTATAATGATAGGAGGAAGGACCGCACGAACACAGCCGACCCTCCTCCCCCTTTGATATTGTAGGTTTTGCGGCACGAACAAAGCCAGCGCGGTGTAATGACATCACACGGAAACAAAGGGGAACATGAAGAAGAAGAAGCGAGTCATCGTCGCGCCACACCGTTGAGGCCTAAAATGATCGTGACCATAGTCAGGCTGTGGCAATGGGGCGCAGAGCCGTCGCGCCGCACCGGAGACCCTCAAGGAGGTCGTGGCCGGGGCGGGTCCGCGGCGGAAGGGAATGACGCCGTCGCACCTCGACAGTCAGACCAAGGCTATGGCCATTGGCTGTGGTAGAGAAAGGGAGGGCAGTCGGAGCCACCGGCCGCTGGGGTGCTGGAGGGCGGGACCAACCGGTCCCGCGGGTGAGCTGGCCGACCGTTACGACATGCCAAATTCTGGAAAACCGGGTGTTTAAACCCCCGGTCAACCCCAGCAGGGCGGACCCACATGGGTATGTCATTTCATCTAAGGGGGTGGTGGTTACCCCCCTTCCGTGCTCGCGCGGCGCGCGGTGCCCGCGCCGGGCTGGGCCGACCCAGGGGGTCTCCGGCCGGGTCGGTCCGGGTCTAAAATCCCCTAAAATCGGGCAGGTTCGTTTAAATGCCTGTAACACGGGTTAAGGATCTCCGATCAACGCACCTTCAGTTGTGATGCGATCCTTGAATTGAGACTGTTGGTTTGGTATATTACACTAATGTTTTTGGAGAACTCTGGGTACAACCGGGTTGGTTCGAACACGAAACCAACCGGGCCCTCGGAGTAGAAACAATTATAACTTGAGCTCCGGACGTCCGACTGACATGTCGTCGAATTTGTTGGATTCCTCTTAGTGAGACAAACCTTTTGGCTTACTCCGCACGAGGTTTGGATGTAGCTGGAGTCCGTTTGGGTTGGTTTTGACTTAAAAACCAACCGGGCCCTGGAAATGAAAAAAGACAATAACTCTCAGACCGGGTGTCCGATTAATGCGCCATCTGTCGCATTGAGTTCCTTTTGTCGAGACATAACTTTGGGATACATTAACTTCAGACTACGTGTCAGTTGATGAATCAACCCCTTGGCTCGTGGAGCGGACCCTCCCGGAAACGATCCTTCTATGTGCGGGAACCCTAGAGCTGGCTGCTACTAGGATGACGATGACGACTGCACTGAAATCCTCCGTGGGTTCGGCAGCGATGATGACTGCACTAAAATACTCTATGGGTTCAGCAGCGATGATGACCGTACTGAAATCCTCCGTGGGTCCGGCGAGAATAACTACTGTTCTTGTATCTTATGTGGGTTCGGCATTACATGACTACTGTTCTTGTATCCTACATGGGTCCGACAGTGTTTGACTCTGTACTTGTTTCTTATGTGGTTCTGAAAAAGTAGCTATTCTTGTATCCTATGTGGGTCTGATAGCTTAGCTGGTTTAGTATCCTATGTGGGAACTAGATTAGATGAATCAGTGGCTATATCTGATAATCTCTATCACCTTAATAAGAAGTATACTAGTGCGAGCTGAGTCTTGACATTCAATCAATATCTTCGATATGATTGACTTGATTTCCTATGTGGATTGGATTGTGTTATCTTATGTGGATTGGTCATGCTATCATGTGTGGACTTGATCGAACTTGGGCTCAGATGTTGGAGCCAAACATGAATTGATGACTCAGGTGTATGCATGGGAATATACTTAATTAGTGTTGGTTGTTACTTAATGATTGTATCTTTCCATTGTGGATAATCCTTCGTGGATTCTGGGAGACCTTTGGGGGTCTCGAGGTCCCTTATGAGTAGCGTATACTCACCCCTGCATGGGCTATTCCCACACCTTGTTGTGTTGGATGCAGATGACGGACAACACTGATCATTGTTGAGGCTTGTGGAGCAAGTCGATACCTGGAGGTGGGCCACTGGGCGTGACGTACACGGAGTGGATAGCTGTAACCGAGGAGCTGAGGAGGCTATCTGTACCCACCCAGCAGGTGGTATTTCCAGTGGATGGATCAACATTTCTGCTTTACGTTCAGTTGATGTACTTTCCATCCAGTTGTAGTTTACTTTCAGTTTGGGTTTGTATTCTGGCCCATTTACTTTCCGCACTTACTTGTACTCAGTTTACTAAATGTTTACTTCTGCTGGATTACTCTATGGGGTTTGTTTACTTTATAAAGGAAATTCCTTCCCCTTTTTGTCTGGATTTACACCTTGGTGCTAGTCGCCAGCCCCTGGCCTATGGAAGGCGGGCTTGGGGTAGTCATGGTACGGGCCCTGAGGATGGGTCGTGACAACCAACATGTAGAGAAATATTTGAAAATCATTGGGCTTCCCTCAGTGGATCTATCTTGTATTCAATACCTTGAAATGGGTACCTATTTTTCATTGTAATCTATTTTAACTTCCCATATTTCACAAAATTCCAATGATTGTTCTCTTCGTTTTAAGGGAATGAATGTAGATCACCTCAAGGAATGTACATGGTTAGATGAATCATTCAGCTTTAATATCTACATGCTTCCTCATGATCTCATTAAAGATATCTATTTTTATACAATAGAGGGAATCAATATAGGTTATTACATTAGAATGATTTTTATAAAAGTCTTAACTTATATGTCTATAAGAAACCAAGATAATACATCTTGATAAAAATTTGAAAACCAGTCCCCCATTAGGGTACAATAAGATAGAATAACTAATTTATTAACTTCAAGGATCACCCTAACCACCTATTCATAAAAAGCAACATTCTAGCAAGGATCTAGTCCCACAATGCCTATATCAACATTTCATTCTCTTGTCAATACAAATTTCTCCACCTAAAAGTATGTGAGTGTTACTCATCTCTAAAAACAATAATTTTTTGATTAGTAGTGGGACAACTATTCCATGACCAATATAACATTAAAACCTGAACTCTTCATAATTGTGAAGCTAAATGATTTCCTGAATCAATAAATCATTATCAGAAATTCTACTCATGTATAGATATGTTCCAAAAATTTTCTCATATATATAAATATATATATATAATCATTTTAGAACATAAAAAATATAGATAAATCAGAAACCACAAAAAAATACATAAACAATGGGATGTTCTAATGTCAATATAAGATACATAGAGTTTTGATGTAATCAGGACTATACGTAGTTAGGGTGAAGGTCTATCTCCTCCATCAATCAGAGCCTAAACATCTAGATCTAGAAAGATATCATTCACCCCATAACACCCTTGAGGATCTTGAGTCACATAATTAAACAATATAAGTATATTTTATTTCTATTATCATGGTCAGTTACCCATTTATTATCCAAACCATTCCACCTTAATCAAGGAATCCTCACAACAGAATATCTACAAAATTATGGTCCTTCCCAAATGGTACCAAGTCCTAGAAAAATTGTTAAAAAATTTTATATAGTTTCCCTTCCACCAACAGTAACAGAACCAAATAGATTCATATACCATAGGGGAAGTTAAATATACGATACTTTACGCTACTATCGAATTGTACATAGGAATCCATATTATAAATTAATTTTCTTATTCCCAGAATAAGATACCTTGACTGTTTGGTAAGAAACACAAGTATAAATTATAGAAACTACAGAAATACATGAATCAATTTATATATTGATTTAATTTTTATATCATTGGATTTTAATGAATTAATTTGGACTAGGTCATCATTAATGATTTCCTAAATGGGTGTATCGCATTTTTGATTAAGCCTAATCTAAAAATGCCATGATTTTTGTGCCTCTTCTATATCCAAAATAAGATAAATGAAAATCAACATGGAGATTCACGATTAATAGTCTAATATTAATTTCATGAAAAATATTATCACTATGGAACGTTATTCATAGTCCAAAATTACTAGATCATGGGAAAACTCCATGAAGAATAGCTACTTAAAGGTCTCCAACATTAGACCTTGAAGTCAACTAGAAAAAATCATTACATCCCACCACAATATAGTTTCTCCCCCAAGAACAAAATTAACAAGATTTACCTATTTATCCTTTTGGGTATCTAGTAGGTCAATGATCCCTTGGATGAATCATATTGATTTTCTATATTCGAGGAGCCCTGGTGCCCCTTTTCAGTGTTGGGGATATTGGTGGATGAAAGATACAATCATAGTTGACCATAGTTGTCCCACCAATCATGGATCATCCACCTAGGAGAAATTTTTAATAGTCCTAGTTTGATCAAATATAAATATTGTGCAACCAATGAAACCATAGGATTAAGATATGATCCCTCATATTAAATAACATATTGTAAAACTGGGGATTTCTCCAATGTGGATGCATTCTAAATTGATTCCCTACCCAGTTATCAGTTTTAGAAGTTGTCTACATGGATTCATTTCTATGAATTATCGAACAAAATATATATAATTATAATGGAAAAATCAGAAGTCTAATAAATGAAAATAGTCACACAAAATGTAATATAATAATGTATAACATAAGTGGATAAAAAATAGAGCATAATTTCATAAGATATAATCACTTTCCAATCTAATACTTTGGTTCCTTAACATTAGTAAAAGCCACATTTATAAACTCATGCATTATATACATTTGATGAAAAACTTTTATTGATATTTAATGAAACAAATATCATGCACATATTTTAGCGCGAAATTTAATTATGTGTTCTACAACTAATTCTTTTAACACTCATTTTAATGCGATAACGTGTGTGTGGACATGATGTTTAATAGTCGGGGCCTCCAAAGTCCATTACATTGTCAAAATCCTTGTCTTGGGGTGTTCTAAGAGGCGACTATAGCTCATTTTCAAGAGTTTTCCTAAATTATGGTTTTTCATCAGTATTTTAGTGGTAGTGGAATAGAAGTGGCAACTCTTGTAGGTATCTTAGTGGTGGTGGATTGGGAGTCCGTAGGTAGGGCATTATTAGGACGTGGTTGGATCAGTCTAGAATTGGTAGGATGGGTATCAGTTGGCCGAGCATTGAAACATCATGCATCAGGAGGTCGGGTATCAGTATGTTAGATGTTGATATATCGGTCATCGGTAGTAATGAGCATCTATATGTCATGCATCGGTAGGTTGGGCATCAATTGGTCAAATCCTTGACCCGCAATTGGTGACTCACATCAGTGACTCTGCCATCAGTGTTTTATTTCAATATTTCTTCTAGTTTTTCTAGTTTCTCCCCTCTTACATTTTTTTATTTCATTCTAGTTTAAAACCAAGCATGACCTCTTCCAAATGTGTTTTGAATGGATATTAATTATATGATTAATTTCCTAATACTCTGGGGGCTATGAAATAGTGAAACTGTGTGGTCTTCACCACGATCAAACATTAATATTCCTTGAAACAATTATCATTCCATGGATATAGGTTCAAACTCTAATGAGTAAGAGCATCTCTTCCTGGGGTGTTTTCCTTTTCTATTTAAGTTCTTAAGGTCATTCGTCCCTACGGTGTTATGTGTTGTGTTGTGGAATTCAAGTTCTGTTTTATTTGGAGTCTCGTCCTTCTAATTGTGTGACACCATATTTTTTTCACAATGAGTAATTTTTTATCATCTATTGATCTAGGAATGGATCCCTTTATCTCACTTTTATTTATGTATCATACATGGTGGTTGTACTAATTTCTTTAGGTGGTCACACTCAAAACAAATTTTATGATGATAATAAGAAATATTAAATGAGGAGTTGGGAAGACGTGGTTGATGATCGCCCTGTTTTATATGTTATCCTTGATACAAGTCATGTTTTGTAAGGGTTTCATCCCTTCTAAAAATCCAGGTTGTTTGTGCCCTCTGTTGCCGCACTTGCCTGACTTGTAATTTTTTTAGTCATTATGTCCTTATTCAATGGATAAAATATGGAAATTTTATTGAATATGTATATTCAATAAAATATTTAGATTCCACATGATCAAACATGTTCCATGGTCATACCTGAATAATGAAAGTTGTATAAATTATTGAGTGCTAGAAAATATAAATACACCATTTTTTTTGTATGGTTGTGTATTGTGTGTGGTTTTGTTCAACCTTTTGTTAGTGTTGGTCATGACATGTTGTGGCTGTGAGTATGGATGGGTAAGGGTGGTGTAACGATATCTCATGTTGAGAGATTCATTGACCATTTAATGGATTATCTTTTTATACAGTGGGACTGCATATGAGCAGTGGTAGTGTAGGGGGGATATAGTTTTGTGTTGTCTTATGTTTATGTTACTGATTGACATCTTGTTTTGTAGTGGAGATCTCGAGTGTGGTTGTGAAATTTTTTTGGGGTTTTACTTTTTGTGAGGAAGGACATGGAGACATTACATTGAAAAATGATCATGGTAGTGGTTGAACAAGTGTTCAATAATGGGGGAGTGTGATGTGGGACTTCAAACTGGTTGAGTTTTGTTGTTTTTCCAAGATATGGAACTCTTTGTGTAGTGTGTCTACATAGGATGTTCTATGAGGTAAAATTTTAATGAAGGATGGTTTTACCTTGATTGGGACATTAACCAAGAGTTTCAATAGAGTTTTGTGATGTGAGTGGGGGTTATGATATCGCATGGAGTGTGGTGTTCTTCCTAGTTGTGTTGTTCGGGATGTAATAAATAGTATATTCTTAATAACTCCATGTAATTAAATGTTAGGTGGTTTCTTTTTTATTGATATTAAATTTAACATCATTATTTGTGTCGTGTTAATGTAGTGTTGGAAGAAATGGATGTTTTGAATAGATTGGTTTTCTGTTTTGGAAACCCTTAGGTTGGGTTGAGATATTGATAAATAAATAAATATATATATTGTTAGATTATTTTGATATAAATTCACACCCCACCCGTGTTAATATATACATGATGAACACCCCCATTGCTATGGGGGAGGGTGTTGTTTCCCATCATCACAGTGGGATGATGGATGGATAGTTATTTTCTCTTCTTTTCTCCCTCTTATGGGCATAGGTATCCCATGACTCTTTTGGTAGGTTGTGGTGCGGTTACAAGGCGTAAGTGTGTGTGGGAGAGGTTTTCTTTCAAATGTGTATTCGGGATGAGGCCCATGTGTCTGCATGAAAATATGTGGTGTGGTTGTGGCCATGGTATTTATGATTAGGAGTGTTGTGTGGTTTGTGGTGCAGCTGTGTGTGGGTATGTTATGAAAGTGCGGCTTGTGGAAGAGTGTTCTTGTGTCTGAATGCTCACTATTTGGGATGATTATTTAACCATGGGGAAGTGGTGTGGAATTCCCAAATATTGAGGTTATTAATACAATTATTTACATTAATTGTGTTATTATATGAGTGTTCCTTAGAGAGGTTGGGGTGGATAGTATACCTTTTTAGTTTCTATTGATATTCTGCAATTTTCTCATAGGGGAATTAGTATGCTTCTCCAACTTGAGAACAAGTTACTTTGGATTTTCCTACTGAGTATACATGTATGATAACCCTACTTGAATAAAATTTTCTTCAGGTTTATTGGGAGATTATTTGGACTATGCTAGACCTTACTAGCTCTGAAGTGGCGATAGGTGTTGTGTCACTATATAGAATTGTTCTTATGGAATTTACATTGGTGTTTTCACATTATTTCATGCAGTTTTATGTTAATCATTCAAGGGGGATTGATTTGGGTTTCTTTTATATTTATGTGTTGGAGTTTTTTTGTGGTTGATATATCTTATCAACAAATATATGTTACTATAAAAAGATTAATTCCACCCATTTTGTGAGATTTGTTTACCCATGGTGCTTGTCACCACACTAGGGCCTACTGGATGTGGGACTCGATGATCATTGTGTTTTTTTAATACTCCTCACACAATTCCATCGCTTCCCTCATATTGATAAAGGACGGTTGTGAAATAATGTTATCATAGAAGTTGGTTTATAGATATGATGAGATTATGGAGTTAGGTATAGCGGGTATTAAAATGGTTGGTATTGTAAACTTTTCATGTGATAATCGTGTGAGATAAAGGCCACAGAAGACAATCTTGGACCCATGATCCCCCCTCCCAATGATCCGACCAAAGGACTATGAGATTACTGAATGACCATGTGTGTCTACAAAGTTTTCATGGTAGAGACATTAGGGACGATACATAAATCTTGATGAATTCTATTCTTATTTTGTGGGTTTTTATTGTAAATTTAAATAAACAATGATTTAACATGAATTATTAATAAAATTCCATAGTACTTGGGCATAGAAGTTCGCTGTATACATTTCATATATGAAACATGGTTGTTGTTTCTGTGTGGTACGATCAGTGGAGGCTCAATAGGCCAATCTGAATGATTAGCCAAGGGATGATCTTGATGATGAGGAAACAAAAAGTAAGAAGATCCTCATGCTTTCTAGTGGAAGAATTTTTCAATATATGAAGGTAGCAATTTCAAAACATAGTTGGAGAGTTGGTCAGAGGATCTTGTGTTGACTCTCAACTTGATGTGGGTTCTGAAGGAGTAATTGGAAAAATTGTATAGTAGTCATATAATGGGTGTTGCACGTCAATGGTGGAGTTATAAATAGGGGAGAGGAATAGAATGATGTTATGTGTGTCGAATTAGAGAAGGATTTCAGAGATGAATTCTATTCCTTAACCATGATGGTTGTGAAGTGGTAGGAGCTAATCTCCCTCAATTAAAGGAGTATGTATTTACATGGGATAAAGATATAATTAAACGATCCCCTTAAATTTTACTTCTATATCCTTCCAGATGATGAGTCTCTCTCTGTACAGTTTGAGTAGGCAATTCTTCCTATACTCTAGTTTACAGTTACTCCCCTCACCGTTATGATATATATATAGGACTTCAAGAAGGAATAAGTGGGTTAGAGGATTAAATTGTGATGAGTTATACCCCAAGATGGGAGCCAGTAGGGTTCTATAATAGTAAAGGCTTCCATCTATAGGTGTAAGGTATCGGGGCCATAGAGTTTATGTCCCTAAGGGAGTCAGCCTCATCAGTTTCTGTTTAATCATTATGGTCCTCATGCATTTATCATTATCCTGGGAACAATGTGTTTCACTTTTGGAGGTAGCAAGAACCATCAATGTTAGTGCTTCGTTTGAGATTATCATGGTAGAGGTGGGAAGGTCCAGCACCCGCCTTAGTAGTTGATTCGGGCGAGGCTGTTTAAGCAATAGTGACAATTGGATCCAGCTCCAACAAGGGGAGACAAAGAAGGAAGAGGCTCACCTTACGAAATTCCTCAGGGACCTCGACCTGGGTATAATTAATGAGGCAGTTGAAAGCATATGAGAATAAGAGATGGTTGAGTTCATTTTTATACCATTGAGGTTACAGTTCTAACGGGGCCAGAAATTGTTTGAGGTATAATCAATGTCTTATGTACGGTTTCTTGTACATTGTTTGAGTTAGGATATTCAGAATAATTTGTAAAACTCATTATTTCTGATGATATGGTACTAGACATAGAGACACTTTCCATTTCCTATGTGTTATGTTCACCAGTGAGAGTTCAAACTAGCACGCTAGATGTTATTTGGGGATGTAGACAGATGTTGGGGACACAAAATTCTAGTGGGGATCACAGTCTAATATAGATACAACAATATGGTTCTATCATTGGCTTCAACTATTTTTAATGTGTGCATGTTGTTATCGACTTCTTCTAGAGAAGAGTAATGTGTTTATACATGAATAGTCAGCGTGTTAATTTCGTTGGTGAGTAGAGTTGTTAGGTGGGAATTCATCATGTCGATCCTCTATATTCATCATTGGCTATAATTTCAGTGAAATCAATGGATTCCAAGATGGTTGGGGTTCCCATAGTTATTAGTGACTTATTAGGTGTTTTTTCAGAGAATGTTTTGACTCTACCCCCACAACATGTTGTTATATTAGGGATAGATTTGCACCCTTGTGCTTCCCTATTTTTGATAGGTCCTTCTTGAATGGAACATTCAGAGATATAGGAGCAAAGAATTCATATGGATGGACTAATAAAAAAGTGATTTTTTGGCCTTGTGTGTTTCCTATGGGTTCTTAGATATTGTTTTTTGAAGAAGGATGATGGTGTTATGAGGCTGCGTATAGAATAATGTATGTTGAATCAGGTAATGTACCAAAACACATACCTTGTCTTAAGGATAGAAGATCTTTTTGACCAGTAGAGGGGAGATTGTTTTTTCTCTATGATAAATCTACGGTATGGATATCACTATTCTAGGGTGAGAGAGGAAGATATCTAAAATACTACATTCATGTGATGTTATGGACACCTCGACTTCATGGTTATGTTGTTCCATGTTACAAACACACCATACATGTTCATGGAGCTCATGAAATCTGTCGTTTAGGAATTCCTAGACCTATTTTTCACCATATTCATTGATGATCTACTTGAATTCAATGGAGGGTCATATCGGGATTCTCATTACAGCATTGGAAGCTCATCAATGCCACCATCTCTACAAAACATTATCCATGCGCAAGTATTGGACATGATAGATCTACATACATGGACATGTGTTGTCTCAAAAGGGTGTAGTAGTGTATCCAATAAAGGTTGAGGTAGTCATTTCATAGACAAAACCCATGAATGTAGAATATTTTCAGAGTTTTCTCAGTCTAGTAGGATATTATAGGAGATTCGTACTTGATATCTCAATATTAGCAGCTCTATTGACAGCTCTAAAAAAAGGAAAATATTTTTTGTTGAGAAAGCTATTCCCGACATCATTTCATGATCTAAAGTTGATGTTGGTGTGTTCTCCATCGCTCAGGTTTCCAAAGAACGGGGTGATGTTCATGGTATTTTTTGATGCTTCCTGTATGGGCTTTGGTTGTGAGTTGATGGACCAATGGGGTGTGATCTATTCCCGGTCTAGGAAGTTACATCCCCATCAATGATATAATGGCACCCTTTATCTAGTGAAGGTAAAGGTAGTGAACTTGATAATGTATTGGAGACATTAACTTATTAGGGGGAAATTTTTGGTCTTCATAGATCACAAGATCATGAGGTATATATTTTCCCAATGAGATATGAACAAGTGATAGTAGATGTTGATGGAGATTCTTCTGGACTATGATTTTGATATCTTTGACACCTCAAGAAAGGGGACCATTATTATTTATGACTTATTCAGTATTTCACAGATATATTTTTTCTAGAATTTGTAGACACCTTGAATGTGATAGAGGATTTGGATTCTTTTCACATAGATGAAACAATAGATGGTGGCAGGGGCTATATGGTTCCGAGGACAGTGCAATCACCTCTGAGGTTTTTGGAGGAGGAGTCTCATTGGGGAGACTCAGAGGTGGAGGTGGTGAATATGAACATTTACCAGGCCTATACTCCATAGGGATGGTCGAAGGATGGTGAGAATCAGATGTTGTTCTTTGAGAAGCTGTTTTTTCTAGTGACGACATGCGAGGGAGTTCTCTGTGTGTTTTATAGATCACCCTTTGCAGTATGCCCAAGATTTTCAAAATGTACAACATCTAGAGAAAGAAACATTGGTGTCCCTAGAAGAAGCAGGCTATATATGAGTTTTTGGTGATGTTCTTTGTGTGCTAGTAGGTGAAGGTTGAGAATCGAGTTCCCACGGTATTTTAGCAGCCCTTTGATGTACCAAATCGGGAGTGGGATGGAATATCGATGGATTACATTGTAGTTTACTCTTGTCTCAAGGAAGATGTGATGTAATATGGGTATTAGTGAATCTGCTAACAATATCGGCTCACATCTTAGCGATCATGGAGACCGGCACAAGGGATGCCTTAGCGTGTAAGTGTGTGGATGAGGTGGAGTAGCTACATGGGATTCTGATATCAATCATATCAGATCAGGATACAAGTTTTACCTCCTAGGTCTAGAAAGGATATCAACATAACGATGGTAATCATTTACATATAAGCACTACTTTAAATCATTTTACATTTGGGATTACAAGGAGGACCATCAAAACATTGTTGTACATGTTGTGGAAATAATTTATGGACTTTGGGGTGTGTTGGGTGCTGCCGTAGTCTTTTTTATAGTTTTCTTTTAAAATATCTATCATCCTTCCATTAATATGGTTTCGTTCGAAGCCTTGTATGGGAGACCAAGTCATTCAACTTTGTGCTAGATTGAATATGTGGAGGTAGCTATTCTGGGTCCAGATGTGGGGTAGAGTATGAACAAGAAGGTACATCATGTCTGTGTGGGTATGATTGAGGAACAAGACTTGAAATTTTTAATGTTTATTGTAGGAGTATCCCCTTAGAGTTTGATTTCAGAGACTATGATATCTAAATGTTTCCCCTCATCATGAGTAGTAGAGGTTAGGTAGAGGGATAAAACATTCTCCAAGGTTCATCATCACTTTTGATGGTTTGGGGTCATTTAGAGAGCTGACATACAATTTACAGTTTCCACCGCAGTTGGATAATTTCCTTGACACCTTTCACATCTCCTAACTTTTTCATTATCATCACAATCACTCCCAGTTCATTAACTAGTGGGAGTTGTATATCGAGGATGAAGAAATGTTCGTGGACTGTTTAGTGGATATCCATGATTTTTATGAGAATATGATGCAAGGATGAATCATTATATTGGATCATGTGTTATTAAGGCATGTTGTTCTTGAGGAGAGTTTATGGGAGTTAGAGACATAGATGCATGCCCAATACTCAGAGTTGTTTTGAGATTTTATTTTGTGAATAACTTTTTGATAAAGTGAGTGAGCCTTGATTACTATGAGTTGAGTTGTATTATTTTTTTGTTGCATGAGATAAATTACTGACATGTGAAAAAGGGGAAGAGATTCATATTCAAGATGAATTAATTGAGATTCGATTAAACTCGTGTGGGTGAGTTGGGGCCACACAGTGTAGACAATATCTTCTCTTAGAGGATGGAATTCTATAATTCATGTGTCTAAATAGTTGGTTATATGCTAGGGTATGTTCTAGATGTTTGGGTTACCATATGTGGGGGGATGTGTTCTAGGATTTTGATGTTTCACCCCATCTTTCATAAAACATGGATGGTTTTTCCTAGTGAGTACCTTATAAGGTGGTTGTTAGCTCTCCTCTTTCTTTTAGGAATTGTTTTGAATATTTCTGGAAAATTATAGTTTGAGTGGTATCTGTTGTAATGGAATGGACCTCCCTAGTTCATTACATTTCCAAAATCCTTTTTTCGGGTGTTTTGGGAGGTGACAATATCTCATTTTCTAGAGTATTCCAAAATTCAAGTTTTTTCATCTGTAGAGTAGCGTCAGTGGATCAAAATTGGTAAAATGTGACCAAAAATCACATTGGTAGCTCTACATCGGTGTCGTGGGCATTAGTAGGTTGAGTTTTGATAGGTCAGTCATTGGAAGGTCGGGCTTCATTATGTTGGGTGATGAAAGGTTGACCATCGGTAGGTTAGGCATCGGTAGGGTGGACAATGATAGGTCAAGCGTTGATAGGTCAGGGTGTCGGTAGGTTGGGAATCGTTAGGTCAGGCATCAGGGGCTCTCTTCGGCGACATGCATCAGTAACTCACCCATTGGTTAAATATTTCTAGTGTTTTCTTGTTTTTCTAGATTCTCCCCTCTTACATTTTATTTGACATAAATCAGGTTTAAAACCTATTTTTATAATTAAAAATGGAGTTTCAAAAGATATGAATTATATCTTTAACGTCCTATTTCTTGGGGGGGGGGACTTGAAATAGTATAACCCCATTGTCTTGAAAAAAATATAACATTAATGGGCCTTAAAAGTGTTTAACTTACGTTGATAAAGGATCTAATTCTTCTAATCTAAGATATTATATTCCCATTGTGTTTTCTTTTTGTCTTGGTGTGACCAAATCCATTCTTACCTGCAGTGTTGTGTGTTATATTATAGCATTTAGATTCGGTTTTCCATGGAGTCTTTTACTGGCACTTGTGTGAAACCATTTTTTTGGTGCAAGGAGGATTTTTTTATTTTATATTGTTCTTAGTAGGGTCCCATTCATCTCCCTTTTATTTTTATATATTATAGGGTGGGTGTACTGATGTCTTCTTTTGGCCATGATTGAACCAATTTAATGAAGATTATAATAATTAATAAATTAGGGTTTCGGAAGAAATTTATGATGTTATCTCTATATTATATATTATCCATGATCCATATCATGATTTGTAACATTTTTATGCCTTCAAAAAATCATGGTCGTTTGTGGCCTTTTATTGCAGACATGTTTGAGTTAAAAAAAATTGATATTTTCCTAGTTGAAGTGATAAAATGTAAATTTTATTAATATTATATATTTTGTTAAATATATGGATTCCCAAGGATCAAACTTTTATTGGGATCACCCCAAAATAATGAATGTGTAATTAATGTAGTATTTCTGCTAAATTTGAATAATCCTTGTTGTTTGGTTTTGTTGTGTTTTGTGTGTGGTTCTTGTCGACCTTCTGTTTGCATTCTTCATGTGGTGATGTGGCTGGGAGTGGGGTAGTGTGTATGGGGTAGTAAGGGTGTTTTTATGGTTTCACAGGTTGATAAATTTATTTAATGTGGAATGGATGAACTTGTTATGTAGTGAAATATCATTTGGGTAGTGGTTGTGTCGCATGGCTATAGTTTCAGGTCATTCTATGTTTATGTCACTTGGTGTGATTTTTTATGAATTGTGGCTGCTGAGTGAGGTTGGGATGAGGTGTGTTGGGGGTTTATGTATTGGGATGATGTACTTGGAGACATTATATTGAAGAGTGGTGGTAGTAGAGGTTGAATGATAGTTAAAGAAATGTGATTGTGTAGTGGGACTACAAAGTGGTTGAGTAACTTTTTTGGTGGATGTGGTACTATTTATGAATAGGGGATAATAAAGATGGTATAGGAGTTATAATAATCATGAAGGATGGTGTAACCATATGTGGGAATTTCGCCCAAATTTTCAAGAGACTTTTATGATGTGAGTGTGGGTGATGATGTTACTTATGGTGTGGGGTGTTAGGTAGTTTCCTAGTTTGGGATGGATGAAATGGTAAATTCAAAATAGTTCAATGTGATTAAATGTTGTGTGGATTCCTTTTTATCACTATAGAATTATCAATCATTTATGGTGATGTGTACATGTAGGGTTGGATGTAATGGAGTTTTTTTGGAACATTTGTTTGTTTTGTAAATCCATAGGTCGTGCTAAGTGTTTGATATATATATATATATACTCTAGTTCTTTGATATTTCTATGAATACACCACTTGTGTTGAGATCATCATGATGTACACCCCCATTGTTACATGGGATAGTGTTCTTTCCCAGCATCTGAGTGGAGATGATGGTGTGATAGTTGTTGGATCATCACTGATTTCACTTCTAGGTATCGGTAGCCCAAGACTCATTGTGTAGGATGTGGTGTAGTTGTGGGGACTAGTAGTGTGAGGTTGAGGTGTTATTTCACATGTGTGTTTGTGATGAGGTCTATGTGTTTTCGGGTATGAATGTGGTGTGGTTTGTGGCCCAGCTGTGTGGAGGTAGGTTTGACAGCAGGGCTTGTGGGAGAGACTGGTAGCATTAGGGTGTACATAATTAGGGTTGAGTAGTTAACTAGTGGGGAGTGGTGTGGGGTACCGAAATATTGATGCGAGTACTATATTAATTTACATGGACTTTTTTATTTACTTAGTGTTCCTTGGTGGGGTTGGGGTGGATAATATACCTTATATGGTGTTTTTGAGTTTCTTATATTTTCTCAAAAAAAATTAGCATGATTTTCCCACATGTGTATGAGTGACTTGGGATTTTCCTTCATATTATACATGTATTATCAACCTATATATATATATATATAATATTTTCAGATTTCTAGGTAGATTACAAGGACCAGGATGGAGCTTACTATCTCAAGTGTCATCATAGTTGTTGTGTCACTACTTAGTTCTGTTCTTTTTGAATTTAAATTAGTGTTTATTAGTGTATTTCTAGAAGTTTTACTTTAATCATGCATGTGGGATATATTTTAGTTTCATTTATATTTATATCTTGTAGTTTTTATGAGTTTGATACATCTTATCAACTGATCTTGGTTATTAAAAAATGTTTAATTCCTCCACTTTTGTGGGATTTGTATATCCATTGATCTAGTAGCCACCTCAGGACATACTAGAGGTGTGACTCATGGGTCATTAACTCTATATTCATATTGATGAAGGTAGGTAATGAATCATTTCTATCCCTTCATTCATATTGATGAAGGAGAGTTGTGAAAAAGTGGTATCAGAGGTCCTGTTTGATAGATAAGATGGATATTGAAGTTAGGAATACTGAGAATTTCATTGGTTGGTAGGAAAATATTGTCAACTGATCTTGGTTTGTGACAAAGTCCATGGAAGATGGACTAGGAGACAGGATTTGAGGCCCCCACCCCCGGATCTGGTGCATTGAATCTTAGCCTATAGAACTACCATGTGAGGGTAAAACATTTCAGGGGTAGAGACCCTAGGGAAGGTAAATGCATCATGATTACTTCTATTCATATTTTTTTGTGAATTTCATGTAAATTAAAATAAAAAATGAGTTAAAATTAAACATAAATAAATTTCTATACTAGTCAGGCCTTGGAGTTCCTTGTTTACTTTTTATCTAGGTCACCCAGTCAATGTACCTATGTTGCATGAGGGGTGGTGGCTCCAAAAGCCAATCTGGATGATTTTTGGAGTGATGTTACAGTGGAGGAGGACAACAGATAATAGAATATGCTTTGTTCATTTCAGTTGAAATATTTGGGAATGTACAAATCCAACATATCAGATATACACATACAGAGAGTTGGCTTGTTGAGATTTTGATCACATTCAACTTGATCTGGGCTCAGAAGGGGTACTATATTCCATTGGGAATTTATTCAGATAAGCGATGTTTCACATTAGTGGTTAACGATGTGCATGGGGAAGAGGATGGAGACAGATGTTCTATGGGTCGATTTTGAGAATGGGTTCGGGGTGGATTTCCGTTCCTCAACCATAATGACAAAGATGAGGAAAGAGATACTCTCATTAATGAAAGGTAGTATGTCGGTACGGGTTCTAGGGATCTAATTCAAGGATATCCTTCACTTTTATTTGGATCACTTTTTTGATGAGGAGTATTGAGTGAGATTCATAGAGGAGGCACTCCACACTACCCCTTAGTTTGTATTTACTCACTTCAACTTGCTGATATATATAGAGTTACAGAAGAAGGATGAATTGGTGGAGAGGATGCACTCATGAGGAGGTATAACATGAGAGGGGAACCAGTAGGGTTCTTTGATGGGAATGTCTTCTAGATATAGGTCTCAGGTGCTAGGGACATTTAGGATTGAGTCAGCTGGGAGTCGACCTCATCAGTTTCAGTTTCGACCATTTGGTCAACATGCCTTTCCTATAGCCTTGGAAACATGGTGTTTTACTGGAGAAGGATGAATACACCATTAGTGTCAGTTCCTAGATCGGTCATAGTATGGTGGAGGTGGGGAGGTTCAGTGGAAACCTCAACAATAGTTTTGGTCCATGTTGTTTCAACAACAGGGACCAAAACCATATACTCCACAATTGAGAGAAAGAGAAGGCAGAGGCTTACCTCAATGAATTCCTCATGACCCTTGACTCAGAAAATTTTCTGGGGAGGAGTTTGATAGTTTATGGGAAGATTATATGGTCATTTTAATTATAAATCCATTGAGGTTTTAGTTCCAATGGGTCAAAATATCATTCGATGTACAATCAGTGTGGTCAGTACTCTTGATTATTCATTGATTGATTTTGGATATTCGTACTCAATTTTGGAACCCAGTCTAGACAATTATCTAGAACGAGACATAAAGTGAATTCTCATGACACTGGTGTTGAGGACAATAGATGGAGGTAAGACCCACTTTCTTGATGTTTTCAGGGGATGTATACTGATGTTGGGGTCTCATCAGTCTAATGGTTATCACATTCTACTATAGATGATGTTGTATAGTGTTATCCATGGCATAAATTGCTTTAAATTTATGAATTTTTTTTATCAACTACTTCCAGAGAAGAGTTTTTTTTATAAATGAATTTAAAATTGGTATCCTTTATTGGAATGATGAGTTTCCATGTGGATAGAAAACGTGTTGATCCTATCCTTACATTATTGTATGAGTAGTCAATAAATTATTTGGATGCTATAATGATGGGGGTTCCCTGAGCTATTTGAGAATTCATGGATGTTTTTCCAATGGAGTATGTGACTATACACCCCTGACATGATGATGAATTATAGCTAGACTTACATCCCGATGATTCTATGATTTTGATTTCTCTTTATTGGATGAAACCTTCTGAGCAGTGAGAGCTAAGGATCTAGATTGACAATATGATGAATAAAGTATTTATCCATCCTTGTGTATCTCCATAGGGTGGTCCGATCATTTTTTAAAAGAGGGAAGAGGGTATTCCCAGGATGTGCGTAGACTACTAGAGGTTGAATCCAGTAACATTCATGAAATTTTAGTCATTCTCGAGAAAATATGTATTTCTCGATAAGCTATGGGGAGAAACTCGGTTCCCTAAGAGAAATCTACAACCTTAATATTAGTAGTTTATGGTGAAGAAGGATGATATCCTGATGAATGCCTTCTGGAGGAGGTATATTCATTTAACATTCTTGGTTATGTTATTTAGTGTTGTGAACAGACCCTTCATGTTCATGGAGAACATGAAATCTTTCTTTCATGAATACCTAGACTGGTTTGTTATCATATTCATTGAGGAAGTTAATGATCTACTCGATGTTAGAGGAGGATCATACTAAGCTTCTGAAGACTATCCTAGAATTCCTTCGACGCCACCATATCTACAAAATATTTTCCAGGTGAAAGGTTTGGATATAGTAGGTTGACATAATTTAGCATGTAGTGGCTCGATATGGTGTATTAGTGGATCTATCAAATGTCAAGGATATTCTTTCTTGGGAAGCACCCAAGGATGTTGACGAGGTGCCATGTTTTCTCAGTCTGACTGGCTATTAACGGAGATTCACTCCTGATTATCATACAGCGGTATGTCTATTGATGTATTTTACTAGAAAAGGCCATGATTTTGTGTTGAGTGGTTAGTTCTAGGTAGCGTTCGACTATCTAAAGGTAAATTTGGTTATCGATCTAATACAGTGGTTTCTAGAGAAAGGTGTGATTCTTGAGGTATTTTGTGACACATCCCGTCTGTGATTAGGGTGTGTGTTGATGCAACAATTGGGAGTATTCTCTAATGGTACTAGGAAGTTATTTCCCAATGAATGTAACTATTCCACCCATGATCAAGAGATGCCATAGGTTTTTTTTGTGATAAAATTTGTTAAAATTTACCTTTTAGGGTGGCACTTTTTTTTCTTCACTAATCAAAAGATATTGAGGTATATCTTTTCGTTGGGAGATCTGAATATGGAAACGTAGAGGTGGATATAGTTTCTTTAGTACTATGATTTTGATATCTCTTACACCATAGTATTGGTGGTTGTTTTAGGTGATATTTTGAGTAGGATTTAATTAATAGAGGTTATTAGGGAATCTTTGGATGCTTGGAATCGGATGGAGGAGTTTTCTTAATTTCATTTACATTCACGAATGGATGCCTGCAGGGTTCGTCTATTTCAGATGATGGTGATGTAATATATGAGTCCATAGGTGGGGGAGATATTTTGGAGAGACACAGAGGATGATGTGATTCATTATCGCATTGACTAGGGAGATTCACCATAGGTATGGTCAGAGTATTGAATGAATTAGTTGTTGATTTCTGATAAGTTTTTCATTCCAATTGAGATATGTGAGGGAGTTATCCATTAATTTCCCAACTCACCCTTAGTGGTACCCCTTGGAGTTTTCATGATGATCGAGAACTTGAGAAATCAGTTTTATTGGCACTGGATGATGTGGGTTTTGGCAGAGTTTGTGGAGAAGTACTGGGTGTGCCAGCAGATGAAGGCTGAGAACCACCATCCCTGTTGTGTGTTCCATCCCATAATTTTCCTTTATTATATGTGGGACAACATATCCATGTATTTATTCTTAGGTATACCTAGGTTTTATGGGGTATGGGATGCAATATTGGTATTCTTGGATAAACAGATGTAATTAGCTCACACCATATCAATCAAGGAGTTAAGAGTAGTGGATTCTATTGTCAAGATATATGTGGATGAGGTGTTGTGGGTGCATGGGGTTTCTATATCCGTTATCTCAGATCGGGATACTCATTATATATTGAGAGTCTAGAGGAAATTGTAGCACGCCTTTGGAACTAATTTACACCACATCACTGCTTTCCACCCTCAAATAGATGGACAGATAGAGTAGACCATCAAAATGGTGGATGACCTGTAGCCTGAATGTGTTTTAGACATTGGTGGGTCTTGGATGTGAAATATGACTTTGGTAGAGTATGAATACAATAATATATATCACTCTTCTACTGATATGAATCCATTAAAATCCATTTATGGGAGACCATTTCATTCACCATTGCGCTAGGTAGATGTTGGGGAAGAAACTATTCATTGTTTGAACATGGTGCAGAGTACAACAGAGAAGGTGTAGCATATCATTTAGTGGATAAAGGAAGCAGATGATCTGCATAAGTCATATGTCGATCTTAGTTGGTGACCCTTAGAGTTTTGGTTTGGAGACCATGTGTTCTTGAATGTTTCACATCTATATGGGAAACGATGGTTCAGTAGTGGGAGAAAACATTCTATTATGTTCATTGGACTATTAGAGGTTCTAGGTTGAGTAAACAATGTGGCATACCTATTGGAATTTACACCATAGTTTTAGAAGGTCCACCAAATCATTCATGTCTCCCAGCTTCATCAGTATCATCACGATGAATCCCATGTTAGTTTCTAGGGGGAGATTGATAACGAGGAAAATACAACATTCCTAGAGTGTCTAGTGGATATCTAGGATTTTTGGTAGAACGTGATATGTGGGCATAACATTCCATTGGTTCATGTCTTGCCGATGCTTGGTGGCCTGGAGGATAGTACATTGGAAATTTATATGCAGATGCATTCCCAATACATGGTGTTGATTTCAGTTTTCTTTTGTGTTTTTCTTTGCGATGTAGTGATATAACCTTGTTTAAAATGATATTTTTTGATTCCTTATTTGGTAACATGTGATAATGTCCAAACATCTGAAAAGGGGTATTGATTCTTAATGAGGTCACATTAATTGAGATGCGATTAAACCTATGTGGGTGAGTCAGGGCCACCCTGAGTGGATAATATCTTGGAATTGAGGATGTAATTCCATAATTCATGTGTGTGTATAGTTGGGTATTGTGTGTGTTATATTGTGTTTTTTGTCTTATAAGACACGTTATGTGGTGTTCATGGTTATTTGGGTTTCATTACATCTTCTAAACAAAACGGATGGTTTATCCTAGAAAGGAATATTTCAAGGTGGTCATTTGTGCCCCTCATTATTATGGGTTTTGTTTCTAGATCTCATGGGAGAGAATAGTTTGATAGGTAAATTATTTAAGAGGGTGAACCTCCCCAATCCATTACATTGTCGAAATATGTGTTTGGGGTGTCCTAGGTGGCGACGATAGTTCATTATTATAGGTTTTCCAAAATTACTGGTTTTTCAACAGTGGATCAGCATTGATGGCACAATTTAGGTATATCATGGTGGTAGCTCTTGTTAATATATCATCATAGGTAGATCGGGTGACAGTAGGTTGAGGATCGATTGGCCGGGTGTGAAGAAGGTCGAGCGTTTGAAGTTTGGGCATCAGTAAGTCCCGAGTCTATTGGTCATGCATCGATAGGTCGGTCGTCAGAAGGTCGGCCGTTGTTAGGACATGGCATCAGTACTCCAAGCATCGGTAGGTCATGAATCTATGGGTCATATCAATGACATGTTGTTGGTGAATAGATTCGATGACTCACCCAGAAGTGAGAAATTTCATTGTTTTTCCAGTTAATCCAATTTTGGCCCTCCTTTATTTTTTTGACATAAACCAAGTTTATATCCTTGTTTGACCTATTATGAAGGTGTTTCAATGGATATTAATTATATCATTAATATCATAAATCTCATGAGGATTTTAAACTTTCAAAACACATAGTATTGTTGTTGATATGACATTAATGAACATTGGAATAGATTTTCTTCCATTGATATAGGATCTGACTATTCTATGTCGAGATCTTCTCTTCGTGTGGTTTATTTTTCTCTTGGTGTGCCCAAAGCCATTCAACCCTATGGATTCATGTATTGTGTTGGGAAATACATATTAAAATTTCCTTGGAGTATTTTCTTACCACTTGTACAACCCTAAATATTTTGTGCAGGGGGAATTGTTGAATACCTATTGTTCCAAGTAACGACCTCTTCATCTATCGAATATTTATGTATCATGTGGTGTGGGTGTAGTAATGTATTCATGTGGTCATGGCCAAAACCAATATAACAAAGATAATAAGAAATAATAAATGATGGGCTTTTAATATGTTAATGGTCATCGCTCTATTTCATATGTTATCCTTGATCCATGTCATGTTTTTTATGGGTTGTATGCCTTATAAAAATCATGGTAGTTGGTTGTATCTGTTTGCACAACTACATAACAATTAAAAATGTTATTCAATATTTCCTAGTTGAATGGCAGATATATTGATATACTTTTAGTCACATATATTCAGTTAAATATTTTGATTCCTCAAGATCAAACTTGTTCAATGGTCCCCCAAAATAATGAATGTGAAATTAATGAACGAGGGCTGCAAAATTTGAATACAACTTGTTTCTTGGTGTGGATTTTTCCTAAGTGTGGTTATGCTTGACCATAGGTTTTCACAAGTCATTCGGTGTTGTGGCTAGTATTTTGGACGATATTATAATGTGGAAGGGGTATTTTTTTGGTGTCTCCGGTAAAGAGATTGATTGATTGTGGAATGAATGAACTTGTTATACAGTGGAACTGAATCAGGGTAGCGGTTCGACAGAGGGGATGTAGTTTTTGGTTATGATATTTTTATGTTAATTGGGGTGATTTTGTTATGTATTGGGGCTACTGAGTTTGTTTGGGATGAGGTGTTTTGGGGGTTTACATATTGAAAGGAAATATGGGGAAGTATTACATTGAAGAATGATGGTGAAAGTTATTGAATGTGTGTTCAATAAATGGGAGTGTGCAGTGGGAATGCAAGCTAGTTTAGTTTTTTTTGTTTAGTAGGATGAGGTTCTGATAGTGTAGTGTCACTTACAAGGATAGTTTAGGAGGGATAATTTTGAATAATCATCATGTTACCTTATCTGATCCTTTTATTGGGAGTTTCCAGTGAATTTTGTGAACTAATAATGGATTATAATTTTACTTGTGGTGTGGTGAGTTTGTTAGTTTCCCATGTTGGGATAGAATAAATGGAGAATTAACAAGGGAAACAAGTGAACAAATGATAAGAAGTTTCATATTTATAATTATGAAAGTGAACAATGCTCGTGGTGATGCAAGCATGTAGGGTTGGCAGCAAGGGTAGTTTTCTGTCGAGTATTTGATTGTTTTGGAAAGACATGGGTTTTGTTGAGTGATTGATACATACATAAATATATATATATATACTTCTAGTTCCTTTAGATTTCAATGCTCACACCACCCATGTTGTGAACTACCTGCTGAACAACCCCATTGTAATGGGGAGGGATGTTGTTTGCAACATCCATGTGGGAGAATGGATGGATGGATACTATATCTTATCTTATTCATTGTCATAACAAAGGTATCCCCATACAGTTCGAGTAGGTGGGGTGCAGTTGTGAGCCCTAGGTGTGTGCGAGTGAGGTGTGATTTCCTAGGTGTCTTCGTGATGAGGCAAATGTGTCTTCGATCATTAATGTGTGGGGGTTTCTGGCCTAGGTGTTTGTATGTGGGAAGGTGGTGACAATGGGGCTTATTAAAGGGTGTGGTAGAATCAGGATTTTCATCATTAGGGTTGAGCAGTTAACTAGTGGGAAGTGGTGTGGGGTACCCAAATATCAATATGATTACTACATAATTTTACTTTACATGAATTATTTGGTCAGTGTTCTTTAGTGAGGTTGGGGTGGATATTATACCATGTTAGGTGACTTTGATTTTCTGATGTTTTCTCACAATGGACTTAGTATTCTTTTCCCACATATACATGAGTGACCTTGTCATTTCCTACTTAGTATACATGTATTCTCACTATAGGTATATAAATCTATTTTCAAGATTCCATGGTGATTATGTGGATCGAACGAGACATTACTAGTTGGAGTGTTAGGATAGTTATTGGGTAGCTTCTTAGTTTTATCTTTTGTTATTTAATTTATAGTTTAACATTGTATATCTAGTATTTTTACATTAAACATCCATGTGGTATGGATATTGGTTTCTTTTATATTTATGTTCTGGAGTTTTTTTGAGGTTGATAAATCTTATATACTAATCATGGTTACTATAAAAGCGGTAATGCCTCTCATTTTGTGATATTTGTATACAAATGGTTCTAGTATCCACCCAGGGTCTACTAGAGGTGGGACTCAAGATTTGTTATCTCTTTTTTCATCTTGGAGAAGGATGGCCATGATATTATTTCATCCCTTCCATCATCCTGAAGAATGTGGGGTGCGACATGATGCATGAATTCACACTAAGTCACACATATCAGTATTACCACATCATTTTCATCACCATTTGAGAATTTAAATCATGTGACATCAAACAAATTGAGGGAAAATTCATCATTATTATGAAACATTGATTTAAACTATGCATTACAATCTAGTAGTGAAATATTTTCACCACTCGAGTCCTACCCATCCTATATTCGATTAACCGTGTATAAAATCATGAAAATGGAAAATAAATTAACAAACCAAATTATATTATAATATTTGGTAATTCCACAACCCAAATAAATGGGTCCAGGTGAGAATTCATTATGACCTCATGCATGCCTCCCCCTATTCATTAGGTTATACCTAATAGAATGATAAAATAGAGAATTATGGTGATACTATTCCATCAGAAAAAAATAAACATTATTGTATACAACAGAAGAGTTTGTAATATAAAAAATGATGTATGAGTTAAATAATCCCTAATAAGTATTAAAAAAATTTGAACGTATCAACTCATTATGTAATAATATGTATTGTGATTAAAATATCTTAAATTATTAATAATGATCCCAAATTGAAATGGATTAATTTACGAGATAAAGTAACTAAATTTGTGAAATAACATATTTCCAATCCTATTATACATCATATAATTCCACTACATGATTTATATTTCTTATTAACCTACTACTATTAGGAATTTTTCCTTCATTGTGTGTGGTTATCAAATATACACACACAAAAACAAGCCTACATTGGGTGTGAGTGTGAAATCATATATGACCCAACCTATATGTCCTTAATCAAAAGTGGATAAGTATACTATTTAATTCCCTTTAACTAAGAAAAATTATTTTTAAGAATCAATTATACCAGAACTACACATCATATATTCCAAGCACATTGGGAAAAAATATTTTTTATTCATATCTATTCTCGAAGGATTTTTTTTACCTCCACCTAACACATCCCTCCCAATAGGATTTCCCAAATTAATGTTTGATGCATCCCCCTTTTTGGGATTTACTATGTACTTGATGGATAAATTTATGACACATCCCTTATAGTTGATAGTCAATATTTCAAAATCTATACATTTCAGTACAAAAGTTTTAGAAAAATACAATCCAATAAACATATGCATGATTAATTATCAAACATCACATCATGTGAAGTCTCATAGAAAATAAAAATTCATATGCAATTAAACTTCAAGATTTGGTCTCATGGGGATACACATGAACATATCATGTAACTAGAAATCAAACATAGGTCTTTATTGCAATACATGCATAGCTAATTGATTGAAATATCTATCAAAGATCACACGAGATATCCACCCACACCTCATCTGACCAATAGTCAATCATATGTCACACAAACTACACATGTATAACAAAAACATATTATATGAAACCATATATACATAAGATATTGACAAGGACAACTTAATAGAATAATGTTAATATCAGATAAAGGATTTATCAAGATCATTGTCACACAATCCATGTTCACTCACTAACCAGAATGAGAATACACACAATGAAATCCTTGAATTGGTTACAATAAATTATAAAAAAGGTTATAGAATGAGATTAATGACGGATTCAAGAATGAGTTTTGATCCTAAACATTAATATAATTTTACACTTACATTGGATGATTTTGAATATGATTAGGGAATGGAGAAATTAATCATACAATGAACAAAAATCAAATGAGATGTTGATAAATGATTCTATATGTCTGAATCATTTTGAATAGTTTTGAGACCTCTATGTTTTGATCTTACAATAATGGGCCATATGTTCCAGATATATTCTCTCAGGATAAATATAAATCTCAAAAAGTAACAAACTAGATCATAATAAGAAAGTTAGAATTAATAAATATGATATAAGAACTAAAAAAAATCATATTAATGACCCTATTGAATATTGAACATGTATTTATTTTTGAAATGGATGATATCTAAGAAGGGAGGGGATGGTTTTATAAATTTATAATTATATTTCACCACCATCATGGATTACACCATGGCATAGACTTGTCTGTAGTGTTCACGGACACTAAATTTGAAACAGATTTCCCCACAACTTTTTCTATATTACAAATAAATTTTAAAGAACAACACTCCACCCATAAATGAGAATTGTTTGATTTACAAATTTATCGACCACGTTGAGATTATAAATCTGTTATTACATGTGAACTCCTATTTTTCCCATTTCCAATTATTCAATAATGTACACTATGGCCAAAACAACATGCTCCAAACTGTTGTTTTCATTAATTTGAACCAGAAATCTCAAAACCTGGTTTTATGTTTTTAATAAACACCCACATAATCCAAACCAAATTTTTAACAATAAAACTATATAAAATATAACATAAGACTTTCCAAATAAAAATTATATATCTCAAGAAAATAGGGTGTTATAATTACAATCACCAGATAACCTTCATTGGTATGATGCATTTGGAATGCAATGAAAAATAAATAAAAAATGGTACATCAAAGTATAATTCCACCAAAATGTTTTGTGGGAAAATTCTATATAAGTTGTTGTTGACACATTAATTAATTAAACCTGATATTATTAATCAACCATAAATAATAACACCAATGTCTGGTGAGTCCCACACATTAAATAAGATAAATGAAAATTTTCATCTTGGAAATTTTCCAAGATCCAAAAAAAACAGCAGACCATAAATCCAAAACTCTTGTATGTCCACTATGGTAAATAAAAAAAAACAATAAAATTTTAGAATAAGAATAAAATTACTATTTCTATAATAAAATATAATTCTTATCAGAAAATGTGTTGTTACTGGACCAAGCATTTATGGCCCTAGCCTTAAACATTAGAGAATATTAAGTTAAGTAGTGATTTCACATTGAGGATATTTTTATATAATTTTTTTGGATAATTAGGCCATAAATATAACATAAAAACTAAAATTTATACAAAGTTGATAAAACTAATATAGAATCAATTTCATCCGGAATATAAAATATTTTCTAAATAAACATTATTTATTTGCATGAGGAAAATCTTCTTAACTTCTTCCTTTCTCTTACCCTTCCTTGTACCCTGTGAAAAACATTTCAAAAACATGGTATCATCCTAAAAATATATGTAAGGGACATAGAAATAAATAAAATGCATTAGTCTATTTAAAACCTGATAACCCATTCAATGTTCACTGAACTGATGAAACAAAACATTTGCACATTAATGACACAAATACATTTTTCTCAATGAATAACACTAAAACCAATAGAAAAAATTACAACTCTAAAAAGATACTGAAAGAATAAAATTAATAAAACCAATTAGAAAACATTCCAATTGGAATAATCATATGGTTTAATTCCAAACTAGTGATATATAATGGGTATCACCCATCATATAACCTATTTCGGCCTCACCTAGGAGCTATAATGGGAATCAACCCTTCATAAAAGTTGTTTCGGGCTCACCTGTGAGCTATAATGGGGATAAAACAACTGTACAAGCTATATCGGGCTCACCTGTGATCTATAATGGGGATAAAACCCTCATATAAGATGTTTATGTCTAACACATTTCATATAATTCCCATGTACCATTTCATGAATAAAACAAGTTCCCTAAATAAACCATTTTCTGAAATCTTATGGTAATACCATATGAAAATAATTTCAAAATAAATAAAAAATTTTAATTAAGAAACCATTTCCAATACCATTATACACAAATAAAGTAATAAGGGATTTATTTTAATTTTAAAAGTCACTAAGGCTTATAGAGGATTCTAAATATCAAATAACAGTTAAGGTGGGGGGGGGGAGTTGTTGTCGTCGTATATGATATAAAAAATTACTTCTTAAATTTTTTTAATGAATGTAAAATAATTCATATAAAAATATTAGTTTTGAAAACATTGAATGAAAATATATTTTGAAAGAAATTCATGAATTTTTCATTATATACCAATATAAATAAATCAGTAATAAATTATCATGACGAAAAAGATTTGATAATTAAATCATTAAATGTTAAAGGTGTCTCATACAACATTGAACATTTAAATATTAAACACCATGATTTAATAAATGACATTATTATTGATAAAATATGAATATGATATTTCATGGTGCCTTTATATACACCTTATAAAAGAATAAATGTACATATTTTCAAGAAATTCTTCACGGAATGAACATTGGGACAAAGTCCCTTACCTTATGTTCGAATTGTCCTATTTGTTCTTTAATTTACTGAATAGTAAACATAGGTTAATTTCAACTTTCTTTAAAACATTTCCAGATTCTATAATTCATTTTATATCACATATTTCCATGTTTTGAAAATTAGTTAATTATTTTAGTTTGTATCAGATATTTTGTGGATGTTTTGTATTTGAGTAAAAATTTAGAATGTTTTGATGAAAAATATCCATGTGGTAATATGTCTATTAACTCTAGAATATTATTAATGATTTAAATATCAAATATAACTAGTATATATGTACTTATAATTGTCCCAATCATTTGCAGATATGAAATGAAATGCACCATTTATAAGGACCCGGTCTTAAAACATTACATAATCATGAATTAAACGTATAATTTACATTGAGGATCTTTTCTGGTATAGAGTTTTAGAGAATTAGGACATAAAAATTACATGTCATTTCAAATAAAAAGTAGACACTTCTAAAAAATAGAAATTGTTTAATAAAATACAAACTCATGAAAAAAAGATTCATGTCTACTTCCATATTTAAGAAAACATGACTTTTCCTTAATCCCATCCCTGACCCTATTCCATATTATGTCCTGTGAAAATCATTTTAAAAACATGGGATGATCATAAAGAGCTCAGTAAGGGATACACAAATAAGGAAAACATTTATTTTTTCAAAACAACAGGTAAAACCATTAATACATTATCATAACTAATAATTTTCACCATAATGAAGTAGTAAATACTCTTCATTAAATAAAAGATCATTACTTACCCTTTTGTAACAAGAATATTACCATAAAACCCATGTAAATAACACATAACATATAAAGGTATCTGGGGACATACACATACAAAAATGGAATAATGATACGATTTAATTCCACACATATAACTAAATGGAATAGCCATACGGCCGACTTCCATACCCAATGAATTTGAGGTTATAATGTAACCACCCATCCTGGTTTTCACGGCACCACCTATCATATGGTTTATCAAGTAACCACCCGTAAAATGTACAAGTAGCATCAAATCACAAAAAATATTTCAAATATAAACATTTCACAAATAACATTTCATTTGAAGTCACAAGAAGTAATTTAAAGATATTGAAATAATCAATTCATTTTCATAAACCATTTAAAAAGAGATTTCTGAATAAATGTGTCCCATACCACATTGAAGCTTTTAATGGAATTATAATTTCAAAACATTAATTTCCATATAAATAAATGATGAAACAATTTTTAAAACATGGACATTAATGAAAAATGATTAGAATAAAAAATTCATTAAAACAATTAAAATGATATTTTAGTTAAAGAGTTTTTTAAAAAATGAGAGACTCTTGAATACAAATAACTGAGGAATAACATGTAATCAGAAATTTATAATATCATGAGAATAAAGGAATTCATGATATAATATTTAAAAGTATACTACAAACACCATATCAGAGTGAGTTGGTGCATAACAACAATGAAGTCACAATGGAAATGTAAAATGAGATGAAATCCCTTATAAAAATGGTATCCATAAATTACAGATAAATCAATCTCATAATTATGTGTGAAAAATATAAATACACCCAATATAATTTGATATTAGGTGTAAAATAATAATATGTCATTCGAAAATATTCATAGGATGACATATTCCACAAGTACAAGTTGAACCGAATGAATTGAAACTGGGTTGAGAAGTTCCCTTGTAAAAATTTGACACTCTAACGACGTCACTTCATAAAATGATATGACGAGATAAAAAGTGTATCTCATCACTTGGACAAAAATTTTACATCAATGGGGATATAAAAGAACATATCCCAACATAATAAGATTTATATTAAAAGACATAATAAAAAATAAGTCTTTTAAATAGAGGAGTGTGAAAGGTTCCCTTGCTGATTTGGAAACGTACAAAACATATGCCACATGAAGAATTATCATAAAATGAATATGTAAATACTCATAAATGAAGGTATATTAAAAAATAGTACTATAATGGGCAGTATATACACCACGCAAAAGGAAATAGTGGAAAAAATAGCATGAATCTCTGAGGAATAAAAAGTGAGATGAAAAACTCTTACTCATTGTAATCAAATCGGGTCGTATGAAAAAAAGTTAATGAACACAAAATGAATCAAATAATACCATGAATATAAAGATAATAATCATAATATATATCAATGTTATTAAAAATTACACCACATGTAATAAATATGTGGCAAGCAATGGAAATCTCACAGAATTAAAAGTGAGATAAGAAATTCCCTTACCTCGTGTCCGACTTGACTCGATCGTTCTTTAATCTCCGGAATAATAAACTAAAGTTAATTTATATTTCCTTAAGAACCATTTTCAAGTTTATTATTCCTTTTTATATCACTTATTACCATGTTATAAACATTCTGTAATCATTTAAGTTAATAATGTCTGTTTTGTCGATATTTCGTACTTGAGTCAAATATGGACTTCTTATAATTACATGTTGTTCATGTGGTCAAAATATCATCATATCCAAAATTATATTCATGATTTAGATAACATATATATCATATATATCCATCATGTACATGTATTTAAAATAGTATATAACATTTAGAGGTAAGAAATTAAATGCACTATTCATGGAGATGGTAAGTCGTACGAACACATCAACACTACTTTCATTTCTATTTCGTATTATAATGAAATTTAATCATATTAATAAATAGTTATATTATAATTACAGTATAATATCATTTATAATATTGTAAACTCTACCCTTTATACATCCCACATAATGCATTAACGAGTCACATTACTTTGAGGGGGTGGTAGTCTGCGCTTCCTCAAATGAGATTATCGTATTTACCCACTATGGAAACCATAAAGTGGTGATATAAATGGAAAATACAGAAGTATAAAAAAAACCTAAACACAATATATATAATATATAAATACAGTTCCATCTTAATGGCCACCATGAGAGACGGTGGGAGATATTTGAAAAATCATCGTTTCGTGAGGCGTTAGTTTTCCATCCACAGAAACATTATGTTCATCATCCATTAGATTGATGTGTGTGTAAGTGTAGATCAAATATTTATCATAAAAAAATCCTACTATATTTATGATACTTGATTTGTTACAAAATAACGTTATAAAAAGAGTTTAGGGGGTGGAGAAGTAAAATAATAGAAAACAATTTAAGAGAAATTGTTACCTTTAATTTGGGTAACTCCCTTTGGTTTGATCCAATGGATTTCTTGAAGTGCCTTCTGCCTATGGTAAGGGTTCTAGGAGGATTATAGGGATGTAGGGAGCCTAATTGGGAAGATTTTAGATGATACAAAAGGTTTTATATGTGTGAGGAATCGATTAGAAATGGTCTCCTTTTATAAGGGGGAGGAGGGCCACTTTAGGAAAGTGTGAAAACATTATTTTATTATATATTGATATTCAGTTTATAATGGTCCAAAAATCATTATAGTTGAAGATAAGATGGATCAATGTCGAAATAAAATCATCCAATAGGAATTGGACTGGTTTTCGTTAATATTTTAATCATTATAATATTATTTATTTAAATGATTTATTAATGAGATAAAAACTGCATCATTATTGTGTAATAAATAATTTAAATTATATGATGTCTAAAAATTATAAAAAAAATAATATAATGTAGGAATTTTTTTTTATTTATTAAAATAATTATAGTCTAAATTATGAATTATAGTACACAACATAAAATTTAATTTTTTAAAATAAATTTTCTTTTGACATTTTTTCCTTTACATTAAGTTAATTAATCTAAATTGTCATTATCACTCCCAAGTAGTTAAATGGGGTCCTAAAATAAACCCAAAGATTCCCATGGTCGTTAATGATTCAACCAATAGGGTTTTGACAAGTGTTACGGTAATTTTGAATTATTATAATATTATTTTTACCTTAAATTACCTTATTTACCTTTAACCGCATTAAATAAAAGTCAAAAGGTGCTATTCATCAAAAACATTCATCTTATTGATCCAAATTTTACTTCTTGATAACAAACATGTATGTCCGATTTTCTAAATTCAATTTATATAAGTGGTAAAATTTCATTTAAATGAAAAATTTGGTTTTATAACTAGCACTATGTGGTTTCAATATTCACAGAAAATTAATGATTTTCAAAAAAATATCAAAAAATAATCCTTAGATATATTTGATATACTGAATTAAAAAATGATGTATATTTTTCCAAATTCAAAACATATAAGTGGAATTAATTAATTTTAAAATAAATTCCCATTATCAAAACAAATAGTGTGTTTTTAAGAAACAGTAACTATCAAAAGATTGATACATGTTTATGTCAAATTTCAATGTGAAATTAATTACAATGACCAACATTGGATTGAATGGTAAAAATATATTTTAATTTCACTTTAAAAGAAATTTAAAAGATAATCTAAACATATATATAAATTATATTAAAAGGCACTTTTGTATTAAAATACAATATGTTTCACTATTCATTAAAAATGTACTTTATCTAAAAAATTCCAAAACTTTACTCAAAGAAAATATTGATGTCCCCATTCTAATGAAGGATTTTATTAGGTAATATAGAATGTATTAAATTGACCAAAATAAGATTTAAAAAGGGTTCACCATTAGAAGGGTATAAGTTGTCATTTTAATGTAAATTATTCTTAAAATTATATTCATTCATATTTTTGGCCTCTAACTTTTATTGGATAAATGTAAATATATTTTACAAACATGTATAATCATATTGTAGTTAGTTTCATTCATTCCTGCAAATACAATGTCTAGGAGTTAAGTACCGTTTAAAATAACAATATATTATTAGTGTGCAACGTAATATTTCAAAGAAACATGTTGTTGCGTATCGGGTATGCTATCAAACATAGAAACCCATTTTAAGTAAAATTAATATTTAATTAAAAAATTAATAAATATGAAAAAGTCATATTTTTATTTACCTAGGAAGCTACATCCTTCTCCCGTTTTGGGAATTGAGTCCTTTTAATTTTCTAATTTGGGCTAGGAAACTTTATTGAATGTCCCATATCTTAAAAAATATTCAGTAAAAATATCACATTAAAAGAATGAAAGTGAAGTAAAATGGTCACCTGGGTTAACCCATACTATGATTCCATGAAAACATGGAAATGGAGGAGAAAACAAAGGGTTATGGTCTAATGGAGAGTGATAGGAAACATGATTAGGTGAAAGATAACCACAAGAAAATAAAAAACATATGATGTGTGTAAACGGTATTTGATTACCCAATAGGAAACGTAAACCAACACTGTTTTTGTTTTATGTTACTTTTCAAATTTTTGAGAAATTCGTCTTCTACATAGACTAAAAACATAAGGAAGTATACTTACCTTCAATTATAGTTTCATATTTTAATAAAGTTATACCAAAACTAATAATTTCTCTAAATGATGAACATTAAAAAAGTCATAGTCACATCAAATGCACAAAAATCATCTTCTAGTGAATCAGAAAAACCAAAAAAGGAAACTATCTATTTCCCTTGTATTTAGACATCAACTACAACCAAAATTGTTAGTACAAGATTAGATAATCAACAAAAGGATAATGATTTATACAAATAAAAACTACTCTTAATCAACAAAATTCATCAAAAATAACCAAAGGTTCAAGAAAGACCATTAAATAAATAGTTATCCTTAAAATTCTTCAAATTAATCCAAACTAAGATTGAAACCCAAATTTCTGAAGGATTTAATCACATAGTCTTCCATGGTAAATCTTAACATTTGTCTCCAAATAACATCAGTTACTCTTAATGTCTCATACTGAAATGTAGTTAACCTAATAACATATCCTCCATGATAGGTTAATCATTTCCATAGATAACCCAAAATCAACTTATTTCTGAATCATAGGATCATCTAACTAAAATGAATTAGTTATACTAACCATGGATATCATGTAGTCCAGTGGTAGTCGATAAATACCAGTTGCACTTTGGTTGTGGGTTCGATTTCCATAGCTTCGTCTGATGCGACGGGCTGTCACACAGTTTGTGTGTTGTCCCTTTTAAAAAACTACATAATTTTATAACATTCCCAAAAATAGATAAATTCATCAAAAATAACCATAACATATTTTATCCACAAATGTTATCTAATATTTTTTTTTCTTACCAAAATGTATTAACCTGTAATTGCCTCAAATTCAAGGATCATATAAACACAAATGGTTCTTTATACCTATATCCACAAACTCGAAGATAATTATTCATTGAATAAAATTTTCATATATCAAACATTAGGGTTACGAATACTATAAAAAGTCTTCTAATGTAATCCAATCTTCAGAAGTGCCTTAATAATTTTAAGCATTTCACCATCATAAATTCTACTGTAACTCTTCAATACCTTATATGTTGACTTCTTACTCATTAAACATTCTTCGTGATCTATTAACCATTCCTTTCCATCTTATTCTTTGATATTTCTTTCCAAAAAAAATAATGAATCATATCCTAAGATTTCAATAATAGGAAAACATATGTTAAGAAATAATCCATACCTTTCATTGGTTATTGTTAGTTTCTTCATCCTCAATCTAAATGGAAATAGGTATTAGTAAATGAATATTTGTATGGTCCTAGTGATACTATTCCCAAAACATATTCATAGGACATGTGTTTCCTTAATGACCAAGCACACCACATTTAAAACATTCAATTGATCCCTCGAAAATGACATCTTTCCCTTTCCTAGAGTTATCAAGATTCTTCCTTTTTCCATGTGAGGTTTCTCTGCTTTATGACCTTCATTTACACATCTATAGAATCTTTCTGTCCCTTTGAAAAATTTACCTAGGTGTTTATTTCCACATCTTTGACACATAGGTTTTTGAAAAAACTTACCTTTATGATTATTACCTGATCTTCCATAAGGATTTGTTTCTCGCATATATGATTCCTTATAAAGATCACTATGGTTCAGGTGGTCAGTCATGACTCCAGATAGTTGGTTGAGAATAACCACAAGTGTTCTCATTGCAGCTCTCATATCATTTATTTGGTTGTTCAAAAAATCATCACAGTTTTCTTCACATCCAATGTTACTTTGGTTCCTTCTAGATCCAGCTATTTACTAAAACAAAAAAGGTTAGTGTGAGTATATTAGTAACATCATCATATAATAACTTATGAGGAGGTTAAACACAATGATATAAAAATTAATTTTATCTTAAACTCATCCACATTATCTAAAAAACTATGAATCTTTCTGAAATCATAACCATTATGGTAATGTCACTTATGCTTAAAAAATTCCCTACCTCTAAAGTTATATAACCTACCTCTGATACCAACTGTAAGGATCTGACCTTATAAAATTACATCATCTTGAATTAAACAAATAATTCACATTGAGGATCTATTCGGGTTTAGAGTTTTATAGAATTATGAAATAACTATTATATTTATTTTCAAATGAAAATTAGACATTTCTACACAATTTCCATTTTTTTATAAAATATAAACTCGTGAAAAAAGAGAGTCATGTCTAGTTCCTTGTTTAAGACAACATGAATTTTCCATGATATAATCCTTGACCCTATTCCACATTATGTCTTGTGAAAAACATTTCAAAAACATGGGATGAGTATAAAAAGATCAGTAAGGGATACACAAATAAGGAAAACTGTTAGTTTTTCAAAACAACAGGTAAACCATTAATACTTTATCATAAGTAATACATTTCGCCTTTCTGAAGTAGTAAATACTCTTTACTAAATAAAACATCATAACATACCCTTTTTTAACAAAAAGATTACCATAAAACCCATATAAAGAACACATAAAATATAAAGGTAACTTGGGACATAAACATACTTAAATGTAATAACCATACTGTCGACTTCCACAAATATCACAAAATGGAATAGCCATACGGATGACTTCCATACCTAATGCATTGGAGGTTATAACGTAACCACCGGCCCTGGTTTTCGTGGCACCACCCATCATATGGTTTATCATGTAACCACCCGTCAAATGTCCAAGTACAATAACAACACATAAAATATTGAAAATATAAACATTTCACTAATAATATTTCATTTTAAGTCACAAGAAGTAATTTCATGATATAGAAATAATCAATCCATTTTCATAAACCATTTGAAAAGATATTTCTTAATCAACGTGTCCCATACCACATTGATGATTTTAATGGAATTAGAATTTCAAAACATAAATGTCCATATAAATAAATACTGACAACTTTTTTCTAAACATGGTCATTAATGATAAATATTTATAATTATAAATATTTTACACATTTAAAATGATATTTTAGTTAAAGGGTTTTTAACAGAATGAGAGACTCTTGAATACAAATAATTGAGGAATAACATTTAATCAGAACATTATAATATCATGAGAATAAATGGATTCATGATATATAATATGTCAAAGGATAGTATATACACTATATAAGAGTGAATTGGTGCATAACAACAATAACGTCTCAATGGAAATGTAAAATGAGATGAAATACCTCATAATGATGGTACCCTTAAATTAATGATAAATAAATCTCATAATTTTGTGTGAAAAATATAAATACACCCAATATAAGTGGATATTAAGTGTAAAAAATCCTATGTCATTCACACATATTCATAAGATGACATATTCAATAATTACAAGGTGAACCCAAAGAATCGAAATTGGGTTAAGAAGTTCCCTTCTAAAAATTCGATAGCCTAACGGTGTCACTTCAGAAAATGTGTTGATGAGATAAAAATGGTATCTCATAACTTTGACATAAATTTTACATCAATGGGGATATAAACGAACATATCCCAATATAATAAGATGTAAAATAAAAGACATAATAAAAATAAGTCTTTTAAATAGATGAGGGTGAACGGTTCCCTTACCGATTTGGCAACGTACAAAACATATTCAACATGAAGACGGATCATAAAATGAAGATGAAAATAATCATAAATGAATTGATATTACACAAAGAGTACAATAATGGGCAGTATATACACCACACAAAAAGAAATAGTGGAAAAAATATCATGAATCCCTCAGGAATGAAAACTGAGATGAAAAACTCTTACTTCATTGGAATCAAATTGAGTCATATGACAAAAAGTTAATGACAAAAAATGAATCACATAATACCATGAATATAATGATAATCATCATAATATATATCAATGACAGTACACATTACACCACATGGAATAAATACGTGGCGAGCAATGTAAATCTCAAAGAATTAAAAGTGAGTTAAGAAAATCCCTTACCTCGTGTCCGACTTGACTCGATAGTTCTTTAATCTCCAAAATAATAAACTAAAGTTAATTTCTACATGCTTAAGAAAATTTTTCAAGTTTATTATTCCTTTTTATATCAATTATTCCCATGGTATACACATTATGTAATCATTTATGTTAATAATGTTCGTTTTGTCGATATTTGGTACTTGAATGAAAAATGGACTTCTTATAATTACATGTTATTCATGTGGTAAAAATTTAATTATATCTAGAATTATATTCATGATATAGATATCATAGATATCATATATATCCCGAATATAGATTTATTTACAATAGTACATAACATTTATAGGTAAGAAATGAAATGCACTGTTCATGGAGACGGTAAGCCGTACGTACGCAAGAACGATACTTTCATTTCTATTTCTTATTTATTGTAATTTAAAAATAATTAAACATAGTTAAATTATAATTACATTATAATATCATATATAATATCATTAACTCTATACTTTATACATCCCACAAAAGGCATTAACGAGTCACATCACATTGAGGGGGAGGTAGTCCGCGCTTCCTCAAATGAGATTATCGTATTTACCCACTATGAAAACAATAAAGGCGTGATCAAAATGGAAAATATAGAAGAATAATGAAAATATAAACATAATATATATCATATATAAATATAGATCCATCATAATGGCCACCATGAGAGGCGGTTGAGATATTTGAACAATCATCGTTTCGTGAGGCGTTAGTTTTCCATCCACAGAAAAATTATGTTATTCATCGATTAGAATGAGGTGTGTGTTAGAGTATTTCTAATATTTCTCATAAAAACATCCTAGTATATTGAGTATACTGGTGTTGTTACAAAATAATGGAATAAAAATAGTTTAGGGGCTGGATAAGTGAAATAAAAGAAAACAATTTAAGTGAAATCATTACCTCTAATTTGATTAACTCTTTTTGGTTTGAACCAAAGTACTATTTGCAGTGCCTTTTTCCTAAGTTATCGATTTTTGGATGAGGATAGGGATGTAGGGAGATTAATTGGTCAGATTTTGGACGATCTAAAAGGCTTATGGGTGTTAGGGATTGTTTATAAATGGTTTCCTTTATAAGGGGGAGGAGGGGCTCTTTAGGAAAGTGTGAAAACATTATTTTATTATATATTTATATTCGGTTTATAATGGACCAAAAATCATTATAGTCAATGATAAGATGACTCAAGGCCTAAATAAAATCATAAAATAGGAATTGGACTAGTTTTGGATAAAAGTTTAATCTTTATAATCTTATTTATTTAAATGATTTATTAATGAGGTAAACACTACATCATTATTGTGTCATAAATAATTTAAATTATTTGAGGTCTAAAAATTATAAAAAAATTAATATCATGTATTAAATATTTTTTTCTTTCTACATAATATTTATATTGGAAAATATGACTTATATGACACCATATAAAATTTAATTTACTAATAGATATTTGCTTTTGTCATTTATGCCCTTTACGTTAAGTTAATTAATCTATGTTTTCATTATCCCTCCCTTGTGGCTCAATGGGGTACCAAAATCGACCCAATGATTACCATGGTCGTTAATGTATCAACCAATAGGTTTTGGAAAAGTGTTCGAATAATTTTGAATTTTTATAATATTCTTTTGACCTTGAATTACCTAATTTGCCTTTAACCACATTAAATAAAAGTCAAATGTTACTATTCACCAAAAAATTCATCTTATTGAACCAAATTTTACTTCTTGATAACATCCATGTATGTAGGATTTTCTAAATTCATTTCACAGAAGTGGTAAAATTTCATTTAAATGAAAAAGTCAGTTTTTTAACTACCATGAAGTGGTTTCTCTATTCACCAAAAATTGATGTTTTTCAAAAAAATACCAAAAATTCAGCCTCAGTAATATTTAATATAACATATTAAAAAATGATGTCAATTTTTCCAAATTCAATAATTAATTTTGTATCTAATTAATTTTAAAATTTATTCCCGTTATCAAAACAAATAACGTGTTTTTAAGAAATAATAACAATCAATAGATTGATACTTGTTTATGTCCAATTTCAAAAGTAAAAATAATTCCAATGACCAACATTGGATTTAATGGTAAAAACATATTTAAATTTCACATTAAAACCAATTTAAAAGATAATCTAACCATATAAATAAATTATTTTAAAAGGCACTTATGAATTAAAATACAATATTTTTCACTATTCATTTAAAAATGAACTTTAACGGAAAAATTAAATAAATTACACAAAGTAAATTTTGATGTCTGCATTAAAAAGAAGTATTTTTTCATATATAATGTATTAATGTGACCAAAACTATATTTAAAAAGGGTTCTCCATTAAAAGGCGAAACATCGGCATTTTGTTTTAAATTATGATTAAAATTTGATTCATTCAGATTTTAAGACACTAACTTTTATTGAATAAATGTAAATATATTAATAAAAAATGTATAATCATATTGTAGTTATTTTCATTCATTTCATACAATACAAAAACTAGGATTTAACTAACGTTTAAAATAACAATATATTATTAGTGTGCAACGTAAGATTTCAAGAAAACCATTGTTGTGTATCGGGTATGCTATCGAACATTGCAACCCTTTTAAAGTAAAATTAATAATTAATTCAAAACTAAATAAATATGAAAATTTCATGTTCTTTATTTACCTATTATGTTTCACCATTCATTGAGACAGTAGGTCGTACGTACGCATGATTGCTACATTTATTTCATTGTCGTAAAAATTAAAGATACAAAGGTATATTATAATTCCAATATAAAATATATTTTATATATGTTAAAAATTTAATTATATCTATCCTTTATATATTCCATATGTGGCATGAATGAGTCATATCAATTTGTGGTGGTGGTATTACATACTTCCTCAAATTAAATTATCATATATACATATTACAGAAAGCAGAAAGGTATGTTATAAATAAAAATTAAAAAATAATAAAGAAAATATAAATATAATTTATATAATATATAAATATATTTCCATTATAATGGACACCATTTGATGTTGGTTGAGAAAATTGAACAATCATTATTTCATAAGAGATTAGTTCACCATAAAGAGAAACAATAAGTTCACATATATTAGGTAGAGGTGTTTGTATTGGTAGATAGAAACATTAGTATAAAAACATCAAAGAATATTTAGGATATAACTTTTAAAAAAAATAAGGGAATAAAATGTGGTTAGGGGCTAGGAGATAGAAACTAAATGAAAGGAGCTTTAGAGAAATCATTACCTCTTAATAGGGTAACTCTTTTTTATTTGAGGCAAAAAAGATCTCTTGAATTTCATTATGCCAAATGTAAGCCATCTAGGAGTATGGGAGAGATCATATGAGCTTATTTGAACAGAATTTGGATGATACAAGGGGCTTGATAGGTGTGAGTAAGTGGGTAGAGGCTGTGACATTTTATATGAGGGAGGAGGGGCATTTTAGGAATGTCTTAAAATATTATTGTATTATATATTAAATTTTGAATTAAGATAGCTGAAATGTGTTATAATTAAAGGATAATATGGGGATGGGTCAAATAATATTATCAAATAGGATTTAGGCATTTTTATTCCGTAAAATTAAAAATTTATTTTATCTTTTACCCTTAGTTAAAAACATCAAATCATTCAATGTATTCTTGTATTTTCATAATTTATAGTTATTATATTATCTATATTATTATAACAGAACCACTAGAGGATAATTAATGAAATTTTGAAAATTATATAAACATTTTTCCAAATATTATTTTTTAGGACTATTATCTAAGTTATTAAAATAATATTTCTTTTAAAAACTCATTTATGTCAATATTGAAATGATTTAGTAATTGATTTTGGTTAAAGTCATAAAAACTATATTCCTTTGAAACAAATGCATTAACTCATCTCTCACATGTAAATGTAATAAAAAAATCAATGGATTTCATAATAACGTTCAAATTATAGTTGTATTATTAATATTTATAATATTACTTATTTGAATCATTAATTAATAAGGTAATCACCGCATCATCATTGTGACATAGTGAAATTAATTAATATAATTTCTAAATATAAAAAATAAAATACCAGATGTATGTAATATTTTAACCTTTCAGATTACTATTTATAGTCAATGTGGTAATTTATATAATCCAAATATGTATTGTTTTAGTTAGGAGATACATGTTCATATTATATTTCACTTTTCCTTAAAATAAATATCATAAAAGTTCATTACCACACCGATGTGGCTCCATAGAATCTAAAATAGACCCAATGATTCCCATGGTCCCAAATATCTCATAAAATAGAATTTAATCCCTTGTTAGGGTAGTTTTATATTATTTTAATATTATTTATGACCCTTATTTACATAATTTAAGCTTTATGCATGGTAAATAATAATAACTACTGAAATAACTACTCCTAATTTCCAAAAAAGGTACCTATTTAAAAAATTTTGAACCTATAAATTCAAATATATAATCCATTTTTCCAAATTCAATACATATAATTGGTATAAATTAATTTAAAAATAAGTAAAATTTTCAAAATTAGAAATATGGTTTTTAAGAAATAAAAACAATCAACATATTGACATGTGTTTTGTCCCATTTATATGTGATATTACATCCAATGAACATAATTTGATTAAATTAATAAAACATAATCTAATTAAAATTTAAAACTAATTATAATGAAAATATATCTATATAAATAAATTATATGAAAATGAGTTTTTGAAATAAAATGCATTATTTTTCAATATTCATAAAAATATGGATTTAATCAAATAAAATCTAAAATTTCAACCAAAGTTAATTATGATGTCCCACTTCTATATAAAAAGTTTATTTTAAAGAATAGTTCATATTTAAGTGAAAAATATTATTGAAAAAAGGGTTCTCCATTAAAATACTGTAAAATTTATTTTAAAAATATTTATGTATTTTACTCTGAAAAGTGTATTAATTATCATTTTCAGACTCTAAAATTTATTGAAGAAATTATAAAACATTTAAAATATATATATAATAATATTATAGTTAATCATGTTCATTTCTACCAATACAACGGCTTGGCGTTAACTACCATTTAATTTAATACTATTATTGTAGTACTATTTTTTGATATAACATAGTGTTGTGTGCAACGTATGTTTTCTAAGAAAGCCATTGATGTGTTTCAGGTACCCTATCATACATATTTTCCCCTTTAAACTAAAATTAATATTAAATTAAAAAATAATAATAGATATGAAAATGTATTATTCTATAATTACCTAGGATGTTAAATCTTTCCTCCCATTTGGATATTGGGTCCTATAAATTTTAAAATTTGGTTCAGAATCATCATTGGAAATCCCACATTGGAAGTAGCGTCATTAAAAATATATCTTTAAAATAAATAAAGTCAATTAAAATGTCATATAAGAGATCATATAATAGGATTCCGTGTAAAAAATGGAAATATAAGAAAAACTAACCTTCTTGTTCAGATGGAGAGTACTAGAAAACATGATCAAGATAAATTTAACAACCAAAAAACCATAAACATGTGATTAGTTAAATGGTATTCGATTTCCCAATAGTAAAAGTAAATAGAAAACATTTTCGTTTTAATATATTTTTCATAAAAAGTAGAATTTATTTATGAACTTGACTATGAACCTAAGGAAACATAAATACTTTTCATGTAGAGTTTCAATAATTGATAAATTACTACTAGTAACTCATCATTCCTCCAAATGATGAATATTAAATTATAATTAGTCACACCTAAAGCACTAGATTCAGCATATAGAAAATCACTTATTCTGGAAAATATTAACTATCTATTCTTCTTATAATAAAATATTCACCAAAATAAAAATGGGATGGATAAGATAATATAATTTCCCAAAAATAATATACTAATTACGAAAAATAGCTATTTTTAATAACTATAATTCAACAGAAATATTCCAAGTCCAACATAGACCATTAATAAAAAATTCCTCTAATTTCATCCAATAATCCGAACAATGATTGAAAAAAAAATTAGAAGTATTTCATCACATTGTCTTCTAAGATATACATTTATCTGCAAAAAAATTATTACTCTTAATGTCTCGTATATAAAAGTAAACAACCTAATAGAATCATTTCCATGATAGGTTATTCATTTCTATATGTAACCTAAATCTCCATTTTTCCATAATAAAATAATAGATTCTTCCAAAATAAAATTCAACCACTACTCCTTCAATGATATAAAATAGTTTTCTATTTTCTAGTGGCATATAGTATTTCCAAAATATTGAATGACTTCCAAAATTAAATTTTATCACATAATTAAATAATTCTTTTCTAATATTATGGATATCAATATGTTCCCAAAATAAAATTATTCTTAATCTATATCATCATTTAACTAGAAATATTAAGTCGTACTACCCAGAGACATCACATATTCTAGTGGTTGGCGATTAATCCTAGTAACACATTGGTTAGGGGTTTGATTCCTGCAGTTTTTTCTGATGCAATGAGTTGTCACACGGACTGTGTTTTGTCTTATTTGAAATACTATATAATTTTATAACATTCCCAAAAATGATATATAATCTTCAAAAATTACCTATCATATTTTATCCTCCATTTTTATCTCATACATCACATTTTTCACCCTAATAATTAATAACACTTAATTTATTCAATTGTGAATGACTCCAAAAATACCATTAGTCACCTCATTTTTTTTATAATAATTACTCAAGAGCGATTTTTGAGAAATCTAAAATGCGAACAAATTAAAAATTATAAACTCATATTATATCCCTATTTCATAAGAAGACATAAAGACCCCTAATGTTTTCGAAATCATCCTATGTTACCAATTATATGTCCTCGACCATAAACATTACATAATCATGAGTCAAGAATTTACATTGAGGATCCATTTAGGTGTAGTGTTTTAGATAATTATTCCATTACTAAAAAATAAAAAACCAAATTTGTACAATGTCGATATAACGAAATTAGTATACATTTATTCCAAAATGTAAATTTTTTTAAAAATATTCATGATTTATTTTCTTGATGAAAATCATTTTGACGAATTCATTCTAAAACATAGGCCCCTTCTTATTGGTTTTTCTGAACCCTAAAGTGTTTTTTCTCCTAATATTTCCAATTTTTAAAACCATTGTTTTCATTTTTTGGAATCCAATAGATCCTCATCAGAAATTAAATGGTTATGGGTTTTGGATAATTGTTCTTTATCTAATATTTCCCTAATTTCTAATACTGATCAGCATGTCACATGCTATTTCTTTCTTAAATGGCTCCAACATTTCTTCTCTTTTATTTATCTCCATAACTATTATCAGGGTCGTAGGAATTTATGGATGGATATTGGGTCTCTCAACTCTTCGATCTCTGGTCCATGTACTATTCTTGGTGACTTTAATGCCATCTTGAATTCTGATGAGAAGATTTAAGCCATGAATAATGTCATCTCTTCTAGAGATTTCAATGCCTGTTTTGATAATAAGGGGTTGATTGAAGTTAATCTTGTTGGGGCTAAGTATACTTGGTACATGAATGTTTTGGATAGATTTGTTTCTAGTATAATTGATAGGGATTTTTTCAATGAGACTTTTCTTGATTTGTACGGTTTTATTTCTTTTATGACTCTTTCCAGAATCATCTCTGATCATCATCCTATTTTGGATGACCTTGTGAGTAAGGATCCTAAACCACCTTTTCATTTTATATTTAATAAGGCATGGGTTAATCATCCTGAATGTAGAACTATTGTCAAACAAACATGGAATTCTTGGAATGGTAGGGTCAATGATTTTTCTAGCGTCATCAAGCTCAAACTAGTTAAAAGAAATTTGAAATTTTGGAGTAAATATCGTTTCAGTTCCCTTGATTCTGAAATTTCCTCTCTTGAGGAATCTATTAAAAAAATGCAGGTACAAAATTCATCAAATGACATATCAAATGATGTTTTGGGTGAAAGTTAGTTGGTTTCCAAGCTTGATAATGTGTTTAATCTCAAAGATTCTTTGAAAAGAAACTATTTCAAGGATAATTGGTTGAGATATGGGGATAGAAATTCTAAATTTTTCAATTCTTTGTAGAGAATTATGAACGTCTCAAGGCCTCTCTCTTTGGATAGAAGTGGGAATAAAGTGTTAGACAACAGAAGGGATCTTTCTAATCATGGTGTTACTTATTTTAAGGATCCCTTTACCGGTCATGTCCTTCTTGATGATCATGTGGAGAGTATTTTTCCGACTCATGTTAATCAAGAGGATAATTACAATCTTAAATCCATCTCTTTGGACTTTAAAATCAAGGAAGCATCATTTTTTATAATGTATCATAGCTCCTCGGGTCCATATGTTTAAGGGAATTTTTTCTTTCAAATATTGGGACAACATTCATGATGATGTTTGCAGGTTGGTTACTCTTTTTTTTAAAGGTGGCTCTCTTACTCAGGGTCTGAATGATTAATTCCATGCCCTCATTCCAAAGACTGAGAATTCTAATGAGATTCATTTGTTCAGACAAATTTCTATGATCAATACAATTTTTAAAATTATTTGCCAAATTTTGGCTACAAGGTTTCCTCTATTTCCAGCAAGATTATTTCTCATAATCAGTTTGGATTTATTAAAGATAGGTCGATTCAAAATTGTCTTATTAATACATCATAATGTGAAAACCTTCTAAATAAATCCACAAGGGTAGGTAATATTGCTCTCAAGTTGGACGTCATGAAATCTTTTGATACTATAAATTGGAATTTAATTTATAAGGTTCTTCTTTGTTTTGGGTTTGATGATGTTTTCATTAATTGGGTTAAAATAATTTTTGTGTCAGATCGTATCACTATCCATGTTAATGGCTCCCCGAGGGATTTTTTTCTTGTTCTAGAGGTTTCATACAAGTTTAACCTCTCTAGGCCATTAGGTTTTCCATTGTGGAGGAATATCTTAGTAGATTACTTTCTATTATTGCTATAAATTGAAAACTGTAGTCTATTAGTTCTGGTAGAGGTTTTGTTTCTCCCACTCACTTGTTGTACGCTGATGATATTATTCGTTTCACTAAAGGGGATAATATAAATATTAAAAATATTAAGCATGCCATTTTTCATTATGAAAAAGTCTCTGGGCAAGAGATTACTTGGAATAATTCCTTTGTTTATTTTAGTATGAATTTTACTAATTATAGGAAGTCTGGAATTATCATGGATTTGGGTATTAATGAAGCTATTTTTACATTTACATATTTGGGTGTTCCTATATTTTGGGGGATGCCTAAATCTTGTTATTTTTCTGATATTATATGTCAAATCAGAGGAAATCTTGCTACATGGAAGGGTAAGTCCCTTTCCCTGACATTTTAAGTTTTCTTTGTTAGGGCTATAATCATTTCTATGTTTTTTATTCATTCATGGTTTATAAGTGGTCGATATCTCTTATCAAGAGCATTAATGTTTCTATTAGGCATTTTATTTAGAGAGGTAATATTTCAGAGAGAAAATTAGTTGCGGTCTCATGGAATAATTGTTGTAACCCCTGTGAAGTTGGGGGTCTTTGTATTAAAAATCATGGGGTGTTTAATGATTCTTTACAGGCTTCATTCATTTAGAGGCTTGTCAATAGTAATTCTGTGTCTCTGGGATTTCTCTGTAATAAATTCAGGGACAGGATCAGGAATGGAGATTTTAATTATGTGGATTCTTCTGTTTGTCCTGCTTTTAAATTCATATTTGCTTCCATTGACTCTCATTCTAGATGGCTTGTTTTGAGGAATTCGTCTTTATCCTTTTGGTAGGCCAATTGGATTGGATGTCCTTTAGCTGATTCCTTTATGATAGATGATTTTAATGTTGATCTGGATGTTATGATTAAATATCATCTTGATAATATGGGGGTATCCTTAATCAAATTGTTAATATTATCAATAGTTAATGTTTCTCTAACAGAGAGGATTTTTGGGATTGGGAACCTGCTATAAATGGCTTACTAACTTATAAAAACTTTTATAGTCATTCTATATATTGCAATATAGGGTGTAAATGGATGAGAGATCATTATATGAACTTTATTAGGCCATCTTGGACAACTTTTTCCTAGATATTGGATCACGAGAAGCTTCGTACTGATTGTTTCCTTTAGAAATGTGGCATCTCTCTCTGCTCTTCATGTGTGTTTTCCCATCAACATAGGGATGATATTGATCATTTATTATTAGTTGTGTCAATGCATGTTCAATGTGAAAGGTTGTTTTTGATATTTTTGAAATCCCTATGCCTAAAATGTCTTTAATTAATCATTTCCTTTATGGCTGGCATTCTATTTCACTCTCTCCTCAATTTATGGATCTTTTTAGAGTCGCTGCTTCTGAACTCCTTGATTTTATTTTGATTTCTCAGAATAAGATGATTCACGATAGATTTACCTTCTCGGTAAGTGTGGTTTTATCAGCTCTTCTTGGTTCCATGTCTAATGTTGATATTCCATATAAGCGTTTTTTGCTTCAAATCGGTTCTTGATTTGTCTGTTCTGAACCTTATATGTGTTATGGGAAATTTCATGCCTCGGCGTGGTACGTTAGAAGTTCTCTAGAAGGAACCTCTTTTTAGTTGGATAATAGTTAATTCGGATGGTTCTTTTAGGTGTAATCTGGGGCGTTCTGGTTATGGTGCTGTTTTCAGGAATCATAAAGGGGATGTCCTTGGTTGTTTTCATGGTTCTTGTGGCTTTGCATCTTCCCATGAAGATGAAATTATTGGCATTATCATTGCTATCGATCAAGCTGTGAAGCATGGTTGGGATAATTTATGGATTGAGAGTGACTCTTCTATTATTGTTTTTGACATAAGGATGGGTCTTCATCACTTGTCCTGGAAACTTACTAATCGTTTGATTATTTTTTTGGAGAATATAGTTTCTTTGAATCATATTATCACTAAGATTTATATGGAAGCAAATTTGATTGTTGATGTACTGGATAATAAAGGTGTTAATGGTGTTGAATTTGTTTGGTATGATCATGTTCATGATGATATTTTTCCTTTTCTTAAAAAGGATTGTGACAAGTCTCCCATTTTTATACTTTTTTAAGATATCTCTTATCCATGTTTGTGGATATTTTGTTAGGTCATTTTCATCACTTTGTGATGCCTTTCTATTTGGGGTCTGTTTGTTTTAGTTTTATTCTTTTTTTTCTTCTTTGGGGAAGTATGTTTATTTTTCTACAGGTTGGAAGTAGAACATGTTGTGCTGCATTCAATTGTAGTGGTATTCACAAATTCTGGTCTGTTATAGTGGTCTTCCCAAATTCTGGTGAGCCAACCATAATACCCTTGGGCGTGAAGTTGTTTTTTCCGGACTAGGCCGTTGGAGCTTCCTCTGTCTTGGTGAAATCAGACAAGATCCATCCTCCACGTTTATTTTTCCCAATGGTGTTGTTGTTTCTTATATAAACAATGGGGATGATGAGATAATTCTATAATCTATTTGATCCTCAACGGCAGCAATGGCGGTCGGAGTGGAAGGGGATGAACGTCACTAGGTTCATTATCGGTGCCTACATTTCAATCATCGTTCAGAATTTCTACAAATAGGATTGAATAATTTTATTCTTCGATGTTGTATTTGATCTCATGGGATCTCCAGGCAGTCCTAATGGCCTCCTCATTCTATTAGCAGTTCATGGAGAGACGAAATCTCAACTTGGAGTGGCCATCCTCGATGCAATTTATGGAATGGAGTGCATGAAGCCTCATTCAAAAATGGAAATCAAGGAAGATGCTACTGATGACATCCAGATATGACCACACTTCATTGGGTGGTTCTTGATGCTTTTATATTGATGTTTGGTATTTTGATCTCCAACACCATAACACCTTCATTATGGTAGTTGGGTGTTCCATGAATGTCTCTTTTTTCCCTCTATTGTTTACTTTTTTCTTTAATAATCTTTCATTTATATATATATTTTGTGGGAGAAACAAAACATTTTAACAAGATTAACCATCATACTTTTTTCTGAATGAATAACACTAAAACCAATAGCATGAAATTAAAACTCATTTAGGTGACATAGAACATTATATACATAAATACATTTCAAATATATTCCTTTGGGAATAACCATATAGTTTACATCCAATTTTGAGATCTATAATAGGGATCTCTCTTTGTATAATCGATATTTGGATCACTCGTGAGTTATAATGGGGCCCAAGCCGTCTTATAAGCCTGTCGGGATCACCCCTGAGCTATAATGTGGAAATATCCATTGTATATATTCTATCATTCTCACCCATGATATATAATGGGGCTCAACCCTTCAAATACGTTATGTCAGGCACACCCATTTAATATAATTCTCATATACCATTTCAGGAATAAAACATATTCATCACACATACCCACTTTTGAAAGCATAATCTAATACCACATAAATAACCTTTCCATATAAAAATTCCCATATCACTAAATAAATCTTTTTCAATACTACGATAACTGAATTAAAGAATAAGTTCTTTATTTTAATTTTAAAAAATATTAAGGCCAATAACGGAAGATAACTATTAAATAACAGTTATGACAATAGAGAAGTCATTGTCCCTGTATATGTTTTAAATTTTTATTCATTTAATAATGAAATTAAAACACTTCATGTAAAAAAAATTCTTTCTAAAACATTGAATTAAATTCAATATTGACAACAAATTTCATGTATATACCTTTTATACCCATATAAATAAATATTTAATTTAATATCAGGAGGAAAAATATTTGATAATTAAATAGTTAAATGATTAAGGTTCCCCGTACAACATTAAACATTGAAATAATAATATCAATTATTTAATAAATAAAATTATTATAGAATAATTAAGGATATGAAATTTCATTGTGTATTTATTTACAGAAAAAAAATAATAAAGGTACGTATTTTGAAGAAGTGCCTCAAGAAAAGGATATTGAGACAACGTCCCTTACCTTAAGTCCGACATGTCTCATTCATTATTTAATTTCATGAATAATAATGTTATGTTAATTTATAATTTATCTAAATAAATTATTCATATTACTCATTTAATATAACTTATTACCTTGTTTTAAAAATTATTTAATTAATTTAGTTCATATCATACGTTTTATCGACGTTCAGTATTTGAGTAAAAAATGAACATCTTTTGATGAAAATTATCCATGTTCTCATAATCCCATTATCTCCAGAATATTATTGTAGATTTATATATCATATATATCCAGTATATATGTGTTTATAATTTTCCATAACATTGGGATATGAGACATTAAATGCGGTGTTCATGGAGAAGGTAAGTCGTACGTTCGCAAAAATGCTACATTCAATTAATTGTCTTAAAAATAAAACATGCATAGATTTATTATAATGACAATATAATATTTATGTTATATATGTTAAATAATTTCATTAACTCCATCCATTATACATTCTATTTATGGCATTAATGAGTCATATCACTTTGAGAGGGTGATAATCCATTCTTCTAGAAATGAGTTTATCATATTTTCAAATTATAGAATATAATGGTATTTTGTAAATAAAATTTTTATAAGAATAGAGAAATTTTATATATAAAATATAACATATATAAATACAGATCTATCATAATGGACACAAAGAGAGGTGGTATGACAGAATTGAACAATTATCGTTTCATGAGGTAGTAGTTCACCTTAGACAGAAGTAGTATGTTAGAATATATTTGATGGAAAAGTGTTAGTTTAAGTAATATATCATCCTAAAAACATAATAGTATAATTAGGATACTGTTTTGAAAAAATGATGAATAAAAATAGGATAGTGGGTTGGAGAAGGTAAATAACACTACTGGAAATCTAACCTTTCCCAATGCTTCTATACCAACGGTTTGTAAAAACCGTCTGTATAGGTCCCCATTCCTAACGGTTTGGCCAAACCATTGGGAAATCCTACATTGACATCACTTTTCCCAAACCTGTGTGAAAGGTTATGGATTTCCCCACGGTTTGGAAAAACCATTGGGAAAATTCCAATTTGTGGCCACTTTTCCCAAAGGTTTGGCCAAACCTTTGGGAAAGGGTATGTCTTTCCCAAAAGTTTGGCCAAACGGTTCGGAAAAGTATACTTTGAGGCCACTTTTCCCAAAAGTTTGGCCAAACCATTGGTAATGGTAACCTATATACCAACATTACTCCCAAGAATCAATGGACCTATACCAACGGTTTTGACAACCGTTGGTATAGGTTCTTTTGATTTTTTATCGAATCTACATACCGATAGCATAATATAAATCACAATTTAAAATAATTATGATAATACACATATATATTTATGAAATTATGTTCACAAAAGTCATGTTAGTTTAGTGGTTAGTTCGTTCAATGATAAACTAGTGGTCATGGGATCAAATCCCACCAGATTGTTTTTTGAAATACATCTACCAACAGTTTTATGGAACCGTTGGTATAGATTTTCATTTTACTTATACCAACGGTTTTGAAAACCATTGGTATAGGTGTATACCATTGGTTTTCCAATAACCATTGCTATAGACCTATCCCCACGACTTACATGCTAATGTTTCTCTAAACCGTTGGTATAGGCTATACCAACAGTTTGGAGGCATATACCAACGGTTCCAAACCTTTGGTATTAGTTAGATTACCAATAGTGTAAATGAAAGGTTCTTGAGAGAAGACTTTACCTCTAAATCGAGTAACTCCTTTAGATTTGATCCAAAAGGCTATCTTGAAATTCCTTATGCATATTTTAAGGTATATATGTGTAATATAGGGATTTGGGGAGATTATTATATATTAATTTGGATGCACTAAGAGGCATGAGTTCTATTAGTAAGTGGGTAGAGGTGGTGGCCTTTTATAAAAAAGGGGAGGGCCACATTAGGAAATTATTGGAATATTATTTTATTATAAAATGATTTTGGAATTATAATAGCTAAAAAGTGATTTAATTCTAGTATAATATGAGGATGGGCCTATATCATCTCAACTAGTTGTATTTAGAAACGTTTAAGTAATAAAAGCAACTTTATCTTTTATCATTAACAATTAGGTAAAAACATTTACATTTACCATGTCTTCTTGTATTTTATTTGTATATGGTTTCTAAAGTTACTATAATATGCAAATATAACCAAAAAAAGATCATTAATGAAACTTTTAACATTATTTATGTCTTTTTGAGGAACAATATAATTTTCAAACTATAATATCAATTAATAATATATTATATATTTTAAAAACTAATTTTTTCTATTTAGACACTATTTAGTAATTTATTTTTGTCATGTCATAACAAATTGATTACTTCGACCAAATTGCATTAAATAATCCCTAAAATTTAATTCTAATCCCAAACATTTGTGGTTGTAATAAAAATTATCAAATTACATTTATATTAATATCTATAATAACATTTATTTGAATCTTTTATTAATAAGGTAATCACTACATAATAATTGATTGATAATTAAATTTATTTATTTAATGTATAAAAATTATAAAACAAATGATGTTTTAAATAATTTTATCTTTCTAATGAATATTTATTGTCTATGATATCATTTATATATACCAAATTAAATTTTTTTTAGAAGAAACATGTTAGTGTTATGTTTCACTTTTCATTGAAATAAATATTATAAATTGTCATTATCACACCCATGTGGATACATAGTGTCATAAAATAGGCCCAAGGATTCCTATGGTATGACATATCTCATCCATAAATAGTATTATATGTGTTATAGTAGTTTTATATTATTATAATATTTTTTTTACCCTTATTTATCTGATTCACCTTTTAACCTGGTAAATAAACATAATTACATAAGTTACTATTCAAAATGTCCAAAAAATAAAAAGAACCTATTTTCCAAATTTGAATCATATGATTCCAAATATGGAATAATTTTTTAAATATTAAAAACTTATAATTTTAATAAATTAATTTGAACTTATTTCCCATTTTCAAAACAAAAAAACTGGTTTTTAAGATGTCAAAACTATCAAGTCATTTACTTTTGTTTATGTACAATTTAAATTTAAAATTACATAAAATAAACATAATATGATTAAATGATAAAAAATTATCCAATTTCACTTAAAAAAAATAAAACTACAAATTAAATATATAATGAAATTAGATGAAAATGTATCTTAGATTTATAATGTAGTATTTTTCACTATTGATAAAAATATGGATATAATTTGAAAAATAATAAAATATAATCCAAAGTAAATTTTGATGTCCCTATTATAAAAGGGAATTTTATTTTATGATAAATAACATATTAAAATGAAATAAATATATTTATAAATGGTTTTCCTTCAAAATGATGAAAAATGACCATTAAAAAATATTAAAGTATTTCATTATTAAAATTTGAGTCATTCTCATTTTCATCCTCAAAAATTTATTGGGTAAATGTAAAAGCATTTATCAAATATGTTAAATCATAATATAGATAATTTTGTTTTTTCACACTAATAAAATGGCTATGTAATAAATTACCATTTGAAATAATAATATTACTTTTGTATTATTTTTGGGAATAACAAAATGTTGAGTGCAACATAAGATTTAAAAAACAATGAAATATTTTGTATCAGGTACACTATCATACATAGTTTCCCCATTAAAATAAAATTAAAATTAAATTAAAAAATAATAATATATATTAAAATGTATTATTCTATAAATAAAAGAGCTATTACATATTTCCAATCTTTTTGAAATTTAATCCATTGGGTTTAGAAACTACATTGGAAATCCCACAACAGAAAAAGTGTCAACAAAAAAATCACATTAAAAGAAAGAAAGACAAGTACAGTGGTCAGCCAAGATAACATATACTAGAAGTCCATTTATAAAAACATGTATATAGATGTAAAACTAACCATCTTGTTTTAATGGAGAGGGATAGAAAAAAAGATCATGAGAATGTTAACAATATAAAAATAATAATGTTTTGATGTGTTAATGGGTCTTTGATTTTCCAATAGGAAAATTAAATGGAAAACATTATTTAATATCATATTCATAATGTTGAAAATTTTATTTATTATCGTGAATAAGAACATAAGGAAACAAATGAACTTTTAAATTAGAATTTCATCATTTATTAAATTACTTTCAGAAACTAATCTTTTCTCTAAATGATTAGTATTTAATATGTATTGTTCACACCTAAAGAACTAAAATAAAAAACTAGATTATATATTATTCAACATAATATTAACTATATAATCATACTATCTTGAAACATTAACCATATCCAAAATGGTAATGATAGGATACGATAATTCCCAAAAAAGAATAATCTTTATAAAAACTTATTACTTTTAATCCCCAATATTTAACAGTAATATCCAACATCCTAGATAGACTATTCAACAAATAATATGCCTTAAATTTATCAAATTATTAAAACTAATATTTTAACCCTAAACATATAAGGTTTTTATCTCATAGTCATCTAGGATATGTTTTAACATTTATCATCCAAAAACAACTACTATACTTATTGTCTCTTTCTTAAAAATAGTTAACCTAATAAATGTATCTCCACGATATGTTAATAATTTCCATAAATAACTCAAATACCTATAATCCCACAATAAAAAAATTATTCTCCGAAAATAAAATTCAACCATTACTCTTCAAATGTCATCCCATACTATTCAATTTTTCCTTTGGCATTTATGGTCCCCAAATAGTAAATGTCTCGCAAAATAACATTTATTACTAAATCACCATATAATTTTCATATAATAAAGATATCCATAAGATCCCAAAATAAAAATATTCTTAATCCATATAATAATTTAACAAAAAAAATTTACATCATACTAACTAGGGACATCACGTAGTCTAGTGGTAGTTGATAAATCACAGTCACACTTTAGTTGTGAGTTTGATTCCCATTACTTTATCCGATGCGACAGTTTTTCACATGGAATGTGTGTTGTCCTTTTTCAAAAATTATATAATTTTATAATTTAAAAAATGATAAAATAATAAAGATAAACATAACATATTTTAACTTCATAGTTTATCTCAGACCACACATTTTTCATTCCAAAAATTAAAAACCTAAATTTTCATCACTGCGGAATGACTCTAAAATTAACATTAGTAACCTTAATAATTTAAACCATAAATCCTCAAATAATGGTTTATAAGGAATTTAAAATAATATAATGTAAAAAAATTAATTCATATGATATCCATATCTCTTAAGAAGACATCCTAGTCCCTAATGTTTCCTAAACCATCCTTAGATACCCACAATAATGCCACGACCTTAAATATAACATAATATTGTGGTAAGTCTGGAATTCACATTAAGGATCCATTTCGATATAATGTATTATATATTAGGTCATAATTATTACATTAAAACTCATATTTATAGACGGTGGATACAACTAAAATAGTATCCAATTGTTTTAGAATATAAAACATTTTTAAAATAAACATGATTTCCTTCCATGTTGAAATTCTTCTTGACTTATGACATTCTCTTAACCATCCTTATACCATGTGAAAAAAATTTCAGAAACATTGGAGGATCATAAAAATCTCATTAAGGGACATAAAAATAATTAAAACCCATTAGTCTAGTCATGACCTGATAACCCATTCAACATTCATTCAGATGATGAAACAAAGAATTTTGAAATGAATTACACTCATAGTTTTTTCTCAATGATGAACACTAAAACCAATAGAATGAAATTAAAACACTTTTAGTTGAATTACAGAAAAATATAAATGAATCATTTTTCAGTCATCATCAAATACGAATAAATATATGGTTGGATACCAAATTTAATATCTATAATGGGGACACCATTCATTTATGCTATATCAGGCTCACCCATGAGATATAATTGGGATTAATCCTTTGTTTAAGCTGTTTTGGGCTCACTCGTGAGCTATAACGGGGAAAAAACTTTCATATTATCTTTATTGTGCTCACCCATGATATATAATGGGGCTCAACCATTTGTATAAGCTGTTTCGGGATCACCCATTTCATATAATGATCATTTACCATTTCATAAACAAAACACATTCGTCACAAACAATCTTTTTGAAATTTTCTTCCAATATAATATAAAAAACAGATCAATATAAAAATACCATTTTCATTTAAAAAGCCATTTTAAATACCATGATACACAAATAATTGAATGGGGAATTTATTTTCATTTTAAATTACATTATGGCCTATAGATGAAACTAAATATCAAATAATGTTTAGGAGACAGAGAACATGTTGTCTCCGTATACATTAAGAAAAAAATTCAATTTTTATTTTTTTAAAGAAAGTAAATCACATTTTATATTACAATTAAATTAGAAAACATTGAATTAAATACATGATTGAAAATAAATTTCATGAATATTCTTTTTATACCCATATAAAAATATGAAATTTAATATAACGATGAAAAATATTTCATAATTAAATATTTAAATATTCAATGCTTCCAATACCAAATTGAACATTTAAATATTAATCTAAATGATTTAATTAATAATATTAGTATATATAAAAATTGGACATAAAATTACATAGTGGTTGTTTATACACCTTATGAAATGATAATGGTGAAAATTAATCGGAAATGCCTCAAGGAAAGGAGATTGAAACGAAGTCCCTTACCTTTAGTTGGGCTTGTCTCGATCTTTCTTCAATTTCTTAAACACAAAAATTATGTTAATTTATAATATAGTTATAAAATTTATAATGTTTATTATTAATTTTATTTCACTTATTATCATTTTATAAAAATTATTTTATTATTTGAGTTATATTAGATGTTTTTTCATTGTTTGGTATTTGAATAAAATATAAGGTTGTTTTGGGGAAATTTATCCATCTTGTCATAAGTAAATAATTTATAGAATATTATTGAGGATGAAAATATCATATATATATATATATTATATTTATTTAGAATATTTTATAATATTTGGATATAATAAATGAAATTCACCATTCATGGAGATGGTAGACCGCAAATACACATTAACGCTACTTTCATTTCATTGTTATAAAACTAAAAGAATCCTTGGTATATTATAATTATATTATAATATAAAATCTATATATTTTACATATTTTCATTAAATCCATCCTTTATTTGTTCCATGTATTTCATGAACAAGTCATATTACTTTGAGGGATAGATAGTCTACACTTCCTCAAATTAAATTATCTTATTTAGACATTATGGAAAGAATAATGCTAAATTGGAAATAAATTTTTTTAGAAGAATGGAGAAAATATAAATATAATATATATCATATATAAACAATGTTCCATCATAATGTCCACCATGAGAGGTTATAGGAGAAAATTGAACATTCATTGTTTTGTGAGGATATAATTCATCTTAGACAAAAACAGTACATTCATATCTATTAGATGGAGGACTATTTGTGTGTTCGTATAAATATTTTTGTTACAACATACTATTATATTTTGGATACTGGTGTTGTTTTAGATTAATGTAATAAAAAGAGTTTCGGGGGATTTAGAAGTAAAATAACTAAAAAGAGATTAATAGAAGACATTGCTTCTAAATCATGTTGTTCCTTTTAATTTCATACAAAAGGCTGTATTGAATGTCCTTTTTCCTAAATTAAGTCTTAAAAGAGTAAATGAGGTATTTTTTGATCTTATATGAGTATAATTTGGATGATATAAGCTGCTTGAGAGGTTTTAGAGAGTTTTTAGAGGTGGTGGTCTTTTATAAGAGGAAGTAGAGCACATTAGAAATGTCTTGAAATATTATTTTATTATAAATTGATTTATTAAATTATTTATATGTTAAATTAAAATTTTGCGTAATAATCGCTTTCTTTATCGTACAATTTTTAACTTTTATCATTTAGATCATGATTTAAATACTTCTCGAATATAAAAAATGATTTAAATATCAAATATATTTAGAATATAAATATTTATAATAGATAGATATATGAAATGGAAGGCACCGTTTTGGGAGACAGTAGGTTGTACGTACGCATAAACGTTGTTTCTGTTTTCATATCTTATTGAATTGATGTAAGTGAATAAGATATATGTAAGGGCGTATTTATATAGATATTTACTACCAGTATCATTATTATTTCATATATTACATACTTATTAAATATATTTTTTTTAAAATCATCGTTGAATAGTGTATATGAAAATGAATTTCATCGCGTTGTGGTGACGGTAATCCGTAAGTACACATGAATGATTATATCATTATATTGATGGTGAAATTGTATGTAATTTGATGATATATCATATATAATGAATCATAAAAATGTTATATTTATTATTTAAATTAGTTAAAATCATTATTATATCCATCCAAATAATGAACTGTTTGAATAACAAACAACACCACGACGTGGAGACTCTAAGCCCTATGTACGCACGTATGGAGACTTTGTCATTTATAGGATAGATAGAATTAAGAATATTATCGTAACATATTTATAACAACATCACAGTATGTAGGAGGTACTGGAGTTATTATTTTGGTATGGAGAAAACAATGAAAGAGGAAGTGGATGAAGAAAAGAACTTGAAAGAGGTGATGAAATATTCACCTATTCTTCGGGTTGTTTCTTTTCATTTGATCAAAACGTCTCCATAGGATTGATTTTTGAACGATGTAATGCCTCTAGGACTAATGGAGTAAAATTGGGTTTATATTTGGGTATGAGTTGGAATTGCGAAAATGCATTGGAAGTGTGAAATTAAGAGAAGGGGAGGTTCCCTTTTACAAGAGAGGTGAGGGTCACTTTAGGAAAAGCTTGAAATATTATTTTATAATAAAATCATGATAATTTTATAATGTCACAAAAAAAATTATTTAGAGGCTAAGGTGGGGGTGGGTCTAAATCCTCTCAACCAATAGGTTTTAGATATGTTTATTTCATCTTATTAACCTTATCTTTTAGATTTAACACTTCGTAAAATAGTATGTCATTTACCATGTATCGTTGTATTTTTATATTATATGGTTAATAAACGTACAATAACAATCCAATACAACCCCATGTGGGTCATTATTAATATATATAACCTTTTCTAAGTCCTTTGGACGATACTTATATGTTTATGAATATTATATCAACCAATAATTTATATTTCTTTTAAAAATTAATTTATGTAAATTTTAACAATATTCTGTATTTTGTTTTTGTGAAATTTATAACAACCTTATCACATAGAATAAAATTTATATAGTCAACCCTACCATTTCATATTAACCTATAAAATTTGTGTATGGTATCAAAACTTTGAAATTATATTTATTTAAATATTTATAGTATATACTATTTAAATATTTCATTGAGAAGGTAATTACAACATCATGATTGTGTCATAAATAAATTTAATTATTTAATCTATAAAAATTATAAAAAACACCATTATGTAGGAAATTTTTTTTATATTTATAATGATTATTTATAGTCTAGTTTTTCTTATATATAAATAGATATAAAAAAAGGTTAGTTAAAAAACATTGAATTTCACAATTTTAACTCTTCTTAAATAAATTAATTATAAATGTCCAAATCTAATCCAAGAGTACCTAAAGGATATTATTTTCTTCCTAAGGTTGTTTATATTCGAATTACACTTATCCAATAGAATTAATACATGTTTTAGGAGAATTATAATATCATTTTTAACATTAATTACACTATTTACTTTTAACTGTTGTAAATAAAAGTGAAGAGAAACTATTCACCAAAAAGTATTTTCATCTTATTTAATCACATATTAAATACTAATATCAGCATTGTCTCTTTAATGTTTTATATTCAACTCACGGAAGTGGTAAAATTATGTTTTATGCAAATTTGATAAATGTGCCTAGAAGGTGGGTAAAAGATGTTAAAAAGTTCAATAAAATTTTATATATTTAATTTTATTATAAAATGACTCCAATAATTAAATTGACCTTATATAAGAATTATATTTATATTTTTAATTAAAATAAATTTATGCAAAATAAATAATTATTCAAATAAAAAGCTGGTTTTAAATAAATGCGTAGTGTTTTTCACTATCCATCAAAAATTCAATTTTTTCAGAAAAATAACAAAAATTCACCCAAATATAATTTTGATATTCCAAATTAAAAAATAAAGTCTATTTTAAAAAATTCAAAACATAGTAGTTTCATTTATTAATTTAATATTTATTCCCGTTGTCAAAACCAAAAATCGGGTTTTTACAAAGTAAAAACTATCAAAAGATTGACATTTGATTATGTCAAATTTAAATATGAAATTATATTATGTTTAAAAAACTCATAATATGTATGTTTAAATTATATATAATATAAAATATTTAAATTTTTGTTAATACTAATCATAACTACTTTTTGAACAAAAATTTTGTGAAGTTATGGTGCACTTGAACTCGGTGTTGCGTGTTGCACAAGCTATTGAATTACATTAATGAGATAACGTACAATGAAATCTTAGGATATTCAATTACACCCCCTTAAATAAATTGTTTCGTCACAATTTGAATCTTTTCTTAAAAAAATAAAGGTATAAAAGAAAAAAAATAACTTTTTGTAAAATCCACATCAGAAATTGGGATAATAAAATTTACTCTTAATAAAAGGGAAAGGGAATGAAAATGTCTCCAGAAAATTATGATCTCGATTAGGGGAAAATTGATGGAAATAAGAGACACATAATTGGAGAAAAAACATAAATATTTACAGGGAGTGATTGGGGTCATCAATCATAAACAACTGTAAAATTGAGGGCATAAAAGCCATCAATCTATGATGATTTAAAATATTGATAGTTCAACAAAACATAAGGTATTTGGATAACACATTTTTGGTTTTAAGATCTTTTACCTAATGTTTAAGAAATAGTTTATTCAATGAATAAGGGGAAAAATATACCTGAAAAGTACATTTTCATCCTTCAACTATTTCCAACCCCAAACTCATCTTTCACTCCAAAAGTTAATAGAAATAAAAAATATTATATTTATCATAATTGTATAGGGTTTTAAAAATAATGAACAAATAATTTATTTGTCAAAATATTTAATGTAAACTACATTATACAAACCCTAAAATCATGTATGCCAGTGGTAGGTGATCCACCCTTGTCGCCCTTCGGTTTCAAGTTCATCTCTCGCGGCCTAGCCAGACGTGACGAGTTGTCCCCCGACCTCTATGTTGTCTTTTTTATGAAAATTCAAAAATAATCTCAAGAAATCATTTAACCCTAAAAATATTATCCAATTTCAAACATAATTGATTCCAACCTTTAGACTTATCAAAAATTCTTCTGTCCAAACTCACAGTCCAAAATTTATAAGGAAGCTAAACATAATGAAGATCCTTTTCCATGTAATAACATGTGAATACATCCATCATGTATTCTTTTAAAATACTATAGCTCCCTGAATTACCATAAAACCTTATATATTACATTCATTCTCCCTTTTTCCTTATAGAATACTGGATATACTCTTTCTATACCAATATATTGTAAACCCCAACAATGATGGAATATACACATCGTTAATCTGTTTCAAGGTACTCAGGAATATCCAATATAATTTATCCAAATCAATAATATATTATTCCAAAATAACCAACTTAGTAATATAACCATATTATGTATTATCTTTCTCTCAACCATATATTTTCCAAAAAAATAACCTTCTATTGAGTCATTTTTAATGGTTCCACTCAATCTCAAGACCTTTAATGAAATAGTACTATAGTACACTCATTTTATACTACATAATTATTATAACATCTACATCATTAATAAAATACACAAATGACACAATATGTTAATAGTAAAATAAGAAATATTTTCATTCCTCTTCATATTCGGTAGTATCATAACACTATTATTATCCAATAGCATCATTTGGGGTATACTTTGATGATTTGGACATTGCTTCATATAGTGTCCCAACTCCTTACATAGGAAGCATTGAACATTTCAAACCTTTTTATTACCCTTGAAATCAATTACTTGGTGTCCTTTTTCTCCACACATATAACAATCACCAATTCCATTCAAGCATTTACCAAGGTGATTCATTCAATAGTTATCACAAATGGGAAAATCCTTCTTTTCCCTCTTCCCTATATCCATTTTTATCTTTTCCATCATTTTCATCTCATGATTCCCTTAAAATCCATAGGACTCAGAGAAATATTTATTTATCTTATTAACACATGATACTATTTCTTCATATGATGAGAATAAATGGGAGAATATTCCCCTTTTTTATTTGGTCTTAATACCATTAACGATATGTTCATTCCTAATCTTGCGATCAAGTGTATTATAGTAATTGTCATTCCCTCTACTAGTCAGCATTTCTAAACAGTGGAATACATGAGGTTAGTTTAGGAATCGCAATACATAATTCCAAAACATGTAAAATACCTAATGTAAATTTAAACGATTATGAATATAATCTATAATGATATAATGTTTTCTTTGAGAAATTATTTCCTCTTAAATCCATCATAATGTCTTATAATGGAAATGTGAATTATCCTAATATTATCTCCTGGGAGTGTCGTAACAGTAGTATCACAAGATCTATTGTCGTGTTCTAGGATACCCTGGGTCAAGCTCGAAAATCCTTTTTCAGAGTTTTCACTCCTAGGTACATATTTTCCAGAGCTTCCTCGACCTGCTCGTATACAGACACGGGTGTATTTCTTGGAAAATACACAAAATCTCTACATTACCAAAATTTGAGGAAGTTATTATATACTAATCCTCAAATTCTATCTTAGTTTAATGTTCCCTAATCATAGATTATCGAAATCTATAACTAAGGTTGTTGCTAAACTTCCTATGATACCAAAAATAATGCCCCGACCCTAGTTACCCCGAGTCGGGGGATTTTTATAATACGTTGGCATTATTATAAGGAATCAATTCCCAAACGATTGATCAGTTTAGCAGTTTTGGAAAATAGATTACATACAAAAATGATACATTACATTATAAAATGAAAAACAACAATAACATTGCCTATATTGACCACATTTAATTCTATTAGATTATCCCTACAGGTTAATCATTATATACTTTTTTTCATTCTTGGAAAAATAAAACATAAAAATGTGTCACGACCCGTCCCCGGGGCTCAAGCCGTGACTACCCCAAGCCTGCCTTCCATAGGCCAGGGGTTGGTGACTAGCACCAAAGGGGAAAATCCCGATAAAAAGGGAAGTTAAACAACACATCCGAGTACGCAATTGAAAAATCACAAGGAGATATTGAATACAAAAATAAGTCATGATAGGTAAATGGGATAGAATTCAAACCCAATTGAATGTATAGTACAACTGAAAAGCTATTACAACAATAGTATCGTAAAACAACAACCACTGAGTCGTTCTCCAAGAATCCCACCTGAAGGGTGGGTACAGACTGTCTCTCCAGCACCTCGGGTCCATCCGTCAGCTCCGTGTACGTCTCACCAAGTGGTCCACCTCCTTATACCATCCAACTGCACAAGCCTGAACCACGGTCAGTGTTTTCCATCGTCTACAACCAACACAATGTAGTAAGTGCATTTCCCGTGCAGGGGTCAGTATAACGATACTCAGTAGAGACCTCGAGCCCCCCCGAAGGTCTCCCAGAATCCACGAAGGATAAACCACAAAGGAAATATACAACCACAAAGTATCAACTATCTATACATAGGTATATACCCATACATATACTTAAGTCATCTATATCAATTCATCTCCAAATCTCTATCCCAAGAAGAGCCCAGTCCACACGTGAAAGAAGTTAATCACACCGATGGAAATGATTGAAAGTCAAGACTCAGATCACACTGGTATATATCTTTTGAAAAGTGATATTGATGACTAGATGTAGTCACTGATTCGTCTAAGTTGTCAGACCCACGTAGGATACTAGACCAGATAAGCTGTCGGACCCACATAGGATTCTAGACCAGCAACTCTATCGGACCCGTGTAGGTTACTAGAACAGAAGTCAAACCGTGATACCCACAGAGGATTCAAGTACGGTAGTACTCAGTGTCGAACCCATGAAGGATTCTAGTACAGTTTTTGTTGTCATCGAACCCATGGACGATTCCAGTACATTTCCCACCATCGTAAAACCCAAGAAGGATTCCAGTACGGTAGTCGTTGCACTCGGAGCCAGCTCTAGGGTTCTTGCACACAACATGCTCGATTCTATGAGGGTCTGCTCCTCGAGCAAAGGGATCTATACATCAACTACCACAAAGACTCAAGTTGATGTGATCCGATGTTCTGCCATGCTATAGGGGGATAATCCAAACAAAACGTATCCAAAATACTATGTACAAGATGACCAAGCCTTATACCAAAAAGTACACGGCGTGTTGGTATACGGTACATGCCGTGTAGTCAGACCTATGGTACTGCCCATGTTCAACGTCCTGTGTCGAAGGGCTGGTCATGTGGAAAATAAAATACATGGCGTGTGGTTTGGTTACATGTCGTGTCCAAATATCTAGGGTCGTCTCCGTGTATGCTGGTCATGTGCCTGTACACGACATCAACCAGTGTTATCAAACCCGTGTAATTGGTACACAGTTAGCCCGTACCACTAGCCATGTCTGGCCGTGTGGTGGAGTACATTCCCATGTGCTCCACACCGTGTGTGTGTATCCCCGAAATACATGCCATGTCTCGCAAAGCTGTTTCAGCCATTCTATGTAGAGAGTACACATCGTGCCCCTTGGCCGTGTATTTCTGTCAGTGTCCGTGTATTTCCAAAAATACACATCATGTCTCACGTAGCTGCCACATCCTTGGTGTGGGGAGAGTAAAAGACATGTGACAAAGGTCACATGCTGCGTGTTAGCTGTCTGATGTCTGAAACCCTAGCCGCAGAATGCCCACACTACATGGCGTGTTCTCCTGGAGTACACGCCATGTAGTATGGAATTTTCCAGAAATAACGCCTCTGGCCATCGCACATCCCTTGATGCCCATTCTTCATTCCTGCGGTTTGTTCATCACGAAACATCAGAATCAAGGTCACACCAATGTCCTGAAGTCTATTCCTGGGATTTTGGGCTTCCAATCGGCTCCGAAAACACGTTTTGAATTCCCGCTCGAAGAATGGTCAAGGAACCGTCCATCTCGTTCCAGTCTGAACCATCACCCGCTATCATCGTTGCACCGCCGCTAGGTCTCCGTGATGTTGATTCACCAATTTTGGGTTTTTTCATCGCATTACGAACCCGTAACGATCTGTTGTTCCTCACCTATGAATAACATGAAGAACCACAAACAGTCAAAATAATGGAGGAGGATTCGGAGCATGTTAGTTTGGACTGGTATTTCCGCATTAGTTCGATAACAGTCGGATAAAGAGAAACAAAAGAGGAAGGAAATAAGATTCAATGTTTATCCAATCAAAACACACCCCTACCTTGAAAATACGTCACATGTTGTCATGTCGCAGAAGACAAGCGTCGCGGTAGTCGCGCATGGCAGAATAATGATGTAGATTCTATCGACGTCGGAGTACACCCGAAGAAGAAGTGTCATTGGTGAATTGATATTATTCTAATCGTAGAGCGTTATTCATCAAGAGAGAAAGTAATTCTTCATTGGAGGCATTCTTACTCGAAGAGAGGAACACTTTTTTCAAGATCTCTCCCTATAATCTATCAACAAAACAAGTTCCCCGAAATAACATAATTACTAAGGATATTATTTATTAACACATGTATTTCAAAATTCAAACCACTATAATTAATTAAGTGAATCCCCTTATTAATTTTCCATGGGTTTGAAAAAATAACTAGAGAGAGAAGAAGGTGAAGGGTTATTTTAAAATTAAAAAGTGAGGGGTTGTTCAATTAATGAAGAGGAGTTAATTAGGGGGGTTTAAGGGGAGTCGAAGGGATTAGGCTCATGTGGGACCCACCTAACAAATATCCTCTCATGGGAGGTAATGTGGTTGTGGGCCTCACCTCTAACTCCCCTTGGAAGGAAATAATTAACCTCCCTATTAAAATTTGTTCATAACAAATTTTATTTATTTTAAACTAAATCCCCAAATATTACCTCTCAACCGGCATAACACGCAACTAAGGTAAAGGTCCCCTTAAGCGAATACAAGTGTTTTGATTTCATCAGTGTCTTTAGATTTCAATTCTGATAACCAATCCAAATGATAGAAAAACATGCACGTACGTTTACTGAATGTACATTAACAAAACTTCAGAAATTGATTCCGAACACATCGGGCCTTGGAATCAAATTATGTCAAAAACTATAGATTCATAAAATTACAAAGTATTTAAGAAAAAAATATTCCTTGAAATTTCTAGTTATTTACAAAATGGGTGAGCTCAGATGCTCAGTAAGGATAACAATATCGAGGAAACCTTCATAAATAAGAACAAAGAATTATGTCATTGTATAAAATTAGATCAATATCCTTTTAATCAAAAAATCCAGCATAATATGGAAAAGGTAAATCAAATAATGTCATTTATTTATTCACATGAATATTTTACCAGTCGAATAATTACATGTAATATCAATAGCTAATTTCATAATGATGGAAGGAATAATACCCGACATCATAACCACGTAGTCAATGAGTTGTGCCAAGACTACAAATAATATTTTTTCAGGGCCTTGGGCCAAGAAAATAGTTTGTATAATAAGACCTACCAATGCATCGTGGAGTTATAGTGGGCCACACCCATCAAATACGAAGTCCAATGCATTCCAAATATAAAAATGTTTAAACACAACCTAAAAATTCATATTAAAACTATATTATGAAATGTCAATTCATTGACAGAAATATCCATTTTTCGTGAAAACATTTAAAAGACACACAATTTAGAAAGAATTCAATTAAATGTATTATTGAATCAAAGTGTCCCATACCACTTTTCGACTTTTGAAAGGAATTAACATTTTAAAAACATCCATGTCCATATCAATAAATACATAAATTTTCTTTGAAAACATGAACATTAATGAGAATGATTTAGAATAATAATTATTTAAACCATTTAAAATGATGATATATTAAAATTTACCTTTCCATTAAACCATAAAATATTCCTTTTGAAAATAATTTTTATGAAACACAGATGTCGATGTTAAAGAGGTCCCAGTAGATACTTACGTAAAAATAACCTTGGATAATAATGTGATTGTGAAATTAACAAATATCTTGAACTTTCATTTGTTTGAGGGTACGTTTAACCTCATGTAAAATGGACATAGTATGTTATTAAATTATACCATAACCATATTTATATTTATTATATGTTATATGATTCATTTATGACTTTATAATACCCATTTAATAATGAATTCTATGTTAAATTACCATTTTTGGTAACAATCGCTTTCAGTATCATAAGTATTTTAACTTTTATAATTTAGATCATGATTTCAATACCTATTGGATTTAATCCATGATTTATATATCATATATTATTAGAATAAAAATATTTATAATAGACATATTTATGAAGTGGAAGGCACCATTTATGCAGACGGTAGATCGTAGGTATGCATCAACATTGTTTCCGTTTTCATATCATATTGAAGTGCTATATTTGAAAAAGATATATGAAAGTAAATACATTCATATATATATATAGTATAATAATTATTTCATATATTTCATACATATTAATAATATATATTTTCATAATCATCATTGAATGGTGGACATGAGAATGAATCTCATAACGTCATGGAGACGGTAATCCGTAAAAACACATGAGCCACAATATCATTATACTGATGGTGAAAACGTATGTAATTATATGTTGTATCATATATAATGAATCCAAAATCAGTTATATTTATTATTTAGTTCAGTTATACTAATTATTATACCCATTCAAAAAATAAAGTGTTTGAATAACAAACTACACCACGATGTGGAGTTGGTAAGCCAAACGTATGCACCTATGGTGACTTTTTAATTTATACGATGGATAAAAAAACTAATATGGTTATAAATTAATTATAATAACATCAAAATATATAGGAGGAACTAGAGTTATTATTTTGGTATAGAAAAAACAAAGAAAGAGTAAGTGGATGAAGAAAAGAACTTGAAAGAGGTGATGAAATATTTACCTCTTCTCTGGGTTCTTCTTTTTGATTTGATCAAATGTGCTTCTAAGGTTGGAATTTGGACCAAATTAAGGCCTCTAGGACGAAGTGATGAATTTTGGGAGGATATTTGGTCTAGTGTTGGTGGAGCCAAATGGATTTGGAGGTGTGAAATTAATTAAACTGGAGATGCCCTTTTATAAGATACATGATGCTCACTTTAGGAAAAGCTTGAAATATTATTATATTAATAAAATCATTGTCAGTTTTTTATGTCTCAAAAATGAATTATTTAGATGATAAGGTGAGGATGGGTCGAAATAATCTAATCTAATAGATTTTATACAGGTTTAGGTAATTATATTAACCTTATCTTGTAGATTTAACTCATAGTAAAATAGTATGATATTTAACATGTCACATTATATTATTATATTATATGGTTAAAAGAAACATACTATAAGAAGACAAGTGAACCTCATGTGGTTCATTATTAATATATATAACATTATCTATGTCTTTTGGGTGAACCTTAGTTTTCTATAAATATTATATAGACAAATTATATAGTATTTGTTGTAAAAATTAATGTATGTCAATTTTAACACTATTTCGTATTTTGTTTTTGTGAAAGTCATAACACCCTAATCACTTAAAACATTTTTTATCTAAACAACCCTAACATATCATATTGTCCTAGAAAATTCATGGATTTCATCCAAGCTTTTAAATTCTACTAATTTTATCTTTATGATATAAACTATTTTAATATTTAATTTAAAAAGTAATCACTACATCATCATTTTGTCATAAAAAATTTAATTATTTAATCTATAAAAATTATAAATAAAATTAAATAATGCAGAAAATCATTTTATGTTTAAAATGAATTTTTATAGTCGAATTTATCTTATGTATAACCCTATATTAAAAATGGATTAGGTAATAAACTTTGAATTTAACACTTTTAACTATTCTTTTAATAAAATATTTATAAATGTCCTAAACAAATACTAGTGAAAATAAAGGATCATATTTTATTTGTATGAATTTTTGGTCGAATTACAGTAATCCAATAGAATTCGGTAATGTGTTATGGTAATTATAATTTCATTTTTACCTTTAATTGCCATATTTACTTTTAACAATGGTAAATAAAAGTTAGAAAATACTATTCACCAAAAAAATATTTTCATCTTAATCAATAAATTTTTACATAATGATTTCAACAGTGTCTCTCAAATTTTTGAAATTAAACTCATAGATGTGGTAAAATTATGTTTTATTCAAATTTGGTAACATGCTAAGAAGGTGGGTAAAAGATGTTAAAAACATCAACAAAATTTTATATATCTAATTTTATTATAAAAGGACTCTAATGAATTAAATTTAACTTATATAGGCATTATATACCCATTTTGACATAAATTCAATAATATAAATAATTATTTAAATAAAAAGTCATTTTCAAATAATAACATAGTGTTTTTCACTATTCAAAAAAATTAATGGTTTTCATAAAAACCCAAAAAATTCACCGTAAAATAAATTTTATATTTTCAATTAAATAATTATGTCCATATTAATAAATTCATAACATAGAAGATGCATTTATTAATTTAAAATTAATTATCGTTGTCAAATCCAAAAAGCTGGGATTCAAAATGTAAAAAACAATAAACATATTGACAGGTGTTTATGTAAAATTTAAATTCTAAATTACTTATAAAGGGCTATATTGTACTAAATGATAAAAATATAATCTAATTATACTTTAAAACCATTGAATTTCATAATTTGACACTATTAAATATTTTTATTAAAAAATATGTTTTCAATTAAAACATAGTAATTTTCACTATTCGTCTAAATGTTAACAATATCAGAAAAGTACTACAAATTTATCCAAACTATTTTTTATGACCTACTTCTAATAAAGAATTTTATTTCATAAAATTGAATATTTAAAAGTTTCAATTATTGGTTTTAAAAAGGGTTCTCCATTAAAAAGTGGTAAATTTTCGTTTTTTGAAAAACAAATCATTTATTTGAAAAAATGAATTTTTTATTTTATTATGTCTAAGAGACAAATAATATTGATTATTAATTTATATATAGTTTATATGATTCATAATTCCATTAATAATATTCATAACCAATTTTTGAATGGGTAGTATGGTATGATGGGGTGCACTCCAACTCGGTGTTGTGTGTAGTGCATGCTATTTAATTACTTTAATGAGATAATGTACTATGAAATCATGGGGTGTTACATTCTCCCCTACTTCAATAATTAGTGTATTCTCAATTTAAAATTTTTCTTTTAAAATAAATGGTTATTAATAGAAAAATACCTTTTTGAAAACACACAACAGAAATTGGGTTAATAAATGGAATTCATAATAAGAGGGAAAGGGAATGATAAAGACAACACCAAATTATGATTTAAATAAGGAGAAAATTGGTGGAAATTAGTGACACATAATAGGAGAAAATAAGTAAATATTTATATGGAGTGATTGTTGTAATCATTCATAGACAACTGTAAAATATAGGGTCTCAAATCCATCGATCTATGATGATTTGAAATATCGTTGGTTAAAAAAAACATAATGTATTAGGAAAAAAAAAATTTGGTTTAAAATCAATTTCTTATTGTTTAAGAATTAATTTATTCATAAAATACGAAGAAAATAATATACATGACAAGTATAGTTTCATCCTTCAACTAATTCCCACCACAAACTCATCATTCACTTTAAAATATAATTGAATTGAAAAATATTATATTTATCCTAATCGTATAGGGTTCCAAAGATAATGAATTTGTAATTTATTTGTCATACAATTTATAATAAAATACATTATACAAACTATAAAATCATGTTTTCTAGTGGTATGTGATCCAACCTTGTCACCCTTTGGTTACTGGTTTAAGTCTCATGACCTAGCCAGACGTGACAGGTTGTCGCCCGACCTCCGGGTGGTCCTTTTTATGAAAATTTAAAAAAAATCTCAAGAAATCATTTATCCTTAACAATAGTATCCAATGAAAAACATAAATGATTCCAAACTATAGACTTATCCAAAATACTTCGGTCTAAACTCACAGTACTAAATATATAAGGAAGGTATACAAAATCAAGATCCTTTTCCCCATGTAATAACATGTGAATACCTTCATCGTGTATTATTATAAAACACTATAACATCCTAAATTACCATAAAACCTTATTGATTACATTCAAGGTCTTCAATTCCTTATAGAATAGTGGATATTCTCCTACTCCCCAAAAATGTTGTAAACTCCAACAATAATGTAATATATGAATCATTTATCAGTTTTAAGGTACTCAAGAATATCCAATATAATTTATCTAAATCAATCATATATTATTCCAAAATCACTAACTCAATATCAGAACCATATTACGGTTTATCATTCTCTCGACCACATTTTTTCCAAAAAAATAACCTTTTATTGAGTCACTTTACATGGTTCTACATAATCTCATTCCCTTAATGAAATAGTACTGTAGTACAATCCTTTTATACTATATAATTGTTATAACATCTACATCATTAATAGAATACACAAATTACACAGTACATTAATAACAACATAAGAAATATAATCATTCCTCTTCATCATGGGGAGTATCATAACAAGATTATTTTCCAATAAAATCATTTGGGGTATACTATAATGATTTGGATAATGCTTCGCGTAGAGTCCCAACTCCTTGTAGATGAAGCATTGTACATTTGAATCCATTTTCTAACCCATGCAATCAGGCACTTGGTGTCCTTTTTCACCACACTTATAACAAAATCTCATTCTATTCATGAATTTTACAATGTGATTATTTACATAGTTATCACATATGATAAAAATCCTTCTTTCCCCTCTTCCTTTTATACATCTTTCCATCTTCCAATTTTTTCATCTCCAGCTTCGCTTCAAAGCAATAGGACTCAAAGAATTTTTTACATATCATATTAACTAATTATACTATTTCATCATATGATAAGAATACATGGGAGACTATTTCCCTTTTAAAAATTTCCTTAATATCATGAAAGAAATGATCTTTCTAAAACATTCAATCATGCGTATTGCTAGAATTCTAATTCCTTCTACTTGGCACTGTTTCTGAACAATGGAATGAACTAGATTAGTTTAGGAATCAAAATTCATAATTCCAAACATGAAAAATACCAATCATAAATTGAAAATATTTTGCATATAATATATATTCCTAAAATTATTTCATTGATGAAGTATTCACTCCTAAATCCTTTATAATGGCTTATAATAAAAATGTGAATTATCCTAAGCATATCCCCAGAGACTGTCGTATCCAAGAGTGAAGCAGGGCCCGTTTTTGTGTACCAAGATACCCCAGGTAAAGCCCAAAACAACTTGTCAGAGTTTTCAATCTTAGGTAAATATGTTTCTGGCCGCCTCTACCTACTCATATCTGGACATGGATGTATTGACTAAAACATATACAAAATCTAAACATTTTCAAAATTCAAGGATGGTCTTTTGTTACATTCCTCAAAGTCTATCATTGGATATTGTTAACTAATAAAATTTTAAATAAATCCATTTCCATGGTTTTTGATAAAATTCCTCCGATACCCACTATAATTCCCCGACCCAATTACAAAAATTCGGTGCATTATTTTACTACATTTTCATGTTTCAAAGGAATCATGTCCTGGAGGACCGATTATTTTAAAAATCATTGAAAATAAATTACATACATAAACGTTACATTACATTATAAACTGAAAAACAACAACAACATTTTCTCCATATTCAACATTCATATCCATTATATTATCCCTGAAGGTCAATCATAATGTACTTCTTAGCATCATGGGAAAATAAAATATAGAAATGGGTGAGCTCAGATGACCAGTAAGGATAACAATATAGTAGAAACATTCATAAATAATCAAAAACATTTAAGGAAATATGTAAAATTAAAACAAAATCATTTTAAACATTAACTAAAACATAATATATGAATGAAAAATCAAATAATTCCTTTTACTTATTCAAAAGAATATTTTAATAGTCGAATAATCACATGTAATATCAATAGCTAATTTCTTAATGATGGAATGCAGAATACCAGATTTCATAACCACATAGTCAAGGCCTTGTGCTAAGACTTAAAAAAATATTTTATCAATTCCTTGTTCCAAAACACTATTTTGTATCATGAGACCTAAAAGAAGCATCAAGGATATATAGAGGGCTCCACCCGCCACTTACTATGTCCAATGTATTCTCTATATGAAAATGGGTTAAACATAAAATAAAATTTCTTATTAAAATGATCATACGAAATGTCAATATATTATCTATAAACCGTGAATGATATAAAAATAAAAAAAATCCATTTTCAAACATATCACAAAATATACAATATAATATGGATGATTTTTATCATAACAAATAAACATAAAATATGTTTAAATTTATTCAATTTATGATGACAGTGATGAAAATGATTAGTAAAATTGTTTTAGAGAAATATCCCTTTTTCTTGAAAACATTTAAACGTCACAAAATTTAGAATTGAATACATTTATAGTAATTTTTAATCAATGTGTTCTATACCAATTTTAATTTTTTTAATTAATATAAATTTTATAAACATTCATGTCTTTATAAATTATTAATTAAAAACCATTTTGAAAACATGAACATTATTGAGAATGATGTAGATGATTATATATTTAAACCATGTAAAACGATGATCTACGTAATTACTCCCTTCCATAATACCTTAAAATTTTCATTTCAAAAATATTTTTTTGAAACATGGATGTGGGTGATAAAGAGGTCCCAGTAGATACTCATGTAAAAACTACCTCAGAAAATAAAGAGATTGTGAAATTAACTGTTACCTTGCACGTTCCTTTGGTAAAGGGTACATTTAACCTCCAATATAATGACCATAGTATGTTATTATAATATTACATAACCATATTCATATATATTATATCATACATGATTCATTTAGGACTTCATAATTCCCATTTAATAATGATTTTTAGGTTAAATTAACATTTTGTGTAATAATCAATTTGTTTATCTGGCATGTTTTATCTTTTAACATTTAGATCATGATTTATAAACATCAAAAATAAATACATTGATTTATATATCATATATATTTAGAATATAAATATTTATAATATGTAGATATATGAAATGTATGGAACAGTTTATGTGTTGGGTTGGTCTTACATACGCATAAACGTTGTTTCCATTTTTATCTCGTATCGAATAGATGTAAGTGAATAATATATATTTGAATGTACATATAAATAAACACATAAGAATATATATATATAGTAGAATTATAATGTCATATATTACGTACATATTAATAATATATAATTTTATAATCATCGTTGAATGGTGAACGTGGGAATGAATCTAATCGTGTCGTGGAAACTGTAATTCGTACGTTCGCATGAAAGGAAAAATCAATATATTAATGGTAAAATTGTATTTAATTGGATGATATATCATATATAAAGAGTAATAAAATTTTATATTTATGATTTACATTAGTTATACTAATTATTATACCCATAAAAATAATTAAGTGATTGAAAAATAGACTACACCACGATGTGGAGAAGCTAAGCCGTACGCACACATGTATTGTGACATTATAATTTATAGGATTGATAGAATAACTAACATGGTTGTAAAATAATTATAATAACATCAATGAATATAGATGGTAATGTAGTTATTAATTTTTTATGGACAAAACAAAGGAATCGGAAGTGGAAGAAGAAGTGAACTTGAAAGAGGTGATGAAATATTTACCTCTTCTCTGGGTTCTTCCATTTATTTTGATCAGAAGGGCTCCATAGGATGGCTTTCTGATCAATGGAATGCCTCTAGAATGAAGGGAGTAAAGTTGGGTGGATATTTTGGCAGGGGATGGCTGATACAAAAAGTTTTGTAGGTGTGAAATTAAGGGAAGATGAGGTGCCCATTTATAAGAGAGGTGAGGGTCACTTTAGGAAAGGTTTGAAATATTGTTTTATAATATTTTTTTTAGTTTCTAAAGTGTCATAAATGAATTATTTAGAGTATAAGCGCGGTATGGGTCAATAACCTTAAACCAATAGGTTTAAGACAGGTTTATGTCATCATATTAACCTTATCTATTAGATTTAACTCTTAGTTAAATAGTATGACATTTACCACGTCTCTTCGAATTTTAATAATATATGGATAATAATCGTACTATAACATGCCAATAAGACCCCATGGTGTTCATTATTAACATAAATAACCTTATCTATGTCCTTTGGACAATCCTTAGATTTTTAGGAATATTATATCAACCAATAATTTTGTATTTGTTTTAAAGATTAATTTATGTCAATTTGGAAATTATTTTGTGTTTTGTTTTTGTGATAGTCATAACAATATTACCACATCAAAAAAATTATCTAATAGACCCTAACATTTCATATTAAATTATTAAATTAGTGTATAGAATGAAAAAATTTATGTTCTATTTTTTAATATTTATAATATAAACTATTTTAAAATTTAATTAAGAATGTTATTACTACATCATCATTGTTTCATATATATATTTAATTATATAATTTATAAAAATAATAAATAAAACGCCATTATCTAGGAAATATTTTAATCTTTATAATGATTATTTATAGTCAAATTTATCTTATGTATAGCCCTATATTGAAAACGGTTTAGTTATTTAACTTTGAATTTAACACTTTTAACTCTTATTTAATTAAAATAATAATAAATGTCCCAATCTAAACCATGTGGACATAAAGGATCATAATTTATTTATACGGTATTTTTTGATACAGTTAAACTTATCCAATAAAATTAAGACATGTGTTAGGGTAATTATAATATCATTTTTACCTTTAATGATCTTATTTACTTTTGACCGTGGTAAATAAAACTCAAAAGATGCTATTCAACAAAAGTTATTTTCATCTTCTCGAATAACATTTTACTTTCTGATCTAAACCATGTTTATCAAATTTTATATATTCAAACCACAGAAGTGGTAAAATTAATTTTTATGCAAATTTACTAATGTGTTTAGATGTTGGATAAAATAGGTTAAAAAGATCAATAAAATTTTATACATCTAATTTTATTATAAAAGGACTAAAATGAATTAAATTGAACGTATATCGGTATTATATACTTATTTTGACTTAAAATTAATTTAAATAAAATAAAAAATTATTTAAATAAAAAATTAGTTTTAAAAAATAACGTAGTGTATTTCACTATTCATAAAAAATTGAAGGTTTTCATAAAAGTACAAAAAATTCACCCTAACATAATTTTGATATTCCAATTTCAAAAATGAGATCGATTTTACAAAATTAAAAACATACACATTTCATTTATTAATTTAAATTTAATTTTCGTTGTCAAAACCAAAAACCGGGTTTTAAAAAGTAAAAACTATCAAAAGATTAACGTCTGTTAATGTCAAATTTAATTGTGATATTTCATATACTGACATAAATTATATTAAATTGTAAAAATATAATCTAATTATACATAAAAACATTTCAAATTAATAATTTAATAGTATAAATAATTTTTATTAAAAAAGTAGTTTTCAATAAAAACATAGTATTTTACAGTATTCGCCCTTATATAAAATTTGTCAGAAAAGTTAAAAAATTTATCCAAACTAAATTTTTTGGTCCCGCATCAAAAGTTGAATTTAATTTAATTAAATTGAATATATAAAAGTGCTAAATATTTATTTAGAAATTGTCCTCCATTAGATGGTTTTAAAATGGATATTTTTGAAAAATATTTCTTTTATATGAGAAAATAAATTTGTTCTTATATTATATCTAAAAAACACATAATATGGATCATATTATTACATAGAGCTTAAAATATTCAAAATTCTGTAACTAATATTGAAAAATTATTTTTGAACGACTAGTTTGGTAAGGTGTGGTGCACTCGAAATCGGTATTGCATGTTGCACAAGTTATTGAATTACTTTAATGAGATAATGTACTATGAAATCATGGTGTGTTACATTTACTACTCAATTTTTTTGTACTCCAATGTCTGATGGAATGATTAAACCTTTAATATACACTATGACTCAACTCCAATCAAAATAAATATTTCATTTTCTTTTATATGATATAGAACCATTGTTTGCAACATTACATATATCTAGGTTGCTCATACCAATTAATTTATTTTATTTATTAATCTATAATTTCTATTATCTCATTTCAAATTTTAGAAAACATATTACAATCTCTTCATCTCTACTCAATCTGTCTCCCCTTGTTGATATTGTATCAAGGGGTCACAAATTACCCAAGGATCTTATGTGAACATGGTCTCATTCCGAGTGGGTCAATTCCAGCTAGTCATCTCACCTAAAAAAATTATTATTCCCTGTTATTTTTTATTAAACCCATAAAATTGTGTATACATTTTCACTCATAGATATACATTTATATAAAATTTTATTGGAGTGAGAAACTACCTCGTTAATGAATTTAGTCCCTCATTGAACTCTACCATGCCACACCCAAGAAGAAAAATCCATTTCCATTATTTTCATGAAAATTTGCATTCCAAAAAATATAATAATTAGTTATTAACAATTTTATTTATTATTTCAAATTATGATCAAAAATAAAAATCACTTAAAATATCACTGGGTAACATCCAGTCCATGATAAATATACGGATGTGTTATGGTCGTTCCACTTCTTATATATAGATGAATCTATGATACAAAAAATAATAATTTATTCACTCCTTATAATGCACACTTTCATTTTTCAAATGAAAAACCCCAAAATAATACCATATGGTGATGTACCTTAATAAAAATTGAATGTGATGATGTGCATTAAATTTATCGATATCATCATTAAATAATATGAGAAAAATCCCCCTCAATTTTTATGATTTCAAGATATCACCCATATAAATTTTATATAAAATCCATAAAAAAAATTATCAAGAAAAATTTCACAAAATTAAAGGATTAAAGAAGATAAAATAAATTAAAAGGTGAGATCTCCAAAAAAAACCCCAAAAACCATACCCTTTCATTGTGGGACTAAAGGAGATGAAGTTGGAGGGGGATGTCATCAGCAAAGTTCCTTATGAGAGAACCAAACCATTAGAAGTACACAGGGGAACAACCCAATTTGTTTTTGTTTTCCCCTTTCCAAAAAAAATATTCTGAACACCTTTCATTGTGTGAAAATAGTGTTCAAACCATAAAACATCAAGGAAGATAGACTCTATCTCCCATAATACATTTGTGGTGTGACTAATACATCCAAACAATTAATGGGTTGTTGTTGTAATTTATTATACCCAACATATGTTTCACATTTTTATTGCATCCCCTAACATTTGATGCACCTATAATGAATTAAATAGAATCAAAACACACCCCTTACAGTTTTCTAAATGTCGAGAATTACAATATGAGTTAGGTACAGAAAATGAACCCCAAAAAAATATCAAAATCCCATGGTAATTTAAAACATGTATAGATATGTTTCACATAGAAAAAAATTATATAAATCAATTTTTTTATATTATAGGCATTACCATTTAGTTTAATATATTTTTATAAATTATAACCATTACAATAATGAATAATTTCATACCATGTTATCTATTAATAAACCAAATATATAATTTCGCCTTATTAAAAAAATATTTATAATGATTATTAACAATATAAAATATATTTTATAGTGTTAAATTACAAATCAAAGTCTTAGTTAAGTATAATATCTTTACAAAAGACATGTAAGACCCATTTTTAGAAAAATAATGAGTTTTTACCAAAACAATATATTTATAAAATTTTTGTTAATAGAAAAAATGATGTCAAATATATATTATTTGAATATAATATTATAATTTAAAATTAATATAATTGAAAAATGTTACGTAATTCAATTTATGAATGTAATTTATACTTTGGATATGAAAATAATTTTTCTAAAAAAAGAATGATATCCCTTTATTTCATTGAAATTAATTTTTCATCATTTATCACAAGTTAATAATAAATTTATTGAATATTAATCAATATGTTATACAAATTATCTATAATTTTCTTAATTTATATTTAAAGATAATTATTTTATATTTGGACAAAAAAAGTAAATAATATTTATATTATACAGTTATTAAGAAATATTGTTATATATCAATTCTTTATTATCAAAAATTTTGAATTATTATTTCCAAATAATTGATCAATAAATTAGTTTTATGTAATAACATTAGAATATATTTTTAATGTGGTTACTTGAATTGATTCTGTTAAAATTAAAAGATAAGTTAAAATATAAACAATGTATATTGAAATATATAATGTTTCATATTTGTTCATTCATTCATATAATTAAATACATAATGTATAACATATTTATTTAAATGGGAAATATATTTCAAATTCATTGGTTCTGAAATTCTACCCCCATAAAATGAATATACCCCTTAAAAATATATTACGCTTTTTAAAAAAAATAAGGGCACATATATCTCATTACCTATTTAGGGTCCCGTGTAGCTTCCTCAAACGTATGGTTTCTCCCTAAATAATCATTCAAGTAGGAAATAATTTTTCAAACCACATTACATCATCAATTAAAAATCATTATAATTTTTTTCATATATTAATGAGCAATCTACATCAATACAACAAAAGAATTTAGTTCATCGGGTAAGACATGTGTGTACATCCTTAAAGGTAATATATGGAACACATCATTCAGTAGGAAAATATATTAGGGAATATCCATGTAATATGATACAATATAAACACACTAATGGATCATTAATGGATAAAAAAATCTAGGGAAATATTTATCATATTAAAAAAATTTATAAAGTTAATTAATGATGAAATTAATATAAATAATTCCCCTAATATTCATAAAAATAATTTCACTAACAACTATCAATAAATTTTTTTTGTTAACTCTATGATGATCATATGTAACATGAAATTTGTGTAACTATATCAAAAAATTTATAAAATAGATTATGTTATAATATCTTATAGTCTATAAATATATCCAAAAAATTTATATTTTATCATCTAACTATATATAAAATATTATTATGTGTTATTTGAATGTTAGAGTGGATAGAATTGTTTCATTTAAAAAAACTGGAGTAAGTTAGTTACCCTAAATTCTTTTAAAATTCATTTAATAAAATATCAATATAAAATTAAATGTTTTTATGATTCTATGAGACATTAAACATTTTTTAGGATTATATTTAGTTCAAAATTACCCCTCCATATTAAACACAGGGTGAATACGTCTCAAGATATATAGGTAAAAACTGTATGTTGACTTAATTCAAATAAAATTGGATATCCATGATTCCATACAACATAATTAAGGTTTTTCTAATAATTTAATCTGGAAATAAATATTATATAATGAAAATTATTTTAGATGAATTTTTAGGGAAACATACTAAAAGAAAATATCATTGTAGCCATTATATTTGTTTGCATGTTTGACAATGAAATGTAGGGTGATTTTTTTTCAATTTTTATTCTTATATAAGAAATTTTTACCTCCAAATTTAAAAATATTTCAAAATGAATTAACCATATGACATTACAGGTAATAAAATACATACTCTACAATATCGGTTTTCATGTTTTATAAATAGAAATTATTTCCCAATATCTATACATCATTTTTCATGTATGGTCAATAAGGAATGATGAGTTATGTGGTCCATTAAAAATATCCTTCTGTATTAATGTTATTGATGGTACATATTATATTTTATTAACACGATTGATCCATCGATATCATAGATTAATTATTAAATATTATTTACATTCATTTATAGTCCAAATTCATACTTTTAGCCTCATAAATCAACCCATAAAATGACTGTTGAACCATAATCAGATGACGATATGATTTTTTCCCATTAATCATGATTTCAAAGTAAATAATAAAAAATAAAACACCTTTTCTGAGAATATATTAATCAGAAAATTACGATTTGTATTTATATCATAATATTCTCATATAAATAATCACTCAATGATTGGAATTAATAATTTATATTCTTTGACTCCAAATCATGATTCGACTAATTTTTTTGGATGAATTCATTATTGATTTAAGGAAATAATTAACATTGTTTAATTCTACAAAAAACACATTAGAATATATTATTCAATTCATCATTATATGTCAAAAAACATTCCTCACTACAGTGTTTTGTTTTTGATAGATTACTTCCCAAAATAATATTTATGACCATTAAATTCTCTTTATATTCATCTATCCAAACTCATCTTTTCACTTCAACATAAACATGTTTACATTATTTGATATCCTTGAAAATGTTTCTTATAAATATTTGGCGATGTCCTTCAAACCCAACATAAATATTTATTATTTTCATTGTTGTTGGGCTATGACATTATTCAATAAAAAATATCAATGAATAAACTACTTATGTATATTTTCATAAAATTACAGGACCATAGAATGATAATTTATCTATCGTTAATATACCCTTACAAAATTTAAAAAAATATATTCTCATTTCATAATTTAATTAATTTAATTATCAACTAAAAGTCATGTAATTCATTATAAATGGAATATAATATATTATAATATAAAAAACATACCTCAATTGGATAAAGTTAATCCTTAATGATTCCATTCATTATATATATAATTATATTGGGGAATCTGTTTGTCCAAATATACTGACTTATGATTCATAGATTTCATACCTCAAATAGATGGTTATATTTGGTATAACCTCTATTCGAATCATGATATTTTTATAAAAATTGAATTAAAAAATTTATTAAGAAATGATCTATAAGATGTTTTTCATAAAATTCATCGATATAGGTTTTTAAGATTCATGTTCTTGATAGTAGTATTCCTAGGATCCAAGTTATCAATGTAAAAATAAATAAACCTTATAAAAAATAGGGTCTTCCAATTAGAAATCAATTATGAAAAGTAAAACATATTCCATGTACTACTAGTATATCTTATTAAAAAACAATGACTGAATTGGTATCATTTTAATACATGTTAATGAAATTTACATAGCACCGTGTATGAGTTTTATATAAAATTAAACATAATGGTTTTTAGGAAGGCATGGAATCAATTAATTTCATACAACGACATATTCCCAAACAATAGTAATATTTTCAATAATATTTTCCTCTCTAATCATTTAGGAAAAATAACATACATTAATTAGTTGGACGACATAAAAAAATTGATATAATTTATATTAGAAGATCATTTTCATAATTTCTCTCATATATGATCATAATATAATAGATAATTTAAAATTTGACTTTTAATACTTAGTAATTGACATGGGATATATGAAAAAATATTTAACACATTCAAAAACAATATATTATACTAAATTATATGGATAATTACTTTATTTTTATTAATTAAATGCCATGAAAACTCAATTATATATGACACATATACATGAGAATATATAATTATAGCATATCTTTTTTTAGTAACAAATGAAAATAAAACCGTTTAGGTGTGTGTGGGATGATCATATAAAATTATCCTCAGATAAATGTGTAGGTATATCACTTATATAATTATTAATTTTAGGTTATAGAGTAGACTATATTTGTACCTTTCCAAAAATCTTTTTCTAGACCCACATAAAATGATGTGATAATATAGTATTTCCATTTTTCCTTTGTAATAAGATGTAGTTGATGATAATTATCCTCTTTGTCTCATGGATAGGGAAACTAACATATATAATTCAAATAAAACTTGAATCTAAAACTTTAAATTATAATTTTTATAACCTCCATCCCCAATATTATTTTGAATTGACCATTCATATTTATTCACTAATCATGTGCTCTTCGGTTGGATTTCTCAAATGTATATAACTATACAACAATTTTTATAAACATCCAAAGGAACATCTTTCAAAAAAGTATTCATATCAGTAGTTGACTTTTATTTTATACATGAAATTCATTTTGGGAGATATTTTGTAACTCTATCTAATTCTACATATCACAAAACAGAGGTGAATATTGAAGGATTACAAATTAAATTTCTATATTGATTGTACATTGAAATTGTTTATCAAATAACCAAATTAAATTAGAGAAAATACCATTTGAAGACTTGTTTTCAATAAAAAAAATGATTAGTGAATTTCATTTTAGGGTTAATGATAAAATAATAATTGTACCTTCAAAGTGATTTAATGGTTGGTTCATATATATTGATGGATTCTTTATCCATAATCATTAGCTTTATAATTCCTCCTCGATTTATGTATGAACAGTTAAAGGAAATTAAATTCTATGAAATACCCACTTAATCTCCTTCTATATGTTTAGTTCATTTTCTATTATTACAACATTTTCATCATGAGATTACACTACTTACCAATTTTACATTCTATGTAAAATATGGATAAAAAATCCTCCTGATTTTTTGAGAACTAGATATTGAATAATATATTCATCAAATTTATAAGACCCCAGCCTTAAACCTTACTTAATATTGAATTAAATGAATAATTCACATTGAGGATCTTTTTAGTTTTAGAGTTTTAGAGAATTAGGACATAACTATAACATATCAAAAGATTACAAAGTAGAAACTTCTACTAAGTTTCCATAAAATAAAAACTCTTAAAAAGAAACATGTCTAGTTCCATGTTTTAGGTAGCATGACTTTCCCTTGATCCCATCCTTGACCCTATTCCATGTTATTTCCTGTGAAAAACATTTCAAAAACTTAGCATGAGCATAAAAAACTCAGTAAGGGATACACAAAGAATGAAAACTATTAGTTTTTCCAAACAACAAATAAACCATGTATACTTTATCAAAGTAATACTTTTCAGCTTTTCGAAGTAGTAAAAACTCTTCACTGAATAAAAGTTCATTACTTACCTTTCTGTCACCAAAATATTACCATAAAACCGAAATAAAGATCACATAACATATAAAGGTATCTTGGGACATAAACATACTTAAGTTGAATAACCATAAGATCGACTTCCACACATATCACTTAATGTAATTGCCATTCGGAAAACTTCCATACATACTTAATGGAATAGCCATACTACTGACTTGCATACCCATCGCATTGGAGGTTATAACACAACCACCCGTCCTGGTATTCACGGCACCACCCGTCATTTGGTTTATCACGTAACCACCCGTAAAATTTCCAAGTACCATTATAAAATTATAACACATAAAACCAACATAAAGGAATGATAACATTTCCACATTTCAATCACAATATATCATTTTAATATATTGACATAATAGAATCCTTTATCAAAAACATTTTTAATACTAAAATACATAAAATATTATATGGTATTTATTTTATTTTAAAAACATTACATCTTGTTGAGGAAGCCAAAGATCAAATAATACTCGCGGCGGCGGAAAAGGTCGTTGTCACCGCATACGTTAAAAGAAACATTCCTTTTTGTCGTTTAGTAAAATGCTTCGTAGAAAAAAGCTTACTTTTGAATAAACGTAAATGTCAAAGGGGTTTATACACCATATAAAATAAAGTTGTGTATAAAACAAAATATGCCTCAATGAAAGGAGATTGAGACGAAGTCCCAAACAAAGACTGTATCCTTGGATTAAGGATAAATCAATTACGTAATTATGTGTGAAAAATGAATACCCCAAATATTAGTGGATATTAAGTGTATAACAATCAGAGGTTATTCACACATATTCATAGAAAGACACATTCAAGGAGTGCAAGTTTATCCCAATGAATCAAAATTGGGTTAAGAAGTTCCCTCGCAAAAATTTGACAGCCTATAGGCGTCACTTCAAAATTCAGAAAATGGGTTGATGAGAGAGAAAATAGTATCTCATCACTTGGACATAAAATTTACATAAATAAGGATATATAAGAACATATCCCAACATAATATCATGTGAAATAAAAGGCATAACAAAATATGTCTTTTAAAAAGAGGAGGGTGAAAGGTCCCCTTACCGAGTTGGGTAACATTCGAAACGTACACCCAATGGTAGAAGGGCCATACCATGAAGATGTAAATACCAAAAAATGAAATTATCCTACACAAACTGTATAATAATTGGCATTACATACACCAATCAAAGGAAATAGTGGAAAACGTAGCATAAATGTCATGGGAATAAAAGTGAGATGAAAAATCCTTTACGAGAACTCGGCTGCCTAACGGCGCCACATAAAACTTCCAAAAATGGATTTATGAGATCAAATAGGGTCTCTCATAAAATGAACATAAAAATTACACAATGAGGAATATAAAATAACTTCCCCAAACATAAGAATGATTAGCTTAAAAGAAATGACATAAAAGGGAGAACTTAAAAAGAAAGATAGGGGTAGGATCCCTTCCGAAAATTTGGGAGCCTAACGGCGCCACTCAAAACTTCCAAAATGGATTGATGAGAGAAAATAGGGTCTCTCATCACATGAACATAAAAATTATAGTAGGATTAATATAAATTAACATACCAATCATAAGAAAGATGAGCTTAAAAGGAATTATATAAAAGAGTGTACTTAAAAAAGAAAGAGAGAGGTTGGATCCCTTACCTCGTGTCCGGCATGACTCGATCGTTCTTTAATCTGCTGAATAATAAAATTAGGTAAATTTATAATTGACTAAGGACCTCCATTAAATATCATTATTCTGTTCATATCACATATTATAATGTTATAATAATTGGTTAATAAAGTGAGATCTTATCAGATGTTTTTGTCGATGTTCAGTACATGAGTAAAAATTGAACTTGTTGGAAAAGAATTTTCCATGTAGTTATAAGTACATCATCTCCAGAATAGCATTTATGTTTTAAAAATCATATATATCCAGTATATATTCATTTAATACTATTCCATAGAATTTAGAGATAAAAAATTAAAAGCACCGTTCATGGAGACCGTAGGTCGTACGTACGCATGAACGCTACTTTCATTTTTTGTCATATTAATGATATTAAAATAAAACGAGATATATATATATTATAATTCCTGACTTATATCACTAATTTAGATGTAATATATTACATTTATATCCATTATATATATTTACTTATAATAGTACATAACATTTGGAGATAAGAAATGAAATTAACCGTTCATCGAGATGGCAAGTCATACGTACGCATGAACGCTACTTTCATTTCTATCTCATTTTTTAATGGAAAGAAAATAATAATGATATAAAGGCATATTATAATTCCAGTATAACATCATATATTATAACTTAAAATCTATCCTTTATACGTCCCACATATGGCATTAACGAATCATATCACTTTAAGGTGGCGGTAGTCCGCACATCCGAAAATGATGACATCACGTTTACCCATAATAGAAACCATAAAGTTAAGCCATAAATGAAAAATAAATAATATTAAGTAAAAAATAAACATATTATATATCATATATAAATATATTGACATCTTAATGTCCACCTTTGAAGGTGTTATATGAGTGTTGAACAATCATCGTTTCGTGAGGAAGAAATTCACAATCCACAGAAACAATATGTTCTTTAACCATTAGATGGAGGTGTGTATAAGTGTAGCTAGAATAATTAACATAAAAACATCCTAGTATATTGAAGATATTGGTGTTGTTACAAAATGAAATAATAAAAAGAGTTTATGGGGTTGGATAAGCAAAATAAAACAAAAGGACTCATGTGAAGACATTATCTTAAAATCGGGTAACTCCATTTGGTTTGAGCTCAAAGGATTCCTTGGGAAGACTTCTGACCAAAGTGATGCTTCTAAGAGTTATAGAGGGATGTTTAGAGACAAAATGTGAAAGGGTTTGTCCGAGAAAAGGGCTTTGGAAGTGTGGGTATGGAGGTAGAGGTGGGGGCCTTTTATAAGAGGAGAGGAGGGACACTCTTGGAAAGTAAGGAAATGTTACTTTATTTTAGAATGATTTTCGGATTTTAATGGTCCCACACTGATGTGTTTATAGAATAAGGTGATAAGGGTTCTAAATCCTCCCATAAAATAGGTTTTTTACATGTTTAGGTCTTAGATGTTACATTATCTTTCGATTTTATTTAAATTGTTAAATAATGAGGTCATCGATGCATCATCATGATGTCATAAATAATTTAATATATTTAATGTCTAAAAATTATAAAAAAATTATCATGATGTAGGAAATATTTTTATATTTCTAATTAATATTTATATTCAAAAATATGACTTGTATATCCCCATGTAAAAATTTATTTAGTAAAACATCTCATGTTTGTGTCATTTTTTACTTTAACATTAAATAAAAAGTTATTTATGTCATTTCCCAACCAAAGTGGATCCATGGGGTCCCCAAGATGACCCATGTATAATCTTGGTCTTCCAAGACACATAAAATGAGGGTAGGACATGTGTGAATCTCATCTCATATTATTAAATCATTATTTTTACCTTAAACTACACTAATTACCTCTAATCGCGATGAAAAACATAAAAGTTACTATTCAACAAAAATATTATTTTAATCCCATTGAACCACATTTTACATCTTAATGACAACCGTGTATGTTGAATTTTTGAAATTCAAAACACAGAGGTGGTAAAATTTCATTTAAAAGAAAAATCAGTTTCTTAAGTACCACTTAGTGGTTTCACTATTCATCAAAAGTTTAAGTTTTCCAGAAAAAAACCAAAACATCACCCTAAGATATATTTCATATTCCGAATTCAAAAATGATTTCTATTTTACAAAATTCAAAACATATATGTTTCATTAATTAATTTAATAATTAATTCCCACCCTCAGAGCAAAAAGCGTGTTTTTATGATACAATAAGTATCAAAAGATTGACACTATTTTAAGTCTAATTTCAAAATGCAATTAATTCCAACGACCACTATTGGATAAAATGGTAAAAATATATTCTAATTTTACGTTAAAAACAATTCAAAAGATAATATAATAATATAAATAAATTAGATTAAAAATATGTTTTGAATTAAAATACAACATTTTTCACTATTCATTAAAAAATGAACTTTATCGGAAAAATACCAAAAATTTACACAAAGTAAATTTTGATGTCTCGATTCTAAAGAATAATTTTATTTTTTCAAATATAACACATAAAATTGTCAAAAAGTGGATTTAAAAGTGGTTCGCCATCAAAAGGCGGTCAATCGACCTTCTAAAGGATATTAGAATGTTTACGCTTAAAATTGAATTCAATCACATTTTTAATCCTCTAACATTTATTGTAAAAAGTAAAAACATTTTACAATCATATATAATCATTTTGTAGTTAGTTCTGTTCATTCCCTCCAATACAATGACTACATGTTAACTAAAATTTAAAATAATATTATTTTATTATTAGAGTGCAACGTAAGATTTCAAAGGAACTCGTGTTGCATATTGGGTAAGCCATCAAGCATATCATTCCCTTTAAATTAATATTACAATTTTATTCACAAATAGGGATAAATATAAAAATATCATATTCTTTATTTACCTGGGGTGTTACAAAATTGATCCATTAGATCCTAATAGGTTACTCAAAGGACCTAAAACTTTATGATGTATTTTGTTTCATGAATGAATAAATTCAACGTTTCTCCTTACGTGGTGCATTTAGAACATATCTTAAAATATTTTTCATTAAACCATTGATTTAGGAATGAATTTTGATAATTTTTTGTATTCAAGAATCTATTTGGTTTCTCAAAAAGGAATTTGTTTAATTTCCCTTCCAATGTTTTTATTAAATTATTTCTCAATGTTTAATACATTAATGAAACAAAAAATGATAAATGTATGTACATGAGAAACAATAAGCATAGTGAATAGTTATATAATATGAAAATCATTCACATGATGACTAAAATTATAATATCTAAACATTAACCTATGACACATTATGTCAATCCATTATAATTGTGGGTTAAACATAGGGTTTTTGTTACTATTACACACATAAAATTAATAAAAAATCACTAAATATAAGTAAAACCTACTCTGATACAATCATTATGACCTGAGAAAATAAGATGTTCTTATTACATCACAATTGATGACTATTCAATATATTACAAGTAATATAAACCACATGTATATGATGGTTTAGTGTATTTTGATACTAGATACAAAGAAAATAAATTTGTTGAAATATCTTCAATATCATCCACAATGTTCTTCTCCACTATTATCTTTATTTTACATATTATACTCAAAATTATTCTCTATAACCATGGAAAATGGATACATAAAAATGATGAGATTTGATGCTATGTAATGGTAAACTTGTGATATATCAAAAATAATATTAGTGATCATAAGATGAGAATAAAGATCAAAGAATATAAATGTGTTCATATAATAAGATAATAATAACCATAAAAATATAGCTCACAATATTGTGGGTTTTGGTATAAACATCCTCAAATCATGATGCGTTGGTATAGTAAGAAAACCAATATCATGATACTTGAAATAAATAACATAACTATTTATAATAACATAATAATGATCAAAAAAAATTTAAATACTAACATTGTGGATATGGCATCATGTCAATAATCACATAAAAATGGACCACTGATCATCACTAACATCTCATTTCATAATGGATTATGAATAAAAAAATGAATCATAAATTATAATGGATCAGCAATTATTACCAAGGTCCCATAATATTTTGTTGTAGGCATTAATACTAGGATGTGTTAGTATGTTAGATTAATAATTATTAATAAAAACTCTTATTATACTACCTTGTGGACTACGAACAACAATATATTGTAATTTCATGGTTTATAACACTATTATGCCATATTTTAATGGGTTTTTGTGGACCAACCAATCACTAGACATCGACCCATATATAAATGTGATAAAAGGGAATAAAAATCATGATCCCATCATCAATTTCTTAACCAACGGAAACAGAATGATCTTGTGAGAACATTATTAATATATTATTAGAGACCATATAGATAAAGAATGTTGATGGAATCATTATATAATCTATCTATTATAGAATACCAACTGTTAAAAGATATTGACATATATTAAACGTAATTGTAAATTCATTTATAGAACTATTTTTTATGTAATTAAATATATTATTTTCTTTTTGTAACATATGAAAAAAAATTAATTAAATAATAGGAATTTAAATTATTTCAAAATAAATGAAAAATTAAAATTATTTATTAAGAAAAATTGCAGACAATATGAAATAAAAATTTTACCTTCTTGAATATGACTATAAATTATATATATTTAATTCTTTAATTAAAAAGAAAAAACTGAGTATTATTGGAATCATTTAAACTAAATCCTTATAATAATTTTTATAAATTATAAACATTAATATAAAAATACAATAAATAATTTAATAAGGACAAAAGAAAATTCATTGAACAATTTTCAAGAATATGTATACATGGAAGAAATAATTACAACCCTAAAAAGTAATAGTATTCGTTATTCTACAAAATTTACTCGTTGTATTTTCATTAATAAAGAGAAGAACTGATACAATTTCAAAAATACAATTGAATTAACTAGAGTAGAAGTAAATTTAATGGATTTAATTCCTAATGAAAATATAATTCCATGAAATTGCAATTGAAACGTTCAAAATCATGATAAAATTAAATATATTAACATGTATTCTTAAATAACATTATTTATATCATTATACATGCACAAACCACATATCATATAAGAATCTCCATTTTTTTACACAGCAAGGCATATTAAAATGACTTTTCACGTATAACCTATCCACTATGATATGTGGAGGAAAGATAAAAATATATTTTAACATTGATTTTTTTTAATCTAGAGTGATCCTTGTGTTTGAAGAAGTGATGAGTGAATATTCTAATTTATATATAAATGGAGTGACAAAAATGAAAATCATAATAACATCTAACTATATTAAATAAAATTATAAAGGTAAATTAGCACAAAAAATAAAAACCCTAATCACATAGTGACATTAGGATAATATTAAAATAAATAATATGTTATTGAAAATTATATTGATACATTAAATATTTTATCCCTTGGTTTAGTACCTTTTAACCAATTTTTACATTTAATATTTTGAAATTTATTTTACTATAACAAATATTAACTATGTAAAAAAAATTAGAACATATTAACTAATAAATAATATAATAATTGAAAATATAAAACATATTTTAAATGATTTAAATTTCAAATTTATTACAAATTATTTCTTATATTGACCTTCCAAATGAAGAAACTAATTTTTTATAATATATATACATATATATATATATATTAATAAATTCATTTTATTACAATTCCAAAAAATCTATCAAGAAATATGAGAATATTCATATAAATTATTAAAAATAATTTATATGACATTAATTATGATAAATTCATAAATATTGAGTAATTTAATTTAATCAAATAACAATCTTTACACATAATAACAATAATGTTATGAAGAAAATAAATATATATTTTTACAATAAAATTATGTTTTAAATTTTTTCAAATTAATTAATCATCGATATCTAAATTAATATATATATATATATATTAATAATATATTCCATGAATGATCACTAGTTTTAAATAAATTTTATTTATTTATTTATTTATCTAGAAAATAAATCATAATTTTTTTCTTATATATCTTTATACTTATAATTAATATTTTACTAAATATTAAATAAGAATTAAACAATATATTAGAGTTATGTATATCGTTCATATATATATATATATATATTTTTAAATCATTTATTGTTAATCATAGCTACCAATTTGATTACTAAGTTACAATAATATCTTCTATTAATATAAAATTTTATTGTTCATATGTGATATATGATTAATGTAATCACATAAATAAAATGTTTTATATTTATTTCAAAGGGAAATATATTAAAAAACACAGGTTTGTTTCATGGTGTGGGAAATCTATGATGCTATTATAGAAGGTTATAGACAATATTACGTGGTGTGATGTTTTTATATGAGGATATTTAATGAGTTATGGATACCAAATTGGGTTAATGTATTTATTGATTATCATTTATTTAATGAAATAGATAATCTTTTTAGTGGTTTTTGTGATTGTATTTCAAGTTGATAAATGATATTTTTCACGATTTCAATTGGGTTTTAAGAAGAATATGTGATCTAAATATATGTCTAAATTACTGTTGGATTGTAAATTAATATTAAGGGAATTATTATAATTATTGGGAAAATATTACTACATTTTTTTGTATATCCGAATAATGTTAACATGGATTGATATATGATTTTACATTGTTTTGGGAATAAAAAATATATTTATTTCATTGAGAATAGGTTTTCATTCATTTTGGGATTGTAATTTAGTAATTAGGGTCTAGAAAAATTTAGATTCACATATTATATTTTATTATGAAGAGATTATATTACTGGTATTGTAAAGGATAGATATAAATATAGGAATACATACTAATACTATAGTAATATAAATATTGTGTGGTTTTTATTTGATGAAATCACATTATAGATACTAAATGTTATTATGTATATAGTATTAAAACACATATGGGTAACAACACAGAAATTCTATATTTGTGTATAATTTTTTTTCACTCTGCGCAGAATGAAAGGAACTAACTGCACACATAATTTGAAACTCTTGATGATAAGTTTTCGATGTTCCATATACTATATATAAAATACTAGTAATAATTTATATAAATTGTTATATTAAGATAAAATTTAATGATTTCACTTTCAAATAGTTTCAAATTATTGTGATTTGGATTATTAATTTATAAATACACTACAATCTAGTATATTATTAACAATTCTATAATCTACTTTCATTAGTGCATGAAAATAATATTTTGATGATATAAATTTTTAAGGGGTATATTAAAACAGAAAGAGATTTTTGAATATTTTTTCAATTAAATAAATGAATTTTTGATTTTCTTGTGTCACAAACAATACCTATTGAAAATAAATCATGATATATTTTGAAGTGGAAGATAATTTTTAATACATCATGAGAATAAAAATTGAAATATAAATTTTAAAAATTACAGGAAGAATAAAAAATTAGTTAAAAAAATATTGAAAAATAATTTATTTCATACATTATTTCTATATCTCGGAAAATAATATGTCCTATTCTAATAAAAATGAATTAATGAATTTAATTTTTTATAAGGTAAATATTCAGTCATATGTTAATAACAAAATTTAGTTTTATAAAGCCTAATTTTCATAGAATTTCATTTTTCAATATAGTATATATTTTTATTTTAATAAATTTAATTGATAAATTTTTAAGGATAATTACAATAAAAAATTATGTTTACACTCATTTAATTATTGATTAATTTAATATAATATAATGAACAAAATATTATATATTTATTTTCCAACAAAAAATGTTTGTATTATTTTTTATAGTTTTGTGAGAAATTGAATTTCCTAAATTGTATAATTTTAAATTTAATAAATGGTTGTCATTTCAAGATTTACTAAAAGAACTATCTTATAATGATTTTTTCATCGATATATCTAAAAATTATTTTACCTTTTAAAATAGAAAAATATAATACATTTTTAAGGGTATTATAAATATTAGGACATCATTATAATAACATTATGACAAAAAAATTTATGATACATTTTTCTTGATTTAAATTGAATTTATGTTAAAAAATAATAATTTAAATGAAATTAAAGGGATTGAAAAAAATATATTTGTTATATCAAAAAATAAAAAAAAAATTTATAGTTGTAAAAAAAATTACTTAATGGTATTAAAATTTGTAGATCAAAGGTTCCATTCTGTTTAAGATTGAGCTAAATTTCATGAAACCACTAATATTTAAATGATATAGATAATTTTCAGGGAATCGTTATTATTCATGGAATTTACCATAATTATAAAAAATCAATTTTATTTATAAAATACCCCTCTTTTCCACCATCATATACCCCCCAAATGACACCACATATTTTCAAAAAAAATAAAACATCACCTTAGGAATATTAAAATCTACCATAACATCATCCCAACTACCTTTCCCTAATCATAGTAGTATTAGAATAATTATAAATAATCTATAAATGGTTAAGGTTTGATAAAAAATTACCTATCTATGGAAGAGTAAATTTTCATAACCTTTTTCATAAAAAACATTTCTTATCATAGATAATCAAATTAATATCAATTTATTATGTAATAATGACATCCATATAATATTTATAATTTATTATTATTACATTAATGTAAAATAAATTATACAACTCCAAAACATCAATTCTAAAATGATATCATTTCCCATTGTTCAGTTGGTTCACCATCTATAAGATTGATTTCTTTCATTCTCTCTTCAATGATTTACATAACACATTTCATAGGTAAATATAATCAATAAATAAAATATTGATGAATATTGAATTCTCTATTGAGGGGATATAATCTCTCTCTAACATATCATCACAATCACATTATATTATTCATTTTTTAGGATGACCATACTAAATTCGATTTCATAGGGAAAAGGTTATCTTTTACCTATGTTATCTATGAAAAATTATTACCTTATGAAGGTATATTATAAAACCCATTTATTTTAATTAATTCATCCTTTAATGTTTTGAATCATTGATAATGTATGCTTTACACAACAATGATTTTGAAACTCAAATATACGGCTTAATATGAATGTTGGAATAATAATGTGACCATTAAGAATAGTAATATGTCCAATAAAATATAAGCCTCTTCTATGATTGTATACAAAAAATTATGTTTATTAAATTAAAAATAAAATATATTTATATGATGAAATAAATAAATAAATGTTATAAAAATTATAAATTAAGTATTACTGTTTTTGTGAGACATACTTTTTTATTCATAATATGATAATGAAAATATATATTTAAAAAAATATTTATTTTCCTGAAAAAAATCATAAATTTATATTTATTTTCATTATTATTATAAAAAAATTTATGAGACCTTAATTAATTACAGAATGTTCCTTAGAAACTTGTTGAAATTTTAAAAATGTTATTTTTTGAGTAAAAGAAGATTCTCATTAAAAATTAAATTTAAAATATTTACCGAGTTAATTTCGAACAATTTAGTCCCTTTTTTTATTCTACATGATAATGAATATTTTTTGTTTTTTTGGGTTTTTTTGTAAAATATTTGGATTTTTGGTGAATAGTGAATTATTGTAGTATAATGTATTTTAAAAAATACAAGAATTATCAATTCATGGATGGTGTATTGTTGCGGTAATCTCAAAATATTGAAATGTATGTCCAAAGATAATTTATTTAGTAATATTAATCAAATTTATTCATACCCTTGATCCAAAATTATAAACTAATGATCAAAATAATTAGCAAAACACACATCTCCACTACTATATATACCACCTCTTACCACATATTCCCCATGGAAATTCAAAGCCTTCATTCTGGTAAAATTCTTCATAGTCCCTCTCCCAAAAAAACTACCCTAGGATCTTGCATTTCTGTTATCACACCAAATTACTATTCATTGTTCCTTAAAGAGGTTCATCTAAGGGGAATCTAAGAGGTCAAATACCCTTTTATTGTTTTACTTTATCATTTCATTTAGTTATTTTCTTATCATTTCCTCACCTCCTCTAAAAAAATTGAAAAGATAAATTAATAATCATTATTACATTGTAATTATATTATGTTAATGTTATATCAAGCATCAATTATCTTCACTTAACCTTTTTATTCTATAAATAAAAACATCATCCATGAGTTGCTGATTTACCACCTTCGTGGATGAAGTGTAATTTTTTTCACTTCATGGTTGGTCATAATACTATTTATATGTTTAAAATTAATTTATTTAATGTTATAAAACGTATTTAATTTTTTTTGGTGAGTATATATAGAAGATATTAAATCATAATACAACAACAGTTTGTGATGATCGAAAAAACACCAAAATAATTTAAAAAGGTGTCATTAATGTTTTATCTATTTAATAATCCTCATTTCTAAAAAATAAAATATATACAATTTCCTTAAATATATTTTATGTTCATTACTATAAAATAACTTCAACTTAGCATAACTATTCCCATTTTACCCAATCATTAATAAATTTTAACAAGTTAACCAATCAAGAAAACAAAGGAAATGAACACCAGTAATGACATAATTGAATCTTATTACTCAATAAAAGGCCATAAATGAGAATAATAAATTTATATAAAATAAAATACTTGTTCAATAGGTTTTTAATTAAATTCATAAAGAATTTAATTTCATTATCTTAGTTTTCATGTACAAGTACCGAACCCTTTCATATATAAGGTAAGGCATTCTACCCGAAGATCCATTTGTCCATCTGGTTATGCTTTCTCTCTCTCAACACCAATGTAATCATTCATTAATTTTATATAATTCTTATAATTATATTTATATGTTCCAATATCATGTATCTAGATCTTTTAATCTTTATTTTATTTGGAAATAAATGTTTTATAATTTTTTCCAGTTCAATTACTCCTAGTAAGATAGCCAGATTAAAGGGTACTTTCTAATTTCATACCCATTTTCATGTACACACAATAATATATTATAAGGAAAATTTAATTTTAAAAAATATATTTCCATCCCTAAAAAACAATTTTAGCTCATTTTTTGTTTTATGTAATCAAATAATTATTTTCCACTACACAGACTCTTATATATTATCCCTTTAACCACACCGAAGAGTGAAATTTTTAATCATTCTTAAATGATATCTTTACAGTTTTTCACATTACATAGACATAATTTATTACTTGAAAATAATTAAATTTTCCATACCAATTAATTTCTAAGATATACATGTTTAAAATCTAATTTTAGGAAAAATTCAAATTATTTTCCCAATATAACTATTCATGCGAAGTAAAAAAAGGGAATTTCTCTCTAGAATTTCACAATACTATTATTATATTATATTCATATATTTAAAAATTATTTGTTGAATAATATAACTAATTTGGATAGATCTTTTAATATATCGACTACAAAAATATATTAAATGTTTTATAATTCGTTTGACCTTGGATTTGTTATCTAGATAACATCACCTCATTACTCTGAATGGTTTGGGATTATGTTTATTATTCGGGTAATGATGTTATCATTTAATAGTTTGAAATCTATATGGATTTATATTTTGATTTTGTATAATCTGTTTCATATTTTGAATGAATTTTATGTAATAAGTGATGGGTTGGTTCCACTAAATCCCCTTGATGCATTAATAGGTCTCTTTAGACAATCAAAAATTGGTCTGTACATATTTATGTATGGTGTCCTAGCCAAAGACGTGACAAGATGTATTTTCAAAATTGTGAATAATGTTATCATTTTTTAATTTGTTCATAATATATGTCATTATTCTACACGTATAACATCCATGGTTATGTGTTATTCACATGTTATTATTTGTATCAAATTATTTAGATCAGCTTTTATTCCAACCATATTAGGTTAATGATTTTGTTTTAAGGAAATGTAATATTAGAAATTCCACTTTGACAATAGTTTATATTTATATCATCTGATGTACTTCTTACCCATAATTAAAATTGATCTCTCCCCTTTCATATGTTTTATTTTTCCCTAGGATGTGGATATGTATATTTTGAATGAAATTCCTTGATAATCATTTTGTTTATTGGTGTTTCCAATGGATTTTATATATTATTTTTCATTCTAGTTCAAAGTTATTACACATTTTAATATGGTTTTTAAATTTTATTAAACTTTCTAGTCCTTTGAGATGTGATTTCGATTTTTTATTAATCAAATAAAATAATGTAATACACATATATTGGATTCTAGGGTCCACGTATTAAGAAATTGTATCAAATAATGTTTAGTAGAACCATTGGAAATATGAAATAGAAAGCATAGATTAGAAAACATAATCATATGGTAGACATTTAGTATAATCATAGTATAACAACCAAAAATTATTTTAAGGTATTTATTTTGTGCGTGCTTCTTGAATTACAAACACATATGGATACTAAAAGTGATCTTGGTTTTGGAACTTGTTTACATAGGGGTAATATCTCTATTAAGGGACATTTTTCCTAACTCGACATTACTCAGTAAACAATAGTGTTACTTACAAGGCACATGGTTTGACACACCCTGAGGATATTCATAGGATAAATCACATTTTATTTAAAACTACTATAAAGGATTTAAAATAATATATGTATTAAAAATACACGTTAATTATTATGTGATCATCTATGCATAAATTTAAAATATATTTTAATTGTTCTAGATTTAAATTATTAATTTTTATTCAAAACATATGTTATTATATTCCATTTTTATTGGTTCTTAGACAAAGGTATGGAAACAATATAAATGTGTGTATCCTATATTGGGATATAAATCCTATTCAGGATAATGATGTCATAGTTGGAGGCGAAAATGGAATCGAACAACGTATAATTATTTGGGTAAAACTCACTCAGGTTATGAAAAATAACCTTACACACATGGAGTATCTTAATCCAAAACACAATGTAACAATGATAGACAACTTTATGTGAACAAATACTCCACCATTTTATTGGGAGGTAAACCAATTTTTATCTAAGAAATCTAAATGATCATCAGGTATTATATTTCCTTATTTGATAACTAGCGAATCAGATAAATTTATCATGGTATCTTACCATCAACTAGAAGATGCGGATCAGTGGTGGTCACTAATTGAAAACAAAAAAGAGGAGTAAGAAATAAAAAATATGGGATATAGTTATTTTATGTAAATATTATAATAATAATATTTCCCTCCTGAATAGTGATTTGATATGGAGAGGAAATTATTGAGACTACGACAGAATGTGGATGAAAATTTTTTAATGTATGAAGGAATGATTATAAGATTAAGAATACATGATTTAGTCAAAATAAGTAAATCAAGGATCATGAATGACCATTTAGATTATGGTCATAATCCCATCCTACAAATAGACTAGTATCCAAAAAAATATCTTTATATATGAAAATTTTATCAATTCCCATCAACAAAAAGAAATAATTTTCCAATACATATCAATTTCATGGAATGGATGGTAAAAAGAGGGCTTATGCGTAATTTGAAAAAGGAAAAAAATATAATAACATATGTATTGAACTTAATTCTTTGAATAATTTCGGAATGAAATATAATGGAACATTCTTTTTGGGAATGTACATTTTTTTGAAATGTGGAGAAAAAAGGTCACCATTTCCATGATTAAAAAGTAATGGAAGATTCTTGTAATGTGCAATTCATTACCCGTAAGGACATGAGACACTATGAAAATGATTATCCTAAGCCTCAGGAAAACATTTACTAGAAAACCCCATGGGAACAAGACCATTATTATGCATTCAAAAAAATTGAGTTGAATGTTCGTAATGATGTGGTGGAAGATACATTGACCATCTAATCAAATTTAGATAAAGAATTATTTGATTCATCATCGTCTCATTACATTATATCTTAATAGTTTTCATAATATTTTAGATATTCTCAATTAATATTAACATGGTATTTGTTAGCATTGAATCCTATGGGAAACCATAATGCAATAATTATGTTCCAATAATTTTTTATTAATACACATAGAAAACTTATAATTAATAATTTTACTATCATACCTATGGCTGGTTTTGATATAATCCTTTATAAAAACTAGATTTAAAAATATACTACAACAATTTATTAAAAATAAGAGGAAATTATGATACATGATGAAGATATATAATTTATTATCATTAGAGGGGAGACTTCATCATATGGGTCGTATATGGATCCAACTCCATTAGCTCTTCTAAATTAGATTCTTGGATAGGTAGATAAGATAAAACCTACAGATGAAAAAGGTGATCATCGAATTAATGATATACCAATTATGAAGGAATGTAATGATGTATTTCTACAGTAATTGTCACGATATCCTCTAGATATAGATTTTGAGTTATCCATTGATTTCATACATGATGTAATACCTATATCAATGATTCTTATCGACTGGTTATGGTTGAGTAAGTGGAGTAAACGAAATATATAGTGGAATTGAATGACGAGGGATTAATATTCCATTTTGTTTCCATTGGTTGAGATATTGTTATTTTTGTTATGAATAAATATGGATCTATGAGGTTGTACATCAAAAATAGGGGAGATCAATTATATTATGATAAGGGACTTGTATGTATTTCATTGTATTAATGACATAATTGATCAACTTCATGGAGCTCAATTTGATTCATTGATTATTCTTAGATCTTTATATCATCAATTATACATGAATAAGAAATAAAATTCACAGGTTTTATTTTAAAAACGGGAGGGGTATTATGATTTTAGATTAATTCCATTTAGACTGACTAATTATATTTCCCTAACCCCAGAATCCTAATGATGGTGCATTATTTAATTACACTTGCATGATTACAAGGAATAAAATCCCAAATGATAGATCAATTCAGCATTATTTCATTTTCAAATTACAAATATGATACACATAATAATTTTGGAATCAGAAAATAGAAACCTGATATATAATGATATTAAATAAAATGCATCCGAGAATTCATATTCAATGTTATCATTCCAATATACTAGGGAAAATGAAAATAAAAAGGGTGAGATCAAATTCCTAGTAAGGTTATGTAATGTGTAATTGATAATGTATTAGTGAGAATAAATATACTTGGAAATTTGAATTTGTAAAGACATGTTCTATTAAATAAGTACCAACAGTAAAATTAATTTGGAAATGTATGAAACTAAAACACAATCAATCCAGTCAATAAAATAAGAATGAACTACATCCATTGAAATGTAGACACAAAATCTCAAGGATAAATAATAACTAATTTTTTATGAGTGGAATTATATGTTATTATATACCTTTTTTTAGGTCCACAAAACTAGTACTCTCAATATTTTGACAACATAGTTTAGTAGTCAGTTAAAAACACATCTATTTTGGCCATCTATTTCTTCTCATGAGACTAATGATGCATCACATGACTATCTATAACCCCAATGTGATTAATTTCCAATAATTTACTCATATATAATTATAATGTTAAATGATCAAAAAAATATGACTTATCAAATTTTCATATCGAATAAAGGATTCATAATTATCAATTATTCCCCTTTTAATCAAATAACTGTCAGATTAAACAATTTTTTAATATAATATATAGTTTTATAAATAATAATTTTCATCAAAAAAATTTATATATACATGGAAATTTATATGTTAAAAATATTATTGTAAATTTATTGTTTCTAGATAAAGTTAAAAATAACGTAAGTAAGAGACCATGCAAAGATAATCATTATTAACATTCATGAGGATTATAATATCTATACAAAACATAATGTCCCTTACCATCTAACGCATTTAAATACTAATACACATGATGGAATAAGTTAAAACATATACTATAATGATAATAAGGAAATTCATTATATAAAAATTCGAAGGTAATTATAAACACACAATTTATGTGAATTGGTGCTTTACAACAAATTAGTCTTATGAAATGTAAATTGATATGAAATAACTTCACTTAAAAACGATTATGTTTTGTGGTATTTATGGATCATTATATTTTTTAAAATATGTCCCAAAATTATTCCATACACATACTGTTTATTATAATACCATATAATAACCCATTACATTATTTTATTACCCCTTTGTTAACACCCTTTCATTACGTTAACTATTTCGGGTATTAATTTCCTAGATTTATGATGTATTTTTGGGCTTCTTAATTGTTATTCCTACCACATAAAGAATTTTTTTCATCATATATAGAATGAAAACAGGGACATAGATATCTTATAAATTCAGTAAATATGTATTTAGAGTATTCCATTATATTTGTAGATAATAAATTAAGTCCACCTTTCATGGAGAAGGTTTCCCATATGTACACATGATCACTACATTCATTTAGTTTTTTATTGAAAAGATTAAATATTAAATAATATATATGTATATTATACTTTCAGTATCATATCAATGTTATGTATGTTATGCTGGTTTATAAAAACCATACTTTATACATTCCTCATTTATCATGAATGAGTCACATTGTTTTGAGTGTGAGGTAGTCCACCATTTCAAAAATGATAATAACATATAACCAAAAAATGGAATGTATAGTGGTATGTGATATAAATTGAATAAATTATTTTAATGCCCCGACCCCAGTTACCCTGAGTTGATGCATTATTTTAATAAATTGTCATGATTACAAGGAATCAAGTCCTAAAGGACCAAGGGTTTAGTAGCCTAGGAAAATAGATTGCATACATGAATGTTACATTACACTTTATAACATATAGAACAACATAAATAATGTATTATGAACTAAATTATTTCCATATCTTAACCCTATATATCAATCACAATACACTTCTTGGAATCGTGGGAAAAATATAACATAGAAATTGGTGAGCTCAGATACTCAGTAAGGATAAAAATATAGCGGAATATTTCATAAATAAGCCTAAACAATTACAGAAATGTATAAGACTAAAACAAATTCCTTTTAAACATAAACATCCACATAATATGGAAAATATAAAATCAAATAATTCCATTTACATATTCACATGGATATTCTTCTAATCGAACAATCACATACAATATGAATAGCAAATTTCATAATGATCGAAGGCATAATGCCAGACTTCATAACCACATAGTCAAGGCCTTGTGGGAAGAATACAAATAAGATTTTTTAAAGGCCCTATGCTAAGACACTAGTTAGTCTCATGAGACCTACCGATGCTTCGAGGAGCTATAGTCGGCTCCACCAGTCACTTACTATGTCAAATTCATTCCTCGTATGAAAATGATGAAACATAACATAAACAATCATATTAAAACTAGCATACGAAATGTCAATACTCTATCCATAAACCATGAATGGTATAAAAATAACACATACACAGTCAAACACATCACAGAACATTCAATACTACAAGGATGATTTTTATATTAATAAAACAACTTCAAAAAAGTTTTAAATGCATCAAAGGATGTTGACATAGATGAAAATAATTTGTAAAAATCTTTGAGAGAAATAACCATTTTTCTTGAAATAATGTTAAAAGTCACATAATTTAAAAAGGAAGTAGTTTATAAGATAGTTTTTAATTATTGATTCCCATACCACTTTGAAACATTGGAAAGGAATTATCATTTTAAAGCATTCATGACCATATAAATAAATCCTTAAAACCATTTTGAAAACATAGAAATTAATGATAAAGGTTATGAAGTATAAATCTATAAATCCTTTAAAATCTTGTTTTAGTAAAAATTCTCTTAAATGAATCCCTTTGAAAATCTTCTATGAAACAAGGACGTGTATAATAAATATGTCCCTGTAGATACGTAAACAAAACCGTGGATAATAAAGTTATTGTGAAATTAACCCTTACCTTGTACATTTCTTTAGTTGAGGGTACGTTTTACATCTGGTATAAAGACTGTAGTATGTTATTAAATTAAACTAGAACCATATTAATATTTATGATATCATACATGATTCATTTATAACTTTATACTACCCATTTAAAAATAATTTCCATGTTAAATTAGCATTTTGGGTAATAATTGATTTCTTTATCGTATGTGTTTTAACTTGTTACTCTTGATTGTATCAAATAGATCGTGACTTAAATAATTATAGAATATAAGACATGATTTATATAACATAAATATTTAGAATATAAAGATGAATAATGTAAATACCCGGAAATTCCTTGTAATTTTTTATATTATTTGTGAAGTTTACGAGTCTGCTGAAATTGACGGTGCGTGATTCCGAGACCCGGTGTGCCCAGAATGAATTTTTGAACATTTATTTGTGTATGTTCAGTAAAAGAATGAGTGGTATTTTTTAACTATTAAACCGAGTCTCATAATTGAAATCTAAGGGTACCATTGAACTTGCAGCTCCGGTATTTGTTTAAGGGGACCTACACCTCGACCGCAGTAGGTCAAGGATGAATGATAGAGTGTGGGTATTTCATGAAAATAGAAATAAAATAAAATAAACTTTTATTTTATTTTTCTATCTATTGATACCACCCAAAAGTATGGTTTAAAGTTGGGGACCACCAAAACTAAAACCTCCCATTTTAATTTTAGGGGGTGGGGACCACCCGAACCCCCTAACTCCTTCTTTAATGAGGGAAACATCTTGAACTCTCTCTTTAATGAGGGGGTGACCATTGGTATACATTATTTTAGTTATGCCAACACAACCATTTAATGATGCAAATTTATTGTGACAACATAATTTAATTTGATTACCTTAAATTAAGAAGTTGGCTACCATTTCTTTTTGGTGAAATTGGTGAAAGGGGGAAGCATTGGAAAACCATGGAGAAAAAAATCCTAAAACGAAGTACGTTTTCACCAATGAGAAATGTCTTCAACAATAACAAACTGGCAATTGAGGAAACATCGATGTCACCAACATCTATCTATCTCCAACGACATCATCCATTTCCTTGCGACCTCCATCGACAAATCTCCGTGGTAGGGGATTAGTTTGGTATAGTTATATATTCCTATGTTCTTCCCTTATAAAACAAATAACATGGATCAACTCTCTAATTAGTCAATCTATGGATGTTTTCTATTACGGGGTTTTGAATAATCAATTGATGGGGCTTGTACAGTTTGACATTCTTCATTCAAGATATTGTTGAGCTGCTTGCTACCACTCTAATGCGGAGGGTGCATGCCAAACAAAAAAGGCTCGACCACTCTGTCATTCTTCTTTTTGTTATGTTATTCGCAATGGAGGAGGACATAATTTTATCCTCGTTGGGGCACGAGAATGGCTAATGGCACCGCCAAAGGTAGCGGTATAGGTGATGGTGCAATGGCGCTGCCCGTAACCTTCGCCGCCACGTGGCCGCCGCACCGTCATGGCCACTACCCCCATGGATACTGTTGCCCCACTACCGCCATGCCACCGTGGCTACGCCACCCTCAGACCAATGCCCCGCTCCATGGCCTCGTGTAACCCCACAACCTCGGTGGCCTTTACCTCCCCACGGAGCCCACGGGCTCTACTGCCCCGCGGCCTCGGCTGCCCCACAACACCCTCGGCCTCATGCCACCCCACATCTCCTATGGTCGTGCGCCGCTCTACGGCCTCCACCGCCACGCGACCTCCACGACCTCACGTGGCCTTCGCGGCCGATGCAGCCTCTACGCCACCCCTAGCCGCCTAGGCCAGGCTACCAGGCTGGGCCGCCCAAAGCGCGTCAGACCGTCCAGCCTGGGCCAGACCACCCAGCGCGGGACTCGGTGCTCAACACAGGTCGTGCCAGATCTAACTGGACGGTCCAAGTCGACCCAAACTGGGTCGACCTCGGTCAGGTTGGGTCGGGTCAGTCAGGATGGTTCAGACTATACCCAGACCAGTTTCGACCCTATAATCTCTTTTAGCCATAACATTGGTGCCATGTTTCTATTGGGAAAACCTTCAGCATCGTAGGAAACCTTAGAGAGAGAAGGTCCCTTTGGTATACCCCATCAGAGATTTGGATAAATATTTTATATGATCGGGTTGGATCGATCCCGAATCCAACCGGGCCATGAAGACTAAAAGGCTAATAACTTATTGATGGGGTGTCCTATTGACACATCATCAATTGTATTGAGACTCCTATGATGTGGCAGTCCATTGCTATACTTCATTATGGGACTTCATGGTATTTGGAGTATTGAATAGTGGCTAGAGAAGCAGACTCTCTCAGAGACGAGAAGTCATAGTGTGAGAACCCTATAGCTGGCTATGACATGAGAATGAAATCCTTTGTGGGTCTATGATTGAGGGTCCCACAAAGTACCACTATAGGATTCGATGCACGACTACCAGTGTGATTCTGTGTGGGTCAGCACCTTGCAATCCTATGCGGGTCAGCTCCGAGCGATCCTATGTCAGTCAGCACGGAGCGATCATGTGTGGGTCAGCACCGAGCGATCTTGTTTGGGTAAGAACAATGAGATCCTACGTGGGTATGATGATTATTAGGGATCCTTTTTGGTTCTTTCTCTTAATAGATTAAGATGATTTATTAGTTACATCTAATCATCTCTACTACTCCAGCTATGAAATACCTGGTGTGAGTTATGTTCGTACCTGAGGGGTATTTTCCTTTATGGTAATACCTTGGTGGTATTCTTATATGTCATGTATATATGTGGTATGTACCTTCGCAGTATTCTTTCCATTGTGGAATATTTGAGATTTGGGATTTTGATTTGGACTCTGTGTTTCCTCATGATTGAGATGGGTATACATGATAACGTATGTATATGTATGGGCATATTCATAAGTTTGTATGTCAGTTGATTTCATGCTTTTTGGTTTATCCATTATGGATTTTGTGAGACCCTGAGGGTCTCAGGGTCCCTACTGTGTATCTTTATACTCTCCCCTGCACAGGCTATGCCTGCACATCATTGTGTTTGGTGTAGACGACGGACATCGGTGACAGAGGATGAGAGTACCAGGACTAGAGGTTGGTCGGAGGTTGAACTTAGGTGAGGAATACCACAAAGACGACCGATCGAGAGATGTACCTACCCTTCAGGTGGAATAATTGGGGGGGGGGGGGTGCTCACATGAGCTGTTCAAGTTTACATGTAATTTTATATTCTTTTACTTTCAGTGGGGCTTGTATTATGGACACTTTTACTTACTGCACTCACACATTTTAATATTTAGTTTACTTTAGTTCGTAACATGTTGTGTTCTTGGTAGCATGTTCTTACAGGTTATAAAGGATACACCTTACCATTTTTACAAAATATGCCTTCGGTGCTAGTTTTTAGCCCTTACCTTATAGAAGGTGGGCTTGGGGTAGTCACGACACTGAACCTGGGGGACGAGTCATGACAAATTGGTATCAGAGGAGTCTATTATACCGAAGAACATAGGATTCTGATATTTTTTTAATGGGAATATTGTTATGTTTAGGGAGTTTGGTTATTAGTTTAGAGAATCTGGTGTTGGTGCAGCAGCTGACGTATCCATACACCATGACCCTGACTTCTGATTTCTGACTCAGGGCATGAAAACACAGATTGCGTGTGTGTTATGAAAAGTTTTCATTGTGATCTTTTTCAGTAATCTCACCAGGTATAATAATTTGACCATGGATCACATTTTTCATTTTAGGATGCCTCCACGTAGAAATCCATCTAGGGTTCATGATATAGTACGCACTGGTCGCCCACCGAGCGACAAGACCTTAGTGCAGGGCCCTCTTCCAGTATACGCATTAGCGGATTCCCCATATGTACCATTACCTATTGGGTCACTGATTCCAATAGACCATATAGTTGATGGTGCATGCCGTATGAGAGCATAACACGAGTTCCAGCATCAGAGGCCACCTAGTTTCAGGGGAGAGACAGACCCACATGCGTCTGAGGATTTCCTATAGGTCGTGGTGAGAGTCTTCCGACTATTAGGGACCTCGGATGATCTCATAGTGATCCTTACCACCATCCATATATAGGATATAGGAGGAAGATGGTGGAGCGAGATGCTCTAGGCTCACGATGAGGTGACGCATCTCTGGGAAGACATTGAAGCCTGTTTCGGGCAGAGTTTGTACTAGCAACTCTTTGCGTAGTACACATACACGAGCTTCATCATCTGCAGTATGGCAGCCTGAATGTGGTTCATTACTCAGCGAGGTTCACTGACCTCTCACGTTTCTCCAAAGATATGGTTCATGTCCCATTCTTTAGGGTCTAGACCTTCTATTAGAAACTTAGGTGGGAGATCAGGGCTTCATCGATGCCACTTTGCATCCCGACGCAGGCGAGCAGGTTAGAGAGAGCGCTCTTAGTGGACAGTTTCCCTGCTGAGCAGTGACCAGTAGCGATACCCACATCCAGTCGTCACATAGCGGGGTCTTTGACAGCTGGCAGAAGACAAATGACATAGATGTCCAAGAGGAACTGACCTACAGGTGGACGACCGGAGGATTCAGGGTCAGTTGTAGGGGGCAACCGAGGTAGAGCCAGTCCTGTCAGGAGCGGGTAGTGTTACTCATGTGGTTGGCAGGTTCACATGGCACGTGACTATTCGACCCGCCGTATGAATGATCAGTAGAGGGTCAAAGGACCACTCACGAAGAGACATATATTCAATTTAAGAGGTCTGCATGGTGCAAACAAACGTGGCAGAGGAGCTGGCCTTGCAGCATGCAGTGGCGATGATTCAAGATGTTGCTTCCACCACTACCAGGTGGTTCACCCCAACCACAAGGAGTAGTAGGACTGGGGAAAGCTCAGATCCAAGTAGCTGAGGCCAATGATCATAGCGATATGAAGATGATACGAGGTATGATATGATTCTACTCCACTTTAGCTACAGTACTTATAGACATATGTTTCATTCATTCTTTTATTTCAACTACCCTCGTTCGATACTATGAGATTCTAATGGAGCCGTTGGCATGATATTGAGGGCTAGAGACTCCATCGAGAGCAGATTCAATGATTATACACCGGTGTCAAAAGTGTAACCTCATTCTATGAGGTGAGAGCTTTAGCTGGGATCTCTTAGAAGCAGCGTTGATGCCTTACGATGTCATCTTGTGTTTGGACTAGTTATCTACATTCCTTGCATATATTGACTTTATTTGGAACAAAGTGCTATGTGTCCACACAGATGGAACTTTCTTGACCTTCATCGGTGAGAAGGGAGCCTTTACAACACATGATAGACTTACCCAGAGGAGAGTGCAGCCGATCAACCATCAGTTGGCTAGCCTTACCCTTGAATCAATTTATATGGAGGGTCCGAGCTATCTGGTAGTGGTGGAAAAGTACGTAGACGTCTTCCCTAATGATGTTTTGGGTATACCTCCTCACAGATATGTAGAATTTTACATTGACATGTACCTCGAGATGACAACGATATCAACACCTACATTTCAGATGGCTCCTATTGAGATTCATGAGATGCAGGTATAGCTGGAGGACTTATAGGGGAAAGGGTTCATTTGGACCAGTGTTTCCCCTCAGGCAGCCCAGATTACGTCTGTCAAGAAGGAAGATGGTAGATTGAGACATTGTGTTGACTATCAACGCTTGAACCAGGTGACCATGATGAACATCTACCCTCTTCTGTGGATTGATGACCAATTTGATTAGCTGAAGGGAGCACATGGGTTCTCGAAGATAGTACATAGATCAAGTTATCACCAGATCAGATTACGAGATGAGGATGTGCATAAGACAACTTTTAGATGTCGGTAAAGCAATTAAGAGTTATTGGTTATGCCTTTTGGGGTAACAAATTCTCCATAAGTGTTCCTGGGACTCATGAATAGTATGTTTCAGCCATACCTAGATAGCATTATTGTAGTCTTCATTGACGACATTCTGATCAACTTATATATTGAGGAGGAGAATACCTTTCATTTATAGATAGTTCTGGACACACTTCGAGAGCACCAACTTTATGGTTAACTAACGATGTTCTAGTTTTGGATCTCAGAGGTTCACTTTATAATACAGGTCATCTCAAAAGCTGGAGTTTCAGTGGATCATGTGATGATTGAGGTGGTACTTTCATGGGAGCCACCCTGGAGTGTGATGGAGATACAGAGTTTCCTGGATTTGGCTAGATACTACCAGAGGATTGTGCCAGATTTATCTAGAGTTGCAGCACATTTATCAGCATTGACGTAGAATGGGAAACCCTTTGTCTGGTTGGAGAGATTCCTGCGGAGTTTTCCAGAGCCGAGGCATAGTCTAACTAGGCCCCCCATCTTGATGCTTTCATAGGAGGGTGTAGGGTAAATAGTCTATTGCAACACATCATGGGACATGGTTCGGATGTTTCCTGATGCAGGTGTGAGCAGAGATCACATATGGTTCTCGACAGCTGAGAAAACATGAGAAGAACTACGCTACCCATGACTTGGAGTTAGTAGTAGTGGTACTTGCCTTAATGATTTAGTGACACTATCTGATGGTAAAAGGCTTTATAGTCTACTTGTATCACAATAGTCTCGGGTATATCTTCTCCAAGAAGGACCAAAACCTAATACATCGTTGTTGGATTGATTTATCCATAACTATGACTTCGAGAGAGTCTATACTTCTGGTAAGCAGAACATTGTATGAGATGAAATCAGTATGAGGTCTGGTATACAGCTACTTGGTGAGGCAACGAAGCAGTTGGACACTTTAAATTTATCATTTGTGGATCAGGATGGATCAGATTTTCTTCAGTATCTTACAGTCCCTCCCCTACTTCTTCAGCATGTCAGGGAGGCGCAGTCTGGGGACGCTGACATCGAGGCTCGACATACTCAGATATCCACAGGGCATGCACCTGATGGATTTTATGAAATTAGGGAGCACGTCATCCACTTCATAGGATGTACCATGGAACCAGTATCACTTCAGGAGGAAGTATTGAGGGAGTTCCACACATCCCCTCTAGCGGTACATCCAGAAGTGGTGAAGATGTTCCTAGACCTCTGATGATAACATTGTTTGCTTGGAATTAAGAAAGCAGTAGCAGAGTTTGTCTCTCAGTGCCTCACATTCCAGCAAGTGAAGGCAGAGCATCAAATACGAGCAGTCTTAGTTTATCCTTTAGAGGTCCTAGAGTGGACGTGAGATGGGATATCCATGGACTTAGTGATAGGATATCCATGTACATCCAGTGGTCATGACTCTATCTCGGTGATCGTCGACCGACTCACCATGTCGGCCCACATCCTACCGATCAGAGAGCAGGGTTTAGTAGAGATCTACGGACGCCTTTATATGCTAGATATTGTGCATCTACATGGAGTACCCTCGTTAATTATCTATGATCGTGATGCACGTTTTATTTCCAGCTATGGAAGGGGTTGCATGAGGCTTTTGGGGAATATCTTCGTTTGAGTATCACCTTCCATCCTTAGATGGATGGCCATACTGAGGGGACTATTCAAATCCTTGAGGACATGCTGCATACTGGCGTCCTCGACTTCGGTCATAGCTGGTAGGGTCACTTTAATTTGGTGTATTTAGCATAAAACTACGACAATCACTCCACCATTGGGATAGAACTTTACGAGGCATTGTACAAGAGACCTTGCATATCACTTTTATCCTGGACTGACCCAGGGGAGTCAGTACATGTGTGACCAGAGATAGTATGGGCTACCATAGATAAAATGCAGATCATCCATGAGTGGAAGAAGACTATACAGAGTTGGAAGAAGTCTTATACTGACAGGAGATGGAGACCTCTAGAGTTCGTGGATAGTGACCACATCTTTCTAAAGGTCTCACACCGACGAGGATTACAGAGATTTGTTCGAGGCAGCAAGTAATCTTTGTGGTTCATCAGAACTTTTCATGTACTCATCCGAGTTAGTGAGATGGCTTACTGCTGACTTCTTCCAAATCAGTTGCATCGGGTGCATGATGTCTTCCATGTATCCCAATTTGGTAGATATGTGCACGACCCTTCTAACATCATCGACCACGTAGAGCTGGACATCGACGATGGGGTGACATTTTCGTAAGCTTCATTGGGGAATGAGGATCTTTTGGAGAGGGTCTTTTGTGGATGGTCGATAACTTTGGTGCGCATTCGTTGGCATCACATGAACCTCTAAGAGAGAACATGGAAGTTGGAAGCTCAGATTCATGCTTTGTACCCCAACTTGTTTTCCTAGTTTTTTGATGTGGATTTTGGGGATGAAATGCCCTGAGGTAAAGAGAATGTAAATTCCTGAAAATTACATGTATTTTTTTAATTAAATGGGATTTTTATGAGTCCATGAAAATTTACGGAGCGTGGTTCTGAGGCCCAGAGTGTAGGGAATGAATTTATGAACTTTTTTTCGGGTATGAATAGTTATCATACGATCATGCTTTTCTAACTATTTAACCACTGCTCAAAATTGAAATCTGAGGGAACCATTGACTTGCAATGTCGGTATTCGCTTAAGGGTAAATTCACCTCGATCACAGTAGATCGAGGTTGAAAGATAGAATGTTGGGTTTTAATGGAAATAGAAATAAAATAAAATTTTATTTTATTTTTCTTTTCTTCTGAAACCACCCATGTGGATGGTTTAAAGGTGGAGAACACATGAACTATAAGGTCCCAATTTTAATTTCAGGGTGGGGACCAAAAAACCCCCCCTAATTTATTTTTTAATGAGACAAGACTCTTGAACTCCATTATTAATGATGGAGGTGACCTTTGGTATCCATTTTTTAAATTATGTCAATACAACCCATTTAATTCCTCCAATTAACTATGGAAACATTATTTAATTTCATAAACATTAATTAAAAATATGGATACCTTTTCATGTTGGTGGAATTGGGGAAAGGGAAAATCATTGGATAATCGAGGATAAACACACCCTCCAATGAAGAATGCTCTCCCTAATAAGGAAAGTCTTCAACGACAATGAACCGATGATCATGGAAACACCGACATCGTCGACTTCCATGTATCCCCAATGACATCATCTCTTTCCTCACGACCTCCGTCGACAAATCTTCAATGTAGGGGTTTAGTTGTGTATGATTATATATTCCCATGCTCTTCCATTATAAAATAAAGAATGCAGATCAACTCTCTAATTATTTGATCCATGGATGTTTTATTTTGTGGTTATTGGAATAATCAATTGTTGGGGGTTTTAGATTTTGACGTTTTTCATTCAAGATTTTGTTGAGCCAATTGGTACCGCTCAAACGCGGAGGGTTCGGTCTAAAAAAACAAGGCATGAACCCTCCACCGTTCTTCTATTTGGTTTGTTATGCGGGATGGAGGAGGATGGAATGTCATACTATGTGGCACATGAGAACGTCGGCAGGAACCATCACCGCCCATGAAGAAGGAGATGACGCAACGACGCCGCCTGTGGCCTTCGTCACCCCGTGGCCACCGCACCGCCGCGACCTCTGCTGCCCAGACCTCTCTCATTGCGTCCTCCCCTGCCTGCGGCCTGCAACACCCCGTGGCCTCCACACCACCACGAACTCTGCCACCTGTGGCATACACCACCCCACAATCACCATTCCGCTCAGGGGCTACCTGCCACCCCGGTACCCGCAGCCTCCTCCACCCCGCAACACCCGTGGCCTCCATCGCCCCACAGCATCTGCGGCCTCCGCCACCCCGCGACACCGGTGGCCTCTGCCACACCACGGCTAACATGACCTTTGCCGTTATGCAGAACCCGGGGCATCCACGACGTGGCACACACAGCCCACATTGCTCTGTAGACTCCGTAGCCCCCTAGCACCTGTGACCACACTCGGCCTTTGCGGCTCACGCGGCTTCCGCGCCGCCCCACGCCGCTCAAGCCGGGTAGCCATGTCCGGCTGCCCAGCGTGGGCTGACATCCCAACATGGGGCAGACCACCCCACGTGGACTGAGTCGACCTAAACTAGGTCAACCTAGGCTGGGTCGGGCTGGTTCGGTCTAGACATGGGCCAGTTTCGAACCTATACTCTCTTTTAGCCATAAATATGGCCCCGATTTTCCGTTTGACGGACCGTCAGTGGCGCTAGAAACCGTGGAGTGTGATAGTCCCATTAGTATAATCCACTTGAGATTTGGATAAATATTCTATACAATTTTTTTTTGGATCAAGTATGATTTCAATCGGTCCCTCATGACTAAAAGTCTAATAATATACAGACTGGGTTTCCGATTGACTCACCATCTGTTGCGTTGAGACCCCTATGACATGACAGTATTTTGGGATACTTCGTCATGGGAATTTGTTGTATTTGGAGTATTTACCAATTAATTGAGGAAAAGTCTCTATTAGAGACGAGAAATATTAGTGTGGAAACTGGTAGCTGGTTGTGACTTGAGAAATAGATCCTTCATGGGTCTGTGATTAGGGGTCCCACATGGAACCACTATATGATTCCATGCGGGAATACCCGAGCGATCCTATGTGGCCCAGAACCTAGGGATCCAGTGTGGGTCAGCACCTAGTGATCCTATGTAGGTCAGCACCGAGCGATCCTCTGTGGGTCAGCATCGAGCGATCCTCTGTGGGTCCGCACTGAGCGATCATGTGTCTGTCTGCACTATGAGATCTTATATGGGTCTGATGATGATTACTGATCCTTCATGGGTCCGCCTCTTAATAGAGTTATATGATTTAGTAGTTACATCTAATCAAATCTACTACTGTACCTAAGAAATAACGTGTGTCAGTGGAGTTCGTACTTGGGTGGTACTTTCCTATGTGGAAATCCCTTAGTGGTATTCATCGGTGTGGCATACAAGTGTGGTACATACATTCACGATATTCTTTCTTTTTTGGAATAGTTCATCTTTGGGATTTTCATATGAACATTATGATTCCTCATGATTGAGATGTGTATACATGATAACTTTGGTAAATGGATGTTCAAATACAAAAGCATGGTTGTCAGTTGATTTCAGGCTGTGTGGTTTATCCTTTGGGGATTTAGTGGGACCTTGAGGGTCTCGTGATCCCTATTGAGTATCGTTTTAATCACCCCTGCATTGGAGATGCCCACACATCATTGTGTTTGGTGCAGACAACAGACAACGGTGACTGAGGGTGTGAGTACCAGAATTAGAGGTACCTCGGAGGTGGACCTTAGACAAGGAGTACCACAGAGATGACCAATCAAGAGATGTACCTACCATTCAGGTAGGATCCATGGCGGGTGTTCATAGGAGCTATTTCGGTGTACTTGTACTTCTAGTTTCTTGTACATTCTAGTTCATCTTGTATTCTTCCTCCTTTTACGTACAACACTCAATCCATTTACTATTATGTTTACTTGAGTTCATATCATGATGTGTGCTTGGTTGGATGTGCTTACATGTGATAAAGGCAATGCCTTCCCTGGTGTAGGTAATAGGCCTTCAGTGATAGTTGCTAGCCCCTAGCCTATGGGAAGGAAGGTTTGGGGTAGTCATGGTATGGTCCCTGAAGGATGGTCCGTGACATATAATCGACATATATATGAAATGGAAAACACCGTTTATAGAGATGGTAGGCCATATGTACTCATAAACGTTGTTTCCATTTTCATATCATATTGATCAGATCTAAGTGAATAAGGTATATTTAGGAACATAAATATATATATATATATGTCTACAGTAGAATTATTATGTCATATATTACATACTTATTAATGATATATATTATTATGATCATCGTTGAATGGTGAACATGGAAATAAATCTCGTCGCGACGGGGAGACGGTAATCCGTACGTACACACGAGCGATAATATCATTACGTTTACGGTAAAATCATATGTAAATGGACAGAATATCATATATAATGAATCATTAACCAGATATATTTATTATTTAAAATAGTTATACTCATTATTACACCCAACCAAATAATGAAGTGTCAGAATTAACAAACTACATGATGACTTAGAGACAATAATCCATACATATGAACGTATGGTGACTGTCATTTATAGGATGGATTGAGTAAAAATATATAGTTTTACCATTAATATAATAACATCACAATATATATAAGATAATAGAGTTATAATTCTATAATGGAATCAATAAATAAAGTTTAAGTGGAGAAAGAAAAGAACTTGAAAATGGATATGAATTATTTACCTCTTATTCAGGTTCTTCCTTTTGATTTGATCAAAATGGATTCTTAGGATGGATTTCATAAAAAAGGAAGGCCTCAAGGAAGAAGTGAGAAATGTTGGTAAGTTATTTTTTCAGGGGTTGGATATGCCAAAAGGATATGGTGGTGTGAAATTAAGAGAAGGGGGAGTTCCCTTTTTTAAGTGAGGTTAGGGTTACTTCAAGAATAAATTGAAATATTATTTTAAAATAAAATCATTTTTTGTTTCTAAGGGTTTAAAAATGAATTATTTAAATTATAATGAGGTAATGGGTCAAAAATCTCTCAACCAATAGGTTTTATATAGATTTATGTCACCATATTAACCAAATCTTTTAGACTTAACTCGTAGTTAAATAGTTTGACATTTACCATGTCTCTATGTATTTGTTATATTATATGGTTAATAAACAAACTATAACAAGCCATTAGAACCCTATGCAGATAATTATTAAAATATATATCCTTACCTATGTCCTTTGGCTAAACCTTATATTTTTAGGAATATTATATCAATTAATAATATAATATTTGTTTTAAAAACTAAATTATTTTAATTTTGACACAATTTAGTATTTGATTTTTTTTGAAAGCTATAAAAAATTTATCACTTTGAATAATTTTTTTACCATCCCTAAAAAGTCATATTATCCTAGAAAATAATTTTAGTCCATCATATCTCTCAATTTACAATTATTTTCATATTTATAATATCAATTATTTTAATAATTCATTAATAATGTAATTACTGCATCATCATTGTGTCGTAAACAAATTAATAAATTTTGTGTCTAAAAAATATAAATATAATACCATTTGGAAGGAAATTTGGTTATATTTTTAATGAATATTTATAGACGAATTTATCTTATGAATAACCCTATATTAAAAATGGTTTTGTTATTAAACATTTAATTTACCTCTTTTAACTCATTTGTAAAATAAAATAATAATAAATGTACTAATATCATCCAACTGGATTAATGGGGATCATATTTTGTTCATAAGTATTTTTGATCGAATTATAATTATCCTATATAAAAAAGACATGGGTTAGGGTAATTATGATATCAGTTTTACCCTTAATTACCCTATTTACTTTTTACCCTGGTAAATAAAAGTCAAAAGTTACTATTCACTATAAATTATTTTCATCTTTTTAAAGCACATTTTACATACTAATATTAACCATGTTTCTCAGATTTTTGAAATTCCACTCATATAAGCAGTAAAATTATGTTTTATGCGTATTTGCAAATGATCTTAAGAGGTTTGTAAAAGACGGTAAAAAGATCGATAAAATTTTATATATCTAAACATATTATAAAATGACTCCAATGAATTACATTGAACATATATTTGTATTATATATATATTTTGACTTAAAATAGATTAAAATAAAATAACTATTCTTTTAAATAAAATGGTGGTTTTAAATAATAACGTAGTGTTTTTCACTATTTATCAAAAATTGCAAATTTTCAAAAAAAAATACCAAAAATTTACACTAATATAATTTTGATATTCTGAATTCAAAAATGAATTCTATTTTACCAAATTTAAAACATAGATGTTTCATTTATTAATTTTAAATTTATTCCCGTTTTCAAAACAAAATGCGGGTTTTTAAAAAGTAAAAATTCTCAAAAAAATAGTCATGTGTTTATGTCAAATTTAAATGTGAAATTTATTATAATGACCTAAATTGTATTAAATGATAAAAATATAATCTAATTATACTTTCAATCCATTCAAATTCATAAATTTTCACACTAAATTCTTTCGAATAATAATGTTTTTTTAATTAAAACGTAGTATTTATCACCATTCATCAAAATATTAAAGTTATCAGAAAAGTACCAAAAATTTATCCAAACTAAATTTTAATATCCAAAATCTAAAGAAGAATTTAGTTTCAGTAAATTGAATATATACAGGTGTTAAAAATTGTATTTAAAAAGGGATCTCCATTGAAAGGTGATAACATTTCTTTTTCATTGGAAATATACTTCTTTTATTTGAAAAAAATGAATTTGTTCTTATATTATGTTTAAGAAAGACATAATATTGTTGTTAAAATTTTATAGAGTATATAAGATTCAAAATTATGTTTATTGTATTCATAAATGCTTTTTGAATGGTTAGTTTATAATGTTGTGGGGAACTCAAACTCGGTGTTGCGTGTAGCGCATGCTATTGATTTATTTTAATGAGATAACTTACTATGAAATCATGGGGTTTTACATTATCCCCAACATCAGTAAATTTTTTCCTCCCAATTTAAAATTATTCTTTAAAAATAAATGGTTAAAAATAGAAAAATACCTTTGTGAAAAACCCACATTTGAAATTGGGTTAATAAATTTTAGTCTTAGTAATAGGGAAGTGAAATTAAAAATTCACCACCAAATTATGATCTCGATTAGGATAAAATTGGTGAAATTAGAGAAACATAATTGGAGGAAAAACATAAATATTTATAGGGAGTAGTTGAGGACATCAATCACAAGAAAGGGTAATATTGAGGGCCTCAAAGCCATCAATCTAAGATGATGTAAAATATCATCGGTTCAAAAAATAAAGTAGTGTTAGGTTAACAAAATTTTGGTTTTAGAATCCCTTCCCTAATGTTTAAGAAATAATTTATTCATTGAATAAAAGAAATATATATATGTATTTGACTGATTACTATCAGAAACTCATCTTTCACTCCAAAAGATAATATAATTCAAAAATATTCTATTTATCATAATCCTATAAGGTAAAAAAATGAATTTATATTCATTTGTAATACTATTTTAAAAACTACATTATACAAACTAGGACATCACATGGGCCATTGGAAGTTAATGGTCCCTTTATACCCTTCGATTGTGGGTTTAAGTCTCACAGCCTTGCCGGATGAGACGTGTTGTCACCCGGCCTCAACTTTATCCTTTTTATGAAAATCCAAAAATAATATCAATAAATTATTTATCCTTAATAATAGAATCCAATGTCAAACATAATTGATTCCAATATTTAGACTTATCCAACATACTTCAGTCCAAACTCACTGTACAAAATTTATAAGGAAGGTAAACACAATGAAGATTCTTTTTTCCACGTTATATCATGTGAATAAATTTATCATGTATTCTTTTAAAACAAGGTAACACCATCAATTATAATATAACCGTATTGGTTTCAATAATGCTCCCATATTCATGATAGAATACTAGATATAATCATTATATCCAGAAAATTAGTAAACTTCAACAATGCTGGAATATAATAATCATTAATCAGTTTCAAGGTAGTCAATAATATCAAATAGAATTTATCCAAATCAATCATATATTATTCCAAAATCACTAACTCAGTATTAGAACAATATTATGGTTTATCCATCCCTCAACCATATATTTTCAAAAAAAACCTTCTATTGAGTCACTATAATTAGTTCCACACAATCTCAAGCCCTTAATGAAATAGTAATTCAATACAATCTTTATATAATTTATAATTCTTATAACATGTATACAATTAATACACTACTCAAATAACACAACACATTAAAAACATAAGAAATGTAATTATTCGTCTTCATCTTCAGTAGTATCATAACTTGATTATTATCCAAAAACATCATTTGGTGTATACTCTGATGTTTTGGACATTGATTCGTATAGTGTCTGAACTCCTTGCAGATAATGCGTTGTATATTTGAAACCATTTTCTTACACTTGATATCATATACATGTTGTCCTTTTTGTCCACTCTTATAACAAACTCACATTCCCTTCAAGCATTTACCAAGGTGATTCTTTCCAAAGATATCACATATGGGAAAATCAGTCTTTCCCCTCTTCCCTTTATCCATATTTATCTCTACCATACTTTTCTTCTATATCTTTCCATCAAATGCATTGGACTCGGAAAATTCGTTACTTACACATGATATTATTTCTTCATATGATGATAATACGTGGAATACAATTTCTTTTCTAAATGTAGTGTGAATATAAAAAAATATATGATACTTCTTATTCATTGAATCATGTGTATTGGAGGAGTTCTCATTCTATCTATTGGGCACAATTTCTAAACAATGTCATATTGAAGGTTAGTTTGTGAATCCCAATTTATAAATCAATACTTGTAAAATACCCAACATAAATTGAATTTTTTTTGGATATTATTCATAAACATAAAAATGTTTTCATTGAGGAATTATTTATTCATAAATCATTCATAATGTCTTGTAATGAAACTATGAATTATCATAAGCATATCCCTCAGGAGTGTTGTAACCAAGAGTGCAGCAAGGACTGTTGTCGTGCTCCAGGACACCAAAGGTCAAGTCCAAAACTCCATGTCTGTGTTTCCACAACTTTGTACATCTGTGCACGAGTCGCCTCCATCTGCTCATATCCAGACATGGATTTATTTCCTTGAAAATTCAAAAATTCTCTACATTACCAGAATTCTAGGAAGTTCTTCTATACTACTCCTCAAATTCATTCATAGGGAAATGTTCTCTAATTAGAGTTTATCTAAATCTATTTCAAAGGTTGTTTCTAATATCCCTATGATACCAACTATAATTCCTTGAACACAGTTACGAAGATTCGGTGCACTATTTTAATACATTGGCATGATTACAAGGAATCTAGTCCCGAATGACCGATCAGTTTAACAATCTTGGAAAATAGATTACATACAAGAATGTTTAACTACACATTATAACATACAACAAAACATAAACTATCCATTATTAATTCCATTATTCTTTTATCTGAACCCTACATATCAATTATAAAACTCTTCTTGGAATCTGGGGAAATATAAAACATTGAAAGGGGTGAACTCAGATGTTGAGTGAGGATAAAAATATAGAAAAATCCATCATATATAAGCATAAGAATTTAAGGTAATGTATAAGACTAAAACAAAAGCCTTTAAAACTTAAATATAAACATAATATAGCAACGAAAAAAATCAAATAATTCCATTAATTAATTCACATGGATATTTTAATAGGTGAATAATCACTAGCCATATCATTAGCCACTTTCATAATGATGGAATGCATAAATCAAAAATCATAACCACATAGTCAATGCCTTGTTCCAAGACAACAAAAAATATTCTGTCAAGCCCTTGTGCCAAGACGCTAGTTTGTCTCAAGAGACCTACCGATGCATCGAAGAGCTATAGGTGGCTCCACCCATCACTTACTAAGTCTAATAAATTCCACATATAAAAATTTTGAACAAAACATAAACATTCATATTAAAACTGGCATACTAAATGTATGTACTTCATTAAAAAACCATGAATGGTATAAAAATGAAACATCCACAATCTAAAATATCACAAAAACATCAATAAAATATGGATGATTTGTATCTTAACAAATCTACGTCATATAATTTTAAAATCCATCAATGGATGTTGACATAGATTAAAATGATTTGTAAAACTCTTTAAGAGAAGTAACCCTTTTTCATGAAATCATTTTAAAAGTAACATAATTTATAAAGGAAGTCATTAAAAATATTGTTTTGAATCGAAGATTCCCATACCACTTTGAAACTATTGAATGGAATTAACATTTTAAAATATTCATGTCCATATAAATAAATACTTAAAACCATTTTGAAAACATGGACATTAATGATAATTGTTTAGAAGAATAAATATTTAATACACTTAAAATGATGTTTAAGTAAAACTTACCTTAAAGTAATCCCATTGAAAACTCTTTTATGAATCATGGAAATGGATAATAAGTATTTCCCATTATATACTTACATAAAAACAAACTCGTATAATAAAGAGATTGTGAAATTTACCCTTACCTTGTACTTTCCTTTAGTCGAGGGTACATTTAGCCTCCTCTATAATGAACATAGTATGTTATTTAATTATAACAGAAGCCCCTTAATATTTAAGATATTATACCTGATACATTTATGACTTTATACTACCGATTTAATAATAATTCCCATGTCAAATTAACATTTTGGGTAATAATTGCTTTCTTTATCGTATGTGTTTTAACTTGTTACTCTTGATTGTATCACTAAGATCAGGATTTAATCACTTCCAGAATATAAAACATGATTTATATATCATATATATTTAAAATATAAATATGTATAATAGACATATATTTGAAAATGAAAACACTGTTTATGGAGACTGTAGGTCATACTTACGCATAAACGTTGTTTCCGTTTTCATATCATATTTAATGGATCTATGTAAATAAGATATATATAAGTACATACATATATATATATATATCTCCATTATAATATTTATTTCATATATTACATACTTATTAATGAAATATATTTTTACAAACATCGTTGAATGGTGAATATGGAAATTAATCTCATCGTGACGTGGAGAGGGTAATCTGTACGTCCACACAAGCAACAATATCCTTATATTGATGGTGAAATAGTATGTAATTGGATGGTATATCATATATAAAGAATCAACAACATGTGATATTTAATATTTACCTTAGTTATTCGCATTATTATATACATCAAAATAATGAAGTGTTTGAATTAATAATCCACACCACGACATGGAGACAGAAATCCATGCGTATGCGCGGTTGGTGACTTTTTTATTTATAGGATGGATAGAGTAATGGATATTATTGTACCATTTTTATAAAAAATAACAGTATTTAGATGATAATGGAGTTATTAATTTATAACGGAAACAATAAATAAAGAGGTAGTGGAAGAAGAAAAGAACAAGAAAGAGGTGATGAAATATTTACCTCGTCATCGGGTTCTTCTTTTTTATTAGATGAAAAGGGCTCCAAAGGTTGACTTTATGACCAAAGGGAGGCCTCTATGATGAATATATGAAATTTGGGAGGATATTTGGATAGGGTATGGTAGATCCAAAATACTATGGAGGTGTGAAATTAAGAGAAAGAGATGTTCCCTTTAATAAGAGAGGTGTGGGTCACTTTAGGAAATTCTTGAAATATTTGTTTATAATAAAATAATTTTCGGTTTCAAAGGGATAAAAAATAAATTATTAAAATTATAATGTGGGTATGGGTCGAAAAAATCTCAAAAAATTGGTTTTAGACATGTTTATATCATCATATAAACCATATCATTTTTATTTAACTCTTACTTAAATAGTTTGACATTTACTTTGTATCATTATATTTTCATATTATATGGTTAAAAAACATACTATATCAAGCGAAGAGAACCACATGTGGTTCATTATTAATATATAAATAAACTTATTTAATTACTTTGTCTTAAACTTAGATTTTTAGGAATATTATATTTATTAATAATATAATATTTGTTTTGAAAACTCAATTATGACAATTTTGAAACTATATAGTATTTTATTTTTTAAAATTCCATAAAAATATTATTATGTTGAATAAAATTTATTAAACCAACCATAAAATGTTATTTTAAACTAGAAAATTAGTGTAATTCATCAGAAGTCTCAATTTACATTTATTTGGATATTTATAAAATCATTTTTCAATCATTTAATAATTATGTAATAACTGCATCATCATTGTGTCACAAATAAATTAAATTATTTAATGTCTTAAAATTATAAATAAAATACCATTATGTAGGAAATCTTTCTAGATTTCTAATTAATATTTGTAGTCTAATTTATCTTTTGTATAACCCTATATTACAAATGGTTTATTTATTAAACATTGAATTTACCAATATTAATTATTCTTTAAATAAAATAATAATAAATGTGTTAATATTTTTCAAGTGGACCAATGGGGGTCATATGTTAATACCTAAGGTAGTTTTTGGTATAATTATACTTATCCAATAGAATTAGGACTTTTTTAGGGAAATTAAAATATACTTTTTACCCTTAACTACCCCATTATCTTTTGACCTTGGTAAATTATAGTCAAAAGATTCTATTCACCAAAAATAATTTTCAACTTATTGAACCTCATTTTACTTACTGATATTAACTGTGTCTCTCAGATTTTCGAAATTCATCTCACAGAAGTGGAAAATTAAGTTTTATTCAAATTTGAAAATGATTTTAGGAGGTTGGTAAAAGAAGTAAAAGGTTCGATTAAATTTTATATATCTATGCTTATTATAAACTGACTCCAATTAATTACATTGAACATATATAGGTATTATATATCAATTTTGACTTAAAATAAAATAACTAATTATTTAAAAAAATGTCGGTTTCAAATAATAACGCAGTGTGTTTCAATTTTCAAAAAAAATTGAAAATTTTCCGAAAAATAACTAAGATTTTCCCTAAGATAATATTGTTAATCCGAATTCAAAAATGAAGTCAAACATAGAAGTTAAAGTTATTAATTTAAAATTAATTCCCGATGTCAAAACCAAAAAAAGTGTCTTTAAAAAGTAAAAATTATCTAAAGATTGACATGTGTTTATGTCAAATATAATTGTGAAATTACTTATAATGACTTATATTTTATTACATGATAAAAATATAATCTAACTATACTTCCAAACCATTCAAATGCATAATTTATCAATAAAAATTATTTTGATTAAAAAAGTTCTTTTCAACTAAATCCAAGTATTTTTCATTATTCCTCAAAATATTTAAGTTATTAGAAAAGTTCCAAAATTTTATCCAAAATAAATTTTTATGACTTGATTTTAAATAAGAATTTAATTACATTAAATTGAATATATAAAAGTGTCAAATAGTGTTTTGAAAAAGGTTTCTCCATTAAAAGGTGGAAAATTGATTTTTTTTGAAAAATACTTATTTTATCTGAATGAAATGAATTTGTTCTCATATTATGTATATCAAAACACTTAATAAAGATGTTAAAATTATATACAGTATTTAAGATTCAAAAATCAGTTAATAATATTCATAATAGCTTTCTGAAAGGTTATTTTAGTAAGTTGTGGTGTGCTCGAACTTGGTGTTGCATGTAACACAAGCTATTGAATTACATTAATTAGATAACGTACTATGAAATGTTTGGGTATTACATTATAATGATGATATTATAAATAAAATATATATCATATATTATTACAATTTCCTTCATAATGGCCACTATGATAGGTGGTAAGATAAAAATGAACAATAATTGTTTCGTGAGGCAGTGGTTTCCCATTAAAATAAATATTATGTTAGTTACCCATTATATATATGTGTGTGTAATTTTAGTTATAACCATAGTAATTTGAGGATACTATTTTTTTAATTAATAAATTAAAGAAAAATATTTTTTGGTTTGAAGAATGCAAATAATATTAATTTCTTATGAAAAGTTGTTTTCTCATAATTGGATATCTTTTTTGTAACAAAAGCCATCCATGGATGTATTAAATCCCAAGGGGATAATTATAGGTTGTGTTGATGGACTTTGATGATCTATGTTTTTATATCATCATCGATCTAAATTTGTTTCAGATGTTTTAGATTTTGGTAGACTGCTTTTCTTTTTATAGTGGTGGGAGAGTGACACTCTTGTAAATATCAAATCGAATTCATTAAGGGGTGGTATACAAAACATAATGTTCCATAAAATTTTAAAAAATTGATTAATGGGTAATAATAGTAGATTAAATCCTACACCACACACAATTCTTTTTATTATAATAATTTTGTTCCTTAACAACTACGATTTGTCCATTAAATCATTTTGGTTTTGGAAAAGCATATTGTTTACCATCTAAATTAATATAAACATTATGACTAAAATAATGTGATATTAATTAAAAAATATAGATTCACTGAATTATTAATATGATATATAATTTTAATAATAAATTTCTAGATCTTTTTTATTATTTATTGGAAAAAAAGTGCATGTGACGTGCCAACACATTTCTAAATCATAGCCTATGTTAAAAAAGTATTTACAATATATGGGTTAATATATTAGTAATAAATGTTAAATATTTCCCATAATATACCATATTTAATTTATATTTACAACTAAAAATCACATGGCATATGATTTTATTTTTATTATTTTTAATTCATTTAATAAAATATTATTGATTGTAAAATAACCATAATATTAATTTTGACATTATTTATTTTGTTTTAATATAAAAAACTCTAAAAAATAGTGGATTATATATATATATATACATATTAAGTTTAAAGCTATGTAAAATGTAATATTCTACTGAAAAAATAATTTAAGACAATAATTCAATCAATAAAAATTATAGTATCATTTATTTTAGATAATTATTAACTAAATAATCACTAAGTTGGTGTTTCATAAGCATTTTATGAAACTATATAATATCATAAAATTAATTATAAATTATTATGATAAAATAATCCATTTATCTTTAAAAAGGTTCTATGTATATGAAAATTTTATTTTTTGTACATATCACTGCGTTTTATAAATGTTAATGGTAAAGAAAGATCCATATTTTTCATTTTTCCATACCTATCCTTTTAAATAGATAAATTCTATTTAATAATTTCTCCATAGCCCAAAAAATTAAAAAAAGTGGGCATATGGTCAAATTATTGGTATCCAAAGCATTTTTTATGAGTGTCCAGGACCTTTTGGTCAATATTATTAGGGTTTAGTCCCTTATTAATCTTTTTATTACCTTTATCACAGTAATTAATTTTAATCACATTCAATATTATTTTTTTCATAAAAATTATGTTGATCTTATTAGACCAAAAATAATGTACTAATTTCAAACATGTATGTCCATTTTCAAAATTCAAATAATAAAATTTAGAAAATAAAAAGTAACCATTATCCGACACAAGTACTGAGAAAGTGGTGTCTTAATGTAGAAATGTTCAATAGTTCTATAACATATTATATATATTTTTAATATAAAATTGATTTTTATTTCCAACAATGGGATTATACATGTAAAAATGATCAATTTTTAAATCAGTGACTATGTAAACTACAATTTAACATTAATCGTTTTTAAATATATATTAGTTTTTGACTAAAATGTAGTAATATTCATCATTTATGAAAATTAAACATCATCTAAAAATACCAAAAATAACCAGAATATAATATTTAAATTCAGAATTGAAAAAGTATTTTATTATGACAAATAAAATTTTTAAAATTACAAAAACTTATTTTGGAAATATGTACTCCATTAAATGGTTGTAAATTTAAATTTATCATATAACACAAACTAAATTAGTGTTGCGGGTATCAAAATTATAACATCGAGTTGAATATAAGGATTCATGAAACAAAATTAAAATTCTTTTAAATGTAAAAATATTGTAATTTCGGGGGTGTTAAATTCATCTCATATTAATAAAACGGTATCCTCATAATTTAAACATCAACTCAATAAACAGGGGGTTGATACTTGAAAATACTATTGTTTAAAAATTCATATCATAAATAGGATAAAAACATATTTATAAAAAGAGATAAAGAAAAGTACACTGGTCTTGTAATGAGGTTCCATAGTTGGAGAACATTGGTGGGAAATAAAAAAATGGATACATAGGGAAAATATAACAATCATGTTCTCACGGTGAGTTATACAGAACATGTTATGATAAATGTAATTGAATAGAAAACCATAAATCATATGTGTGAATAAATTTTAATTATATGATAAAAAATAATGAATATATGAAAAAAATATATTTTAAAATCTTTTTTTTATAGTTAAGAAATTCTTTATCTCTATAAGAAAATACAAATTTCTATAACATAATTTATTCCATGGACTATTCCTTGAACTAATTCACCTGCACCTCATGGGACATGATGCATCAAATGGTGGGGGATATAATATCCTCTAAAATACTACACAATGACCAATTGTTTAATAAACTGTTATCTTTTGCAAAAGTTTACGATCCAATACATTGGAAGGATGGTAACATATTTCCTAAAAATATGACATCATTATTGTTCAATCAATATAAAGCCACAAAAAATATTCACATTCTAAACATGTGAATAACTTCATCACGTATCCTATTTATATATTATAATAACTCAAATTACTATATAACCTAATTTGAAAAATTTATTCACCTTTTTTACATACGTATGATTCATGTTATTGTATATATTACATAAATCCAAATGAGTTGAATACTCACCCAATGTTAGTATAGAACACCTAATCGAGAAATCATTAATCAATTCAATGTTAGTCAACAAAAAAGTAAATAAATGATTTCAGTATCATTATATTAACATCAGGGAAATATTAAGGGATATCTTTCCCTTAATCATGGGATATTTGAAATGTTTATCATTCAAATAAATAACTTTTCTTGATACTATTTAACATACTCTCTCAAATCCTTAATGAAAAAGTACTTCATTGCAATATTGGAATATTTCATAATTAATATGATGAAATTTTTTACAATGAAATAAATTTACACCATATTTCTATTATCAAAATAAATAAGTACATAAATAATTCCACATTGGTGAGGTCAATAAAATATTCTTAACCTTGATCCATTAGCTTCTTTGGAATAATATTCCTTAATGATTGGGGAATTAATTTGTATAGTTCACCATATCATTGTTGTTTTAGCATTGAAAAGTAGTTATTTCCTTCATTCATTTTCATTATATTTATTGGTGACCCTTTTCTCTATATTTATATAAAATCTCAAAATTTTACAAAATTTACAAGGGTGATTATTTCTATATTTATCACATGATGCAAAATCCTTTTTTCCCTTCATCTTCAATGACACATCCTCTATTTCATGATGCACATATGAGATATTCTTTTCTTGTAATCCCATGAATATATTGATTCTATAAAAACAATTATCCATCATGATATTACATAAAATAATTACATAATATGTTGAAATACTATGGGAGACCAGTTTCTTTCAGAGGATTGAATTTATACATTTAATGAAGTGGTTGATTTTTCCCGCCATGTTGCACGATTATTCTATATCATACCCGGGTAACCTTATAAATGTAGCTTCATAATTATAAACACCCTATATTTATTTTTATTTGAGATATGAACAATTATCTTCACTTACAGTTTATTATATAAAGGGATGTATTTATTAGATAATGAATCATTTAAATTACACATATCAATTACTTCAATATCAGCTTCCACTATTGTATTCTGGATCAGATACCACCACTGATCGACATCACCATAAAGACAATACACCACAAGTTTAAATATTTCAATTCTACTACATCCCAATAAAATAAAAATATTGTCTAGGGACATAATTCATTTCTCAACTACAACTGGATTAGTAGTCTCACTGAATTATGTGGTATTTTTTCTAATAAGTCGTGAAATATCTAATATTCTCTGGATTCAAGATGTTTCTCTATCCAAGAAATGTTATTCTTCAATGCCTTTTTATGCTTTCCTTTTATATATCTATATATATAACATGCGCCATTTTAATTTCAGCTACAATGTCTAGTTTTCCACCATTAAATGTAGTTTAACTATTGAATTACATGAAGGCATATTCAACAACTTTTTGGTGGTGTGAAATTTTAACCTAGAATTAGACATTGATTTAGACATTGAATCTTGTTTACAACATGTAAATGACCCATATAGAGAGTGTTAGTGGATGTGGGGTTTCACATTACTATATAAAAGGTTTGGAATTTTTTTATGAAAGATTTGATTGATGGAATTAAAGGCATAGTTGGCACCTTCAGTCATTTTTGGAAAGGGAATACGGGTTTGAAATGGTTTTGAACGTGTGAACACCCAATTAGAAACATAAAATATTTTATGGAATGATTTGAATTTATATGTGAAATGATGGCCCTGTTTATAACTAGCATGTTTTATAGAATGTGTTAAATACTTCAGTAATTTAACAACCCGATTGGAACATTCATTGATGTGAAATTTGTTTATTTATTTAATGGGAACCCATATCTTGGATTTCCCATTTTGGTTTATTATATTGGGGATGTCTTTGTTTGGTCTAGGAATGTGAGGTGATGGAATTTATGGTGATTCAAGCGTGTGAGGGCCTCCTATATACACATTATATTATCATTATGGGTTTCATTTTTGTCTTTTAGGTGGTTGGGTAATGATTTCTAGTTAACCTTAATTAAATGGGTTGGACCCCCTAAATTAACTATTATGATAGGCAGAATTTTCCACTATATTGTTTAATTGATGACATCCAATTGGTTATACTCTTTGGATAATCACCATATTCCAATATGTGGTTTTGAACTGAGTAGATCTAGGGATCGATCTATGTATGTTCATGAAATTACCTTGGTTTCATACTTTTATGTTCCAATTTATTTATCTTTCACTTTTAGCTATTTGATTTTAGGGAACCTCTACATGTTATTAATATAAAAAAAACTTCTTATTAACCATGTTTTCTATTAAAAAAATTTATGGGAATGAATTAGATTCCTTGGAAATAATTATAGAGAAAAATTGAAATGTAATGGGGTTTTTCATGATTTTAGAATCATGTTATTTTTTTGTTAAAATAATGAAAACCATATTTTTTCTATACCCTATTAGAGAAAATGAAATATTGGATTTCACCTTAAATGTGTGGAATAAAGAGTGTATTACCATTAAAATACATACATAGAATGATAGTGATCATGCCTAGTAAATATTTTTAGGTTTAAGTTCTCTCAGTTTTTTATCACCCAAATATCAAGTGTGGATCCATGGTTAGTGGTGATCCATGAGGTCACCTATAGGTATGTTTATACAGTCAATTATTTTAACTTTATACCCCAAGAGTTCTATTTTATTGTTCTATTTGTTTTTTTTGTTTCATGGTCTTTAATTTATGGGATAAATTGTTTCCATCTCTTATATTTTGATTCCCATTAGTAGTTTATATCCCGGGATGATAGAAAATGCCTCTCACTCCTAGTTGTGGATTAGATTGGGGAACTTTATAAGGGTTGAGCCAGGGTGGTTTACAGTAAAATTATATTAAGGTGGCCATTGATATTTGGGGATGTCTAATAATTTTGAGTTAGGATTGTGAGAATCCATGTTGTTAATTGTTTATAGGTGCTTGATCACCGCCTATTCAGAATGTCACTAGAATTTCTAGGGTATTATAGGATGGTCTTTACTTGTATTTCATGCATGGAGATCAATTGTTTTATAGATCCATATATTTTTGGGGTGTTTCTATTTGTCCATGAATTTTGAGGGTCATTTTGGATGGGTGCATGGTGGTTTTTGATTGTCTGGAAATCCATGATATGACCATGCGATTTCCTATGATGACTCTTTATGTGCTCACCCGGTTAGAGCACGGTCTTCCAAACTGTGTGACCAAGCGATGTGCAGTAGTTTGTTTATTTGAAAATATAGAATGTTGATTCATGGAGTGATTGAATTTATTTTTTTATCTAGGTAGTGGTTTGAGTAGGTCTTAGGGTGCATCCCATGGATTCTAAATTAGTGATTGATTTATTAAAAATGGTATTTAATCCTTGAAAACCATGATTCGTTTTGAAAGTTAAATGAGTTGTATTTTTTAATTATTGTTATTTTAGAGAATGATTTTATTTTTCAGAATAATTTTATGAAAACTCAGAAGAATTATTCTTATAAATTTCAAAGCATTGTCTTTTTTGAATGGTAAAGGGTTGTTATTGAAAATTTATTGGGCCTTATTTAAAGATGGGATGAGTCTAAACATTTGTATTCTTATGATTCTCACAAGTACATATGAATATGGTGAGTGGAATTTATTTGTACAAGTATATCGGTGCCTGAGATGACATTGTTTTTTGTATATGTAAGGATTCATTAAATACCATTCGTAGGTGCCAAAAAATTTTAGCTTGTTTTTATTTATGAAAAAAAATTAAAATAGTGATTACTATGTTTTGAAATGATGGTATGTTTGAATTATTTTAGTCTAAGAGGACTCGAAATTAAATGTGAATTTCTAAATGAATTGTTATGTTCAAAGTATTTTCAACCATAAAATGATTTTGAATTCAAAATGAATGTGGTGGTTTAAAAATGGGGATCCTAATTTAATTGTGCGGTGCTCATTTTTTGAAATGGTGTTTTTGATTAAAATGATGTTTTGAGGTTGGGTGGTTCGATTATAATTGAGATGTTGAGACCAATTTTTATATGTTCCTGGGGATAGTTTCTTATTTCTTATTTAGAGTATACCACCCTTAATATTCCATAGGTTTATAAGGGGTATAATTCAGTTGATGGTTTTTTCTAGATTCACAATGGTGTAGTGGGGTCAAGTTCTTTTTTCTTTTTTTTTCTTTTCATTTGTTGTTCAAGGTTTGTTATAAATTTTTTTATAGCTTGAGGGTGTTTATTGTGTACAGGAAATTATAAAATCTAGATGTTGTGATGGTGTGAGATGTTCTGGTTCTATTTTAAGGGGTATGTTTTTTTTGTCATATAAGCAACTCATATTCTTTTTATATTGTCAATTTTGACACTCTAAGTCAATTTACAATGTCATTAAAAGTATTTCTGAAGGTATTATTGTCTATAAATTCTTTAATCCATTTTTCTAGAAGAGGAAGTATCATTTAGTGGTTTTCATCTCCCAAATTTGGAGCATAAACTACTTTACGACATTAAGGATCCATCTATCGGCCCCTATGTAGAAATTTTCACAAAGTTGGTGAATTACTTGGTGTTTTGGACCTGTAACCAATGCTTTTTTCCTATATAAATGGAGTGAATACTGCCTCTATTTCCACTTTCCTTGGAGTATAATTTTTTATACATCCCATTGGGTGATCTTTGTGAATAAATTTTCTCGGGATTTCTACAGGTTTTCCTTGTGGGTGTGAACATGTGAATACATGGCATTCTATAAGAATTATTCTAGTCTTTTGGTAGTGCATTTTTTGAGATGATTTCATCTTAATTACATTATGAATCTTGGTTTTGTGAAGTGTTTAGTTATATTCTCTTCCATTGAGGCTTCTTCAGGCTGGGGGTTCATCAATTACAATTTTTCTTAAAATGGTGGGAAGAACCACTACGTGTCTTATTAATGTTTCTAAATAATATGGTCACATTTGAATCATAATGTTAAGTGGTCACACCAATGATGGATGATTTTTTTTATATTTGTGAGTCCATTCAAATTTTAACTTCAATTTTTGACTGGAGTCCTAATATGGTGGAGAGACCACCATAGAATGAGTTTGAGGAAAGCATTGTTATAAATGTCTCATTGATGAGGAAATTCCTTTTTTACTCTTTCTAACCCCATTCATTGTAATTGGATGGCAAGAATAGTGGGTCACAAGATGAATTATCATAGAGATATCAAACATGGCATAATGATTTCTATGTTAGTGGTTGGTGTGTTTTTTTGAGGCTGTGTTTAGGTATTTTTGAGATTATTTATTGTATATTTAATGGATGGTTTTAGTTCATGGGTCAAGGCTTCTCTCTCTCCCAATGTGGGTTAATTTAATGGAGAATTTTTTTTTGAATCTCCTTCTTTGATCAGTGCTTCATGAGAAAGGGTGAGTACTATTTCATGGTCTTTATGTTTTGAGAACCTCATCTAGTGTAGAAATTTTTTTTCGTTTAATATTAGAACCAAATTAATATTTTCAGATTTGGGGGGGGGGGAGAATTTATCATTTTAAGAATATTTTCTTACTCCAATTCATTCATATTAATTATTTTTTATAATTTAATTATTTTTTCCTTTCGTATTATGTTTCTAGCCAGTTTAGGTTTATATTAAAAAAATTTGGGTTTCTTATCTTGGGTTCATGGTCGGTGCATGATTAGTAGAAACCATGTTATGTATCTTATTTTCAAGAAAATAAAATTAGCTAAATTATATATAAAAAACAATACCCTAATTTTACCCTACTAACATAGAACCCCTATCCCTCTTGAAAACCCTCTCCCTTGTGGCTCCCATCTCCCTCATGGATTCCCATGTCCCCCACGGCTCCCATATCCCCCACATATTCCCCTCTCTCTTCTAGATACCTCCTCTATCATGGGACACAATAGCCAGAGGAGCTCCTCAACCACCGCCACTCCCTCCACTATAGGACCTCCCTTCCACATACTCTTTGGTCAATCCCTCCATTCAATTATCCTACTCTTGAATCGGATTTTCATTTTCGAACCCCTCTACTAGCAACACTTCCTAATTGCATAACCTCATCTCCACAGGATGATTCATTAGATTTTCCAGGTCATTTGGGGCCGAATGTCAAATTTATTTCTTCCTCCTAATTTTATTTAATTATTTATCATTTTATCATTTTTTATCATTTGTGTTGGGATGGATTCCTTTTTTCGATCCTTAGGTCAAGGGTTAACCCAATTTGGGGTTCTTTCAACAGTTTTTATCGTATGCTCCGGCTCTCCTGGGTTGGGCTTCATTCTTGTTTCGAAAATAGATGTCAATGATGGGGAAGATTTGATCATTTTCGTTTTACATCACCATTTAGTTTAATGTTTTAAAACTAATGTTTTTTTTCAAACCACCTAATTTATGTTCTTTAACTATTTAATGGTCCCTTGTTTTTTTTGAAGTGAATTAGAGTTATTTCGAGTCCCAGAGTCTATGGTGACTCTCCTGCATATGAAAATGTATATATATATATATATATATATATTCAGGTTCCCCTATTATGTGTTTATTCATCCATGGTTATTTTCATATAACCATAAATGTAAGGATCCCATTACACATGTTCATGAACATGAAGATGTTTGTATATGGGATGGGCTTTTTTATATGTATGTAGAGATTAATATGCTCAATGCGGGAGTAGAAGATCTTATTTAGAAAGAAACTAGGGATGAATAATATGTTTGGTTCCACCCTATGGTAGTTTCTCTAGGTTGTGCCTTTAATTTTAATTTCTTGATTCTCGTATCATTTCCAAAAATGTGTCTTAATATTTTTGTGTAATTTATATTTATTTATTTTCCATACCTAGGGCTGAGATCCCAATTGGAATCTTATAGTATTTTATGACATAATATGAATGTTTTGTGAAATGGAAGCATGGTTGGAAACTATCATGTTGTTAAACAATGTGTTGAATGCTTGGGTGATGTGACGTCCTAATTGGTACCTTCAACGATATGAAGTATGAATATGTATATAATGGTCACACAATATATTATTTCCTTTTATGAATTATCATATAGGTGATGTCTACGTTTCTGGTAGGAAATTGTGGTGGGGATAGATATTGTGAGGTACACATGTGAGGGCCAACTAATTACATAGTTTATGACGATCATGGGTTCCGTTGGGGTGTTTATATGGTTGATCGATGATTGTTCATCATCCTTAATTAGATGGGTTATACACCATAAATGTTTTTGAAATGATAGAAGGTTTGTGCCACTAGATTGGTCAATTTAGGGTGTCTAGTTAGTAATAGTCATAGAAGCATCACCCTACACTGGCAGGTGGTTCTGATCCTAGTGCGTCCACAGACCTCTCTGTTGATGTTTAGTAAAAGCATGTGGTTTCATACTTGTGTGTCCCTTTTTCTTTTTTTTGGAAATTTTTGTTATTATTTTTCAGGGCACCTATACTTGTTTTCCATATTTATAACACATGATTCTTCAGTAGTTGTATTTCAATGGAATTTATGGAAATTAATTATATGCCTTGGAAATATATTTTGAAAAATATAATGGAAATGGAAATTGGTTTTTCTTGATTTATTAATAATTTTACATGTATTATTAAAATAATGATATCTATATGTTTATTATATATCCTATTTTATAATGAGCATGAATGGATTTCACATTAATGGTGAGGAAAAGGGTGGGGTTTATCTTTTGCATCCCTAATGATGACCACAATACTCATGCCTACTATATATTTTTACTTTCTATTTATATTAGTTTTTGATCACTCATGAATTGACTATGGTTCTATGGTTGATGGTGACCCATGATTTTATCAGGAGGTATGTTTAGTCGTTTAGTTTTTTTCTCTTTCTGCTGCAATATTTTAGTATTATTTTTCATTTAAATATTGTTAATTTTTTCTATTTCGTTTATTTTCCAAATCATTATCATCTATTTAATTTTGATTGCTGGCAGTAGATACCAGTCTGGGAGGATCAAGAACACCTCTCGGGCCATGACAATGATCGTCTCGCATGACCGTTTTCTGGTTTGCTCGGGTTTGTTCTAGATAGTGTCAAACCATGTGCATAGGAAGGACAATAATCATGTACCAAGATACCCTATGATATTCATAGAACACCTTTTCAATCTTTTCAATCCTATAAAAATTTGTGACAGAACCACATCCACTTATCATTTTCTTTTGGGGATTTATTGATATGAATACCCACATAATCACTACTTTAACATAAATTATAGGATATCCTATAATACTTATCCTCATATTATATCTTAGTTCTATTCTTGTTAAACTAGGCTTTATAATTATAGTTTCTATGTATACATCTAAACTACATTTCATACCAAGTATAATGCCACGACCCCAGAATCCTAGCGCTGGTGCCTTATTTTATTACATTGGAATGATTATAATGAATGAAATCTAAAAGGAAATATAGGTTTAGTATTCCTAGAATCCTTGATTACACTTTTCATACACATGATTAATTTCAAATTATAGAAAAAAATCATGATACATATTAAAACAAAATAAATTGCATCCCTGAATGTTTATTCAATGATTTCTATATCCTAAAATGGGGAAAGTAATATACTAATGGTTATCTCAAATGACCAGTAACCATAACCAAAGAATATATAATAATTTATCTATGCAAATAAATAAAAATTTAATGTGGATTAAATTAAATCATTTTCCATTCAATAATTAGATAATGGAAAATCAATTAATTCATGTAAGAAATTGAAGAACCTTCCAAATATTAAATAAATTGAGATTGAACTATAACCATAGAAATATTGATGAAAAATACAATTGATAAAAAATAAAATAATCTATATAAGGGAAATGTTTAGTTATTTGATTCCATTTTTCCTAGGTACATGGAACCAGAACTATCAAGAAATTTTACAATATTGTTTAGCTATCGGGTAAAAACATGCCAATTTTGGCCAACTATGTTATCTCATTAGAATACCGATGCATCGAGGGGTTGTCTATAACTAGGAACCATCCATTTAAAACCAATCCATAGAATTATTCATATATAATAATAAATTTAAATAATAAAAAATATTCTTTATCATATATCCATGTTAAATTAAGGATACAAATTTATCAATTATTCCCTAGTTAATCCAAAGTAAAAAATTTTATGTAATATGATATAGACTTTAGGAAATAATAATACCCATCAGATGAAATTTTTTATCTTAAAATAAAATTATAATGTAAAATAATTTACATAATTTTTTTATATAAATTTAGAAATCACAAAATGTAGTGAAATGGAAAATATAATCAATAAGAACATTCATAAAGAGAATAATATATAAACCTTTCAAAGTGTCCTTTGTCACATTGAAAATTTGAAATAATAATCCCCATGATGGAATAAAATAAGACATAATGTATCATGAGATTATGTATATTCATGATATATCATGTAAAATAGATGTATAAACACCATATAAAAGTGTTCTGGTGCATAATTACAAATAAGTTTCAATGAAACACAACTTAAGATGAAATCCCTTAACCTAACATCCTTTTTTTGTTTAATTTATAATACTTTATATTGGTAGAAATTATGTTAATAAAATATAAAAGAATAATAATAAAGATTATTATATGATATATTACCATATTATAATAATTTATTACTTATACGTTAATACTCATTCCTTATTTTAACTACTTCTGGTGTCTATCACCTAGTTTCCTCAAGTATGTTTTGACAAGTTACTTGTTTTTTTACAAATATCATAATTTTAACATCTAAATAATTTAAACCATGAAATTATGAACTTATATATTTACTGGATATGTATTTATATTATTCCATAATATTTGGAGTTATGAAATGAAGTTCTCTGTCTATGAATATAGTAGGATGTATGTTTTTCTGCATGGTAATTTCATTTCACTATTGTATTTGACATAGTTTAACATAAATGATACATATGTATATTATAATTTCATTATAATATATATGTTATATAAATTACATAGGTCAACTAAATCCATCATTTATATATTCCATGCTTAGCATGAATGAGTCAAATCGTATTGAGGGGTCAGTTGTCCACCCTTCCCCAAATGATGTTATCATATCTACTCAAAATGGAATGTAAAAAGGTATGTGTTATACAAAAATTATAGAATATTAAAGATATTTTAAGAATATTATATATCATATATAAGTAGATTTTCCATCATAATTTCCATCATGGTATGTGGAAAACCCATCAAATATTTTTTATTTTTATCGTGAAAGCACTATTGTAGAAAATGTGTGAAACCCATACATGTCCATGAAATATGTTTTAACCACAAAAAGAAACCACAAAGTTGTTAAAAACAATAATGAAGATATTAAAACCAACCTCTCTATAAAGAATTAACAATGATCTATTACCCGGGTTTTCAGGCCATACCCTATAATATCATCAAAGTGATCCACCATGTTGTCCAATGCCAAGATATAATCTTCTACATTGATCATCCCGTTATTAAAACCCCCCCTCAGTGATGTGGTGTTATTTTTTAATCCACTTCAATTTCTCAACATTATATCCGGTTATTCTTTGCCTCTAATATTTTATATTGACAACCTCTTGTGGGGCATTAATCTAAATTTATTCATATAGAAATTACTCCATAGTGTATATAACATGATTTAAATTTCCTCGAGTCTCTACTTCCAACCATTCTACTATTCCAATTGAGGTTCTGTCTGGTATTTAATCCATGTTCGAAATCATTTTGTGGGGAAAAAATTCACCATACACAGAAACAACAGGTTCATTTCCCAGTAGATGGATGTGTGTATAAGTTTCAGTTCTATCCCTAATCATAATAAAATATTATTATATGTCAGATACACTTTATTTTATACATTCTTAATATATAAATATTTTATTAGCGTAGAATGGAAATAAGAATAAATATCTCAAAGAATTAGGTAAACTCTTAGTCGGGTATCGACATTTAGTTTCTATCAAAGGGTTTTAATGTAATGATTTATATATTATTTTGGGATTATAGGATGATGTTTGGTATTTTTAGGAGCTATTTAGTCAAAATGTGTTCAACCCAAAGTGGTTTGTGATTTGTTATTAAAGGGTAGAAAATATTCCTTATTCGTGGAGGTGGAGTTTCACTCTTTTAAATAACAAAATGTATTCATTAATTGGATGTATAACATACATAAAGTTCGAAAAAATTAAAAAATAATTGATTAAAGATGAATAATGTCCTATCAAAACCAACACCATAAATAATATATTTATTTTAATAATTTTTTTCCTTATCATCTATGATTCCCTAATTTTATCATTTTATATTTTATTATATCATCATGTTTCCAATGATCTTATTTAAATCATTAAGAATAAAATATATTATGATTTACTAGAAAATAAAGATCTAATGAATTTTTTATATGATATCTATTTTATAGAATAAAAACCCCTTGTTTTATGAATGTTAATTTTAAAACATGCGCCTGTGGTGCGCTTAAACATTTCTTAAACACAGACATTATTAATAACATATTTACAATATATGGGTCAATATTTTAATTATATCCGATCAATTGGTACATTTTTAGACCATATTTAAAATTTATTAACACGTAAAAATCAATTTTATGAATATAGGAATTTTACTAACATTAAATTATTTAGTAAAATATAATTTATTATAAAATAACTATTTTGAGAATTTTGACATTATCTATTTAATTTTAGTTTTAAAATATCAAAAAAATTGGAATTTAATTATGTTATACTTACATATATGTGACATTATTTATTCATTTAAAAAATTAATGTTCATAATTCAATCAATATACATAACTTTTAATACTTATATTGTCATTTATTTTTGATAATTATTTACAAAATAATCACTACGATGAAATTTCTGATGAAAATTATTTATATATTCTATAATGATTAATGATAAATTATCAAGAAAAAACAATACATTTATCTTTCAAATGTATTTTTATCACTGAAACTGTGATGTTTATTACATATCTTAATGTTTTATAAATTTTAATGGTTAGGAAAGTTCACATGTTCTCTCTTTTTCCTTAAATAAACTTTTATATAGGGAACCTATATTTAATAATATACAATTAACACATAAAAGTATATACATGTTGGAATATTTTCAATCTATTTGTATCCAATAGATTATGGAAAAATATATAGGACATTTGTTTTTTACTATTATGGTTTAGTCCCTTATTATGATTAATTTTACTATAATCGCTATATTTAATTTTAATCCGCGTAATTAATATTAATTGGTATAATATAGTTGATTTTATTATATAAACTAAATATTATCGATTAAAACCATCTATGTCTTTTTCAAAATCTAAATCACAGATGTTAGATAATTATTATTAATGCTAATCCCATATTGGAGTTGAGAAAGTGGAGTTTTAAAGTAGAATCATTCAATAGATCAATATGATTGAAATATAATTTTAAAATTAATATAATTATAATGAAATAAGTTGGGTTAATATATGTATGATTGATCTATTTTGACTTCAAAACATATTTTAAATAATGTTTCTAATTAATAATTATTTAAAACAAAATATAGTTTTTAACAAAAATGCAGTATTTTAAATTATTCATAAATAAAATGAAACTTCTCAGAAAAATACCATAAATTCACTGTAATATAATTTTTACAGTCCAAATTAATAAGTTATTTTTATTTTGAAGAATAAAATTAATTATATTTTCAAAATATATTTTCAAATAAGGTTCCCCATTAAATGTCAACAAAACCCAATTATGCATTTAACACAAAAATAACTTATTGATGTTGGTAGAGTTATCGTTTCATGGTTTTATATATATGAATTCAATAAAATTAGTTAAATTGATTTAAAAGGTTTTAATAAATTAATGCATTCATGTCTTACACTAATGAATCCTCTGTTTTAATGGATCTAATTATGAAAATATTCAATGAATATCATAATAATTTTGTATTTTTATTCATTTAAGATATACTTCTATATTTTAAAAGTTATAAGGAACATGAGATGTCATTGTGGGTTGTTTTGGAGTTACTTCCGAGAAAGAATTTATAGGGGAAATATAGAATGTTGGAATTTTTTATTCAAAAAATTTCATTTCAGGGAGATATTATCTCTGTCAATGGAATCATAGAAGATCATATTAAGGAAATGGAAAATATGTGTCAGATGCATTGAATAGATACATTGAGCAGGAAGGATCGTGGAGTTATAATCAAAATGAGGACTGAAAAGGATCATACACACATAGATCTATGAAATATGGATATCTAAATTATCAAGGAAGGTGAGACATCACTACTTTTTCCAATGTTTTATATAATATATTTATTATGAAGAAATAAAATTTACCGTCTATATGATGAGAATTTTCAAAATAAATTAATTCTTATGAATGATGTGAAATTGGTAGACTTCATGTAACACCCCAAGATTTTACGAAAAATATTCTTTTTAATTTCATTAATGTCTTGTGTTATATGCTACACCAAAAGGAGCTTGCACAACACTCATCCTTGACTTTCCTTTCATTACATGCAATCGCGACCTTCGTCGATAGTGTGTGTAGTACGCAATACCGAGTTTCACTAAACAACGATATGCTATTAAAATATAATTAAAACTAGCCGTTATAAATAGTAATAACCACTTTTTGAAATTTTGTAAATTTTATTTTTCAAAATGGACTTCATTATTGTATTGGAAATATCGAAATCATCTTAGGATAATATTTTGGTACTTTTCGGATAACTTTCATTTTCTGATGAATAGTGAAAATTACTAAATTTTAATTAAAAACAAGCTTTTTAATCGAAATAATTAATATTGATAAACTATTAATTTGAGTGTTTTTAAATTATATTGAGAATATATTTTTACAATTTAATACAATGTTGGTCATTGGATGTAATTTCACATTTAAACAAGACATAAACAAGTGTCAATCTCTTGATATTTATTATCTCTTAAGAACACGCTATTTGTTTTGACGACAGGAATTAATTTTTAAATTAATTAATGCAACTGATATGTTTTGAATTTGGTAAAATAGACATCATTTTTTAGTTCATAATATAAAATATAGCTTAGGCCTAATTTTTGGTATTTTTCTGGAAACATTCATTTTTTTTAATGAATAGTGAAACCACTAAGTGGTAGATAAAAAAATGAATTTTTCATAAAACATAATTTTACCGCTTCTGTGAGTGGAATTTCAAAATTCTGAGAGACCCGATTCATGTCAGTAAGAAACATATGGTTCAATGAGATGAAAATCATTTTTGGTGAATGGTAACTTTTTAAATGTTTTTACCACTGTTAAAAGTAAATAGTGTATTTAAGGGTAAAAATGATATTGTTATTACCCTAAAACATGTACTAATTCTATTGGATAAGTGTAATTCGACCAAAAACAACCTTAGGAATAAAATATGACCATTTAGGCCCACTTGGAATAGATTAGGTCATTTATTATTAATTTATTTAAAGAAGGGTTAAAATAGTTAAAATCAATGTTTAATAAGTAAATCATTTTTAATATAGGGTTATATATAAGATAAATTAGACTATAAATATTCATTAGAAAGATAAAACGATTTCATACACAATGATAGTTTATTTTTAATTTTTAGACTTTAAATAAGTTAATTTATTTATGACACAAAGATGATGTAGTAATTATCTTATTAATGAAATATTGACATAATTGATGTTATAAATACCCAAATAAATGTAATTTGAAACTTTTAATGAATTTAAATAACTTTCTAGGTTAATATAACATGTTATTATTGATTTAATTAACTTTGTTCGAACTAATCATTCTTTTATTAGTTTCACAAAAATCAATTACTCAGTAGTGTCAAAATTGACATAAAATAGTTTTTAAAACAAATATTATATTATTAATTGTTATTTTATTCCTAAAAATATAATATTCGGCTAAATGACTTATTTAAGGTTATATATATTAATAATAAACAACTTGGGGTTCGTTTGGCATCTTATAGTATGTTTATTAACCTTATAGTGTAAGAACACAAAAAGACACGGTAAAAGTAAAAGTATCTAACTTAAAGTTAAATATAAATGATAATGTTAAAATAGGAACCTAAACTTTTCTAAATTCTATTGGAAGAGAGGATTTCGACCCATACCCACCTTAGCTTCTAAATAAAACAATTATTAGATATTTAAAACCGAATTTGTCTTTATAATAAAATAATATTTTTAGTTTTTCAAAAAGAGCCTCTCGCCTCCCTTATAAAAGGGAACCTCCTCCCTCTCTTCCTCACACCACTTTGAGCCTTCACTCTCGGCCAAACCCTGCCAAATTCTCTTTTCCACTTCCCTAGAAACATCCTAGAGGTTCTGGACTTCCTAAAAGACCAATTTTAGTGCCCTAAAAGGAGATCTCAAAGAGGCGCTTCAAAGAAGAGGTAATGTCTGTTACTGATTCTTTCAACTTTATTTCTTCTTCCACATCTTCTTCTTAGGTTGTTTCATTATGAAGTAATAACATCAGTATACCTAATATACTGATATGTTATTATAAGTATGAAACAACCCTATTTCACCATCTATCCATCCTACAGAAAACAAAATTACCGCACGTGCATACGTATGAAATACCGTCTCCACGCCGTGGTGTAATCTATTTTCCATCACCACCTTACTTGGATGGGTATAATGGTGTACATAATAACTATATATGATTATTGTAAAGTGATATAGATTCTTAAATAGTATACATACACTCCAATACAATTCCACGATCATGAGAACGATATCATCGCTCGTGCGTATGTACGGACTACCGTCTCCAGGACGCGATGAGATTCATTCTCCACGTTAACCATTCATGAATGATTATAAAGTATATATAATAATTAATCATGAAATATATTACATAATAATGATACTGTATTTATTTGTATATATATGTATGTCATCTAATTAATTCCATTCAACTCAATAAGGAAATGAAAACAACGTTCATGCGTACGTATGGCCTACCGTCTCCATGAACGGTGTATTTCTTTCAATTTACTCATCTATTATATATATGTATATTATGAATATATATTATATATAAAAAATTATTTATATTCTGGAATTATGTAATCATGATCTAAGTAATCATATGAATAATTACAGGTCAAAACATGGATGACAAATGAAACGATTTTACCCAAAACGCTCTTTAACATGGAATTTACAAAAGAACGGGTAAAATAAAGTAATAAGTTAACCATATATGATATCATGACAATGAGTATGATTCTGGAATAAGTCAATGACGTTATTTAAATCATTATACAAGAGGTTCGGACACTTACGAAGCAAATCAGACCTAAGGTAAGGGAAAATATCACAATCTCATTTTTATCCGAGATTGTTTATACTTTGGCATTTATTGGGGTGTATTTTATCATCCACATCCATGTTTCCTCAATATGTAATACTATTTCCATCCACCTAAAATTGTTTAAATCCAATTTTACCTTTCGGTGAGTTTTTAGTAAAATATATGAAAGGAATCTTTTGTCGTTTTTCGTACGAGGTACTTTTTGACTTTTTTGACAAAAGTACTAGAAGAATGTTTTTTAACTTATACGGCATGAATGAATTTTTAAAACATTATTTCCAAGAAGATTCCTTTACAAGTTTTCAAGTTTATTTTTAATCAACTTCTGTTACTTTGAAATTGTAAGACATGTTAAGAAAGGAAAATGTTTTTGAAGTAGAAAGGATATTTTCTTCAAGAATGGAGTTCAAGTGTTTTATCAAAATTATTTTACATCTAAGATAATAAAGGGTTATGTTTCTATCCCTATTATTACATTGATTTGATTATGTTGTGATGGAATTATTTTTATGCAATTCCTTTATCTTATATGAGTTTTTTTATGATGTCACGATGTTTAAGATTCCCATTTTTATTACATGGGTTATTCAATGATATATGATTTATGATTTTGTGGCACACTTAAGAATGGTATAATTATGAGATGGGTGGGACCTATATCTCCCTCCAATGCATTGGGTAAAGATTTTATATCTCATGAGATAGACATGGCTGGAACGGTAGGTTATACCGGTTTAGTGAAACAGGAATGAAACGAGGAGTGAACTCGGTTCAGAAATGGACATTGTCCACTAATATAGTCTTGGAAATGAGTCTTGACTAATAAGAAATGATTCTCCATGATTATGTGTGTATGCCACAAAGTTTCATGTTTTAAGTTATGATTATTGGGAATACATTTCACTACTATGATTTATCCCATGATATGATATTATGATCTCTTTTGCAGGATAAGATTTCTAAAATGTTATGTTCTTATAAATATAATGTGATTGATATTTCTTTTGTTTACCCTTACTGAGAATTTGAGCTCACCCTTTTATGTTTTCTTTTCCACAGGATATAAATAAAGGTTTTAGCCATAAAAAATGGAGATCTTTGTGGGAGATGTTGAAGATCATTCACCACGATTAGAAGATTATTTTCCAAGTTTCCAAAGACACTAAAATATTACGGTCCGTGTGTGTGTGTTTTTGTTATGTGCTAAGAATTCCGCAAAAGTAATGTAATGTCCATGTATTTTAAGCTTCGGGTGTCTACAGTTGGTATCAGAGCAAAGGTTTAGAAAACCTTTGGAAACTAGAATGTGAAAACGTTAGTGAGATCCCTAGATATATTTCTAATGTATGTCTAGGGATGTCAGTAAGGTTAAGTATAAGTATAGGTTATATTACTACAATTACGGTAACCCAAGATGTTAGATATTGAAGTTACTCCCCCTTTATTATATTGTTTTCCCTAGTGTGATTTTTGCCTCTCACACTATTCTCTTTGGGTTTTAGACGATGGCTGGAACCTGAAGGAACCGTGTTGATCAATGTAATGGACAATGCAATGATTATCTTCCTGAAAAAACAAATGTAATGGGAGATGGAGTGAAAAATCTTATTGCTATACTTACACAAGCTATTAATCATTCCCGACATCCAAATGAGCAGAGAAGGGAACAATATTCTATTGAGTCCTTCATGAGGCAACATCCAACTTCTTTCAGTGGGTCTTCTGATTCACTTGTTGTTGAACAATGGATCAGTACTACTGAAAGGATATTTTCAGTTCTTCAATGTTCTGAACATGATAAAGTCATCTTAGCAGTGTATCGTTTGGAAGGTGATGATGATCAATGGTGGAATCTTATCAAGAACACGGGGCCAAGAGATGAAATTGAGTCCATGGAATGGGACGAGTTCAAGAACTTATTTTTCAATAAGTACTTCCCTCGTATTCTTTGAACAAAGATGAAGAAGGAGTTTCTTGAACTAAAGCAAAAGGATGATGAATTTGTTGGTATATACGAAGCGAATTTTACAAGGCTTGCGAGATATGCATCTGGATTTATCATCCAACTTGAAATTAAAGTGGATCAATTCTTCGATGGCTTAAAAAAAATCTTCTAAGGGCATTAGCTATAAGAGACTTCATTAGCTATGAAGAAATTGTGCATTGTTCTATCATGGTAGAAATGGAAGTTGGTGTTACTTATCCATATCATAGTTTTGACAAGAAATGAAAGATGTAGTTCAAGGAGAAATGTCAGAATAATGGTGAAAAGAAGATGAATGTTTCTTTATGTGCAAAGTGTGGAGAGAAGCATGGTGGATATTGTCTTAATGGGACTAGACAATGTTTGAAGTGTAGAAAAGAAGGTCATTGATCATCTGAGTGTCGAAGTAATTTTAAAAGGGATTCTAATGATGTGAATAAAGAAAAGACTGCAGATAACGCACCACCAACACTTCAATGGTTCAAGTACAAGGAAATGGGGCATTATGCTAATAAATTCCCTAATCCAAGGGTTAGTGATGATCGACAAGAGCACCCACTTAAGGCAAAGGACAAAGGGAAGTCACATGCGATCACTATTGGAGATGTTGAATATGGAAACAATGTGGTGGAATGATTAATTGCTTATGTAATAGGATTCCAAAATAATGTTGTATATAGTATCGTTGAATATTGGAATATTTATGTATTGGTCTATTGTGGTTTTCAATGGTACCGGTAACCATAGAATGTGATTGAGATATTTTTGGAAAAAAATATTATATACGCCTAATGAAAGGAAAACGAGAAAATGAAATGATTGAACATATTCATGAGCCCATGACTGATATAAGGAGAGGGTTATATCGTGGTTTGAGTATATAGAATTTTTGGATTTTGGTATGTGGAAAGAGTTAACTTTTGAATTCATTCATGTTTTCACTAAGGTTCAATGGGTATTCATTCTTCAAGAGAATACATGATTAAGGTATTCACATGTTTGTAATTTGACCAACAAGACATATCATATGATATATGGGGATCAATGATGGTATTAAATATCTGGTAATCATTTTCACTATATTATGAGAGTGGACTGCAGTATTATGGATAAGCCTAAAGATTGGAATGGATTATGTAGGACATAAGTTAGTATTTTTTAAGGATATTTTTTTTGATATTATTGATGGGATTTTATAGTAATATAGCTTTAGAGAAAGGACAACCTGTAGGACATGAGACATCCCATCGCGTCGGACAAGGCTGTGGGAATCGAACCCACACCCGAAGTGCGACTGGCCTTTATCGCCTACCACTGGCCTACAGGAAGTCCCTGGTTAGTAGAAACTAGTTTTATTTTATTAAGCGATATACTATATGAAGTATAAGTTCATTTTTGGAACCATATACGATTAATATAACCATAATATGGACTTATAACTTTTGATAATCTTTTGTTTGAAAGAGATGGAATGACCCATCATTCTATCACGTGATCTGCTAACACATCACGAATAACAAATTCATCTTCATTTCTTTAAGGGATGAAGTGGAAATTGTTCAATTCACAAAAAACAGTGAGATTGTACCAAAATCATGTAAGTATTTATTTTAATTCATAAACTTTAAGGAAATGAACGTGAAAACAAAAAAATTGTTGTCCTAGTGGCCTAATATCGGATGAATCAGATGGTACACTAGATCATCACAAATTTATGGCTTTGTGATTGCTGGATTTTCCATAGCCATGTTCTCTACCACTCTCCATCAGAACATGATGGTTAGATTTCTCTTCCATATCCATATTTTAACCTATGTGGAATCCCAGTGATTAGTTTATTTGGGTAACCGTTACGTTTCATACCTTTGTTTTTTTTAAGATTGGTTTTGGTATTACTTTTTACGATGTGGGTTTCTATTAAAGAAAACTTTCGAATAGTAAACCATTTATAACCCCGACGAATTTCGAGGGAGAAATTCATTTTAAGGGGGGTAAGATGTAACACCCCAAGATTTTACGAAAAATATTCTTTTTAAATTCATTAATGTATTGTGTTATACGCTACACCAAAAGGAGCTTGCACAATACACATCCTTGACTTTCCTTGCATTACACGCAATCGTGACCTTCCTCGATAGCGTGTGTAGTACGTAATACCGAGTTTCACTAAACAACGATATGCTATTAAAATACTATTAAAACTAGCCGTTATGAATAGTAATAACCACTTTTTGAAATTTTTTAAATTTTATTTTTCAAAATGGACTTCATTTTTTGATTGGTAATATCAAAATTAGCTTAGGATAAAATTTTGGTACTTTTCAGATAACTTTCATTTTCTGATGAATAGTAAAAATTACTAAATTTTAATTAAAAACAAGATTTTTAATCAAAATAATTAATAGAGATAAATTATTAATTTGAGTGGTTTTAAATTATATTTAGAATATATTATTACAATTTAATACAATGTTGGTCATTGGATGTAATTTCACATTTAAACAAGACATAAACAAGTGTCAATCTTTTGATAGTTATTATCTCTTAAGAACACGCTATTTGTTTTGACGACAGAAATTAATATTTAAATTAATTAATGCAACTGATATGTTTTGAATTTGGTAAAATAGACATCATTTTTGAGTTCATAATATAAAATATATCTTAGGCCTAATTTTTGGTATTTTTCTAAAAACTTTCATTTTTAGATTAATAGTGAAACCACTAAGTGGTAGTTAAAAAATTGAATTTTTCATAGAACATAATTTTACCGCTTCTGTGAGTGCAATTCCAAAATTCCTAGAGACACGGTTGATGTCAATAAGAAAAATTTGGTTCAATGAGATGAAAATAATTTTTGTTGAATAGTAACTTTTTACATTTTTTTACCACGGTAAAAAGTAAATAGGGTATTTAAGGGTAAAAATGATATTATTATTACCCTAACACATCTCCTAATTCTATTGGATAAGTGTAATTATAAGAAAAACAACCTTAGGATTACAATATGACCATTTAGGCCCACTTGGATTAGATTAGGATATTTATTATTAATTTATTTAAAGAAGGGTTAAAATAGTTAAAATCAATGTTTAATAAGTATATTATTTTAAATATAGAGTTATACATAAGTTAAATTCGACTATAAATATTCATTAGAAAGATAAAAAGATTTCTTACATAATGATATTTTATTTGTAATTTTTATACTTTATATACGTTAATTTATTTATGACACAAAGATGATGTAGTAATTATCTTATTAATGAAATATTGACATAATTGATTTTATAAATACCCAAATAAATGTAATTTGAGACTTTTTCTGAATTACACTAATTTTATAGTTTAATATGACATGTAATATTGATTTAATTAACTTTTATCGAACTAATAATTCTTGTATGAGTTTCACAAATATAAATTAGTAAATAGTGTCAAAATTGACATAAAATAGTTTTTATAACAAATATTATATTATTAATATTTTATTTTATTCCTAAAAATATATTGTTCGGAAAAATGACATAGATAAGGTTATATATATTAATAATAAACAACATGGGGTTCTTTTGGCTTCTTATAGTAAGTTTATTAACCTTATAGTGTAAGAACACAAAAAGACACGGTAAAAGTAAAATTATCTAACTTAAAGTAAAATATAAATGATAAGGTTAAAATTGGAACCTAAACTTGTATAAATTATATTTTAATGAGAGGATTTAGAACCATAACCAACTTATCTTCTAAATAAATCAATTTGGAGCTATTTAAAACCGAATTTGGATTTATAATATAATAATATTTTTAGTTTTTCCAAAAGAGCTTCTCTCCTCCCTTATAAAAGGGCACCTCCTCCCTCTCTTCCTCACACCACATTGAGCCTTTAAGCTCATCCCAACCCGGACAAATTCTCTTCTCCACTTCCCTAGAAACATCCTAGAGGTTATGTTCTTCCTAAAGGACCAATTTTAGTGCCCTAAAAGGAGATCTCAAAGAGGCGCTTCAAAGAAGAGGTAATGTCCATTACCGATTCATTCAACTTTATTTCTTCTTCCACGTTTTCTTCTTAGGTTTTTTAATTATGAAGTAATAACATAAGTATACCTCATATACTTATATGTCATTATAAGTATGAAACAACCCTATTTCACCATCTATCCATCCTACGGAAAACAAAATCACCGCGCGTGCGTACGTACGGAATACCGTCTCCACGCCGTGGTGTAATCTATTTTCCATCACCACCATACTTGGATGGGTATAATGGTGTAAATAATAAATATAAATTATTATTGTAAAGTGATATAGATTCTAAAATAGTATACATACACTCCAATACAATTCCACAATCATGAGAACGACATCATCGCTCGTGCGTACGTATGCATTACTGTCTCCACGACGCGATGAGATTCATTCTCCACGTTAAACATTCATGAATGATTATAAAGTATATATAATAAGTATTCATGAAATATATTACATAATAATGATACTGGATTTATGTGTATATATAGGTATTTAATCTACTTAATTCCATTCAACTCAATAAAGAAACGAAAACAGCGTTCATGCGTACGTACGGCCTACCGTCTCAATGAACGATGTATTTCTTTCCATTTACTAATCTATTATATATATGTATATTCTGAATATATATTATATATAAATAATGTTTTATATTCTATATTTATGTAATCATTATCTAGGTAATCATGTGAATAATTACAAGTCAAAACACGGACGACAAATGAAACGATTTTACCCAAAACACTCCTTAACATGGAATTTACAAAAGAAGAGGTAAAATAAAGTCATAAGTGAACCATATATGATATTATAACAATGAGTATGATTCTGGAATAAGTCAATGACATCATTTAAACCATTATACAGGAGGTTCAGACACTTACGAAGCAAATCAGACCTAAGGTAAGGGAAAATATCACAATCTCATTTTTATCTGAGATTGTTTATACTTTGACATTTACGGGGGTGTATTTTATCATCCACATCCATGTTTCCTCAATATGTAATATTATTTCCATCCACATAAAATTGTTTAAATCCAATTTTACCCTTCAGTCAGTTTTTAGTAAAAGATATGAAAGGAATCTTCTGTCGTTTTTCGTACGAGGTACTTTTTGACTTTTCTGAAAAAAGTACGAGAAGAATGTTTTCTTTAAATTATACGGCATGAATGGATTTTTAAAAAATTATTTCCAAGAAGAATCCTTTAAAAGTTTTCAAGTTTATTTTTAATTATCTTCTTTTAGTTTAAAATTGTAAGACATGTTAAGAAAGGAAAATGTTTTTGTAGTACAAATGATATTTTCCTCAATAATGGAGTTCAAGTGTTTTATCAAAATTATTTTCCATATAAGATAATAAAGGGTTTTGTTTCTATCCCTATTATTATATTGATTTGATTATGTTGTGATGGAATTATTTTTATGCAATTCCTTTATCTTATATGAGTTGTTTTATGATGTCACGATGTTTAAGATTCTCATTTTTATTACATGGGTTATGCAATGATATCTGATTTATGATTTTTTGGCACACATAAGAATGGTATCATTATGAGATGGGTGGGACCTATATATCCCTCCAATGCATTGGGTAAAGATTTTATATCTCATGAGATAGACATGGCTGGAATGGTAGGTTATACCGGTTCAGTGAAACGGGACTGAAACGAGGAGTGAACTCGGTTCAGAAATCGACATTGTCCACTAAGATAGTCTTGGAAATGAGTCTTGACTAATAAGAAATGATTATCTATGATTGTGTGTGTATGCCACAAATTTTCATGTTTTATGTTATGATAATTGGGATTACATTTCACTAATATGATTTATCCCATGTTATGATATTATGATCTGTTTTGAAGGTTAAGATTTCCAAAATGTTATGTTCTTATGAATATGATGTGATTGATATTTCTTTTGTTTACCTTTACTGAGCATTAGAGCTCACCCTTTTATGTTTTCTTTTCCCCTGTTTATAAAGAAAGGTTTTAGGTATAACAAAAGGAAGATCTTTGTGGGAGATGTTGAAGATCTTTCACCACGATTAGAAGATTATTTTCCGAGTTTCCAAATACACTAAACTATTACGGTCCGTGTGTGTGTGTTTTTGTTATGTACTAAGAATTCCGCAAAAGTAATGTAATGTCCATGTAAGTTAAGCTTTGGGTCTCTATACTTCATATAAAAATACGAAATCTTGAAATTTGTGTAGAGGATTTGTGATCCATATATAGATAATCTTAAGAGGAAATTACTGGATTATGTTAATCGATAAAATTTCACTAAAAAAGATGTTATCAATAAGATGTATAGATTTTTAAAGGAATAGTTTTGGATGGGTAACATGAAATGGGAAATCACTAATTATGTATAATGGTATTTAGTATTTAAATAGTATAATGATGAAATGAAACATCTTATTGGATTGATTATATAACTACGTATTCATACAATTATGTGGGGGTGTAATTACTATTGATTTTTTCACTATATTACGATGGTATACAAGAAAAAATTATTCAATATAAGTAACTGTTGATTAACATACCATATCTGGACAATTCCTCACTATAAGAGATGATTTTACCCTTGAGAACCTTTTTAAATTGTTTCAGTCCATGATTCATTATATACATTGAAATCGTAGATTTTTATTCATAATTAGATTGATACTAAGCTTCATTTGACAACTGCATTTGACCCTCAAAACAGATGGAAGACTGAAAGGAGAATTCAAACAATAGAAGTTATATTGAGATCATTCCCTAATGAAATTCACTGTATATGGGTTCATTATTATACATATGTATACTTTTCTTAAAAATAATATTCTCTATTCATGTATTGAAATGGAACCATATGAATATTACATAGAACGATACTACATAGTCCAACATTTTGGGATGATGTCGGTGAGATGAAGCTTAATGGCCCCAAACATTAGTAGTAAACAATGGAAAAGGTAATTAATTTTCAAATTAAAATCAATGGCGCTCAAAGTAGAAACAAATATGATGGTGACCAAAGAATGTACTTGGATAATCACGTTGTAGATAATGTTTTTATTAAAATATCTAAAAGGAATTGTGAAAAATGTTTAGGATAGAATGAAAAACATTCCACTAGGTATATTAGAATATTAGAAATTATGGATAACATTTAAGTTGTGGATTATAATTTTTCAATGCCACCATGAATTTATAAAGTACATGAGGTATTCCTCATATAATTCTAAAAAATTAAATTCAAAAATAAAATCATGTTCTCACATTTACTAAAATAGAGTTGAATCATGACAAATCATACTATGAAGAGATTATCTAGATTCTTGATACTATGAAAAGGGTGTTGAGTAATCAAATGACATTGATAGTAACTAAACATTATAAAAACATAAAATTTAAGAGGAAATGTGGGAAATTGATAAATGTATGCAAAATAACAACCAAACTCATTTTATAAGTTTACATTCATGAAATTTTAATGATGAATTTCTAAGGATGAAAGAATGTAACACCATAATATTTAAGGGTAATTATATTTTAAATTAAATATATTAAATATATTTGAATCACACAATAATGAGTTTAAAAAAAATAATATACTATTACATAGGACCACTATATATGTAATGTGACTACTGCGAATAGTAATATGACCAATAGAATACTAAAATTACTTATGAATGTATGAAAAAATTTATTTATATTTTTAATGGAAACAAAATATATTTATATCATTGAATATGTAAATAAATGTTTTATAAATTATAAATTATGTATTGTAATTTTTGTGGAATTTAAATTGGTATTCACAATTTTATTATTAATAAATAAATTTTAAATAAACATTTTTAATTGAATAAAGAAATGAATTATTACAATTTCAAAATTATTATAAGATAATTTTATGATACATCAATTAATTTTTGAATGTTGAATAAAAACTGATTATAATATTACATGTTGTATTTTTTGGGAAACTGATTGTTTTTAAAAAAAATTTATGAAATTTGGAAAATTATTTTCAAAAAATTGTTTCCATTTTTTAATTCTATACATTGAAAAATAATTACAGGGATGTTTTTATATTCTATTTAAAACAATTTTTTGGTTAATAGTGAAGTATTTTAATTTATAGTATTTGAAAAATACTCAAATTAAGGAATCATAGCTGATAATTAGCTGATGAAAGCCCATAATATCAAATTATACATCACTAATTAATTTATATATTCATGTTAATAAAACTATTCATATTCATTAGCCAAAATAATAAAATAATTATTTAAGTAGTCAGAAAATGCCCTCTCCACGACCCTAAATACCACCCTCACAACCTCTTTTCCTCACACCTCCAAATCCATGAATAATTCCCAATTTCTAATAAATAAAACTCTAAAAAATATCCCACATTTCACGAAGTTTCTGGTATCACCCAAAGAAACCTTACAACGTTCATTAAGGAGGTTCTCAATGAGAGTAATTCTATAGTGTGAACCTTCTTCTGTTCCTTAAATTTAACTTTCCATTTCATTATTTATTATCCTTTACTCACCTCACCTAAAAAAAGTTACTTGATATATATTGTATCTTCTATATACTATGATATTAAAATGTCAATGTAATATCAACCACAAATTCTATTCTCTTCCCCTTTTAAAATAAAAATGAATACGTCAACTATGAGGGATCGATTTACCACCTTCATGGATGATATGTTTTTGTTTTTCAATTATTCATTGAAGGCTATTCATAAAATAATTTTAGTGGTCACAATAAATAATAATATATTTAATAAAATTTATTTAGTTTCATGTAACTAGTATATATTCAAAATATCTATTCTTAAGACTAAACTATTTTCTGATTATGAAAAATATGGAAAAATGATCGAAACAATTATCCATAACAATTTACCTAATTAATTATCCTCAAACATGGAAAAAAAATTATATATAATACCATTAAATATAACCTAATTTTATTTATAACTTATATAATTAATTATTGATAACTATTATCTTTTTATATGATCTTTCATACATGAATCCATGTGAAACAACCATTGAATCCAAGGAATCTAACACTTCCAATTGAAGAAACAATGTTTTATAACTCATAAAAATGACATAAATTAAAAAAATAGTTAATCAAAAACATATTTTCGAGGATTAAAATTATATTATTAATTAATCTAATGTTGTTATTCCAGTTGTTATGTAAAGTTGTAGAATTATTTTGGACATAAGTTAAGGCGTTCTACCTGAATCTCCATTTTTTTACTTAGTGTAAGGTTTTATCTCTCTTCACATGAATATAAATAATATTCATATTAATATAATTCTTATATTTTTTTTCAATAAGGTGTAAATACATATAACTATATCATTAAATTTTATTTATATTGGGAAACACATTTTTTATAGGTTATCCCATTTTCAATTCCTCCAGATAAGCAATCCCGATTAAAGGGTACATCCCAATTTCATACACATTTTCAATTTCACTCAAAAATATATTTTAAAGCACAAATATTTTTAGAAATTAAACATTTTTATCAGTTAAAAACTATTTTGATTTTTTTTTTGTTTAATGTAAGAAAATATGATTTTTACATCTATAAGAACCCTTTTTATATTTTTCCATGAACCGCACCGAAGAGGCATATTTCTAAAGATTCTTCAAAAATTCTTTTACTAGTTTTCACTTTTGTTGAAATAATTTCTATTTCAAAAATAATTTAATTTCTCTTCATTTTTATTTTGTAGGGTATTCATTTTTACAATAATAATTTAAGAAAAATATAAATGTTTTTTCAAAAAATAAATATTATTTATAATCCAAAAAATTGTATTTCTATCAAGAATTTCATAATTATTTTATTAAATTATTTTCATCTACACCAATAACCACCATTGAATCGTTTCCATAATTTGGATTGATATTTTATTATATAATCATCCATATTTTATTAAATGGTTTATGATTTCTTTGATTATGGATGTTCTATATTGATTTTGTTCATGATATTACTCAAAATGTTTTATGTCAATGTATATTGTTTGGGGAAAGTTATAAACATTTCATATTATAGTTTCAATATGAATTTATATGTTGATTATGATTCACCAATTTCGTATGAGGAATTCATTTAACATAGTATGTGATGGGGAGGGATCAAAATTGCCCCTCGATGCATTAGTACAAGTCATGATATAAATTACACTAGGTTTGTACCCATTTATATATGTTGTCATGGATGGACCCTTGATGGTATGATTATGACGTCCGACATTCTTCACCCCATAGTTATCCTATTAGAAATTGATAATGTATTTTATTATTGGGCTATTACAACATCCAAGTTTACTTTTTCTCAAATTTGGTTATTTATATTGTATTTTGTTGATCTGGAATTTTTTTCTCATATTATGTTAAAATTTCTATAGTAATGAAATGTATTAGAAAAAAACCATTCTTGATATAATGTTTATAGTTTTTTAATGCATACCATTACTGAACCACTATGATTGTAACATCCCAAGTAAATAGAGAATATGGCATATTTCATATTTATTAATATTTGTGAATTAAATAATATTTTTACTTTAAATGGGTTGTTATGTTCGATAGCATACTCGATATGCAATTATGGGTTTCTTTAAAATCTTACCATGCACACTAATAATAAAATATTATTATTTTAAATGGATGATAAATCCTAGTTGTTGTATTGATGGTAATGAACAAAAACCACAAAAATGTGATTATAAAGTTTTGTTATATGTATTTAGTTTTATCCAATAAAAGTTAGAGGCTTAAAATGTCAATGAATATAATTGTTAGCACAATTTACATTAAAAGGTCGATTTACCACCTTTTAATGGTGAACCATAATTAAATCTTGATTTGGTCATTTTTATATGTTCTATTTGACCAAATAAAATTCTTTTTTTGATTTGGGACATCAAATTTTACTTTGGGTAATTTTTTGGCATTTTTCGGATAAAGTTCATTTTTAATGAATAGTGGAAAATATTGTATTTTAATTCAAAATTGACTTTTAATATAACATATTTATAATGTTATATTATCTTATTAATTGGTTTTAAAGTGTAATTAGAATATATTTTTACCATTTAATCCAATATTGGTCATTGGAATTAATTTCACATTGAACGTGGACATAAACAAGTGTCAATCTTTTGATAATTATTCTTTCTTAAAAACACACTATTTGTTTTCACAACGAGAATTAATTTTAAATTAATTAATTCCACTTTTATGTTTTGAATTTGAAAAAATAGACAAAATTTTAGAATTCGGAATATCAAATAATTCTTTGGCGGAATTTTTGATATTTTTCTGAAAAACATCAATTTTTGATGAATAGTGAAACCACTTAGTTGTAGTTAAAAAACTAACATTTTCATTTAAATGAAATTTTACCACTTCTGTGAATTGAATTTCGAAAATCCTACATACATTTTTGTTATCAAGAAGTTAAATTTGGTTCAATAAGATGAAAATAATTTTTGGTGAATTGTAACTTTTGACTTTTATTTACCGCGGTTAAAGGTAAATTGTGTAATTCAAGGTAAAAAGAATATTAAAATTACCTTAACACTTGTCCAAACCTTATTGGTTGAGTCATTAACGACCATGGGAATATTTTGGTAGATTTTGGGACCCCATTGAGCCACGTGGGAGTGATAATGGTAATTGTTATTAATTAATTTAAAGTAAAGGAAAAATAGACACAAACAAATATCTTGTAGTAATTAATTTATATATGCTGTTATATAATTAATATTTTTGACTATAAATATTAATTTTAAATCTAAAAATATTTCCTATATCAAGGTATTTTTCATATAATTTTTAAACATCAAATAAATTAAATTTGTTATGACATAATAATGATGCAGTATTTACCTCATTAATAAATGATTTTAATAAATAAGAGTATAATGACTAAACTATTATCCAAAACATGTCCAATTTTTATTGGATGGTTTTATTTTGAATATTATTCACCGTATATTCGAGATTAATTATTTTTGGACCTTTTGAAACCTAATATAATTATATAATAAAATAATATTTTCACACATTCTTAAAAGCCCCTATTCTCCCTTATAAAAGTAGACCACGTCTAACTAAATCCCCACACCTGTCAAGCCTTTTCGATCATCCAACCTCTACCCAATTAATCTCCCAAAATCCCTCTCCTCCTCCTTGAAGCTTTACCATAGGCAGAACTGTAACACCCCAAAATGATAAAGGGTTAAATGACTTAATGATAAGACTCATGTCAACAAGGTGCACCTTCCATTTCGGGAGCCTGTCTGATTAGAACTCCATAGTTAAGCGTGCTTGGCCTGGAGTAGTGATCAGGATGGGTGACCTTCTAGGAATTTTCCCTGGGTGTGTGTGAGTGAGGACAAAGCACACTGGAAATGACATGTGTTGGCCTGTGGGGACTGTCATTAGTCAGATGACCCGTTCTGGCATGTGGGTGGACCCTGAGGTGGGGCCCACGTTTCTGCGTGTCAACTAGTGGTACCTGGTGGACCAGGACCCAACTGCCATGTTAAGGTGGGGTGGATGTGCTGTCACCGGGACCCGGTAGTCAGGACCCGACGACCATGTTAAGGCGGGGTGGCTGTGATGTAGGGCCCACAACGAGGGTGTTGTGCTCTAAAGGGGGGGGGGGTGATTGTAACACCCCAAAATGATAGAGGGTTAAGTGGATTAATGATAAGACTCATGCCAACAAGGGGCACCATCCTTTTCGGGAGTCTGTCTGATTAGAACTCCACAGTTAAGCGTGTTTGGCCTGGAGTAGTGATCAGGATGGGTGACCTTCTAGGAAGTTTTCCAAGGTGTGTGTGAGTGAGGACAAAGCACACTGGAAAAGACATGTGTTGGCCTGTGGGGACTGTCATTAGTCAGATGACCCGTTCAGGCATGTGGGTGAACCCTGAGGTGGGTCCCACGTGTTTTCGGGGAAACTAGTGGTACCTGGTGGGCCAGGACCCGACGACCATGTTAAGGCGGGGTGGATGTGCTGTCACCAGTACCCGGTTGTCAGAAGAACACAATTCAAGAAGTCATTTGGTTCAAACCAATGAATGTTACCCAAATTAAAGGTAGATGTTTCTCTTAAATTGTTTTCCTTTATTTTACATCTCCAACCCCTAAACTCTTTTTATTCATTTCTTTTGTAGACACATCTTTATCCTAAGTATACTAGGAAGTTGTTATGAAAATTATTCGAGCTACACTTACACACACCTCCATCTAATGGATGAAGAAGATAATGTTTCTGTGGATGGAAAACTATCGCCTCACGAAACATTGATTGTTCGAATATCTCCAACCGCCTCTCATAGTGGCCATTATGATTGCACTGTATTAATATATGATATATATTATAATTATGTTTTTATTATTCTTCTGTATTTTCCATTTATATCATGCCTTTATGGTTTCAAAAGTGGGTAAATACGAGAATCTCATTTGAGGAAGTGCGGACTACCGCCCCCTCATAGTGATTTCATTCATTAACTCCTTATGTGGGATGTATACAGGATGGAGTTAATGATATTTTATATGATATTATACTGGAATTATAATATATCTATATATCATTATGTTTTATTTCTATTAAAATATGAAATAAAAATTAAAGTAGTGTTCATCGTACGTACGGCTTAACGTCTCCATGAACGGTGCATTTCATTTCTTACCTCTAAATGTTAAGTACTATTATAAATACATGTATATACTAGAGATATATGATATAAAAGATATCCAAATCATGAATATCATTCTGGATATAATGAACCATTGACTACATGAACATCATGTAGTTATAAGAAATCCTTTTTTGACTTAAGTACCAAATATCTACAAAATGGACATTGTAAACTTAAATGATTACATACTGTTTATAATATGGTAATAAGTGATATTAAAGGAATAATATACTTTAAAAAGTTTCTTAAGCAATTATAAATTATCTTTAGTATATTATTCATGAGATTAATGAACGATCGAGTCAAGTCGGACTCGAGGTAAGGGATCCAGTCGCTCTCTTTCTTTTCAAGTACACTCTTTTATGTCATTTCATTTATGCTCTGTGTTCTTATGTTGGAGGATGTTATTTTATATTCACCATAGTGTAATTTTTATTTTCATATGATGATAGAAACCCTCTTACTCTCATCAATTCATTTTATGAATTTTTAAGTAGCGATGTTAGGCTGCCAAATTTTTTGTAAGGTATTTTCTTATCTCACTTTTATTTCCATAATATTTATATTTTCTGCCACTGATTCATTTCATGTGGTGTATTGTGTACTGCCATTTGATAAACATTCTAATTATTCTCATTTATGTTCATGGTATTTAGTGGTTTATTTGGAGGTTATTAACTTTGGATCATATGACTTGATTGATTACAACGAAGTAAGGGTTTTTCATCACACTTTTTATTCCTATGAGATTCATGTTATATTGAACAATATTTTCTTTTTTGTGTCTTAAGTACTATCCATAATTGAAAATTTTGTGTAATATACATTCATTTATGTGTATTTACATCTTCATTGTATGATCCTTCTTTCATGTGGTATATGTTTTGTATGTTACCAAATCGATAAGGGAACCTTTCACCCTACTCTTTTTAAAAGACTTATTTTTGTTATGTCTTTTAATTTACATCTTATTATACAGCGATATGTTATTCTATATCCTTATTGATGTAAATTTTATGTCCAAGTGATGAGATGCCTATTTTATCTCGTTAACTGATTTTATGAATTTTAAAGCTGTTAGGCTGTTGAATTATTACAAGGAACTTCTTAACCCAATTTCCATTATTTAGGTTCAACTTGTACTTATTGAATATGCCATCCTATGAGTTTGTGTGAATGACCTTTGATCATTTTACACTTAATATCCACTTATATTGGGTGTATTTATATTTTTCCCACATAATTATGATATCGATTTATCCTTAATTTAAGGATACCATCTTTATAAGGGATTTCATCTCAATTTACATTTCCATTGAGACTTCATTTTTTTTATTCACAAATTCCCTCTTATATGGGGTATATACTGTCCTTTGAAGTATTATATCATGAACCCATTTATTCTTATGATATTATAAAGTTCTTATTAAATGCTTTTATGCAATTATTTTTATTCAAGGGTCTCTCATTTTGTTAAAAACTCTTCAACAAAAATATCATTTTTAAATTTTTTAAAGATTTATTATTCTAAATATTTATCTTTAATGTCCATGTTTTTAAAATGGTTTTGAGTATTTATTTATATGGACATTAATGTTTTAAAATTATAATTCCATTAAAGTCATCAAAGTGGTATCGAACACTTTGATTCAAAAATCTTTTTTTAAATGGTTTTCTAAAAATGGATTGATTATTTCAATATCTTGAAATTACTTCTTGTGATTCAAAATGAAATGTTATAAGTGAAATTTTTATATTTTCATTATTTTATGTGTTATGATTGTACTTGGAAATTTGACGGGTGGTTACATGATAAACTATATGATTGGTGGTACCATGAATACCATGATGGGTGGTTACGTTATGACCTCCAATGCATTGGGTATGGAAGTCAGCTGTATCGCTATTACATTTAGTGATATGTGTGGAAGTAGACCGTATGGTTATTTCATTTATGTATGTTTATGTCCCAAGATACCTTTATATGTTATGTGTTCTTTATATTGGTTTTATGGTAATCGTTTGGTTACAAAATGTTAAGTAATGCTCATTTATTCAGTGAAGAGTATTTACTACTTAATAAAAGTCAAAATTATTACTTATGTTAAAGTATTCATTTTTACCTATTGTTTTGAAAAACTAACAGTTTTCCTTCTTTATGTATCCCTTACTGAGCTTTTTATTTTCATCCCATGTTTTTGAAATGATTTTCATAGGATATAACGTGGAATAGGTTCAAGGATGGGATCTAGTAAAAATCATTTTTTTGTTAAACATGGAACTAGACATGACTCTTTTTTTAGAGTTCATGTTTTGTAAAAAAAATGGATACTTTATATAAGTATATACTTTGTAATATTTTGAGATGTAATAGTTATTTCATAATTCTCTAAAACTATAAACCTGAAAATATCCTCAATGTGAATTATGCATTTAATTCAATATTTTGTAATGTTTAAGAATGGGTCCTAACAGATGGTATTAGAGGTCGGTTTAGACAATTTTAAGGATTAGGAATTTTCGTTAGACATATGGTTAGTCCCAATCTATTATTTCAGTTAAATACTTGTTTTATAACATTTCCAGTTCAAGGAAAGTCAGTTACAAATGGAAGGAGGAGGATCTCAAATGACATTCCTATCTCTTCCTGATGAAATGCTTGCAATAATTATTCCAAAGTCATGTTCGGATGATTGTAAAAGTTTTTCTAGCATATAACATAATTGCAAGCAGTTGTATGAGATATCAGACACCTCCACTATAACTCGATATCATCTTGGAACATATGTTGTATTTAGAAAAATCATATTTTCACAATATTCTAATATTTTCAATAAAGGTAAATATTATCAAGTCATTTTCAAATATTTTACCTTATAACAAGATTTTTAAGCATATTATGATTTTAAAAAAGGTGATGAAGAAGGAAACCCTTGTGCAACCTATTATTATTTTATTTTTAATTATAATCTCACAAAATATACTTGTGGTATTTTAAAAGTACCGTTAATTGAAAGTTTCAACTCAAATTCGGTTCAACTATTTTATAGAAATCATGTTTTATCAAATGTTTTGAAATTATATGGAATACATGATTATTTTACACAACTATTTTTCTGTGAACACCCATAAGACCCATGATGTTCACGGTGTATTTGGATGGAGGAATCAAAAGATTTTGAAGTATCTCTAAATCATTTTTTCAATTCATGGACCTTCTACCAACGTGAACAAGGTGACGATGAAACCAAATGGACACCATTGTCAAGGTATGATGTTCTTCATTTTGGGAATTGTTTTATTTTATCTTATTGTGGTGAAAAAATGATTCATGAATTAAGATTTTGATATCATAATGAATATGGGTGAAATTGAGAGGTGGAAGGAAACCATTGATGATAAAACATGTTAGGGTTATTTTTGAGTTTTATAAAAAGAACAACTCGTTGGATGGGTGACAACTCGTCGCATCTGGCAAGGCTGTAGGAATAGAACCCACAACCGAAGGGCGATGAGGGCGTATCACCTACCACTAGCCTACTTGATGTCCTAGGTTAGTATGAATTAATATTTTAGTAAAATGATTTTATAGAACAAGAATACGTTTATTTTTGGAACATATGTTTTATAAAATGGATATACATTGTATATAAAAATGCTTTTTTGATTAAGTGAGAAAGGTTATTGAGGAAGACGTTCTATCTTTTAAGGAAACACTATATGTCTAAGGAAGATAGAATACTATAGGATTTCAATTGTGGAATAATGGTTGAAATGTAATTTTGGAGGAATCTATGTTTTTATTATGGACACATGATGATTTTGTTTATTTATAAAACTAATTAACCTATCATGGAGAATATGTGATTATGTTAATTACTTTTCAGTATGAGATTTTATGAGTAAATAATATTATTTGGTGATAAATGATAAGATTTATCTTGGAAGACTGTGTAATTAAATCCTTATGGGATTTGGGATTCAATCATAGTTTGTATAACTTTTGTATAATTTTAGGGACAATTGTTTATTGAATTGTCTTTATTGATATTTGGGTTTTTATTTACAAATTTTTTAGATTATGAGTTTTTTCTCTTCTTGTAAATGATTTTCATTTTTTGGTATTATCTGATATCTCAGTAAAAATTTTGGTTTTAGATTATTTCTCAAGGCAAGAGAAATATATAGTTCTTCTTTCATGGATTATGTGATTATCAAGAAGATGATTTTTTTCTTTTGATGTGACCAAGTATTTTTGAAAGATCACTGTTTGGAGAAAACATTATTTTTGGTATAAACTTATTAAAGAATGAAATTCTACTTGAAGGTAAGTATATTTTATTATGTTATATTTATATGTCGTAAATGAATTCCCCCAAATTATGAAAAGGAATGTAAAAAAAAAAAAAAAATTGGTTTAGATCTCCTACTGGGTAATCAAAGACCATTTAAACCATTACATGTTTGTGATTTTCTGATGGCTAACATTCTCCTAAAAATGTTTTCTATCACTCTCTGTAAGAACTTGACCTTTTTTTTCTCTTCCATATCCATGTTTTCCTACATGGAATCCTAGTATGGGTTATCTCGGGTGACCTTTGTGCTTCCCTTTCTTTATTTTAAAGTGACAGTTTTACTGACTCTTTTTCTGATGTGGGACATTCAATTAAGTCTCTGAGCCCTTGTTTTTAAATTATGAGGACGCAATTCCCAAAAGTGGGGAAAGATGTAACATATCATGTAAATAAATAATAATATATATTTCAAATTGATTAATATTTTTGAATTAAATAATAATTTTAATTTAAAGGGGTTTCTATGTTCAATAGTGTACCCGATACACAACAACGAGTTTCTTTATAATCATACGTTGCACACAAAGAATAAAATATTATAATTTTAAATGGAACATAAGTCCTAGACGTTGTATTGGCGGTAATGAACAAAACAACTAAAATGGGATTATACTTGTTTGTTAGATTTATTTACTTTTATCAAATAAAAGTTAGAGGAATAAAATGTGAATGAATCTAATTTTTAGCATAATTTACATTAAAAGGTCAATTTACCGCCTTTTAATGGAGATCCCTCTTTAAATATAGTTTTGGTCATTTTTATTTTTTTAATTTGACCAAATAAAATCATCTTTTTATTTGGGACATCAAATTTTACTTTGGGTAATTTTTTGGTATTTTTCAGATTATGTTCATTTTTAATGAATAGCGAAAAATATTGTATTTTAATTCAACAGTGATTTTTAATATAATTTATTTATATGGTTATATTATCTTTTTAATTATTTTTGTAGTGTAATTAGAATATATTTATACCATTTATTCCAGTGTTTTCCATTTGAATTAATTTCACTTTGAATGTGGACATAAACAAGTGTCAATCATTTGATAGTTATAGTTTCATAAATACACGCTATTCATTTTAACAATGGTAATTAATTATAAATTAATTAAATCCACTTATATGTTTTGAATTTGGAAAAATAGAAATAATATTTGAATTCAGAATATCAAATAATTCTTAAGATGGTTTTATTTATTTTTCTGAAAAACATCAATTTTTTATGAATATTGAAACAACATAGTAATAGTTTAAAAACTGACTATTTCATTTAAATGAAATTTTGCCGCTTCTATGAATTGAATTTCAAAAATCCGACACACATGGTTGTTATCAATAAATAAAATGTGGTTTAATAAGATGAAAATAATTTTTGGTGAAAAGTAACTTTTGACTTTAATTTACCACGGTTAAAGGTAAATAAGGCAATTCAAGGAAAAAATAATATTAAAATTAAATTATCACTTTTCCAGACCTTATTGTTCGAATCATTAAGGTCCATGGGAATCTTGGGGTCGGTTTTGGGACCCCATTGAGGCACTTGGGAGTGATAATGACAATTTAGATTAATTAATTTAAAGTAAAGGCAAAATAGACAAAAACAAATATCTTTTAGAAATTAATTTTTATATGGTGTTATATAAGTAATCGTTTTGAATATAAATATTAATTGAAAATATAAAAAGATTTTATACATCATGGTATTTTTTATATAATTTTTAAACATAAAATAAAATAAATTATTTATGACAAAATAATGATGCTGTATTTACCTCATTAATAAATGATTTAAATAAATAATATTATAATGATTAAAATATTATCCAAAACATGTCCAATTAGGATTGGATGATTTTATTTCGAATATGAGTCACATTATATTCTAACTTAATGATTTTTGGACCGTTTGAAACCGAATATCATTATATAATAAAATAATATTTTCACACTTTCCTAAAGAGCCCCGCCTCTCCCTTATAAAAAGAGACCACTTCTATCCAATTCTCCACACCTCTCATGCCTTTTGGATCGTCCAAACTCTGCCCAATTAATCTCCCTACATCATTATCCTCCTCTTTTAATCCTTACCATAGGCAGAACACACTTCAAGAAGTCCTTTGGTTCAAACCAAAGGGAGCTACCCAAATTAAAGGTATCAATTTCTCTTAAATTGTTTTCATTTATTTTACTTCTGCAACCCCTAAACTATTTTTATTACTTTATTTTGTAAAAAAATCAGTATCCTCAATAAATAAGGATTTTTTATGAGAAGTATTCGAGCTACACTTACACACATCTCCATCTAATTTATGAATATCATAATGTTTCTGTGGATGGAAAACTAACGCCTCATGAAATAATGATTTCTCAAATATCTCCAACCACCTCTCATAGTGGCCATTATCATGGAAATTTATTTATATATGATATTTATTATGTTTATATTATCTTTATTCTTCTTTATTTTTCATTTATAGAAAGCCTTTATGGTTTTCATAGTGGGTAAATTCGATAATTTCATTTGAGAAAGTGCAGACTACAGCCCCTCAAAGTGATTTGATTCGTTAATTCCTTATGTGGGATGTATAAAGGATTTATTTAATTATATTATATATGATATTATAATTAATTATAATATACTTAAGTATAATTATGTTTTATTTCCATTAATATAATAAATAGAAATAAAAGTAGCGTTCATGCATACGTACGGCTTACCAACTCCATGAACGGTGCATTTCATTTCTTACCACTAAATGTTATATACTATTATAAATACATGTATATACTGGATATATGAGTTATATATGATATCAAATAATGAAAATAATTCTAGATAGAATGAACCATTGACCACATGAACAACTTGTAATTATAAGAATTCCATTTTGACTTAAGTACCGAATATCGAAAAAATGGACGTTATTAACATAAATGATTAAATAAAGATTATAACATAGTAATTAGTGATATAAAATGAATAATAAACTTGAAAAAGGTTCTTAATTAGGTAGAAATTAACTTCAGTTTATTATTCCGGGGATTAATGAATGATCGAGTCAAGTCGGACACAAGTTAAGGGATTTGACATCTCTCTTTCTTTTCAAGAACTCTCTTTTATGTCATTTCTTTTATGGTACATGTTATTCTGTTGGAGGATTTTCATTTATATTCGCCATACATTATTTTTTTCATATTATGAGATACCCCCTCTTACTCTCATTAATTACTTTTCTGAATTTTTCAGCGGCTCTGTTATGCTGCCGAATTTTTGTAAGGGATTTTCTTATCTCACTATTAATTCTATGATATTTCTATAGTCTTCCACTTATTCATTGCATGTGGTGTATTATGTAATACAATTTTATATATATTATCATGATCATCATTTATATTCATCGTATTCTGTGATTCATTTTGTGGTTATTATCTTTTGGTTATACAACTTGATTGATTACAACGAAGTGAGGGTCTTTCATCTCACTTTTTATTCCCATGAGATTCATGCTATATTGGCCACTGTTTCCTTTTTTGTGGTGTATATACTATCCATGATTGTGAAATTTGTGTAATTTAATTTTATTTATGAGTATTTACATATTCATTTTATGATCCTAATTTCATGTGGTGTATGTTTTGTAAGTTACCGAATCCGTAAGGGAACCATTCACCCTCCTCTTTTTAAAAGACTTATTTTTGTTATGTCTTTAAATTTGCATCTTATTTTTTCGGATATGTTCTTCTATATCTATATTGATGTAAATTTTCTGTCTGGGTGATGATATACCCGTTTTATCTCATCAACTCATTTTCTGAATTTTAAAGTCATTAGGCTGTTGAGTTTTTACAAGGGAACTTCTTAACCCAATTTCAATTCTTTGGGTTCAACTTGTACTTATTGAATATTTCATCCTATGAGTTTCTGCGAGTGACCTATGATTGTTTTACCCATAATATCCACTTATATTCGATGTATTTATATTTTTCACAAATAATTATGAGATTGATTTATCTTTAATTTAATGGTACCATCTTTATAAGTGATTTCATCTCAATTTACATTTCAATTAAGACATAATTTTTGTTTGCACAAATTACCTCTTATATGATGTATATGATGTACTTTGACATATTATATCATGAATACCTTTATTCTCATGATATTATAATGTTTTGATTAAATGTTATTCAGTAATTATGGGTATTCAAGAGTCTCTCATTTCGTTAAAAATTCTTTAACAAAAATATCAATTTTAAATGTTTCAAAGATTTATTATTCTAAAACATTATCTTTAACTTCCATGTTTCAAAATTGTTTTGAGTATTTATTTATATAGACATTAATGTATTAAAATTATAATTCCATTAAAATATTCAATGTGGAATGGGACACAGTGATTCAAAAAAAAATTAAATTGTTTTTGAAAAGTGATTGATTATTTCAATATCTTGAAATTACATCTTGTGATTGAAAATGAAATGTTATAAGTGAAATGTTTATATTTTAAATATTTTATGTGTTATGATGGTACCTGTAAATTTCACAGGTGGTTACATGATAAACCATATAATGAGTGGTGACGTGAATACCAGGATAGTTGGTTACGTTATAACCACCAATGCATTGGGTATAGAAATTAGCCATATGGCTATTCAATTTAGTGATATGTGTGGAAGTCGACGGTATGGTTATTCCATTTTTTATTTTTATGTCCCAAGTTACCTTTATATGTTATGTGTTCTTTATATGGGTTTTATGGTAATATTTTCGTTACAAAAGGTAAGTAATGATCTATTATTCAGTGAAGAGTATTTACTACTTCATAAAGGTAAAAAGTATTACTTATGTTAATGTATTTGTGGGTTACCCGTTTTTTAAAAAAACTAACAGTTTTCCTTCTTTGTGTATCACTTACTGAGCTATTTATGATCATAACAAGTTTTCGAAATGTTGTTCAAAAGACATAATGTGAAATAACATCAAGGATGAGATCAAGGAAAAGTCATGTTGTCTTAAACATGGAACTAGACCTGAATCTTTTTTTAGAGTTCATGTTTTTTATAAATTTGAAACTGTATAGAAGTGTCTACTTTATAATCTTTTGAGATGTAATAGTTACTTCCTAATTCTCTAAAACTGTAAACCTGAAAATATCCTCAATCTGAATTATTCATTTAATTAAATATTATGTAATGTTTAAAGTCGGGTCCTTACAAAGAGACCCCTTTATTATGTTTTATATATTCCCAAGATTCGTTTTTTATATTATGAATGATTTTTTGGGATAATATTAGATTTTATGGGTTTTTATTATGGTTATGTTATAGTGTTTCCCCTTTTTATTAGTAATTAAAACATGTGTGTGTAGCATTTTTTAAAATGAAACTAAAAAATCTATCTTTTTGGATGAAACATCCATGTTTATTTTTCCAATGTAATAATATATGGACTTAGATCTGTGCTACTGGGGTTGAGGTCTTTACATTTATTTTAAAAAATTTGAAACTAATATTATCCTAGAGATTTATCAGTAAGCCTAATATATAAGGATGATAAAAAACCATCGGATCAGATGGATGAAAATGTTAAGGGTAATCTAACTACATATTCTCTTTGGTTTCCCATGTAGAGGACCTCTATATCATGAATTTTAAATCTATTAGCCAACATCAAAACCTCTACAAGTGGGTTGATGAGGGAATCCCTACTATGGGATAGTGACAAATCTCTTTGGTCTGATAGGATTTTGGGTCATCAATTATTCACGATGGCCATAAGAGTCTTGTTTATTAAAACCATATCCTTAGTAAAGGGATATATGTGATCGATGTATCTTTCAGTTGTGTCTAGTTTGTTTTATTTTCCCATATAGAAAAAATAATGTGATGGGGGAAAATTAGGTTATGATATAGTAAAACTACTATCCAATCGAATATTATTACTTCATTCAAAAAAAAATGTTGTCTCTATTTCCCATAGAGTTGTATGAATTGAAATTAAATAATTTCTAAGAATAAACAATTTTACATAATACACACTCACTAGGAAACATCCAAGGAGAATATAATGATTATATTAAAATTTTACAGATCTGTTAAGTCTCAGATTAATAACAAATGGTTTTGTCATGATAACATCCTTTCCCAGTCTAAAAAAATTAAAATATTTAGGGTTAGCTCACTACTATCCCAATTCTCACCCTAAAATCTTTGTCAATGGATCACTGCTAGTGAGAATGATCAAATTATTCCTATAACGTTTCTTACTACTCTTTAAAGGATGCACACATAATTTATGGACATTTATGGACCTTCGTTATAAAAAATAAATACATCCATATTTATAGATGTATTCTCTGTCTATGTTTTTATTTATCTAGGTAGATTAAATACTCTTTTTATGAATACTTTTGTCTTGTGGAAATTTCTTCCGTGAACTATTTTACTCTCTTTTTGATCTCCCATTCTACCACAATGAAATGTCTTGCATCCTCTGCAAAATACAATGAATCCTCCAGAAAAAATGTTCCTTCAAATTATGTGAGTTCTTAATGGTTTCCTTTTTCATCATGGACCACTCATTGTTTCTGGATGGTTAATGACTCATGAACCAGCTATTCTATGTAGTTCCGTTTCCTTTTTAATCTACAGAGACCAAAAAACCCCTTTCATGATAATTCCTCATAAACTATATCATTTATGGAATAAATCACTATGAAATGCCTCATCCTTATCATAATCCTCCCACACAATTTACTTCAGAATTACCCCAAATTATTCTATTGATTATAATATCTAATCTAATTGTCTCTAAATAATTATTTGAATTGGGTCCATTATATAGGGAAATAAATCCTTAAAATCTCTCATATCACAAGTTCCCTTAACTTTAATGCCAGACATCCTTTACCAAGAACTACTATGTGGTCAGCATAATACGTTAATCCTATGTGGTTGCTGATGTAATATAAAAAAAATCCATTTTTCTCTACTTATATGAGTTCCTCAATTCCTCAACCAACAAGCCTCCCATGAAATATTGTTATCCAACAAAAAACTACCTCCCGGAAACTTCTTTCACTATATCATTTTTAAAACATTATTATTGTTCTACATATCACTAATATTAATAATCATTTCCTTTCATTGTTATACTTTTTCATTCATCATCCCTATTTTTAGTTCACATAACATAGATTCAAAACTATGTGGTCTTCAAACTAATTTAATTTTTCAATAGAAAATGGTCTTTGAACTCCTTTGGGGAAAGACACGATTTTCAATAAAACCATATCCGGAGTTTGAGATCCAAATTTTTTGAAAACACTTGGAAACTCTGCCACCTTATACAAATTTTCTTTTTAAACACCAAACATAAGGATTAATAGTCACCTAACTTTGACAACAAACACAATCACCCCAAAACTATACTATATTACCTTAAGGTATTTTCCAAAAATCTATTCCTTTGGTCTTGTTGAATGCTCTTTATAATTGGAAACAAAATTAAGGATTATTTTATGTTATATAAAAATTTCCTTCTAGTGATTCAGATAGAGATAAATGGTTTAATCAACAATAAATCTAATCCCCCATGATCCACGCTCATCATGAGATACAAAAGTATCTTTAAAATTTCACTAATGAAACACATCATTTCAATAAAACTCATCTAATTTCATCACGAACCCCATTTTTTTAGGAAATATATCCATTTATCGATCATGTTTAGCTTCATAATATTTAAAACCCCCTACTTTTATACTCCCCCTATCGGTTTCTCCCCAATCATAATTAAATCATTTTATTTCCTTTTTTTTCAATTCTCCCCCTTCCTCAATGATCATGATGTTCACCTGATTAGAATCTGCAATAGGGTAGGAGAAAAAAATCACAACATTAGCGAGAAACACATTATACCACAGGAATAGGGGTCCTACATAAACAATGATTAATTTGTGAGGTATCAACAAAACTCTAATAGATAGTTTAGGTTGTTCAAATTCATCTTTGGGTATATCCTTTGTAGTATTCATGCACCAAGTTTTTCTCTAGGAACATAATCGAACATTTAAATCCCTTGATCAACCGTCTCATTGATAAAATGATACTTGATTTAAATATAAGTTTTCTTTGAGTTGTGTACTAGAGTTTTGTTAATATTTTTTGAACATGAATTGTCATAATGGATTACAATCAAAGACTTCACTTCAACTGTATTATCTTAAACCAACTATTGCATCCTTAAAAAATATGTTCACATTTGAGTAGCCTCCATTTATTCAACTTCGATGGTGCTCAATCAAATTCAATAATGTTATTTTAGCTGAGAAATTCACACACCCTGGTGATAGAAAGAAGAACATAGCATTTATATTCTATCATCTACTAATACATCCCAATATATATCTTTATAGGTCAATAACTGTTATCATGCTCTTTTTTTGTTTAGAAAACTAAAATCCACTTTGACATTGATATACTAAAATATTATTTTTTCAACCAGAAAATAGTTTTCCTAGGAATTTCATTGATATATTGTTACTTAGAATCTTAAAAAACAATATCAGATCATATTTCTATAAAGTAAAATAAACAAAGAATGATTTACATATATAATGTGACATTAACAACATTTACATCATCATTACATGATATTTTTATCTGTCAAGAAAATTTAATCTTCATATTTGTATAATTATCTATTCAAAATATTCTCATGATCTAATTGTAATATTTATATGGACAAATAAGTATTCCATTTTTGCTTATGTTACATGTAAACCATGAAAAAATGTAAGTTCACCAATCATTGAAATTTATAATTAGGGCTTCGTGAATTCTAAAAATTGTTTTCATTGTACATTATATTATCCAAAAAATATTATTTCATTAACATATATCTGTAACATCATCATTTTATGACTATAATTTTTGAGATAGGTATTATAACCATATATGACACGGTGAAAACCAAGACTCATTAAGCATTGATTTTTCAATAATTTCTTGCTCTTGGTGCTTTATTCAAACAATTGAGAACCATCGTTAACTTGAAATCACTATTTATATCATCATGAATAAAAAAACCATCTTCCTGTTTAATATAATCAACTTCTTCGAGAACCCCATTCAGAGAATCTTACTGGACATCTGCAATGGAAAAAATGAAAATTATTTTTACTATAATAGAAAATAATAACTCTATTATTTATATCCTTTCAGTAGATGAAAATGGTTCATCAACATCAATAAAATCTATCATTGAGTAACCTTTTTACACTTGTCATGATCTGTTTTGAATCACTACATTTTCTTTATTCATCTTATTGTGAAACTCTTATTTAGTCTTGATGAAATTCTTATATATTATTCTTGAAGCAATATCCAATTTCTAATTCTACTCAATATAGTTAAGCCTTTCTTTTCTTTCCTTATCCCAATATTCATATCCAGCTACATCCTCATAATATTTAGGCTCTTCTGATTAGAAGAATAATTATTGTGGTAGAGTATTCAGCCTATTTTTCTTCACTACCATTGTATGATTACTAATTATGATCAATATATAGATTGTTGTTCTTCTCTTAAATATTTGTGCACATACTACTTTTTTAACATAATTTTTATTATCTGAATAATTTTATGAATCGGCCTCTGGAATTTAAACATCCTCTGATCATCATATCTCTTCATCACTATCCTCCTTATATTGATCATTTATTTTATAAATATTCTTATCATTATCTACTATAGTTACATAATTTCGATTAAAAACATTTCCCAACATCTTGTTAAAGCATTTATATTCTATTATTTTGATTTATTACACATAAAATGTCACTTTATATCCCTAAGATTCATACATCATATTTTTCTATTAATTGATAATGATGTAATTTCATCCAAAAACGTGATATTATATAAATGGCGTATTGTTTCCATAACATATCTCATATTGATTCATCTGTTATTTCAGAGATAATAATATTCTATTTGATCTGTATAATGATTTGATCCCTATTTTTTCCAAAAACAAATTGGAAGGTCATTTTAATTGTGAACCATTCGTTCCATGTTGTTGATAATTTGTTTTTTTCACTCAAATACTGCATTTTTGGGTAGTTCATATTACTGATAATGGGTGAATTGTCAAATTTTTTACAATATAATATTTCACTTAACTATTTTTGAACTCTTCTCCACTATCTATTATGATATTCTAGATTCTTGGACCTATGATCTTTCCAACTTCCCTATGATATGTTTTTATGAAAATAAAGACCTAATACATGAAAGTGCTGATATAAACCCATTCCACTATACTAAAATTTCCATTGAAGAAAACATTATTTCTCTACTAATCAATATATCATGGTGAATGACAAATTTTCACATCAATATTCACCATATAAATTACATTTTCTCATATCCCTTTTTCCCTCTTTGTTTTTCAAATGATATTACCTTGTTGAAAATCATCACACATATAAGAATAATCTCATGATAACTAAAGGGATCCTTATTGGAATCATATCTCACCAATTATTCCATGGATGTTTGGCTCATGTAACCAACAAGATTATTCCAAATCATCTTTTCTTCATCCATGGGTATGAATAACATAACATCTTCATCTCTCTCAAGCGAGATATTCACTTCGCCAAGATTTACATGAAAAAATGATTGCACCATATTTTTTCATTGATGGGACCTAATTTATATGAAATGAATATAGAATTTATTTTATTACATATTTATTGGAAACATATATGTTGTGACTAATACTATCAACTACCAATACATCTACACATCTCATGTCTATTTAGTCAAATATTACATTTACCTAAGACAATAATTTTCAATCCCTCTTCATACCAAATCTCACAGTAACTTCCTTGTAGTATTTGACTAATTTAACTATTTCCTTATGTAATATCATATGAGAGGTGCATAAAAAATTAATAATTCATATTCTAGTGATATATTATTCATTGAATGTATTGTCTTTAAACAATTCATGTTCTACTCTCTTATTTGTTATACATGATTTTGACATCATAAACATTATGTAATTAATATATTTATCTTTCACTAAGATTAATGTTCCATCATAATATTTCATGGGTGGAAATTTGTTTTACATTTTCACCCCATATGATGACACATTTCTCTTTTTCTTATAAAATTTTATAAAATCTTCTTCAGAAAAATTATTTGCATTGTTGAGTTCTAATATCATTCCTTGTTTTCGATTCCTCCACACTTGAAATAGTGACTATTAATTAATAATTGAGAATATTATATTATTTATGGATTCCTATCTTGGTCATGTTACAATCAATACCTTTTTTGTATTGAATATACATTTTTTGATTGTCCCTTCATTCCTAAAGAACAAACTCTAATGTGGAGTTCATTCATGTGTGTCATTACTGCACTAAACTTTTTCCATTAGGTCCTCTAAGTCATCTTCTTTTTATTAGTAACCAAATTAATTATAATCCTAAAATTTTGATCTTATACCCTAACTTAAAGAATTACTATATTCTATTTTTGGTAAATCTCCATACTTGGTAACTCATTATAATCAGTCATTTTCCATTCCTAACCCTGAATTGACTATTTCACTATAACTCTAAATTATACATTTACTTTTTATTTTTCTTTTTAATCATTCATTACTATAATCAAGTATTTATTGTTGTCATTAATAGGGAATCACATCCTAACAGCTTCCTCTCCATGTTCATTAATATGTTATATTTCATCAAGTCTAATATCAGTCAAAATTTCGATCTATCTTCTATGTTGTTTTATTTTGAGTTTGTACTCAATTTTCTTTTGTTGTTTTTTTGGAAATAAGGATTTAATCCTTTAAATTTAATCCTATAGAAAATTATGGTCTTATTCTATAGTTTCATATAAATTTTGGAATAATTAACCACCCGATTGGATTTTATTGTTTTGAATCTAAAATCATTTATCTTTTCAATCTCATCAACTATTTTAATTATAAGGTGAACAATTCCATCGAATTCTACTTCATCATTTTCATTGTATTCCATTTTCTGTTAATTTTTGAGAACTCCCACCATAGTATCTTCTTCATAATTCTTGTAGTCATCTAATTATTTTTTTCTCTGATTCGAATAAACAATCATATAATTTTGAAAATATATAATTTTTTAAAAAATTTCTCTTTGTACTCCTACTACATTTCAGAATTGCTTATTACTTCATCTCACGAATTTAATCATTTTTTTATAATCATATTGAAACAACATATGACACTTTACTGAAACATGTATAATATTATCACATTTAAATCATGAAACTGTATATTTCCCTTTCGATCTTCCTCCTCCTAATTTATATTTTAGGAGAGAAATTACTTGAAATCATTCAAATTTCCTTCATCTAGACTATATTCAATAATTATCATCTTCGTGGCCTTGAATGCCACTTCATTATACATCTAATTTTCCACAACATCATTATCATTATTACTCATCTCATAGGCAATAGATGTACTATGAATGGTTTCAATCATCAAATTATATTGATATCAATACTTCAATACAAAAAATTTTAGATTAAACTATGGTTATAGTTTTCTCAAGATGCACATAAGATTATTTATATCATAAATAATTTCTTTAATAACACTGATTTATTACATTAAAAGTTCAAATGGTAATAATAATTAATCAATATATTTTTAGGGTTCATTATCATATCATCATATTTTGTTCACAATACCTTTATATTTTCATATCATACTATAGAGTCATCCTTATAAATATTTAGAAGTAATTCCCACCTAGCAAGTGGTGAAATAATCGACATCACATTTTTACATATTTCATTGTATTGGGATAAACCTAAACAATTCATTAATTCCCCATAAGAATCCAATTATGTATGTTATAATTTTGATAAGAAAATTATATATATATCGGAAAAAATACCATGAATTGTTATTTTTAATACGCCCAAAACCAATAATCTAAATGAAGTGCCTTTTTTATTCATCAGTATATGAAAATTTTTCCAATCAAGGATTTTAATCCTTTTTATGTTTAAAGGATTATATTTATTAAAAATATAGGGAATAAATGGAATTCAAAATTTATCTATGATACCATTTTTTTAGCCATACTCGGTTAAATATCCTATGTGGGAAGAGTGAATTGCTATATTATAGATTAAAATAGTTATACATTTTTTGAATGTTTAATTGCAAACCAAAAAACATTTCCCTCCTTTTCTAATAGAAATATATGATTAGAAATTAAGTAATTCATGAATCAACACAATTTTCCATAGTTCTCCCTCATTGGGCTATGTCCTAGGAGAATACAACCATAATTCTCCAATGTACTAAATCCACTAATGGGAAGTTCCAAAATATAGTGTATCGGCAAAATGACATTTATTTATACGTTCACAACTATTACAATAGTTTCAGTTGGATCACTACATTCCCAACATTCAATCAATATCTATCATTTTATGGATCACTATTTTTGTAAAGGATTTCCTTTGGCTTATTTATTTTCATATTTATATTAAAATATTCAATAAATAGTTTATCAATATGTAGGTCGGAGTATTATTAATAATGAAAACATCATCTCTTATAGAAAGATTCTCTGTTGAAGTTATTCTTTCACCCATAAGATGATATCCATTTTTTTACACTATTACATTGAAGAAATTTAATTCATCAACTATTACATTAACATTGTCGACTTCCTTTCCTCCACTATGAAAAATTATCCATCCCCTTTCAAATGAGATGAATTTTGCATGATCCATGTTTCTATGCGTTGAATAGGTGCATTGTGGTTACTTTTTTCTTCATGGAACACCCATGCATTATGGATGTCAGATACCTATCGAACTACCTATTATATGTCATTCAATTTATTTTTTGGTATACTAATACCATAAAACCCTTTTATTAGACAATCCTCATGAATTGTCTCCTTTGAAGAGTTGATCCCCACAAACTGCTTTCCCCTTCACTGAATCCTCCCTCATGAAATACTTCGTACATCCCCGAAATCAGCCAATGGTGATTTTATCTTAGGAAATGTTATCTATGTAATCAATTCATTAGTTTTATTTATATAGGAAGACAAAACCCTAAAAACTCTCCATTCCAAATTACCCAACACTCAGATATGGTACATCTTTTATCGTGAACTCTTATACATTCTGTATACCGTTATAATCCTTTTTGACAGTCGATGTCAACCACAAAATAAAACATTTACGTCTCCTTAAATCACCACCACAATTCCAAAAAAAATTTCTAATTAATGATGAGTCTTACGCAAACATTTAACTTCAAATGAATGTCATTACTCTTACTATGCAGTTCGTGAATCCCAAATCACAGTCCACATAACACTTCATTGCAAAAAAATATACCTTTTTATACCTATTTGTTATTCATACCTTCTTCTAAATTTGTATAGTGAATTTGGGCTCATATATATTCTATAATATCTATGCATCATTGTCAAAAAATTGTTGTCAACAAACTAATTTTTAGATAACATTATATTTCCATAAAAAAACCTCTAAATTTTGTGGCCCTAAAAAATTGGCAAAAACAATGAAATTGTACCACTATAAAAGAATCTAAATTAGAAACACCAACCATACTAATTCCCATCCATCCAGATATTTCAATAAAAAATCATCCCAAAAACACTACAATGTTACTCTTAGGGTATTTCTCCACACATGGTGAACAGTGACTATCATCTTGAAAGGTGTAGTTCGGTAGTTGTGAAGAATAGGTCTAGAGATGGAGGATAGTGAAGAGGTAATTGGAAATGTTATTGGGGAGAATTACAAATATTTGGAAAATAGATCTTGTGGAGGTTCTGGTGAGCATAGTACAATGGACATGGGTGTGCTACCTTCTATGAGCATACTGGTGGATATTGTGAGAAATTTAGTGAGGACCTAAATGTTGTGATTCCCAGATGTTAGATGGAATGATCTGAATATGTAGATTTATGATTATTGTTTTTTCGTATAATGTCATGGGGGTGGGCTGGGGTAGAACATGAGAGCCGAAATGAAATTTCAAAGGGTTTTTTGGGAATCATATTATCATGGGAATTGTGAAGAATGTACCTACAACACTCCTAAAATTTTCTTGGTATATGATGGGCAATTTCCAGATAATACTTTAAGAGAAAGATCATGTTTTCTTAATTTCACGGGCCTTGTGTCATGACATCAACATACCATTTCCCATAAGGAAAATCTCTTTTTTATTTTCACATTATTCCAAAAAGCGTAACCAAGGGCCACACGTAATGATTGGGTTTAGTGAAATCACATTAATCCATGATGGGGAGTGATTCTTGAGTATCTATCTGTTTCATTAGATTCTAGTGCTATAATCTCATGGTGACCATAGATGATATGGGATCATGATGGCCATACTAACCACAAATCTCTTTGGCTACCAGTGGAATGATATTATGATTGGATTATGGAATAAGTCTAATGATGATGAGAAAGAAAATAAATGAAACATGGGTGATGAAATTGATAAGGAATGTAAATTTCGATGGTGCGGTGTTTGATGAGAGAATATAGGATAACGTTAGGTCTTTGGATGAGAGGGATTCATCTTGTGATTGTACTTATGGTGGAGGAATTGGATATCATAGTTAGTATTGAACCCAATTTCATGGTGATTTTTTATATTTTTATGGGATTATGGGAATTCCAGGTTTTAGACCTTTGGGTACTATGATTCCTTTTTTTTTTTTTTTTTTGAATTCGGGTATTCATTGTTTTTTTGTCGCTAGTTTTCCACATCTGTGTTTGGAAGTGCATCATGCGCCACATGTTTTATTTCATTTTTTCCATTGTTTTTTATTTTCATTAATAATTTTTAAGACTAATAATGATCATATCCTTATCCATCTAAATCAAGTTATATATTTCTAAAATAACTAAGATCCTATGAATAAAAATAGGTAATTAATATAATGATATTAAAAATTAATTATCATTTTATCTTTAACAACCCAAAAAGAAAATAGTGACATATCTTCAATAATATGAATATATTTTTGAAATTATAGGCATTTAAAAAACTCTTATATAATTATAATGATAGAAATACTATATTTTTTCAATTATGAAAATTCTGAAACATTTTCAAACTCTATGGAAAATGATAAATTTAATTAAATAATTTTAAATTTAATGAACGAAGAAACCATTGTGGGACAAGTAATAAAAATTTCTCAATTATTTAATGCATATGATACTAAATAATCCATAAATTTATGATAATGTTATAAGAATAATTTATATAAATTATTTTAATGGATTAATTTGGTTATTCTGGATGTTAAACACTTGTACCAACGAAGTCAAAGCTAGAGGAGAGACATTATTATCTCAATTTCAATTCCATGAAACAATATTCATATTTTTTACAAAATTAAATTTGATATGGTGTAATTACAAAAAAAATTATCATTAATTACAGAAGAAATATTTTATATCATGATATTTGATGGTTCATATTATGATCTCCCTTTGATACTCCTTTACTTCACTCATTACTCAACTCATAATGGACTTTTTGATAACATTTTATTCATCTGGGTAATCAAATTTATTCCATAACTATGAAATAATAATTTCATTTTACTCTACCATTTATTATATTATATTTTTTTCATGTTAATTAAAACAAAATGTCAAAAATATATTCTATAATGTATTTAATTCTATTTAAAGAAATAGGAATTTATTAACGATAATTTATATCCTTTTATTGGATATTTTAATTTATATAAATCGGAGTTATAATGATTAACTATTTTTTCCAACACACAATTTATTTTATGTGTTCTATTATAATTATCAATTAATTTCTATGAAATATAATAATAATAATAATATGTTCATTTTAGAGATGGGTTAGTTTTAAATTTATTTACAAAGAAATTATATATAATATATTATTTAATTTATAACAAAATAATTCTATTTCAAAAGATTAATAATTCTTTTCCTAATGTGGAAAACTATTCATTTATTAATGATTTTTTTATAAAATTGATATTCCCGTTATTATGATAAAATACTAATGTTATGTTTTCTAATTAATAAATAATCATATTTCAAACCAATTATTATTATTTTAATCATTTACACTATATTTCATATTATTATTATTATTTCATTTCATTGATGAAATATTTAAAATATATTTAAAATAGTTTTTTAATGACCTCTTTTCATATCATGGAAATAGATTTTTTATGTTACATATAGGTTTTTTCTTTACTACCAAATTTAAAATTATTTATTAGAATTAATTTTACATTTTATTTCCATTTTCATCTAAAACACTAATAGTTAATTATCCTTAAGAGTTATGTTAATGATTTACCCATTAAATTATATTAGAAATTTATAGATTTTACCGTTCCATGTTAAATAGGGTTATGTTATCTATCAGTAACCCTCTCCCATATAACATTATTATTCTCCTCCGTGCCCAGTTTTCTGAAAACCTGTGGATATATTATGTATCATTTAAACTATATCTATATTATTTTTCCACATTTTAAAAAATAATATACCTAATATATATATTTTCAATTTCAAGGGATTGTTTGAAGAATTGTATTCCATTATGTAACTAAGTAAATATTTATATTCTATAAATTTATTTTTTCAGTAATGATTTCCAATGACAACAATGATATTTTCATTATGTATTTCTATATTTACTCATAACACTAATATGATGAATTTATTATATTTATTTAGTGTTAGGTGAGATGAAAAATTATATATCCCCTCAATAAATCAATCAGGGTCAATAGAAAAATGCAATGATATATGAAATATTCCATAACAATTTATGTAATGAGACATCACCAGCAAGATTAAGATTTCCAATATTATGAACTCCTTAAATATCAATTTTGTTATTATTTTTCATTAAATCATTTTATTTTTATATTTTCTAAGGGTATGGTCTGCAACCATGTTAATATTTTTATCATATATATAATTAATATTTATTTCTACCATATTTATCATTGCTTATTTATTCCATAATAGATTCCACCGTACATTATCCCTCACTATGAACAATAGGTCACACTTCAGATATTTCAAACTCCCCTGGTAAAACAGAAGTGTATAATATAAGATATTTCATTATGAGAAGCATGTGTCGAGAAATTTTTGGTATATCTTGAAGGAATATTTTAATGTAATGAATTCATAGTTTAGGGGGATAAATGTTCATTTTATGAGATATATATTTTTCTAGTCAATTTTTATTACAAAATCTATTTAAACTCAAAACCTATATATTCTTAGTAAAATATGATACTAAATATATTTTCATTATGTTATAATTATATATAGTTATTTTTGGGTGACATTAGTATTTATCAAATAAAACATTTCAACTATATGATTCTAGCACCAGATAAGGGAGTGTGAGTCTGAGTTGTCAAATCTAGTTATCATCCTTATCAAATAACATATTCTCTCTATTCATCCACATTTTAGTGTAATATTCTTAAATGTAGGATGATATAAACACCTCAACATGAGGGTTATATTCATAACCAATCTAAAATCATAGTATTAATACAATCCTATTATAAATAACAGTTTATCAATACGAGGATAATAATTTTTCATACACTAATTAATATCTAAATATAGTTATTTAAATCATTCATATTCATTGATCCTTCTCTTTTGGGATGAACAATAGAAAAGAATGAAAATCAACTACAATCCCCCACCCACCCTATTTGGAACTATATATATGAATATCATCCAGTAATTCTCTCTATTTGATTAATCCTAATAATATATATTTTTCTTCATCCTATAATGAATATATATATGTTATTTTTCTATATCCTAATAATATCTAAAACTGTAATTTAATTTTTTTAGAAAAATTATTATTCTATTAAATAAAAAATTTACATTCATTATGTACCACACATTTAATTATTGTCATAACCATCCAATTACACTGACTCATATTTCTAAATTTGAAGCCACGTCATATTTATTATAATCCTTGATAAAATATACCAGGTATATAATAGAAAACCTTTTCGTGAGATGACTTACTACCTTTGAGCTGAAAATATGTTGTCATAATCTAACCACAACATAATATAATTCTTTCAGGGTTGATATGTATTCAAAAATCATATCCAATTAATCTACCCAATATCTTATAATGAAATTAATTTAATATCAAAGAATAATCCTATAGCACTTCTGAATAATAAATTTTTTAGGGGATGATAAATATTTTAATAACAAAAATCCATCGGTAATAATACTATTATACATTATTTTATAATCGCTTCCTCCAATATATAGACTCTACGTACAAAAAATGACCACATTTTCTCTTTTTAAGTTGTAACATGAACATTATATATTGTGTGAGCCACACTAAATAAGAAATACAACTAAAATAATGCAATTTACCTTCTAGAAATATCTTTATAATACCATTAGTGACTAACTATTAAATAATTATTTATTATCTACAAAAACCAAAATAGTATTTTGAATGTTCTCATTGGGGTTCATGTCATTCTCATTGTGTGATATTTTTTAGAATAAATATTATATATCAGCTCAATTATATTATATATAAAAAACCCATTATATATGGAATTTTTCATTTTATATCAACTTCAATCATAAAATTTATCATTGTGCGCATGTTGTGACACACAAATACCTCACATACCAATATTTCTCAATTCTATTCAAATAAACAAACATACATACCATTTGGATTTATTATGTGAAAATGAATATTCAAAAAACTATTAATATTTTATGAACATTACTCATTATATGATTTCATATCCCTTAGGGTGATTTTTTTTTCTGGTAAAATCATTCACTATCCATTTACAAATAACATTATCAATGATTCTACTTCTTTCACAACCAAATTAATCCCATATAACTATGTTACAAACATAATAATTATTATTTATGATAGATTATATAATCAACATACCCCACATTCCAAAACACCGGCATATAAATATACCAAGGAATTCCATTTATATAAACCAAAATATAGACAACGTTTTTTTCATAAACTATTTTCATTAATCCCATCGCAAATACTATACGTAAAACTATCCTCTATTATCATTATTTAGGGATTGTTATGATATATATCTATCAAAATCGTTTTTCTACAATTTTTCATATAATTTATTGAAATGAACTAAAAAATATTATTTTATATTATTATAGAAGTGATATTATAGATTTATATTATTATAAAAAAACATTAAATAAAAAAATGTAATTAAAAATTTACATTGGTGATTGGAATTTATAATTTTTGTATTTTCAAAAGTAATTGATAAATATATAGAATTACCTGATACATACATTGATGAATTCAATCCTTCTCAAAACAAGAACATTATTATTTAATTTTTCATCCCACCATTATGGGACAAAATTCTACAAAATGTGTTGGAAAAGTAAGAATAGTTTATTTGGTTTTGGATTTAATTAAATATTCATGTCAGATTTTTATTTTATGTGAGTATATCATAATCCCCTAATTCATGACATTGAGTTCCATTTCCACAAATATTGATTCTATAATGTGTATTTAAGTATTGAATTTCAAATTTAATAAAAATGGGTTGTGATTCACCATATATAATAAATTTTTAGATATATTTTGAGATATTTTATGTATTTTACATTTTAATTTAACTATTTAAATGATTTTAACAAAACTATGATAAATAATTTTTTTATCCTTTCTAATATATTTTTTTCCAAAAATATAAATTGACGTATTATATTGTTTTCCGTTATCATTAAAAAAATAATTCAATGTTATTTCATTCAATTTTTAAAAGCGAAAAAAGAGTATAAGAAAATACTAAGATTTTTTTAAGAGACTCTATTTATTCTACATTAAATTATTCTATGCTAAATTCTAATAAATTATTAAAAATATCATGAAAATTAATAGATTTATTTATATATAATAAAATTATAAATTATTTACTCTAAATATTATAAATTCAGGCTTTAAATGAAAATAGATGATATATAAAAAATATTTTTTAAAATATTATTAATTTGACTTTTAATTAGGACATATATGTTCCATATAATTAATTTGATAAATAGTATATGTTATTTAGTTATTTTATCAAAAAATTATTGAAAATTTCGTCCCTATTTCATGAATGAATACTCTTAGATTAATAAATTCAGTTAACAAAACCTCATATACAAATATAATTTTAAAAAGTAATATGTTTTTTTATAAATGAAATAAAATATTTTATTTTATTCCAATGTTATTAATTTTATGAAAATTAAATTTCAATTATTTTTTTTATCACAATATTCACATATATTTATAAAATATTTAATATTCCAATTCACTTTTCTTATACATAATAACATTGAAAATATTTCCCTATACATAATGACTATAAAATATGAATATTTACATTTTTCATTCCAATATATTACCACACATTGTTACTTTAAATTAATTCATCCACATTTCTTATTTCTCTAAAAAAATATTATTATATTTTTATTTTATCTATATTTCTATAGTGGTTATTATTTTTTTATAATTAATGAAAAATGATAAGAAATATGATGTCATGTTCAAGGTATTTTAATAATTTCCACTATGATGTTTCTTATTATGATCATAAAATGTATTAATGTTTATAATATATATACATATTTTATGATAATAATGTATATTTTATTGTTTTATTCCGTGAAGTATTTGAAACAAGTATTACAACATATAAGGGGAGTAAAAATAAGTGATGTTACATTAGATATTTTATGTAATTTTTTCACTTCAAATATTAGTACACATTTTTAAAAATGAGGGAATATTTTCCCCATTTTATATTTGGGCTTCATCATTAATTCCTCAAAATAATTATTTATTTTTATAATTTAATAATATATGGGTGATATAACTACATAACATCTTATTTAACTGATCTAATATTTGTACCAGTTTTTCCTCATAATATATATTATTCTCTAGTTGTATATATTTTGTTTCAACTAATTGTAATTTATCTATTATGTACTTCAAAAATAGTTACATACGAAACACATCAAGCACTTGGTAGAGGTTTGGTGTGATAACAAGGTTATATGTTATTTTCCCCATGAGATTGATGGTTTTATAGGGGCTGGTGTATCTACGGATCAACATTACATTCATCTTGTACCATTTAACCCTATTAGTAGTGATATCCGAATGAATATCTTATCCTCAACTTCAATCCCCAAAAATCACCAATGGTAATAATTAGAGATCATATGACAAAATTTCATATTTTCATATACTAATGAATACAATGAATAATATTTGAACTATGTTAACAAATATTTTATTCTCATTGAATAAATCATTATGTTAGCATATTGAAGTTACACACATATAACCATTCAAAAACATAATATTCAGTTTTTACGCTATTGTAGAAACTATTATTGTATATGAACACTACCATAGTATCTTTTTTATCCCAATCAACATAGAAAATCATTGAATATGATATATGAATAGTTTGAATGGGCCACTTATATTAAAAAATAGATTTAGGATGAAAATGTATTTTAAGGATCAACACTATATCTAATGATTTAGTTAAACTATTATTAAACATCAAGATAATCCTTAGATCAAGATAAACTATATAACAAAATTTCCTCATGTTGAATTACTAGTAATAGTGGTAAATTCACCCATGTACCACTATGATCCAATAATATCGATTTTGAACTACATATCCTCTATATGATCCCTGAAACAGAATGGATTGTCCAACCTAATGGCGTCCATATACATTCCCATTATAACACCCTGAAATATAAAAGGGTAGAAATAGATGGATACAATATAATTTACTAAAACAAAACACATCCCAGCTATGAACTATGAGTTATCATGTTGATCAAAAGGTCCACCAATAATTACCAACGTCATCTGAAAAGAAATAAGAATCTATGTGGAAGGGCCTACTCCACACTATTTCACACCATGTTTGAGGAATCCACACCTCTTATATAGGACCAGTGTACCCTCACTAGATTATGTGGGGATACTCTCTCTCCTAACATATTCACCCCACTACCATTGTAGTGACATACCCTATGGGAGACCTTCCCCTCATAAACTCTTCATGATATGGATGTACCACCCTATATATCAAGTACATGCACTGTTCGTTATTATAGTTAGTAACAAAACTACCAATGAAATTATCATGGGAGTCCTATACCTTAGTGAAATATGGGATTACTAATGCAATAATCACTCTAACAATTCTTCCATGATAAATGACATCATCAAGAAATTCACAAAGAAGCATCACATAAATAACACCTAAAATACCCTATCATCTTCCATAGTGATGGCTTCCATCATTATCCATGTGAAGAATTTCTATGGATATGGAACTAATTATCCAAAATCTGAGTCCTAAAAAAAGAGATAAAAGAGGTGAACATCCTTGAGAGAAGTGAATCACATTAACCTAGAGTCACATAGCATATAACCTTACCAGGAAACATGGTCATTTCATCTATTTCACACATTTTTGTTTACTATGTGGTAATAATGAAAATTTATTGGTACTAAAATTAATTTTATAACTGATCGAGGCATGCCCATGTCTTCTGTGTCTTACCCATTTAAATCTAGTCATTACCATGCACATCTAGTAATGTACTTGTAGTTCATGTCATTAATGTGTACATGACCATGAATGAGTACTATATCACACATATGTACTCGTAGTAATTAATTTTTTTATGGTAATTCTTTCACCTTTGTACTACCAGATCACACTCCATGACACTAGTAGAGTGTCACAAAATGTGTATGTTATTTATCAGGGAATGTGACCTTTATCTCAAAATTAAACCAGAATCCCTATATACGGGGATCTAAAAATTGTGTGAACAAGGACTATACACCATGTATTCATGTTATTCCAAAAGACAACCCATATAGTATCTATGATTTTCACCTATACCACTATAACCACTATTTTCTTCACAATTTGGAATAGTGTATCAAACATGGGGAAATGATGACATAATCTGTTGCTAGTGGTTGGATTTTAGCCACTAAAACACCACATTTCTCGTCACATGATCTCATACCAGATTCATATTCTATTGATGATGAACACGGACCCCAATCCATGTATTCATCATTCCAAACACCCAAATCATAATGATTTATCAAACATATCACCATCTAGTTCATCATCTGTAAAATTATATAAAATATAGTGAGTTTGATTGTGCTAGAACCAAGAATAAAAAGAAAAACACAAAATCTCATGGGACGATGGGGAATAATTTAAGGAAGGGTTGTTATAAATGAATATAAACAAGGTGATACTATCATTACCCAAGAGTTATTATCCATTATTTATAGAATTTTGACATCTAAGAGTGTGATAAGGTTAAATAAAATAATATAATTAAATCAATTTTATCAAAAGAAGAAGGTATCATGATTTGATCAATAAAGATCATGTTTATTAGAAATTAAATACAATATAGAAATAACAATTATGGAGTAAATCCAAAAAAATAACAATCCCTAACATGATAAAGGAACAATATTTTGTTGAGAGATAATTCACCAGTGATAATTAATACAAGTTGGGTTCACTATCTTCCTCCTAATCTACCTTTTTAAAATCATTAGAATTCAATTATTTATATCATCAAATTGTAAATTTTACATCTCCTCTCCAATCCTCAAAATGTTATGTGTCAATCCCTGGAAAAATATCAAAACATATTATTTATGGGGGAAGGATTGGATAAGGGTATTTTAATGAATTAATTATTTAAATTAATCATGTCCCATAATTTATCCTCCAATAGATTCCTCAAACAATAATTTATATTTGATAAATATTATTTTTTCCATATGGTACACCATGAATTGATGATTTAGCCATTTTATTTTTTTCCAATCAATGGTCTATATCAAAAGATTAACCATTATATCTATAATTATGAATTCATTTTTAATAAAATATATTAAAATTTATAATATATCTACTCTATGAATATGAACATCTTGATAATATAGTTCTGGACTCTAAAAATATTTCTATATGTATTCCAATTACTCAAATAAACAAAAAACACACAACTTTCACTCAAAGTGACTTCAAGTATTTTCATCACAATATAAAAATCTTTCTCATACATGTTAGGGTACTAAGATCATAATTATGTTTCCCACTTCCATGATCTATTTTGAAGATTCATGTGTAGTCAACAAACTTACACCCAAGGGAATCAAATCTACATGAAGGGTCTTCTCCTGATATCTCCCAAAATTCACCAGGAACCCTGAAAAGGTAACTCTACCCAAAGCTTCCATCTCACTCGATTCTACTTCATAAAAAAATAATGCACATATCTCTATAAATATAACATGTTGAAACATCAATCATCAGGTATAATTGCATTCATAGTTTCAAAGGTAATGTCACCTCACATGCCCATCATAGTAACACGAAATTGATGTATAAACCACAATAATATACTTTTACCATTTCCATAACTGTATAATCTTAATCAAGGTGAAATCTCTTAGAATGAAATATCACCTCACTGAAAACAAAAGGAAACCATCTCCAGTCCACATATAACCATGGACTTATAGGGTAGTCCACATCAACCACTGGATGTAATTAACCATTCATAACCATCACTAGAACAAAATCCTGGCCCACAAATGGTATTTCTCACATGTTCTAAAAACTAAATATGTAGACCACAATGGTTTCCACAAAGGACCAAAAATGATGCTACATTAATGTTGCATCAGTGAATTCATGGTACTAAAAATCAAATTATTCTATATCATTCATCTAGATATATCCTATAATCAACTTTTGAATAAGATGGATTTTCATTAAACCAGCTTTATTCATCCTCCATGGCCATCTATCAAGGGAATAAACCCTCTTATCAACTGAATGTGAGTCCTAAATGCCTCCTAAAACCTCTCAATAATCATGTCTCTATGTAAGAATCATGATTTGAAACAATATTCATTGTAATTACATGTATTATATCTACCTCAAATGCACATAAGTATCCCAAATTCTCAAAAATTATCTTCCTTAAGATGGTTAGGAACTGGGGTAACACATCCAATAAATCATTAATCACTCAGATAGTATCGCGACCTCTTCGTGATCATGGACATCATGTTCATTAAAACGAACAAGAAACCACTCCATTTCTACATCCCTTTAAGAACCCCAATATCCACCGATTTTTAGATGATAAATGAAGCGATAAACTCTACAATATAAAATAACATACCTGTTCACCCCACTTGATGCTAAAGGATCCTAATAAATCCTCCATTAGAATAGATGTACTAAAAATGGAATAAAACATCCTCATTATCACATATAATATCATTTATATTGTCATGTTACATCCTTGAACAAGGATATTGTTCTCTTCACCTTGAAAAACTCATCAGGGTTAGGTTAAGTGGTTATATGGTCATAAAAGATCACAAAAAAAATAATCTCCAATCTGATTCTCTATATAAATTTTCAATGAAATTGTGGCATAAAACATCAATTATAGGTGTGATTCTTCATCCTCACCCTTTAGTAATAATAATGAATTGGAGGACTACTTAATTACTCCCCGTATGTTTTTTTAGATGGAAAACATTCTAGTGAGAATCTGCTACCAGGACACACCCTTGGGGGGTCTCAAGAAAGAACTATCTCATCCTTTGATGAGTCCACTTCAACTACCATGTCCTGAAATACATATCACGTGATTTTTTCCTCTCAAGTCCAAAATAAACCGTAAGAGATATATTTATTAATACGTTGAAGTAGATGAATATCATGAACCATCATTAACTATATCATTTCCTTGGCCTCTAATATTGAGTACATAAGTATTACATCACATAATATAAATATGAATCAATACAAGGTGGGTTAAATATCTGGTCCATAAGTCTCATGTACTCTATTTGATCATTCCAAATTCTAGTGAAATATTCCCACAATTATATATAAACCATAATATCTTTAAAAATCCACAATCTGTACATCCTCTTCTTAAAGATGGATATGATGATAACATTCTTAGGTTCCAATCCCTAGGAACCGCTTCACTATGGACCATAAATAAAATAAGTCCTCAATTCATGAAGTGGATAATAATAATTTATAGTTTCCTAGATCAATAGATATAAATCCAAAACAAAAAAATTAATCTTCTATCCACTTTAAGGACGAAAAAACATTGGGATTCCAAGGTGAACACACAAAGTCTAACAAACACTGGCTCTATAAACGCCCCTACTAATCCTCTGGCACTCACATCTATATTGGTATATCTGATATATTGTTATTTATATCATTTCATCTCTAGTGAGTGTTCATAAAGATCACAACTCTCTATGGAGACGTAATACAAAAACATCCTTATGAAATTTTTCATTGCACCTCCCTTATAAAAATTTAACATTAAGACCATAACATCATATAATCAATTATTCAATCTAGCTAACAGATAATAAATATGTTACATCCTCATGATCATGAAATCATCTATCTCTTCTATGTATTGCATATCGCCAATAAATGGTATGTATTTCCCAATAAATAATGTACACAACAACCCAAGGTGGTAGTAGAAAATTAGGATTGGGAATTAGGATACAAGTTCTTACCATTGAAAAATATCATAGTGTCTCACATATAGCTATAGAAGTGTTCCCCATGATACTCCATCTCACTCCTCTAAATTCCATGTCATACACTTAGTAATGTTGTGATCACAAATCCTCCTACATAAAGCCTTATAGAATAAGAATGAAGTTAAAAATACACAATAGGTATTCCTATGGATCCAATAGTGGCTATTTCAAAGGATAATTTTCTTGAAACTATGCACCAAAAATTATCCTATAGTAGAGAATAAATAGTTCGTACCTCAATTACACATGGATTCTTAGGTTTACAAAATGATATTACTTGATTTGTTATTTACCCTATCCCACTAGTTGATCCTATCAAGGGTTTTCAATGACATCATAGTACATCAAAATGACCACATATATTTTATTCAAAGAAACTAATCCACCGCATGGTAAAACTATACACATCTGGTGAAACTTATGTTCCAACATTCCTTTAGATATCATCCAATTAAAGGGATTTGGTGGGGGAAGTGTATATATTACTTTTTCTTCAGAAGACACGTCAAGATCACTATCTTGGGGATCTATGGATTACCCTAACACAATGGATATGAGTCACTACATTTTATGAAATCAAGAGGGGTCCTATAAAAATTGAAATTCTTACTAAAACATCATTTTAGTCCACTACTAATTAATAAGGTGGTCTATATCCACAAAAAATTATAATTGACTATATCGAGTAGTCAAAATGTGAAATTAACAAAGTTGATTCGTCAATAAGTACCACTAAAACTAAATAATACTCCATGATGATGACTAGTAAGAACCCTAACCATCTACAATGTTGGGGTGTGTAAAATAAGGAAAATTTGGACCACAACCTTGATTCAATCCTCCACTATCTAAGGGTTTCGATCACAAGAAAACACAATCAATACATTTTTTCAGGAACATGAAAAATAAACCAACAAATTTTTGATTCCTTATCCTACAAGGATAGAGCCATCGAATACACAACATACAGGTAACAAAATTTCTAGAACACAAGATTTTGTTCGATATATTTCTCAACAACTTGAAGACCAACTCTATTCCCCAGGAGGAAACACCACTTAATCGTGTTCCTAAACATAGGCCTCATTTTTCAACTAGTAGTTGTCTTGGAACATTCATGAAATTATTGATATATTTCACTTTAAAGGATTATTGAAAATTATCAAGATGTACAATGGCCAATGAACATATCTATAGTGTTAAATCAAGAATGATATTCCAATGAATCAATACAATATAATTCTTGTACAATTTCATCACTATAACTAATTTCATTGTATTGCTACACAAAAATATGTTGTGGGAGCCAAGGTGTATGGATATCAAGTCCACTACATCAACACATGATTTTCAATCCTGAAAGCCACAATTAAGAAAATTAAATAATATTTAGATATTTGATAATCCATTCCTCATCAGGTGTAAAAAAAATTTCTACCATAAAGGATGAACTATTATAATAAAATTTGTATATATCATGAACCATATGGGACATCTTGTCTAGTAGAAAAAGGAGTATGAAAACCCCATGCTCATCACTAATAGGTACAAAGCTGGAAGAAAGCTCTAATAAGTATTAACTATTATGGGAGGTCTTTAGATAATGATCTTGTATTGACATACCCATCTATATCAGAAAAAATGTGATGATTAATAATAATTTACTTGTACATCTAGATAATAACCGTATGTGAAATAAACCATTTGCAAAAATATAATATAAATATATTTTAAATCCAATGTGCAGTGGTTAAAATTACATTACCAACATCAAATTAATTCAAAACCCAGAAAATAACTAAAAATGTGGAAAAATAAAAGTGCATGACTCATAATCTACATGTTCGTCCACCGAATGTGATGAAAACACCGATGAACCACCATGATCAACCAATTACAATATTGATTTTCCTATCTTTTTTATCAGACAAGAAACATTTGATAAAATCCTGTATATGGGAGGGTATATAACTAAGGAGTACAAAACTGTTAAAACCAAAAAATTAATAATGTATTAATAAAACATATATAAAATCTAATTTAAAATTCCTTCCAATAATATGTATAAAAATCCATAATAAACCATGTAATCTAAACTAAAATCCCAAAAAATAAAAAATAGGTATCTCCAACTCCATAACTCATCTACGGATAATGATTTTTCATGCATCTCAATTGTTCTATGTCACATGCTCGGTATCATTCATAATCATAAAATAATATCTATGGAGGGTTCGTCTCTTATACGTTGAACTCCACATAGGAGGAATGTAAAAATATTTTTGGGAACCATTTTAATTTCTCCTATATATTTTTTAGGGGATAACACCTCCCCACTTCAGTTCAAAGATGTTGTAAACACAACCCCAATATGGAACCCACTCCAAATTGGAGCTCATAGATAGGGGAATACCACGACATAGATTGAGGATCCAAACAATAGAAACCCACAATATTCAAAACATTAACATACCATAACTTTTTTCTTAATACTTAAAAAATATACAAAGAGACACCCAATGATCGTAGTTGGTATAGATCCTTTGGAAATATGGAAGCATATGAACTGTAACATATGTGTGTTATATCATATCCCACAAGGTTCTTATTGACTATAGTCCTTATTATACATATAAAACATAGTACGAATCATTATAACCTATTGGAAATGAAACATAAAATGGGTGAGAGAAAATTATTAGTAAGGGTAAACATAGAAGACATGTATGAATAATCCTGAGCATAAGTGAAAGTGAATGTGGTCAAGAAAATAGAAGATTATATGCTGTATATAAAATATCATAACAAAGATCATGGTATAATGAGTCATAGTACAAAAGAAATGAATCATAATAAAATAGTAAAAATAAATGATGAAATAATAACATAGGAATAAAACATATGAATGTTTTATTCACATAAGATTATAATGATTTCTACAGTAACCAATGCATCGCTTCCAATACCAACTTAGTAGTATGGGTTCAGTCCCCATACAATCATATTAGTCATGGTTTACTCCCATTTCCATCATAGTAGAATGAGTACAAACCTAATAACTTCTTAGTAGTAAGGGTTCTCTCCCATGGACATCATTGTTGTTAAGGTTCACTCCCATGTTTTTCATAGTTTATCTAATTGAATATAAAACATTATCTATTGCATTGGAGAGAGAAATAGGTCCCAGCCATCACATAATGAAATCATAAATACATGTGCCACAATATGATAAATATAAATATAATAACTATTTAATTGAATTGGGTATCATAAACATGTAAATATATCACAACCATTGGAAAAATTATAGGTTTCATAAACGTTTCATGAAAACCAAAACCCATGAATGAGTAATGGGTTTCATATACATGTTACCCATGAAGGAGAAATGGATTTCGTAAATACGATGACATTAAGTAGAAACAATTATTAAAAATTGTTTAATGGAACATTTATATTGGCATGAGTAACATTATTATATGTTATCCTTCTAGAAATTAATTTTGAAATACCTTTAAAAAATAATGAGGATTATATCCTTTCTGGTTTTTTAAAAGTTTTTTGTAGAAAATATTATTTAAAAATAATTTTATTTAAAATTACCTTGAAACATATAAATATGGAATGAATTAATTTGGAAATACTTTTATGTTTAAATCTAATAAAATATGCTTCCCAAAAATTTAAATATGTTTTTTATAAATAACATTGAAGACATATAAAAATAGATATAAAAGTTTTTGAAAACTATTGTACTTGAAAACATATTAAATAATATTGTTGACATTTTTAAAAATATTTTTGATGAAAAAATATAAAATAATATTGATTATATTTTTAAAACCATTTTCTTTGAAAATATATTTTTTTAAAAAATTGTTAATGGTTATCTATTTAAAATTGAAAAGTGTTCTTTGATGAAATGATTGTAGATAAATCTGTAGATGTCATACCAGTTCAAAAGAACATTCCTATTTTCATGGTAAAAATATTTAAATGTTCCTTGTCTGGAATGGAACAATTAGATCTCATTTAATATATTGGTAAAATACAAAAGGTTAAAATTTATTTTAAATCATATAGGATTATGGTAGAGTATTCATGTAATTGATTTTTAGAAAACATTGATTTCTGATCGATGAAAGGGTAATGCTGGGCTTTCCTAAAATGACTTTCTCAACAATATTAAGTACCAACTAGTTTAATATGTTACCAATATATGATAACATCATGAAATAACAGAGTATAAGTAATATTGGGAATATTATTGAAATATTGATCACAATATATCATTACTGGAATCATAGACATATCCAATCTCTAAAAGTAATGAGACTGTCTCAATAAACTATTATAACAAGGTATCTTGGGTTTATACTCTCCATATAAAGAAAATAAAATAAAAAATTATATAATATAATGAAATTATTTATATTCCTGATATTTCATGAAAATATGGAAATTTATGCACCTCAAAAAATAGTTTTGGTGCATAACAAATCAGGAGTCTCAAAAAAGGAAAATTGAAAAAACAAATTTTTCAATTTTGGTAACATTTGAATGTTAAACCCCGTAAAAGGAGGATTATAAAATGTGAATATGAATAACCTTAAATTAAATTATAATATAATAAAATTATGTTATTATAATACACAACAAAAAATTAATCTTTGTTGAACATAACTTGTATGTCATAGAAATTAAATGTGATTTAAAATCCCCTTACCTTATGTCCTGACTCTCTCTGTACTCATACAAGAATAATGTATAATAAGTATAATTTAAATATTTTAAATAATCATATTATTATACATAATAATATATATGGTTTTATTAGGACCTTAAATTACATTCTTATTAACGATCCTATGTTAACATTTCACTTTGGGTAATATTCAATTTATTCTTCAGATGTGTTTTAATTTGTGATATCATTGGTCCTTATACTTATATCATGATTACATATTATATATAATAATATAAATTTAATATATATCAGTAATATGTATACTATAATTATATATATAATAATGAAGTACGAAATGAAATACACCTTTCATTGAGACCGTAAGACGTAGGTACGCATGAAAATTGTTTCTGTTTTTATTATAATATTGAAAGCCATTTTGTAAAGGAAAAAAGTATATATATGAATGTGTATGGATTTAAATATCATTATTATGTTATAATTTTTATATCATACATAACATATATTTTCACTAAACCCATCCTTAATACATATCATGTGGTTTGTGGATGAATCACATCGCTATGAGGGGTGGTGGTCCACACTTCCTGAAATTAGATTATCGTACTAACACCAAATGAAAAATAATATAATGATTGTTTTAAAAGGAATAAATAATCTTGAAGAAATTTTAAATATAATATATGACTTATATAAATAGAATTTCATCATAATGGAAATCATTATTGGTGGTAAAATGAAATAATGACAAACCTTGTTTCGTGGGGAAATAGTTTATCGTACATAGAAACAATATGTTTGATATCCATTATATGGAGGTGTGTGTAGGTTTAGATTTAAATAATTGAATAAAAAATCATATTATATAGATTAAAATAGTTTTTTTTACAAAATTAATTTAATAAATATATTTTTGGTGGTGAAAAGAGAATATAAAATAAATGGGCTTAAGAGAAGACGTTTGTAACGCCCCGACCCCAGCTACCTAGAGTCGGTGCATTACGTCGTAACATTGGCATGATCACAAAAGTTCAAGTCTCGAAAGACCAATTATTTTAGTAGCCTTGGAAACACTAGATACATTCATAAATGTTACATTACATCATAAAGTGAAAAACTAATAACAAATTCTTCATAGTCCACACTCATATCCTCTTCTGACTATCCATGCAGGTCATTCATAAAATACTTCTTCACATCCTGGAAAATATTAAAACATTGAAAGGGGTGAGCTCAGATGCTCAGTAAGGATAACAATATAGCGGAATCTTTCATCAATAAAAATAAACATTTAAGGCAATGTATAACTAAAACAAAAGCCTTTTAAACATGAACTTCAACATAATATGGCAAAAGTAAAATGAGATAATCCCATTCAATTCTTCACGTAGATATTCTACTGGTCGAATAATCACATGAAATATCAATAACCACTTTCATAATGATGGAATGCATAATGCCAGACATTCTAAAACATTTTGTCAAGGCCTCGGCCAAGACGTCTAAAATGATTAAGGCCTCGGCCAAAACCATAAATCAAATTGTGAAAGGGCCTCGGCCAATTCCACGTCTAGTTGTCTCATGAGACCGACTGATGCATCGAGGAGCTATAGCGAGCTCCACCCGTCACTTATTAAGTCGAATGCATTCCTTATATGAAAAATGGTATATAAACATTTAGGAATACAATTTTTTTTAAATAACATTTGAAATTAATTGTGGTATCAAAATACCAGTTTAATTTTTAGAAGATACTTACATTTAAAATTGATCAAATATACTCCAGTGTTTTTCTGAAAACATTATGCAAGCTTCTGAAAACAAAATAACTAATTCTGAGACTGCTTGATGAATTGCTGGACATGATGGGTCCATTCCCAATCCCTTCCTGTCTACCACACTCGAGAGTTAGGATTTCTAAAAACATTTTTAAGCTTGGGTTAAATACGTATACATTTTCACTGGATTTTCAAACATTTGAGAGAAATATCTCTCTTTTTTTTAAATCATTTAAAAACAGTTATGGCTTGTAGAGGAAGCCAGAACTCAAATAATGGTCACGGCGACGGAGAAGTCATTGTCGCCGCATATGTATGGAAAGAAAAACATTCCCTTTTTGTCGTTTAGTAAAACGCTTCGTATAAAAAAGTTTCATTTTGAATAAACGTAAAAGTCAAAGGGGTTTATACACCGTATAAAAGAAAGTTGTGTATAAAACCAAATATGCCTCAATGAAAGGAGATTGATACAAAGTCCTTACAAAGATCATTTTTAAAATAAAATAGATCTATTATGTGTATTCACTATAAGTACACATAAAGAAAGTACAAATACAAGATAGTACATAATAATATCATGACATAATTTGAAAGTAGGAGATTAACCCAAAGAATGGAAATTTGGTTAAGAAATTCCCTTACCTCGTGTCTGACTTGACTCAACCGTTCTTTAACCACATGAATAATAAACTAGTGTTAATATATACCTTATTAAGAACCATTTTCAATTTAATTATCCTTTTTATATAACTTATTACAATGTTATGAACATTATGTAATTATTTATGTTAATAACGGTCGTTTTGTCGATCTTTGGTACATGAGTCAACAATAAACTTCTTATAATTACAAGTTGTTCATGTGGTGAAATATCAATTATATCTAGAATTATATTAGTGATGTAGTTATCATATATAACATATATATTCAGTATATACATTCATTTATAATATTACGTAACATTTAGAGGTAAGAAATGAAATGCACCGTTCATGGAGACGGTAAGCCGTACGTACGCATGAACGCTACTTTCATTTCTATTTCGTATTTAATGCAATGAAATAATAATGATATAAATTTATAATATAATTACAGTATAATATAGTGTATAATACCATTTACTCCATCCTTTATACATCCCACATATGGCATTAACGTTTCAAATCACTTTGAGGGGGCGGTAGTCCGCACTTCCAAAAATGAAATTATTGCGTTTACCCATAATTGAAATAATAAAGTATGCCATAAATGAGAAATAAAGAAGCATAAGTAAAACATAAACATATTATATATCATATAAAAATATAGTGACATCTTAATGCCCACCTTTGAAGGCGTTATATGAGTGTTGAACAATCATCGTTGCGTGAGGCAGAAATTCGCCATCCACAGAAACCGTATGTTCTTTAACCATTAGATGTAGGTGTGTGTAAGTGTAGCTCGAATCCTTCTTATAAAAACATCCTAGTATATTGAGGATACTGGTGTTGTTACAAAAGAAATGAATAAAAAGAGTATAAGGGATTGGAGAAGCTAAATAAAACAAAACAACATTAGAGAAGACATTACCTCAAAATCGGGTAACTCTATTTGATTTGAGCCAAAGGCTTCCTTGGGAAGAGTTATGCCCAAAGTGAGGCTTCTAGTAGTAATTGAGGGATGTTGGGAGAGTATTTGGGTAGAGGTTGGTCGAGCCAAATGGATTGAAGCTGTGAATAAGGTGGGAGTGGTGGGGGCTTTTTATAAGTGGAGAGGAGGGGCACTTTTGGAATGTAATGAAATGTTATTCTATTATACAATGCTTTTCGGATTCTAAAGGTCCCACACATGTATAATTATAGGATAAGGTGATAAGGGTTCAAAATATCCTCATCCAATAGGCTTTGGACAAGGTCATCGCTGCATCATCATGATGTCATAAATAATTTAATTTATTTACTGTATAAAAATTATAAAAAAATACTATAATGTAGGAAATCTTTTTAGCTTTACAATTAATATTTATAGTCAAAAATATGACTTGTATAACCCCATGTAAAAATTGTTTTAGTAAAACATTTCATGTTTGTGTCATTTTTTACTTTAACATTAAATAAAAGGTATTTATGTCATTTTCCAACTAAAGTGAATCCATGGGGTCCCCAAGTTGACCCATGGATTGTCTTGGTCAGCCAGGACACATCCAATGAGGTTAGTACAAGTGTCAAGCTCATCTCATATTATTAAAACATTATTTTTACCTTAAACTACACTAATTACCTTTAATCGCGATTAAGAACCTAAAAGTTAGTATTCACCAAAAATTATTTTAATCTCATTGAACAAAATTTTACTTTTTAATGACAACCATATATGTCGGATTTTTGAAATTCAAAACACAGAAGTGGTAAAATTTCATTTAAACAAAAAATCAGTTTTTATAAGTACCACTTAGTGGTTTCACTATTCATCAAAAATTGATGTTTTTCAGAACAATGCCAAAATTTAACCCTAAGCTATAATTGATATTCTGAATTCAAAAATGATGCCTATTTTAAAAAATTTAAAACATATAAGTTGCAATAATTAATTTTATAATTAATTCCCGCTGTCACAACAAATAGCGTGTTTTTAAGAAACAATATATATCAAAAGATTGACAATTCTTTATGTCCAATTTCAAAGTGAAATTAATTCTAATGAACACCATTGGATAGAATGGTAAAAATATATTCTAATTATAATTTTAAACCACTCAATAGTATAACTTATCACTATAAATTATTTTGATTAAAAAAGTTGTTTTAAGGATTTTTCACTATTCATAAAAATTTGGAAGTTCTCAGAAAATTACAAAAAATTCAACATAGGCTAATTTCAATATTAGGAATAAAAAAATGTAGTCCATTTTGAAATATAAAATTTCTATAAATTTAAAAAGTGGTTATTACTATTCATAACACCCACTTTAATTAGTCGCGGTGTTTTAGAACTCGATGTTGCGTATAATTCAAGCTATTGCATTATTGAATGAGAAGCGTATCGTGGAAGCTCGGGGTGTTACATTCTCCCCTACTTCAACAAATTTCATCCTCGCAATTTGAAAATTTTCTTTGAAAATAAAAGGTTGAAAAGAAAAAATACCTTTGAGGAAAACCCACATCGGAAATAAGATTAGTAAAATTTAGCCTTAATAAGAGGGAAAGGGAAATGAAAAAGTCACCACCCAATTATGATCTCGATTAGGAGAACATTGGTGGAAATTAGAGACATATAATTGGAGGGAAAACGTAAATATTTTTAGGGAGTGATTGAGGTCATCAATCACAATCAATTGTCAAATTGAGGGCCTCAAAGCCTTCAGTCTATGTTGATTTAAAATATCATCAGTTCAACAAGACATAAGGTATTAGGATAACACATTTTTTTGTTTTAATATCCCTTTACTAAAGTTTAAGAATTAATTTATTCATTGAATAACAGATAGGTATATATATATTTATTCTTGACAATGAGAGTTTCAACCTTCAACTCATCTTTCACTCAAAAAGATAATAGAACTCAAAAATATTATACTTATCCTAATTGTATAAGGTTCCAAATGTTAACACATACCATTTAGATTAGTAAAATTATTTTGTAATAACCAGGGACTTCCTGTAGGCACGTGGTAGGAAATAAAGGCTTGTCGCACTATGGTTGTGGGTTCGATTCCTGCAACTTTGTCCGACGCGGCGAGTTATGCCCCACCCTGCAGGTTGTCCTTTTCATAAAACTATAGTATTATAATATTCCAAAAATAATCTTCATAAATTTTTTAACCTTAAACAATACTATTCAAAGATCAACTTAATCCACTCCAACCTTTATAGTTATCCAAAATACCTCTGTCCAGACTTTCTCTAAAAGGTCTCTTAATTCCAAAATAAATTTGTCAGATTCCCCAAACAAAGTAAAGTTTCTCTTATTGTCACGTACTAAATATATAATTACCTTCATCATATTAAAACCTTACTGAAATCAAAAGTACTGCAGTACAATACTTATATATATATATCACATTATTCTAATAACCAGAATATAATCCATGAGTCCAAAAGCACCAATACATTAGTTATTCTTCTTCAACTGTAGTAACAGCATAATATTGTTCTTGATCCCTTGTACTTTTTTAAGGTAATATTCCCTGACGCTTAGTACATTCATTTGCATAATTCCCCATTTCCCTACAATTGTAGCACTCGACATTGATAGCCTCTTTCTTTCCCTTGCAATCACGCGCCTGGTGACCTTTTTCCCAACATTTATAACAAACTCCCATTCCTTTTAGGCAAGTACCAGGGTGATTCTTCCCATAATTATCACATAATGGAAAATCATTATTTCCTATTTTCCATTTATCTGTCTCCTGTTCCACCGTTCTCTTCTTCTCTTACTTTACTTTATTGTCATAAGACTTAGAGAATTCCTTTTCTGTCTGGATAGAACACGAGACAATATCTTCGTATGACGAGAAGGTTTGTGAGACTAATACTAGACGGAGAAATGGTTTTAACCCATCAATGAAATGATCGATCTTACTTCTTGGGTTACGTATATAGTCTGCAGCATGCCTCGCTAACCTTGTAATGTTGGCCTCGTACTTTGCGACATTCTCATCCCCCGTTTGTCTCAGACTCAAAAATTTTCTTTCCATATCTACTAGATGGTCACAAGGATAGTATTTTTCTAGGAAAATCTCTTTGAACTCCCTCCATTCCGTATTCGATACGTCATCATCTTCTTTTGTGTTTTGAATCAGAGACCACCACTGATCGGCATCTCCAGTGAGGCGGTAAACTGCCATGACAACCTTCTCCCTTTCGCTACTCCCCAAGGCATGGAATATTTTCTCTAAAGAGTTTATCCGTTGCTCAGCTACTAATGGATTTTTACCCCCATTAAATGTTGGAGGTTGTTGCCTCATTAAGCGGTCAAACATTGATCCTCCACGTTGCGGATCAGGGTGGTACATACGAGTAAGGTTATTATTCATAACCTGATTGAGTTGTCCCAGTATGGTAATAAGTTGATCAGCACTAGTTGTATCTCCAGATCCACAATAATTATCTTGAGCAGGAGGGCAATCCCTACACGTAGTGCGTGCATTGATACGGTTTCCATTCCTTCCACTAGGCGCCATTTCTATACAATGGCATAAACTAGATTACTTTATGAATCAAAATACATAATTCCATACTTATAAAATACTTAACATAAATTGAACTATTTATAGATATAATCCATAATCATAAAAAGGTTTTCTTTGACGAAGTATATACTCATAACCGTTCATAGTGGTGTGTAAAGAAAATGAGAATTATCCAAAGAATATCCCCCGGGAGTGTCGTAACCAAGAGTGCAGCAAGGCCCATTGTCGTGAACCAGTTCCCATTCGAGTCTAGCTCAAAGCAGTGTTTTCGGGTTTTACCCCTAGGTACATCTGTGCCAAAGCCGCCTCTACCTGCTCGTATCCAGACAGGGATGTATTTCTCTGAAAACTCACAAAATCTATACAATAACAAAATTCTAGGAAGTTCTTCTATACTATTCCTCAAAGTCTATCTTTGGGTTATGTTCTCTAATCAAAGTTTATCTAAATCTAGCTTCCAAGGTTTGTACTAAACTGCCTCTGATACCAACTGTAACGCCCTGATCCCAGCTACCCAGAGTCGGTGCATTACTTCGTAACATTGGCATGATCACAAAAGATCAAGTCTCGAAAGACCGATTAGTTTAGTAGCCATGGAAACACTAGATACATTAATAAATGTTACATTACATCATAAAGTGAAAAACTAATAACAAAGTCTTCATAGTCAACACTCATATCCTCTTCTGACTATCCCTGCAGGTCATTCATAAAATACTTCTTCACATCCTGGAAAATATTAAAACATTGAAAGGGGTGAGCTCAGATGATCAGTAAAGATAACAATATAGCGGAAGCTTTCATCAATAAACATAAACATTTAAGGCAATGTATAACTAAAACAAAAGCCTTTTAAACATGAACATCAACATAATATGGCAAAAGTAAAATGAGATAATGCCATTCAATTCTTCACATGGATATTCTACTGGTCGAATAATCACATGAAATATCAATAACAACTTTCATAATGATGGAATGCATAATGCCAGAAATTCTGAAACATTTTGTCAAGGCCTCGGCCAAGACATATAAAATGATTAAGGCCTCCGCCAAAACCATAAATCAAATTGGTAAAGGGACTCGGCCAATCCCACGTCTAGTTATCTAATGAGACCGACTGATGCACCGAGGAGCTATAGCGGGCTCCACCCATCACTTATTAAGTCCAATGCATTCCTTATATGAAAAATGGTATATAAACATTTAGGAATACCATTTTTTAAAAAATACCATTTGAAATTAATTGCTGTATCAAAATACCAGTTTAATTTTTAGAAGATACTTAAATATACAATTTCTCAAATATACTCCAGTGTTTTTCTGAAAACATTATGCAAGCTTCTGAAAACAAAATAACTAATTCTGAGACTGCTCGACTAATTTCAGGCCATGATGGGTCCATGCCCAATCCCTTCCTGTCTACCACACTCGAGCGTAAGGTTTTCTAAAAACATTTTTAAGCTTGCGTTAAATACATATAAATTTTCACTGGATTTTCAAACATTTGAGAGAAATATCTCTCTTTTTTTTAAATCATTTAAAAACAGTTATGGCTTGTAGAGGAAGCCGGAACTCAAATAATGTTCACGGCGGCGGAGATGTCATTGTCGCCGCATATGTACGGAAAGAAAAACATTCCCTTTTTGTCTTTTAGTAAAACCCTTCATATGAAAATGATTCCTTTTGAATAAATGTAAAAGTCAAAGGGGTTTATACACCGTATAAAAGAAAGTTGTGTATAAAACCAAATATGCCTCAATGAAAGAAGATTGAGACAAAGTCCTTACAACGATCATTTTTAAAATAAAATAGACCTATTATGTGTATTCACTATAAGTACACATAAATAAAGTACAAATACAAGATAGTACATAATAATATCATGACATAATTTGAAAGTAGGAGATTAACACAAAGAATGGAAATTGGGTTAAGAAATTCCCTTACCTCGTGTCTGACTTGACTCAACCGTTCTTTAACCTCCTGAATAATAAACTAGAGTTAATATATACCTTATTAATAACCATTTTCAATTTCATTATCCTTTTTATATAACTTATTAAAATGTTATGAACATTATGTAATTATTTAAGTTAATAACGGTCGTTTTGTCGATCTTTGGTACTTGAGTCAACAAAAAACTTCTTATAATTACAAGTTGTTCATGTGGTGAAATATCCATTATATCAAGAATTATATTCATTATGTAGTTATCATATATAACATATATATTCAGTATATACATTCATTTATAATATTACGTAACATTTAGAGGTAATAAATGAAATGCACCGTTCATGGAGACGGTAAGCCGTACGTACGCATGAACGCTACTTTCATTTCTATTTCGTATTTAATGGAATGAAATCACAATGATATAAATGTATAATATAATTCCAGTATAATATAGTGTATAATACCATTTACTCCATCCTTTATACATCCCACATATGACATTAACGATTCAAATCACTTTGAGGGGGCGGTAGTCCGCACTTCCTAAAATAAAATTATCGCATTTACCCATAATTGAAATCATAAAGTATGCCATAAATGAGAAATACAGAAGAATAAGTAAAACATAAACATATTATATATCATATATAAATATATTTACATCTTAATAGACACCTATTAATGTGTTATATGAGTGTTGAACAATCATCGTTTCGTGAGGCAGAAATTCGCCATCCATATAAACCGTATGTTCTTTAACCATTAGATGTAGGTTTGTGTAAGTGTAGCTAGAATAAAAATTATAACAAAATCCTAGTATATTGAGGATACTGGTGTTGTTACAAAAGAAATTAATAAAAAGAGTTTAAGGGGTTGGAGAAGCTAAATAAAACAAAACAACATTAGAGAAGACATTACCTCAAAATCGGGTAACTCTTTTTGATTTGAGCCAAAGGATTTCTTGGGAAGAGTTCTGCCCAAATTAAGAATTCTATGAGTAATTTAGGGATGTTGGGAGAGTATTTGGGCAGAGTTTGGCCGATCCAACTGGCTTTAAGGTGTGAATAAGGTGGGAGTGGTGGGGGCCTTTTATAAGTGGAGTGGAGGGGGACTTTTGGAAAGTAATGAAATGTTATTCTATTATACAATGCTTTTAGGATTCTAAAGGTCCCAAACTTTTATAATTCGAGTCTAAGGTGATAAGGGTTCTAAATAGCCTCATCCAATAGGCTTTTGACAAGTGTATGCCTTGTATTTTACATTGTCTTCTCATTTTATTTAAATCGTTAAATAATGAGGTCATCGCTGAATCATCATGATGTCATAAATAATTTAATTTATATAAGGTCTAAAAATTATAAAAAAAATACTATAATGTAGGAAATCATTTTAGCTTTTCAATTAATATTTATAGTAAAAAATATGACTTGTATAACCCCATGTAAAAATTGTTTTAGTAAAACATTTCATGTTTGTGTCATTTTTTACTTTAACATTAAATAAAAGGTATTTATGTCATTTTCCAACTAATGTGGCTACAGGGGGTCCCCAAGTTGACCCATGGATTGTCTTGGTCGGAAAGGACACATCCAATGAGGTTAGAACATTGTCAAGCTCATCTCATATTATTAAAACATTATTTTTAACTTAAACTACACTAATTACCTCTAATCGCGATTAAGAACTTAAAAGTTACTATTCACCAAAAATTATTTTAATCTCATTGAACAACATTTTACTTCTTAATGTCAACCATGTATGTAGGATTTTTTAAATTCAAAACACAGAAGTGGTAAATTTTCATTTAAACAAAAAATCAGTTTTTATAAGTACCACTTGGTGGTTTCACTATTCATCAAAAATTGATGTTTTTCAGAACAATGCCAAAATTTCACCCTAAACTATAATTGATATTCCGAATTCAAAAATGATGTATATTTTACAAAATTCCAAACATATAAGTTGCATTAATTAATTTTATAATTAATCCCCTCTGTCACAACAAATAGCGTGTTTTTAAGAAACAATATATATTAAAAGATTGACAATTGTTTATGTCTAATTTCAAAGTGAAATTAATTCTAATGAACATCATTGTATAAAATGGTAAAAATATATTCTAATTATAATTTTAAACCACTAAATAGTATAACTTATCACTTTAAATTATTTTGATTAAAAAAGTTGTTTTATGTATTTTTCACTATTCATAAAAATTTGGAAGTTCTCAGAAAATTACAAAAAATTCAACATTGGATAATTTCAATATTAGGAATACAAAAAATGAAGTCCATTTTGAAATATAGACTTTTTATAAATTTAAAAAGTGGTTATTACTATTCATAACGGCTACATTGATTAGTCGCGGTGTTTTAGAACTCGAAGTTGCGTACAATGCAAGCTATTGAATTATTGAATGAGAAGCGTATCGTGGAAGCTCGGGGTGTTACAACGTTACCTCTTAATCGGGTTACTATTTTTGGTTTGTTCCCAAAGGCATCCGTGAGAGGTTTTAAAACCTAATGGTGGCTTGAAGGACCATGGGAGGTTTTTCTGGAAGGGTATTGTTCATCTAATGGTTTATATTAAGATGTTTGAGAGGTGTGAGGAATTGGTAGGGTGGTGGAGTTTTATTGGGAATGAAGAGGACTCAGTTTGAATTATGAGAAACATATTAGGTATGCCCATGTTATTACCTAAGAAATGTCATAACAAACTAGAAACACTCAATAATGGGAGTTTAATGGCCTAAATATGGACATTTAATGGGGTTTTAAATATCTCTATGCTGTTTTGGTTCTTCTACATTTGGATTTTTACTTTATTATCAAAATTATTCTCTTAATTGAAGTAATTAATTTTAATAACCTTCACTAATATTTTTCCCAAATATTTTTATTGACATTTTTAGACATTATATATTAATATTATTAAAAAAAGGAATACATTTTTTTGAATTCTAATCATAGAACTGGGGGAAATTATTTTAATGTGAATCCAGCTGTTAGGACGACACTGTGTTTTGTTGTTGTTAAATGGATGAAAATATTTTTATGTAATTATTCCCAATTTAAATATCAAAATAAATAAAATAACCAAAAATTTATTACATTATTGTAATATTATAAAATTAATTTTTTAAATTAAATTAAAATATATTTTAACCATATAATTAAATTGAATTAAAATGCAGTTCTAAATGAAAACATGTATTTTTCAATATTAAAAAATGGGTTTTCTCTGAAAAATTAAAAAAAATCCCCATAAGAATATTTTCATAGACTAAATTAAAAAATTATGTTTATTAAATCATTATCTAAATGGTTGTTTAATTAATTTTATTTTAAAAACATTAAAAATTGTATTATTAGACATAGAAGGACTTTTCCCAAAATCATATTTTTTATGATCAATATGATTATTTATATAAAACAATTGTAGATAGTATTTGAAATGTATTTTTTAATATTATTATAACTATTTATGATGACTAGGTTATTATTATATTATGCAAAAAAATATTTTTCATTAAAACTTGTTGTTTCTTGTATTTTATTCCAACTCACTGTTGGGTGTACATTATGTCAACTCAGTTTTGTGTGTAATGTCATAAAAGTTGGTGTTGTTTTTAAAATACGCCATGTTGGGATTTCATGTAACATGTTACATTTAGTATCCATGTGAATAGAATGGTTGACTATGTGAAAATATATGTTTAGTTTTACGTGAAATGAATAATCTCAATTGATTTAATTAATTTGAAAACATGTTCACCAAAAACTCTAGGTTTTATATTCTAACCCCCATAAAATTAACATCTCATTAAAATTTCTTTTAGGATATAAAATTTTTAACACATGGAAGTTTCATTCATAAAAACCCGCATTGTATAAATGGATACTAAAAATTCACATAAAAAAAATATTTGGAACCATATCAGTTACCCAAATTAAATTATAACTGTGTTTCTATATTGGAGAATATATGTTATGAGTGATGATTGGAAATAGTGGAAAATCATAAATATTTATAGGGAGTGATTGAGTTAATAAATAAAAAACATTTTAATTATCAAATTAGTTTTAATGGAATCAATGTCCTGAATTAGTGATGATTTAAATGACCATCAGCTCAACAAAAATTATGTTATTAGGAAAAAAAATATTATTCATTTTTATAACATTTAGTGACTCTTATTAAATTTCAATAAACAAAATTTCATTCTTGGTTTTCTCATTAAAAAGTTTCTAATACATCAATTGCATCATGGAATGAGTTTTGAAAAATTAAAATTGATTAATAAATCACTGAAATATGTTTCAAAGGATCTTATAGCCCATAATAGAATAAAATTTCAATCAATTTCACTATTAAAAAATTCATCATGCCTTAATATATACAAATAAAAAGTTACACTAATGGTTCATCATAATCAATTATTCAGAAAAATAATTGTACATTAACCAGGATATCACATAGACTAGTGGTGGGCATAAAACACTTATCATCCATCAGTCATGGGTTCAAGACCTATGGCCCTACATTACTTGATTTGTTGTCACCCGAAATACATGATGTTATTTGTTAAATCTAAAATAATATGATATTTAATATGAGAATCTTGGAAATCAGGTTTATCATAGATTATCCTTTCATCCAATGTTTTAAACACATACTCAGTGCACAAATACTCTCTCCAGTTTTTATCTTAAACTTTTCAATAACATTTTACCTTATAACACTTCTCAAGGATGAAAAATACCAAACATTATAAAGAAAGTAATGAAATGATATTAAAATTGATTCCCATATATATCAAAATTAATTCATGATTTTGATGAACCAAACATATGAATACCCTCATCATATATTCTCTTGAATTACCATAAATCCATTTAAAAAACATGAATTATCCCCCATTCCAATGTATATTGGATTAAACCCTTAAGTTAAAAAATTATGAAAAGTCCTCAATGATATCATAAACCACCAACAAAAAATTACCTACTTATTTTCATTTTAATCAATACTATCCAATTTACTTATTAATTTCCCATTTATCATTATACATAAAACAGTATAGTAACATGAAAAAAAATTCAAGGGTCCCCCTCCAATAGTCAAAATATAACCTTGTCATTAAATCACTTCGCCAGTCCAATATTATCTTATAAATACTATGATAGAAAAAACATAAGTAGAACAATCCTTTAATATTTGATCATTCCTAACTTTTGAATCCAAATACACAAATACATTAATAACATAATACTTAATTCATTAACAATAATACCATTCACATTTGATTTTTAGTCTCATAATCATCCAAAATATAACCATTACTCTCATTACCATGATAATTACCTTCAGTAACATTCTTCTTATTACATTATGTTGCATAATGACCATTTTCATCATACTTAAAACACGTAATATTTAATTATGACTTAGTGAAGCAAAAAAAGTCCCATCCATTTCATTAACATAACTATTTATTTCCCCCCTACAGTCACTTGCTTTGTGTCCTTCAACTCCATAGTCAAAACAACTTTTTATTACTCTATGGCTATCACTAAGGGGATTATATCCACATTATTGAGACAAAGGAAACCAAACCATCTTTCCCCCATGGTTTCCATTACCCAAACATTCAACAGACTCCATATTTATCTTCCTTGGTGTTCATGAGAGTTCGTTAAGGTTGACATTTTTAATCATGATTTGGGGAAAATTATTACACATGATAACAAAAACATTCACAATAGTGATCATCCCAGATTATTTCTCATCAAATAGTCTACCATCACATTCAACACTATAACAGTTCCTTATTATTCTCATTTTTTTCTAAAAATGGATGCATAGTGTGAGCCTTACTTATCATATCATAAAAACACAAATCCATTATAATACTTATTATATGTTTTATAAATCATTACACCTTCTCTAATCTATTACACCTTTGGTTTATGCTAGGTTATTCATAACTAACATATATCTAAATTCTTCATAATAGTTTAGGAAGAGTTTTTGAATTGCCAATGAATATCCCCAAGATTGTTCTTGAAGGTGCGCAATAAGGCTAGTTGTGGTGTACTAGATTATCCCACGTTAATCTATGAACATCTGTTTAGAGTTTCTAATCCTAGGTAATCTAACCCAGATCCAGGTCCACATGTATTGTCTAGAAAGGGATGTATTTCTTGGAACCCACTAATAGTATCATTTACCGACATTCCAGTATGTTTTCCTAAACATTAACTCACCCTTATACATATACATAGAGATATACCTATACATATACATATAAATATACGTAGAAATCTCACTATGTCTATATCTTCCGAGTTTCCAAAGGATAACTATAAAATTTGTCTGATAACAACTATAGAGACCCATGAATTTCAAAAAATTATCATTAATTAATGTTTTTAGAATACAGAAACATTATACAAATAGACACCCAAAGAGCATAGTTTTTATAGTATCATTGGAAACATGGAATAAGAAAATATGGTAAATATATTAGCTATATCATCTCCCACTATCTTATTATTGACTAGAATCCTTCATTGAAATTTCAAACATTATGTATATCATCATAACCTGGTAGAAATTAAACATATAATGTGTGATCATAAATGATTAGTAAGGGTTAACAAAGGAGACATATAGTCACCAACCTGAAAATAATGTTTTAAGAAGGTGACCATGAAAATATTTGATCATTCTCTACATGTCAAAGATCATAATAGAGATCATGGAATAAATATTTCCAGTCCATAAGACATGAATAATAATGATATAGATAAAATAATCAATTAGTTCAAAACATAGGATTAAAACATGGAATTGTGGAAAAAACATAAGCATATAATGATTTCCATAGTATCCAAGGAATCAATTCCATGACCATATTAGTAGTATGGATTCACTTCATATTCCATCATAGTAGTTAGGGTTTACTCCATTGGATATAATAGTAGCATGATTTATCTCCTCACAAAATTTTAGTATTAATGGTTCACTCCCATAGCCATCATTATAGTCAAGGTTTACTCCCAATACTATCATTTCTTACCTCATGAGATATTAAAAATTAACCAATGCATTGGAGTGTTATATAGTTCCCACATATCATATAATGAAATAATACATACATGTTCCCCATGATCATAAATATATATATATCACAGCCCATGAAATGACATGGGTATCATTTCCTTCTAAACATATCAAAACCATTGGGAAATTTCAGATTTCCTTACCATTACATCCATTGAATACCCATTGAATGTGTAACTGATTTCATATAATTATTACCCATGAAGGAGAAAGTGATTCATAAAGACCAATACATTAAGAATAACCCATTCATAGAAAGGATAAGAATGGAACCATAATATTGGAATTAGTAGCATCATTAGATTTAATCTTATACAGAAGAAATATGGGATATCATTTAAAAAAAATTCTTGATGAAAATAACATTTCGTATTGGAAAAAAATAATTTTAATAAATAAAATAGTATACATTATTTTCATAGAAAATACCTTTAAAACAATCAAAGAAGTCAGAAAGTCATTTTGAAAAACGTTTTCCATGAAAGAATATAAAATAAGCTTCAAAACAATTTCGAAACCCCTTTTATCAAAATGACAAGGAAACAAATAAAAAGAGCCTCTAAACATTTTGAAACCCATTGTACATAAAAACATATAATATTAGTGTGAAAATAATTTGAAATAGAATTTTCATGAAATCATATTAAACATGTTTAAAAACATTTTTGAACCCATTTTATATGAAAATCACTCTCAAAAACATTGTTTTAAGGAGTAATATTTTAAAAAATAAAATTATTTTTAATGAAATGACGGCGGGTAAATCCATTCATGTCGTACGAGGTCAAAATAACATTCCTTATGCAAAATAAAAAGGTTATAAATGTGAGTGGTTAACAAGTAGATAAGAATATTCACATGTATTTATTGGTAAAATAAAAAAAATTAAAATTACTTTTAATCCTTATATTATAATAGAATAATTTTCTTAGTGTCCCATTTTAGAAAACATCAATTTCTAGCTGAAGAAAGGGTAAATTCATGTTTTCTTAAAAACCCTATCATACAGATATTATATTCCCCAATGTAGAATATGGAACCAATATACGATTATATCAATAAATAATAGAGAATAAGTAAACTAATTAACATTCTTGAGAGTTGTACCATAATATTACATTAATGGAACCACAAACATAAACCATCTCAAAAAGGAATGAAATTGTCTCAATATAATCTTACAACATGGTATCTTGGGTTCATACTCTCAATATAGGTAATGTAAATTACATGATTCATATTATATAATAAATTTTTTGAGATTATGGTTATTTAATTAATAGTGGAAATGTTTAAAACTAGAAAATGATTTTAGGTGGATAATAAAACATTACTCTCAATGACGAAGAATTGAGATAAAATATTTTACCGATTTAATAGATTTTCAATGTTAGAACCCATGAAAGATGGAGCATAAAAATGGAATTTGAATATCTATAAATTGTAGTATAATATAAATATAATTAAATCATGTAAATTACATACCCAACAATATATTAAGGAGTGGGGAACATAACATGTATCTCATAGATATTAAATATAAAATGAAATCCATTATGTTGTGTCTTGACTCTCTCCATACTCATACAAGCTTCCTATGTGATAAATAAAAGTTTATTATACATATTTCATAGTATATGATTATTATTATTAATACCATGTTTTTTATTATGACCTTATATTACACACTTATTACTAATCATACTTTATGGTTTCAGTTCATTTAATATTCACATTGATTTCTGCATGTTTCTTAATTTGGTATATCAGTGGTCCTTATAATTATATCCAAACTACAGAATATATGTAACGATATAAATATCATTTTTATCATGTTAATGTATTTTATAATAATATATATCAGAATTATTTACAAAAAAATATTATATTTTTCATAGAGACGGTAAGACGTACATACAAATGAATATTGTTTCTATTTTTTATTATCATATTGAATGAAAGTATATAAATGACATATATATTTTTATATATATGTGTGTGTATTTGTGTTTATATATATATAATTATTCTAATATCATGAATATATCATATATATATATATATATTAAAATATCACTAAATCCATACCTAACTAATTCCATGTGGTCTGTGAATGAATCACATCGGTTTGAGGGGCGGAAGTCTAGATTTCCTCAAACAAGACAATCATATTAACAAAAAATGAAATGTAATGATTTTTGTGTTGTAAAATAAACTAATAATCTTTAATAGAAAATAAATATAATATATTACTTGTATAAATAGAATTTTCATCATATTGGAGTCCATGATTGGTGGTAATGGAAGTGTTAACGTTCATCATATTGTGAAGCTGGAGTTCATCATACATTGAAATAATAAGTTTAATATCCATTAGATGGTGGTGTTGGTATTTGTAGGTATAAATAATTTCATTAATAAATTATATTATATTGAGGATACTATTTTTTTCTAAAAATAATGTAATTAATAGATTGTTGGGAGTGATGAATGAAAATATAGGAAATGAGCTTGAGAGAAGACGCCACCTCTTAATCAGGTTACTTCATTTGGTTTGTTCCAAAAGGGTTCCTTCATAGGATTTCATCAAAAATTGATTCATCAAGGTAAATGGGATTATTTATGGAGAGTGTGATGAGATGTTATTGTCTTAACATAATAGTTTTAAGATGTGTAATGAATGGGTTGAGGTGGTGTCATTTTATATAGAACGAAAATGAATCACTTATATTGTTTTACAAACACATTATTTGTGAACCTCTTCATACCTAAACAAATGCATACCAAACTAACCAAACTCAATGATATATTTTTTATGGCCTATATATGTGAAGAAAATGGGGTTTGGACATGTTTCAATGTCATTTTGTGTTATATACTTATGGTTTATACATTATATTCCTAATTTGTATCCAAATTGATGTGATTAATTTTAGTCACCTTCACAAATAATTTATCTCAATAACAAAGATGGAGAATTAATTAATTATAAATTTGGATGATTCCAAATACGAAATCTATTTTTCCAATTATAATAACATATGTACTAATAATTAATTTAAAATAAATCCCTATATTGGGACAACACTGCGGGATTTTGTAGTAAATTGGATGAAAAGTTTTCCAAGTCGTTTCATCCAATATAATTGTATAAATGGTACCAATTTAAAAAATTGGACTACATGACAAAAATAATATCTAATTTAACTTTTAAATTAAATCAAAATATAGTTTATCCTTATATGTCAATTTAATTAAAAAAATGTTTTAAATTAAAACCCGATATTTTTCACTATCCAAAAATGAAGTATATCATAAAAATCCTAATAATTTTCCATAAGATAATTATAACATTATAAATTAAAAAATGATGTTTATTTTTTGGAATTAAATTTCTAAATAATAATTAAATTATTTTTAATATAATTACATTAAAAAATTATCAGTAGACATTGAATGACATTACTAATAATTATCTCTTTCATTATCAATATGTTTTATTAATATAAAAAACTGTAGAAAATATTTGAAAAGTAGGCATTCATTTTAAAATATATAGGTTTAATTGAGTGGTTATTATTATATTATATAATCTATAATATTATATTGTGTAAAAACGTAGTGTTGTGTGTATCGTATGTCAAATTAGTGTTGCGTGTATCATGTGTTAACTCAGTCTTTTGTTTAATGTATGATAATTCATTATATGGTGTATTTTATGCCATGTTGGGAATATAATTGACATACAATAAGATGGATCTATGTGAAAGGAATATATTTATTATTGAAAAGTAGTTTTCCATGTTTTATTAAATTAATAATCTCAAAAGATTAAATTAATTCAAAAACTATTCACCAAAATATAGGGGTGTTACACAAATCATGCTATATTTTTGCGTGTTCCAAATCTCCCCATGGAAACCAGAATTGGGGACGTGATACTGTGTGTGATAGATGAGTATCTAATATAAAATCTCTTCAACGATCACATCATCTTCACGTCCATTGGCAACCATCCCTTGATGAAGCATCATGCTTAGAACACCCAACATCACAAATCATAAAGAATAATTAATGTTGTCAACATGTTCTATGTGGGATAAATATTTGTATAGGCTACTCAAATGATAAAATACATGTCATTAAAATGATATTTTGATGGTGTATGTTCCTAGGAAATGTACACTAAATGAAAATTATATAAAGCCCCGACCTTAAACATTACTTAATATTGAGTTATTACAAGATTACACCTTGAGGATCTTTTTAGGTTTAGAGTTTTAGGGAATTAGATCATAAAACATGCATTACATTCCACATATAAACAAAGTTGTTACATAAATATAGTATTCATTTTTCCCATCAACAGAAACATATAGAAAATAAAACATGGATTCATTCTTGACACTTCCTTGACACTATCATCATATCATGTACCTTTCCCTTGACCTGTGAAAAACATTTCAAAAAAAATTGGGATAGGCATAAAAAGCTCAGTATGGGTTACAAAATTATGGAAAGGAAACATAAGTTCATATATACATAATAATTAAATCATACTTTACCCATAAAACATATGCACTTTAACATACCTCATCAAATCATGAATAAATCATAGAAATCTTAAGACATAAACGTAACTCAAGGCATTCATAACATTATTACATAGGGAGTAACCCTCTTGGTTACGTTTGGAATACCCATCACAGTATATTCCCTAAATCTCTTCGGAGAAACCTTAATGTTTCACTCTTTCGCATTACCCAATGCATTGGAGGGCTATATCGGGCTCACCCGCCATTAGTTTATCACAGAACCACCCGTCTTCATAACAATTCCCAAGAACCATAACATAATCGTATCACATAAAACATTCATAAAAGAAACATAACATTTCCACATTTCAATCCCAAGATATTAATACAACACATTGATATAATAAAAAAACATTATGAAAACCATTTTCAATACCAAAATAAAAGAAAAGTAAAACATGGTATATATTTTTCATTTTAAAAAAAGTTATTGCTTGTAGAGGAAGCCGAAACTCAAATAATGGTCACGGCGGCGGAGAAGTCGTTGTCACCGCATACATACGACAAAAAAATCTTTCCCTTTTTTCATTTAGTAAATGCTTCGTATAAAAAAGATTCTTTTTGAATAATAGTAAAAGTCAAAGGGGTTTATACACCGTATAAAATAACATTGTGTATAAAACAAAATATGCCTCAATGAAAGGTGATTGAGATGAAGTCCCATACCTTGGGTCCGAATATACTCGGTCGTTATATAATCTCCTCAATAACAAACTTCAGTTAATTTATACTTGTTTAAGAACCTTTTTCACGTTCATTATTCCTTTTATATCACTTATTTCAATGTCATGAACACTATGTAATTATTTAAGTCAATAACGGTCGTTTTAACGATCATTGGTACTCGAGTAAAAAATAAACCCTTTATAATTACAATTTGTTCATGTATCCATTATATCCAGAATAGTATTAATGATGTAGATATCATATATATCGTATATATCTAGTACATGCATGCATTTATAATATTATATAACATTTAGAGGTAAGAAATGAAATGCACCGTTCATGGAGACGGTAAGTTGTACGTACGCATGAACGCTACTTTCATTTCTATTTCGTATTTTTATGGAATGGAATCATAATTATATAAGATATATTATAATTCCAGTATAATATCATATATAATATCATAACTCCATCCTTTATACGTCCCACATATGGTATTTAATGAATCAAATAACTTTGAGGGGCGGTAGTCCGCACTTTCTTAAATGAAGATATCGCGTTTAACCATAATGGAAACCATAAAGGTATGCCCAAAATGAAAAATACATAAGATTAAGGAAAACATAAAAATATTATATATCATATATAAATATAGTGTCATCTTAATTTCCACCTTTGAAGGTGTTAAAAGAATGTTGAACAATCATCGTTTCGGAAGGCCGAAATTCGCCATCCACGGAAACAGTATGTTCTTTAACCATTAGATGTAGGTGTGTGTAAGTGTAGCTCGAATCCTTCCTATAAAAACAGACTAGAATATTGAAGATACTGGAGTTATTACAAAATAAATGAATAAATATTGGTTAGGGGGTTGGAGAAGTAAAATAAAACAAAAGGACTCAAGTGAAGACATTAACATAAAATCGGGTAACTCCCTTTGGTTTGAGATCAAAGGCTTCCTTGGGTAGACTTTTTCCCAAAGTAAGGCTTCAAGAAGTAAGAGAGGGAAGTGGAGAGACAAAATGGGTAGGGGTTGGCCGAGCCAAAGGCTTTGGATGTTTGGGTAAAGAGGTCGAGGTGGGGGCCTTTTATAAGATGAGAGGAGGGGCACTCTTGGAAAGTACAGAAATGTTACTTTATTTTAAAATGAGTTTCGGATTCAAAAGGACCCACATTTATATAATTCTAGGTTACGGTGATAAGGGTTCTAAATCCACCCATCCAATAGGTTTTGGACATGTGTAGGTCATATATTTCAAATTATCATTTCATTTTATTTAAATCCTTTATTAATGAGGTAATCGATGCATCATCATAATGTCATACATAATTTAATTTATTTAAAGTCTAAAAATTATAAAACAAATAGTATGATGTAGAAAATCGTTTTAGATTTCCAATTACTATTTATAATCAAAAATCGGACTTGTATAACCCCATGTAAAAATTGTTATAGTAAAACAAGTCATGTTTGTGTCATTTTTACTTTTACATTAAATAAAAAGTTATTTATGTCATTTCCCAACCAAAGTGGCTCCATGGGGTCCCCAAGTTGACCCATGGATTGTCCTAGTCGGCAATGACACATCCAATGAGGGTAGGACATGTGTCAAGATCATCTCATATTACTAAAACATTATTTTTACCTTAAACTACACTAATTACCTCTAATCGCAATTAAAAACATAAAACTTACTATTCAAAAAAAAATTTAATCTCATTGAATTACAATTTTCTTCTTAATTACAACCATGTATGTCGGATTTTTTAAAATCAAATCACAGAAGTGGAAAAGTTTCATTTAAATGAAAAATCGGTTTCTTTAACTACAACTTAGTGGTTTCACTATTCCTCAAAAATTGAAGTTTTTCAGAACAATACCAAAACCTCACCCAAAGATATTTTTGATATTTCGAATTCAAAAATGATGTCTATTTTAAAAAATTAAAAAAATATAAGTTACATTAATTAATTTAATAATTAATTCCCGTTGTCAGAGCAAATAGCATGTTTTTATGAAACAATAAGTATCAAAAGATTGACACTAGTTTAAGTCCAATTTCAACGTGAAATTAATTCCAATTACCACTATTGGATTAAATGGTAAAAATATATTCTAATTTCACTTTAAAACCAATTCAAAAGATAATCTAATCATATAAATAAATTAGATTAAAAATCAGTTTTGATGTAAAATGCAGTATTTTTCACTATTCATTAAAAATGAACATTGTCAGAAAAATTCCAAAAATTCACACAAAGTAAATTTTGATGTCCCAATCACAAAGAATAAGTTTATATTGAAAAAAATAGCTTATAAAATTGTCAAAAGATATATTTAACAATGGTTTTCCGTCAAAAGGCAGTAAAACAATCTTTTAAAAATATTAGTGTATTTGATGCTTAAGATTGGATTTATATTCATTTTAAGCCTCTAAAACACTATCTAATTCATTAATAGACATAGATAAAAATATCTATTATTCATTACTTATTGGGATGTTACATAATTCCCCCCTTTAGAAAATTGTGTCCCCGCAATTTATTTACTTATCGAATAAATGGGGGTACTTATCCCTCATTGCATTTTCAGATTCTCATGTTGCCTCTTCCACCATGTGGTTTTTCCACAAAACCTTTACCTGATTAATCACCTTATTCCGTAACACTTGCTCCCTGTGGTGAAGAATCTGGACCAGTTGTTTCACATAAGATAGATTATCTTCCAACTGAACTACCTTTGGACTGACAACATGAGATGGATCTGGCATATACTTTCTCAACATCGAAACATGAAAAACATTGTGTACCTGAGATAAAATCGGAGGTAAAGCCACTCGGTAAGCAACTGATCCAACTCTCTCCAGAATTTCATATTGTCCAATGAACCTTGGACTCAGCTTTCCTTTCTTACCAAATCGCATCACACTTTTCCATGGTGAGACATTGAGAAAAACATCATAACGTATCTCAAAAGATAGATCCTTCCTCCAGTTGTCTGCATAACTCTTTTGCCTACTCTGAGTTGTTCTCATGTGTTTCTGAATCAGCTGAACGTTTTCTGCCATCTCTTCTACCAATTCTAGTCCCATCATCTTCCTTTCACCCACTTCATCCCAAAAAGCTGGAGTTCGACACTACTACCCATATAACGCCTCAAATGGTGCCATCTGTATACTGGAATAAAAACTGTTATTATATGAAAATTTAACCAAAGAAAGATGTTGGTCCCAACTTCCCTGATAATCCATAGAGCAAGAACATAACATATCCTCTATTGTCTGAATTGTTCGTTCTGACTGCCATATGATTGAGGATGAAATGTTGTACTAAAATTTAATTCAGTACCCAACGACTTCTGAAAGCCCTTCCAAAAGTTATAAGTAAACCTGGGATCACGATCAGATACAATGGAGAGAGTAACTCCATGTAACCTGACTATCTGTTTAAGATACAAATGGGAATGTTGATCTCGAGATAAAGTATCTCGTATAGCAAGGAAATGAGGATATTTAGTTAAGCGATCAACAATAACCCAGATTGCATTATTACCTCGAGATGTTTTCGGTAATCCCACAACAATGTCCATGGATATATTCTTCTATTTCCACTCTGGCACTGGTAAAGGATGAAGCATCCCTTTCGGTAACATCCACTCTGCCTTAAGCTGTTGACAAGTCAAACACTTCACAGTAAAATCAGCAATATTTCTTTTCATTCCATCCCATCAATAATACTCCCGCAGATCTTTGTACATCTTAGTACTGCCAAGATGAACTGAAAACGGAGAACTATGAGCTTCACATAACAACTCTTTCTTCAATTGTGAATCACAAGGCACACACAATCTCTTTCAAAATCTCAAAACACAATCATTATCAATGTTGAATTCAGGCAACATACCCTTCTGAACCAGCTCTACCTTAATCTGTAACTCACTATCTTGCTTCTGTACTTTCTTGATTCTGTCTGATAGAGATGATCTCACTAATACCTGAAACAAAACATAAAAAATTCCTGCTCCAACAACTTCTATGCCAATTTTCATCAAATCCTTATCTAAAGGATCACGTTCCAAACACAACATTGTTAATGAAGAATTACTATTTCGACTCAAAGCATCAGCCACTTTATTTGATTTTCGCGGATGGTAATGAATTGTACAATCATAATCCTTGGTTAGTTCTATCCATCTCCTTTGTCTCATGTTCAATTATTTCTGAGTGAATATATACTTTAAACTTTTGTGATCGGTATATATTTCACACTTTACTCCATATAAATTATGCCGCCAAATTTTTAATGTGAAAACAACAATAGCTAATTCCAAATAATGTGTAGGGTAATTTACCTCATGAGTTTTAAATTGTCGTGAAGCATAAGCAATTACCTGATCATTCTGCATTAGGAAACAACCAAGTCCATTCAATGAAGCAGCACTGTAGATAACAAACTCATCATTCCTGGAAGGTAGTTCCAAAACAGGAGCATTCACCACTCTTCTTTTCAACTCCTGAAAACAATCATCAAATTCTTTTGTCCAGATAAACTTAACACCCTTCCGAGTTAGCTTAGTCATTGGAATAGATAACCTTGAAAAATTTCTAACAAATATTTTGTAATAGCCTTCCAAACTAAGGAAGATATGAATCTCAGTTACATTTGTGGTTCTTGTCCATTCGTCAACAACCTTTGTTTTTGCAGGATCAACAGTTATCCCATCTTTAGAAACAATGTGACCAAGGAAAGAAATTTGTTGCAACAAAAACTCACACTTTCTGAATTTTCCATACAGTTTCTTTTCTTTCAAGGATTGGAAAATAACCCTTAAAGGTCTTTCATGCTCCTCTTTACTTTTAGAAAACACCAAAATATCATCAAAGAAAACCTTCACAAACTTATCCAAGAACTCATGGAAAATACTATTCATTAAGTCCATGAATAAAGCAGGTGCATTGGTTATCCCAAAAGACATTACTAAAAATTCATAATGGTCATATCTGGTATGGAACACGGTCTTTGAAATATCTTCCTCCCTTACCTTCTACTGATTGTACCCCGATCTCAGGTCAATCTTTGTAAATAACTGAGCTCCCTGGAGCTGATCAAAAAAATCATCGATATGAGGAAAAGGATATTTGTTCTTAACAGTGATGTTATTAAAGGCTCTATAATCAATGAAAAGTCTCATAGAACCATATTTAATTTTTTCAAATAAAACAGGATCACCCCATGGTGATGTTCTGGGTCGAATGAAACCTTTCTCTAATAAATCTTGCAATTTCTCCTTCAACTCTAAAAGTTCAATTTGAGCCATTCGATAAGGGGGTTTTGAAATTGGCTTAGCATCAGGAACTAAGTCAAAAGTAAACTCAACTTCCCGATCTAGTATTATTCCTGGAAACTCATCAGGAAAAACATCAGGATACTCTTTTACCACTGGCACATCAATAATCTGAACAGTTCTTTTAATTTCAACGATGTGTGCAAGGTAACATTCATTTCCATATTTTACAAGTTTCTCGGCATCTTGATATGTTATCAACAGTAACGGTTCATTCTTGTACACAAACTGAAAGTATTTCTGAAGAGAAACATCTTTAGCTCTACAGTCAATCTTAGCATGGTAAATAGAGATCCAATCTATACCCAGGATAACATCAAACTCTACTAGAGGTAAAACAATAAATTTTTCAAGTAGGTTCTTTCCAATGATAAGGATATGAAGATTCTTATAAATTCTTTTTGCCTCAACATTTCCCCCAGGGGTTTTTACCAAAAGTTCAGGAGTCATTTCTTGATATGGTATTCCCATTTTACTAGAAAATTCTTCAGAGATGAAAGAATGTGTAGACCCTGAATCAAACAACACACTGGCATAATCTGAAAAAACAAACAAAGTACCTGATACAACTTCATTTGATGGCCTGACATCTGTTGAAGTAGTTGCAAAGGATTTCACCACCCCATTCTGCTTGTAGTCTAACTGCTTCGCATCAGTCGAGCTCTTTGTCTGACACTCGTTTTCATAGTGACCCATCTCATTGCACTTAAAACATTTCGATAACTGTAAATCAAATTTGGACTTACCATCACCTTGACCTTTTTCAGTGCCATCACAATCCTTATGTCCCATCTTACCACATCAGTAGCACTTTCTAGAATTTAGAAGACATTCCCCAGCATGCCTTTTTCCACATTTATCACAAACTGGAAACTTAGTTTTCTTACCATCAGACTTTTTTGATGAATTCTTCCCTTTCTTCTGCCACCTCGGTCTCTTCTTCTACTGGTTGTTATAGAACACTTGATCATCGAAAAACTCTATTTCCACCTTCCCAGCACATCAAACAATATTTTCATAACTTTTAAACTCACGAGACGCTAATGCCCTTCGATATTTTGGCATTAATACTAAGTAAAAAAAATTGATTTTACTATCGGTCTCGGATAAAATTTGGAGAATACCTTTCCAATCGAGTGAACCTTTATTCATAGGCATCCACAGAGTCTTCCTCTTGCCTCAATTCCATGAATTTCATTTCCATCCTAATTCTAACAGCCTTAGGAAAATACTTTTCAGGAAACATACCTTTGAATTCATCCCAGTCAAGAGCATCAATCTCATTGGTATCCCTGATATTTTTAACCATCGACAACCACTGATCTACTTCACCCTCCAAACATTAAATAGCAATACTAACCTTTTGATTGTCTGAACACCCCATGACATCGAAAATCTTCTCTAGTGCTTGAATCCACCCTTCAGCTAACTCAGGGTCAGATGATCCTCTGAATGATGGGGGATGTTGCCTCATGAAATGTTCCACCACTAACATGTTCCTCTGCGGCTGATATGGCTGATCTCGTGCATGGATACCACCTCCATTTATCGCTTGAGTAAACTGCGCCATTACTGCAACAAACTGTTCAGTTCCAATTCCGACCATCTCAAGATGCTGATTCGGAAGGTTATTTCCTTCTGTATGCCTTCCTTGCACTGCTTCCCTATTTCCTCTATGGAAAATCATTCTAAACAAACATGTCTTAGATTAAGAAACATTGTCATCTTCAAGTGCTACATCACATCAATTTAACCATAAAAAAAATATTTTTGGATAATCATTTAATAAAATTGTAACTCCTACTGTTATTTAAACCGACCACTTATACCAACTATATGTCCCCAGCCTTAAACATTACTTAATCTTGAGTTATTACAAGATTACACCTTGAGGATATTTTCAGGTTTAGAGTTTTAGAGAATTAGATCATAAAACATGCATTACATTCCACATATAAACAAAGTGATTACATAAAGATAGTATTCATTTTTCCCATCAACGGAAACATATTTAAAATAAAACATGGATTCATTCTTGACACTTCCTTGACACTATCATCATATCATGTACCTTTCCCTTAATCTGTGAAAAACATTTCAAAAAAACTTGGGATGAGCATAAAAAGCTCAGTATGGGTTATAAAAATATGGAAAGGAAACATAAGTTCATATATACAAAAGAATGAAATCATACTTTACCCATAAAACATAATCACTTTAACATAATTCCTCAAATCATTAATAAATCATAGAAATCATAAGACATAAAGGTAACTTGAGTCATTCATAGCATTCTTATGTAGGGAGTAACCCTCTTGGTTACGTTTAGAATACCGATCACAGTATATTCCCCAAATCTCTTCAGATAAACCTTAACATTTCACTCCTTCGCATTACCCAATGCCTTGGAGAGCTATATCGGGCTCACCCTCCCTTATATTATCACGGAACCACCCCTCTTCATAACAATTCCCAATAACCATAACATAATCGTATCACATAAAACATGCATAAAGGAAACATAACATTTCCACATTTCAATCACAAGATATCAATACAACACATTTATATAATAAAAAACATTATGAAATCCATTTTCAATACCAAAATAAAATAAAATTAAAACATGGTATTTATTTTTCGTTTAAAAAAAGGTATGGCTTGTAGAGGAAGCCGAAACTCAAATAATGGTCATGGCGGCGGAGAAGTCGTTGTCACCGCATATGTACGACAAAAAAACATTCCCTTTTCTTGTTTAGTAAACACTTCGTATAAAAAATATTCCTTTTGAATAATCGTAAAAGTAAAAGGGGTTTATACACCATATAAAAGAAAGTTTTGTATAAAACAAAATATGCCTCAATGAATGGTGATTGAGACAAAGTCCCATTCCTCAGTTCCGAATTGTCTCGGTCGTTCTTTAATCTCCTGAATAATAAACTTGAGTTAATTTCTACTTGTTTAAGAACCTTTTTCAAGTTCATTATTCCTTTTATATCACTTATTTCCATGCCATGAAGACTATGTAATTATTTCAGTTAATAATTGTCGTTTTAACGATCATTGGTACTTGAGTCAAAAATAAACCCTTTATAATTATAATTTGTTCATGTATCCATTATATCCAGAATATTATTCATGATGTAGATATAATATATATCATATATATCCATTAAATTCATGCATTTAAAATATTATATAACATTTATAGGTAAGAAATGAAATGCACCGTTCATGGAGACGGTAAGTCGTACGTAGGCATGAATGCTACTTTCATTTGTATTTCGTATTTTTATGGAATGGTATCATAATTATATAAAAAAAATTATAATTATATCATATATAATATCATAACTCCATCCTTTATACGTCCCACGTATGGTATTTAACGAATCAAATCACATTGAGGGGGCGGTAGTCCGCACTTCCTTAAATGAAGATATCGTGTTTACCCATAATGGAAACCATAAAGGTATGCCCAAAATGAAAAATAAAGAAGCTTAAAAAAAACATAAACATATTATATATTATATATAAATATATTGTCATCTTAATGGCCTCCTTTGAAGGTGTTAAAATAATTTTGAACAATCATCGTTTCGGGAGGCCGAAATTTTCCATCCACGGAAACAGTATGTTCTTTAACCGTTAGAATTAGGTGTGTGTAAGTGTAGATCAAATCCTTCTTATAAAAACATACTAGTATATTAAAGATACTTTATTTGTTACAAAAGAAATGAATAAAAATAGTTTAGGGGGTTGGAGAAGTAAAATAATACAAAAGGACTCAAGTGAAGACATTACCTTAAAATCGGGTAACTCCCTTTGGTTTGAGATCAAAGGCTTCCTTGGGAAGCCTTCTGCCCAAAGTGAGGCTTCAAGGAGTAAGAGAGGGAAGTGGAGAGACAAAATGGGAAAGGGTTGTCTGAGTCAAAGGCTTTGGAACTGTGGGTAAGGAGGTAGAGGTGAGGGCCTTTTATAAGAGGAGAGGAGAGGAACTCTTTGAATGTAAAGAAATGTTACTTTATTTTAAAATGAGTTTCGGATTCAAAAGGTCCCACATTGATATAATTCGAGGGTAAGGTGATAAGGGTTCGAAATCCATCCATCCAATAGGTTTTGGACATGTGTAGGTTATATATTTAACATTATCATTTCATTTTATTTAAATCCTTTATTAATGAGGTAATCGCTGCATCATCATGATGTCATAAATAATTTAATTTATTTAAAGTCTAAAAATTATAAAAAAAATACAATGATATAGGAAATCGTTTTAGATTTCCAATTACTATTTATAATCAATAATCAGACTTGTATAACCCCATGTACAAATTGTTTTAGTAAAACAACTCATGTTTGTGTCATTTTTACTTTTACATTAAATAAAACATTATTTATGACATTTCCAAACCAAAGTGGCTCCATGGGGCCCCCAAGTTGACCCATGGATTGTCTTGGTCGACCATGACACATTCAATGAGGTTAGGACATGTGTCATGCTCATCTCATATTATTAAAACATTATTTTTACCTTAAACTATACTATTTACCTCTAATCGCAATTAAAAACATAAAAGTTACTATTCACCAAAAAATTATTTTAATCTAATTGAACCACATTTTACTTATTAATGACAAACATGTATGTCGTATTTTTTAAAAATCAAATAACAGAAGTGGAAAAGTTTCATTTAAATGAAAAATCATTTTCTTTAACTACCACTTAGTGGTTTCACTATTCATCAAAAATTGATGTTTTTCAGAACAATAACAAAACATCACCCTAAGCTATATTTGATATTCCAAATACAAAAATGATATATATTTTACAAAATTAAAAACATATAAGTTAAATTAATTAATTTAATAATTAATTCCCACTTTCAGAGAAAATAACGTGTTTTTATGCAACAATAAGTATCAAAATATTGACACTAGTTTAAGTCCAATTATAAAAGTGAAATTAATTCCAATGACCACTATTGGATTAAATGGTAAAAAATATATTCTAATTTCACTTTAAAACCAATTCAAAAGATAATATAACCATATCAATAAATTAGATTAAAAAGCAGTTTTGATGTAAAATGCGGTATTTTTCACTATTCATTAAAAAATGAACATTGTCAGAAAAATATAAAAATTAACACAAAGTAAATTTTGATGTACCAATAATAAAGAATAGGTTTATTTTGAAAAAAATAGCTTATAAAATTGTCAAAATATAGATTTAAAAATGGCTTTCCATCAAAAGGCAGTAAAACAATCTTTTAAAAATATTAGTGTATTCCATGCATAAGATTGGATTTATTTTCATTTTAAGCCTCTAAAACACAATATAATTAATTAATAGACATAGATAAAAATTTCTATTATTAATTACTTACATGGGATGTTACAAATTAGCTCACATGGTTTTTGAACATGACTACACACCTGGTCATGTCATTCCTGCACATGGCTTTGTCACCCATGTAATACTACATATAAATTATAGGTACTACAAGGTGTGTCTTATTATATTGGTCCCCAGGTGTTTTCTCGTAATTTTACTCATTTACATCTAGTCTTTCCATTCTTTACATCTTGTGCACTAGTAATTCGGGTCATTCCCATGAATATTTTCTTATAGGAGTACTTGGTTGTCGCGATATATTACATGTAGTTTTCATGTACCTAGTCATTATTATTCCTCAGTAATCACAGAGTATACAAGATGAAGCCATAAAATGAGCACACTAGGTATATAGGTCATACACATCATGTCATATTTATCTCCACTAGAAAACCTTTCCACAATAGCTTGGGGACTACATGATGCATGTTCCAGGATTACATGCCATGTAGTCGGGGTTTCCAAAAATCATATGGATGTTCTATATTTATCTCCCTGGCTATTGCCACCTCAATTTCTGCTACGATTTATAAAATGTTCATTAACCCAGTACCTACCATTCCTAATCTATTATCAGTGATTTGATTCAAACCATCCAAACCACATATGACCCATCATGTATTTACACACCACTACCACTAGTGAATGATAATGAAAATGACATATGATAATTTTCTGAATAAAACAAAAAATTATAACCATCAATATCAATCCATAAATCACCGTCCCATATTTTAGTTTCCCAAAAACATTGAATTCATAGGTTTGGTCACTGTGAAACCACACATGACACTGTTAAATTGTTACTCCATGGGCCAACAATGTCAATCATGAAGAACAGGGGGTAATAATACATATAAAAAGGGGAAACATCATTAGAAAAGTGTTCTCATCCAACAGTCAGAAAATATATATATCATAGAGTGTTATGAATTGAAAAAATTATAATTGGATCATTAATATCAAAAAGTTGTATGGATTATGCAATTATATATATACCATAGATCATGAGAATTATATATTAAATAAATACATGAAAAGATTATAATTTTATAAATATATTAAATAATAACCCCTACCATGATTAAGGATCAATTATTTGTGAAGATAGTTTTACCCGGATGAAAAAGGAACACTACATTTTTTTTCTGCCTCTCAATCAACCTTGATATAATCATTAACGTTCTTCGATCCTAATCCTCAAACGAAAAACATTCCTCATACTCTAATATCCTCCTATAGTTATATATATTACACATAGAAATATTATGATAAATTATTTATAGAGGAATGATATTTTAATGTAAATTATATTAATTATTTGAGTGATTATTTATATTAATTAATTCAAAAAACATACCCACAAATGACTGCCTCAACTGATCATCCAACACTGACCAAAAATTGGTTTTATATAGGATAAACTCATCATTTTATATTCAAATACGGTTTCAATTTTACCATATGAGGATTCTATAATTGTGAAAATTATATTAAGTATAATAGTGTGTTCACATGAATTAAAATAATATAATATTTTTAATATGTCAATATTTGGGATCTTTGGGAACCATAATTTTGTTCCGACATAGACCTTGGATCAGAAAATATTCAATGAATATTTACAAATAATTAAATTGAAAAAATATATTCATTACAACCATAGCCAATATAGTCAGAAACCCGTGACAGATTAATGATTTTAAAACTAGTCTCTTGAGTATCATGAAAACCATTTCCTCACAAATATGATTTACGGGTTGGACATCCATAGAAAAAACATATAATGTTATCTATGGATCCACTAGAAATGGTATGCATCTACTAGAAAAGCATAATTAATTGTTATATCATCCAACTATTTCAGTTCATATATTTAGATCAATATGTTGAGTGTGCTAATTTTTTTACTAGTATTACCATTTGAATACATATCAATATTTACATGGGTTCAATACCATAATTGGTATATTCATTTTCAGTTCACATCTCTTCCCCACATGCATGTAACCTAATATTAAATAATACCTTTATATCCTCCTGAAAATGTGGAGTCAAAAAAATCATGTAAGTGCTATCAAAATATTATCAAAATATTGGACCATTAAAAACATCAAATGGGCCCCAATGTATCATTAATTTCAAATCAAAACATTATTTAAAAACAAATATTCAATTAGGTAATAACACTAACATCTTTCATAAGTAATAAATTGAATTCCCAAAGGGATATTAAACAAATAATTTATTTCAAAACAACCATAAGGAATTATGATTCATGATTCATAATACAAAAGTCTAGAAATCATTTAAAAAATTCATCCAATTCCATGCAAAATGTTTTTCAGAAATCACACCTAAAAAGAACAGGAATTTCTATAGATTTTTTTTTCATAAATACATGGGAATTTTACGAGTTCGAAAATACTAACGGCGTGTGATTCTAAGGCCCAGTGTTCTTGGAATCAATTTTCTCATGTTTGTTTCGTGTACATTCAGTAAATGTATGAGCAATATTTTTATAACTTTTGAAGTAATGCTCCAAATTGTAAAATGACTGCACTGTTGGACTCGCAACGCCATTATTCGCTTAAGGAGACTTTCACATCGATGACAGTGAGTCGAGTTTCAAAGTTAGATTTTGGGTTTTCATGGAAAATAATAAAATAATGTGTGTGTCACATTATTTTATTACGCTACCACGTGATTGTTGTGTGGTTAAAATCTCATCTTGGAAGTTGGAGGTGGCCACCACACCAAAAACTCGCTGGAGAGGTTACGGTGGTGGTGCCCACAAGAAATCATCCTCCCATGTAAGGATAAATGTGGATGGGACCACCTGGGCATTTAACCCCTTGAAAATCTCCATTAAAGTGTAGAAAATATTCAAATCCCTTTTTTATTTCGTTCCAACCCTTCACATTAATTAGGTGGAGCTTATCTAATTAATTGTTTTCTCCATTTGAATTTTTTTCCAACAAATAAATAATAGGTCATATTAAACTATTATTTGGTTGGAATTTTTCAATGGAGAGGGGACAACTTGGGAGAAGGCTTCCGACGAATAATGCTCCTCCCAACGAATAACGACCATCGAACAACAAAAAACACTTCATCTACCGATGACAGATTTCTTGTTCTTCAATCTCCGACCAGAACATGGGAGGAAGATCCATCCATGAAGAATGTTGATCATGTCGTCCTCGACATCTCCTATTTATTTTATAATGACAATGAATCAAATCTAGGGGTGTGTTTTAATTTGAGAAATGTTGATTTGTCCTTCCAAGATGGTTTCTCCTCACCACTTTCTACAAAACTAACATGGAGGAACATGGCCAAACGAACACAGACCTATCCCTCCACCGTTCTTATGAATGCTTGATGTGTGCTATGTGTTCTTCATTGGTGTCGAACAATAGATTGATGTGAGACCATTGAGCGATGTAACGATCCCAAATTGAATACCCAACATCACAATGACCTTGCAAAGGTGTGATGATGATAGCGGGTGACGGATCGGACCGGAGCGGGAAGGACCGTTCCTCGCCCATTCATCGAGCAGGAGGTGTACATTTGACAAACACACCTTGTAGTACTGCTTTTTTGAGGAATGAGATACATACATTAGGCATGTAATACATGATCTATGACCCTAGTCACAGGGCATGTATTATCTATGTAGAATGGTAGATGTGGCTTCAAGAGACATGGTGTGTAATATAGAAAATACAACGACACAGGTACAATTACATGGCCAAGAGGAACGATGTGTACTATCTTCGTAGATTGGAAGAAGCGGCTTTGTGAGACAGAGCGTGTATCTCGAGGGTACACAGGAACAGGGTGGAGTACATGGGAATGTACTCCTCCACACGGCCAGGCACGGCCAATGGCATGGGCTACCTCGTGTACCAGTTACACGGGTTGGAGAACATGGGTTAAGGCCGTATACGGGCTCATGGATAGTATACACGGAGCCCACCCTAGTTTCTTGGACATGGAATGTCACCATACCACAAGCCGTATACTTTCATTTCTACATAACCAGCCTTTCGACACAGATCTTTGTACACAGGAAATACCCAAAGTTTGAAGACAAGGCGTGTAACCATACCAACATATTGTGTACTCTTTGGAAAATGTCTTGGTCGTCTCGTCTATGTGTCTTGGACATGAATTTCTTTGTTTTTCCCCTATGACGTGGCAGACCTTTGATATACTTATACATGGGAATTCGTGGCAGTTGGAGCATCAACCAGTAGCTTATGGAGAGGACCGTTCTAGAGGCGAGCGAGAATAGTGCAGAGACCTAGTAGCTATCTGAGACCTGAAGACTGCTGACTGATTCAACTCAGAGTGTTTCAACTATCCATTGGGGAGGGAATTGGTGTTACAGAAGACCCACGGTGGGGAGAACCCATGTGTGATGCGGCAGACCCACAGTACTCGACACATGGAGTACCTCAATAGGATATGAGTTGGAGCGCCTATATTTGACGCGGCAGACCCACAATGTGGAGCACCTCTATGTGACGTGACATGCCCACAATACACGATAAGAGGAGTACCTCGGCAGTCCTAGGATAGTGGGAAGTGACTATATGTGACGCGACAGGACCACAATACTCTATAGAGGAGGAGTACTCCAACAGTTGAGTTTTTTACAATGTGACTGGGAATGTTAGTTAATAATACCCTAGAATATAATCTTGCTTTGAGCTGAGTCAGTGAATTCTGTGTTTACCTCATGAATGAGATGGATTACATGATAACATAGGTAAATGTAAGGTCATATATGTAACACCCGAGACTTTTATAAGAATTATTTTATTTTTAATTTATATAAATCATCAAAGGAATATTTCACTTCACACAACACTAGATTGGCTTGATTTACACGCAATCACGACCTTCCTTGATAGCTTGTGTCCTACACAATACTGAGTTTCACTAAACAATGATATGCTATTAAAATATTATTAAAACTAGCCGTTATGAATAGTAATATCTACTTTTTGAAATTTTGTAAATTTTATTTTTCAAAATGGACTTCATTTTTTGATTCTAAATATAGAAATTATCCTAGGGTGAAATTTTTTTATTTTTCTGGAAACTTTCAATTTTTGATGAATAGTGAAAGCAATGGGTTAATATTTAAAAACCGACTTTTTATTTAAATTATTATCTATTTTATTTAAATTTATTTTAGGTCAAAATTGATATATTATACCAATATAATTTCAATGTAATTTATTGAAGTAATTTTATAATAATTTTAGATATATAAAAATTTTATTGAACTTTTCACCGTCTTTTACCCACCTCCTAGGAGAATTTGCAAATTTACATAAAAATTAATTTTACCGCTTCTGTGAGTGGAATTTCAAATATCTGAGAGACACAGTTGATGTCAGTATGTAAAATGTGGTTCAATGAGATGAAAATAATTTATGTTGAATAGTAACTTTTTACATTTATTTACCACTGTTAAAAGTAAATAGGGAAATTAAATGTAAAATGAAATTATTACTACCCTAACACATGCCCTAATTCTATTGGAAAAGTTTAATTTGACCAAAAACAACCTTAGGAATAAAATATGACCATTTAGGCCAACTTGGATTAGATTAGGACATTTATTATTAATTTATTTAAAGAAGGGTTAAAATAGTTAAAATCAATGTTTAATAAGTAAATAATTCTTAATATAGGGTTATACATAAGATAAATTTGTCTATAAATATTTATTAAAAAGATAAAAATATTTATACATATTGGTTTTTTATTTGTAATTTTTATTCATTATATAATTTAATTTATATATGACACAAAGATGATGCAATAATTATCTTATTACTGAAATATTGACATAAGTGATGTTATAAATACCCAAATAAATTTAATTTGAGACTTTTAATGAATTCCTCTATTTTTATAGGTTAATATGACATGTTATTATTGATTTAATTAACTTTTTTCGAACTAACCATTCGGTTATGATTTTCACAAAAATCAATTAATAAATAGTGTCAAAATTGACATAAAATAGTTTTTAAAACAAATATTATAATATTAATTATTATTTTATTCCTAAAAATCTAAGTTTCGACCAAATGACTTAGATAATAATATATATATTAATAATAAACAACTTGGGGTTAGTTTGGCTTGTTATAGTAAGTTTATTAACCTTATAGTGTAAGAACACAGAAAGACATGGTAAAAGTAAAATTATCTAACTTAAAGTTAAATCTAAATGATAAGGTTAAAATAGTAAAATAAACTTGTCCAAATTCTATTGGATGAGATTATTTCGACCCATCCCCACCATAGCTTCAAAATAAATTAATTTTTAGCTATTTAAAACTGAATATGGTTTTATAATAAAATAATATTTTTAGTTTTTCCAAAGGTGCCCCTCTCCTAAATTATAAAAAGGCATCTCCTCCCTCCCTTCTTCACACCAATTTGAGCCTTCATGCTCAGCCAAACCCTTCCAATTTATCCTCTAAACTTTCCTAGAAAAATCCTAGAGGTCCTAGTCTTCTTCAAAGAAAAATTTTACTGCCCAAAAAGGAGGTCTCAAAGAAGCGCTTCAAAGAAGAGGTAATTTCTATTACCGGTTATTTCAACTTTAATTATTCTTCCACTTATTCTTATTTAGTTGTTTCATTATGAATTAATAACATCAGTATCACTCATATAATGATATGCTATTATAAGTATGAAACAACCCTATTTCACCATCTATCCATCCTACGAAAAACGAAATCACCGCACGTGCGTACGTACGCAATACCGTCTCCACGCCGTAGTGTAATCTATTTTCCACCACCACCTTACTTGGATGGGTATAATGGTGTAAATAATGAATATATATGATTTTTATAAAGTTATATTTATTCTGAAATAGTATACATACACTCCAATACTATTCCACGATCATGGGAATGATATCATCACTCGTGCGTACGTACGGAATACCGTCTCCACGATGTGATGCGACTCGTTCTACAAGATTTTCATTTCATAATGATTATATAAATGATTTGAGCGAATAAATATGATATATATTACAATAATACCATTCTAGAAATGAGGTCTCTATAACCTATAAAGAAGAATAAGAATTTATTCAATAAGACACGCATAAGAACAAAAAGTAATAAACACCCGAATAACAAGTAGCAATGAAATATTAATAATAATAAGCTATGAATATGACCATATATGATATCATAACAATGCGTATGATTCTGAAATAAGTCAATGACATTATTTAAATCATTATACAGGAGGTTCAGACACTTACGAAGCAAATCGGACCTAAGGTAAGGGAAATATCACAATCTCATTTTTATCCGAGATTTTTTATACTTTGGAATTTACTAGGGTGTATTTTATCATCCACATCCATGTTTCCTCAATATTTAATATTATTTCCATCCACCTATAATTTTTTAAATACAATTTTACCCTTCGGTTAGTTTTTAGTAAAATATATGAAAGGAATCTTTTGTCATTTTTCGTACGAGGTACTTTTTGGCTTTTCTGACAAAAGTATGAGAAGAATGTTTTTTTTAACTTATACGGAATGCATGGATTTTTAAAACCTTATTTCCAAGAAGCTTCCTTTAAAAGTTTTCAAGTTTATTTTTAATCAACTTCATTTAGTTTATAATTGTATGACATGTTATGAACGGAAAATTGTTTTTGAAGTAGAAAGGATATTTTCCTCAAGAATGGAGTTAAAGTGTTTTATCAAAATTATTTTCCATCCAATATAATATTGGGTTTTGATTATATCCCTATTATTACATTGATTTGACTATGTTTTGATGGAAATATTTTTATGAATTTCTTTATCTTATATGAATTGTTTTATGATGTCACGATGTTTAAGAATCCCATTTTTATAACATGGGTTATGCTATGATGTATGGTTTATGATTTTGTGGCACACATAAGAATGGTATCATTATGAGATGGGTGGGACCTATATCTCCCTCCAATGAATTGGGTAATGATTTTATATCTGATGCGATCGACATGGCTGGAAGGGAAGGTTAAACCGGTTTAGTGAAACAGGACTGAAACGAGGAATGAACTCGATTCAGAAATGGACTTTTTCCACTAAGATAGTCTTGGAAATGAATCGTGACTAATAAGAAATGATTCTATATGATTATGTGTGTATTCCACAAATCTTTATGTTTTAGGTTATGATAATTGTGCTTACATTTCACTACCATGATTTATCCCATGTTATGAAATTATGATCTCTTTTGTAGGGTAAGATTTCCAAAATGTTATGTTATTATGAATATGATGTGATTGATATTTTTTTTTACCCTTACAGAGCATTTGACGTCACCATTTTGTATTTTTTTCTTTCCTTAGGTCGAGAAGACGGTTATTAAGTAAGATATCCCAAAAGGGACCATAGATATGATGAAATAAATGGGAGACAGTGTAGATGCTTTATGAACAAGTTGTTTATGTTTCCCAGTTTCTAAAGACACTATACCTATACGGTCCTTTCATGGTTTTGTTATATGTTGTAATACATATACTTCAATTTTCGAGTACTAACAATGTATGTAAAGTATGGGTCATTATAGTTGGTATCAGAGGAATGGTATAGTCAACCATTGGAAACTAGGATGTGAAAGGCTTAGTAAGAATCCTATGGATAAGTCTAAGAATTGAACACAATCTCAGTGTTTTACAAATGTCCATGAATAACCATGGATAAGACCTTATGTGTGAAATTTTATTCTTGATTATGTGGTTTTTCTATTATAATTAGTGTTGCTCACACTATTCTTCTTGGTTTTAGTCAATGGGTGGAACCCGAAGGAATCATGTTAATGTGGAATGTGACGGGTAATGCAATGATTTTCCCCCTAAGAAACCAAACATTATGGGATCTGGAATGAAAAATCTTGTAGCCATGCTCACAAAAATTTCTCAAGCTATGAATCATACAGGGCATCCAAACAATCAATGGAAGGAGAAACATTCTGTCGAATCCTTCATGAGGCAGCGTCGACCTTCAATCAGCGGGTCTACTGATCCATTAGTTGATGAACAATGGATCAGTACTACTGAAAAGATATTTTCAGTTCTTCAATGTTCTGAACATGATAAAGTCATCTTAGTATTGTATCGTTCGGAAGGTGATTCTGATCAATAGTGTAATCTTATCAGGAATATGAGGCCAAGAGATGAAATTGAGTCCATGGAATGGGACACGTTCAAGAACTTATTTTTCAATAAGTACTTCCCTCGTATTATTTGAACAAATATGGAGAAGGAGATTCTTGAACTAAAGCAAAAGGATGATGAATATGTTGGTACCTATGAAGCAAATTTTACAAGACTTTCAAGGTATGCTTCTGGCATTATTATCCAACATGAGAGTAAGATCGATCTATTCTTTAGTGGTTTAAAACCAAGTCTTTGAAGGGCATTAGCCATAAGGGGCTTCAATAGCTATGAGGAAATCATTCGATGTGCTCTCTAAGTTAAGATGAAGATTGGAGTAACACATTAGTCATATGCATTTGATAAGAAGAGGAAAATGGAATTTAAAGGAAAATATAAAGGGCACACTGAAAAGAAGATGAGTTTTCCCTTATGCTCAATGTGTGGAAAGAAACATGGAGGGATTTTTCTTAAATGGACAAGTAAATGTTTCAAATGTGGAAAGGATGGTCATCGGGCATTTGAATGCTGTAATGATGTGAGAAGATGTCTAGTGATGCGAACAATGAAAAGTATACACAGAGTGCACCTCCTACACTTCAATGCTACAAGTGCAAGGAAATGGGGTATTGTACAAATAAATGCCCTAATCCAGGGGTTGTTGATGATGATCGACGTCAACAAACCCTTTAGGCTAAAGACAGAGGAAAGTCACATGAAATTTCTATCAGTGATGTGGAGTATGATATAGAATTAGTAAAAGGTACACTTACCATCCACTCTAAAGTAGCAAATGTTTTATTTGATTCTGGATCCATCCACTCCTTTATTTCTAAAGAATTTTCTAAGGGTATCACCGTATTACCTCAACAATTAGATGTTGAGTTAGCTTTGACAACCCCTAATTGCACAACAGTCGCATCAAAAGTTTATAATTCTTCTATGATTGAAGTTTGTGGGAATGTGCTTCCTGCAAATCTTGTGATCCTCCCTATAGTAGAATTTTATGTGATTCAGGGCATGGATTGGATTTATCTATATGGAGCTTATATCAATTGCCAAAGAAGGGAAGCCACATTTCATATTCCAGATCAATCGTTCATCTTATATCGATGCAAGGATGAACATAACCTTCAAGTGGAAATTTATTCCATCTTATGGGTCTTGATTCCACTAAATGAAGGTTATTTATCTCAAATGGTTGGTGAGAAACTCATGATTAAGAATATTCCCATTGTACGGGAGTTTGATGATGTCTTTCCAGAGGAATTTCTGGGTCTTTCACCAAATCGTGAAGTTGAGTTTTCAGTAGAACTCATACCGGGCGCTTTACCTATTTCAAAGACACCTTATAGAATGGCCCCAATTGAGTTGCAGGAATTGAAGAAGCAACTCCAAGAGAATCTTGATAACGGGTACATACACCCTAGTGCGTCACCTTGGGGAGAACCTATTCTTTTTGTTATGAATAAATATGGATCAATGAGACTCTTCATTGATTATAGAGAACTTAACAAGATCACTATCAAGAACAAATATCCTCTCCCGCACATTGTTGACTTATTTTACCAACTACGTGGAGCTCAATACTTTTCCAAGATTGATATTCATTCAGGGTATCACCAATTAAGGTTCAAAAGGGAGGATATTCCAAAGACGGCTTTCCATACATGGTATGGACACTATGAATTTATAGTGATTCCATTTCGTCTTACTAATGTCCCTACTATCTTCATGGATCTGATTAATAGAGTCTTTAGAGACTATCTTGATCATTTTGTGGTAGTCTTTATAGACGATATTCCTGTATATTCAAAGAGAAATAAAGAACATGAAGATCACTTGAGAATTATATTGAAGTCCCTGAGAAAGGAGAAGCTTTATGCCAAATTTATGAAGTGTGAATTTTGGCTTCAACAAGTTTCATTTTTGGGTCACATAATCTCAAAAGAGGGGATATCTGTGGATCCAGCAATAACAGAGGTTATTGAATGATGGTTGAGACCAACAACAGTAACTGAGATCCAATGTTTTCTTGGTTTGGATGGATATTATCAACATTTTGTTAAATATTTTTCATGATTATCTAATCCACTCACCAGGTTGACTTGGAAAGGAGTTAAGTTTGTTTGGAAGGAGGAATTTGAAGAGAATGTCAAGGAGTTGAAAATAAGGTTATCTAGTGCACCAGTGCTCACACTGCCTTATTGTGGAGAAAGGTTTGTGATCTACAGTGATTAATCCAAGAAGGGATTGGGGTGTGTTCTTATGAAAAATGATATGGTCATAGCTTATGCCTCAAGACAGATGAAGATCCATGAGAAAAATTACCCAACTCATGATTTGGAGTTAGCTGCGGTAACCTATGCATTAATGATTTGGTGGCATTATCTTTATGGAGAAAGGTGTGACATTTATACTGATCATAAAAGTTTAAAGTATATTTTCACACAAAAGGATCTGAATATGTGCCAAAGAAGATGGTTGGAGCTGATTACGGATTATGACTACTCAATTCATTACCACCATGGGAATGCAAACAAGGTGGCAGATGCATTAAGTCGACAATACCATGCCAGTTTATCGATGATAAGGATCACAAAAGATCCAATATTTCTGTATTTACAAAGGATGGATCTAGGAATTATAATGAAAGGGGAAAATCATATATTTCTCAAATGAATGTTCAACCATATATACATATTATGATTAAAGAGGCACAGAAAGAAGATGTAGAGTGACAAAAGAATGTGAGAAATTTTCCTGAATTCAACCTTGATTGTGATGGAATAATAAAGATCAAGAATCAGGTTTGTGTTCCTCCCATCCCCGAATTAAAGAAGGATCTGCTGGATGAGGCTCATAGTTCTTCATTCTCTATTCATCCTGGAATCACAAAGATGTATAGGGACCTGAAAGAGTACTTCTGGTGGGATGGCATGAATAGAGATGTTGCTGAATATGTCTCTCGATGCTTGGTTTCTCAGAAAGTTCATGATGAGAGACAGAAGTCTAAGTGGATGTTACAACCATTAACCATACATGAATAGAAATGGGAAAACATCACTATGGACTTTGTCACAGGACTTCCTAAAACATCAAAAGGCAATAACGCTATTTGGGTCATAGTTGATCGTCTTACAAAGTCTGCACACTTCATTGCTATTAGAGAGGATTTCTTTGTGGATCAGCCTGCAAGGATATATATGTAAATGAAGTGGTAAGATTTCATGGAGTACCACTTTCTATTATATCTGTTAGGGATCTGAAGATTACCTCAAAGTTCTTGAAAAGTCTTCAGCATACTCTGGATACAGAGTTGAATTTCCGGACTTCTTATCATCCTCAGACAGACGGTCAGTCTGAGAGGACAATTTAAACTCTAGAAGATATGTTGAGAGCTTGATCTATGGATTTCAAAGGTGGTTGGGATCAACACATACCTTTGGTGTAATTTTCTTATAATAATAGATTTCACTCCAATATTCAGATGGCTCCTTATGAATCTCTATATGGAAAGAAATGTAGGACCCCAACTTGCTGAGATGAAGTTGGGGAATGAAAGCTATTAGGACCTGATCTTTTTGATGAGATGGCAGAAAAGGTCCAATCTATTCAACAACACATAAGAGCAGCTCAGATTCGACACAAAAGTTATGCCGACAACCGAAGAAAAGACTTATAGATTGAAGTGGGTGATAAATTGTTCTTACGAATATATCCTTGGAAGAGAGTAATGAGATTTGGAAAGAAGGAAAAGATGAGCCCTAGGTATATCGGTCATTTCGAAATACTTGATCGTGTTGGAAAGGTAGCTTACCGATTGGCGATTCCATAGAATCTTTCTCAAGATCATGATGTGTTCCATGTATCTCTCTTGAGAAATTACATACCTGATCCTTCACATGTACTCAGCTCAAAAGTTGTACCTCTGGAACAAGATCATTCTTATGAAGAACAACCGATAGGGAATCTCGATAGTAGTGAAAAAGTCCTACGGAACAAGACCACTCACCTAGTGAAAGTTTTATGGAGGAACCACCAATTAGAAGAAGCTACATGGGAGCTTGATGATATTATGAGGGAGAGGTATCCTCATCTGTTTGTTACAAGTGACGAATTTCGAAGGCGAAATTCATTTTAAGGGGGGTAGCATGTAACACCTAAGACTTTTATAAGAAATATTTTGTTTTTATTTTATATAAATAATCAAAGGAATATTTCACTACACAAAACACTATCTTGGATTTCTTTACACACAATCGCGACCTTCCTTGATAGCTTGTGTCATACGCAATACTGAGTTTCACTAAACAATGATATGCTATTAAAATATTATTAAAACTAACCGTTATGAATAGTAATAACCACTTTCTGAAATTTTGTAAATTTTATTTTTCAATATGGACTTCATTTTTGGATTTGGAATATCGAAATTAGCCTAGGGTGAAATTTTGGTATTTTCTGGAAACATTCAATATTTTATGAATAGTGAAAACACTGGGTTACTATTTAAAATCTGACTTTTTATTTAAATAAATATTTATTTTATTTAAATTTATTTTAGTTAAAAATTGATACATAATACCTATATAAGTTCAATGTAATTCATTGGAGTAATTTTATAATAATTTAAGATATATAAAAATTTTATTGAACTTTTCACCGTCTTTTATCCACCTCCTAGGCGATTGTTTCAAATTTACATAAAACATAATTATACCAGTGCTGTGAGTGGAATTTCAAAAATCCAAGATACACAGTTGATGTCAGTAAGTAAAATGTGGTTCAATGAGATGAAAATAATTTTTGGTAAATAGTAACTTTTTACTTTTATTTACCACGATTAAAAGTAAATAGGGTAATTTAGGGAAAGAATGATGTTATTACTACCCTAACACATGTACTAATTCTATTTTATAAGTGTAATTCGAAAAAAAAAGTTAGGAATAAAATATGACCATTTAGGCCCACTTGGATTAGATTAGATCATTTATTATTAATTTATTTAAAGAAGGTTTAAAATAGTTAAAATAAATGCTTAATAAGTAAATAATTTTTAATATAGGGTTATAAATAAGATAAATTCGACTATAAATATTCATTAGAAAGATAAAACGATTTAATACATAATGATATTTTATTTGTAAATTTTAGTCATTAAATAATTTAATATATATATAACACAAAGATGATGCAGTAATTATCTTATTAATGAAATATTGACATAAGTGATGTTATAAATACCCAAAAAAATTTAATTTGAGCGTTTTTATGAATTCCACTAATTTTATAGGGTAATATGACATGTTAGTATTGATTTAATTAACTGTTTTCGAACTAAAAATTTTGTTATGATTTTCACATTAATAAATTACTAAATAGTGTAAAAATTGACATAAAATAGTATTTAAAAAAAATATATTATATTATTAATTATTATTTTATTCCTAAAAATCTAAGGATCAGCCAAATGTCTTATATAAGGTTATGTATATTAATAATAAACAACTTGGGGTTCGTTTGGCATGTTATAGTATGTTTATTAACCTTATAGTGTAAGAACACAAAAAGACATGGTAAAAGTAAAATTATCTAACTTAAAGTTAAATCTAAATGATAAGGTTCAAATAGTAAACTAAACATGTCCAAATTAAATTGGATGAGAGGATTGCGTCCCATCCCCACCTTGTATTCGAAATAAATCAATTTGAAGCTATTTAAAACCGAATATGGCTTTATAATAAAATAATTTTTTTAGTTTTTTCAAAGGTGCCCCTCTCCTCCCTTATAAAAGGGTACCTCCTCCCTCTCTTCCTGACACCACATTGAGCCCTCATGATCGGCCAATAACTTCCAATTTCTCCTCCCCACTTCCCTAGAAACATCGTAGAGGTCATGGATATCTTCAAAGTCCCATTTTAGTGCCCAAAAAGGAGATCTCAAAGAAGCACTTCAAAAAAGAGGTAATGTCTGTTACCGATTCTTTCAACTATATTTCTTCTTCCAATTATTCTTATTTAGTTGTTTCATTATGAATTAATAACATCAGTATCACTCATATGCTGATGTGTTTTTATACGTATGAAACAACCATATTTCACCATCTATCCATCCTACGGAAAATGAAATCACCGCACGTTCGTACGTACAGAATATCATCTCCACGCCGTGGTGTAAACTATTTTCCACCACCACCATACTTGGATGGGTATAATTGTGTAAAGAATGAATATATATGATTATTTTAAAGTTATGTTTATTCTTAAATAGTATACATACACTCCAATACAATTCCATGATCATGGGAACGATATCATCGCTGGTGCGTACGTACAGAATACCGTCTCCACGATGTGATGCGACTCGTTCTACATGATTTTCATTGCATAATGATTACATAAATGAATTGACTGAATAAATATTATATATATTACACAAATACCATTCTATAAATTTTCTATCTATAACCTAAAAATTAGAATAATAATTTATTCGAAAAAACACGCAAAACAACAAAAAGTAATAAACACCTGATTAACAAGTAGCAATGAAATATTACTAATAATAATCAAAGAATATGACCATATATGATATCATAACAATGAGTATGATTCTGGAATAAGTAAATGATATTATTTAAATCATTATACAGGAGGTTCGGACACTTACGAAGCAAATCGAACCTAAGGTAAGGGAAATATCACAATATCAATTTTTTTGAGTTTGTTTATACTTTGGAATTTGCTGGGGTGTATTTTATCAACCACATCCATGTTTCCTCAATATGTAATATTATTTCCATCCACCTAAATTTTTTTAAATCCAATATTACTCTTCGGTGAGTTTTTAGTAAAAGATATGAATGGAATCTTTTGTCGTTTTTCGTAAGAGGTACTTTTTGACTTTTCCGACAAAAGTATGAGAAGAATGGTTTTTAACTTATACGGCATGAATGGATTTTTAAAACATTATTTACAAGAATCTTCCTTTAAATGTTTTCTAGTTTATTTTTAATCAACATCTTATAGTTTATAAATGTATGACATGTTAAGAAAGGAAAATTGTTTTTGATGTCGAAATGATATTTTCCTCAAGAATGGAGTTCAAGTGTTTTATCAAAATTATTTTCCATCCAAGATAATATAGGGTTATGTTTCTATCCCTATTATTACATTGATTTGACTATGTTGTGATGGAAATATTTTTATGAATTCCATTATCTTATATGAATTGTTTTATGATGTCACAATGTTTAAGAATCCCATTTTTATTACATGGGTTTTGCTATGATTTATGGTTTATGATTATTTGGCACACATATGAATTGTATCATTATGAGATGGGTGGGACCTATATCTCCCTCCAATGCATTGGGTAAAGATTTTATATCTCATGAGATAGACATGGATGGAATGCCAGGTTAAAGTGGTTCAGTGAAACAGGACTGAAACGAGGAATGGACTGGATTCAGAAATGGACTTTGTCCACTAAGATAGTCTTGTCAATGAGTCATGACTAATAATAAATTATTATCTTTGATTATGTGTGTATGTCACAATGCTTCAAGTTTTATGTTATGATTATTGTGATTAAATTTCACTACCATGATTTATCCCATGTTATGAAATTATGATCTCTTTTGAAAGGTAATATTTCTAAAATGTTATGTTCTTATGAATATGATGTGACTAATATTTCTTTTGTTTACCTTTATTGAGCATTTGATCTCACCCTTTTGTATGTTTTCTTTCCCCAGGTTAGGAATAAGGTTATTAAGTATGATATGCGAAAAGGGACCATAGATATGAAGAAATAAATGCGAGACAATGTAGAAGCTTTATGAACTAGTTGTTTATGTTTCATAGTTTCTAAAGACACTATACCTATACGGTACTTTCATGGTTTTTTTATATGTTGTAATAAGTGTAATTCAATTTTGATGTAGTAACAATGTATGTAATGTATGGGTCGTTATAATATACCTATGTAATGGTTATCCATTGATTTCATACTTTGTGGTTTTTCATTGGTGGATTATGAGAGACCATGGTGGTCTCGGGGTCCCTATTTAGTATCTCTATACCCTCCCATGCACGGGCTTCACCCGCACCTAGTTGTGTTAGTTTCAGATGACGGACAATGCTAACTGAGGCTGAGTGGATACGACGGGACGATACCCGGAGGTGGACCACACGACGTGACTGTACACGAAGGAGACAGATGGATGTGGACTATTGTGGATTCTCTCTGTACCTACCCTTTAGGTTGGATCCGTAGTGGATAATCCATGAGCTGCTTTACACCATTCAATTGTTCTTTCCCTTTTCAGTTGTACATGTACTTTACATTTGGGCTTGTATTTCTGTACCCTTTAAATATCAAAACTCATTTTGTATACCATTTTACTTAGTATTTTGCTTCCAGATTTTACTCTGTTGGGTGTATTTATATTTTATGAAGGCAATCCCTTCCCAATTTTAGGGACTAATGCCTTTTGGGATAGTTTCCAGCCCATGGATTATGGTAGGTGAGCTTGGGGTAGTCACGGCATGGGCCACTGTGGATGGGTCATGACAAATTGGTATCAGAGGAGAGATTTCAACCATAGAACATAAGACTCTGATCATTTTTTTGTGAAGCAATAGTGTTAAGGGTACTATGTGGGGTTTTCAGTTCAGTGATTCCATTGTTGGTGTGGTGGCTGATCTATCCATACACCAGGACCCTGTATTCTGATTTCCGACTTAGTGCACGAAGACACTGATTGCGTGTTTTTTTTCAATGTTTTCTTTCTGTCACCTCAACCAGGTCAACTCACCAGGTTTAATCTTTTGACAGTGTCACATCTTTTTCTTTTAGGATGCCTCCCCGTGGACGACCAATTAGAGCCCCGATATCTGTACGCACAGATAGCCCACTGAGTAACGAGGCCTTGGTGCATGCCCTTTTCTAGTGGAGGCACCAGCAGTACCATTATCCATTGGGCCACCGATGCCACCAGCCCTAATAGAAGATGATGGACACCACTTGAGCACGTTGCACATGTTCCAATGCCGGAGGCCTCCCAATTTCAGGGGAGAGACGGACCCACAGGCGGATGAGGATTCACTGGATGCTGTGGTGAGAGTCTTTAGACTGGTAGGGACACCAGCAGACCTTATAGATATGCTTTCTAAGAGTCTTCTTCAGGGTACAGTAGGCATATGGTGGATCCTCATGCTCCAAGTGCATGAAAAGGTGACAGATCTCTGGGCAGACTTCGAGATCCTGTTTTGCGGAGAGTTTTTTCCAGCCACCCTACGTGCGGTGTGGATACAAGAGCTACTGCATCTATTTTCCGGTAGTATGTCGGTGGAACAGTGCTCAGTGATGTTCACCAACCTCTCACGCTACTTCAAAGATATGGTGCAGGTCATATTCTTCCGGCCTCAAACCGTTGAGAAGTGCTCATGAGAGATATCAGGGCTTCGATGGTCTCACTCAGCATCCCAACGTAGGCAGGGGTGCTAGAGAGAGCATCCTGGTGGAGAGATTCCTTATAGAGCAGTCTCTGGCAGTGAGACCCACTACTAGTCGACCTACAGTGGAGTCTTCTACAGCTGGAAGTAGAAAGATGATGTAGAGGTCGAAGAGGACCAGACCCATGGGTGAAGGACCGCATGACTCAGGATCCGTTGTGTGGGGCACCTAGTGTAGTGAAATACATGACAGGAGTAGACAGTGTTACACATGATTCAGGTAGGTTCACATGGCTCATGGCTATCCGACCCTCCATTTAGATGATCAGAAGACAGTTGAGGGAACTCCCAAGCATAGGAAGAGGTTTGACCGAGGTGGATGTGGTAGAGGAACTTTCCATGCAGCTAGCAGTGGACGATGTTTCGAGGTGTTAACGCCACCACCACCAGGAGGTCCACCCCGACCGCATGGATCAGGTGGACAGGGGAGAGCTCAGCTCCAGGTAGCCGAGTCTTACGATCATGGTGCTCTGAAGATGATTCGAGGTATGATCTGTGTCTACTCAACCATATCTTCAATTCTTATATACACAGGTTCCAGTTACTCATTCATTTCAACTACCCTCGTTCGGTGCTCATAGATTCTGACGAAGTCATTGGCTCGATCCTTGCAGCTAGATAATCATACGAGGGCCGATTAGATGATCACGTACTGGTGCCGAGAGTGTGATATTACTCTAGTAGGTGATATCTTCTACTAGGATATCCTCGTAGTGGCATCGAGGACTTACAACATCATCTTGGGTATGGAGACGTTATCTACAGTCCATGCTCAGATCGACTCTATTTGGTGAAAAGTGTTGTGTGTCCGCACGGATGGGACCAGGTTCACCTTCACCCGCAAGAAGGGATCCATTGAAGCAAAAAATGGAAATTTTCAGAGGAGGGTTCATCTGATCACTAATCAGTTGGAATGCCTTACCCTCATAGAATTTGATGTGGCTAGTCTAAGCTACCCTGTAGTGGTGGACCAGTACGCGGATGTTTTCCCTGATGTTGTTCCAGGACTGCCTCCTTACAGAGAGGTGGACTTCTATATTGACATGTACCCTAGGACGACACAGATATCTACTCCAGTATATCGCATGGTTCCTGCTGAGCTTCGTGAGCTGTGGGTACTGCTGGAGGAAATGCATGGGAATTGATTTATCCGGCCCTATGTTTCTCCTTGGGAAAACCCCACTCTATTCGCCAAGAAGAAGGATGGGAGCTTGAGGGTCTTTTTTTACTACAGTCGCCTAAACTAGGTGACCATAAAGAACATGTAACCAATTCAAAGGATATATGACCTCTTTGATTATCTGACTGGAACATAGTGGTTCTCGAAGAGAGACCTCAAATGAGGCTATCACTAGCTCAGAATTCGAGATGTGGATGTGATGAAAACAGATATTAGGTGTCGGTATGGACACTGCGAGTTCTTGGTTATTCCCTATGTGTAACTAATTCTCTAGCTGTGTTCATGGGACTCATGAACTGGATCATCCATCCATACCTAGATCGCTTTGTCGTAGTCTTCACCGACAACATACTGATCTACTCGACTACTGAGGAGGAGCATGCCTACCATTTGCGGGTAGAACTGGACACACTCTTAGAGCACCATCATTATGATAAGATCTCAATGATCCAGTTCTGGATCCAAGATCTTCACATTCTGGGTCATGTCATCTCGGAGGCTGGAGTTGCAGTGGATCCAGTGAAGATGGAGGCGGTACTTTCTTGGGAGCCACCCAGGACTGTGCCGGAAGTTTGGAGCTTCCTAGGTTTGTATGGTTACTATTGGAGGTTTATTCTAAACTTATCCAAAGTTTCAGAACCACTATAAGCCATGCAGAAGAAGGGTAAACCCTTCATTTGGTCGGAGATATGACATCAGATCTTTAAGGAGTTGAGGCAGAGGATGACTAGTGCCACCATAATGAGGCTTCAGAGGATGGCATAGGGTACGTAGTCTACTGCAACGCATCCGGGACCAGACTCAGGTGTGTCTTAATGCAGTATTAAATAGTGATCATGTATGGCTCTTTCTAGTTGATACAACATGAGAAAAACTATGATACCCCTGACCTGTGATACATGATGTGCTCAAATATCCACAGGGAAGGCACCTGATTGATTTTATGAAGGTGGGGAGCATATCATCCTCTTCAGAGGACGTACCTTGGTACTAGTGGAATATCAATAATAATATTGGGGGAGTTCCACACATCCCCTCTAGCATTACATCTAGGTGTGTAGAAGTAATATTAGGACCTCAAATGAGAGAACAGGTGGCCAGGTATGAAGAAGGCGATAGTAGAGTTTGTCTCTTGATACCTCACTTATCCGTAAGTGAAGTCGGAGCACAAGGTACCAACAGGCCTGGTACAAATATTAGAGGTCCTAGAGTGGAAGTGGGATGGGATATCCATGGACTTAGTGACTGGTCTACCACGTACATCCAGGAGGCATGACTTGATTTGTGTGATCATCGACCGAGTCACCAACTCGGCCCACTTCCTATCAATTATAGATTTTGGTTCAATAGAGAGCATGTGACGCCTCTATGTGCATGAGACTGTGTGAATACATGGAGTACCTTCTACTATTGTCTCCGATTGAGATGAACGATTTATTTCAGAGATATGGAAGGGGTTGCAGGAAGATTTTGGGACAAAACTTCACTTCTGCACCACCTTCCATCCTTAGATAGATGGTCAGACTGAGTGGACTATTTAGTCCCTTGAGTACATGCTACATGCTTGTTTCCTCGTTATCTGTTGTAGCTGGGAGGATCACTTACCATTGGTGGAGTTTAACTACAACAACATTTATCCCTCCACCATCAGGATGGCACCTTTTGAGTCCTTGTATGATCGACCTTGAAGATCGCCACTATGCTGGATAGTCCCAAGGGTGTCAGCACTAGAGGTATTAGAGATGGTACGGGATAACATAGAGAAGGTGAAAATCATCCAGGAGCAGATGAAGACTGCATAGAGCAGGCAGAAGTCATATTCTAACAGGATATAGAGGCCTATGGAGTTCAAGGATGGTGACCACATCTTTCTACACATCTCACCTTGATAAGGTTTCCAGATATTTGGCCAAGGTGGAAAGTTATATCTAAGATTCGTCAGACCTTTCAAGGTCCTCAACTGAGTTGGCGAGGTGTCTTACTGCTTAGATCTTCCACCTCAGTTGCACCAGGTGAATGAAATATTCCATGTATCTTAGCTGAGGAGATACGTGCATGACCCTTCTCACATCATCGACCATGGAGAGCTGCATGTCAACGATGGGGTGAGTTTTATGGAGGTTCCAGTGAAGATTGAGGATAAATAGGATTAGGCCCTTCAGGGATGGTCTATTCCTTTGGTGCACGTACATTGGAAGCACAAGAACCTCTAGGAGAGCACATAGGAGCGGGATGCTCAAATGCATGCTTAGTACCCCCATAGGTTCCCTAAGTACAAGTTGTAGCTTACATGGATGTAGAGAACTAATGTGGGGAGAATGTGATGCCCCAGAATTTCCATGGATGTTTTTTCATAAATACATGGGAATTTTACGAGTCCGTGAAAACTGACGACGCTTGATTCCGAGACCCGGTGTGCCCAAAATCAATTTTCTGAAGGTTTTTTTGGGTACGTTCAGTAAACGTACGAGGGGGATTATTATAACATTTCAACTGGTGATCCGAATTGAAATCCAAGGGAACCATTGAAATTGCAACGTCAATATTCACTTAAGGAGACATTCACTTCAATGGTAGTGAGTCGAGTTTAAAAGATAGATTTTGGGTTTTCATGAGAAATAATAAAATAAATTGTGAATCACTTTATTTTATTTAAGCCACCAAGTGAGAATTGGGTGGTTAAAATATCTTCTTGGTAGTTGGAGTTGTCCACCACACCTTAACCTCCCATGAGAGGTTATGGTGGTGGGACCCACCCGAACTCATCCTCCCATGTAAGGATAAATGATATAGGGACCACCCAGGATTTTAACCCCTTGAAAGACTCCATTAAATTGAATAAACTCTTCAACTACCGTTTATTTAATTGGTCCCAACCCTTCACATTAATTAGGTGGAGCCTATCTAATTAATTGTTTTCTCTATTTGAATTTTGTGACAGTAATGAAATAATTGTTAACATTAATCTATTATTTGGTTTGAATTTTTCTTGGGAGAGAGGAGAACATAGGAGAAGGATTTTGTCGAAGAACTCTCCTCCCAACGATGAATGACCTTCGAAAAATGAAGAACGCTTTATCCGCCAACGACAGATATCTTCTTCTTCGATCACTGACTGGAACAAGGGAGGAAGTGCGCTCCATAAAGAACTCTGACGATGTCGTCCTTGACTTCTTATATTTCTTTTCCAATGACAAATAATCAGAGGTAGGAGTGTTTTTTGATTTGAGAAATTTTGATTCTTCCTTCCATGATGGTTTCTCTTCACCGCTCTCTACAAAACTAACATGAAAGGATCGGGCCAAACGAACACGGCTCAATCCCTCTGTCGTTCTTGTGAATGTTTGAGGTGTTCATCGTGTTCTTCAGGGGTGAAGAACAACGAATCATTTCTAGAACATTGAGTGATGAAAAGATCCCAAATTGAAGACCCAACATCAAAACGAACTAGTGGAGGTGCAACGACGATTGCGGGAAATGGATCGGACCGGAACAGGAAGGATCGTTCCTTGACTGTTCTTCGAGCGAGAGAATCATGTTGTGTATTCAGAGCCGATCTGAGGCCCAAAATCACTAGAGAAGACTATGAGACATTAGGGTGATCTAGTGTATGATTTTTTGTGGCGAATGGACTGTCATAATGAAGTATGAACTTCACGGGAGGTGCACTGGCAATAGGCGAAATTTCTGGAAAATTCCAGATTACACGGAGTGTACTTCTGAGGAACATGCCATATAGTACAGATGTTATGTGGCTTGATATATGGACGCTAGGAAAGTAATACACGATGTGTGACCCCAGTAACACTATGTGTATTCTCAATGAAGAATGGTAGAAGAGGCTTCGTGAGATATGGTGTGTAATCTGGGAAATACACGGACACTGACAGAATTACACAGCCAAGGGGCATAGTATGTAATCTCTATACAGATTGCAAGAAGCGGATTCATGGGACTCGGCATGTATCTCGAGGTTACATGGGCACATGGTGGAGTACACATGCATTACTACACCACACATCCAGGCATGGACAGTGGCATGGGCTACCCCATGTACCAGTTACACGGGTTGGAGAACACTGGTTGTGGCTGTGAATGGGCACATGGCCAGCGTACACAGAGCTGAACCTAGTTTCAAGGACAGGGTATGTAAACATAGCACACACCTTGCACTATCTTTTCGACATGACCATCCTTTCGACACGGGCTGTTGTACATGGGTAGTACCCGATGTTTGAAGACAAGGCATGTAACCATAGCATCATGTTTTGTACTATTTGGAAAATGGCTTGGTCATATCGTCTCTATGTCTTGGAGATGTATTTCTTGGTTTTCCCCCTAATTTCATTGCATACCCTTCTAGAGATGATCGAGCATAGTGCGAAGACATAGAAGCTGGCTAAGACATGACGACTGCTGACCGATTCGACTCGGATTATTTTGACTAGCCCAGTTGGGAGCACCTTGGTGTCACTATAGACCCATAGTGGGGAATGCCTCTGTGTTATACGAAATACCCAAGGTACTCGGCATGTGGAGTACCTCATCAGGCTATGTAGGGCAGCACCTCTGTGTGACGTAGAATAACCATGGTGGGGAACACCTCTTTGTGACTTCGTAGACCAATGGTACACGATAGGAAAAGTACCTCAGCAGTCCAAGGATAGTGGAAAGCGCCTCTGTGTGACGCGGCAGGCCCGCAATACTCTATATAAGAGGAGTAATCTAGCATCCCAGGTTTTGAAAATGTGAATGGTAATGTTATTTGATACTACCTGAGAATAAAATTCTGGTTTGAGCTGACTCAGTGTCTTTTGTGTTTACCTCATGACTGAGATGTATTACTTGGTAACATAGGTATATGTATGGGAATATACCTTAGTAAACAATATCCATTGATTTCATACTCTGTGGTTTATCCTTGCGGATTAGTAGAGATCATGGTGGTCTCGGGTCCCTTCTGAGTATCGTTGTACTCACCCCTACACGGGCATCTCCCTCACCTCATTGCGTTGGTTGCAGATGACGGACAATGCTGACCAATGCTGAGTGTACAGGACTGGACGGTACGCGGAGGTGGACCTTTTGGTGTTATGGTACATGGAGGAGATGGTCGGATGTGGAGTACTGTGGAGGCTATCTGTACCTACCCTTCAGTTAGGATCTTTGGTTGATGATCTAGGAGCATCTTTACACCTTTCAAGTGTTTTTTCCTTTTCAGTTATACTTGTACATTACAGGTGGGCTTGTATTTCCAGACCCTTTACATCTCAAAACTCCTTTTGTATAAAATTTAACATAGTGTTTTGCTTCCAAAATTTACTCTATTGTGCGTTTTTATATTTTATAAAGACAATGCTTTCCCAATTTTAGGTATTTATGCCTTTGGTGCTAGTCGCTACCCTCTAGCCTATGGAAGGAGGGTTTGGGGTAGTCACGACACAGACCATGGGGGATGGGTCGTGACAAACCCTTTCATTAAAATAAATGATTTTCATTTTAGAAATAAAAACATTCATATACTCCCTCACATTCCTCAAAATACCTTTAAAATTAATTCTAAATGGAATAAATAAATCATTGAATTTATCTATAATAAAATTGAGAGTGGGATGAAGAACACATTAATTATGTTCATTCTTTGTTCAATTCAAAGGGAAAAGGGTCATAGAGTTGGTCATAATATATTTCAAAGGTAACTTTATAGAACATGTATTATAATATAAAGAATTCAATTTTTTGAATATTTCCATCAGTAATGAATTAAAAATCAATGTGACTACAAATAAACACCTAAATGGATGTTATTGAATTTAAAATCACCAAAATGAAAAATTAAAACAATAATTATCTTCATATAAGGTAGTTGAATGAAGATAAATTTTATCAAAAGGATGAAAAAAATAAAGTGCATAAAAGGTTCATGTATTTTTAAATAAATACACAAGAAATTCATATTTTCATAATCTAAAACCCCATATTGAAATCACCAATTATTTTGTTTTTTAGATGAATAATTAACACACAGGTTTAAAAAAATTAAAACTAGTGTTACAACATTTAATGTGTATAATGAATCAAGTCCAAAAATTCATGCATTTATATTCACCAAAAAAATCTATAGGTGGAGCTAGTGGAAGGAGAAATTGATTAAATAATTTTTAAATATTATTTTCCAAAAGTGTGTTATCTGTAAGGGTAAATGTTTTTACACTTATGAAACTCATGATTTTCACATGAGTGTACGTTGATTCAAAAACATAATGAATATGGGGAGATACATACCCTTGTGAAGATATAAACAACCCTTATACATAATTTAGAACCTAAGTGTTTCCCATACAGAACTCAAATATACCATTAATTAATGAATGGAAGAAACGACACATAATTTCACCATTATTTGAATCCAATGACTAACCATATTAAGTGATGATTTACAGTATTGAAATAATAAATTGGGATAGGGTAATTTAAAAAAAATTATGGATTCCACATAAACAATGAATATAAAAAGTGAATTACCCATATGTAGATCATAATCACCCATATAAAAATATTAGAAACTCATGAATACCCTTAAACAGGGTATAGTTACCCTTAAATAGCATAACGAACACTTACATAATGCATCATTTACCTTTATACAAGCCTTGATAACCTTACATAGTGAATATAAACGATGGATACCCTTATGCAATAGTGTGTGTTACCCTTTCACATCACATGGGAAATTGGTATTACCTGTACACAACATATAGAATATTGGTTTTATCCTTACTCAATGTTACTGAATCCACATTCACATTTTTGAAACACCATAAAATAAAATTAATGGAGACATTTATCAAAATTAAATGATTTACACATAACCATACATAGAAAATAAAAAAAAATTAATTACTTTAAGTATTATAAAATTAAGGATGTTAAAATTATCCCCACCATAAGGATTTCAATACCAACTAAGAATCTATACCAAATTATCGAAAAAGATAATACTAATAGAAATAATATACTCAACCATTGAGGTAGATGGTCCAAAAAATAGAAGGAGACTAGCAAATAAATTATTTAACAATCATAACTCTATGATCGACACATGTATCCAATCCAAAAATCCACAAAAACATGATAAACTAGAAAATATTTTTGAAGAACATGACACCCAGTATAGCCCTCCCCACAATTTAAATAAAAACCAAAATGGTTGAACATGTTGAATTTTATCCGTAGAAACACATATATTAAACTCAAAGAAAATATTTAGATCACATACCATAGTGAAACATGCATGGAGTGAAACTGAAACATCAATGTACAACACATACATAACCCTTAAGGATTCTTAACAAAAGAAAATATCTCATGTTCTATATTTGATAAAACACATAAAATAATATCACTAAGATATAAAAGGAATTTTACCATGTTTGAATACTCAATTATATCACTAGAATTTTCAAATAGACTCTCACCCCTTGATAATATCATAGAATCAATCATAGGTACCTCTAGGATACTTGTTTATCATGAATCCACATCATCATATCCACTAGAGTACAATCCCAAGGACATTACAAGTCCATTAATAATGTGTTTGAAAAAATGTCGCATGACTAATTTGGACCCAACATGTGCAAAGAAACCCTTGTTTTTTCATACATATAAGTTGTATCATTTTAATCGTCAAAAAAACAATATTTGTTACAAAAATAGGTAACAATAGTATAGTTTATTGGTTAAATTAATACCATACATAACTTTTACATGATAAAACATAAATATTTATATCATTAATTCCCTTATATCTTCTTTTTGGACCTCATTCTCTCCTTAGTACAATTATTCACAATAAAATATAGATAAATAAAAGGGGTGAACAAAAATACTAGTATGAGGTTGAATATGTGTCATGAAACATGGGTGGGTATAATCATAACCATCATAACATAAGGAAAGGATCATATTCATAATTGTGAAAAAAGTATTTTGATAATTTCACAGAATGAGGAAATACATAATATTGATTAACCATATCTTAATGGACAACCACCACAAATATTTATAATGAAATATAGCATCGTGTTCAGGTATAATTATTATTATATCATGAAATGCATTACATAACCAAATACATTGGAGAACTACATAATTTCTTCTTCACTCATCACTTGATATAATTTTCATGCACTATAATTTTGGGTGAACCTGCCACATCATAACATTTTGAAAATCTTGTATGCGACATTGTACTTATATCATTCTTTAAGTTAATATAACACTTTTAATGGAATATGATTCATTTAATAAGTCATAAATTCATGAATAATCAATGGGGTTTTCTAATATAAAGAAGGAATAACATACATGGAACAAGAATCATCAACCATGTGTGAGGAAGAAATATTATCCTGATAAGTAATAGATATATTTTTGGAAAGAATAGTTATTTTATGAAAAGTCATCACATTTATCATAAAATTATATTGTAGAGATGTATATATAGAAAATAAAAGCTAGGGATGAAGAAATAATATTTATCTAAGATTAATTTTTAATCCCCTCTAAAAATGGTGTGTACGGAAAAAACCCTAAGGAGTATGGTTTCTTTCGAGAATCCACATTCTTTATGTGTGGATTCTTTAATCGCATTAATATCTGGGATATTTAAATAAAATTTATTAACCTTCAAATATAGACCATTTAATATTATAATTTTATTAATGATAGTTTTATTACATTCATTTATGGTATTTTATATGATTTATAATTTTTAAATTCATCATTTTGGAGTTTTCATTTTCTTAGTTTTAGTGATGTATTTTCTTGGATATGAGTGTGAAAGTTTATGTAAAATGTGAATAGTTATCCAGAACTGAAATTATATGCCATTAATGGACTTGTAGAATATTAAATGTTAATATATATTATTTGGAAATATAGTATTGGGATTATTTATTATATATAACATTGATGAACATGATATAATTTGTTTTTGAGTTTTTACTACCATTATGAGATTATATCATTTTATTTAATATCATGTTTATATATTGATTGAAAAACTTTATATAAATTATAATATATATAATAAAATCATATTTTACCATAATTATGGTATTATGACTAGTCATATTGGAGGTAGAGAAAAATGAAATTTCATCATCCCAAGTTGGGGTAAATCGACAGACCACAAAAGATATTTTTAAGTTTAGAAACAAATAGATGGTAAGAGACTTGAATATGAATAATTAAATTAACAAAATATAATTATAGTATATCTAATTTACTGGAATTATCATTCATCTTTGATTTGTGGTGGTTTGGATAGTATAAGAATAAAATTGAATTGAATAGAAAAAAATAGTTTACCACATAAATTTATGAACTTTTACAATCTCTCAACAGAAAAGGGTTTGGACTTTTGACGAAACCAATGGATCCTTCATGTGGGGTAGGGGACTGGGAATTGAATTTTTCATAATTTGGACATGTCTCATGGATATAAATTTTTGGGGAGAAAAAGTTGTGAGAGGATATATTTTGAGGGGAGGAAAGAGGTGTTTTCTCATTATTTAATTGATTAGTTTATTATTTTGTCTCAAGAAAACTAATAGATTAATAATTATTAGAAAGTATATTACAATAATGATATATGGTTACATATATTTTTTATTAAATCATCCATACATCATCTATAACTAAATAATCCATATATTTAAATGTAATAGTAAATTATCATATTTTATTATTCACAAAAAATTCATGTATTTTGAAAAAAACCAAAAATTTATAGCTAACTATTTTTGAATTGAATGTAACTAATTTTTTTATATATGAGAATACTAATTAAATTTAAAATCATCATTTAATAGAAAAATACTGATTTAAAATTTATTACATATTTTTTAACAGGATTAAAAATTTATTAAGAACACATAAAATTTTATTATAATGAAAATATAGAAAAATATTATCTTATGAATTAATTTTATAAAAATAAATTCTCTTTTAAATAATAGTATTAATTATAAAATTTTCATTTATTATTTAGGTTTTATAAAAATAATAACACATATTTAATATTCTTTAAAATATTTATTTATTATATTATGAAATAAAAATATTATATTATCATTTATAAGGTGCATAAATTTTATTTATACTTCAACAGACGAGTATTCAATTCTATTTTTGAGTTACTATTCTTGATAGTCATGTTACTATTCCAAGGGACAGGTAATTATTCCATCCGGATGGATATTTTAATTTCTAAAAATATCAAATATTTCATTTATTCTTCATTTATAATGATTGTAAATTTTTTTCAATGTGATTCTATCTAGTTTATCCAATATAAAATAATTATAATAATGTAATTCCCATTGTTAAAGTATTCGGTCATTACATTGTTTACCACTTATGAAATTTTCCATCAAAATTTCATTTCACATAAGATTGTGAAAACAAGTGTGGGTACTTCTTCTTCAATACTTACTATAATTCCCATGTTGCCTCTTCGTACATATGGTTTAACAATATTAATTTGACCTGGGGAGTATTCTTTTTGAAGAGAAATTTTACTCTATAGTCCAAGATATTAAATATTTTCTTCTCATAAGATTGATCATTTTCCATCTATACGACCACTAAATTCACTACATGTGTGGGATCTTGTGTGCACATAATCAATAGATATATGTGGAATATGTTATTTACATGATACATAGTATGTGGATGTTCCAGTTGGTATGCCAGAACTGTGATTCGATCCAGAATCTCGAAAGGTCCAATATACGAGGGACACAACCTTCCATTATTCATAAATCCCTTGACCCTCATCGAATGAGATATTCATAGAAATACCATGTCTCCATTCATAATAAATTGGTCTCATTGAAGATTATATACATATCACATTCATTGAATTTGGGATTCCTTGAAGTGATGCCAAATAGATTCCACATTTTATCCCATTTCATTGGCCATTTAATGTCATAGATGATTATGTTCACCAATTTCATCCTAGCATGTTGATGATTTAAATATTTTTCTAAAAATTTATTCATATTAGGCATATTGTATGCTATAATGGAAACCCTTAGTGTTAGATCAATCAACTAAAGGAATATGTTTTTCTTGTCCTACATTCTTGTTCATTTAACATACCCTAACAATTTCTCCTTAGGTATCAATAGTACACAAAGATAATCCATCAATTTGAGGATGATAAATTGTTCTGATGTTCAACTCTATATTCAGATCATGATATTCCATATTTTTTAACCAATATAAGAATTTTTGGGATTTGATTATGGGAGCTGGTAGTAATCCAAAGAAACAATTAACTTATTCATCTCCTGTAGAGACCCAAATATTGACGTACATGGACATTAAATTACCTTTGAATAATATTTAATACACAAAAAAAACAAACACACAAGGACCGTAATATTTTAGTGTTTATGGAAACTCGGAAAAACAATCTTCTAATCATGGTGATTGATTTTCAACATCTCACATAATGATCTTCCACTTTTTTTCATACCTAAAACCTTTTTTTATATCATGGGGAAAAGAAAACATAAAAAGGGTGAGCTCAAATTCTCAGTAAGTGTAAACATAGATAACAAAAAGCAATCCATAAATATTTGAATGCAAAAATTTGAACCTAAAATCTATACATCAACATCTAGAGAAAAGAAATAAATCATGGAATTATGTACGACATATATCATAAATGAACACCAATCATGATAAAATAACATGGGAATAAAAATGTAATTTTGGAAAACCATTAATCACATGATATGATTTAAATATTAGACAAGGAATTTCATCCAAGACCATACTAGTGGACAAAGTCCCTTTCTGAATCGAGTTCACTCCTCGTTCAAGTCCTATATCACTAAATCAGATTAACTTACTATTCTAGCCATGTCTATCTCATGAGATATAAATCTTTACCCAATGCATTGGAGGGCGATGTAGGTCCCACCCATCCCATATTGAAATCATTCTTATGTGTGACGCAACATATACATAAATCATTCATTATAACCCAAACATAAAAATTGGTTTCATAAACATCATCCCATCATAACATAATCCATATAAAACATGTAGATATCATTTTATCATAAGAAAAATAAAACTGTGTAAATAATAGAGACATTATTCTTGAATCATAAATATTATAAATATTGTCATCTTAGATGGAAAATAGTTTTGATAAAACACTTGAAATGAATTCTTGAGGAAAATATCCTTTCTTTATCAAAATAATTTTCTTTTTACAAAATACAATGAAATTTTAAAATAAAGGGATTTTGTAGAAACTAGTCATGAAATTTTGTAGAGGAAGATTCATTAAAATAAGTCGTTATGAAACCGTAAAAATCCATTCATTCCGTATATGATAAAAATTCATTCTCCTCATACATTTGTCGAAAAATTCATAATGTTCCTTGTATGATAAACAAAAGAAATATTCCTTCCATAACATGTAGTAAAATTCAAAAAAGGGTAAAAATGACATTAAACATACATGAAAACATTTTTAGAAAACATGTACAAGGATTAGAACAATAACCCAAGTAAATAATTAGGAATAACAGTCCCGGATAAGAACGGGATTGGAATACTTATCCCTTACCTTAGGTCTGATATGCTTTTTATGTTTCAGAACCTCCTCTTCTTCGACGCACCTCTTTTAAGCATCCTCTTAAAGAGGTAGAGTTTGAATTTTTAGGAGAAAAGAACCTCTATAATGTTTCTAGGGAAGTTGAGAAGGAAAATGGGTAGGGATTGGCCGATCTTGAAGGCACAAAATTGTGTAAAGAGAAGAGGGAGGAAGTGCACTTTTATAAGGGCGGAGGGGGCAGTTTAGGGAAAACATAAAATATAATTTTATAACAAAGTCATACTTGGATTATAGTGGCTATAATGTGATGTATTTTAAAGATAAATTGGTGATGGATCTAAATCCTCTCAACCAATAGGTTTTAGACAAGTTTGTGTTACTATTTTAACCTTATCATTTACATTTAACTCTATGTTAAATAATTTAACGTTCACTGTGTCTTCTTGTTTTCATACACTATATGGTTAATAAACATACAATAAAAAGCCAAAAGAACCCCAAGTGGTTCATTGTTAATATATATAACCTTATATAATTCATTTGGCCAATCCATAGATTTTTAGGAATATAATAACAATTAATAATATAATATTTGTTTTAAAAAATATTTTATGTAAATTTTTCAACTATTTGGTAATTGATATTTTTGAACATCATAAAAGCATGATTAGTTCTAAAAAGTTAATTTAATCAATACTAACATGTCATATTAGCCTATAAAATTAATGGAATTCATAAAAAAGTCTCAAATTAAATTTATTTGGGTATTTATAACATCAATTATGTTAATAATTCATTAATAAGGTAATTACTGAATCATCATTTTGTCATAAATAAATTAAATTATTTAATGTCTCAAAATTATAAATAAAATACCATTATGTAGGAAATATTTTTATCTTTCGAATAAATATTTATAGTTTACTTTTTCTTTTTTATAACCATATATTAAATTTTTTTGGTTATTAAACATTGATTTTAACTCTTTTAACTCTTCTGTAAATAAAATAATAATAAATGTCCTAATCTAATCCAAGTGGACCAAAAGGGTAATATTTTATTCCTATGGTTGTTTTTGGTCGAATTACACTTATCAAATAGAATTAAGACATGTGTCCGGGTAATAATAATATCATTTTTACCCTTAATTACCCTATTTACTTTTAACCGTGGAAAATAAAAGTAAAAAGATACTATTCACCAAAAAATTATTTTTATCTTGTTGAACCACATTTTACTCCTTAATATTAATCGTGTCTCTCATATTTTCGAAGTTCAACTCATAAAAGTGGTAAAAAAAATTTATGTACAATAGCAAATTCTCCTAGGAGGCGGGTAAAAGGCGGTGAAAAGTAAAATAAAATTTTTATATATGTAAAATTATTATAAAATGACTCTAATGAATTACATTGAAATTATATAAGTATTATGTAACAATTTTAACCTAAAATAAATTGAAATAAAATAAATAATTATTTAAAAAAAGTTGTGTTTTTAATAGTAACCTTGTGTTTTCACAGTTCACAAAAAATTGAATGTTTTCAGAAAAATACAAAAAATTCACCATATGCTAATTTCGATATTCCGAATCCAAAAATGAAGTCCATTTTGAATTAAAAATATTATAAAATTTCGATAATTTGGAATTACTGTTCATAACAACTAGTTTATATAATATTTTAATAACATATTGTTTTTAGTGAAACTCGGTATTGCACACAACACACGCTATCGTGGAAGGTCGTGATTGCGTGTAATGAAATACAATTCAGGGTTGTGTGTAGTTTAAGATTCCTTTGTTGTTGCGTATAATATAATACAACCATATTTTATTTATACATTTAATATATATATATATATATATATACACTCAGTGTTGCATAAAATAACTTCTATCAAACGAACTTCAAATTTTGTGTAACGCGATCCCAGTTTAGTGTTATGTATACTGGAAGCTAATACAATGTTGTGTATAGCACAAGATAATCATGGTGTATCATTCAACAAAGGATATAAAAGAAATTTAAAAAGAATATATCTTATAAAATCTTGGGGTGTTGCATTCTACCCCCCTTAAAATGAATTTCTCCCTCGAAATTCATCGAGCTTATAAATCGCTTACTACTTGAAAGTTTCGTTCATAGAAACCCACATCTTAAAAAGAAATACCAAAACATATTTTTAAAAATTAAGTATGAAATGTAACGGTTACCCAAATTAACTCATCATTGGGTTTCCACATAAGAGAACATAGGTGAAAATATGGATATGGAAGATAAATCTCACCATAAAGTTCTGATGGACAGTGGTAGAGAACATGGCTATGAAAAAGCCATCAATCACAAATCCATAAATTTCTGATGATCTAAGGTACCATCTGATTTATTAGGTATGAGGGTATTAGGACAAAATTTTTAGTTTTTAAGATCATTTCCTTAATGTTGAAGAATTTTTAAATTAAAAGAAATACTTACTTGATTTTGGTAAAATTTATCCGCTAATTATTCCTTGAACAATTTTCACTTCATCTCTTAATGAAATGATGTTGTATTTGTCATTCGTGAAGTGTTAGTAGATCCTGTGATAGAATGATAGGTCATTCTATCTGTCTCTATAAAAAAAGATTTGCACACTTTATTAAAAATACATAAGTCCATCTATGCTATGATTAATCATATATGGTTTCTAAAATGAACATATATTTAATAAATTAAAACTAATTTATACAAATCAGTGACTTCTTGTAGGTCAATGATAGGCGATAAAGGCCTATCACACTTCAGTTGTGGGAACATGCCAGAAATAATATCGAAAAAAAGTTCCATCCTAAAAAAATACTATCTGGTGTCTGACATAATCCATTACAATCTTTAGGCTTATCCAAAATACTTCTGTCCAATCTCTTAGTATAAATAATACGATTTCTAGAAAGGTCGTATACCAAGAATTGACTACAATCATTTATCACCCATATATCATAAGATATATAGTGTTGGTCACATTCCAAACATGTTAATTCCTTAATTATCTTTTCTCTTGAAAAAAATGAATACCCATTGAACCTTAGTGAAAACATGAATGCTATCAAAAGCTAACTCTTTCCATATACCAAAATTTACAAAATTATATATACTCAAACCATAATATCACCTTGTCCTTACATCAATCATGAGCTCATGAATAAAATAAAATATATTAGTTTCTCCTTATCCATTCATTATGCGCATATCATCTTCTTTCCAAAAATATTTCAATCACTTTTCAAGGTTACCTGTACCATTTAATTATTGAAAATAATAGTAAACCAATACATAGATATTCCAAAATTCCACGATACTATAAATGAGATTCCACAATACTGTTTTGAAATCCAATTACATAAACACTTAATCATTCCACAACATCATTGGAATACTCAACATCACTAATAGTGATCGCATGTGACTTCCCTTTGTCCTTTTCCTTAAGTGGTTGTTGATGTCGATCATCATTTTCCCTTGGATTAGGGCATTTGTTAGCATAATGCCCCATTTCTTTGCAATTGTAGCATTGAAGTGTTACTGGAGAATTCTCTGTAATCTTTCCTCTATTAAAATAAATTTCTACCTTTTTCCCATTACTACAACACTCAACTCTTCTATGACCTTCCTTTCCACACCTAAAACATTTTCTAGTACCTTTTAGACAATCTCCACCATGCTTTATTCCACACATTGAGCATAAAGAAACATTCATCTTTATTTCGCCATTATTATGAGATTTCTCCTTGAATTCCAACTTTCATTTCTTTTCAAAACCATGAGATGGATATGTAACACCAACTTCCATTTCTACCCTGATAGCACAACGTACAATTTCATCATCGCTACTGAAGTCTCTTATTGATAATTCCCTTTGAAGACTTTGTTTTAAGCCACTGAAGAATAGATCAACTTTACTTTCAGGTAGGATGATAAATCCAGATGCATACTTAGAAAGCCTTGTAAAATTTGCTTTGTATATACCAACAGATTCATCATCCTTTTTCTTATGCTCAAGGAACTCCTTCTTCATCATTGTTTGAAGAATATGAGGGAATTACTTATTGAAAAATGTGTTTTTGAACTCGTTCAATTCTAATGATTCAATTTCAACTTGGGGCCTTGTATTCTAAATTAGAGTCCACCAGTGGTCTACATCACCTTCTTAAATGGTAAAGATCTAAAATGACTTTTTCATGTTCTGAACAGCGAAGTATGAAAAATATCATTTTAGTGGTACTGATCCATTTTTCAGCAACAAGTGGATCAGAAGACCCATTGATAGAAGGTGGACATTGCCTCATGAAGGAATCAATATAATATTGTTCCCTTCTCTTATCATTCATAAGTATAGAATGATTCATATCTTGTGTAAGTATAACAATATGACTTTTCACTCCATCTCCATTAACATTGGTTTGTTCCTGAGGAAAATCATTACATAGTCCATTACATTGATCAAAATAGTTAATTCTGGTTCCAGCCATCATCTAACACCCAAAAATAATAGTGTGAGAGGAAAAATCATGATAGGAAAAGAACATAATAATGGGGGAGTACCTTCAATATATAACATCTTAGGTTTCATTCTAATATTGTTAACCTAATTCTAGGACTATAACCTATACTTATAGTTATCCTTAGGGGCATTCCTAGACATTCCATAGAAAAATATCTAGGGATTTCACTAAAGTTTTCGTATCCTAGTTTCCAAATGTTAAATAAACCTTTCCTCTGATACCAACTATATAGATCCAAAGCATGACGTACATGGACATTAAATTACTTTTGCGGAATACTTGATTCATAACAAAAACAAACACACAAGGACCGTAATAGTTTAGTGTCTTTGGAAACTCAGAAAAATAACCTTCTAATCACAGTGAAATATATTCAACATCTCCCATAAATATCTTCCCCTTTTGTTTTCTAACCGAAAACATTTCTTTATATCCTGGGGAAAAGGAAACATAAAAAGGGTGAGCTCAAATTTTCAGTAAGGGTAAACATATAGAACATAAAACAATCCTTAAACATTTGAATGCAAAAACCTGAACATAATATCTAAACATCAAAATCTTGAGCAAAGATATAAATCTTGAAGTACGTAAGGCATATATCATAAAGGAACACCACTCATGATAATATTGAATGGGGATAAAACATGTAATTGTGTCAAACCATTAAGCACATGATACGATTTCCTTAGTAGTCGAGGCATTTCTTCCAAGACTATCCTAGTGGACAAAGTCCCTTTTTGAATCGAGTTCACTCCTCATTCCAGTTCTTTATCACTAAATCAGATTAACTTACCATTCCAGAAATGACTATCTCATGAGATATAAATCTTTACCCATGAATTGGAGAGAGTTATAGGTCCAAACCATCTTATATTTAAATCATTCTTACATGTTCCACAACATAACAATAAATCATTCATTATAACCCAAAGAATAAAATGGGTTTCATAAACATCATCCCATGATTACATAATCCATATACAACAAATGGATATCATTTCATAATTAGAAAAATAATACGGTGTAAATAATAAATACATTATACCTGAAACATAAATATAATAAATATTGTAACCTTATATGGAAAATAGTTTTGATAAAATAATTGAAATGTATTCTTGAGGAAAATATCCTTTCTTCATCAGAATAATTTTCTTTTTTCAAAATGCAATGATTTTTTAAAAGAAAAGGATTTTTTTGAAAATAGTCATGAAATTTTGTATTGGAAGCTTCATTCAAAAAAGTCGATATAAAACCATAAAAATTCGTTCATGTCGTATAAGTAAAAAAAACATTATCCTCATACTTTTGTCAGAAATGTCAAAAAGTTCCTTGTATGGTAAAAAAAAGAAATATTCCTTCCATAACATGTGCTAAATGTCAACATTGGGTAAAAAAGACATTAAACATACATGAAAACATTTTTAGAAAACATGGACATGGATGATAACAATAACCCCAGTAAATACTTATGAATAACAATCTCGGATAAAAAAGAGATTTGCAATAGTTATCCCATACCTTAGGTCTGATATGCTTCGTACGTAACTGAACATCCTCTTCTTCGACACACCTCTTTTAATATTACTATTAACTCACTAGAGTTGGTATTTTGAGGGGAAAAAACAACTATAATTTTTTTAGGGATGTTTAGAAGGAAAATGGGCAGGGGTTGGCCGAGCCTGAAGGCTCAAAATTGTGTAAAGAGAAGATGGAGGAGGATCCCTTTTATAAGGGAGGAGGGGGGCACTTTAGAAAAAACATAAAATATTATTTTATAATAAAGTAATATTCGGTTTATAATGCATCAAAAGTGACATATTTCTAAGATAAAGTGGGGATGGATCGAAATCCTCTCAACAAATAGGTTTTAGACAAGTTTAGGATACTATTCTTACCTTATCATTTTGATTTAACTATATGTTAAATAATTTAACTTTTACCATGTCTTCTTGTTTTCTTATACTATATAGATTATTAACATACAATTAAAATCCAAACAAACCCCAAGTGGTTAATTATTAATATATATAACCTTATCTAAGTCATTGGTCCAATCCTTAGATTTTATGGAATTGAATAACAATTAATACTATAATATTTGTTTTAAAAACTATTTTATGACAATTTTGACAATATTTGGTAATTGATTATTCTAAAAATCATAACATCATGATTAGTTCGAACAAAGTTAATTGAATCAATACTAACATGTCATATTATAATATAATTTTTTTGAAATTCATAAAAAGTCTCAAATTACATTTATTTGGGAATTTATATCATCAATTATGTTAATATTTCATTAATAAGGAAATTATTGAATCATCATTGTGTCATAAATAAATTAAATTATTTAATGACTAAATATTATAAATAAAATACCATTATGTAGGAAATCGTATTAAATATATAATGAATTTTTATAGTCAGATTTATCTTATGTACAACACTATATTAAAAATGTTATAGTTATTAAACATTGATTTTAACTCTTTTAACTCTTCTTTAAATAAAATAGTAATAAGTGTCCTAATTTAATACAAGTTGTCATAAAGGGAAATATTTTATTCATAAGGTTGTATATGGTTGAATTACACTTATCTAATAGAATTAAGAAATGTGATAGGGTAATAATAATATCGTTTCTACCCTTAATTACACTATTTACTTTTAACCGTGGTAAATAAATGTAAAAAGTTTCTATTCACAAAAAATTATTTTTATCTTATTGAACCACAATTTACTCCTTAATATTAACCATGCCTCTCATATTTTTGAATTTAAACTCACAGAAGCAGTAAAATTATGTTTTTTGTACAATTTCAAATGCTCCTAGGAGGAGGGTAAAAGACAGGGAAAAGTTCAATAAAATTTTTAAATATCTAAAATTATTATAAAATGACTCCAATGAATTACATTGAACTTATATAGGTATTATGTATAAATTTTCACTTAAAATAAATTTATATAAAGTAAATAATTTTTTAAATACAAATTCTGTTTTTAAATAGTAACCCAGTGTTTTCACTATTCACTAAAAATTGAAAATTTTCAGAAAAATACCAAAAATTCACCCTAGGAAAATTTAGATATTCCAAATACAGAAATGAAGTCCATTTTGAAAGGTGAAATTTATAAAATTTCAAAACGTTGGTATTTCTATTCATAACGGCTAGTTTATATAATATTTTAATAACACATCATTGTTTAGTGAAACTCAGTATTGCGAAAAACACACGCTATCATGGAAGGTCAAGATTGTGTGTAATGCAAGCCCAGATAGGGTTGTGTGTAGTGCAAGATTACTTTATTGTTATGAATAATATAATTCAACCATATTTAATTTATACATTGAATATATATATACACACACTCAATGTTGCATAGAATAACTTCTATCAAAAGAACATGAAATTGTCTGTAACACGATCCAATATTAGTGTTGCGTATACAGCATTCTAATATGGTGTTGGGTATATCATGAGATAATCTTGGTGTATTGTACAACATAAGATATGAAAGAAATTTAAAAAGAATATATCTTATAAAATATTGGGGTGTTACAGCTCCTTTTGATGGAGGAAGGTTTCCTAACAGAATAATTGTGTAATAATTGGACAATACCAAAAATTATGACTATATACTCAATTGATGTGCCATAAGTGTTTGAGATGGGAAATATCCAATGTTTTTATATTAAATCACCATGATTGAGGTTTCATTATAATACCATTATATGAATGCATCAAGTGTGTGGTGAGGAAAACTTCATATATGGTGTCCAATTCTTATAAGATGGATGATCTATGGAAGATTTTGGAGGACTCGGTGGAAATTTTGGACTTCACAGTGTTCGATGAGTTAGGTTATCTATGGATCATAGGGATGATCTTGTTGATATGATGATGTTTGAGACTATGAATTTTATTATTTATTCAATATTGGTTTAAAGGTATCATCAAAATCGTGAGGTTTGGATTTGATTATATCTAGGATCTATACTTCCTTAATTGATAACTAATATTGAAATTATTATATATATGCTCAACTAGTTATCAGTTTTGGTTTTTATGTTAATATATTAGACTAATTTGGTATATTAATACTCATATTTTAAAGAAACTATAACATACTAATATATTTTTAAAATTCACTATAGTGTTTGTTATCTATAAACATCTTTGGGATTTCATGTTTTTGGTGATGACATGGTTCGATGTGATCTTTGAAATGGACTGGTTGATGAGTTACTGGTATTTTAGTTATCATTATTAAATATTCGAAACATATACCCCTAAATGTGAGAATTATGTCCTAAAAAGATATTGGGTTCTTAGATCCCAATGAGTGGGAATAGAATTCAATTAGATCATGTAACATATGAATTAGGGTGTAAGATAGATTCTTATAGTAGAACATAAATAAATCCAATGAGTTTTCCATTTGTGATGGACCATTACCACATTGAATTTCATAATGATTTCACAGGAATACATACTTGTATAGGAATTATTTTTTATATTAATCTTATTCTAGTTGCACAAAAATATTGATCCCAAAATATCATATGTAACCAACTGAGATAAATCTTTTGAATGTTCAAATTGAATATCATTAAGTGATGGTGTTTATTAAGTTTACCATTTCATCTTATGGTCCTGTAGTTCTATTTTATATGATGGTTGGTAGTAGTATAAATATATTCATTGATTTTTTAAAATTGAATCATGTCAGTGTAGAATTTTTATCCATTACCATGAATCAATTATTTTTTTTCATCAGTTGATGGGAGCATTGTGATTTTCCATAATTAATATACTGCTTGGTTATCACCTAATACATGTTATAGAAGTGGATGTAATAAAGATATTTTTCCATTGAATATATGTTGTATAAAAAAATCTTTTCATTCTATTTTGGATGTTAAATTATCTAGTATTACTCTTCTACCTTATAAATAATGTTTTTCAACAATATATGTATTCTTTCATCTTTATGTTTTCTGATAAAATATATGTTTATTCATGGACCTCGTAATTCATTGTTATACATTTATAAATTATGTAGAGTTTTTCAAGAGAACATTAATTTTAAGAAATGTTATTATGTGTTATTTTTTGGAATGATAATTTATTCATTCATAGACATGTTATTCGGGAGATAACTAATTCTGTTGAACTATAGTTTGTTGAGGTGGAAACATCATGTGTGTGTCATAAGAACATTTTTTTTATATTTTCCATAGATTTAATGGTTACTATAGGTTGGTTTTACAGGGTTTATCAAATTTTATATCACCCTTAAATAGGATAATGATAAAAATGGAAATGTTTGTAATGCCCAACTAGTGTGAGAAACCATCTTATACCAACTTTAATGGAGGACATGAAATATGATTTTTATTCTAAAAAAAATTTCTTTGATTATATGTTACTCAATGATCTCTATGGATTTTATTTTCATACTACCATAATGAAGAAGGACCACGTAGTTTCTTGTCAGTCCTATTAGAAAAGAATGCACGAGAAAAAGTACATTATTCATGACCTAGAGTTAGCTTGTATAGTTAGATAATATAAATGTATTATTTCAATTGATATTTTTTTATACATTCCAAAAGTGATTATTATAAATTTTCCCTTAGTGAGATCTATATCCATGGTATAGAAATTGGGTAGTGTATGTAATGAAATTCTCTTCCGATTTTTTCATATGACCATGGAAAATTTAATCTTGTTTCTAATATTCATAGAAGGACAATTCACATACATGGACACCATAAATTGGTAAAAGGGGGAAATTTGACTACTCTTACCATGAATTGGTATGTGGTTTTACCTATTGAGGAAGACACAGAATTGTGTTCACCATTAGTTAACATTTCGGAAATCATTAATTTAGTTAGGTCATATCAAGATAAAAATTAGTAATTTATAAAGATGTGGGAGTGGTATAATGTTGATTAAAATTAACTATAATATTACATATTAGAAATTGATGTTACTCAGGGATGTTATACATTGTCATTTTCTACTTTTATTAGTGATGGATTCAGGTGGGATTCACACACCATATAATAGGAAATTCATCATCATTTTCCTATGAAGTGTCACATATTATACATTGTTTTTGGTGGCTAATAAATAAATTGTAAATATGATTATTGTTGGTAATTACCCCACATTCCTAATGATGAATTATCAGAATCGATATAACAACCCCTACTCCAGTAGCCTAGATTCAATGCATTACTTTATTCCATTGGTATAAAATATAATGAATTTCTTCTGAAAGGACCCAATCGTTAATATGTATTGGTAAAATAAATATATTCATGATTCAATATTACATTTTTATTAGATTATACATTTTTTTGGTAGACTATAATTTTTTCTTTATATATTATACTTTTGTATAATTTTTAGTAAAAATCATGTATTCATGGAAAATAAAAAAATATGGGTGGTTTTAGATACTTAGAAAGTGTTAAGAATAAAAGAAGATATCATTAATCATTAATAATAATTTTTTAACAGAATATAACTCAATACACATTCCATTTAAATAATATGACTAGGATTATTAATACAAAAATTTAAATAAATGAAAACACATTTCATTTACATAATATGATTAAAAAATTATGGTTTTGATAATACCAAATTACACATTGAATTTATATAATTTAACTATAATAATTCAGGTGGAATGGTAAATAAATGAAAACTCAATCCACATTTAAAATAAAATGACTACCATAATTGGGAATCAAATAATAAATATGTAATGGGAGATAAGTGAAAACATGTTTAATTATCCAATAAAGAAAGAATGATATAAATCTAGAGATGATATCATTTAAAAATTATCATGGATAATAAATATAGATTTCATTATTAAGGAAATGCTTAATTATTTGATTTCATGAACTCACACATCATGTTATATATACAATTGAGACCTTTTACAAGTTATTTTACATATAATGTTTACGTATACCTTATAAACCCATTTAACTAAGGTCATCCTACTGATTCATCTCATGAGACTGTTGAAGCATTGAGGGTTTATATGTAACTAAGCCCCACCCATATCTGTAAGTGGAAATCATTCTATATATATTTATTAAATAAAATATTCAATTAGTAAATAATATAACCTATCATAAAATATAATTATTTAGTAATTTATATTGACTTATCAGTATTTCCTATTTCAATCAATTATTATTCAATGTAAAAGACAATATGTGGAAATAAAATATTGTTTAGTAAATAAAAATATTTGTTATAAATAATATGGTTATTTAGTGAATATTTATTCTTTAATGATCACATAAAGGTGGATATTTCCAGGATATGTTAATTATTAGAAAAATGAATCAAAAAATTGAACATAAATATTTTATTTGGTTATAAAAATTTAATAAATACCATAAATTGAATATGTAAAATATCAATAAAACATATCCCTAATTGACAACATGTAATATGATTTTTTACACATTGTTGAGAAAAAATAATATTAAAAATATATTTAAAAACATTCTTTATTAAATATCCTTTTAGGATTGAAAATAACATTATAAAACTACGTTGTTAAAAAATATTTTTATAATAAATTTATTCAAAAATAACCATTGAAACTTGTAAAGTACTCTTTAAAACATTAAGTGGTTGTGATGACATGAAATTTTTCATATGTTCTACATTTTAAAACAATGAGTTTTTTCACATTTCTGGTAAAATTGAAACTCTCCTTTTCATTAAAAGAACCTGAATATTCCTATCATAATATTTAAAAAAAAAATAAAAATGGAAAAAATTTTATTAATAAATCAATAAGAAATTTTTAAAACCATTTTGAAATTTTTATAGAAAACATGGGTTTGAAAGAAAAATAAATTATAAATTAAATGATAAATAATGTCATATTTTCTAAATACAATTCCCCAGCCCTTATATATATATATAAAGTAGAAAAATGGTACAATGACAAGAAAATTTAATAAATGACCACATCTGTAGAAATATAAATCAGTTTATTAGACCATGATGAAATGATTTCCTATAATGTAAATTAAAGTATAATTAATCAAGATTAAAATAAAATTGTGAAATATATCCCTAAAAAGATCATATTGTTGAATTAAGAATTATGTAAGAAATCAATTATGTGTACAAAATGAAAATACCAACATAAAAAATATAAATACCATAATTCTTATTCAAATTTCCTTACACATATAATTTTAAAATATTAATGATAATGATGAAGTAATAATACCTAGTGAAAATATAATGAGTAATGAAATTCCTAACAATATCGAAACTTTTATGTTTTAATCCCATTAGGGGAAATAATTCAAAAAAATGACGAAAATTAATTATTATTTAATAACTATATCAAATGTCAAATTGTAATATTATACATAACATAAATGAAATTTGGTGGATAAAATTACAATATTCCTTAGAAAAATGAAATTGAGATAATATCTTTATCCCCATGATTATATTTGGTTTAAAATAGTTTATACTCTACTATAATATTTTTAATAAAATTATTAATTTATTATATAACCATATTCATATTAATAATATCATATATGAAGCTCTTATAATACATTATCACATTTTTTAAATTAATATTTCATTATATTCACTATTTTGGGTTTTCATTTCATTGTTCTCTCATTAATTATTTATATTAAAATATATGGTTCTGTCTGTATATTATATAAGTAAATAATATCCAAAATTATATTATATTTATATAATATTGACTCGTTATGTTCTATTTTAGAATCATTCTTGATGTTTGTACATGGAAAATAAATCACATCGATCCTTGGAGATGGTATGTCATATGTATGAATGTGTGATGATATCATTCCCTTAAAGAGTGGAATGGTAAGGAAGTGCGAGATATATTAATAATTTTAAATCAATTTAATGTATTATATATCACATATATTTATTAAATTTATCCATATTACTTTCTATGTATTTTGTATGTGAAGAAAAAATTGCATCATTTCACACGGTGGTAGTATGTCTCAGACCCAAGCAATGTTATCATATTTTAATTTTAATGGAAATAAAAAATGTATATATGATAATATAATTCTAAATGATTAACAATTTTATAAATGTTTATTATATCTGTTAGATATATCATAATATCCATCCTTAAAAAAAATTTATCTAAAACTAAATACATTAGTTTGTGTGTAGGTAGTGCGTTGTACACATGATTGACATATTTGATTCCAATAAGATAGAACATGTGATGTATATACATTAGAGGAATTATCTATTAAACTCTTAGTATATGTAATATACTGAGGATATTAGATAATTATGTTTTTAAAATATCTTAATGATGTCGAAGAAGAACTAAAATAAACCAATTTTTATAAAATGATAGCTATTCTTCAGACGACATCATTAGGTTTTCAGAAGAGTTCATTCAAGGGTACATTAATGATTAAAAATGGATCTTGGATATTGTATGATGTTGTTGGAAATTATTTGGTTCGGTATTTCCTGATACAAATGGATATTTTTGAAATGGGGAGGAGAGTGGGTACCATTTTATAATATGGAGAGAGGAAACCACCTAAATATTTGTTAGGAATCAATTTCTCTCATATTTTTTTCATGTAAAAATAATGAAAATGGGTCATTATACAAACTAACTGTTTATATGGTCAAAATAAATCGATAAATTTTTTGATGAATATGATGTTTGTTCATTTTTATCCTTATCTTTTTTACATTAACTTCCAATAATTCAGCTTTTACCTTAACCAAGATAGTTATTTTTTACTAATATTACAATTTATAAGGGTATAAAATTATTTTTACCATATTGGATAAATATATTATTTTTAATTCAATCATGGAATTAATTACTAAAAATTCAATTCAATGAAGTGGAAGAATCAAATTTATAATTATATCCACAAATACAAATAAAAATTAGGTTTTCAAAGAGAAATTTCTTATATGTATATATGAATTTAATATCAATTTTCAATATTACATTTATTATAATGATCTAAAATATTTAATTTTTAATATATATGAAATAATTCTAAATTATAAAATATATAATTTTAATTTATCCGTGTGAATTGTTTTAGTCATAAGGTGGTTTTCAAATAAAAATGTTTATTTTTCACTATCTATAAAAAAGGAAACATTTTAGAAGAATTAAAAACATTCCCCATGAGAATATTATTATATTATTAGTTTAATACAAATTATATTATAAAAAACATTTATTATATTTATAAAAACAAATTTTGAATTATGATCATAAAGAACAACTAATCTATCTTGTTGAAAAATTCAACTTTTTTAGAAAACATTTCATTTATTTTAAAGTTATTTTTATTTTATTTTTAAAAAAAATATATAAAAATAATTTTAATAATTTAGTAAGTACTATCAATACCATAAAATGTTTAGTCAATGTTAAAATGTTATTTTGAATTGTATTTCACTTAAAATATGGATTGTGTGTCCGATAACAATCCAAAGAGATTAAATTTAAGGAAATATATTTCATGGGTTACTTAAGATTTGTGTTGTGTGTCGCGAACAATGTAAAATAAAATGTTTTTAATTTAGAATTTTTTGGTGTTATATTCCCCAAACAATGAATAAATTGTGTCATCGTATCTTCATCTTTTGATAATAAATAAAGGGTTCGATATTTGAGAATTAATTTTCCAAAATCCCACGTACTAAAAATGGTTAATAAATCATTCTATAAATAATAGGGGTGGGTAATTGAAAATATCATGCAGAATAACACATAACTATATTTTTATGTAGAATAATATTTATGAAATGAGATGATATTTAAATTTATAAAATGTATAAATAATTATATAGATTTATATAGTCCTTTGATCACATGAAATTGAACGATAAATGCAATGTTATGGATCCAAAAACCCTAAATATATGATTATTTATTAGGAAAATTTATTCATTAGGTATGAAGTTAATATGATAAAATATTTGTTTCAGGAACATTTTACTACTTTTTTGGAATTATTTTACTATCTTAGAATATAATGATATAAACATACTCGATATGATTCTATTTCATTGGAATCATTTGTCCATGGGTTGTACATATATCAATTTATAATTCATCAATTAATCTAACAAATAAAAATGAAAAAAAATATTTTTTATTCCAAAGGAACTAAAATTTAGTTTTATGCTAATGTAAGATCCATAAAATAATGAAATATATTATTATTTATCCCTAACTATTTTTAAGAACTAATATGATTTAAACAATATATCGAACATAATTCACTAATCTCTAAATGATAATGGTAAAATTAAAGATTGAAAATTAATATGTAACAATAAAATCATATCATGAAAAATATTGACATAGGCCATCGGTAGGTGATAAACCCTTATCATCCTCCGATCATGGGTTCAAGCCCAGCTACCTTTCAAAATTATAACTATTTTCACTTGACATGGGGGTTACCCTTCTTATTAATCTATTTTAAAATAATTATAATAGTATTCGGAAACATTAAATAACCTCTAATTATTATAACATGAAAGATAATATAAATCCTCAAGGTTGATGTTTACATTATGAGTATTTCCTCAAATTTTATGGGATTTCTTCAAAAAAGAATATTATTACTAAAAAAATTACAATCCAATAGAATATATTATCATAAATGTCTCACAAAAAAATCCATAATCATTTTGTATCCATTAAAAAGATTTTATGATAAGGATTTTTTAACAATTTGTGTTAATGATCAATATTATAATAAACAACCCATGATGGTATCCATATATCTTATGAAAATTAATACATAATTTCTTTTAAATCATAACATGGTGGATTAATTTTTAACAAATCATTTAAAAATTCCATTTTAAAAAATACATATTCAATTGAATTACTAAATACCAATACATAAATACATCAACAATTTTCTTTCAACATTTGTCGTTCTAGGGTCTAGTTGATCTCCTGTTGAATATGAAATTATCACGGATAATTTCATGGTTCCACAAATTTATTCAAATGAACTATAAATGGATCTTTGTGGGAATATTTATTTTCGTCCATCATATTGTTAATTTTCACTATGAATTTAAATTTTGTATTCCCTTATTTTATGTTCATATAACACTTTTTCATTACATTAAAACACTTTATTGGATGCAAATTTCTACATTACATTCATGAAAAAAATCAATAATTCATTTCTCTATGGTCTACATCACTAAATATTTTAGTAAACTCCATCCTTCCCTTCTTTAGATAGTCTAGGAGATAGTTATGTTATTTATTAACAATATTTCAAGATAATAAATTATAATTTATTTCATATTCTTTCTCTATTTTCAACATCCTATTTGGATACACATTGCAATAATATTTTTCCTCATAATCATTGTTAACATGAGTCCTTTAGGTTCCATCCATTGACTAAAAAATAGTGTGATAAAAAAATATTCATATATGAATAACATGTAACCACATATAGGATGTCTGAATCAAAGAATATTTTTTTTCAAAACAAGACATTTTATGTTTGACCTAGGTCATTCATTTGGAAATTATATTCAAATCCTTTATAAAGATTTTTATATAAAAGGTGAATTATGATATTAATATCTCTTAGGTGTTTCAGATATGTCTTACTATATGTCATGTTGTCATGCACTATGTGATTATCATATCAATCACATGACTCCATTTTCAGATTAATTACTCCTATGTACAACTATATTTCATCCCCATCCACATGTATTATCTAGAGAGGGTTGTATTTCTAGAAAATAAAAATTATTTTTTACATAAAAAAACATTAGTATGCTCTTTTATACATAACCTAAGTGATTATCATAGGATTATGATCCCTAATCTATGTTTTAAAGAAAGTGCTAAATGTTCATTCTAAAATTATCATGATACCATATATAATAACCCCAGCTCTAAAAAACTAGAGGCATTATCATAATTTAATACATTTTCATAAGATACATGGAATAAAAACCCATAAGACCTAATTGATTTTTTGTCTTGGTAAAATGCCTAAAACCTTGATTCACATATTACTAATGTAAGTACAAATTGAATTTTTTTTAGAATATAATTATTAAATCTCTTTTATCCTCTCATATCATTATTGGGAAAATTCTATGATTTACTGGAAATGAAAAAAAAAATAACAGGGAGCTCAAATTATCAGTAAGTGTTATATAACAAAGAAGTTCTCTTGAATAAATAATCATTATAATATAATTTTAAATAACTGAACACACAACCTATTTTTATAATTTAAATAGTGTAATAAAATTGTATATATCAATAAATGAAAAAATATTTTTCACACCCCATCCTTGGGGCCCATGTCGTGACTACCCCAAGCCCGCCTTCTATAGGCTTGGGGCTGGTGACTAGCACCAAAGGCGTAAATCCTGATAAAAGGGTAGGCATTGCCTTTATATAAGAAAAAAAACACCATAGAGTATGGAAGCTGAAGTAAACACTAAGTAAGATAAGTAAAAAAGAAATTGTTGGAAAGTAAATGGGCTATAATACAAAACCAATTGGAAGTATAGTACAACTTAAAAGGAAAAAAAACAGTAGTAATGTAAATCAGCAACCACTGAGTCATCCTCTAGCTATACCACCTGAAGGGTGGGTATAGATAATCTCCTCAGCTCCTCGGGTCCAGCTGTCCTCTCCATGTACGTCCCGCCTGATAGTCCACCACTGGGTACTGTCTTGCAATACAATCCTCAACCATGATCAGCGATGTCCGTCATCTGCAACCAACAAAACGTAGTGTGGGCATGGCCCGTGCAGGGTTGAGTATACGATACTCAATAGGGACCTCGAGACCCCTGAAGGTCTCTTAGAATCTACAAAGGATAAAACAAAAAGGAATGATACAAACACGAAGTATCAACCAAATCTACTTAGGTATATGCCCATACATATACCTAAGTCATCAATTCCTGTTCGGTTCAAACTCACGAGCCCAAGTACATTCAATCCACATAGGAAAACACAACCCAGTCCACACAAGAAAGCACAACCTAGTCCACACAAGAAAGAAAGTCAATCATTTCGATGATATATATTGATGTTAAGACTCAGCTCACATAGGTATACTACTCATGAAGAAGGGTGGAGATGATAGATGTAGCCTCTGAATCATCCCCCCTGCCGAACCCACATAGGATCCATGAATAGAAGTCATCGTTGTCGAACCCACGTAGGATCCTAGTACAGTAATCATCGCTGTTGAACCCACGTATGATACAGGTACAGTCGTCCTCGCTGCCTAACCCTCATAGGATCCTTGTACAGTCATCCTCACTGCTGATCCCACGTAGGATCCAAGTACATTCGTCATCGTCATCGCAGTCGTAACCAGCTCTAGGGTTCCCGCACACAGCACACTTGATTCCAGGAGGGTCCCTCCACATGGAAAGGGGGTTGATATATCAACTGTCACGAAGTCTAGAGTTGATGTATCACAATGATCTGTCTCGTCATTATGAACTCAACGCGACAGACGGTGTGTCAATGGGACGCCCGGTCAGAGAGTTATTGGCTTTTTCGTTCTAGGGGCCCAGTTGGGTTTTAAGTTAAAACCAACCCAACCATACTCCAGCTACGTCCAAGACTCAATCGGAGTAAGACAAATGAACTTTTTCACTAAGAGTAATTCAATGTTATCGATTAAATTCCATTCGGGCGTCCGGTCGTTAAGTTATAAGCGTTTCCGCTCCAAGGGCTCGGTTGGTTTCGGGTTCGAACCAACCCGAACACACACTATCATTACCTAAATATAGACTTTAATATAAATAAACTACCATCTCGATCCAAGGATCCCAACCCAACTGACGGTGCATCGATCGGAGGTCTGTAGCCCATGATATGGGTGTTTGAATGAACATGGTCCGAAACTAAGGGGGTTTGGCCCTGGTCCATCCCGGTCTGATACCCCCTAGGGAGGCCCAAATAGGGTCGACCCGACCCGGGTCCGGGTCCAGCCCATTTGGGCCCGGCCTGGACCGGTGGGGCGTAGCCCGGCTCTGAAGACGGCCACGGCTCGGCTCGCGGCTGAGCAGGGCGCAAAGGGGTGCACCACCCCCTTCATTCTGAAACGGAAGAAACTATGGGGTCCGCCCTATGCGCTGGTCGGGGGTTTCAAACCCCAAGTTTTTTCTGAAAATTGGTCGGCCATTATGACCGGCCGTATGAGCCACCACGGGACCCGCGGGGGTCCCGCCTCCCAGAGCGCCGGCGGCCGGTTGTCCAGCCATCGTTGCTGGACCGCCTTGACCCTTCTTTGACTGGCGTGGCGCGACGATGCCTCGCACGTCTGCCACAGCCCTCTCTGACCGCGGCCTCCCTCTGGTTTTCTGGGGGGCGTGACGGCGTCGCGCACCACCTCCGCGGACCATTCCAGTAACGGTTTCGTCGGCTTCACCGGCGCGGCGCGACGGTGCCCCACCCCGCCGCTGCGGCATGCTTCGGCCGCTGACCTCTTCATCCTCGCACGGTGTATCGGCAAAATTCCACCTTTGTCTCGATTTCCAACGTTGTATAACAAGAAATCAGGGAGGATAAATCATCCATGTTTGTGCGATCTGATCTCCTCCCGTTACATCGGAAACATTTGGCCAAAATTAATCAACGAAGAATGTTAAATTAAACATGAACGAAGATAACCCCTACCACGATAAACAATGTCATTTTCCGACGATGGAGAAGATGGAATCACAGGGTGAGGATTCTAGGATGTCATTGGGGTGTTTCCAATGAGGGAATGACATCTCACACAACCTACAGTGAGAAGAAGGAACGACACATCTTCTCTCATTATGGTGACAGCGTTCTTCGTTGAAGGGTGTCATTCTTCTTGGGTGGATGAAGTTCTTCCAAAGGAACTTGAGCTCTCTCCTCCAATCCTCAACAAAACGAGCCAACCACAAATAAAATAAGACTCCTCTTATTTTATTAAAGCATTGCATTCATTTCAAATAAATAAATTCGAAAACAAAGTCACTTAATTAATTTAACATGAGTTGTCTAATTAATTGGGTGTTATGTTGGAAAGTTTAATGAGGGAGAGAGTGGAAAGTTACTCACACATAGGGGGAGTTAGGGAGTTAAGGAATGTGAAGGGTTGGGATAGTGTGGGCCCCACCACACTTTTATCCTCTCATGGGTAGTTAGAATCTAGTGGACCCCACCCCAACTCCAACACCTAGGATCTACCCACATACAAAAAGAAATAAAATTGTAACAAAATTTTATTTTACTTTTTATTTAATCCACAATTTTTAATGAACTCCTCTCGAGAAGACGCATCTTTGGTAAAGGTCCTCTTAAGAAACTAGCGACACTGCGGTTCCACTGGTGCCCTCATATTTCTATTCTGAGCACAGGTTCAAAAGATATAAAAACCCACTCATTCATTCACTAAATGTACATGATCTATTCTTCGGAAATTGATTTTGGGCACACCTGGCCTTAGAATTTGGTGCCATCAGAAACTGTGTACTCGTAAAATTTCAAATAATTTAAGAAAAAAATTTCAATGAAATTTACAGGTCTTTACATTACTCCTACCTTAGGGATTTACGTCCCCATAAAGATACATCATGAACTAGGGGAACAAATGAGGGTACTGTACACGCATCTGAGCCTCCCTCTCCCATGTGATCTCCTAGAGGTTCCCATGCTGCCCCCTGATGCGCACTAGAGGAATCGACTATCCACATAGGACCCGATCCTGTCAATCTTTGATCTCCACTGGTAACTATCCAAAATTCACCCCATCATCAATGTCCATCTCCCCATGATTAATGATATGCATCAGGTCATTCATGTATCTCCTCAGCTGAGATACATGGAAGATTTCATGCAGCCGGTGCAACTGAGGTGGAAGAGCTTGGAGATAAGCTACCTCTACTGTCCTGCTGAGAACCTGGAATGATCCAATGAAATGCGGAGATAACTTGTCGCCCCGACCAAATCTCTGTAATCCACGCTGATGTGAGACCCATAAGAAAACGTGGTCGCCATCCTCAAACACCAGTGGTCTCCGCCTCCTGTCAGTATAGGACTTCTGTCGGCTTTGAGCAGTCTTCATCCGCTCCTGGAGTATCTGAACCTTCTCTGTTGTGGCCTGGACCATCTCTGGTCCTATAAGTGCTGACTCCCCAGGGTCTGTCCAATACAGAGGTGATATGCAAGGTCGGCCATACAATTCCTCATATGGTGCCATCCCGATGGTGGAGTGGTAGTTATTGTTATACTCAAATTCAACCAAGGGTAGGTGATCCTCCCAGCTACGACCAAAGTCAAGGAAAAATGCACAGAGAATTTACTTGAGATTCTGAATGGTCCTCTCCATCTGGCCATCCTTATGAGGGTGAAAGGCGGTGCTCAGGCATAGATGCGTCCCAGATGCCTCCTTTAACCCCTTCCAATTCCGGGAAGTAAAGTGAGCGTCACGATCAGAGAACATAGACGATGTCTCACCATGAAGTCGTACGATCTCCTAAATGTAGAGGCTTCACATGCTCTTCACTGAGCCCATCTCTCTAATAGGTAAGAAGTGGGCCGACATGGTGAGTCGGTCGGAAATCACCTAGTTGTAGTCGTGTATTTTGGAATTATGTGGAAATCCCATCATGAAATCCATATATATCCCGTCCCAAATCCACTCTGGGACCTATAAGGATTTTACCAAGCCTACTGGTACCTGCTGCTCCGCCTTCACCTGCTGGCGAGTGAGGCATCACGAAATGAACTCTTCCACAGCTATCTTTATACCTAGCCACTAGTGTTGTCATCTTAGATCCTGGTACATCTTCGCTACTCCAGGATGTACCGGTAGAGGGGAAGTGTGAAACTCCCTAAGCACCTCCTCCCGTAATGCAATTGGTACCATGGTACGTCCCCTGAAAAGGATGACGTTCTCTCCTCCTACAAAAAATCCATCAGGAGCCTGTCCTGAGGATATCTGTGCACATCGCGTCTCATAGTCAACATCCCCATGATGTGCCTCTCTGACCTGCTGAAGTAGTGGAGGGGTGACTGTGAGTGACTGTAGAAAGGATGATCCATCTCTATCCACGAAGGATATCTGTAAAGCGGCTACCTGATCTGTTCCCTCTCCAAGTAGCTGAATGCCCGATCTCATGATGATAGCATCAACTACTATGTTCGGCTTCCCATGAGTATATACTATATCAAAGTCATTGTCTTGGACGAACTCGAGCCATCACCGCTATCTCAGGTTCAGGTCCTTCTACGAGAAGATATATCTGAGACTTCGGTGGTTAGAGTAGACGTTAAAGCGCTTGCCCATCAGATAGTGCTACCACATCTTCAGGGAAAAGACCACTACTGCTAACTCCATGTCATGGGTAGTGTATTTCTGCTCAAGCTACCTCAAATGTCAAGATCCATAGGTGATCAATGCCCACTCCTACATCATGACACACCCGGGTCTGGTCCCTGATGAATTTCAAAAAACTTTGTACCATATGCCCTCCTCTGGTAGCCTCAATATGGGTGCACTGGTCAATATCTCTCTCAACTACTGGAATCTATACTGACATCTATCTAACCACACGAAGGGTTTCTCCTTCTTCGTCAAAGCTGAAAGTGGTGCTGCAACTCTGGAGAAGTCAGGCACAAATATCTGATAGTATCTAGCCAGACCTAGGAAACTCTGCACCTCTGTCATGCTCCGGGGTGGCTCCCAATCTAGCATTACATCGATCTTCACAGGATCCACCACAACTCCCGCCTGAGAGATGACATGTCCCAAGAAGTGGACCTCTAGAATCCATAACTGACACTATGAGAGCATACCATAAAGCTGGTGATCTCGGAGTGTGTCTAGTACAAATCGCATGTGGTAGGCATTCTCCTTCTAAATAGCCGAGTAAATCAATATGTCATCGATGAAGACTAGGAAAAATCGATCAAGGTATGGCTAGAATATCTGGTTCATGAGATCATGATCACTGCTAGAGCGTTGGTTACGCCGAACGGTATAAAAAAGAACTTATTGTGGCCATAACAACACCTGAAGGATGACTTCTACATATCCTCGTCTCAAACTCTGAGCTAACGATTGCCTGACCTGAGGTCTATCTTCGAGAACCATCGTGATCCCTTGAGCTGATCGAAGAGGTCATCAATCCGAAGAAGTGGATACTTGTTCTTCCCAGTCACCCGATTCTGGCGATGGTTGTCGACACACAGTCGCAAGATTCCATTCGCCTTCTTGGCGAACAAAATCGGGGAAGCCCAGGGTGAAACACTGGGTCAGATGAATCCTTTTCCCTGCAAGTCCTCTAGTTGTATTCGTAGCTCAGTGGGAGCCATTATATATGTTGGAGTAGATATTGGGGTTGTATCAGGGTACATCTCAATATATAAGTCTACCTATCTGCGAGGAGGTAGTCTTGGAATGTCGTTACGAAAAAAGTCTGCATACTGATCCACTACAACAGGAAAACTCGGACTCCGCACATCAACTACTCCTAGGATAAGACAAGACAACTGATGGTTGATAGGCTGTCCTCTTTTCTGTGTGATTCCATCCTGCGCTGCAAAGGCTCCCTTCTTGTCAGTGAAGGTGAAACTTCTCCCATCGGTGGGAACACCCCGAACCTTGCGCCTAATATAGTCGATCTGAGCATAGACAATAGATACCAATCCACGCCCAAGATGATGTCGTATGGCCTCGACGCCACAAAAGAAGATCCTAGCTGAAGCTATCGCCTACTAGAGTAAGCTCAAACTGCAGGAACCAGTGTGTAATCGTCGAGTCTGCTCTTTTAGGAGTCTCTAGCCGTATGGATCGAGCCAACGGCTCTGTCCGAATCTCTGAGCTCCGAACAAGTGCTGCAGAAATGAATGAATGACTCGCTCATGTGTTTATAAGAACTGCAGCAAGGGTGGAGTAGACATAGATAGTACCTAGAATCATCTTAGATGTTCCATGGTCATAGGCCTCCAATGCCTGAAGTTGAGCCTGCCGCTTCCCGCCAACTCCCTATGGTCGGGGTGGACCTCTAGGTGGTGGTGGTGGTGGTGTCCTGATGTTTCGGCCACCACCTACTGCCCGACCAGCTCCATTGCCTCATCCGCTTGCTCCCTGCGGACCGCCACGGTCGAACCTCTGCCTCTGCCTGAGTGGTCCTTCAAACATCTGCTGCTCCTCTGCATGGCGGGCCGGGTAGTCACGAGCCATGTGGCCCTCCCGCCACATGCATAAAACTAACTGCCTCTCGAATGAATGGTTCTGTTGCATGTGCCCCGCACCTCCAAACCAGTATCCTGAGGTCACCAGCCAGATGTTCTGGTCCGCTTGGACCTCAGTGACATCTATCTAATACCGGTTACAGAAGACTCCGCTACGTGTTGCCCTACGGTAGGCCTCTCTTCTAGTGTAGGCTCAACAAGAAATCTCTCCCAAACAAGGTCTCGCTTCAATACTCCTACCTGTGTCGGAATGATGAGGGAGATCACCAAAGCCTTGATCTCATGACTCAGTCCTTGCTCAAAGGTCCGGGCCCAGAAGAATGTGTCTCTTACTATATCTGTGGAGTAGCGTGAGAGATCCGTAAATCTCACCATGTACTGGGCTATTGTCATGCTGCCCTACCGCAGTTGTAGTAAGTCCTGAATGTGCACCGCATGAAGGGTGGATGGAACTAACTCTGAGCGAAAGAGGTTATCGATTTTTGTATAAAGAAAATATTCCTCATCGTGCACCTGAAGCATCAGGCTCCACCATCTACCTACTTCCACGTGCAGGAGACTCGCCACAAGGATCACCATGTGGTCTGCTAGTGTCCCCACCAATCTGAAGACTCGAAAAACATCATCCATCCAATCCTCGGCTGCCTGAGGGTCCATCTCCCCATGAAACCTGGGCGACCTCTGATGCTGAATCGCATGCAGTACACTCATGCGACGTGCACTCTCCGATGCTGGGGCTAGTGGAATCGGTGGCTCGGCGGGTAGAGGTACCGTTGGTGCCTCTTCTATAATGGGGCCCTGCACCGAGGCCTCGTCACTTGGTGGGCTACCGTCTTGCACAAAGCTCGGAACCCTAGAAGGCTGCCACCGTGGGGCCATCCTAAAAAGAAACAGGTGTGCCATGGTTAATACAACATACCTAGTGAGCTAACACAAAGTAATCACAATGAAAACTTTGAATCACACATGCAATCAATTTTTTCGTCCACTGAGTCAGAAATCAGAATTCAGGGTCCTGATGTATGGATACGTCAGCCGCCGCACCAACACTGGACTCCCTTGACTGATAACCACACTAAATACCCTTAACAATATTTCTTCTCATAGATGAAATTATCAGAGTCATGAGTTTTGCGGTAGAACCGACTCCTCTAATACTAATATGTCACAACCCGTCCTCGGGGCCTGTGCCGTGACTACCCCAAGCCCTCCTTCCATAGGCTAGGGGCTGGTGACTAGAACCAAAGGCGTAAATCCTGATAAAAGTGAAGTAATTTCCTTTATATAAGAAAAAAACACCACCAAGTATGGAAGATGAAATGAACTCTAAGTAAACTGAGTACAAAAATAAGTTCTGGAAGGTAGATGAGCTAGAATACAAACCCTATTGGAAGTACAGTATAGCTGAAAAGAAAAAACAACAGCCATAAAGTAAATTAGCAACAACCAAGTTATCCTCCGGATATCCCACTTGAATGGTGGGTACAGATGATCTCCTCAGCTCCTCGGGTCTGGCCTTCCTCTCCATGTACGTCCTGCCCGATTGTCCACCATCGGGTACTGTCCCACTCTATAATCCTCAACCACGATCATCACTATCTGTCGTCTGCAACCTACACAATTTAGTGCCGGCATGTCCTGTGTAGGGGTGAATATACGATTCTCAATAGGAACCCCGAGTCCCCCAAAGGTCTCCTAGAATCCACAATGGATAAACCAAAATGGAAGGACAAAAACATGAAGTATCATCCATTTCTACTTAGGTATATGACCATACATATACCTAACTCATCAATTCAAGTTCGGTTCCAACTCATGAGCCCTTGTACAACCCAGTCCACACTGGAAAACACAACCCAGTCCACACAAGAAATCACATCCCAGTCCACACAGGAAAGCATGTCTATCATATCGATGATATATATTGAAGTCAAGACTCAGCTCACATAGGCATACTACTCATGAAGAGGGGTTCATATGATATATGTAGCCTCTGAATCATCTCCCTTGTCGTACCCACGTAGGATCCAAGTACAGAAGTCAACACTACCAAACCCACGTAGGATCCTAGTACATTAACCATCGATGTCGAACCCACATAGGATCCATGTATAGTTGTCCACGCTACCGAACCCACGTAAGATCCTAGTACAGTCATCATCACTTCCGATCCCACGTAGGATTTAATTACAGTCATCATCAACGTCGTAGTCATAGCCAGATGTAGTGTTCCCTCCCACAACATGCTTGATTACGGGATGGTCCCTCCATGATCCAAGGGGGTTGATACATCAACTCTCATGATGTCCCGATTTGATGTATCACAAGGTTCTGTCTCATCAAAATAAACTCAACGCGACAGACGGCACGTCAATCGGACGCCCGGTCTGAGAGTTATTGGCTTTTTCGTCACAGGGGCCCGGTTGGTTTTTAAGATAAAACCAACCCTACTGTACTCCATCTACATCCAAACCACAATAGGAGTTAGCCAAAATAACCGTATCACTAAGAGTAATTCAACGTGATCGACATCACATCATTCGGACGTCCGATCGTTAAGTTATAAGCCTTTCCACTCCAAGGGCCCGGTTGGTTTCGGGTTCGAACCAACTCGGCCAGACACAAAATTTACCGATAGTTGGAGTGTAATATACAAAAACAACGTTTTAGATCCAAGGATCACAACTCATCTGACGGTGCATCGATCGGAGGTCCATAGACCCAGATATGGGCGTTTGAACGAACCTGGTCCGAAACTAGGGGTTGGGGACCTGTTCGACCCGGCCCGATACCCCCTGGGTCGGCCCGAACTGGGTCATCCAGACCCGGGTCCTGGTTAGGACAATTTGGGCGCGTCCCAGCGTGGCGGAGCGTAGCCTGGCCCAGCTCGGAAGCCAGCCGCGACTAGGCTCACGGGCGAGCGGGGTGCAAAGGGGGGCGTCGCCCCCTTGATTCTGAAACGGCGGACCCTATGGGGTCCACCTTATGCACTGGTCGGGGGTTTCAAACCCTTGGTTTTTCTGGAAAGCGTCCAGCCATAATTGTCGGCTGGTTCAGCCACCGCCGAACCCATGGGGATCCCACATCCCAGAGCACCGACGACTGGTTGTCAAGCCACGACTGCTGGACCGCCGAGGCCTTAGGCGCGGCGCGATGGCATCGCGCCCCTCCGCCGCGGACCGCTCCGGCCGCGAACTCCCATTGGTTCTACGGAATGGTGCAATGGCGCTGCACACCACCGCCAAGGCCCTATCAGGCTGCGGTTCCTTCGGCTTCACCGGCACGGCGCGACAGTGCCGCGCACCGCCGCCGCCGCCCTCTATGATCGCGGTCATTTTCGTCCATGCGCGGTGCATCGGCACAGCGCTTCCTTCGTCTCGATCGGAAATGTTGTTTAACAAGAAAAAGGGGAGGAGATATTGGTCTTGTTTGTGCAGTCTGATCTCCTCCCATTACTTCGGTAACATTTGATCCAAATTAATCATCGAAGAATGTTATATTAAACTTAAATGAAGATCACCCCTACCACGATAAACTATGTCGTTTCCCAGCGACACGGAAGATGGGGTCGAGGGGTGAGGTTTCGAGGATGGCGTTGGCATGCGTCCAAGGAGGGAACTGCGTCTCACAGTAGCTGTGGAGAGAAGAAAGATCGGCACAATGTCTCTCTTTATGGTGACGGAATTATACGTTGAATGGTGTCGTTCTTCGCGGGAGGATGAAGTTCTTCCAAAGGAAGTTGAGCTCTCTGCTCTAATCCTCAACAAAACGAGCCAACCCCAAATAAAATAAGACTCCTATTATTTTATTGAAGCATGGCATGCATTTCGAATTACAAAATTTTAAAAAAACAATCACTTAATTAATTAAACTTGTGTTGTCTAATTAATTGGGTGTTATGTTGGCATGTTTAATGAGGGAGAGAGAGGTGACTTACTCACATAAAGGGGGAGTTAGGGAGTTAGGGAATGTGATGGGATGGGATTTTTTGGGTCCCACCTCACCTTTATCCTCTCATGGGTAGTTAGTATCTAGTGGACCCCACCCCAACTCCCACACCTAGGATCTTACCACATAGAAAAAGAAATAAAATTGTAACATAATTTTATTTTACATTTTATTTATTCCACAATTTTTTATTAACTCCTCCTGAGAAGAAGCATCTTCGGTAAAGGTCCTCTTAAGACATTACTGGCGCTGCGGTTCCACCGGTGCCCTCAGTTTTCAATTCCAATCACCTGTTAAAAAGAGGGAAAAACCCGCTCATTTGTTCACTGAACGTACCTAAGCTAATATTCGTAAATTGATTCTGTACACACTGGACCTCGGAGTCAGGTTCCGTCTGAAAGTGCGTACTTGTAAAATCCCAAAGAATTTAAGAAAAAAAATTCCTTGAAATTTACTGGTATTTAGAATTTTCAATTTAAATAACATGACTGGTAGAATTGACATGTAAATGCAGATAATTGAATACACATTCCATTGAAATAATTTGAAATGATTAATCACTATGGAATGGTTTTTAGTAGAAACAAATACCATTTTATCAATATCATGAAAATACTAGCTAGATAAGGATTAGTAAATAAGTAAAATTAAATAAATGTAAACATAATCTGTTTAACTACGAGAAATATAATGAAATTAAACCATATATAATATCACTGATAAAATCACGTGGATAGTAAAATGTGAATTAATTATAATGGAAATTATTATTAATTTTACATCATCATCTCAAACATCATGAGACCTATACTATCAATACCATTACAATATAGTTTAAAAATGATTTTTTAGCATCTACATGAATCCTATTTAACAAAAGCTATCCGGAAAATTCATTTCATGAAACATTAGATGCATCAAGATGATATATTTAATTGATCCCCAACCATAACTTCTTGACAAAAGAGATCCCCATATATCAAATAATTGATTAATTAATTAACAATATCCCTTATAATAATATATATATATATATAGTGACTAAAGGTATTGAATTTTTCTTTATTTTCCCAATAAATATAATATAATTAAATTTAGAACACTATACATAGAAATTATAAAATATTTAATAGATAAGAATATATGTGGTAAATATTATGATTATTTATGGTAAGTTCAATACCACATGATCATAGTAATGTTGATATTTCAAGATAAATTTTGTGACTAAAAATATTAATAACGAAAGTGAATTTAAATGCATTACATTGAAAAAAATATCCGTAAAATTAATTGATCCAATATGGATAGTATGATTGATATATATCTCCTATAGGGAATATATTAAATAAAAATCATATTTTCATTCATAAATAGAAATACAATAAAAGTATATTGAAAAATTATGTTCATAAAAATATCATTTTAAAATTAAAATAAAATAAAAATTTATATTTAGAAATATGTATATTTTGTTAAAATAAACATATAAAGGAATTTTTAAAATATTGAGTGGTCAGGATGGTGATAAAATCCTTACACGTTGAACAAGAAAAAATAAAAATGCATTCCATGTTATCAATTGAAGACACACATGAATTGTATGGATAAAATATATCAATATTCAAAGAAAATAGTAATTGAAAAAGTTTAATTATTAGTAAAAATGACTATAATAAAACATTTTAACAATGATAAACAAATTATTGATAACATTTTTTTAAGACTTGTTTTTGGAAGAAAAGTTATTTTTAACTAATGAGAAATTAAATGTTGGATTTTATTTATAACATATTCACAATCATTTTATGTACCCAAGAGGGGAAGAATAGTAATATTACATGAATAGTTAATTAAACACCATAGGATGAGGAAATGAAGGGGTTTTATTATATAATGGAAAAAATAATTTCCATCATATGACATTGAAGTGTAAACAATTCTTATTTAAACAATAATTTTAAATAAACCCTTTAATAGAAAAGTAGGTTGAAGTGTGAATTGGGGAATGAATTGATAATGTGTATCCATTGTATATACAAATACAAAAACATAAAATAAATCATTGTATAGACAAATTTATTAAAAATATAGTCTTAAAATGCTAAATGTATGATAAAGTAATATAACACAATGTAATGGAATTGAGTTATAATATACATTACCACTAGATAAAATTAATTTAGGAATAAATTTCGATCAAATAATTAATTTTTAAATTTTTAATACCATGAGTTATTAAATTAATATGCTAAAAACGCTGAAAATTTTAAAATTACATGAGTCATAGCCCTGTGGGTGAGGACTCGCTAGGTACATCCAAGAGACCCGAGATCAAATCCGGGTAGAGGCATATATTCGGGGGGTACTATAGCAGTACTCTAGAAGGAACTTTTCAGTACTGTAATAGCCAGAACTATTCATCAATTTGGGCCTTCGGGGCATCGGTTTGGTCCTCAGGTACTGCACGGCTGTCGGCCCACCCCAGGCCTTAGGGCCAGTTGATTCTAAAGGCCTTCGGGACAACTTAATGCCTTAGGGCCCCTAAGCCCTTAGGGCCACATGAATGCAGGCCCCAGACACACTACAAAAAGGAGTAGCCCCAGAAGAGGATTCAGTGCAGGTGCACTCACCAGAGCAGAGCCAAATGGATTGTCAGAATGAGAGGGTAAGCCTATGCCATTAGTTCCAGCATGTGGTTACACGGGAAGCATAGCCAGTCGGTCATACAAAATTGGAGAGCTACTATCAGTATTCAGTACTGGGGAGGGGAAGTTCCTTGTAGATAGTCTGGTTGAATTACCTAAGACCTTCGGGTCATGTAATCTCCTAGCCTAAGGGCCTGGTAATCTCTGAGCCTACTGGCCTTATAAGGGTTCCCCCTCATCCCTTGAAAGGGGGGTTATCAAAAAATCAATAAAAATGAATGCCTTTGGGCCATTAAGGCAGGTTACAATATTAAAATATTCCCTCAATGTGCAACTAAATAGTCTTTTCATAAAAATAATGATTTTTATAAAATATTTCTTTTTCATTTAAATTATTATTGATTTTTTATCTTAAAGAGCTGTCCAAAAGTTTCATAATTTATGTATTATAATTCATAACTAATATTTTAATATCAATATAATAAAATTGTATTATATTATGGTTCATTTAGTATCAAGGTTGTATGTTCTATAATCTATCCAGGAGATTAAATTTATGGGAATTTATTTTGGGTGTTTTTATGATTGATGATTAATTTAGTATACGATATCAACAAAAATATTCATATATTATAATTTTAGGATGTTACAATCAATGATATTAGGATTTTTTCATCCTTTTTCTTACATTTGTTGATGTGGGTTGATGTGGAGATGGAATATTTCATGTAGTTTACTTGTAGATGAGGTATTAGGAAGTAGTATGCATTTTCATTGATCAAATTAAAAAAGTTAAATTTTTAACATTCAATTAACTCAATCTATGGATGAGTTTGGTACAATGTACATTAAAAATATAGTTTAACTAAAAATATTTCCTTTGTGCATCATATTAGATTGATATTCTTAGTTTTGGTTTCACTTTTTGAATGAGTTTCAAAAGGAAATTTGGTTATTAATGAATATATGTATGAAATATCAACCTTATGAGGATAAAAATTTAGATAATATTATTCATATATAAGATGATTTTTTGGGATTTCATGACTGAAATGGTGGATCATGGGTTAACTATATGAATTATGTAATGATTTTATATAATTGATGTATTTAGACTTGAATTTAGATAGATCATCTTGAGGTTCATTGTGAACTTCCCTATCATTATTCATTGTATAGCATGAATTCATTGACTCTGAAACTACTCGACCATTTTTAGAATAGGAAGCCTTCGAAATGGTGTAGTTAATGAATAATTTATTTTTACTACTCATATCAAGATGTTTTCATCTATAACCCAATGATTTTATGGTATATATCTTCTGAATTTAATATCATTGATAGCTTATGTGGCATGAAACACAGTGTTAAATGAACTATGATATATTCTTAAATACTAACATAACAAATTTAAGAGTGATGTGCCTATTAGAAATAGTAATATGTCCATTAGAATAATAAAATCACAAATGGGATTATAAATAAAATTAAGGTATATCATAAATAAAAATATGATATATTTATATTATGGGATAAGTAGATAATTTTTTTTAAATTAGATGTTAATTTTTTGAACATTTGTAAAATATAAATGTTTATTTGATATTTTATAATAAATATAATAATTTAAAAGAATTTTATTTTCATAAAATATATTAATAAATTAATATTTAATTCCATTAAAAATGTAAGATTTTTTATAAGACAATATATAATTTTTCATTGTGTAGTAAGATCGGTTATAATTTAAAATCAATATTTTTCAAATAAATGAATATTTTATGTAACAATTTAATGTTTTTAAAATATAAATTTATATTTATAAATTGGAGTTGTTTTTTGAAATATACGCACGGAAACATGGCTTCGGTGATTTTTTTCTATAAATATTTTAAATTTTTATTAGAATTTCAATATTAATATTTAAGCTGTTTAATATTATGATCAAAATTTATGCATTTTTGAGCCATGGATGTTGTATGTATTATATATTGAACATTATTTCAAACATGCATGTTTTAGTTACATTTTTAGTGACAATAATATATACTATTGATATTATTGATCCAAATAATAAAATAATGAATAAAATAATCAAAAACCACTCTTCGCATCCACTATAAATACCACAATCCACTACCACTTATCTATATACATTCTATGATTTGCGGATTTTTAACCAATTATTCTCCCAACACACTTTTACAAGTTATATACTTTCAATTACAACCATAATATCATTTTCAAATTGAATAGGGAGGTTCTCTTGGATACAACACTCAAAACGTAAGACCCTCCCTCATTATCTTTTATTTTATTTCTTTTTTTATCCCCTCCTCTCCTCTTATATACAAAGTTTAATAGTAAATTGAAATTCATACATATAATATATATTTATTATGTTAATTTAATATCAATCATATGGTCATTCCATTCTCCTTTTTTCTAAAAATTAATACATTGTTGTTGAGGTGTCGATTCACCAGATTTCGGGAAAACAAGATTTCATTTTTCATTAACTCCTTCATGGATGTTAATAAAACTATTTTTATGGTTAGAAAATATATTTTTATGTATATTAAAGAACTATAATTTTCTAGAACCATTATATAATCATAATATTAAATAAAATAATCGTAGTTGGTGATGGTTATACAAATGTCCAAAATCAATTGAGAGATTCCCATCCCGATTTTATTTCATGAATAATCATTTGACCATATAAGGAAACTATATATTTTACCGTTAGAAAATATATAATTTCAAAAATACTAAATAATTTGACATTAGAGGAATTTATTCCCATTTTAAAAGAACTCCAATAATTATACACAAGGGAAACATCCAAAATCCAATGAAACAGATTCCCTCAAAATAAAAAAAAATTAAACATTATGACCCATACAAATTTCCATAAATGTTTGTAGTAAAAATATAATAAATAAAATAAATTTTTGTTTAATTCATTATCAATTAGGTAATTAATATGATATGATTATCAAAGACAATAATTTCTCGTGTAGAACACATTCAAATATAATGTAAGGGTTTCCCATCATACTTTTATTTCCATTCGATATTCCTCATTCCCCACATATTTCTTATTTGTGGTGTATATATTCATACCAATGATATAGCATATCTGCAATCTAAAAATCATCATGGTATTTAATGTTTCATGTAAAATTAATTAATTTTATTTGGTATATGGTCAGACATTTGCACAGTGGTATGAGAATTATTAGCCCAATATTAGTTCATTGGGTTAAACATCTACTCCAATGAATATTTCATTCTATGATTATGTGAAAAATGGAATTTTAAAATATTAATTGTTATTTACAATTTCTTTGTTTTGATTTATAGATATGAAACATAATTTACTCACATCTATAATGCTCACACATTCATTTCAAAATAATCTTCTAATTTTTTACAAAATATACAAGGTGTATTTTTTAAATTATACCAGATGAGATGATTTTACAACATTCATAACTTATTAATTTTTTTATGATTTCATTACAATATTAAAATTTTGATACAAATAAAAAAATTACTTTATAATTGTGCAGATTTTCTGCTAAATAATTCCATGGTCAGAAAATTTATTCCTCTTAGAAAAAATCATTTATTTTTTTAGAATATTGGATTCTCTGTCAAAACCCTCAATTTATTCTTATTATTAATTAAATTTGATATCTTGTGATACCATATACCAAAATTATTGATATTTTAATGTTCATTTTGACTATAAAAGTTCTATCTTGATACAATTAACCATATTAATTTGAGTAGTTGGTGATTATATAAATTGATTATGGAGATTATTTACATTTCTTATGTCAATTTCAATATAAATGTATCTATTGATTATGTTTCACCAAAAATATTTTTGTAATAAGTATTAATTATTATGTGTTTATTGGGGATTTTTATTGTCCCTTGATTCGTCGGTATATATCCTGTAAAATACTAGGTTGGGTTTTAGCTAAGGCCTTCGCCTATTATATAGACATATTGGAAAAGGCATTGATGATATATTTAAGATATCTCACAATATGAATTCCCTCATTGTATATTAGTTATTAATAATCCATGTAATTATTATAATCATAGAATATTCTTTTGAAATTATTATCTTTATTTGATGAATTATATGGTATTTATTTATTACATTATATTCATTGAAAAATATTCCCAATATTATTATATATATATATATATATTTAATTGATCACCATTATTTATGGAATACGATTATATATATTGTTTTTGTTGTATGTGTACCCATAATGAGCATCTGATATTGCCCCTTATTTTGTATTACTTCTCCCTAGGATGTTTTCATATATATTATGATTTACAAGAAGTTGTAATATAAAAGAATATGGTTGTATCTAGTGGATTTACTATGTTGAATTTTATTTCAAGTTGTAATGTAGTGAATCTGTTTGTATCTAGTTTACAAAAGCTGTGAAATTATTATGTAGTTCAAGATGTGATTTAATTATTTATTAATTCCATTTAATAATTTAAGGAACCAATTTTGGGAAACTAGAGTTGGGGAATTTACATTATGTATAAGAGTAAGTTTAGTTGAATCTTTTGAAACAAGATTTAGGAAAAGATATATTAGGGAAATATAACCCTGACACTGTTTTTTATAATTTTAAAAAGGTAACAAAGATTATGTTTGTGTGATTAGTTATATATTAATTATATCAATAGTTTTAGAATATCATAAACTAAACTACTGTATTATATGGTTTTTATGTGGACTAATTTGAAGGAATTGAAATTGTATCAACTAACTTATTCATTGAAAGGATTCCCCACCTATCCATGTTTATGATTATAGTGATTAGGTGACAACACTAGCTGCAAAAAAATATAACTATACTATCCAAACTATCTCAGGATATGATAAATAAAAGTACTCTCATGGAGTAGCCTGATCCATAATGTGGTGTTACGATTTTTGAATGCATCATTAGAAAACATCCTTAATCATTTAATGAGACTAAAAACCCATTTGTAGTTGAGAAATTGATATGTCCATAGAGATTATATTTATATCATTGGGAAGTATCAAAATAGAGAAATATATTGTAGGTGTTTTTTTCCATCCAAATATATAGATCAATGTTTTCCACTAATTCAAAATAAAGTAGATGAGGAAGAAATTGATAATTTTGAATGGATGGATTTTAAGGATGTATTCATGGAGAACAATTTGCATGATGAATAGTTAGTAGATATGGGTAAGAAATTATTTGTTCTAAGATAGAACATGGATGAAAATTTTTAAAATTATGAAGGAAAGGTTAGAAGGATATGGAGGCATCACTCCAAATACATATTCAATCCAAGTTGTAAGATTTTATATTTGATGTAGGTAATCAAATTTATAAAGCTCAATAGTCTCCCATACATTCAGATCAAATGAGGATATAGAATCATGTTCCACCAAAATGGAGAAAGTATTTACAAAGACATATGGATTCAAAGGGTAGAAATATAAGGAAAGGGATGCTGATTAATCATGAAAATGAAATAATTAAACATTGAACAAGGGATCAATATATTCTCCAACAAATAATAAATTTGGAAAGAATGATCCTGGAACATTCCTATTGGGATTTCAAATTTTTTACAAGAGTGGAGAGAATGTCCACCAAGCCTCTCGTTGTAATAGTATGAAAGAAGTGTTCAATGTGTTATAGTTTAGCACCAAATAGATGTCATAATTTGAACATTAATTTCAAATATTTCATTGGAACCATCCCCAGAAAATTACAAGTGAATAAGGCCATACGTATACCATCCCAAAAACTAAGGATTATGATCCTAATTATATTTTAGTTTTTTATTTAATCATATACTCAAAGTTAGATAAATATTTATTTTATTATCGTTCATTTTATTATTTTATATCATCTTAATTTATATGTAAATTAGAATTTTTCATTTCACCATAACCGGTGAATTTTTTTGTAAAAACCCAGTGGAAATCATATTTCAATAATAATGTGTTGAGTCGTTCCTCTTATAACAAATATGCATAGTCTAATTGTAGATTGTATTATCATACCTATTTTTGAACTTTATATAATGATTCTTGTGTTCTGAATTTCAATACATGAAGAAACAATTTATTAAAATGATAATTAATATATTATTTGTGATATTGATATTGAAATTATTATCTTTAAATTGGTGGAATCATCATTAGATTCATATATGGATGAAAATCCAGTAGATCTTCTAAATTATATTCATTTATTATATGAATATAAAAATATAATGATAAAAAATAGGATCCTAAAATTGATTATTTACCTATCATAAATTAATGAAGTGATGCATTTGTAGTAGAATTACATAGACATCTACTAGTGTAGGATGTTGAGTTTTCTATTGACTTAATCCCATATGCAAGACCTATATGAATGAATCCAAATAGAAAACCCATGGGGAGTTAATAGAGTTCATGAAACAACTACAATAATTTAATGGTGTGGAATTTATATTCTGTAATGCATCACCTTTGAGAGGTACTACTATTTTCACTAAGAAGAAATTTTATTTTGATCCTATGAATTCACAATTGGGGGATCAATGATATTATGATGAAGAAAATGTATCTACTACCTCACATTGATTACTTATTTGATAATCTTCATGGAGATTAGTATTTTTAGAATATTGATCATTATTTTGCATATCATAAAGTGAATATAAATAGATAATATAATCAAAATATATCATTTCAAGTAAGGAATGTAAATTATTCTTGTTATAGAAATTTTATTTGGTAGCATTATTGCATCCTCTATTTATTTGATCCAATGATCCAATTTTTCATGGAATATATCGATAATTTTAATGTGGTATTTATTGATGATATCATGGTGGGAACTAATAGATATGTGTAGTTTGATAACTAGATGAGGATTTCTCTTGAGACTATTCAATAAATATAGTAAATTTTTTTTATTTTACATGGATAAATTATGTCTTCAAATAGGTTCACCAGTTATCCATATTGTCTCAAAATATGGAATCTCAATTGATCCTATAAGGAAAAAATGAAATTCTTGAATGTCCTATAATAATAAAATTAAATGATGTACTTTGTTTCACTAGTTTATCATGTCACTATTAGTGTACCATTTAAAATTTTCCCAAATTATCTAACCCACTAACAAAGAAAGCTCGTAATTGGGTTATCTTTATTTCAACAGAGGAATGTGGCCAATTTTTTTAAAAATTTAGGAAGATATTATTGAATAATATGATAATGAATCTACAATTAGAAAATAATGATTTTTTATTTTTCTGATGCATTGAATAATGGAGTTTATTGTTTATTTATAATGAATTATAGAGTTATTCACTATCCATAAATGTAGTTAAAATCCAAAAGAGAAAAATCAAACTCAAGATATTGGGTTATCATTTTAATATTCGCTTGAAAGATATAGAGAAACTATTTCGATGGTGAATAAAGTGAGATATATACAGATAACTGGAGTATGAATTATATCATCTAATAGAAGTAACTAAACAAGAGGAAAAGGTGATCTCTTGAAATATTCATGGATTATGATTATTCAATACACAACCTCACATGGATAAAGAAAAAGGAAGTTGTTGCATTGACTTGGATGCATCACAGTGTATTGAACAAAATGTGTATTTAATTGGATATTGTCTACATGGATCGAGTGAAAAGGGGTATGAAGAATAATCATGGAAGTTCAAATTAACTGTTTTTTAAATTGGCTTCGAAACAATATTTATTGAGAATGATTATAAGTTTTAAGTCATATGAAAAAAAAATCAGAAGTAAATTAATGCTGTGAATGATGGGAAATTAGTAGAATTTATATATGAGGATAATTGTTTGAAATTTTGGATGATATTTTTTGTTCCGTCTATCTCTGGGATAAAATATTAACTATTTCATATTTCACATAGATTGAATTTACCGATAAACACTGCAATGAATAATGTGTATATATATTTGAAGGAAACTTTCTTGGATAATATGATGTTTAAAATTGTATATTAGGTATCATGATGTTTAGTTTTTCAATAGGTGAATGCCAAAAGACAATATCCTAGAAGTGTCCTGAAACCTCTTGCTATTCCTACATGGAAATGAAATGACATTACTATGTATTTTTTCACTGTATTACAAGATATCCCAATAATGAATTACGTTTTATGGAAATTTTTGATCGACATTCCAAATAAACACATTTACTATCTATAATGGGCTATTCTCAAATGGAGCATCCTTCAAGGATATATATTATTTTTGTTTTAAGACATAAGGGTGAACCTCTATCAATTGTGTCCGTTCAAGATCCCTATCATGCATTAAAATTATTGATACCTCTTTAGAAGTCATTGGATACCGAGTTTAATTCGAGTACTTCATATCACCTCCAAACTGATGGATTGTTTTAATAAACTATTAAACCATTATAATACATGCAGATATAATTTTATCATGACAATCAAGGTATTTGAGATATGTATTATATTTTTTCTGAATTTTCCTTTAACCATAATTTCCATTCACGTATTCAAATATCATTATATGAATATTTATATTACATGATATGTTATACTCTATCATGATTGGATGAAGACAGTGGTGGGACTCTTAGAGGCCTACAGTGTGCAGAGGAAACAGTTGAATAGGTAAATACTATTCAAATACATATAAAATAATCTCATTGTATTGAAAGGTGTTTTGATGAAAACTAGAGAAAGTAAGTTTTGTTTCATGAGGGATATCATGTTTTTATAGAAGTATATATATGGAAGTTTGGCTAAGGGTTCTATAAAAAGGGACATTTAAACACATGTAAATTATAAATTTTGATATTATAGATATAAATAGAGCGTTGGATTATAGTTTGTACATCCCAACTAGCCTTTCTAAAGTACAAGATGTTTTCCAAATCATTTTGATAGGGAAGTACACAAGAAGACCCTACACATGTTATCACTTCTAAAAAATATAATTTGATCCTGATTTATTTTAGTTTAATGATTTTATCCAGATTATCAACAATAGGGAATAGTATTTGGGGAATAAAATGACTCCACTGGAAAATTTACATTTAAAAAAATACTAAAACTGAATAGGCGAGATGAGAACCTGAAGAATGTTTAATGATGAAATATATGATTCATTTTATTTGATGGAATTCTTGAAATTTTGAGAATGAGATTTTTTATATATGAGATAATGTTACACACCAATATTTTGTGATTGTATCTTATAAATATAATATCTTTGATATTTTACATTGTTTGAAAAACTAGCAATACATGAACCCAAATGTACTCTTAAATATTCAAATAATGATTAGAATAGTGTTGTGATAATTAGAAATACTAAAATTTAAAGTATAATAAAAATCATTCTTTTGAGAGTATAAACAAAATTTTGGAAACTCATAAACGAAATATGATATATTCATTTAATGTAACATGTAAAAAAATATTTTAAAAATGATAATTTAGGTTTTGCTGTTTTTGTGAGTAAATGTTTATTTATAAATATTTAATTAATATAATAATTTCAAATTAATTTTATCTTCCAAAAATTTATTCATAAAGAAATATTTTTTGCAGTAAAATTATAATTTTAATTTTGGAAACCATAATTATTCTTCAACGTGTTAAAAATTTAGTTATAAAATTAAAATATGTAATTTGGAAATAAATGATGAAAATATTTTTGAAAATATGTTTCTAATATTTAGAAACTTTATTTCACAAAAATGGATTTGAGTTTTTAAATCTAAATGTCATTAAATAGTAACAGTGAATTTTTGGGATTCTTTCAAAATAGTTGAATTTTTAATGAATAATGAAATATGATAATTTATATTATTTAAAACTAATATCCAAATACATGATTTTTAAGTCATTTATTGAGTATTGATGATCTATGAACCATTATATCTAACACATATTCTCTTGTTTCTATATATTTTCACATGAATCAATACCATTTATAATCTCGTGCCAAAACAATTAAATGGCGAAAATAAAAATAATAAACCACTCCACTCCTCCATTATAAATTCCCCCAATCACCACCCCTTCTCCTAATGCATTATATGATTTTAATATCTATTATATTTTACCCAATTACATTTTACAACCTTTTCCCCACCTTATGGTCTTTCTGGTCTCACCAAAATACCACTTCTATGTACCTTTAGAAGTTTCACAAGGAGGTGACACAGAAGAAGTAAAACCCTCCCTTTTCTATTTTATTTTCTTTTTTTATCCTCTACTCACATACCCTATATAAATAGAAATGTTAAATGAATTATCATACATATATTGTAGTTTTATTATATTAATCGAATATATTATCACGACCCGTCCCTCGGGGCCCGAGACATGGCTACCCCAATCCCACCTTCCATAGGACAAGGGTTGGAGACTATCACAGGAATGGAATTTCCCTAAAAAGGTATGGAATTTCCATTAATCCTATACAAACACACCATCTAGGAAAGAAAAAAAGATGTAACCACGAAGTAATACTGTAGTGGTAAAAGATTGTACTGATAGTACAAGGGTCAGATTACAAGCCCAACAGAAAAGATACAATTACAAATGAATACCAAAAATAGCTCCTATGATAATCCACCAAGGATCCTACTTGATGGGTAGGTACAACTCATCTCCACAGCTCTCCACATCTACTGTCACCTCCATCCTCCTTTATGTCCTAGATCCCAAAGTCTCAGTCAAGGCTGCTCGTTGTCTGCATAAGACACAATCAGGTGCAGGTGAAGCTCATGTAGGGGTGAACATAACAATACCAAGTAGGGACCCCGAGACCCCCGATGTTCTCTCATAATTCCGCAAAATAAAACCATAATGAATGATCTCAAACATGAAGAAAAAAGAGTAAGACTCATCTCAAATCCAGATAGAATTAATTTATATAAGTACAGATGATTAGTCGTAAAGCATGATCGTCATATTCTATCAAGAGGTTCTACTGCTGAACATATGGAGTTTGAACCACATAGGATCGATAGGTACTAAACCCCAAAAAACTATATAGGATTTGACCCACCCAGTATCGATAGGTACTAACTCTCACAAGACCCACATGGGATCGATATGTGTTGATCCACATTGAATCTCTAGGTGCTGATTGACAAAGGATCACTAGGTGCTTATCTATACAGGGTCTCTAGCTGCACATCCAAATAGGGTCACTAGATACTGAACCATAGAGGGTCACAATATGTTGATCTTCACAGGGTCTCTATGTACTAATCCGCAGAGGGTTTCTTAGTGATGATCCATATAGGATCGCAAGGTGCTGATCTGCACAAGATCGTTAGGTGCTAATATAGATGGGATCTATTAGTACTAACCTCCATATGATCTCTGTCCAACCTCAATCTCACAACCAGTCACTAGATTTCAGATAATAGCATTCCTGATTCTAGTAGAAAACACTCCTCAAGCTATCGGTCATTTTTCAACCAGCATGATGTCCCACGAAAAAGGAACCATATGATCCATCACATTATAAGGGTTCTAATTAAACATATGGCGCGTCGACCATACACCTAGACTGTGTGTTATTAGCATTTCAGTGTTGGGGCCCAATTGCATTCGTGGTCGATCCAACATGACTATCCTTTAATTTTTTTCAAAACTCTCATTGATTATCTATAAAGGTTCTTCTCACTCAAAGGATCTCAATGTCATTGATGGTTCATCAAAAAGACATCTGATTCAAAATATATGTCCATTTGAGTGCATCATGGCCCGATAGGGGGGGCTCATCCCTCTAGGCCATGGACCAGGCTGGCCTGCCCCAGCTGGGTTTTCCCGTGGCGGCTCATCACACTGGCTAGCGCGACACGCATAGGGATCACACGATTCATCTCCCGAATGGCTCAAAGATTCGTTCAAATCATTAAATGGTGGTGCTAGGTGGCGCCGCATGGTCACCTGTGGGACCAATAGGGAGAAGGTCTTATCCTTTTCCACAACATTATAATCAAAACATTCTCAACACAGTGCATGACGACGTGCCTTCTCCCTATGGCGCGAGACAGTGCGCTTCCTCCCACCTTTGTGACCGACCGAGAGTAAGCCTCGTTCCCTTCCATCGCAACACTGAGCGGCGCCAAATCCTTTTGTGGTTAGAGAGCGCCAGCTGCATCAGTGGCCTACCAACAGGGCTTCTGTGGTCCACTGGGTGGGCTCCGGTGGTCCGTTCTTCCATATGGACGTTCCTTCCGGCCTCCTGGGATGTCCTCATCATTTCATGTTTCCTAGTATCTGCATTCCGCTTAGTTGGAAATTTTTCCTCTAAATAATGAAACATGAAAAAAGAGGAAGAGGTTATTTCCTTGTTCTTTGGATTGTTCCATCTTCATTATCATTATAAAAAGAGGTAAATTACTCAATTCCTTTATGATAATCTTTAATATAATAAACCCCCTACATAAGATTTCAGAGGAGATGTCACGATGGTGGAAGGAGAATCTGTGCTGGACAAAGTAGTTGTCATTCATCATTCCAAATTTGATTCCTCTAACATTTCCATCCAAGCATTCTTTCCTCGGCGGAAGTCACCGCAATACATCGTAAGAGTTTCCTCACCTTCATGTTGAAATCCAAAAACCGAGATTCTATTAAATATACTGATGATCCAAACCTGTTGAATGACATTAATGTTTTTCATTAATGAACCTCATTTAATGTTACAATATCGATGTAACACTACAGAATTGTCAATCCATTAAAAGGATTGACAATTCATGGGTCCTGCAACCACTCCTCAACAGTTATAGAAAATAAATAAAATAACATTGTTAAAATATTTTATTATTTTCTTGTAAAGTCCCAAATTTATCATTTTCTCCTTACCAACTGCGGTCGAAGTGAATATACCCTTAAAAAAATCCCATCATTTTGGATCTAATGGTGCTCTCATATTTCAATTCTGAGCAATGGTTCAAATTTTAGAAAATGCCACCAGTATGTTTTCTGAATGAACCATAAAAAAATTTCACAATTCCATTCCTGGAACATCAGGCCTCGCAATCATGCGCTGTCAATTTTCGAAGACTCCTAATATTACAAAATAATTTCAAACAATATTACATGGAATTTTTGGGTCATTACATTATTAAAACCTTAGGTATTTTCATCCTTGAAATATAGAAAAAAAAACTAGGTGAACAAATGGGGGTATTGAGCACATATCTGAGCCTCCTGCTCTCATGTGCACTCCTGGAAAGTCTCGTACTGCCAACAAACTCGAACCGGGGTGATCAACCATCCATGTAGGAGCTACTTCATTCAACTCTCAATATCCACCAGAAACTCCGTAAAGGTCGCCCCATCATTGATGTACAGCTCGCCCCAATTAGGAACAAGGGTTGGTTCATGCACGTTCCTCATTAGTTGGGACACATGGAATACATCACGCACCCGGTGCATCTGTAGGGGAAGAGCTAGATGGTAGACCACTTTTCCAACTCTACTGAGGATCTAGAAGGGCTCTATGAACCTCTTAGAATGATTGCCTCCCTGGAAAAACGTCTGTAATCCTTATCAGGATGAGACCTGTAGGAAGACACATTCCCCCTCCTATAACTTCAAGGATCTCTGCCTTCTTTCAGTGTAAGACTTCTGCTGGCTCTATGCAGCCTTCATCCAGCCATGGATTATCTTCCCCTTCAATGTGGTTGTCTGTACCAACTCTAGACCCATATGTGCTGACTCCCCTGGGTTTGTACAACAAATATATTATATACATGGTCTCCAATATAGGGCCTCAACTGAAGCCATGCTGATAGTTGATCGACAACTATTTTTGAATGAAATGTACACTAGGGGTAGATGGTCCTACAATATGTGGCCAAAATTGAAGACACAAGCATGAAGCATATCCTCGTGTGTATGTATTGTATGCTCTGTCTGACCATCTCTCTGAGGATGGAAGGAAGTTCTTAAGCATAGAAGAGTGTCAAATTCCTCTTGAAATTCCTTCAATAAGAGGGATACAAAACCTGTGTCATGATCCAAGATGATCGTCAATTGCACACCATGTAGTTTCACAATATCTTGCAGGTAGAGGAATCACACGCCCTCTACTGATTCCTTCTCTCAGATGGGTAGGATGTGGGACTACTTGGTGAGTTATTAAATGATCACCCAGTGGAAATCATGGCCCCGTGATGTATGTGGTAGGCATACCATGACGTCCATAGAGATACCATCCCACATCCACTCTATTACCTCAAGTGGTTTATCTAAGCTCGTTGGTACCTGATACTCAGCCTTCACATGCTGAAAAGTGAGGCATCATGATACAAAATATTCCACTTCTTTTTTATATCATACCACTAGTTCTAATGCCGGAGGTCCTAGTACATCTTGACCACATGATGATTTACATCTTCAGGGGACATATAGAACTCCCTCAACCCCTGCTCTCATAGAATCACTAGTACATTGGTGCATCATATGAAGAGAAAGATCTCCTCCCCACCTTCTGAAAATCCATTAAGATCTTGTTATGAGGATATTTGATCACGTCGGGCCACATAATCAACATCCTCAAGTAGTGCCTCTCATTCTTGCTATACAAGTGCTAGAGTGACAGTCATAGACTATGGGTAAGATGCTCCATCTATATCCATGAATGATATCTACAACACGGTTAGCTACTCTGTCGCTTCACTAGGTAGTTGTAGACTAGACCTCCAGCTGAGTGTGTCTACTACTACATTCCCCTTCCCATGAGTATAGACTATCTTAAACTAAAAATCCTTGAACAACTCTAGAAATATTAATTGTCTATGTTTGGGTCCTTCTAGTAGAAGATATACCAGATACTATTGTGCTCAGAGTAAACATTAAACTCTTCACCCATCAAGTAGTACCACCACATCTTCAACATAAAGACCGCTACTGCTAACACCAAGTCTTTGGTAGTTTAGTTTTTCTCATGTTGTCTCAACATCCATGAGCCATAAGTGGTCACTTCTCGCTCTTGCATTAGGACACAACCTAGTCTGGTCCCTTTTGCATAGTAGAAGACTACATACATAATGACCTCTTCTGGTAGCCTCGAGATGGGGGAACTCATCAGTCTCCACCTCAGCTCCTGAAAAATCCGGTAGAACTTATCTATCCATAAGAAAGGTTTTCCCTTCTTCATCAAGGATGACCAGGGTACCACAACCCTGGAGAAGTTAGGTACAAATCATCGTTAGTACACAGCCAATCCCAAGAAACTCCATTCCTTTTTCACACTCATGGGTGGATCCAAAGCAAGAAATACTTATGTCTTTTCTAGACCCACTACAACACCATCCTCTGAAATCACGTGCCATAGGGAGTGGTCTTCCAATATCTAGAACTGGCACGTCGAGAGCTTGATAAAAATTTGTTCCTCTCATATTGTATCTAGACCAATCTGAAGGTGCGTGGTGTGCTCTCCCTCTGATGTCGATTATATCAAGATGACTTCAATGAAGACCACCACGAATAAATTTAGGTATGGATAGAACATCCTATTCATGAGCCCCCTGAACACTAATGGAGCATTGGTCATTCCAAAAGCATAACCATGATCTCATAACCGTCATACCAAAATATGAAGGTTTTCTTCGGTATATTCTTGTCCCATACCCTGAGCTAGTGATAGCGAGATCTGAGGCATATATTTGAAAACTACAGACCTCCCTTCAGCTAGTAGAAGAGATTATCGATCCTCGATACATGATACTTGTTCTTCATGGTCACCTTGTTCAGGCACTGACAGTCCACACAAAGTCTTAGACTCTCATCTTACTTCATGGCGAACATGATCGGGGATGCCCATGGGGAACCACCGAGACATACGATCCCATTTCTCTACAAGTCCTCCAACTATACCCTCAGCTCATAAAGCTCTATAGGATCCATCAAATATACTGGTGTAGATATAAGTGTCATCCCAGGGTACAAGTCAATGTGAAAGTCTACCTCCCTACGGGGTGGTAGTGCTAGAACATTATCTGGGAATATATTTGCAAACTCATCCACCACTATAGGATAACTCGGTCTCCTCACATCAACTGCTCTGAGGGTGAGACTATCCTACAGATGAGTTATCAGGGGTACCCTTCTCCAAGATAGTACATATAATGCTTCAATGATTTCCTCCTCACCGGTGAAGGTTATCCGGATCATATCCTCATTGACTAACCACACACTGTGCCCAAAAAATTTAATCTATTTATCGATGATGGATAACCATTACATTCCCAAGATGATGTCATAAGGATTCGATGCTACTACTAGGAGATCAAAACTGAATCTCTCACCTCCTATTGTGAGCTCACACAGCATGAACCAGTGTTTAATCATCAAATCATCTTTCGTGTGAGTTTCTAATCCCAAGGATCGAGCCCATGAATCTTTCGAAATCTTGGAGCTCTGAATGTGTGTCATGGAAATGAAAGAGAGACTGACACCTATGTTCATAAGTATATAATATAGGTGGAATAGACATAGTGCAACACCCCAATATTTCATTGTACGTTATCTCATTAAAGTAATTCAATATCTTGTGCCACACGCAACCCCGAGATCAAGCGCACCACAACATAATAAACAAACAATTCAAAAAGCTGTTAGGAATAGTATTAACTAAATTTTGAATCTTATATACTCTATATAATTTTAACATCCATATTATTTCTTTCAAATACATTATATAAGAACGAATATATTTTTTTGTATAAAATAAGTAATATTAAAAAAAATTGAAATTTACCACCTTTTAATGGAGAACCCTTTTTAAAACCAATATTTGACACATTTATATATTCAATTTAATGAAAATAAAATTTTCTTTAGAAGCAGGACATAAAAAAATTAGTTTGGATAAATTTTTAGTTCTTTTCTGATAAATTTTATATTTTGACGAATAGTAAAAAATTCTATGTTTTAATTAAAAATAAATTTTTTTATGGAAAGAATTTATTGCGATAAATTTTGAATTTGAATTGTTTGTAAGTAAAATTATAATATACTTTTATAATTTAATACAATATTTGTCAATATTAGTAATTTCACCTTTAAACTTGAGATAAACACATGTCAATCGTCTGAATGTTTTTACTTTTTAAAAAACCGGCTTTTGGTTTTAACTACAGGAATTAATTTTAAATTAATAAATGGGACTTATATGTTTTGAATTAGGTAAAATAGAAATTATTTTTGAATTTTTAATATCAAAATTTTCTTAGGGTCAATTTTTGGTATTTTTCTGAAAACATTAAATTTTTGATGAATAGTGAAAAACTACTACTTTATTGATTAAAACTAAATTTTTATTTAAATAAATAGTTATATTATTTTAATTTTTTTCAGTCATAAATGATAAATAATACCAATATATTTTAAAATAAATTGATTGAAGTCATTTTATAATAATTTTAGATTAATATAATTTTATCTGACTTTTTAACTTCTTTTATCCACCTCCTAGGAGCAATTGCAAATTTGAATAAATCAAAATTATACCACTTTATTGAGTTGAATTTCAAAAATATAAGAGACATGGTTGATATAAGTAAGAAAAATTTCTTTCAATATGATGAAAATAATTTCTGGCTAATAGTAAATTTTTACATTAATTTACCACGGTTAAAAGTATATAGGGCAATTAAGTGAAAAATGATATTATTATTACCCTAACAGATATCATAATACTATTTGATATGTGTAATTCGACCAAAAACATCATTAGGAGTAAAATATGACATTTTAGGTCCACTTTGATTATATTAGGACATTTATTATTATTTTATTTAATTAAGAGTTAAATGAGTTTAATTCAATGTTTAATAACTAAACCATTTTTAATATAGGGTTATACATAATATAAATTCGACAATAAATATTTGTTAGAAAGATAATAATATTTTATAAATAATTTTATTCTATTTATAATTTTCAAAAAATAAATAACTAAATTTATTTATGACCCAATGATGATGGAGGAATTACCTTATTAATGAAATATTAAAATAATTGATATTATAAATTTCCAAATAAATGTAAATTGTAACTTATGATGAATTAAACTAAATTTAAAGGCTAAAATGACATTTTAGGGTTGTCAAAATAAATTTTATTCCAAGTGATAATGTTTTTAGGGCTTTAAAAAAAATAAAAAATAGTGTCTATATTGACATAATTGAGTTTATAAAAAAATATATTATATTATTAATTAATATAATAGTCCTAAAAATCTCATAATCATCCAAAATCCATAGATAATAATATATATTACATTACCAAACCACTTGGGATTCTATTGGAATTTTATAGTAAGTTTATTAACTATATAATATAAAAATACAAAGAGACATGGTAAATGTCAAACACATTAAGTAAGAGTTAAATATAAATGATATAGTTAATATGGTAACATAAACCTATAGGAAACCTATTTGATGAGAGGATTTAAACATATCACAACTTTATCCTTTAAATAATTCATTTTTGAGCCATTATAAATAGAAAATTATTTTATTATAAAATAGTATTTCATGCTTTTCCAAAATTGACCCTCACCCCTCTTATAAAAAGGTAATTCACCTTCTCATAATTTCAGACCTCCAACGAAATTTTTATCAGCCTACTCCTGCCCAAATATCCTCCAAACTTTCCTACCTTAATTATAAGGGCCTTTATATTGTTATAAAGCAATCATATTGTGCACTTTATATCAAATCAAAAGGATGAACTCGAAGAAGAGGTAAATATTTCATCACCTATTTCATGTTCTTTTCGTCTTCCACTTTCTCTATCTTTTTTGTTCCAATTCTAAAAAAATAACTCCAGTATCTTATATGTAGGATTGAAATAATGATGTATATGATCAATATACAAGAGGGGGGGGGGGGGGGTGAATTGTGTACTTTAAAATTTCCTTTGGAACCTTTAATGTTAGTTATGAATAACTGTGTTTTCCTTAAGCAGAGGAAAGGGCCAAGTTTATCAAAGTTAAACTAAGAAAATATTGTTCTGGAAATCGAAACATAACAAAAGATTACAATATAAGATTCTACCTTAAAGCGTATAGAATCTAAATGATACAAAGTACAAGTAATAAATTATAAGAAAGTTATACTTTCCTTATAATACAAAATGCAGCGGAAATAAATTTGCAGTAAAACTACAAGTAACAAGATAAAGGTCTTTTAACCCAAAGAGAAGGGTATCCAACAACCTTGGATAAGGGTCCCTTGATTTATACTTTCAAGCAAGTCTGTCTTACCCACACCAGGGTAAGCCCTCGATATGAATATCGGAATCTCTGTCTTGCTATAACCGCAAGCCCTCAACATCAAGGTAGTAGGCGACCTCTGTCTTCCTCAGCAAGGAAGCCCTCGAACTTCAAGGTAGTCGGCACCTCTGTCTTCCTATCCTCGGAAGTCCTCGAATGTAATCACCAACATTCAGAGTCGCACGAAACAAAAAATGAATGATCAGTTCAGTACGCACAAAGAATGAAAATCTTTTTCTCTCTAGAAATCACCTTAGCAGCGTGTGGTCTCTAGATTGATCAACTTCATTGTATTTCGAACCCTTTCAAATGAGCTCCTATTTATAGGAAAATTTCCAACGGCCTACTCCCTCCCCCAATGGTACTATTTTCCATGAAACTCGAAGGGACATGTACACATGTAACTTAACCAACAGTTAATTAGAAACAGAATAGATGACATCGTTTTATAAAAAACTATGTATAACTGAATGTACGACATAGTTTTGGAATAAAGAATATTTAAGTAAAATCTAATTAATATTTTGGAGTGTAATCAAGCCAAAAGTGTGGATTCTAACCAAAATTATGTTCGGAGTCTATGTTATGAAATGTTTGGATTCTGTTTTATAGGAATTTGGAGTCTAGTTTCACCAGAGATCGGATTCTGAACCTGTAGAGTTCGGAGTCGAACTTCTTAAGAGTTCGGAGTGGAACTGATTAAAAGTTTGGAGTCGAACTTCTTAAGAGTTCGGAGTCGAACTACTTAAAAGTTCAGAGTCGAACTACTAAAGAGTTCAGAGTCCAACTGCTTAAGAGTTCGGAGTCGAACTGCTTAAAAGTTTAGAGTCGAACTACTTAAGGGTTCAGAGTCGAACTACTTCAATGTTCGGAGTCGAACTGCTTAAGAGTTTGGAGTCCAGAATTTGGATTAGAACTACATTACAAATCACATCCAGAATTCAGATACTAAAAACAGAATGCTGCATATTTTTCCTTATAAGGCTCCGGAAATTTGGTTATGAATCCGGTTTTTGAATTTAAGAAAAAAATAGCTATGTATAAGAAAATATATGTTAAGGTAAATTTCCTTAAAGAAGTAAATTTTCCTAATGGGGGTAAAAATAATATTTTCTTAAGTATATGGTGTTTGTGATTTTCAAAACAAGAAGAAATTGAAAAGTCATAAGCAAAACCTTATTTACTCAACAATCTCCCCTTTTTGGAAAGCACAAACATCCTTTTGAAAAAGTATATAAGGATTTTGAAAATTTTCATTATACTTTGAAAATTAAAACTCATCTCCCTTTGTTCATAGATAGAAGTGAATACAACTAACTCCCCCTTAGGAATTGAAACTCTAGGGATTGTATTCTGGGTTTCCAGAGTAGAGTTTTCATTATTGTAAGAATTAAAAAACATCGTAGTGGGAAACTCCCCCTTTATTTAAGGATATTTCCCTTAGAAATGTTTCCTTTATCCTCCTTAGGAAAAGGTCTTTTTCCTTATCCCCCTTTGTAATTTTAAAAAATAATTGAAGGGAATGGAAAAAAAATTATTCTACCTGAAACATTTGTATATAACAAGATAAAAACCAACCAGATAACCATTTCATTAGAGTTGGGGAAAAATTTACAAGGAAATACAACTATAAAAAAAGATCGGAGTGGGTTCATTTATCTTCCTTTTCCTTAGGAATGAGATGCTTCAACAAGGATTTGAGTTTCTTCAAGTTTCTTTGATCATCCTCTCATTTCCTATCCAAGTATTTTACATTTTCATCTTGAGCTTTTAAAGCCTCTGCTTGAGTCTCCAAGACTTCTTTCTACAACGTCAACAACTCATCTTGCTTTTCCATCTTCTGCTGAAACTCCATCCGGAAATCTCTTTCAGTTTTCAAATATTGGGATACTGAGTTAAGCTTCCCATTCAGATCCCTGACCTGTTGATTCCGGAAATTTTGCTCCTAGGTCAACCTCTCAGAAATTTCATTAACCTTTTTTTCCTCCATTTCAAAATCCTTTTGAACTTCAGCCTAAAAATTCTCAATGTGAACTAAATATTCATCAACACTCTTAGACCACATGGTTTCTTTAATACAGGACATCCAATGCACGTCATAATCGATCAGAAAACTTTTCTGTTCAGCTTCCAACTTCACGAACATATCCATTACCATGGATAAAGAATCTGATTTTTTGATTCATTGATTGTTGCAGCAACTGGCATCTAGAATATATTGTTAGAAGAATCGGAATTGTGTCCACCAACCTTCTCAAAGATTGAACCACAAAATCATTCCCGTAGGATGATGATTCTGGATCAGAAACTTCTTTTTTAGATTCATCTTTTTCAGCAGGCATTAGCTTCCTTCTAGAGGTACCACAAACCTCTTTCTTTCTGATGATATCTTTAATAGGTTTCTCCATTAAAGTTTACTTCCCCTTATTGGATTTCGGAATGGATTGCACATTAGGAGAAACTTCCTCAGATTCAGAAACTTGAACAATCTGATATTCATCTGGTTGTTGTCTTTCCTATCCTTCCTCATGAAAGTTCCTCTGATAGGAGCTTCTTCATAAAATAGCTCATTCTATTCTTCTTCTTCTTGAAGTTGCTTGCTGGCTTCCTCATCTCCCTTTACTAGAGATATTATTTTTGCAGATTCAGCCTTATCTTTGAAATTCTGAACTTGCTTGATCAAGTTATCCAGATCTTCACTTTCCACTTCTTCTTCTTCTTCTTCAACTTCTTCCTCAACTGCTTTAGCAACCTCCTTCTCATCTTCTATTACATGTTCTTTACCCTTGTACTTTTCCGGAGTGACATAGTATTTCGCTGGAGTTTCTGGTAATGAAGTTTCAACACCGAAAGTTTCCGGAACTGGAAGCCTTTTTGAAGCCAAATATGTATCGTTTAGAAAAGATCGCACTATATCAGTTTCAGACATCTTATTTTTCAACTTACTTTCCTTCAATTGTCTTTCTATCTCCTCGGCAGCTTTTTATTTTAATGGCTTAGCCTCAGCAGGGTCGAGTTCGAATTGAGGATCCCCTTCCTTCCTCATTACTTTATATTTCCTCCACTTTTCTGCTACTTCTTCTGTATAGATTTTCTGCTTCTTCGGCTTGGATGGTGTGGATTCAGTTTCCATAGGCTGACGAACTTCTTCATCAGTAACTACTTCATTAGACTTTTTCTTCTTCCTTTGCTTTTTTAAAGGTTCTGGAGATTGAGTTTCTTTTTCAGCTGCTTCAAATTCCTCCACAGATAGGGGTAAAATTATCTGGATTCACTAGAAAATCCCATATTCATTCTCTTAAGCGTATCATCACTGACAAGCATGAGCATGCAATTCCGGATCTCTGATTTGCAGGAAACCTTGAAAGATTGTAAGAATCGAACTATCATCATAGACAATAAGGCAGGAAACATCATAATCTGAGCTCTCAGATTTCCTTATTTGATATTCTTGATCGTAACCAAGACATGCCTTATCAGATTTATCTTTCTTAGATTTACCAAAAAATCTAAGACATAGATATCACTCTTCTTCAGATTGTCTTTGTCTTCTCTTCTTAGAACCAGAAAAACTTGCACCAATAGTTGAAGTATTCTATTATTCGGAGTGAGCCGATCAATCTTAGTTGTTGAATCATCCTTAAGCCCAAGACACTTCAGTGCCTTCCCCTTATTGAAACTCCCTTGCACATCAGGAAGTTTGTGAGAACAGAATTCAGCTTCTCCTTCATATGCTAAACCAACCAGGCTTGCTGTCATAGTGTAAGAAAGTTTATAATTTTTCACATAGGACTTGAAAGAAAACCTTTCTATGCCATCATCCACCAGGGAGGAAATAGACTCATAAAACACTATCAACAATTCAGTATATACCAGATCCTGTTTATCTGACTTAGCTATGCAGATATCATCCCATCCATTCAGTCTAATATTCTTCGAAATAATAGAATAAATTATATAAAAATCCGGATGAACTAACATTTCTATGTAAACTAACCACTTTGAAATTGGTTTGATAGTTGAAATATCTTGAGAGGTTGCTTCAACAGACATTCAGAATGAAGTAAACTATATGATTCGGATTGGCTTCACAAGATTCGGAACTGGCCTTAAGAGGATCAGCAGAGCTTCAAGACGCAAAAGCTTGAATGACCGATGTGGGACGAGTCTCGGTACCCCCTTTTTATAGGAAACTAATTTGACCATTGGCCTTCCAAAAGTCATCAAATGGTTGAAAATACTTTGATCTGATCTGACAGTTGAGAATAATTCCGCAAGGAACAAATTTGACTCCGATCTTTTGAGGTTTTTTAAAGAAAACATTCGGAGTTGAGGAATAACTAGAATCCGAACTAAACAAGGAAGATACCAGTAAGAAAAATTTGATTACAAAACTATAAGTATGAAAATCATAACTTACGGATTGACAAGAAATATTATTCGAAATTGGTAATATTATTCTTGATGTAAAAACAACTTCATTACGAATGTTCCAGTACGAAGACCTCGTTACGAAAACACCAGTCCAAAAATCTCCATTCCAAAAATTATCAGTATGAAAATTCCATTCCGGAAGTTTTCAGTTGAAAAATTTCCATTCTGGAAAATTTTAGTTCTGGAAATTTCCATTCCGGAAATCTTAGTTCCAAAAAGTTTGAATTTTTTTTAAAATGTACTCCCCCTATGAAAATGAGTTTATTACTTTTAGTATAATTGTTCAACAAGAATTCAATGGAGAATTATTACCTTACGGTTATCATTCCTATATTTTGTTTAATATATTCAAATCTATCGGAGTGTAAAGATTTTGTGAAGATATCAGTAAGTTGATCTTGTGTTCTGATAAACTGAAGAATAATATTTCTTTTAAGTGCGTGATCCCTAAGAAAGTGATGCCTAATATCTATGTGTTTGGCATGTGAATGATGTGCAAGGTTCTTACTTAGGGAAATGGAACTTTTGTTTTCACACAAAATTTGAGTTTTTGTAAAACTCAAGCCATAATCTGTGAGGGTGTGTTGCATCCACAATACTTGAGCACAACAACTTCCAGCTGCTACATATTCGGCTTCAGTAGTGGAAGGTGATACAGAATGTTGCTTCTTGCAGGACCAAGAAACTAATGATTCTACTAAGAAATGAAAAGTTCTGTATGTACTCTTTCTATCCATTCTATATCCACCATATTCAGTATCAGAAAAGCTTTTTATAACAAAATCATTCCCAGAGGTATAAAATAATCCTAGATCCATGGTTCCCTTAAGGTAGCGAAAAATTATTTTTACTGCCTTTAAGTGAGATTCCTTAGGATTGGATTCATATCTTGCACATAAGCATACTGAGAACATTATATCTGGTCGACTAGCTTTCATGTAAAGTAAACTTCCTATCATTCCTCTAAAAGATGTTTGATCTACTGGTTTCCGAGCTTCATCAAGATCTAAAGAGTTTGAGGTACCAATAAGAGTACTTATTCTCTTAGTATTGTCATAACCATACTTTTTGAGAAGATCTTTAATATACTTATGTTGAGATATGTAGCATCCTTCTGGTTTTTGAGAAATTTGAAAACCCAGGAAAAAAGTTATCTCACCCATCATACTCATTTCAAACCCAGATTTCATTATACTTGCAAAGGATTCTGTTAAAGATTGCTGATTTGAACCAAATATGATGTCATCAATATAAATTTAAACAATAAAACCATTTTTTGTATATTTCTTTATAAAAAGGGTTGGATTTTCATTTCCCTTAACATAGATATTTTGAAGCAAAAATACAGTGAGTCTATCATACCAGGCATGTGAGGCTTGTTTAAGACCATACAAAGCTTTGGTAAGTCTAAAAACATGATCAGGATATTTTGAATCGTCAAAGCCAGGAGGTTGTTCGACAAAAACTTCCTCTTGAACATAACCGTCAAGAAAAGCACATTTCACATCCATTTGAAAAAAATTTAAAATTAAAGAATGCTGCAAAGGCCAGTAGAATACGGATAGATTCATGTCTAGCTACTTGAGAATAGGTTTATTCATAGTCTATTCCCTTTTGCTGATTATAGCCTTTAGCAACAAGTCTAGTTTTTTTTCTTACTATGACTCCATTTTCATCACATTTATTTCTAAAAATCCATTTTACTCCAATAATAGAAGTTTCCTTAGGTCTTTCAACCAAGATCCAGACTTTGTTCCAATCGAATTCATTAAGTTCATCTTGCATTGCTTTGATCCAATCATCATCACCTAAAGCTTCATCCGTGCTTTTTGGTTCTAATTAAGAAAGAAATGCTAGATTTTATATTTCATTTCTTAAGTAACTTCTAGTTCTTTCATGTTGATTTACATAACCAATGATACTATCACTGGGATGATTCTTAAGAAACACCTGATTTGGGTTTTGTAAAACCTGTTCATCAACATAGGATAGAAATTCTTATGGTGTAAATGTTTTAGAAGTATCTTCTTGAACAATTTCCTTATCAGAGGGTTCTTCTATCAAATGGTCACAATCAGTTTTTGAAAACACATCCGAGGATGTTGGCTGGGATGGTTTAAAATCAAAAGGATCAGACTCATCAAATTTTACATGCACTATTTCTTCAAGAATATAATTAGTTTTATTAAAAACTCTATAAGCCTTAGAAGTTGTGGAATAACCCATGAAAATTCCTTCATCAAATTTTGGTGTGAATTTATGTAGGTTATCTTTAGTGTTCAAAATGAATACTTTTCAACCAAAAACCTTGACTTAGGATATTCTTGGTTTTCTACCATTCCATAACTCATAAGGAGTTTTATTAAGAAAAGGTCTAATCAAAACTCGATTTATAGTATAGAAAACAGTACTTACAGCTTCATCCCAGAAATATTTAGCTATAGAATATTCACTCAACATGGTTCTAGTTATCTCTTGAAGAATTATATTTCCTCTTTCAACTACACCATTCTGTTGAGGAGTTCTAGGTGCTGAAAAATTGTGAGTAATACCTTTTCTACTACAAAAAGTTTCAAAATCTGAATTTTGAAATTCTCCTCCATGATCTCTATGAATAGTTTTCAAAGGAATGTTTTTCTCATTTTTAACTTGAGCTCTAAAACATTTGAAATAAGAAAAATCATCAGACATCTTTGCTAGAAATTAGACCCAAGTAAATCTACTGTAATCATCAACTAGAACAAACACATAGTATTTGCCTCTAATACTTACAATTTGTGTGGGACCAAAAAGATACATGTGCAATAACTATAATGCATCAATTGTTGAGACTTCACCGATTGATTTAAAACTAGATTTATGTTTCTTGACATATTGAAAAGGATCAGAAACTTTAGAAGAATCAAATCTAAGCTCTGGTAGATCCTTAACTAGTTTCTTCATAGAAAGTTTTCATAGGTTCCTAAGATTACAGTGACCTAGTCTTCTATGCCATAACCAGGAATGATATTCCATTGTACATAGGCAAGGTAAATCAGGGCTCCTGAGGTCTTCTAGTTTCAAAGTGTAAACATTCTCTTGCCTATTGTCTGAGAGAACAGATTCTTCCTTGGAATTGTGATCTAAACACTTATCATTCCTAAAATTCACAAGGTATCCTTCATCACATAACGGACTTATACTAATGAGGTTGATCTTAATAACCTTAACAAAAAGAACATTGGAATTAAAGGTTTTACCAAGATGAACATTATTACCAATACCAAACAATCTCTCCCTTAGAATTATCTCTGAAAGTTACCTTTCCTCCTTTCGTTTTGATAATATTTTCAAAATAGATTTTGTTACCAGTCATGTGCCGGGAACATCCACTATCCATGTACCATGTGTTACTGCTGGTACTCTCTTTATTTTCCTGAAATCAAGAAGATAATTAGACTCTCGGAATCCAAAATTGTTTGGATCTAAGATTTCCAGATAACAACATTTTAGGAACTCACATCTTCTTAGAAATGTATGCTTTGTAAAATCCTAAAGATTGGGTTTTGTTTAAAGAACAATTCTTTGCCTAGTGACCAGCACATTGACACTTAGTACAAAATGGGGCACTTTGAGGAACAAAATAATTGTAACTAAAAAATAGTTTTGCATGGGTATAACCAAATCCAGATTTATTTCTTAAGGGTCGTATTTGGGAATACATTTTATCAAAATTTTCCTTACCATGGGTAAATGTTGATAAACACTTCTTTAAGGAAAAAATTACGAAGATGAGTTTTATAACCATGTTTTTATCTTCATGATCATTACTTTTAGAACTAGATCAAGGCTTGAAAACAATTTTTCTTAGAAATTACTTTTTCTAACTCTTTAGAAAGTTGGTTCTTCTCAGAACCTACTTCCTCATGATTTTTTGAAATACTTTCAAAATCAGCATTTTTCTTATCAAGATCTTTAGAAACATCTGATATCTCTTTTGTAAGAATAGAATTCCTAGAGTTTTCCTTATCAAGTTTTTTATTGAGTTTTGTATTCTCAATTTCAAAATGACCAGCAAACCTAGAGAATTATTCATAAGTAGGTTAAGTATTTTCTTCATGAGAAGAGGATTCTTCATCAGAAGAGTTATAATAATTACTATCATTCGAATTCAAGGATAAATTGGTCTATGATTCATCATTTCTTACCATAGCCATAAAACAATGATTTTCAATAGGTAATGTGTCTATAAGACCAAGATTATTTTTTCATGAAGATTCATAATCAGAAGATTCATCTGAAAAGTCACCACCACTGGCACTCCAGGTGTCATTAGCTTTCAAAACTTTCTTAGATTTGCCTTTTGATACTTCTTTCTGGTCCTGTCTGAATGCTTTTCTTTCTTTTCTATCTTTTTGAGCAAAGGGAAATCTGGTCTAATATGTCCGACTCTCTTTCCTTCATAACAAGTGATTTATCCATCTTTTCTATCTTTCCATTCCTTTTTCTTATACTTGGATTGGAAACTTCTTTGGCTAGATATCTTGTTCATCCTTCAAGAAAGATTTGCTAACTCATTTTTAGAGATTTCACTCTCACTAGATTCAGATTGGAAAATAGCTTTCTTAGACTTGGATCTGGTTACTTTCTCAGGAGTCTTAGCTTTCATCTGATTTGATGTTGTTGTAAAAGTAATAGTACCATTTCCATTCTTCTTTTTGATGATGTCAGCATCTCTCTTCATTCTTTTCTCATGTTGTAGAAGAGTTCCAAATAACTCAAGAAGATTCATTTGAGTGACCTTCCTGTTCTCATCTATAGCTGTTCTTTTGGATTCCGTCTCATTGGGCATAATATCAATTATCTTATCCACAAGTGCTTCATCATCTAAACCTTTCTCTCCCATAGACTGTAAGCTGTTGACTATAATCATAAATCTATGTTGAACATTACAAATTAGTTCACCATAAGGAAAGTCGAAGCCATGATATTCAGCTCTAAGCTTTGCTCTCCTAGTCTCAATCACTATAGAAGTTCCAAAGTGTCTAACCACTAACTTCTTCTAGATACAATTAGCTGCTTCACAAGAAGAAATTTGGCTATATATATTTCTAGTCATTGAACACAGTATAGTATTGCTTACCTTATAATTGAGTTGATATTCTTTCTTTTTCTGGTTAGTGAATGTTCTTACTTCCTTATCAGGAATTTTATAATCACCAGTAATCATAACAAAGTTTTCCACTCCAGTATTGAAAAAAAAGTCTTCATTCAATCTCTCCAGTACTCATAGTCATTACCATAAAATATTGGTGGTCTTGTAGGATTTAGATTATCAATTGAACCAACATTGACCCCTTCCATACTTTAAAAAAAACTTGGGCACACAAACTTGTTAGTAGAAAATGTTCATAATCACAAAGTTTGGAATGACAAAGTTCGGAATGAAAAAGTTCGGAATGACAAAGTTCGGAATGACAATATTCGGAATGACAAAGAAAAATGAAAAATTTCGGAATGACAATGAAAAATGAGCAATAAAAACTTATTCGTGAGTATAAGTATTTCAGAAACCTCATTTGATACCAATTGTATTATTGAAATAATGATGTAGATGCTCAATATACAAGAGGGGGGAGAATTGTGTACATTAAAAATTCCTTTGGAACCTTTAAAGTTAGTTATGAAAAACTGTGTTTCCTTACGAAAAGGAAAGGGCTAAGTTTAACAAAGTTAAACTAAGCAAATATAGTTCCGGAAATCAAAACATAACAAAAGAGTACAATATGAGATTCTACCTTAAAGGGTATAGAATCTAAATGAAACAGAGTACAAGTAAGAAAGTATAATCAAGTTATACTTTCCTAATAATACAAAATGTAGCAGAAATAAACAAGTAGTAAAACTACAAGTAACAAGATAAAAGTATTTTAACCCAAAGAGAAGGGTATCCAATAACCATGGAGAAAGGTCCCATGTTTTATACATTCATGCAAGTCTGTCTCACCCATACCAGGGTAAGCCCTCGATATGAATATCGGAATCTCTGTATTGTTATCCCCACAAGCCCTCAACTTCCTGGTAGTTGGCGACCTCTGTCATTCTCAGCAATGAAGCCCTTAATCTTCAAGGTAGTCAGAACCTCTGTCTTCCTATTCCCGGAAGTCCTCGAATGTAATCACCAACATTCGGAGTCGCACGAAAAAAAACCGAACGAGCAGTTCAGTACGCACAAAGCATGAAAATATTTCTCTCCCTAGAAATCACCATAGTAGCATGTGGTCTCTAGATAGATCAACTTCATTGTATTTTGAACACTTTCAAATGAGCTAATATTTATAGGCAAATTTCCATCGGCCTGCTCCCTCCTCCAACGGACATATTTTCCATGAAACTCTGAGGGACCTGTACACATGTAACTCAACCAATGGTTAATTAGAAACAGAATAGATGACATCGTTTTATAACAAACTATGTATAACTGAATGTACAACATCGTTTTGGAATGAAGCTTATTTAAGTAAAAGCTAATCAATATTTTAGAGTGTAAGCAAGAAAAAAGTTTGGAGTCTAACCAAAATGAAGTTCAAAGTCTATGTTAATAAATGTTCGGATTCTGTTTTAATAGAATTTGGATTCTGGTTTCACCAGAGATCGGATTCTGAACCTATAGAGTTCAGAGTCTAACTTATTAAGAGAACGGAGTAGAACTGCTTAAAAGTTCGAAGTCGAACTTTTTAAGAGTTCGGAGTCGGACTGCTTAAAAGTTCGGAGTCGAACTGCTAAAGAGTTCGGAGTCCAACTGCTTAAGAGTTTAGAGTCAAACTGCATAAAAGTTTGGAGTCTAACTACTTAAGGGTTCGGAGTCGAACTACTTCAGTGTTCGGAGTCGAACTGCTTAGGAGTTTGGAGTCCAAAATTCTAATTAGTACTACATTACAGATCACATCAAGAATTCGGATCCTAAAAACCGAATGCTCCAAATTTTTCATTACAAGGCTCCAGAAATTTGGTTATGAATCTGGTTTGTGAATTTAAGAAAAAAATAGATATGTATAAGAAAATCTAGGTTAAGTTAAATTTCCATAAAGAAGTAAATTTTCCTTATGGTGTTAAAAATTATATTTGCTTAAGTATAAGGTGTTTGTGATTTTCAAAACAAGAATAAATGGAAAAGTCATAAGGAAAACCTTATTGACTCAACATTATATATAATTTGATTTTAGTATAAAAATATTAAAACCAATTTTATTAATATATCCATCCATTAAATGGCAAATTCACTATATTTGCATACATATTGAGTACTCTCTCCACGTCGTGGTGTAGTTTTTTATTCCACACTTCATTTTTTTGATTGGTATAATAGTGTATATAAATGATAGAAATCATAAATATAACATGTTAATGATTCTGTATATATGATATACCATCATGTTACATATTATTTCACCATCAATATAAGGATATTGTCGCTCGTGCGTACGTACGGATTATTGTGTCCACAACGCGATGAGATTCATTTCCACTTTCACCATTAAACGATGATTATAAAAATATATATCATTAATAAGTATGTAAGATATTACATAATAATTATTCTTATTATATATATGTGTGTGTGTGTTTGTGTGTGTGTGTGGGTCTTACAGATATCTTATTCACTTAATTCCATTCCATACAATATAAAAAAAACATCATTTATGCATACGTACGACCTACCATCTCCAAAAACGATGATTTCAATTTCATATGTATTTCTATAATACATATTTAGATTATAAATAAATATGATATAAAAACAATGTTTTATATTTTTTATGAATTTAAATCAATATCTAACTTATCCAATCAGGAGTAACAAGTTTAGACACGTATGATAATGAAAACTATCATTACCCGAAATGTTAATTTAACATGGAAATTATTATTAAATGGGTAATATAAAGTCATAAATGAATCATGTATGATATAATTAATATTAATATGGTTCTGGTATAATTTAATAACACACTACGGTCTTTATAAAAGAGTTTTAACGTACAATCGACTAAAGGAAAGGACAAGGTTAGGGTCAATTTCAAAATCATTTTTTTTTCTGAGGTTGTTTTTACGCAAGTATCTACTGGGAAATATATATTATACATGTCCATTTTTCATAAAATAGTTTTCAAATGTATTATTTTAAGGGAGTTTGTTTACTAATACATCCTTTTAAATGTTTCAAATATTATTTCTCCCATATCATTCTCATTAATTTCCATGTTTTTAAAATGATTTTTAAGGATTTATTTATATAGACATGAATGTTTTTAAAATGTTAATTCCTTTAAAAAGTTTCAATGTGGTATGGGACACTTTGATTCAAAAGTTTCATTAAATGTATTAATTTTTAAATTTTGATTCTTTTAAATATTTTCATGAAAATAAGATATTTCTCTTAAAGTGTTTTACAAATCATTTTCATTTATTCCAACATCCTTTGATGGAATTTAATCTTTTTTGAAGTTCCTTTATTATAATACAAATCCTCCATATTGTATTGAGGGTTTTGTGATATCTTTGAATGTGGATGTGTTATTTCTTTTACCATTCATGGTTTATGTAAATGATATGGTATTTTGTATGCTAGTTTTAATACGAATGTTAATGCCATGTTTAAACCATTTTATATGATGAATGTATTGGGATTAGTATGTGATGGGTGGAACCCACTATAGCTCCTCAATGCATCAGAAGGTCTCATGTGTCATTCGAGTGTCTTGGAACAAGGCATTGACAAAATCGTATTAGTTGTCATGGCACAAGGCCTTGAATATGTGTTTATTATGTATGGAATTATACATTCCATCAATATAAAAGTAGTTATAGATATTTCATGTGATTATTCGACGAGTTGAACATCCATGTGAATAACAAAATGGAATTATTTGATTTTATCTTTCCCATATTATGCTGATGTTTATGTGTCAAAGTATTTCGTTTTATTCTTATATATTTCGCCAAATGTTTATGTTTATTTATTAATGTGTCTGCTATATCGTTATCCTTACTGAGCATCTGATCTCACCCCTTTCTATGTTTTAACTTCCCAGGATTCGAAAAATTGTAATATGATTGATAACCAGGGGTAAGATAGTTGATTAATGGTGTTCTAAATGGATCAGTGATGTTGTGTTTTATTTTCTAATGTGTAATATAATATTCCTGTATGTAATCTATTTTCCAAGACTTCAAAACTAATATTTTTTTGGGGATTTGATTCCTTGTAATCATACCAATGTATTAAAATAATTCACCAACTCTAGGTAACTGGGGTCGGGGCATTACATTTTTTATTAGAGGAATTATTTCAACAACCATGGATATAGATTTAGTTATATTATGAATAGAAAACATTAACCTAAGAGATACATTTATGATTATTATCGAAAAACATCCAATAATTTTGTTACTGTGGAGATTTTGTGAGTTTTCCAAGAAATACAACCTTGTATGGATATGAGTAGATAGAGGTAGCTCTGGCATAAATGTACCTAGGGGTAAAACTATAAAACACCATTTTGAGCTAGACTCGAATGGGAAATGTTGCACGACAATGGGTCTTACTACACTCTTTGTTATGAGACACCTAGGGGATAAGCTTAGGATAATTCACATTTTCATTATAAGCCATTATTAAGTATTTAAAAGTAAATACGTCCTCAAAGAAACAATTTATGATTATAGATTATATACAAAATCATTTCAATTTACATTAGGTATTTTACAAGTTTGTAATTATGCATTTTAATTTATAAACTATCAATGTGTTAGATATTATTTTGAAATGGAGTCTAGTAGAAGGAATGAGAATGCATACAATACGAATGATCAAATGATTAATAAGGATCATATCTTTCATGGTATTAAGACAACATTTAAAATGGAAATAGTCTCCCACATATTCTAATCATATGAAAATATAGTATCATGTGTTATTAAGATAAGTAAAGATTTATCTGAGTGTTATGGAATGAAGGGAAGAAAGAGAAGAAAAAGATGGAAGAGATAATGGTGGATAAAGGGAAGATGGGAAGGAAGGATTTTACCATATGTGATAATTGTTGAATTAATAACCATGGTAAATGCATTAATGAAATGAGAGTTTGTTATATGTGTAGATAAAAAGGACATCAAATACATAATTGTGAGGGTAAAAAAATGGTTTAGAATGTACAACGCTTCATTTTCATAGAGCTGGGACACTATGTGGAGCAATGCCCAATTCATCATAGTATACCCCAAATGATGCTATTGAATAATAATCAAGTTATGATACTATCGAAGATGAAGAGAAATTATGAAGAGTTATTATGGTGTTATTAAAGTATTGTGTCATTTGAGTATTGTATAAATGATGTACATGTTATAAGAATTATTTAGTATATAAAAATTACACTGCAGTATTATTTCATTAAGGACTTGAGATTGTGTGGAACATAGAAAAGTGAATCAATGGATGGTTAATGTTTTGGAAAATATTAGGTTGAGAGAAATTTAAACCTTAATATGATTCTAATACTGACTTAGTGATTTAATAATAAGATGTGATTGATTTGGATAAATTATATTGGATATTCTTGACTAACATGAACCGGATTAATGATTTGTATATTATATCGTTAGTGGAGTTTACAAATTTTTTTGATATAAGGAGTATATCTAGTATTCTATAAGAAATAAGGGATCATGAATGTAATAAATACCGTTATATGATAATTCTGGGTATTATCGCATTTTAAACTAATATATTATGAAGGTTTTCACATGTTATTACATGGAAAAATGTATCTTCACTGTGATTACATTCCTTAAAAATTTTGGACTGTGAGTTTGGACAGATGTATTTTGGATAAGTCTAAAGGTTGGAATCAATTATGATTGAAATTGGATAATATCTCAGTGTAAATTTTTGTATTTTTCTGAAAACTTTCAATTTTTGATAAATAGTAAAAACAATGCGTTATTGGTAAATAGTGACTTTTTATTTAAATAATTAGTTATTTAATTTTAGTTTATTTTGGTCATAATAGATACGTAATACCTATATATATTAAACATAATTAATTGTATTCATTTTATAATAAGTTTAGATATATAAAATCTTATCGAACTTTTTCTATCTTCTACCCACCTCTTAGGAGAATTTGCAATTTTGAATAAAACATAATTTTACCACTTCTATGAGTTGAATTTAAAAAATCCAAAAGACATTTTATATATTAGTATGTAAAATTTGTTTAAATAAGATGAAAATAATTTTTGGTGAATAGTAACTTTTACTTTTATTTACCACGGTTAAAAGATAAAAGGGAAATTAAAGGTAAAATTGATATTATTATTACCATAATTCATGTCTTAATTATATTGGACAAATATAATTCGACCAAAAACAACCTTAGAAATTAAATATTATCATTTCGGACCACATGTATTAGATTATAAAATTTATTATTATTTTATTTAAGGAAGATTTAAAATAGTTAAATTCAAAGTTTAATAAATAAAACATTTATAATATAGGGTTATACATAATAGAAATTCTACTATAAAAATTAATTAGAATGATAATATGATTTCCTACATAATTTTATTTATTTAGTAATTTTTAATCATTAAATAAATAATATTATTTATGACACAATGATGGTGTAGTAATTTACTTATTAATGAAATATTCAAATAATTGATATTATAAATATCCAAATAAATGATAATTGAAACTTTGGTTGAATTAAACTAATTTTATAGGTTAATATGACATGTTAGTTTTGTCAAATAAATTTTATTCGATGTGATAATGTTTTTATGGATTTCAAAAAAATCAAATACTAAATAGTGTAAAAATTGACATAATTGAGTTATTAAAACAAATATTATATTATAAATTTATATAATAGTCCTAAAAATAAATGGTTCGTCCATAAGACTATAATAATTATATATATGACATTAATTAACCACTTTGAGTTCTATTGAAATTTTATAGTATCTTTATTAAACAAATAATATAAAAATATAAAGAGACATGGTAAATGCCAAACTATTTATCTAAGAATTAAATCTAGAAGATAAGGTCAATATGATGACCAAAACTTGTCTTAATCCTATTGGTGGAGAGGTTTTCGACTCATCCCAACATTAGATTTTAAATAATTCCATTGGGATCCATTAGAAACTGAAAATGATTTTATTATAAAATACTATTTCCTGCTTTTCCTAAAGTGACCAACACATCTCTTATAAAAGTATACTACCCATTCTATTAATTTCACACCTCCAATTACATTTGGATAAAATAATACCTTCCAAATATACTCCCAAAATTCCTACCTAAAACATAGAGGCATTAATTTGGTCAAAAAGTCAACCTATGGAGCCCTTTTGATCAATTGAAAAGGAAGAACCCTAAGTAGAGATAAATATTTCATCACCTAATTCTAGTTATTTTGTTCTTCCAATTCCACATTCTTTTTTGTTTCCAATATAAAATAATAACTCAAGTATCATATATATAATTTTATCTTATAATAAAAACTTTACAACCATTTTCATTACTCTATCCATCCTATTAATGAATAAGTCACCATACATGTTTACATACGTATTACCATCTCCTTGTCATGTTGTAGTTTGTTATTCAAACACTTCATTATTTGGATGGGTGTAATAATGAGTATAAATGATGTAAATAATAAATATAACATTTTAATGATTCTAAATATACGATATACCATCCAATTACATAGTATTTCACCATCAATATATTGATATAGTTGCTCGTGCGTATGTATGGATTACTGTCTTCACGAAGCGATGCAATTCATTTCCACGTTCATCATTTAACGATAATTATAAAAATTTATTTCTTTAATAATTATTCAATATATGAGAAAATTAATATACTAGAGATTTATATAAGTATATATAATTATTTATTGACATATATCTTATTCACTTAGTTCCGTTCAATACAATATGAAACGGAAACAACGTTTATGCGTATGTACGACCTACCGTCTCCATAAACAGTTTGTTCCATTTCATATAAATGTCTATTATACATATTTATATTCTAAATATATATGATATATAAATCATGTTTTATATTTTGTATGTATTTAAATCATAATCTATGTGTTACAATCTAGAGTAACAAGTTAAAACATGTACAATAATGAAATCGATTATTACCTGAAATTTTAAATTAACATGGAAATTATTTTAAAATGGGTAGTATAACATCATAAATGAATCATGTATGATATAAAAAATATTAATATAGTTATGGTATAATTTAACAACATACTTTTGTCTTTATACAAGAGGTTAAACGTACTAGTGACTAATGGAAATTACAAGGTAAGGTTTAATTTCCCAATCTCTTTGTTATTCGAGGTTGTTTCTACATAAGTATCTATTGGGTCATATTTATTATCCATGTCCATGTTTCATAAAGGTGATTTCAAAGGTTTTATAATAATGTACATGTTTACTAAATCATTATAATAATTTTTTTAGATATTTATTCTTCTAAATCATTCTCATTAATTTCTATGAATTCAAAATGATTTTTATGGATTTATTTATATTGACATGAATGATTTCAAAATGTTAACTATCTTCAAATGTTTCAAAGTGGTATGGGACTCTTTGATTAAAAAGTGTCTTTAAATGTCTTCATTTCTAAATTTTGTGACTTTTAAATGTTTTCATGAAAAAAGGATACTTCTCTCATAGAGTTTTACAAATCGTTTTCATCTATGTCAACATCCATTGATTGAATTAGAAAATTGTTTGAAGTTGATTTATTATGATAAAAATCATTCTTATTATATTGAAGGTTTTCTGATATTTTGATTTTGGATGTGTTATTTTTATACCATTCATGGTTTATTGAAAATGTATTGAAATTTTGTATGCTATTTTTAATAATAATGTTTATGTTTTTTTATACTGTTTCATATAAAGAATGAATTGGTCTTAGTAAGTGATGGGTGGAGCCCACTATAGCTCCCCGATGAATCGGTAGGTCTCATAAAAAAAACTAGTGTCTTGGCACAATGCCATGAACAAATATTATTTTTAGTCTTGGTCCAAGGCCTTGACTATGTGGTTATGAATTTAAGCTTTATGCATTCCATCATTAAATATGTGGCTATTGATATTACATGTGATTATTCAACTGGTCGAATATCCATGTGAATAAGTAAATGGAATTATTTTAATTTCATCTTGTCGATATTGTACTGATGTTTATGATTAAAATGATTTTGTTTTAATATTACACATTTACTTAAATGTTTATGCTTATTTTTGAATCTTTACGCAATATTTTTAACCTTACATATCACCTTTTCTCACCCCTTTCTATGTTTTATTTTCTAAGGATTCCATGAAGTGTATTATGATTTATAAGCAGGGTTAATATAGGGGTGTAGTGTAATTCTCAAAGGATCATTGGTATTGTGTTTTATTTTCTAAACAGTAATATAACATTAATGTATGTAATCTATTTTCTAAGACAACTAAACTGATTGGTCTTTCGGGACTTGATTCCTTGTAATCATGCAAATGTATTAAAATAATGCATTGACTCTGGTTAACTGGGGTCGGGGGGTTACACACAGATCGATCCTCTAATGATATCTGTAGCACAGTGGTCATTGGACTCTGAAACTTGTAGTTGTGCTCACCTCTACCCACCTTCTCTCTATGGTCCGGTGGTCCACCAAGTGGTTCTGGTCGTTGATCCTCAATTCTCCATCCACCTCCAATAGCATGGCCTTCCTCTCTACCTCTTATGCCGCCCTAAGAACTTCCTCCCTCAAATATCTGAAATTACCTCTACGGTCCCTGAATAATATTTTGATCTGTAGTACGACTGTTTGGGAAGTAACAAGCCATGTTTCCCTATATACCACTCATGAAGCACACTCTGCCTCCCAGCTGACCTCCTCTTCCTCGTGAACACCGCACCTCAGACCGTGCATCCCAGGGTCATCCACAGAAGGGTTTGGACAACTTCGACCACCACATCAACTGCCTCATGCCTCCTACAGATGAATCAACTACATGTACTCCAGTGGTGGCTCCCACTGTCAGTGCCTGCTCAGCTAAGAAGCTCTCCACCAACAATTCCCGCTCAAGAACTCCTGCCTACGTTGATATATTCAACGATATCCTCTAAGATCTTATATATCATAGGAGACCCTACCCAATGGTTCAAGACCTGATGAATTGGTCAAACACCGTGTCGGTGGATTAGCGTGATAGGTTAGTTAATCTCTTCATGTAATAGGTTAATGTTAGTCTGCCAAACTGTAATTGCTGCAACTCTTGAATATGCACAGAGCACAGTGTTTCCAGGATGAACTCCACCCTGAGGAGGATATCAAGGTCCACCCAGGTGAGGGTCACCTTATCATTTAACTATATTGTAATCCCCCCATCTTCAAATCATGTTCAAGAAAAGGCTAACATCTAGGATCACCGTCTACTCAGATGTTATCCCAACTAGGGAGAAAACTCATGCCACATCCTCCAACCTGTTCTCAACTACATGGGAATCTGTTTCGACTCGAAGCCTTATAGGCCTTTACCGTTGTAATTCGTCCAACACACTCAGTCAGTATACATTTTCTGCCGGTGGGGCTAGTAGAAACTATTGCCTAAACTATGGTGGTGCTACCGAGGCCCCATCCAATATTGCTAACATACTAATAGGGCCCTGCAATGAAGCCACATCGCTCTGTTGGACCTCATAATGTACTCTATTTGGAATATTGGATAGCTATCTACGTGGTGGAATCCAAAAAAAAGGCGTTCCATAGTAAATAATTCATACCTGGTGAGTTGACTTAAATTAGATAAAGTAAAAATCATTTCAAACACACATGCAATCTGTGTTGTCATGCATCGAGTAAAAAATCAGAATTCAGGGTCCTAGTGTATGTATACGTCGGTCGCCGAACAAACACTTGAATCCCCAAACTGAAAACCACACTCAAAACAACTGACACTATTGATCCATTGGAACGATCAGAGTCTTAGATCTTCAGTAAACCGACTCCTCTGATACCACTTTATCATGACTCGTCCCCCGGGGCCTGAGCCATGACTACCCCAAGCTTTCCTTCCAATGGCCAGGGGTTGGCAACAAGCACCGGAAAGGCATGAACCTAAAATGCGAAGGAATCTCCTTTAAACTAGTGCAAACACACCATCCACGAACAACAATAGATGTAACCACGAAGTAAAAGTGTCGTAGTAATAGTGTGTACTAAAAGTAAAGGGGCCAGAATACCTGCCTAACTAAAAGGAGACAACATAAAATGAAAATAGGAAACAAATCCTGAGATCATCCACCGAGGATCCTACCAGATTGGTAGGTACAATTCATCTCCACAGCACTCCATGCCAATTGTCACTACTATCCACCATAAAGTCCTAGCTACCCTAGTTTCAGTCCAGGATGCCCATTGTCTGCAAAATACACAATAAGGTGTGGGTGAATCCCATGATGGGGTGAGTTTAACAATACTCAGAAACGACCCCGAGACCCTAGAAGGTCTCTCATAATTATACAAAGGAAAACCACAAACCATGATGTAAAACACAAATCCAAAAGAAAATGATTCAGCTCAAAACCATGTATAACTAATGAAAAAAAGTACTGATGATAAATCGTAATGCATGATCATCATATTTTGTCAAGATGCACTACTGTTGTCAATACAGAGTTTGACTCACACAAGATCGATATGTACTAACCATCACTGACCTACGCAGGATACTACCCACCTAGGATCAACAGGTACTAACCCCGGAATGTCTAACATTGGATTGATAGATACTGATCCACACCAGATCACTAGCTTCTGATCCACTCAAGATCACTAGGGGTTGATCCATAGTTGGTCTCTAGCTACTTATTCACACATGGTCTCTAGATGATGATCCAAATAGTGTCTATATGTGATGGTCCAATAGGATCGCTAGGTTCTGATTCACAATGGATCACTAGGTGTTGATCCACACTAGATCACTAATTGTTAATCAACATAGGATCTATCGCTACTAACATTTGTATGATCTATCTCCAACCTCCGTCTCATAGCCAATCATTGGATTCCTACTCATAGCACACTTGATTCCAAGAGAATCCTCTCCTCAATCCATCAGTCCTTTTTTATCTATCATGAAGTACCACAAATAGGTTACTCGAATATCTGTCACATTATAAGGGTTCCAATGCAATAGATGGTTCATCAATAAGACACCCATTTTGTAAGTTATTGGCATTTTATTGTGGGGGGAAACTGTGATTTGTGTTCAATCCAACCCTGATGTACTCCGATTTTCTCCAAAACTCATGTGGAGTATATAATAAGTTTTTTCTCTCTCCGAGGATCCTAGTGCCACAGACGGTTCATCAAACAAACATCTGGTTCACAAGATAAGGCTTTATTAGTGTGTTAGGGCCCTAGAGGGGTTCGGGTCCGGCCCTACCTCGCCCGGCCCGGTTAGGGGCCGAACCGACCTAGTTTGGGTTGACCCACCCCAACTCATTTTGGGTCGACCCACCCTGGCCTATATTGGGTCAACCTAACATGGTCCAAGTCCGACCCGACCCGACCGAAACTGGCTTGATCGGGCTGGTCCGCAGTAGGCACAACTCAGTGGGTTGTAGACAAGCCCGACCTACCCTCGATAGGCATGGCCACGACGGCCCAACCTGCCAGCTGGCGCGACCCATGTAGGCGTCATGCAGTCCACCTCTCGAATGGCTAATGGGCCATTAATATCATTTTATGATGGTGTCAAGTGGTGCTTCCTCATCACTGGGAGGACTCACATGGAGTGGCTCCCCTCCTAACTTATTGCTTCGTAGTCAATGCCTGCTCACCACAGCCTACGATGGTGTACCACTATCCACCCTAGCAACCTACTGAGAGTCAAACTCCTATCCATGAGTCATGGTTCCATGCGGCACCACCTCCTTCCACAACAGACAAGGGTGCTAGTCACCATCACCTTCTGGCATAGGTTTCCAGTGCCACCCCATCTGTGTCACGCTGGTGGGACATCCGCGGGCCACTGGGTGGGCTTTGGTGGTCTGTTCTTTCTACCAGATGCGCCTATGGGACTCTTAGGAATCCACCATCATTGTGTGCCTCTCAGTTTTCACTTTCTATCGAGTTGGAAATGTTTCCCCCAAAGAAAAAAACATTAATGATGTGGTGGGGGCCCTGCCTCATTCATTTGGCTTGTACCCACCGTGTTAGCATTATAACAAGTGGAAGATCATTAAATTTATAAAAAATAATATATAATAATATATACCCCCTACCTCAGATTTCATTGGAATGTTGCAGTGGTGGAAGGAGAATCAATGCTTGACGAAGCTGCTGGAAATCATCATTCCCAATTCAATTCCTTTGAAGTTGTTGTCCCAGCTTCTGTTCCTCAATGGAAGTCTCTACAACACTTCATAGGATGTTCCTCGCCTTCATGTCGATAGCCCTTCCCCGATCTTCTATTAAATAGACAGAGTATTAACATTTTTTTCATAAAATTAATGTAGTTCATTTATGAACCAAATTTAAGGTTACAATGTCCATGTCACAAAACAGAAGAGTCAATCCATTAAATGGCTTGACATGCCAAGGGTTGTTCCACCAATGCTCAACAGTTACATAATACAAATAAAATAACATTGTTAGTTTATTTAATTATTCATTGGTAATGTCATGAATTTATATTTTTCTCCAAACCTATTACAGTTGATGTGTAGCTTCCCTTATGCGAATAGTTGAACTACATATTCAACAGCTCTCTCAGATTTCAATTCCAAGCACAAGCTAAAATGTTAGAAAACGTCACGCGTACGTTTACTGAACATACCTTAAAATTTTCAAAATTCTATTATGGGTACACTGGGCCTTTGAATCAGGAACCTTCAATTTTAACATAGTCATAATAATCCTAAACAATTTAACAAATTAAAATGGATTTTTTTGGGTCTTTACATATACATCACTAAGTCTATTCTCTTTGACATTTATTCTAAATATTAAAACATTTCCTGTGAGGTTTCAATTCACTAACTTTCTTGATGAAGAGTTCTCGATTTTCCATGAACCGTTAAATCCTTATCATAAAACAAATTTTTATCAGAGAAAATTTTATAATATTGTATTAAAACTCATTTAATATTCTAGAACATGTATATAAAAATAATTTTAAATAAAACTATATTAGTTCTTGACTGTCATAAAAGAAACCAAAATAAAGTTACACATTTTCATCACCCTTTTGTCTAATGAGACATCCTTATAACATATATCCAGATGATAAATGATACAATTAACGTTTTTGAATTTTTATTAATACTATATTTATTAAAATTTGACACAAACACACACTATAATTCAGAAGGGAATCATCGATAAAAACATGAAACAAAGGATCCTTAACCTACGAAATCAAACATCATAACTCAATCGAATGCCTATAAATGTTCATAAAAATATTACAATAAATCAAATTATTGTTTAATATGTTATATAATAATTATTTTATAACTCATATTTGATTATCAGGGACATTATAATAAATTTCATAATTCTTTCGTACATAAGTAAATGACGTATCATCTCACATTGTTTCTCGGAGATATGACTTATTTTCCCATTATTTATTGTTTTTTATGAATTTATTGAACTATTTGATAAAACATATCATGATTCTATTTATCATAACGTTAATAATTTTTTTAATTTACAGTCTTTTATTTTATGTAGTATATGGTTTGACTGTTTTCAAAATGGGTAGGGAATTCTTAACCAAATTAACACAATTTGGGTTAAACATCTACCCAGACGATTATCTAATTCTATGTCTATGTTTCAGAATAATATTTATTAATGAATTTTTTATTTAAAAATTACTTATTTGTATTTATAAGTAATAATCGTATTTCATTTATTTTGTTAACGATCACACTTTATTTCAAAAAACACTATTAACAATTTAAATTCAAAATTAATGTCTTCTACTTATAAAAATTAGTGGAATTTCCAGATATCATAATTCATAAATGTTTTTATTAATAAATATCATTTCTACAATGTTATTAAAAATAAAATGTTTTCTTTTATAATTATGTCTATTTTTTAATATATGATTCCAAAGTAAAAAAGGGTATTCTTCTAAAGAAACTTTCACGGATTTGTTTTTAGTATTTTCATCAATATAATCACACTTAGTTGAATATTATGATTAATTAAATTTTATATATTATAATAAAACCAACCATATTGTATTGAATGGTATATTTACTTTTTTATTTGGGATGTATAATAGTGATACCATTCCACATATTACTATGGACACTTTTTTTGTTATTTTTTCTTAATAGTGAAATTATTTACATTTATTATGATACATTCAATATAAATTTATAGGTAGACTATGTTTCACCCCTTTAAAGATTGGAGTTCATTGGTATTATTTTCTTTTGGGTGGGTCCCCATTATCTCATTGATGCATCAGTTATTCACATGAGACATACTAGATTAGGTTTTCCAAAGGCCTTACTCATTTATGTAGACATCTTGTTTATGGACAAGTAGTTATTTTTATGATTCCCCACATTGTCCATTCCCTCATTATGAGATTATTTATTAATAATCGGAGTGATATTCAGCTGTAAGAATATGTATGTCTATGTATGAATTTGATTTATTTTTTAAATAGCATAATTTGTTCATATTTTATTCCACCTATATATTTTCTCAATATTATTTTTAATGGAATGTGTTTTTATTTATCCACCATGTCTTATTGTATATAGTTATTTATGCTATTTTTTAATAAATTATTACCCATGTTGAACATTTGACCTCAACCCTTTTTAGAGTTTTATTTTTTCCTAGGATTCCAAGATGTGTATTATGTTTTACATGCCGTGATATTGTACAAGAATGTGGGTGTATACAATATAGTTATTATGCTGTATTTGATTTCATGTTGCAATTTGACGTTTTTTTGTATCTAGTTTTCCAAAAATTATAAAATATTTACCCCTTCATGATGTGAATTCCTTGTTAATTATAGAAACATGATAATGTAAGGCACTGGATTAAAGATATTTGTGGTAGGGTATCTATTAATATCATGGTCACCAATTATGGAGAACTTTATAGTTATCCTTGTGTGACTTATTTATATTGTGGGTATCACCTCATTCGGAAAATTAGAGATTGAGTGGGAATGGGAAATTGGAAACAAATAATGTTTAGAAGTTTAATATTGTGAAAGGAATGGGATGGTGGTTTACCTATTAGATAATCCGCAATTACATTTTGGTATCAAGGATTTGTTCTATGTTTCTAATCGTAGAAAATATTAGTTAGACTCATTACATGTATTTAATAGAAATAATGATGAGTTAGAGTATGAGGATTCATTCAAGGAATGACCTTGGAAAATTATTTATCTATGAAAAAAAGTATTTTGAGGGAAGATCATGCCTTTTATTTTATTTTTATATTAACATGTACATATTATTAAATAATCATGGGATATTAAATTTTTTTTTTTGGTATTCGTAGCCAATTTTGTTTAAGAATGACATATTGAGAAACTTATTACAGATGACAAGTTAGTAGATGGGGATATTATAATGGAATAAAAAATTACTAGGGTTTTATTCCTTCTTTTCATCCTCCCTTCAGATTTTTTTGAATTTTTATTTTTTGGATGCATCGTATGTATTCTATATAGATTTGGGTGATTTACTATCCATTATCAGGGGGAATGGTGAGATAATGGTTATAGAAAATCATGTGTTTCTCATATATATAAACATAGATTATTAAAGAGGAGGTGTGCATTCTACATGGTTGGAATGTGGTTTTAGATAACCATATGAAATTCCTTATGAAACTATGAAATTCCATAGAAATAAAAATAATTACTAATTCATGGTTTACCAAATCATTTACCAAACCATGCTCGTTCCCTAATTTGGTTGAGAGACTCGCAATATTGCTGTAAATTTGTAAAAATGATCTATCAATCCATATATAATGTATTAATTAACATGAAAATTATTATTTTGACACATAACTTATTGAAATTTATCATTATTAAACCTAAAACTATGGATATCACACCTAAGGAATAAATTGGATGTTTATGCCAAGTTACTTCCCTCTTGAGAGAAAATCAGGTGGTTTTAGAGACATTTTTCAATGGATTTCAATATAAGAGATCGTTTATACTTAATTATTCTTATTCATTCTATATATTTTCATTTTATATAGCGAATACCCTATATTTAGTCTACGATTGATGGACCATGGAATTCCAACATTGTCAATTATTATTCCTTCGAGTTTTTCAGGATATAGAATGTATAAATCATATTTTAGAGTGATCATTCATAGATTTTTAACGATATGATCATTATTTTGAATCATTTTATGTATGAAGAAAATTATATTAAAATGAAAAAAATTATTATTGTGGGATATTCCATCTTGAATAATCATCTTGTGATTTATGGATTTTTCGGTTTCATTGGTGTGTGAGCTTGATTCGTGCGGTAAACCATTATTTTGGTATGTAATATACTTATATAATAAAATTATATACCACTGTAGAAAATTTTATAAAATTAATTAATATGACATTCATTGTTACATGTGTGTGGCCCATGATACCTCCCCTAATATTACATCAGTGTGTATCTATATATTGTCCCTCAGACCTCTCTCGATATGATATATCTTATCATTATTATATCTCATGACTTGAATTTGTGTGGATTGGGTTTATATATATGTGTATAGGATATGTACTTATAAGACATAATATCAATGTTACTAGTGTTTCCTTCATGGATTTGTTGAATCCGTAGGGGGGGAAAATGTGTGATGTGAGAGATTATAATTATGGAAGGGTCCCAAATCAAAAATTGAAGGAAATGATTTCCCTGTGGCCTCAATTCAAATTAGTAGTGCGATATTGCTAAATTTTTCCCAAATTAATATAGTAGGCGGGGCAGAATCATCTTCTATCCAAACCTAATATAAAGACATGGTTTATATCTGATTTTCATTGAAACCATGAGATTGTGCCCTTATAGCCTAATCTAAAACATTAATTGGAATTTTTAAAAAAATAATGGAAAAAATAAATAATGTATCCACTAGAATAGATATAAAATGGGTTATTTTGGGTTTTTTGGATTCATATTTAGCGATAAATGGCCTGAAATGTGAGCTTTTACATGTTCTTTTACAATATTTTCATTTCATAATATTTTATTAAATTTCTTACATATGATAATGAAGCATAGGTGTTGTCATTTTGGGATTATACATACAACCAAAAAGGAAATCTCAGTACATTTTTAGAATTTATATCTCTGGATCTAGTCATCAATTAAAAGGGAACAATGTAGGACGACTAAAATAGATGTGCATGTAATAATGTTGGAGATGTTGTGGCATTTAGATTTACTTTTATATAATATTTTTTCACCATATATCTTTATTTAAATTAGTAATTTACATGCAGTTGTATGGTTATTGGTTTATTTAAATGACATATTGATAATAAATGGAATATTTCATTTCTACCATTTTATCGTTTTATTTTTTATTTTATCATCATTATTTATATGTGTTGGTATAGTATCTTTACAGAGTAAATATTCAAACAGTGTTTTCATTTAGTTGATCACCTCTAATTTGAAACATATTGCATATGAGGAGGACTATATGAGGTTATGTGACACTCTATCTAGAATCCAATGATTCGAGTCTTTGAATTATAGATGGGATCCATATCCTCCACTAGATCAATTCTCATATTAAAATACTTTTCACTAATTCATTAAAATGGAACAATATGTTCCTCAATATATGAATACATTTAAAATAGAAACATATGGTATTATTTAAGAGTGGTAAAATGGATGGGACACCATTTTTATCGTGAAGTTACAGAGATTTTCATCCTAATTTTTAATATATCAATGTAGCGAAAAGTTAATAGAAGTACTATATAAATAATAACTAACTTTATTTAGATATTGATATTAGTTAAAAGTTATTACATTAAATATTATAAATGGAGAGTTTTATAGGATTCTAGAAAAATGTAATTTTGAAGATCAGATTCACTTTCCCCTTCAAAATTCATGATTATGTCAGTACAAATGATTTTGGTAAATTTTATCAAAACACTATATCTAATGTGAATAATGTGATCATTATATAACTTATTTATTAGTGATACCACATCTCTAATATTTACTAAACTATATGGTTTGGATATTATAATATAAACACTATAAATATAAATATTTTCAGATAATATTTCATTGAGAAAATTTACTGTGAAATATGAACATGTACCTACTTAACATTCAATGGAAAATCACAGGTTAGGGGAATTTACATGTAATCTATAGCAGTATTGCTACTAGAGAACCCTCTTTTTGATAAATGTTTATTTGGCAGAAATATTTTGGATGGGGGAATGTGAAACTCTTAATTTTCAGTGTCAAATTCAAATTATTTTCATACGTTATTCTCTTAGATGTTATGAGAAAATAAATTGAAAAATTAACTATTTCATTAAGGTAGAATAATAAAATATGAAACTTAATAAATATTATGACAACTAAATTAAATATACAATAGAATATTAAAAAATGGAATGAAAAAATAAAAATACTAAAACATAGAATTTCTCATTATTAATATAATACCTAAAGATCATACATCTTATGATAACTATAGATATAATTATTTTTTTAGAAATATAATAAAAATAATAATAATGTTAATGAATTAAATAGATGAATAACATAAATGATGTATCTATGTGATCACATTGGAGTGTAAAATTTAGTTCTTACTATTATCTGATTGTAGTGAAAATATTTTAGTTGGGAATATATTCTCATTGGTAATATAAATACTTAGGCATATAAATTCATTGGATTTGTGAATAATTAATGAGATAAATTATATTATTAGTAGATTTAAGATTTTATTATAAATAAAAATAATCATTAGAAGATACTATTTTAAATATAGAACATGATATTTTGGATTTAGTTTTAATTATACACTATGTAGAATATATTTATAAAGGTAATATAAAATCATTCCCAAAATTTTTTTCATATATAATTGTCAATTGTATGAGATTTTTAAAAGGGTAAAAACACTATGGTTATACCATGACCAAATCTTGGAGAAAAAACAATAATTATATCTTGAGAAGAATCGTTTATGGGAGGACATCATGTATATGCATATAATTACAATGTCTATATTTTTTAAATAGTCACCTAAATCTACCATCATTTCTTGTTGAGTCAATAGTTTTGTGTTTATTTCTCGATTTTTTTTGTTTTGAAACTGAAAAAATATTTATAAATATATTCCCTGGTTATACACAACCAATATCATTTATAATGTATTATTTTAAATCATAACAATATGTATTTTTTTCAATCGTAACCAAATGAATTGTTTTCAATCGTAAATGCATATTTTGTTTAAAATTGTAACTATATTCAGTCATCATTCATAACTTCATATCAATAGTAATTTTTTGATTTATTTTATATTATAATCACAGTACTTTCATTCAATTTTATCTGATTTACTTTCATAAATTCATTTCATGTTGTCAATAGTACGCGGTGTATAATCATAACTGTAAATTAGATTATCATTCGGAATTTCATTCCATGGTTTCAATCGTAACCACATATTCTTTTCTTTATTGAAGTCATTAGTCTTAATCCTTCTAATTTATATTAAATAATAATTATTATAACAAGAAATATTTTTTATAAAAAAAGTGTCTTGAAATCTATTATGCATTTCAATCAAAGTGATTTCATATGATCTGTTATATATATTTTTAAACTATTGTCATGTATTCTGTTTTAATAAAACATTTGATGTTCTAGGTGTCCAAATCCCTCCTAGTTATTATGAAATATATTATTTTTAGAGAATTAATATTACTATTAGGATGAGGTCTATAACAACTATGTCCTTTGACTGAGCACTAACAGTATTCATGAACTAGAGATAAACTATGAGAGATCGGTCAAAATCACATCCTCTTGTGAAAGCTATGGAGAATAAAATGTGTGACTAGAATGTTAAAAGCTCTTGTATCTTAGAAGAGTATTGAGTTTATTTATGTCATAACAAACAATTGATATAAATATCAAGTGAAGACAAGTATAGGTAGATAGATTGGTGAAGATATTTTTTGTATTGAGGGCGTCCAAAGCTAGGAAGACAGTGGTTCTGATTACGTATATAATCGTGGGATTCCAGGGATAGGTAGAGAGACTGAGGTTGATCATCAAATCTAGTATTACCCTAGTATAGCTATGATATACTTTCTGAAAAGTATAAATAATGGTAATTTTGTCCTATGTTAATGGATTTCCATAACATTGGGTTAAAATAATTGTATTATTTCCATTTTCCATTCTAATTATAATGGAAGGATAAATATTTTAGTTTTTCTTTCTATTGATATTTCATATCAAAGAAAGTGTTTTAATTAAAATATATATATTTCATGTTGTATTGGTGATTTAAATTATATACTCTATATGGTAGAATAATATTTTGTGGTGATACTCAAATTATAATAACCATTATAATGACTATCATTTATTTTCATTCTCTGATTATCATATTCATCAAGAATATGATTGTACTTTCAATATAACATGTGGAATACTTATCATAGTCAATATAATTACAAAACTATCATAACCAACAAAATTAAGAATATATTTTTCATAAGTACTAGGGCCCATCGAAATACATAGTTTTTATCACTTTCAGAGGTATTATGAATTGGATTAGTTTAAATAGTTTTAAACTAAGATTCATTTATGTTGCATAATGAATGTTTTCAAACATACAATTCACTCCACCCACATCGTGTATGGTTCAATCCACATACATATTCGATGCAACATTTATTATCACACAACAAATTTCATCACATGGTCAGCATGGGTATTGTATGTATATTTTACAATGATATCAGCTTTTAATTATTAATATAATAAGATATTTTCAAACATGAATATTATTATACATGACCTATATATTTTTTATTTTTGGTTATTGTATATCATTTTTGGGGATTAATTTTTTATAAATGTACTCACAAAAACTAATAAATAGTTTAATAATATTATGTATTTTAAATTTAATTAAATTTATAATTACTATTTTAAAATAGAATGAAAATCGTTGGACAATAAAAATTAAATTTTTATAAAAATTATTTCCTTAAAAGTATTTTATTTTGTCAAAATAAATTAAATTTATCACCATAAAATAATTATTTTAATGAAATTAATAATTTAAATATATATATATATATTAACTAATATTCATATAATTTTTATTATTTTTTTTGAACTTATAATGAAATCTTTTTTATTATTAAAATATTTTTTTCAATAAAAAATGCCATCAATATTTCATTATTAATTAAAATTTAATTTTCATCACTTTACGAAATTAAATTTATTAAAATTTATTATATTTTTTCAGTTTGATTGAAAAAATTGGGTAATTAGTTATATTTAATTTTCATAACTGAAAATAAGTTACTGAGTTACTATATTGAATTGTAACAATATGTAAAATGGTTAAATTAAGGAAGAATGTACCAAAACATTTTTCAAAATAAACCTAAATTTTATGGATATGGTGATTAATGTACAACATCTATCATTTTTTAACTTCTTATCCACCTTATTAGTAAAATTATCTCAATTATACTTTAAAGAGTCATTATTTATAGAAATACCACATATAATCACCTATTAATGGAGCTCTCTCCAACCCACCACAGAGAATTTAGTTTCCATCATTTTCACAAAAATAATATCCCAAATTCATTCCAAATATTCAAATTAAAAATTTATGAACATAAATTCAAAAAACTATTTCTATAATCATTCTTTTCTAATTGGTTCTATGGTAGTTGTTTTAACCTTTCATTACAAGTGTTGTTTTTTTTCTGAATCATTTTTATTTATCTTTTACATCCTAATACTCTTATGTCTGATTTGAATCATCAATAAAATTTAGTTTATATACTTAATATTCTATAATCCTGATTTTATAATAAAAAAATAACATTCAATTACCATTATTTCTATAAAAATATTCTTTTTTTGGTCATATTTACCACCTATAAGAGTGATGTTATAACACTTACATTATGAATGATTAAAAAAATTGAAAAATTTAAAAAAATTAAAATACTAATTCAAGATGATTTCATATTTTTTAAATCATTATACACATAATTATATTCATCAAATAAATTCAATTCATTTTTATATTATTATTTATAAACTAAAAATTTATAACAAATTTTAATAATGAATCACAAAAAAATATGAAAAACTAATGAATAATTATAATTTTATAAATCAAATATATATCATCTTCATTAATATTCAATATTTTAAGACCCCCATACCAAATTGGTAGAAATCATAGAGAAGAAATTATATATGGGTTATAATTTTATTCGAGTACTACCTCTAGTATGCCTTAGCTTGGGTACTTGGAACTGGTGTATACAAATTACACATATAGGAGTCATTATGATCATGATTACTTATATTGGATCAAGATATTAGCTGTAAAACACTAAAAAACATCATAAAATACTATTATATATGAAACCAACCCATTCCAAAATGCATGGAAAATTATAAAAAAATATTAATAAATTACCTAAGTAAGTACCAAAAGGAAACCTATATGGATAAAACTCAAAAATTTCTCCAAATCCAAGGATAGAATCTCCAACAACATACATCATCATATCTAGTACTCTCCACCACTAGATATCATCATCACAAGGAATCTCCGCCACAATTATGGAATTGGAAAGGTTAAAAAATTTAATTAGAGAGTGTATAAAAATAATATAGATATAAATGACAGATTGATACCCAATAATATACAAAATATGGTTTAAATAAAACTCCACTAGTTTATCCCACAAAAAAACCACAACAACTCACAACATCTAATATGAATAGGTACCAACAATAGATGAAACATGTGACACATACAAGCCACATATGAAACATAACTTTTCATCTCTACATAAATTAACCAATTTTTATATTTTACCCTATTTATAATGATACTCCACTTATCAATCCTTTGATTTATTAAAATAATACAATTCCACTATTTATATTTTAATTCATACACCAATTATATCAATTCAATTCTATACTAAAATATATTATTTTCTATTCTATTTCAATTTTTTATTCTGTTTCACACCATATGTTTATGGATACTTCCACAACTACACCTAAAAATATGATATTATCATCTCAAAATCCAACTTATTACATTCTAATTCTCACCAAAACCATATTATCTCAAAAAACACCACATAAAAAACACCACATCTCAACCGACAATATACCACATAAACAAAATGTCACAATTATCAGATTAAAATCCCAAAAAAGGATTACATAACAATAATTAATTAATTTAAAATACCAAATAAATTGTATTTTAAATACTCCATCTACCAAAAATTCATTTTGATGGGGAATTCAAAACATTACGCTATCTTTTTATTAGTTATTATCACCTAAATATGGATTTAAATGGGTTACAATTGAATTATAAATATATAAGTTCAATAAATTTTATGCATGATGGATTTCATAAAATAAAAAATAAAGGGTTACACAAATTTGGAAAACTAAACAACACAAAATATTATTATACTAGTTAATTATTTACCCAGAACATCTCATATGTGCCACATGATAACCAATATCACAAGAGAAGTGAACTCATGTTATTACAACCATCAAATTATTGTTCAATTAAAAACATTTAATTTATTTATTATTTCAACCAATAATATCCACCATTATTATGAAATATAAATTCATTTCGCACATATACACAAATAATGTGGAATGAGGATCCCCCATCCAATATAGATATCCAATGATCTATGAAAAAAAGTAGATCAGTAATTAGTAACCACTAAGTGAATCACTATTAAAACATAAAAATGGAAAAATAAAATGAATACCTTCTTGACATATAACTAAAAATTGATTATCTTTATCCAAATGTACTCTTTGATGGAATAATAACAAGTGTTCTATAGATTACATTTGAATGATCAATACCTCGATTTATGAGGCCTTTATATTGATGAACCATGGTGTTCAAACTCTAAAGCGGTGAATATGGAGCATAATGAGATTTAAATTGGATACATATTGATCATGGGAAGATGAAAAATAATACCAAGGAATCTAGGATTACCATGTTGTGTAAAGTATTCCTGGTAATCCTTCACCATATCATGGGGTTCCTCAAAACACTTGTATTGAATCGAGTAAAATTTTTAACCTAAAATTCATCATTGAAAGCCCTGATTTACCATTATTTTAAAATATCACATTGAACCATTTATAATATGACCACAAATCCCATATGTCATGACCTTGTGAATTTAATATACCCAAATTCTGACCATGTTCAACTTCTATAGTGTAGCACTAAGTGCATGGTCATTTTCTCCTCACTACATCTACGAATTTGGGCTATTGATAACTAATCCATCATTTCTAATAGTGTGACCATTCATGTAAAAAAATCATATATAATATTATCCCCAATATATTTTCCATCACCTTATCCTATAGGTGGACACTCTAAACAAAACCCCCTATGAGACCACAAACTATGACACTTCACTCAATATTATTAATTCCAAAAGAAAAATTTGAATTCCATTTCCAACCATGAAATTTATAATCCCAAGAAAACACACCAAGATAAATTCTATATGATAATATCTAAAAATATAGATCCATGATCATTATCATGATGTATTGACCATTTAAAAAGGTCAAAATATCTACTCTATAATTTATAAAACCTCCAAAATCCCACTTATTTCCACTAAGTCATTGAAAAATGTTAGGGATATTGACATTGAATGTTCCAATTTCACATTAGATACCTTAAAAAATCATCATTCTGGAGATTAAAAATAAAAACTAAATAAGAAGAGATAATGATAAGGGTCCCAAAAACCATCCCACTAGATACCTCTATGCAATATTATTATAATTTTAATGAATCATTAATCCCCAAACCACTAGATAGTGAAATAAGAAATTATAATTTCATAAAGACGTAGAAAATAATGAATTACATAATCCATAGAAAAACCAAAATCTCAAAACAACACAAGATAATATGAATATATATTTTTTTAATATTTCTTGGTACTCCTCTCTTTGCCACCATGACTCCACAACCCATGAAATAATGGAATAACTAAACCACAGAACACCTTTTCTTGAAAATCCTACATCCCAACTAGTTTCTCTTGGAATATAAAATCATCTGATTCAATGAAATGGGATCTATCATGAATTTATCTTTGGATTTTGGGAATATTACATATTTCATGCATCATATCCATCCTTGGTGATAGTATCAACTTATACACCTCCTATCCAATATGATCTGACATCATGAAAGGGGTGCATAATTTTGTTTAAATCAGACTACCCCTACTAACCATTCTCTACATTCAACTAGGTAAAACCTTTAAGAATTTATGGCCCCAACATAAAAATATATGGGAATCTACATATTATTTTAAAACACCATATTATGATCAAGTGTAGCCATCGTGCACTATCATACTATTAAGATATTCTCTATTGTGATCCATAAAACATCCGGACCTATATCTATTAACTCTCTAACCACATTCATGTACATTAGACTATATAGTAGTTGATTATACATTACATCAAATTTATCAATTTTTATGTATTTTTCGTTTCGCAAAATATGTTGAAATCCATGATATATGGTCCAAATATGACCACAAGTATATAAATGACCCATTACATATAACCATCCTTTAGCGGGGGGAATGTAATCCAATATATAATGTGATAACAAAAATAATTCTACAAACCCCTTTAGAATCATCAGGAGAAATTAGAATCCAACTGAAAAATAATAGTCCTCATGACACTGTGAATCTAAGAATCTTCATCCATACACCACCATTCAAGATAATCCTTGACACATGACTCATGGATCTCATGAAAATGGGACAAATATTTCAGGTGGTCTAGAATCACCAAAATAGAAATTGGTCTCACATGGGTTCAATGAAACTGAAAGGAAAAATATATTAACATTTCCTACCACATTAACACCGGGAAAACAAATGGTTTATGACCCACTCTCTTAAATTTAATATTTCTCGATCAACAAAGAAAGAAGATGCAAACCACTGCTAGTATGAATATTATTTGAGACTAACATTGATGATATAGAAACAACCATATACAGGGTATTAACCTCATTTATATTTATATATTTTTGGGGTATTGGATATCAACCCCCAAAAAAATCCATTGTATGATATAAATGAGGGAGATAAATTGTCACATAATACATGAAAATAAATTAAATAAATCCAAATAAATTTAATAATTTTGAATTTAATGGAAAAAATATAGAGAAACTCTACAGTAGATCCAACACTGAACCTAGTAATTCCACATAAATCCTAGAAATCCTCTTGGAATCCTAAAAAATAGATTATATATATGCACATTTGTGATAACTTTAAAGGTATTAGGTTCATACATAGTATCAATCATGTTAATATTAAATGGGCATAATAATGTATCCATGAAAAAATGGTAGACATAGAAAGCATGAAAATATGTCAATTATCCAATACCATCCCCACCCTTGACCTATCACTAAATAATTCATCTAGGTTTAATAACATGTCATCAAATTTAATCCAATATAAAGCTCCATGCAACCACATCCCAATTTATTTTACACTCTCACACATCAACATCATATTTCTTGTGCACATATTTGTTACATATCATCATGTGACATATCTATCCATCTCTAACATGGGATGGCACACATTACTACATACCCCACCCACACAATGACTTGAATATAATGCCAAAATTATTTAGATAAACATAATAATATCATCTCTAGACTCGGGAAATATAAAATCATTAATGTGAAGAAAATAAAACAGGTAACCTCCTCCTGTAACATATAACACCCTCATTATATCAAATAATCATCGTAACTAGGAATATAAAACACCAAACATCATCATCAATTGATATATTCTCCACCATTCATCATAATCATCATGATTCTCTACATATAGCCTACATCACCACTACTACAAAAGGAAGACAATATAATATGGGTACCCACTATCTATTTCACCCCAAAATATATATTATGTAAATCTATCAAAGCCCAAAAATATTAATGGATTGTAAAGATTATCAATATTTTTTCTTTTTTGTATTAAAATAATATAGAAATACGTGAATATAGAATGTTAAAATTAACCACCCTATGCATTCACATCAAAATAGGTTGTTTCATCCCATGACAACACCACAATATCTCATAAAACCATCCATCGACAACTACCACAACTAAATGAAACACATGATATAAAAAATCCATACAGTAGACTTGATTCATCTCCTATATATGAATTCACTAATTTAATTATTTACAATGTTTCCAACTAGAATACACTTTTTTGTAACATGAATTATGAATTTATGTCAAACTCTCTTTTTATATTTTAATTCAATGTCATGTAATCACATATTAGTTCAATAACACACATAATCAATTTCTCAAGAAATTTAAATTTCATTATTATTACCTTATTCCATTAATCAATGGATATTATCAAAAAATGAACTAAAAATATATTATAGAACATTAAAAAACAACCAAATCACATTAAAACCATCACCAATAAATATCAATTTCAGCACAACAATAATTAACCCATCACCGCAACTCTTCCCACAAAATTCCCCTTGCATAAATCAGTATCCACTAACACCGTACAAGCCCAATGCGTGTTCACATAACAACAAGAACATTGCAGAATAATTAGAAATACATATAAGTGTTTTCTACCCTTAATATCTACCACATATTCAGATTCATTGGGATTATAAATAAATAATTATTCTCTTTCATGGGTATTATCATATACATAAATAATTACATGGCTTATAGATAAATGGTTCATATACATGTTTAGAGAATTTTCTACAATGTTAGTTCATCCAAACAACAAAAAAAGTGTTTCTCATATTTGAAAAAAATAAAAAACACCAAATGATATAAAATAAAGATATTATTAAGAAAGAACATCATACATTATTTACATCAAAATAAATATCACAAAATAATCAAACACAAGAAATTACACCCCTCCCCATCAACTAGAGTTAAATATATTTAATTAAATGATTAGGGAAACCCATATTATATTCCAAATGGAATAAAAAGTTGTCATTTTGCCTAGATTTTCATAAATTAAATGGTGAATAATGATACACTACCTCAAATATATGTATAATTCTCTTTGTTAAAAAATAGAAGGTCATGAATTGGAACCATGTAAAAGAAACCACACGAAAACATAATAACTGTAGAGTACAATCAATCCAGGAAACATTATTAACACTACATAGAATATATCCTCCAAAATGAACCCCCATATTAAATGGGAACAATGAAAATATATATGAAATGGTAAATAAGAGTACCTTTATCTGAGAAAATTAAATGTCGATGAACCAATGTGTTCAAATGAACAAGATATTTCATTGGAGGGTTATGAGATTTCAAGGGGTTGACTAAATAAATAAAGTGTGAAAAATGCCAAATCCAGGGAATCTATGATTATCCTTTATATATATGAGGCTTCATATGACATCACCACAGTGAAGGGTGTCATTAAAAAGACTATGGATTGTCTAGTAAAATTGGATATCTAAAATTAATGCTTCAAACCCCTATTTTTAACATGTTTCAACATTTCCCATGGGATGATTTTTGGCACCACCATAGTGTGGTCAATAGAATTTTGGCCCCATTAATGACTTCCATGATCAATCACTCTATTTTGAAGCTAATCTATTTTTTCTAATAGAAACACACAGTACCATAATATGGTGGTCATTATATTTCCATATCCTTATATAGTGACTATCTAAGAACAATACCTGATATAATGAGATATCCACGGTGTTTTCTTCGTTAAGGTTTGTAATAGGATGACACTCCATGATAAAGACCATCTGAATTGGATTTACAAGACATTTCACTATCATGTTTGAATCACATCACACAATTTCTAACCTCCATATTTCTATGGCCAAAATATCATTCTTAATGCTCAATCATCCATGAAAGCTTCAGAACATCCAGCACCATCCCCAGGATCATAATGTGGTGACCTTAAACAAGGAATAAAAATTGTATCTAGCATCTTGATCACCATTAAATTCTATCTTTGAACTATTAAGTCATATGAAAACCTATGTGTGAGGGTTCTAGAAATTCAGGTTCTCATACATTTTATGATGAACACGTGATCAAGGAGGAAGGATAGAAACAACTTTCACAATGAAAGGATATAAAATATTCTACAATTAAAAAAAATATTCAATTTAATACTGAATAACTAAAAATTATTATTATGAAATAAATAATGAATGGCGTTAGGTAATATTAATATCAATAAGCTTATATAATTTATTAATAAGAAAATTATTATATTTGTGATAATGGGAATTAGACAAAATATGAATCCAAGGAATGGGGTTTTCATCTCAATTTTCATTAATTAAATAATTTTAAGATTATAAACCAATATTCATCTACATGGTGTAATTTCATACCAATCAAACTATTTTATCAGAAAGACTTTTTTATTCAAGGGATTTATTAGATTATTTTATGATCACTTATTCATTTTCAATTGATTCAATTATTTTCAATGTCATGTGGCTTTTCTTGACTGAATCTCATATCACAAAGTAATATTTATTATTCATCGAAAATATTATTAACATTTATTTCATGTATATAATTTTAAAATATATTAATTATGATTATTTTTAACTTTATTTTTATGGAATAAATAATATAAAAAATGTATTTGTAAAAAAGATTAATTTAATATTATAATTTTTTCATTGTATAGATTAATATAAAATGTTGATAAATAATATAAAATACCATGTTAAATTTTAAAATTAAACAAGAATATAATAAAATAAATTTTCATGCCTAAATAAAATTAATATCATTCTCATCCAGGATAATAAAAAATAAAATTTTCAATGGAATAATCATATCTTAAGATTCATAAAATCATGAAGTAAAAAAATATATAAACACAAAAGGTAGTGATAGATAAATAATCCTAAATCAATATCTCTAATGGCCTTTTTACCTATAAGAATAAGAGTTCCTAACAGAAATACAACATGTTGCAAAATATATATAATTTTTGAAGGAAAATATTTTAGAATTATATTATGACTATAGATATATTCATTTTTTATTACAAGATCATTGTGTATTATAAAATCTTTGAGGAATTCCATTTTATATTTTTACATTTATACATAATTATAAAAAAAATATTATATCCACAAAATAACTAAATCAAATGAAATTAAATTAATCGTATAAATATACCATTCATCCTAAAATTAGGTTTTTATAATACTATATTTCTTCAAGTTCTCAAGTTTTTATTATTATAATTTGTCTATATGTTGAAATAAGTCTATTTATAAGTAATGGTAATAAATATTTTTTATTATGTAATATCTTAGATTGTAATTATATGTATATATCTTATAATAATTATAATTTTGATAAATGTTTTTATATATCCTCTTATATGGAAGTCATGAATCTTTAATAAATATATTTCTCATATTTAATGTATTATTTTAATGTATATTTTTCAATAGTATTTTTTAATATGTATTCATTTACTAGAAGATTATTTATAATATTTTAATCATAATTAATCCCTATGATCATTAATATAATAAATCATTGAATATATTTTAATGTTATATATTATCTATTTTATATTACATGATATAATTTATCTATTAATTAAAATGGTAAATAATAATTTTTAAACTAAAATAACATATGTTTTATAATATATATATATTTTTTACGGTTTTAAAAATAATAAATCATTTTTCATATATTTTATATGATAAATAATAATTTTAATTCCTGAGAATTTTTTAACAGAAAAGTTATATTTTATTAAAAAAATAGTATTTTCGTCGGAAAATTAATATCACATATTTAGAAGTTTATTATCATAAAATGGATATAAAATTTTAATTATATATTAATCTGAAAATAAATATATCTTTAATAATTTTAATATATCTATTTTGATAATCATCTCTCCTATGAATATTATTTCCATATGTATTTATTTGAAAAACAAATCCCTACTAGAGAATTTGAATTTAATAAAATGTGTTGAATATTTTTAGTTAGTATTTTTAAATTATTTTTGATGGAAAATTTGATAATATTTGGTAAAAATTTTAAAACATGGTAACAAATTGTGAAATATTGTATTATACCAAATATTTTATGTCACACATACTTATGAATGAACATAAATGATCAATTTGGGTTACTAAGGATAGTGTTTATAGAAACCATTATTGTGGATGATTAAGGGAGTTAATGAGGTCCTATTGGAGTAGTGCGAACTTATGAAAATGGTAATGTAAGGTATTCAATAAATAATACCCTTAAATTACACTAACCACATTCATAAATATGCACTTCCTCTTCTTGTTTCTCCTAACCCATGATTAGAGTTCTTTATATATATTTTTCACATTATATGTCTCTAAGGACTCACTCTTAAGTCATAAATTATTTTATTATTTGGAATATTTTAATATAAATGAAATTTTATTCGTACAGCAGGGGTATTTATTTATATATCTCCGTTTTTAAATTTGATCGTTCAAATTAATAAAATTTTCGAATTTCATTTTAAATTATTATATTCTGTATTTAAATTATTTAATAATTCATTTAATGTATTTTAATTGGTTTATTATTCATTAAAACTCATTAATACCCCTATCCCATGATATTATCATATATCAAACAAGATAATTTCACATTTTATCTTTACAATCCTATATATATTTACATTAATGAAAACTTTTTAATTTGAAATTTTATATTCAGATATGTTTTTTAAATATCATTTTATGTCATGTAACTTTTCTATTTCATACTTGTATGGCCCCATTTCACTCATATTATACTATGCTAATATGTCACTGTAATTCCAAAATTCAACAAAGAAGACTGAAATTATATATTTTCACGTTGAATTCTAGATAATTTTAGTATTATAGATTCATAATATTTAATATAGTTCATTTAAAAGGAAGGATGATGGTGATATAGTTTGTGGATAATCTATAAGATCCCATGATTTTTTTAAAAAAAAATCATCATGTCCAATATTTCTATTATAGTATTATTACATGGAGGGTTCTGTATAATAAATTGGACATCCCAAATTATTTTTTAATATATCATACCATACACTAATAATCATTAGTCAGGATTTCCATATAATTTCATTGGCCTCTAATGATTAAAAATACATGTATTCTATTATATACACACAATGAATATAAAAATATTTATAATACCCAAACACTTCAAATTCATATATTTCAGTTGGGAAATTTGTAAATTTTTTAATTGTTGTCTTTATTTATATATAATAATTTATAATGGAATTCCAATAGATATTCCTATAATTCGATTAACTAAAATCCACTATTACATAATCTGTACATCCAACTATCTAATATTTTTTGAGTACTATAAATTTAATAATTATTTTTGAAGGGTATTCACCTAGATCAGGAAGAAATTAAATTTACTCTTAGAATATAATGTATTATATATATTTAAACATCTTATATGATGCGGGTATTATATTATTTATTAAATTTATTAACTAGTATTCACTAAGAATCCCAAATCATTCAACTAGCTAGGATAACATGTTATCATGATTTTATATAAAATTATCATATACAGTTTCAGTTCCTTTTAAATTATTTTTCAAATTATAGGGTGTTATCAATTTTTTTTAATATCTAAGATAATATATTAAAATTACTATATATCCTTTAATATTATATGGTTTGATTGCCCTATAAATAATTATTCTAATTGAATATAATTTTCCGATATTTTAACAAAAATTATTTAAATAGTTATGGAAATTATGAAAATATATATACCCCTTAATATTATTCTGATAAATTTCAATTATTCTTTGATGTTTATTGAAGTGATTTGTTTGAAACATCTTTTATAGATTGAATATCCTTAACATTAATTCAATTTTTACATTGGACTAAATACGTAAATGGTGGGTCCTATAATTATATTTCATCATGATGAATCTACGGGCCTCATTAGACCATGAGTCATGGGATTAGGTGTATTCATACACTTTTATGTATGATGTCTTCAAAAAAAGCCTTAATTTTATGGTAATTGATTCCATAATAATTCATTATATCATTATAAGATCATTTATTATCAATGTGATTATTTATTTCTAGTTACATGACATCTATATGTTATATTATGCTTCTTTATCTCACTATTTGGTGAAAATTGTGATCGTTTTCACTATAAATTTTTTAGTATTTATTTTCATTCCTATCATCAAATTGTGATATCCCATTCTAATGAAATTTTTGCACCAAAATAATATTTTCCTGATTTAACTACATAATAAATAGTGGTATGTATGACATTCATATAATATGACTGATGTGGGAATAATTTCACAGTTAAATATTTATTCTAATTACAATTTATTTTATTTCAGGAAAAATTTATAAAATTTTAATATATATATCTTGTATCTTATATACTATATAACATTATATCATGGGAATGAGACAACATGTAATCTGGTTAATATGTAATGTATATCTCACCACATCCAGATGACTTGGGTCAAGGGAAGTACAATTATTTTATTCATTGATTGATATATATTAGTCATTATTTATTTAATAATATATTTTCTAATTAAAAATATAGAAATTAATTTTCCATTTATATATCTGATTATTTGATTAATTTATATCTTAAAAATATATTAATTTGTAAAAAAGAATTTTATTTATCCAAATTGGTAATTTCACTTCACTATAGATGTTGTTTCTTACAAAAAAAATGGTTAATTTTCTTATTTTGAATGAACAATATTTATACATTTTTCAAATTTCAAATTTATTTTTCAAAAATTTAAAAGGAAATTAAATAATTTACTTATTATTGTTTTATTAAGAATAATAAAATTTACAAATAGTGTTTAATTCCCTATTAAATAGAATGGTTCCTGATAAATGCCCCTTGTGGTCAATACATGATATGATGTGGTGGTTGTGATATCTAGGGAAATAATAATTATGATGTGGTTATATTATTAAGTATTGTTATGTGATGTGACATGGATTTGTGAGGATTTTGTTTAAACTATATCCATGAATTGAATGATGATACATGTCATGATAAACTAATATTCTAGATGATGTGTAATTATGGAATTGTTGATGTGACTCTCAAATATTATTTTACTAACCATCTCTTTGTAGAATTGAATTTTTATATGTATTTTTTTACAATTATTATTAGTTTCATAGAAATTTTATGTTATATTTGTTTTTTAACTAGGGTTGGACCATGTAGGAGCCGTTGAATATGTAATGACCCTACAATTCTCATTGTCTTGAGAGTACAACGAGTCGTTACTATGCCTTAAGTGACATCCCAAAGATGGAAAAGGATTTCCATAAATGCCTAAGGGTTCCAAATACCAGTGGGGGATGATTTACCCTTTAAGAAGTAAATGAATAAACCTACCCACCATAACCAACATTCAATATAAGATGCATGGACAAACCAAAGACAACTCAACAACATCATGTATCTAGAGAAAAAATCAATGTAAGAAACAACAAAAGTATAACCATGTATCAAATTACATAGCGGAAAAAGTACACAAGACTCTCTCAAGACTCCATGATCCTCATGATCCAAGATCCAAAATCTCTGAAAATCCCATACATAATGAGGTAGTTCAAAACACGTGTGAATCATTTCCATTTCCCTGGTCTCAGAAGACAGAATTGACAAAAGCACCAATGTGCCAATGCATGGGTGAGTATTAAACATAGTAGGTTTTCCCCAATGACATGCATACTCACGCCACTAGGACAAAATAGTTAGAATGAGTTATATACAACTTCTTATAAAAAACAATTTATCAAAAACAATTTATAAATCAATATAAACAACTTTCAAAAACCATTCATTACCAATTCATACATGTGTATATGAAACCAATTTTTCCCATCAAGATATTTTTGCAGAAAAATTACTAAACAATCATTACAACCATTCAAAAAATATCCCTTTATCATCATACCCATCCATTTATCAAACCCATGAAACCAAAAATTCATGATATTTTTTGATTATTACATACTCAGGAGAAGTTTCTCATTGATCTACTAAGTCGCCACAAGAAAATTGTTTCCCATGTTCCATTAACCATTTTGCATAGTTTACTAGGTCATATTTCAACCAAAACCGTGTATGAAATTATCATGTTCCATTAAAACATTGGCACTGAGCAGAAGGTCATATTTCATCCATGCCTTGTATATGCAATACGAACACACCCTAATTATGGAGAACGATCAAGCCAAAACAATCCTTTCTATAAAAAAAACTTTTTATTAAAAATCATTTCCGTCAAAACCATTTCAATTCCAAATAATTTCATATCCAAACCATTTCAATAAAACTTAATTTTTATTGAAACCATTTTTATTGAAAACCCTTTTTTATTAACCATTTTTCAAATCCAAAAAATCCAAAATTTAAAATCGTCATTTTAAATTCTTGAAATAAATCCCCCTTTGCAGAACTATTCACCAAGATCACGCAATTGCTAAAAAACACTAAATCATCACTAATGCTTATTTTATCATGAATTTCACAATACGTAAACTAATTAGAATATATGAAAATCAATTCATGAAATAGGATTTGATACCTAATCCACCTACCTCGATGGTTTTGATGAATCATTGACAACAGGAGATGAAATCACAAGAAAGCGGGTTGATTCTCTAAGAATGACCATAGTTCTCTTGTCCTAGAAAGATCATGACTCATAATTGAATTAATTAGAATCCATAAACATAGATCTAACCACTATACGTTCATGGATGAGGATGAATGCAGATCAGAGAAGAATATCTAAGAAGATCAATAAAACATGACTAATCCAGATCGAATGGTGACATACCTCAAGAATCGGACATGAAATCACTAATGGTAAGCTATGGGATAGCTCCCACACATGTGGAGAGGGTTATCCATACACTTAGTGAGTGTAATCTATAAATAGGGTCATTTTAAATCCATACCAAAATATATATTGAAGAACTAGTATGCTCCTAAAAAATAGGATCTAGATTTTTCCTCTACGCAAGGATTGACCCCACGATTTGGGACATCCGTGTATGGATCATGTGACATTACATTTGGTCAAAAGACTCTTTATAAAACCCCCATACTCTCATGTCATTCACTTTTTCTCTTTTTATGGAAACAATTTTTATATGGAAACATCCCACTCTATGAAGACATCACACATTATGGAAACAACCCACATTATGGAAAGACCCCTTTATGGAAACATCCCACTTCATGGAAAAAACTCACTTTATGGAAATAAGTGACATTATGGAAACAACCATCATAATGTAATCTCTCAATAATATGGAAACTCACTATTTTGTGGAAAATCCATATTTTATGGGAACATTCTATTTTATGAACACTCTCTATTTTATGGAAACTCTCTATTTTATGGAAACTCTATTTTATACACACCATTTAAAAAAATCATGATGAAATGGGTTATATACCCGAAACTGAGGGTACTAAATTCTCCCCAGCATTGGTCTTTATGTCCCCAGAAAGTAGAAAACCCTCGTAGAACAAATATTGTTATGGTCACTACTCTTTCATTTCATTCACAAGTTCCCATGTCTCTTCCTGAAACTGACCATGTAGCCATAAAACCCGCACTAGGCTGATGCTTTTACCATTAATTACTTTGTATTTTCTATCCATGATCCACACTGGGATATGTACCAATGATGCATCCAGTTCAAGCTCAACATGATCCCATCTATTCAAATGGTCAGGATCAGGGAGATACTTTTTCAACTGGGATACATGGAACACATTAGGCAACGAACAAAATCATTGTGGAAATGCCAACCGATTTGCCACCTCTCCAACCCATTCTATCATATCAAAAGGGCCAATGTATGTAGGAGGTAACATGACCTACATCCTGAAGCGATGATGTCCAAGCAATGGAGATATCCACAAGAAGACATGATCACCCACAATGAAGGGAAAGTGTCTTTTACGATGATTTGTAGAATATTTCAGATGACTCTGAGTCATATCCAACATCATTCTAATAAAATATATCATATGTGTTGTTTCTTCGACAATGCTTTTCCCGAGTAGTGATGTTTCTCCTTTTTCCACCCATCATAGTGGAGAATGAAATTGTTGCCCATAAAATGCTCCAAATAGGGACATGTGTAAAGAGTCTTGATAGTTTTTATTGTATGATAAATCCACTAATAGTATATGATCCTCCCATGAGCCACCAAAATCCATTAAAAAAGACCAAAACATGTCTTACAATGTTTTTATCTACCTCTCATATTGCATATCTGTCTGAGGATGATACGTCGTGGTCATAGTCAACTGAGCCCCAAGGGATTGCTGTAATTATTTCATGAAATGAGACGTGATCATCGGATCTCTATCTGAGGCTATTGACACTGTTACACCATGCCCCTTTACAACTCCATGGTTATAGATTTTTGAATGATCCTCCACTATATCACTTTCAGGAATTCGGATTAATTAGGCTGACTTGGTTAGATGATCCACTATCTCCCAAAATCCATCATGTTTCTAGACCATTCTTGGAAGACGTACTTCAAAATCCATTTCTATCTAATATCATTTATATATTTGTATGAGCTATGATTGTAACATACATGTTGGTCTTTGATTCTCTGCTTTAACCTACTAACTTGTTAAGCACCGTGAGCCAAACTCAACCACCTTCTTATTCATACTGCTCCACAAAAAAGCTACCTTCAACGCCTTATAAATAATTTGTGTACCGGGATGTATAACTCATATTGAATGGTTGTAATCATGAATTATTTTTCCAAAAAAACCATATATACGAAAAATTGATCTCTGAAACACAAAACTGATCCCCCATCAAGTTTCCAGCCCTAAATGGTCTCCCCACCATTGAGTTTTGAACATAAAACTAGACATTCTGCATCATATTTTTATGCATGTTGGATTATTATAACTAAATCGAGAAAAAGCGTAGATGAAAAGAAAAACACAACATCACCTCGATTTTCACATTCCACATGCATGTTGACTAAGATCGACATCAACTACCATTCATATGATGCTTCTTTCACCAACTGAGCTTATGAATTTCTACTCAACACTTATGCCACAGAATTTCCTTTCCCAAGTGGGTAAATAAAGTCAAATTAAAACATTAGTAGATAATTCATCCATATAAATTGTCTTAGCTTCATGTATCTCTGTGAGAAAATTTGTTTCATTATTTTGTAATTTGTAGACACAATAAATTTCTCACCATAGATATAATGTCTCCATGTTTTCAAAGCATGGATGACTACAGATAACCCCAAATCATGTGTTGGGTAATTATTCTCATGCACCCTCAACTTCCTTGAACCATAATCAACCACATGATCTATTTTATTGAGAACACAACCCAACCCTAATCCAAAAGCATCACAATACACCACATACCCCTATCCGGATTCTGGCTAGATCAAGATAGGTGCCGATGTAAGCTAAACTATTGGTACCTTGAAAGATTTCTGACATTCCTCTATCCATTGAAATGGAGCATCCTTCTTTGTCAGATTTTTCTTTGGTGAAGCTATTGATGAGAAATCGCACACAAAACATCAGTAGTATCCTCTTAGACTAAGAAAACATCATATTTTAAAACATTCATCGATGGTTGCAAAGATATTATTGATTCTATATTTTCAGAATCAATATAAACACATTTCTAAAAAATTTAATGTCCAAGAAAACACAATTCTTATATATAAAAATCTCACAATGATAATTTTGAATACAAACATTGATCTCTCGTGATTTGTAACACCGTCTCTAGGTGCCCCTCATGAATGGCCTTTGTCTTTAAATAGAACAAAATGTCACCTACAAAAACCACAACAAATGAATCAATATATTTTTGAAGTATCCAATTCATCAGAGACATGATGATTTTTGGTGCATTTTTTGGCAAAACGGCATGACAAAATATTAATAGTGGCCATATCTACTTATAAAAATGACTTTGGAATATCGTATTTTTGAACTCTCAACTATTGATACCATGATCACAATTAAATCGTGGATGACCACAGAGCTCTATTTAATTGATCTTAATGATCATCAATACGTGGAAGTGGATATCTATTCTTTATCGTAACTTGGTTAAACTTACGATATTCAACTCACAACCAAATAGCTCCATTTTCATTCATCATGAAAAAAATCGGTGTTTCCCATGGAGACCTACATGGTTGAATGAAACCCTTGTTGTCCTGATCCTCTAACTGCACTTTCAATTCCTTTAATTTTGTTAGTGCCATCCTATAAGATAGATGGGAAATTGGAATGGTCCTCAGAAGGAGACCAATCGTAAACTCCACTTCCCTTAGAGGTGGTAACCCTTGGGAGGTCATGGAAAGGACATCAGAAAATTGATCCACAACAGATGGAAGACTATTTTCCTCGATCTCTTCCATTGATTCCATATTCAACAATATCAATTGGTAAGATATCGTTCTAACTATTAGTTCCAACAAGCTCTTTGCACCATTCTTTAAAATCCCCTCTCCTCTAAAGAGATGCTTGATGTCATCCTCAGTCTTGAAACAAACAATTCTTCTATAACAATCAATTTGAGACTTAAACATTTTACGCCAATCCATAAATAGGATTACATCATATACATCCATATAAAACATTAAGATGTCCCATTTTATCTCATATCCATCAAAAATTATAACACATGCTCTACACATAAAGGTTTGACATTCTCTTTCACCAAGTGGAGTTTTCAGATTAAAAACAGAAGGCATCAATTCTAATATTAAACATAGAAAGTCAAATAAATGAGAAGCAATGAAGGAATGTGATGCACTAGTATCAAAGAACCATAGAAAAAAGGTATAATTCAAAAGAATCATACCTCTCACTATAGATGGTCCATCCTGATCATCTACAAAAATTTGATTTGCTCCATAAAATTTTTTCTTCACTACACTGTTATACTTTTTTCCATTTTTAGGTTTCCCTAGTTGAGGAGTAATGGTATTTCCAGAATTAACATGGATATCTTTTCTCTGCTGATGAGACTGATTTTGATGTCCTCAGCTAGTCAAATCATACGATGATTATGACAAGTTAGATGTGTCTCAAGCACCTGACCATGGAGCACTGTGACAAAAACATTGAATATATCACATTTTGTTTCAATTATGGTATGATCTAGGTTTTGATGTACATTATCGCATTATAAATTCATGAAAAACACATTGAAAACAGCCTGCTATGCTCTGGGGTTATGGAGGAAGGTTTACTGATCTAGACGTCTAGTTATGATTTCCATATTCACCTTGGATATAGGTGTCCCTTTTCAGCATGTTCCCAGTGGTTGAGTTCCAAGGTTTCTTATATGTATCATGATTCCTCCTCCCATAGATCCTGAGATATCACATTCAGCCACAGTTTCTATGTTCACCATCTCTCTATATTCTGTAATACAATGTACTGCAATCTTTTATCTGATCTCCTATCGTAGCCCAGATTCAAATATGATTTCTTTCAATGTGTCACTTGCCACAACTTCGGGTGAAATTTTTACTAAGTTAATGAACATAGCCACATACTCTTTGACAGAGAGTCTCTCTTGTTTCTGGCTGATGAAGTCTTCCATTTTCGGGATCTTGAAAGCGTGAGGATAGAATAGTTTTTTGAGCAACTACACAATATCATCTCATGTAAGTTCTGTCATCCAATTTTTCCATCACCGTTAAATCCCACCACAGACGTGCAAGATCCTTAAGCATATACTTCACCAGTTTGACCATTAGCTCTAACAGAGTCGTGATGAATTCGAATATATAATTAATCCAATATAGCCAATCCTCTCCCTTCTCAGGTTCAAAATCACGCTGGAATTTATATGTATTTCCCTTCATGAATTGGATGGTATGACCCACATGTGATGGCTCATTCCATCATTTCCCTATGTCCACAAAATGAAAATCTTGGAAATTACTTTGAACCAGCTCTTTCTTCACACATCGTTTCGGTGCAACCACATTCTCAGCATCTTCTTCGTGTTGGTTTCGACGATGCCTACCAGGTGACATTTTCTAAACTAACAACATACTCTGTTAATATCACTATTTAAGAAATGTGGGCTTATCATTTGAAATTCTATCACCTCAAATATAATAACATTGTCTTCCAAAACAACCTTTTTCCCATGTTTAGTAATTTTCAAAAACACATAACATTATTTTGAAAATTATTACATTTTAAAAATACGATAATCATTTTCTTTTTCACAATCAGCCATTTGAAAACCAATTCCATTCTTTTTCATAATTTATCACTTTTTTAGAAAACAAGAATCAATACTTGAAATGGTGTATACACTCTTAGTGGGATGTCATTCCACTACAATTTATTCCATGCTCATATCATTGGATAAACCCATGACAATGTGATTTCAAAATTCTAGAATTGTCTCCAAACACTTATTTACCCCACTCCCAAGTAACATGAAGATCAACGTAAAAGGGTTAGCTACATTCTTTTATACTTTAAATGTCATGTTATGACAATCCTACACCTCTCTATGATTCCCACCAAAGGAATAGAAATGATGGGAATTCATCTCCCAAACTAGGAACATCGTTGACTAATTGATATGAAAGGACCAAACAAGCTAATAAAATTTGTAATGACCCACCAATTATCATTGGCTTGAGTGTATAACGATCCATTAATAAGCCTTAAGCGACATCCCCAACACACCATAGGCTGGCAATAAATGTCGAAGGGTTTCAAACAAAAGTGGGGGACGATTTAACCTTTATGAAATAAACAAATAAACCTTCCAACCAAAACCAACTATCACTATATGATGCATGAACAAAAAAAAGACAACTCAACGACTTCATGTATCTCAAAACCATGTCAATTTAAGAAATAGTGGATTAATAACCATGTATTAAAGTGTATATCAGAAAAAATACACAAGACTCTCTCGAGAATCCATGCTCTAAAAGCTCTAAGATCCAAAATATTTGAATATCCCAAACATCATGAGGACGTTCTAAACACGTGTGAAACCTTACCATTGCCACGGTCTTAGAAAATAACATCTAAAAAAGCACTTAAGTGCCAATGCATGTGTGAGTATAAAACTCAGTTGGTATTCCCCAATGTCTTCCCTACTCAAACCACTAGGATATAAGTGTTAGAAAGAATTATATAATTATATTTATATAAAATAGTTTATATAAAACAATATCTCAAAAAAAGATTATAACTATTTATAAAAAAGTTTCCAAAACCATTCATTACAAAGGTATACAAGGGAAATTGGATCCAATATTTCCCATCATGATTTTTTTTCTAGAAAATTAAATATACAATCTTTACAACCATTCCAAAATATCCCTTTATTGGCATACCCAACCATTCCACAAAAAATGCATCCAACCATGCATGCTACATTATCACAGTTCCATACTCATGAGTTGTTTCCCATCAATCTACCAATTCATCACAACATAATTGTTTCTCATTTTCCATTCACCCTTTGGCACCGAGCACAAGGTCACATTTAAACCAAGCCACGTGTAAGATATCCCATTTTCCATTAATACTTTCACACGAATAACAAGGTCATATTTCAACCATGCCCTGTATATGTAACATGAAAACACACCCTATATGCCCGACGATCAAGACAAAAACAAACATTTCAATAAAAATTATTTTTATTGAAAACCATTTCCGTCAAAACCATTTCAATTCCAAACCATTCCAATAAAAATCCTTTTTTAATGAAAACAAATATTTTGAAAACCCCTTTTTTAAAAACCATTTATCAATTCATAAAAATCCAAAATTTAAAATCATCATTTTTAATTAATGAAACAAAACCACATTTTCACAACTATTCACCATGATCATGTTATTTCCCCAAAACCATAAATCATCACTAATGAATATTTTTTCATGCATTTAAAAATCAAAAAACCAATTAAAATCTATTCCAATCAATTGTTGAAAGATGAGTCGAGAGAGAAGCCTCGTACCTTGAAGGTATTGATGAAACACTGACAACAGACGAAGAATGCGCAAGAAATCAATTGGATTCTCCACGAACAACCTTAGTTCTCTTATCCTAGCTAGATCTCAACACAAAATTGGATTAATTCACATAAAAAAACATATATCTACCCACTATTGGTTTAGAATTAAAATATAATGGACATTGGAGAAGTAGATCTTAGCATATCTAAGAATACCTATCAAATCCATAAATATTGGTGACATACCTCAATAATCGGACTCGAAATCACCAAGGGAAGGCTCTGGGATGGCTCCAACTCGTGTGGGGAGAGTTATCCATCCTTATATAGTGATTCATCAAGAAATAGGGGCGTTTTAAATCCAAACAGAACTGTATAGAGAAAAAACAAGAAAACTATTTGGAAATAGTTTGAAGATTTGACCTTTGCGCATGGTTTGACAACACAGTTTTGCCCAATCGTGTATTGATCATTTGACAATCCTTTTGGTCCCAACACTCCTTATAAAACCCCCAAAATTTCACATCCTTGACATTTATCCCTTCAATGGAAACACATTTTTTAATGTAAGCATTCCACTTTTTGGAAACACCCCACTTTATGGAAATAACCCACTTTATAGAAACAACCATTTTATGGAGACACCCCATATTATGAAAAAAACCCACATTATGGAAGAACCAAAATTATGGAAACACCAAAAATAATTTGAACTCTAGATAATATGGAAACTCTATATATTATAGAAACAACAAATTTATTGGAAACACTCTATTTTATGGAAACTCTCTATTTTATGGAAACTCTCTATTTTATGGAAACTCTCTATTTTCTAGAAACTCTCTATTTTATACACACCATATTAAAAAAACGTGATGAAATGGGTTAAGTACCCAAAACTGGGGGTACAACAGAATATATGTGGCGAAGTAACATTTAAGGTTAATTGTTAAAATAATTTATTTAATTGTATCAAATTTTGTGTTGAAATGTAGTTGACAAATTATGATATTTAAATTGGTGAATTGATTAACAATCATAGGATAGTTTTTAGGTGTAATATCAGTTAATATTTGAACCTTTCAATTATTGATCGTGTGATGATATGTTGAGAAAATCATAATCTAGTTTTGATGAATCATGAGTTCAATTTTGACTTACCTAGAATTATTTATTATGGGTTTGATTAATTTGGGTGAATTTTGGATAAATATTTAACCTCCTTCTTTATATAGGAAAAATAACGGATCTCTCTATTGATGGGTGGTAAATATTTATGATATTTGAAATAAATTTGTTTGGTAACCCTCAGAAACATGAAGGGTGACATTCTAGATGTAGTAAATATCAATTATTTTCAATTCATATAACTGTATTTCTTTAAATAATCATGTATCAACATAGTTAATCCCCATGGGGGATGGGTTTTAATTGGGATATGGTTTGTAAATAATTTATACTCATTCCATGATCAATTGGAAATATTAATGTATCTTGATGGATCATTTGAGATGGATAGTTCAAAGAGGTTGGGAATTTCTTATTATGTTCTCCTATGATTATTGATTTTTTCAAGGATGTTATGGATATTAACTTATATTATAATTTCATTAATTCATTTTATAGTATTTCTTTGATGTATATATATTTATGTATTGATGATCGTGAGGATTTGAATATCTATTGTTTGTTTCTATTTCATGGAATATTTTTTAGAAGGTATGTGGAAATAATTTGGGGCTTTCTCGTGACAGTTTTATTTTCCATTATAGTAATTTTATTTTGGACTAAATTTTTTTATATTGATAAACACTAATTTGAGAAATAAATTGAGCATCCATGTCTTGGATAATCATCATTAGAACATAAAAAGTGGAAAATTTATTTCCATTTAAATGGGATAAATAATAAATTCCTCGTTAATTGTGTCTTTTTTAGAATAATATACATTATAATGTCAAAAATGGAGGTGATAAATATGATTTTATTTTTAATTTTTTCGAGATGTTGTTACATTTATACATCATAATTGGATAAACCTTTTATTTATTTATTAAAAATAATTAATAATTAGAAAAATTGACACAGTCTCATATCCCTGAATATTCAAAAATTAGAAGAAATTAATAGGATATATGGTTTGTGGATTGGTAATCTACTATGGAGTAAGCCTTTACAGAACTATTAGATTATCATAATGCAATTGATTAATTAACATGAAAAGTGGTATGGACTTTTCAACAAAAAATCAGATTCCAAATGTTTTTTAAATAAATTTATATGACTATAAATTAAATTTTATTTCCATATATAATTATAATGTTATTCTATACATCCTCTTAATAATAGACCCTAAATAAATAAATTTTGATACATGAACTCTATCGAATCAATGAACAATTTTTTAGAGGAAAAATAGTTTCTTAGATAGATATGGCTATGTGATGGGGTATGTAACACTACTAAAATATAAAGGTGTATTTTTATAATATTTTTCATAATCATATGTAAAATATTTGTTTTTTGGATGAGGTGTTGGCTTAGCTCAGGTGAGGATTCTGGAGGAATGGAGCATACTTGAAGATAAAATATTTTGGTTTTCAATAATTCATGATCTGAATGCATGCTTCACATCATGAATTGTAGGATATTTTACACTTGGGTATCTAATTTTATGTATTCATGTAATGGCCACATATTTCATATCTTAACTAACTATTAGTGATGTTTTTTATGATGGTTATAAATATTATTTTTTCCATAGAAACCCACTAAACCATCCCCCGCCTCTCCCTTAACTCTTAATCAGGATGTTCATCTATATGAGGTACTACATGAGATTTTTATATTCCTCTTCATCATATATTGATGATGTGAAGTTTCATATATTAATGTGGAACTCTGTCGAATACATGATATTTTTTATGTCTTCGAATATCTTTTAATTAACTATTTCTTATTTTCTAGGATATAAACCCTAATATTAGTGATACGTAGGATGATATTTTATTATTTGTGCATTTTGATTTATTTGAGTTGGAACTGGTGTATATTTATCATTTCCTTGATTTTTGTAGGAAATAAATAAAAAATATATTAAAATGAATTGATGTTTATTCCTTGACATTTTTGTGGGTTTGTGGGTAGAATAATGAGAACCCTATTATTGGTTTCATATGGACCATGTGAGGTTCTAATTGATGAAATTGGTCCATTAGTGGTGTAGTATGAGTAGTGTGAAGTGAAATAGATCAAAAAAATTCCTTGAATCATATAATAGGGTACTGTTTTCATTATTTGAAAATTTAGTTTACAAAATTATGCTATGGGATGGGAATGGCTGGAATGAATAGGTATAGTTATGTATGGGTTCTAAATATGATATAGGTTAATAGTGAGTGATATATTTAGGATTAGAATTGTAGTTAAGGTTTTCTAGGTGTGAAATTATTTGGTCTTTTAGATGTGAAGATAGAGATTGTGAGTATGTTATTGGGTCAGGGTATAGTTATGTGAGTTTCCATTGAGTAGGAAAAAAGTAGGACTCTAGTGAAATGGTATGATTGATCCTTATTACATGGAACCCAAGTAGGTAGGGTAATGGTGATGGTAGAAATATTATTTCATGATGACCTAGAAAATTATGTTTTTCATTAATTATGTACTTTTTGTCATCATATACACATTTTTATGACTATTTCACTAATGTAAAGCCTACACTGGTGGGGTTATACTATGATTATACTCTCCCCAGTTATATGAATCATAGTGAATATGTAGACTCTATAGTCAGGAATCTAGCTCCGATAAACGGTATTATATATTGTTTCAAATAAGATGGAGGTGTGTGGATGGATTTGATGTTATTACATGCACTAATATAATTTCATTCCATTACTCATGATTATGCTTCTCTTATGTGTATTTAAATACATTGATCCAATATATGTGGTGTTTTAATTTTTGTAAATTATATTTATATTATACTCAATATTGATATTTCATGTGTGATGTCTATATTGTTCCTTCTTATTATTTTTTGGTGGAGATATGTTACCGTTGTGAAAGTATATCAATGATGCTTCCCAAGACCTGACCAATTTATAGATGTCGATTTCATATCGAGAAGAAAATATGTGATAATATAACCCTCTAACCCAAACTAGGTAATTCAGATCAGGTTATTCAACATCATATTTTGGGCCATGTATTTTAATATTTATGGTTTAGTTCTTTCTAGAATTAATATAGGATGGATGAGTCTTTGGTAGGGGAGAAAATATTTTTCAAGGAAAATACATGATTAATGTCAGCCTGATTTTTTATGATGGGGTATTTACTTTCATGGATTTTATATTCTGGTTTCATTTTATTATTCGGTGTTTTAGTGAATTTATTGTTTATAAAACATGATTTTGGACATTTTGGAATTATTATGTGAGTTCATGCAACATGGATTGAAATATAGGTTGATCTTTTATACATAAATTTCAATTTCATTGACAGAGGTTTTAAATAATTAATGACTAATATTGATATATTCAATGTATTTGTAAATACATTTTTAGGGAAATATAGTTATCCTAACCAAATCATGTTATGAATATTTATTTACATATTTTCATTTCATTGATACTAATGTGTAGGTAGCATGGTATGTGAATATGCATTTATTATATGTACATTGTTAGGATTGGTGATCCTTGTTAAACACTTATTGTTATATTTTGGATTACTTTTTATTCTATTGTTAATTTTTTGTTATTTATAAAATTTTAATCCATTAAAAAAAATCTATTTAATGTGTTCGAATTTTAGAAATTTAATGATGAAAATATCTCAATATTCCACATAGGGACATGAGTCAAGAGGTTCATTAGGTGGGTAATGATCTCTTAGATACTCCCAATGTACAATATTGTGTAACCGGTGATTCTTTAGGGGATTCTCTAAGGGTTTAGGTTTTGGAGCTTCTATTTCCTAGTTGCTTTTATTTTATTTCATGGTAGAGGAGATCATATGGTTGGACTTACAATGGTTGATATTTATTAAGATTGTCATATTTACAGTCTTTTATTATTTATGTAACACCCCAACCCTAGATACCCAGTTTTGGTGCATGATCACATATCATTGGAAGGATCACAAAATATTAAGTATCAAAAGACCGATTATTTTAGTGGCATTGGAAGTACTAGATACATCTATAAGGATTACATTACATAGTAAAATGGTAACCTACAACAACATTGTTTCCACATACAACACTGAGATCCCATAAAGTATCCCTACAGGTAAGCCATAATATACTTCTTTGCATCCTGGGAAAAATAAAACATAGAATGGGGTGAGCTCATATGCTCAGTAAGGATAACAATATAGAAAAAACATTCCTAAATAAGAATCAATATTTAATTCAATGTATAAGAATGAATCAAAATCATTTTAAACATTAAGATCAGTATAATATGGAAAATATAAAATCAAATAATTCCATTTACTTATTCACATGGATATACTACTAGTAGAATAATCACATGCAATATCTATATCCACTTTCATAATGATGGAATGCATAATTCCAGACTTTCATAACCACATAGTCAAGGCCTTGTGCCAAGACTACAAATATGATTTTTTCAAGGCCTTGTGGCAGGACTCTAGTTTGACTTTTGATACCAACCGATGCAGCGAGGAGCTATAGCGAGCTCCACCTGTCCCATACTAAGTTCAATTCATTCCTCATATGAAAATGATCAAAAATAACATAAACATTCCTTTTAAATCTAGCATATGACAATTAAATAATTTCACCATAAACCATGAATGTTGTGAAAATAACACATCCATAGTAAAACATATCACAAAACCTTCAATACAATATGGACATTTTGTATCATAATAAATCAACTTCATTTAATCTTAAAATCCATCAATAGATGTTGACATAGATGAAATCAAAACATTTTTTAGAGAAATATCTCTTTCTATATTGAAATCATTTAAGAGTCAAATAATTATAATAAAAACATTTATTTTGAAAATATTCATATATGATTATAATGTAATCTTCGACAATGTTATAACTGTGGAAAATTTCCATACCCACCGTATATGTTAAAGAAACATTCTTACCTTAATTTTGTCGAAATGATCATAATGTATCTTATTTGGAAAATGACAGAATGATTCCTTTCAAAACATATAAGGTCAAATATGGGTATAAATGAATTTAACCCCTTGTCTAGTAAATAGTAAATTTTTTTAAATACATTTTTAAGAAGCATGGATGTGGATGATAAAGATGTCTCAATATATAAATTACTTATAAACAACCTTGTATAATGAAGTGACTGTGACATTAACCCTTACCTAGTACTTTTCCTTGGTCGAAGTTAGGTTAAACTCTTATATAATGGTGAAATAATTCTTATTAAATTATACTTTAATCATATAGCTTAATATGATATCATATATGATCATTTATTATTGCTTTGTTAATAATATCTTAGTATTATCGTTTCAGGTGTTAAATGATTCGTTTTCCTTTATATGCTTTGTTACCTAAGTAATTTTGGTAGTGGATATGATATATCTTATTTATATTCAGAATGATATTAAGTCTTTAAAAATTATTTTTATTCATAAAATAAAAATTTGTCTTTAATGGATATGATGGGGAATGAATCTCAAAGCGTTCGTGGAGACGGTAATCCGTACATACACACGAGCGACAATATCTTTCTTTTGATATTAAAATAGTTTATAATTGGATGTTATATCATATATAAAAAATAATTATCATGTTTTATTTATTATTTAAATAAATTATACATCATTATTATAACCATCTAAATAATAATGTATTTAAAGAAACGACACCATGACCTGGTGATAGTAAGTCTTACAAACACATGTATGGTGACATGTCATTAAAAGGATGTATAGAATAATGAATATGGTTGTAACATATCTATAATAACAACATATTACATAGAAGATATTGAGATATTTTTTTATAATGGAAACAACATAGAAAATGGATGTGGAAGAAGAAAGGAACTAGAATGTGGTGAAGAAATATATTCCTCTTCTTCGGGTTCTTCCTTTTGATTTGATCAAAAGGGCTCCACGGGTTGGCTTTCTGACCAAAGTGAGGACTCTAAGATGATGGTAGGATTGTTTATAGGGTATTTGGACAATAGTTAGATTCTTAGGAATAGAATATCAATTAACAATATAATATTTGTTTTAAAAACTCTTTTATGTCAATTTTGACACTATTTGGTTTTTTTGCTTAATTCATAACAGCATAATTACATAGAAAAAAAATTTTCTAACCAACCCTAACATGTCATATTAAGAGAGACATTTAGTGAAATTTATAAATAGTCTGAAATTATGTTTATTTGGGAATTTATAATATCAATTATTTTAATCATTCATTAATACAGTCATTACTGCATCATCATTGTGTCAAAAATAAATTTAATTATTTAATTTTAAAACATTATAAATAAAATACCATTATGTATGAAATAATTTTATATTTATAATGAATATTTATAGTCAAATTTATCTAATGTGTAACGCTATATTAAAAATAGTTTAGTCGCTAAACTTTGAATTTAACACTTTTAACTTTTCTTTGAATTAAATAATAATAAATGTCCTAATCTATTCCAAGTGGACCTAATGGATCATATTTTATTCCTAAGGTTTTTTTGGCCCAATTACCCTTTTTAATTTAATTAGACACGTGTTAGGGTAATAATAATAAATTTTTTACCTTTAATTACTCTATCTACTTTTAACCGCGGTAAATAAAAGTAAAAAGTTACTATTCACATAAAATTATTTTCATCTTATTGAACCACATTTAAATTAATGATATCAACGGTGTCTATTGGATTTTTGAAATTCATCTATCAGAAGCGGAAAAATTATGTTTTATGTAAATTCGCAAATAAACCTAGGTGGTGGGTAAAAGATGGTAAAAAGTTGAAAACAAATTATATATCTAACATTATTATAAACTGACTCCAATTAATTACATTGAACATATATAGGTATTATTTATCTATTATGAACCTAAATAAATTTAAATTAAGAAAATAATTATTAAAATAAAAATCCAGTTTTAAACTTTAACTCAGGGATTTTCAATATTCATAAAAAATGAATGTTTTCCAAAAATTACCAACAATTCACCCTAAGCTAATTTCGATACTCAAAATAAAAAAATGAAGTCCAATTTGAAAGTTAAAATTTCTGATATTTAAAAAAGTGGGTATTACTTTTTGTAATGGCTGGTATGATTGGTTGTGGTGTGTTAGAACTCGAAGTTTCGTACAAAACATGCTATTGTATTATTCAAAGAAAAGCTTACCGTGGAAGCTTGTGGCATTACATTATCTCGTCCATCAAATGATTTCATCCTTGAAATTTCTAGAATATTAATTTATAAAAATACTCAAGTGGTTCTTCATCATATGTTTCTCAGGTTCCCACATTGTCACTTCAATCTTATGGTTTCTCCATAGACCTTTTACCAGATGAGTCGTCCGGTTTCTCAGCACTTGTTCTCCTATATCAAGAATCTTGACAGGCACTTCACAATAAGACAGACTAGGTTCCAGTTATAATTCTTCATTGGTGAGTACATGTGTTGGTTCAGTCATGTATTTTCTCTATAGTGATACGTCGAACATATCATGAACATTGGAGAGACTTGGTATCATTTCCAAACGATAATCTACAACCCCAATTCGTTCTAGAATTTCAAAAGGTCTGATGTACCAGGGACTCAATTTACCCTTCTTACTGAATCGTATAACACCCTTCTATGGAGATATATTCAAGAAAAAATGATCTCATACATGAAATTCAAAATTCCTCCTTTGGTTATCGGCATATCTTTTCGGCCTACTTTGAGATTCTTTCATGTGTTTGTGTATTACCTTCACCTTTTCCAAAGTTTTCTCCACTAGTTCTGGGCCTATGAGTTTTCTTTCACAAACATCATCCCAAAAGGATGGTGTGAGACTTCTCTTACTGTATAATGCTTCATATATTTTCATTATAATACTTGAATGGAAGCTATAGTTATAGGAAAATTCTACCAGAGGTAAGTATTGATACCACATTCCTTGAACATCTAGTGATCATGATATCAACATGTCTTCTATGGTTTGAATAGAATGTTATGATTGTCCATCAGTTAGAGGGTGGTTGGAAGTGCTCAAACGATGTTTAGTATCAAGGTATTTCTGATGACTTTTTCCGGAATCATGATGTAAAATGGGGAGTACGATCAGAAACAATCGATATTGGTACTCCATGAAGTATTTCAACTTCATTAATATATTGTCTTGCTAAACATTCAAGTGGTAAATCTTCTCTTATAGTAGTAAAATATACTGACATGGTAAGACGATCAATAATGACCCATATTTCATCGTTCCTTCTAGGAGTCTTTGGTAGACCTATTACAAAGTCCTTCGTGATATGATCCCCTTTCTACTAAGGTATGGAAAGAGGTTGTATGACTCCTCCAGGTTGTTGCCTTCCAGATTTCACTTGTTGACAAACCATACATCTTTATATAATATTAGCAATCTCCCTCTTCATGTTTTCCCTCCAAAAATGTTTCTTCAAATCTCTATACATCATAGTTCTACCGGGGTTTATTGAGAAATTGGAACTACGAGCATCATCCAAAAATTCTCTTTTTAGATCTGGTATATTGAGAACATAAATTCTCTTCCCAAATTTCAAAATTCCAACTTCATACACAATGTCACTCAATCTCCCATCATTTACATCTTTAATCTTCTTTTGAAACTCTTCATCATTGGTATGAGAACTCTATATCCTATCTAGAAATGATGGTTTGACAAGGATGGGATCAAGGAAAATTCATTCTGTCTAAAACATGGAACTAGTCATGACTCTATTTTTTCATGAAATTTTATTGTATGGAAAAATTGGAAACTGTTTAGAAGTGTCTACTTTGTAATCATTTGAGATGTTATAGTTATTTCCTAATTCTCTAAAACTCTAAACCGGAAAAGATCTTCAATATGAATTATTCATTTAATTCAATATTACTTAATGTTTTAGGCCGAGTCCTTACAAAACTACACATGTAATTATGAATATGGTATCAAACACTATTTTCTATAGGAAAAATAGATCCAAAACAATAAGAAACTGACCAATCACAAGGGAAACTCCATGTATTATAATACACTATCTATTCTGATCCCCAATGGATTATCATGATTTAGGATTCCATAAAAAAAATGAACTAGGAGCCTATGGTTCTCCCTAATAAGAATAAGTAAAAAACAATGTGATCAAAATTTATAAAAAATATATGATTTAATAATACATGATACTAAAATATTACCTCTCGATATAGATGGATTTACACCCTTCTTCTTAGGTTTATGTTGTATTGAATATATCATGACTAAGATGCTACCATATTTCACACCCTCACTACCCACAATAATCCCACACATTATTCTTAATAAAACTGGTGACTAGATACCTTGTCCAAGACCACTCCCTTTACCTAACTCTAGCATAGATCTAGCACCTAGCTTGATGTATATCTGTGAAACCATATACAAAATCCAACGATGGATGTGACACACTAACGTCTTGAGGTAAGGTCCTCTAGAAAAGATGCACAAGGACAATCCAGCTACAATCACATCACTAGATTGGGTCTCTATTACACTGATTCCTTACATGGCCATATGTACCACACTGATTATTGAAAATAACAAAACCAATAGTAATATCCTAAATGGAACTCAACTCAAAAGAGTCCTCAAAATGTAGATTCCATCCACAGTAGTAGAACCACTAGTTCGAGAGACTACACATCTTTATAGGATGTGTGAATATTCCCTCATGTTCCACTCTGTAATCTTCACAAGATTTACTCTTTCAATATTTGGGGAAAATTTGACCACATTAATATGGGGTCGGATGATATTCATGAAACCATCCTCGAAACATCTCTCCCATGATGCCTCATCATTAATGAATATCACCACAAAACACAAAATCATTTTAAATAGTCTGGAATACTCTATCAGCAATATCATTCAAGGATCCAGATAGATGAAATCACTATAACATTCTTCTCTCAATGTTTCTAATAAAAAGTAATCAAAGAACCTATTTTTTTAATAACACTAAACCATATCACACGGTGCATCAGACTGGTTCACTACATCCCACCAGTTCTTAACTCCTCCATTAAGTATATATGTCGTGATATTTAATCCCCTATCATGAGATTGATTTAGATAATAGAAAAATAAAAAAATAGTCTCTTGAAAAAACTCATCATCATAAGGTATATTTTACCCCAAAAACATGAAAGGATGATGTAGTTGGAGCACACATGTCAGCTCAACCATGGATGAGGCAGGATACATCTCTCCCTAAAAATTCAACATAAAATATTGAAAACACTCATGGGACATTTCCTCTTCACATTAATCTGGTAAATAATATTATTCCATATCTAGAATTGAAGGATGATCCATTGGTTGCCCCACAACAACAACCTTTAGATCATGGTCTTCACCACACAACTAGTGGATGACTGGAGGTTGTTATGGTGTCTTTTCAATACAATGACAATCACACACATATGATCAGATCAAAAACCTTGGATCATAATTTAAATAAATGGAAATATCAAAAACATACAACAAATAGGACATGCCACTTATGATGCTAAAAATTCCATAACTCGATAAAAATAAACTATCATAACATCACTAGAGACACTTCCTATGACCTCTCAAAGACCAGGTCAAGGTCATGTTCTATATAAAATATTTCAACCATCAATTCAAATTCATATTAATTTCACATTTAAATATATAAATGAATGAACCAAATGGTGCACCAGCACAAATATTCATTCTCCCATACACCACATTACTTAAAATATAGCGTCTTCTAAAATGATACCATTACATGGTCTATCCCATGTATCTTATAGTCAATGATTTAATGAGCTACAATTGTCTACACAGGGTTTGTTTTGTTTCCCAATCAGGAATGAAAAACTATGTTTATGGATGGAACTCTATATTACAACAATGTTTATCAATTCCCAATACAAATCATCAATCAAAAAATGTTTTACACCATAAAAGGAACACATATCAATGCCATGCGGTCATGAAATGCATCATATTTGTTATGGAACAATTCATGGAATTTCAGTCATGTAATGATTCTGAAATGATGCATGAGAAGAATTCCCACATCTCATTAATGAATATTAAATTAATCCTCAACACTATCATTTTCCATCCCAGTTTCGTTATTAGTTGTACAATTTTCAAAATTTAGGTGAAATATCATATTCCCAGTTTTCAATGTGTTAGAAAATCTATCATTGTACAACAAATATACATTGAATCTCCAGATACTATTGGATGGGGAGTCATCAACAACGTTAAAGTAGGTTGTCAAGTTTCATTGTTTAATGAGAAGATTGTTTTCTTATATGCTCTATTGTGCTTCATGCCATGCATCGATATTCATTTCCTTAAAATTATATATTTTATTATAAAATCATAAATTATTGTTTTATACTCCCATGGATCATTTCTGATTAATTATAAGATTTTAACCTCAATTATGGACTTCTCATGGGTGTGTCAACAACAATTTCCCCTTTATTATTAATTGGTTAAATGAACTGAACTTTTTCCAATCATTTAGCTTGGGTTTTAACTAAAATTTCTCATTTTATTAAAACTATTAAATGAAACAAAGAACCTTATAATTTAATGTTTGGAATATTAAATTCAATTGAACACATATGTACCTTTGCAATCTATAACAATATCTTGTAAGTGATTCTTTCAACCATGAAATTAAATTTAACTGTTTTTAAATAATATGGAATATATTAATTACATGGATTTCTACATCAATTCTTCATATGATTAATTGAAATAAATGGATTAACAAAATTGATGGAATGTCCACTACACTTACTATGTTTTTTAAATGTAAATTTTAATTCCATTTGTTATAATTGGTCTTGATGAATGTTATTCATGATAAGGTGATGCCTTATGGGTATTATTTATAATATTATTACTCCATTAATATTTTCCATGGAATTTTTTTGTTTGTGACATTCCATGTATGACATCTCAATCACCCTTACATCGGCCATTGAGCACTATATATCAAACTAGTGACACTATTTTGATGGTGGGTATGGCACACCACATCCATTACTTCGTGTGTTGACATGCTGATTCACCCACCATCTTGAGTGTCAACCATGACATCTCACATTCCACATGAGTTGTAGGGATGGTAAACATTATTAACATTATCTATTTTTAGACACATTATGAATTCATGATTAACGGATTAGTCTAGTAATCACCTAGTATTATAGGTATATGGATAATTACATCCGTAAAAATATAGCTCATACTGGTGGATGAGGTATATAACAATAATATAAATATATTTATTTAATATAAGTTTGCTAATTAGAAACTCATTACAGTTATGAGGAAAAGAAGGTAAAGTTCCCTGCTGTACTTTATGAACTATATCTAACTGTCACTTATTTATTTAGTAGTATCTATATTTTTATTTTTTACAAAATGCTGTTATTGTCATTGTAGGATCTTGGTACACCCTAATAGGGGAGGTTTTATTGAGGGTGTCATGTTTTTATTCTATTATGATAGATCTTGTTCCAGCACTCGTAGAACATATTAAACATATCTAATGGTAAAATATAATAATTTTATTATTCTCATGAAAACAGACTACAGAAAAATTTTACTTATTTCACCACTAAGAGATGGTCCATTGAGTATTCACTACCAATGTGTCAGTCATACCTAAATCCACTAATTTTCACTAGTTTTGGAATAAAAAAGTTCATACATGGACATTATATTCCAGGCACACTACCGTTACATGATATTAGAGATAAGAAATTCTATCCCTTGGATCATTTATGATGACTCCCCCTAGCACAACGCATTGGTGGATGGATTACACATTTTTTCAATTTCAGGGTCACTTTAATTTTTTTGCATTAAAGTATTTTATTCATGACCAGTACGAGACTCTGCATGCACCATATACATATGTTGATGCACATTTAAATAACTAACCACTGAAACCCAATATTCATTAAAATAAATCATGGAGCTTCCTCCTGAGGAACTAAACTTTTTCAATACTAACTACCTTTACAGAACAAACTACCTTCACAAAGTTCACAGTGTCATAAAAAAATATTGTATCATCGTGAATCACCAATTAAATATATGAATTGTAATGAGTCAACAGTTTACTAGTATTTTAATGAAGTCCAATATCTCATAGAACACATGATTCAGGAAGCCCTATTGCCTCCAAAAATTATAGTGATTCAAAAAATTCTATAATTATTTTTTGTCAAAAGAAGGGTGTGTTGCCTCATATTTAAAAACTCATACATTTGGGATGTTCCACCACTCTTATCTGATTTCTTTGATCTCTCAATGACATATTTGTGAAACTCCTCCATTCCCAATTCTCCAGTGAATTTTTTTGATGTTGTAGAGATCACCAACAACTCATTTTGAATTCATCATGCTCCATTCCTTGTAGTCTCCAAGAACACCATAAACCCATCATAAACTAATGAATATAAAATTTGATAAACCTAATCATAAAAAACCCATTCATTTACCATATTTATAAATATTTTATTGTCCAAAATATCCTTTCATGATGATTTCCGCTTCTTTCGTATTTTGAGGCAACGTTATTTGCAGTCACTGGGAAACAATTCCACCATCAACACTGTTGTTCTCATGTAATGAAACATTTCTTGATATAAAAACTCCATGATCAACCCAATTTGTATTAAAAACAATCATAAATCCAAATACATATCCCAAAAGGAATATACAAGAATACTATTTTTTTACACTACCTTGATTACAATTACACACCATTGCTAACAGCCTATAAGGATTTTATCTCACGCCCAAATCAGGACACCTTTGGTACCTGAGTAGATTAATTATCTATAGTTACGGATAAGGGAATGAACCATGTATATATTCAGGATTAGATTTAAATATTTATAGTTTTTGGGAGCATATGATCAAGAAAATGCTCTAAGATATTATTGATTAGTCTTATGTTCTTTTGTATCATGGAATAACATGTTGTATATTCCTACCCCTTGTTCCCATTTTTCTAAATTTTTATTCCATGACATCATTATCTATATGAAACGAAAATATGAATTGTGATATTATTATTTAGTTTCCTAGTTATTTACAGTTCCAGAGATTATTACTATATATTTTATATTCTACTTCACGCTAAGGCGGGTTACCTGTCTCGTGCAGTTATATTGTACATTTATATTATACATCCACAATATACATTTTTTTATTCTTATATATACTATGTTAGTTTTATATGAGGCTGTTTTCTCAACAATATACCACCAATTCACCCTTGCTAATAATTGATATCCTCTAGATGAAAGGAGGCACAACTGAGTTATTATGACCCATTGGCTTAGAGAATAGATTAAGTTGATCCTAGGTCGAGATATTACAATGTATATAATGGGAATTTTTATAACAAAAATACCTTGAGTAATTTATGATCCTTACTGCTAAATATTTACATACATTATTAATATCCTTGTTCCAACCATAAGTTAATCCCAATTATAATTTTTCTTAGTTCCTGGCCAACAAGATGTCCTTTCATGTGAGAGACTCCTGGATTATGACATCCCTTCCTATTAATAAAATATAATAATACCATGCACCATGTAAAATGTAAAAAAATATATCATGACTTCATTATAGAATATTTTAGCACACGAAATGATAATAGATGTCTAACATCTGATCCGAATCACAAATCATATTCAAATTTCACATTGCTCTATTGGGTGTCACCTATTTTTAGTAATAGATATCCATTTTCCTATTCATGTTCTAAATATAAGGAAATTATATTTTTATATCTTCATATGGAATTATTCCTATTATTACATGAATTATAATGATATCTGGATCTCCTATCTTGTGAGTATCTAAAATACCAAAAATAATAATTCTTGTTAGATATATAAGTTCAATCTATATAGGTATCATCTTCCAAAAAAACATTGTGTGTCTCGATTCGTAAATCATTTAGGATATATAGTGACACTTGGGCCTCCTTACCATAGAACCACCATAGTTTTTTAATATGATAATAAATAAACATTAAAAGTATGATGTAACTCATTTTTCGTCTGTGTTTTGGCCCCCATTACCACACTGTATGGACATGCACTAAGGGGAACCCAAATTTACATTTACCCATAAATATGATCCCAATAATCATGGCGAAAACTATATTAAATAACTACAAGTGTATTGATTATTTTTTATACTGTAAGAACATATATCTTATCTTAGGAAAATCAAAATGTATCCGTAATATTCCCTCTGAAACCATAATTGATTTAAAACATAATATGATATAAATCCTCTCATATAGAACTAAACTATCGTATGGATTTATTCATGTTCCGTGAACAAAATCCAAATCCTTTTATAGGAAGGCTCACATATATTATCAATGTCTTGATGAAAGCAACCTTATCCCTAAATATGGGATTTGTCATTATATGTATCGATTTAAGAACTATGTGTGGATTGATTCTAATATCAATATGATACATTGAAACACCTATAATTTCAATCATGGGTTGTCACCACTCGTCCTCGGGGCCCGTTCCATGACTTCCCCATACCCTCCTTCAATAGTCATGGGGCTGGCCATTAGAACCAAAGGGGTAATTTCCAAAAACTGGGAAGGAATTTCCTTTATAACCTGTAACTCACACACAACTGAGCACACTTATGGATACAAAACACTATGTAAAACTGTATAACAAAAGTGTACTGAATGTAAAAGGGGTCGGAAATACAAACCCAATAGTAATGTACAAGAAATTAAAAGTAAAACAGTTCAAAGGAAAAACTGCTGCTGGAACATCCTCTGAGGTTCCTAACTGAAGGATAGGTACTGATCACCTTCTCAGCACTCCAGTTCCCTCCGTCTCCTCCTTGTATCACCACACCGTAAGGTCCACGCCGGGTATCGTCCAGTCCATTTACTCTTAGCCTTGGTATGCATTGTCTATCATCTTCATTAAACACAATGAGGTGTGGGCATAGCCCATGTAGGGTTGAGTATAAAAATAATCAATAGGGACCCTGAGACCCTCAAGGTCTCACAAAATACAATAATGATAAACCAAAAGGTATGAAATCAACAGATAACCCCACATAGGTATATGACCATACATACACTTATATTATCAAGTAATCCATCTCAATCTTGAGGTAAAAACAAAAGTTACTAAATCACCTCACACATGTATAAAACATATGTACAGTGATATATATTATTAGATGTATCCACTAAATTATCTACTCTATCGAACCCCCCGAAGAATCTTGGTATTGTAATCAGAGTTGTTGAACCCACATAGGATCCTAGAATAGTAATCAGAGCTGTCGAACCCACGTAAGATCCCGGAACAATAGTCAGAGCTGTCGAACCCACATAAGAACCTTGAACAATAGTCAGAGCTATCAATCCCACGTAGGATCCTGGAATAGTAGTCAGAGCTGTCAAACCCACGTAGGATCCTGGAATAGTAGTAAGATATGTCGAACCCACGTAGGATACTAGAAAAGTGGTCAGAGATGTCGAACCCATATAGGATCCTACAATAGTAGTGTGAGTTGTTGAACCCAAGTAGGATCCTAGAATAGTAATCAGTCAACGTAGGACCCCTTTATCACAGTGCAGTCAGCCATAGAGTTCCCGCACAGAGCACACTTGATTTCGGGAGGTTCCACTCCTCATGCCATGTGTTGATGTATAAAATACCAAGAAGACTCATGAAGAAGTATCCCAAAGGTCTTCCACATCGTAGAGGACATCTCTGGGTCTGTGAGTTATTTGCATTATAGTCATAGGGGCTCGGTGGGATTCATGGGCGATCTATCCTGAGCATATCTCAACTGTACCCCAAACTCTAGTGGGGTATACTCAAAGGGACCGTCGTGCTCCATGATTACCAGTGTCGTAGGTGGTTCATCAAACGGACGTCCAATTCCAATGATATGACAAAAAGAAAGTAAAGGTCCGATAGTAGGCCCTGGTCCGGTCCGAACCGATCGGACCGACCTGGCCCATCATAGTCTGGGCTGAACCGGATCGGGTGGACATAGCCATAACCATTAGGGCTGGCCTGGACCATTGGGTTCAGCCCGACCTGCTGGGCACTGCCCAAAAGGTTGTGAGGGCAGTTTGACCCGGAGGGGGCCACGTAGGCGGCTCGTCCCGGTGGCACCGAGCTGGTTCAGCCCGGAGAACTGCAAGGAGTGTGGGAGGCCGACTTGGTTGGGGCGCCGTGAGGGGCACAACTCAAACATCTTGGCCAGGAAGGCCAACTTGACCAGACACAGTGAGGGGAGAGGCTCTAGTGGCTCGACCAAATGCCATGTGGTGCATGACCTGAGTGGCTCGGTCGGACATTGTGAGGGGCACGACTCGAGCGTCTTAGCCCGAAAGTCGGGATGCTGGTCGACGGCCGAGAGGTTGGCGGGCAGTCAGGCTTTTGGGAGGCCGGTGGGCGGCTGGGAGCCGTGAGGCCGTTGAATGGCTGGATGCCGGAAGGCCGAAGTAGCATGAGGGCCGATGTGGGTTGTAGACACTTCTGGTAGCACGGTCGTTGCATGTTGCCTTCACTACCTCTTCATTTAGTCACCATGTCGAGGAACATCACAAGAGAGATCAGAGGAGGGAGTCGGGCCATGTTAGTTTTTCCTGAATCCTCCATGTTTATGGTGGTATCAAGAGGTTCAAAACCATCTTGATTTTCGAATAATTTTCAAGAAAAGAAGGGAGAAAAATAACATCCCACATCTTCCCACAAATAAAGGTTACCAACCCATAAGGTAACATTCACAATGATACTTTATTATAGAAGGGAATAAATATATGAATAATATATTATTCTAATAAAACCCATATTTGATCATTGTTCATCGACAGAGTCTTCGTAATGAAGAGTTATCATTGGAAAACGACATACGTCAGCATTTTCCTCGATCGACGGTTTGTGTGCGGTCTTGTCGTAGTCGAAGTTGTCCTATGTCGAAGGAGGTTCCAAGGAAGAAATTCAAAGACACTCTTCATTGGCATTCTTCATTGAAGGAATGTGTTCTTCGTTTCTACTTGGCGAGATATTTTCTGCCTAAGCTCTCTCCTCCACAAAGATCCACCTAGATGAATATTCCAAGACAAAAAAATAGATTAAGTTTAACTATTATTTAATCGGTATCACCAAATTAAAATGGGTTAATCAATTAATTGAAAGTTTTGGATCAATTCATTGATGAGGGGGATTTGGCCTAATTAATTTAGGGGAGTTTCCACACTTAAGAAGGGAGGTGGTGGCCCCATTAATTTGGTTGAGGAGGTCAAGAAACTCTCCCTCATTTATGAAGGGATTGAGTTGTTTCTCTCATTTAATTGGGGAGTATTGTCCCGGGTGGTCCCCACACTGTAACCTCTTGTGGGAGTTTAGGTTTGGGTGGGCCCCACCAACATAACATCTCATGGGAGGTTATGGTGTGCTGGTCCCCACCTCCAACTTCCACATGCATAATTTAACCAACAAAATAAAAATAAAGAGACAAATCTGTATTTTTATTTAATTCATTCACTAAAAACCCAAAACTATATTTTATTCATGAGCCACAGCCGTTGAGGTGAATGTCACTTTAAGAGAATACTAGTGCTGTGATTTCAACGGTGCCCTCAGATTTCAATTCCGAGCATTGGTTCAAATCTTACAAAACGCTTCTCTTGTGTTTACTGAATATACCTGAAAAAAAGTATGGAAAATTATTATCACTCACCCTCGAATGACTTCCTTCGAGGTTAGGCTCTGCCTAGGTGAATCACACCCAACAAACCCAACGGTACTCTCAGATTTTCAATCTGAGTTACCATTTAAAAGTTATGAATTTTACAATAAAATAATTGTCACTTAATTATTTTATTTCGCCCAAAAATTAACTTTCAATGGTGGCATATACCAGCCAAAGTTAGTATCTGCATAGAGAAAGCATACCCTCATTAGTTCATTTTTGTTCTATGATTTGTAATCTGAGTTACCGTTTTTGAGTTATAAGCATTTGAAAAATAAATTAATTCATTTAATTATTTCATTTATGATGATTCCATTTTTGGGTTTTCTAATAGGAGGCCCACACCAACTAATATTAATTAAGCCTAGGGTATACCAACCATCTTGAGTGAAATGGTGCCCTCAGATTTCTGATCTGAGTAACCTTTTAAGTGTTTTTCCACATTTTCAGAAATACTACTTACACGCTTTATCTTAATCTTAAAAAAACATCAACGGAACATTTTGGGAAATCGTGGCCTCAAAATTGTGCTCCGTCTGATTTAGAAAACATTCAAAATTTCCATATATTTTTAAACAAATCATGTATTTTTTGGGTCTTTACATTCCCTACACCTTAGGGCCTTACATCCCAATAATACACAACTCAATCTAAGCGAACATGTGGGGGTATTGAGCATGCATATGACCCTCCCGCTCCCATTTTCATTTCTGGAGGATCTCGTGGTTCCAGAAAACAAGCACCAGCGATATCTACCACCCATGAAGGACTCTCTCCTGTCGATCCTCAATCTCTACTGGAACCTCTGAAAATGTCCCCCCATCGTCGATGTCCAACTCTCCATGGTCGATGATGTGAGAAGGGTCATGGACGTATCTCCTCAGTTGAGTTATGTGAAAGACGTCGTTCACCCGGTGAGATTGAGGTGGAAGAGATAAGAGGTAAGACACATCACCAAATAAGACGAGGACCTGAAACCGTCCAATTAATCTCGATTATAAATTTCCTCTTCAGCAAAATCTCTGTTAACCTCACTGAGGTGATACCCGTAGAAAGAAGTGGTCTCCATCCTCGAACTCCAATGTTCTCTGTCTCCTATCAGCATATGACTTCTTCCTACTTTGTGTAGTTATCATCTACTCATGCAAGATCTGTACCTTCTCTGTGGTATCTTGTACCATCTATGGTCCCACGAGTGCTAACTCCCCTGGGACAGTCCAGCACAGAGGTGATCTGCAAAGTCTCCCATATAACTCCACGAAAGGTGCCATCCCAATGGAGGAGTGATAGCTATTGGTATATGGAATCTCCACCCAAGGAAATTGATCCTACAACCTGAATGCAAAGTAGAGAACATAAGCACAATTCATGTCCATGAGGTTCTGAATGGTCCGCTCAGTCTGACCATCTGTCAGAGGATAGAAGGAGGTGCCCAAATAAAGCTGTGTCCTGAAAGCCTCCTACAACCCCTTTAATAGTCAGGACGTAAAATGTTCATCACAATCAGTGACAATCATCGAATGCATTATATATATCCGCACAATCATTTTCACGTAGAGGTGTCAGAATCCCTCTACTGATCCCTACTCTCTGATCTGTAGTAAGTGGCCTGACATGGTGAGTCGGTCGATGGTCACCCAAATCGAGTCATGATACCTAGATGTATGTGGATGTCTTTCCACAATGTCCATGGATATCCCAACCCATTTCCATTTTGGGACCTCTAAAGGCTGAGCCAATCCTACTAGTACCTGATGCTCTGCCTTCAATTTCAGACAAGTGGGGTATCGAGAGAAAAACTATGCAACTTCTTTCATCATTCCTGGATGCTAGTGTTTTCTTTGGTGGTCTTGGTACATATTCACCAATCATTGATGAACCGCTATAAGGGACGTGTGAAACCCCTGAAAATATTCTACCTAAAGTGAAATGGGTACCATGGTTCGTCCTTTGAGGATGATGACGTTCTCCCCAACTTCAGAAAATCCATCAAGTGCATGTCCTGTGGATATCTGAGCACATTGTGTCTCGCAGTTAGCGTCTCCATGCTACGCCTCCCTGACCTACTGAAAGGGTGGGGGAGTAATTGTAAGAGACTTAAGAAAATATACTCCTTATAGATCCACAAATGATATATGAAAAGCGTCCAGCTACTTTGTCACATCACTCAGCAGATGCTGGAAAAACCTCCTACTGAGTGTGTCTGATATAGTGTTCCCCTTCCCAAGAGTATAGACTATCTCAAAGTCAACTTCTGATTCCACGAGGGAGAGGTTGGCCAACTGACTAGTGATTGGATGCACCCTCCTATGCAAGATTTTATCATATACTTCCTAGTATTCCTTTTTTCATCGAACAACGATAACCACATCCCAACATTGTAGCTAAACCACAACTTCTTTTCTGAATGCAATCAATCTGAGTGTGAATTGTGGATGTAACGCCCATACCCAAACTAGATTCGTATGACCTCGACGTTTCTACCAAGTGATTCCAACCGAAACTATCTCCTCAATAGTTAGATCAAACGATTGACGTTAGTGCAATTATCTTTCCACCTCTCAATGGTATCTCCAGACGCGAGGGTTAAGTTAACGATTTAACCAAAAACTCTAAGTCATGGACACGATTCTTGGAAGGAAGGAATCTTTGGTACCTATGTCTATTAATACGGTAGCTAGTAGTAGATATAGACCATACCTCGAATCATTCCTAGAGCCCTAGGGTCACCTTCCATGACTGCATGAAACTACTATCTTCCCCTATCATCCAGCTCCCTGAGCATGGAGGGGTCCAAAAAAGGGGGTTTTGTAACATGTCGAAAAGTACACCACCACTTTCTACTCTCCATGCTATGCTTCCATGTTTGTTGCACTACAGATTCATCGGTCCCTAACACATGCTCATCCTGAAACATTTTACACACCCATGTCTCTGAGACTAGCACTTGTTTCCTGCTTTCCCGCTGCTAACATTCATCGGATGTATTCGATCAACCAAATAACATTCAACCACAAAGGTTCTCTCTATAACCCAAACATAAGTAGAATGAATAGACGATTACTGTTGTCTTGGATGTACTCTAAAAACACCTCACTCGAGTGTTCGATCCCTGAAGCACTGAGCGTATCGTATTCATCAAGTACCCGGAAAGATTAGTATGCCTCGATGAATACTCAGCTACTGACATGTCATCCTTCGAAAGCTATAGAAGTTCTAGAGAACTCTCAGACACCTCCTCAAGAAATTTCTCAGTAACCTTTGAGTCGCCTCACCTCGGAATCGGAGGGGTATCTGATGCTGAATAATGCATAAGGCACTAAGCTTATATGTGTCCTTTATTAGTACCATCAGTTGTAACTACTGACCAACATGTAGTGATATAGCTAACACACTACCCGAAGGTACTATCTAGGGTAATGGTCTACATACTGAAGCCTCATCACTATACAGACCATCCTCATGCTCTCTCACTGAAGAAGACTTGTAGCTTATATCACCATCTTCTCTACCGGTGTCTCTAGTAGGTGGAAAACTCTAATAACTGCATCCATCTAGCCCTCAGGTTTGTGGGAAACTGTCTCAGCTTGAAAACTTAGAGGCCTCTGCTGCTAAAACGCATGTTACTCACTCAGTCGGCATGCACCGTACACTAGTGTGGCTTGTGGTATCTGCGGTCCATTGAGAGGTGGTGATGTTGGTACACCATCGAAATGTGACATCATAGTAAGACGACCCTACACTAGAGCCTCATCGCTTGGTGGGCTATCAGTGCGTACAACTCTCAAAACTCTTTTCAGTTGTCTATGTGAAGTCATTCTGAAAATAAACAGGTTTTCTATGGTTAATCGTTATACCTGGTGAGATGACCTGGTGAGATGACATAAAGAAAACTTTTGAAAACACACACACAATCAGTTTTTCTGTGTATTGGGTCAGAAATATGAAGTCAGGGTCCTACTGTATGGATACGGCGGCCGCCACACCAGCACTAGAGTCCCTGATCTGAAAACCACATCACTACACTTAACACTATTGCTTCAATTTAAAGAAAAATCAGAGTACTACATTCTATGGTAGAATCGACTTCTTTGATAACAATTTTTCATTACTTGTCCCCCGGGGCCCATGTCGCGACTACCCGAAGCCCACCTTCCATAGGCTAGGGTTTGGAAACTAGCACCAAAGGCATAATTATCTAAAATTGGGAAGGCATTTCAACTTTAAACAATAACACACACACAACTGAGCACACCGCTGGATACAACATACTATGTAAAATAAAATAACAAAAGTGTACAGAAAGTAAAAGGGGCCAGAAATACAATCCCAATAGTGAAGTACAAGAAACTGAAAGTACAACAGGATAATGGAAGAAATGCTACTGGAACATCTTATGTGGTTCCTACAAGAAGGGTAGGTATTGATCACATATTCATCACTCTAGGATTATCTGTCTCCTCCATGTAATGCCACGTCTTAAGGTTCTCCCAGGGTACCATCCAATCCTAGTGCTATCAGCCTTGGTTAGCGTTATCTGTCATCTACATCCAACAAAACATGTTGCGGGCGTATCCCATGTAGGTATGAGTATAATGATAATCAGTGGGGACCTCGATACCCTCAAGGTCTCACAAAATCCAACACGGATAAAACAAAATGTATGAAACAATAGATAACCCCACATAGGTATATTCCCATACATACACCTATGTTATAAACTAATCTATCTCAATCATGAGATAAACACAGAAGTTACTGACTCAGCTCACAGAGGTATAAAACTTATGTATAGTGATAGAGATGATTATATGTAGCCACTGAATCATCTACTTTTTTGAAACCCATGAAGGATCCTGGTAGAGTAATCAGAGCTGTTGAACCCATGTAGGATCATGGAACAGTAATCATAGATTTCAAACCCACGTAGAATCCTATAATATTATTCAGAGTTATTGAACCCACATAGGATCTTGGAACAGTAGTCAGAGTAGTTGAACCCATGTTGGATCCTGGAATAGTAGTCAGAGCTATCAAACCCGTGTAGGATCCAAGAACAGTACTCAGAGCCGTCAAACCCACGTAGGATCCTGGAATAGTAGTTAGAGTTGTCGAGCCCACGTAGGATCCTGGAATAGTATTCAGAGCTATCAAACCCATGTAGTATCCTTGAACAGTAATCAGTCCATGTAGGATCCCTTTATCACAATGCAGTCAACCAGAGGGTTCTTTCACAAAGCACGCTTGATTTTGGGAGGGTCCGCTCATAAATCCATGTCTCAATATATCAACTACCACTAAGTCCACGAATGATGTATTCCATAGGTATTCCACATCATAGAGGTCTCAATCCAAAAAACAGGGCGTCAATCGGTCGCCCGGTCTGTGAGTTATTAGCCTTTTATTCCCGGGGGCCCTGTTGGGTTCGTGCGCAATCCAACATGACCTTATCTCATCTTCACCCCAAACTGTAGTGAGGTATACTCAAAGGGACCATCAAGCTCCAAGATAACCAGTGTCACTGACGGTTCGTCAATAAGACATCTTGTGCCATAGAGATGGCCAAAAGAATGTAAAGGGTCGGTAGTAGGGTCATGTCCAGTTCGACCCGGTTGGACCGACCCGACCCATCTAAGTCTAGGACAACCCGGTTCAGGTCTAACCATCCTGACCCATTGTGTCTGGCCTTGCCCATTAGCTTTAGCTCGGCCTGGGGGGCCAAGCCCAACAGGTCGCGAGTGTATTTTAGCCCGGTGGCACAGAGCCGATTCGGCCCGGAGGGCTACAAGGGGCACAGGAGGCCGACTTGGCCAGGGTGCCACGTGGAGCGTGACTCTGGTGGCTCGGCCCAGAAGGCCAGCTTGGCCGAACGCTCCAAGGGGCGTGGCCCGAGTTGATCATCCCGGAAGCTGGGAGGCCGGGAGTTGGCCGGGATCCGAGAGGCTGGCGGGCGGACGGATGTTGGAAGGCCGGAGCGTCGCGAGGGGTGGCATAGGTTGCGGAGAATGCAGGTAGCATGTTTGTTTCTTGTCACCTTCATTTCCTCGTCATTTCATCACCATTACAAAGAACAGTATACGAATGATCATTGGAGGGAGTCAGGACATGTTATTTTGGCCCACACCCTCTGCATTTAGGGTGGTAGCATGTGGTTCAAAATCTTCATGATTGTCAATGAATTGTCAAGAGAATAATAACACCCCACATCATCCCGAAAATAAAGGTTCCCAACCTACAAGGTAACATCCACAACATTACATTATATTAGAAGGCAATAAATATAAGAATAATATCTTATTCAAATATTACCCCTACTTGATCGTTGTTCATCAATGGAGTCACAGGAAAGAAAACAGTTCGTTGGAAAATGACGGACGTCGGCATTTTTGTCGATCGTTGGTTTGTGTGATGGCTCATCATAGTCGAAGAAATCCTACGTCGAAGGAGGTTTTGAAGAACAAAATCGAAGAATCTCTTGACCGACTTTCTTTGTTGGAAGAACACATTCATAATTCCTCGTTGGCGGGAGATTTTCTCTCTAAGCTCTCCTCTCCCTAAAGTTCAACCAATATGAATATTCCAATCCAAAATAATAGATTATGATTATATATTATTTAATTGTTGGCACAAAATATAAATGGGTTAAACATTTAATTTGAAATCATTGGCTCAATTAATTGTTTAGGAGGATTTAGCATAATTAATTTAGGGGAGTTGGCACACATAATAAGGGAGGTGGTGGAACCATTAATTGCGTAGAGGAGGTCAAGAGACTATCCCACATTTATGATGGAGTTGAGTGGTTTCCCTCATTTAATTTGGGAGTTTAGTCCCGAGTGGTCCACACACCATAAACTTTAATGGGAGGTTAGGTTCAAGAAGGCCCCACCACCATAACATCTCAAGGGAGGTTAAGGTGTGGTGGTCACCACCTCTAACTTCCACACGGAGGCTTTAACCAAAAAAATAAAAATAAATCTACCCAACATTATATTTATTTAATTCTTTCACTAAAAGACCCAATACAATCTTTTATTCTCGATCCTCCAATGTTGAAGTAAAGGACTCTTTAATTGAATACAAACTCTACAAGTTCAATGGTGTCCTCCGATTTTAATTCCGAGCACCTGTTCAAAAGTTCCAAAACGCCGCTCGTGCCTTTACTGAAGGTGCCCGAAAAAAGTTTGGAAAATTATTATCACTCACCGTCGACTAACTATCGTCGAGGTTAGGAGCATCCTAGATGAAACACACCCCAATGATATTAAAGTTACTCTATGATTTTCAATCTGAGTTACCGTTTAGATGTTATTAATCTTATAATAAAATAATTGTCACTTAATTATTTTATTTGTGGCCAAAAATTTAATTTCTCTAGTGGCCTACGTCGGCCAATATTATTATATTAATAATGAAAGAATACCCTCATGAGTTCAGCAGTTGTATAATATTTTTAATCCGAGTTACCATTTTTGACTTATAAGCATTTGAAAAATAAAATAATTTATTTAATTATTCTATTTACGATTATGTCATTTTTGGTATTTCATACAGGAGGCCCGCACCAACTAATCTTAAGTCACGCCTATGGTAAACCCTCCATCATGAGCACAATAGTACCCTTGGATTTCTGATCTGAGTGGCCATTTAAAATTTATTACACCTTTTCAGGAAAAATTCTTACGTGTGTTAACTTAAGTTTAACAAATCTTCGATGAATCATTCCGGGAACTCCAGTACTCAGAATCGCGCGCCGTCAGATTTCACAGACTCATAAAGTTCCCATATATTTAAAATTATTTAAATGGAAATATCTTTTATTTACATGTACCTTGTCACAACCTCTAAAAAAATCACACTTTTAATATGAGATAGGACTGTATTGAGGATCCACATTAAAAGGTGGGATGATTCGTGTGTCTTTTTCCTTATCCCTATAGTATTTTTGGTGAAATCCCTAATGAACTTGCCCCAGAAATACAAAATACTCCCAGAATGTCATGGTTCTAAAATAAATTACCTATCATCTATAAGGTTTATTCAATATTTTTGGCATGATGAAATTATTTTTTCACATCATGCAAAAATCATTTTTTTTAAAAAAGTAGAAATTTAGAAAAGTACTCCTCTAGAAGGTTATCCAAATTTTTTTAAGATATCTCAACATGGGAACACTAGTTCACATATCCAATCTTGGGTGATTTATAACCCATAATCCATGTACCACCTTTTCCTACCCCCCTCTTTAACATAATATTGTTCATTCTCCCACCACTTCTTATTCCTCAAATTTAACATGCGTTAATGTAGATTATATGTATTTGTTTATGAAATCATTTTTCCTAACTAGTTTTGTCATGAGTAAGGATGAATAAATGTTTCACCCTAAAATACCGTAAGCCATTTATTAATGGTCTAATATTAGTGATCCACTAAACATATAAAAGAGCTATGTCTACCTATGTTCCCCCAACATGTATATTTTTTTCAATAATCATATTTTTGGATAAAAATGATCCAAGAATGTCTTCCAAAATTCATGATGTTAAATAGTTTAGCATACATTCCATGATAAATTATATTAAAAAACTGAACACCTCTATCTTTTTCATGACGTCCAATTGTACGATAGTTTCATTATTGTTTCTAGATGCCCAACTACACATGTAATCATCCTTTACTACTCTATGCCAAGGAACCATTATAGCATTCTAACAGACAATCCATGATTTTGAAAGATCAATCATCTTTATTGAAAATCATATTACAGAAACAACTATCCCTGTCTAATGTATCTTAGAACACTTCACAACCTTCTATGACCCTTTTTGGGGACTTTTCCTATTCATCAAACCCTTATAATTTAATATGTGTGTTTTCACATCGCTCTAAGCTATGAGCACCTCAGTTGACATACAGAGGCATATTATCTCTAAAAAGGATGCTATTATCCTCTTATATAGTGAAAATAGGAAAACTAAGGCAATCTACTTATTTTGATTCCATATCACAATCCTTTTCATTTCAATCTCGTATCATTTATCATTATCAATGAATTATGAATCATGATATATAGTATATATATGCACTATTAAAAAGGGTGTTAGATTATTCTTAGTATTGGGGTTTCAAATCAAATTACATTATAACAATAAATTATTTTACAAGTCCCATGCATCATGGAAACAAATGGTTTGCACTTTGGTTGGAATTGTATGACCATAAAATCTAGCCAATAATGATTCAAATAAAAAGTTATTAAACTACAAGAGAAAGAGTGACATTTTTTATCAGATTAAATCCTATGAAGGGGGTTCTGAGTAAACATTGAGTCTCTGTTTTCTAGGATCATCATATTGATATTTTATAAAAATGTATATTGTGAAAATAAAATACACGAACAAAATTTCTATTGGTCATATTATAAAACTGTAAAATGTTATATTAATCATGGTAGGCCTCCCAATCCCTGAAACATTTATAGCCATTATTAACACATCACATTACCTTGATAATGGGATCTATACAAGGTTAATCATTTTTAGGCTAACATAACATTTTTTTTATTTTCCCCATCATCTACTTCATTTATATAGTTTATGAACATTCAAAAAATTTCTACATCGCATAAAAAGTATTTTTGTAGGCTTCATGGGACTCTTTAATTGATGTTAATTGTATGCATATGAAGCCTATATAAGATCCCCAAATCTATCTTCTAGAAGATTACTCACCATATAAAAGTATATTATGACCCCTTTAATCAATACAATATGGGAAATGATGTTTTCATCTCATAATGATTTGCAGATATCAACCCCTTCATATATATCTCATCTCATAACCTTTGGTTCAAACTCTACGAGTCATAAATTTGACAACCCATAATACGAATTTTCATGAGTATTATAAATCCACAATGTTACATCATTATATTTTATGCCCATTATTGATTCATGGATGTGTTTTCTCATCCATAAACCATTTTATGGTCCTCATCACTGTACATTAAACTGGCTGACATTATGTTCATGCTTCATAGATATAATCTGAATGACCATTTTTAAATGTAATTTATTCTAGAAATAATCATTTTATCCATGTATGGATTCACATATATGATTCAATATAAACATCCTCGATCGTGTTAAATCCTTCCTTTTATTGTATTTTTATCAATAACTAACTTAACAACACATGTGTTCAAATCTACATTACCCTTCAAAGGAAACTATATGGAGTGTAATTCACCTCAATGTAATCTCTTACTGACTATGATGTTCTTCCTATTAATCCAACAAATGATCACATGACCATTCAACCACTGATGTATTAGCCATTCAAAATAGATCATCTGATTACTAGAAGCCCCGAAAACATAGCATTGGAGGTTATCTCCCTCGTGTAATTTGAAATATTTTTCCCTCTCATGTATGTTCTATCTTATTTCAACTATGTAAAAATTCTTCGTAGGTGATTTAAATATCACATTAACCAATTAAATATGTGCGATTTACATCCTCAATGTTCAATATAATATTTAGGACCATGAAATTAACTCATCTATTTTCCTTTAATATCGTTAAATTCCATACATTATTCATGAATGGTTTCATTCACATATTATCATATAATCATTTTTTAGGGTTAAAAAACACGTCTTCGATGTTGATTTACACATTAAACACTTTATAATTCATATTCGTAAATATTTATAAACCTTTTCTAGCCTATTATATAAAGAGAAAATAACATTAGGTGACTGCCTACTTTGATTTTCATGTCCAACTCTTACACCAACATATAATCCATGAGCATATCAGTGATAGGGTTATTCATCCTTGAAAAAGTTCCTCAAATCCATATATTTTGTCAAAACATTATTGATGTACTCTCCAACCTTATTCAATACATGATCATATTCAGAATGTATTACTTATTAATTACTCATATTTAAAGCTTTCAAAATATAATTAATCTTTAACATGAGCCCAACATTACACACAACATATTTTTCTCTCAACATACATCAATATATGGTCCATGAAAAAACACCTTTAGATACAAAAATATGTGGTCAATGCTATATGACCATCAAAAAATAGAAATATATAATACAAGCGATACAAACATTAAACTACTGGAAAATATGGTCCAAGCTATATGACCATAAACTAAATAAACATAAGGTCAAAGATTTTTTTCCTTAAATAATTATTATATTGTTCTATCATACATTACCTCAAACTACCATTGGAATGATAAATAGTTCTTACTACTCTAAAACATAGTAATGGGTGGTTTGAAAAAAAAATATATATCCCCTCTCTAAACATGAACCTTGTGTGCTATAAGAAAAATTGAGTATTCAAAGAAAAATTAAAATCTAAAAAAATAAGATGAAATAATTATAGGTGTGTTCTAGTTAAAATCCATTTCACTTTCTTATAATATTGACATGTATAAATTTTTTTAAAAAGTAGGGGAAATATAAATAAAAAAATTTTAGGGAACACCATATGACCCCATCAATAGTCAACATATATCCATTAATCTGTTATCCAAGAAAAAAGTTTGGAAACTTCCCCTCCATTGCATAATCACTCTATTAACTCCTTTTAATCAAATAATTTTTTTTCATATTTTGAATGGATAGTCACTAGTGAATTAAAGGAAGTATTTATGCCAATATCTATCAATAATTGATTCCAAATAATTAATTTAATTTTTATTGAGTATTCAAAAATGGTAATAATTTAATATTTTAGAATATACATGATGGTAATCATTGATTTATGAATGTGGAGATATTATGATTCCTTGGATGATAAAACAATATGAGGAATAAAAACATGATAAAAATAGAAATAATTTATTAGATTTATTTTTATACAACTCTTCAAAAGATGGATGAATATATATTTCATATAGATTCTCCCATAATACCCCAAGAAAAAGAAGGCGTTGAATGGGAAAAATAATGAAAATAGTTTATTGGATGATTCATCGATCTCCTCCAACATCAGTTCCAGGGAGACTATGGATTATCATAGTTTATACATGATGTAGTCTCTAGATGTGAATCATGTTGTAATTCTTATTCCAATGAAAAACAATTACTCCATTCCTCTTACACCATGCCGATGATCGTATTTTTCTATTCCATCATGTTCTCGATAGCTTTAGTTATTTATTTACATAAATACAACCCCTAATGGAGGTAGTCAATTATATTGATCCCTATAAAGACAAAAAAATTTGAATCCCTATTTCTATTAAATTCACGTTGAAATCATTAAATGAGTCATTTTGATGTTGTATTTCTAATAGTGATTCTGTGTAACGTAATTCCCTCATCTCATGGGTCCTCTTAAACTCTCTCATGGAAATAACCTTTTTCACCATGGAATTAAGTGCCTAATAATGAAACCATTCATTATCAATACGTTAGAATAAGTAGTAGTGGTTCTGAAAATAGTCATTTCATTCGTCAGATGGTCTATTTATGAATAGAGAACATATTATCCGCAGTGGTACCTCCTTAAATATTGATGAATCGTTCATTACTCTGAGCCTCAACATTGGCATAGTTTGGTAGCTTGGATAGATTCTAGTATTATTTCACTATCTGAAGGACTCATACCTACATACCATGGGAGTAATATTATAGAGATAAATTGATGTTCTATGTCCTCTATGATCTATGGGGGGTTTTGGAAATAATTCAAATAATATATATCAGTCAAAAAAATTGATGGTTTTTTTAAACAATGGGAATTTAATAATTGTTATTTTACCTTAAACATCCATGGTTTCAACTAATCATGACAAAATGATCATAATATGATAGGATAATGTAATATATTAATGTTCAAAACGAATCTGTGGAGTGGAATGTTTTCCTCTTATAAACATTTTCAATTTGTCACTCTAATGGGATAGAAGCATAAACATGGGTTGAAAAACATTATATACACCACATGAAATATATTATTATAGAGGAATTTAATACCCATGCCTAGTGGGTACATAATAATTTATAGGTCTATAGGATAGTAACTACCTATAATTGGTGCTTCAATAAGTGCACATTCCTATTCGAGTCAAAGGGAATGAGTGCTACAACATCATCATCATCCATTGTGCCTAATGATATTTGGACCCTAGATGCTTCCAACTCTCCTCAAACCATAGAAAATGTTAGAGGTCCCAATATAGGATGTAAGGTATCAACTTTTCATCCATATACTTATATAAACATAAAGGTACATTGATATTACATGTGCAATTAAAAAGGAAAAAATTAGCTCCCAAAGAATCATGAAGGAAAAAGTCTACATAGCATTTCCCTTGAAAGGTTCGAGTGAGTTTTCATCTCTGTCATTTCTATTTTACTTTTATTAGTTTAATCAAAATAAGAACCATAATGAGGAGTTTCACATGAGGTCACAGAGGTGGTACTTCAGGTAGCAAAACAGGAATCACATGTAGTGTTACTTCTGGATCAAGAACCACTACATCCATCTGTTCAATCTGTCTAGGAGTTCCATGGTCATTGAACACCAGGTAACCATCCAAGATTTCATTACAAAATATTCCAAATATATGTTACATTAGAGAATAATTAGGTGACCCAATATTTATATCTTCTTAAGATAATTAAATGTAATATAAATAGATTGTTAATAACTATTAAGGAAAATTAGGGTATCGATTAAACCGATTTTACCTATTAATTGAAGTAATTATAAATTCCACTGTCCTATCCATAAATTATTGTATTGAGAATCATAAATAATCACACTATATACTTGTATTAATAATATACCTTGATGTAGTTAATCACTTTATGGAGGTTTGATAGGAATTTATTAAATTCCATGTGATGCTCAACAAAAGAAATTCCATCATGAGTTGTCACATTTCTGAAATACTCCATCTCCACCAAAAAATGTAACAACAAACAAAAGGCCTCTGAAACTAATACAAGCTTCCTCACTTTTTCTAATTACTTTTAAAAAGAAAAAATCCATCCATAGATAGAGATGATTCTCTTCTATGTAGAGCTTCATTAACAGTAATTACACTATTCATCATGGCATATGTATGAAAGTTTTCATCATGATAATTTCGATTCCAAATTCATTTTTTAATATTTGGAATAATTGTTTCTTTATATCAAATGGATTATGTTGTTTACAATTCCACCCAATTTCATATTCCCCATAGCCTCTACAAGCTCTCCCTCGACCACTGTTGGTTTCTCTTTGACCATTATCACCGATGAAGACAATTTCATAATTAGGTGTGACTAGACCCAAAAATCAACATAATCATTAATGAAAAAAATATTTTAATCATATGGTATGTTCTATAAATACATGATTTCACACTAATAAGACAATTATCCAAATATTAAATGAATCCATCGAATTTATATCTAACCATATTTGAGAAGGAGTGGTGCATCTCAACTGAACATGAAAAATCTATCTAATAAACAATTGCTGTGGATCTCACTCACAAAATATACAATTATTGGTTCAGGTTGATATATTTCTATCATGCTTGGAAATCAGATACTCTCACACATAAGGTTCACATTTTCCATTATCTTTGATTCCATAGGTTGACACACTGTTGCATTTGAAGATAAACTGATCATGTTAGTTCATCATGGTCCTTATCAAACCATTCTTTACTGAGGTGGTGTTAAAAATGTAGAAAATATTAAAAAAAATTGGGTAAATTGGTCACCATGAATATTTTTATCACTGATAATATCTTCACATAATGGCTCATATAATTCGATAAAACACTTGGAATGTATTGAATATTATAACCATTTCCCTTCCCCTATTGGTGTGGTGGAATTTTCAATATATTTTTTCAAAAATTTCAACATAAAAGCTAATATTCCCACCACCTTCCCTCATCAGTAACATAAAAAATATTGAGATCATAAAAAACATTCCCCTCATCTAGGTAAAATTACCAAGTTATTTACATTAATTGGAAATTGGCAACATGAATTTGCAGGTGGTCCAAGGATGTGATTATCAATCTAGAGTCATTGAATTTTCCTTCATCAGTTATCATCCTATAGTCACCCTTATTCCCCACATGATTCTCATGATGGTATAATCATGCTATTCAAGACGTTGGGGTACTGATTATTCTTATTTATGAATTAGTTATCCCATTTCATATGGGGGATATCATCCCCTAGATACGGGTCCTTCAGAATGACCTTCTTCACTATGTTAATTTTCACCTTCATGACCAGGGGAATCCATTCTGTTGGTCGGAGAGTGATGGCAAGAGGGGGTGAATTTCCTTTTAAAAAATAATTAACAACATAAAAACAATTTATAAATGCAGCGGAAATAAAAAGGTGCAATACACAATTTGATAACGGAGTTCGGCTTAAACCAAAGCCTACGTCTCCTCTCCCAACTCAACCGTTGAGAGATTTACACTTCAGCTTGCTTTTTAATGGTTGTAGCAAGAAACCCACTAGCCGTTTTAAGGTAGGCTAGATCACCTTCGTACAGCTTGCTATTTTATTATGGTTGTAGCAAGAAACCCAAAATGAAAGAGAAGAAGAAAAGGATGGTTTGTTTTAATACAAACCCAATGAAGAACTAAACAATTGAAATAAATAAATTATAAAAAACTAGAGGAAGCCTTGAGCGCCAAGAGTGTGAGAGTAGTTGATGTAGAGACAGCCCAAGCTTCAAGGATGGAGATGGATCACAAGTAGCCTTAGAGATTTTTCATTAGAGCTTCAAGGGATCAAAATATCATTCCAATGTATCGGAGTTGTTCCCGGCATCCATCCTCGTCTATTTATAGGAGAAATATACCCAAATACTTCAATATGGCCGTTGGAGGGCTTTCGGAGACGTTGGGGGTCAAAAGTACAAGTCCGGTCAAAGCCCAATGGCTAGTTTGACTGGGCTTACCGGCCGACCGGTGCTTGGCCACAGGCTGGCCGGTGTTGGGACACCGGCCGGCCGGTGGTTCAGACAGAGAGCAAGATCTCTATCTGGTTAGACCGTCTCGCCGGTGATTCAGACATCGGTGGGCCGGTGGCACCTGGCTGTGGGCAAGGCCTACTGTCTGGTTCCACCGGCTGGCCGGTGGTTAGGCGCCGGCTGACCGGTGGAACCTGGCAGAGAGCATTGCTTCTGCCAGAGACCACCGGCTGGCCGGTGGACTCAGAGAGTCCTTTTCCAGTCTTCTTGGGGCAACTCTTTGGCAACCTTTTTCCTATCATCAAAAACTTGAAAACAAGTTAGAACACGATGAGAGTGATTGTGATCATTAAAATCCAAGAGAGGGGGGTACAACAATCTCCCCCTATTTTGATTATCACAATCACAAATGAGAAGGATTTTAAAAAGGATATGCCAAGTAAAAAAGAAATAAGAAACTTGGACATGGAAAATATTTAGAGATCATACAAGAATTTCATAGATGTATCATGTATTGCAAATGATATTAATCATGAAAGGATTGAAAAAAAGATAATGGTTCATTTTGAAATTGTAAACATAGTTCATTTAAAAGAAACAAATGAAATCAATAACTTAACCATTTAAAAACAGATTTTGATGAAAGTAATAACTTAAAATTGAACTTTTAAAAAGAGAACATAATTAAATGAAATATGTAACTATGTAATAGAGAGTTTTTCTCCCCCTTTGGTATTATCAAAATAGGAGGAAAAGTATGAAAGAGAATTAGAAAAACAATAATAAGGAAGTAAGCCATGCCAAAAAGGATTGATAGATAAGACAATTTGAATTTTATAAAAGATGAAACGTTACATAGAAAGTTCAAAATACAAATACAAAGAGAAGTCAAAAAAAACAGGAAAGGCTCTATTCACTCCTAGAGGGCCGAGAGTGACGACGACGCCTGAAGGTCGGAGGAGCTGGAGGAGCCTGGACCGCCTCAAAGAGACAATCAAGAGAATCAATCCGAGAGTGGAGCTGATCAAACAGAGAGCTGAAGTAAGAAAACTGCAAGTCGAGCCGGGTCTCAATTTGATCTTGGAAGCAAAGGAATTGATCAGCCGTCACCGACAAGCCACTGGTATCAGTGGGAGGGGGAACAACCTCAGCAGGCTCCGGTGCATCATCACCTGCTCCGCCTTCCTCAGCAGCAGCAGCAGCAGCCTCACCTTCGATGTCACCACTCCCTTCCTCTTCATCATCACCACTGTCCTCACTATCTGAAAGAGGATAGGCAGCGGAAATAGCTGGAGGCATGGCATGGAAAGGAGGGTGTGAATGTGTCTGAGGGGAGTAAGCCTTGAGAAGGCCCTCCTTGTCATTAATCCACTCCTGACGCCAAGGATGCCAACGAATGTTCATCCGTTTCACCATCATAAAATTGATGATGCTATCCTTATTCGGCTTCTCTAAGGAGGTAGCACAGAGAGGGACATCAATAAAGGTAAAGATTTTGGTCCACAAGTGCCCGTGAGGTAGAGTTTTGGGCCGGCGCGGGTGCTCAGCCACATAAGACATGGCCCGGAACAGGAACCAGACCAAATTGAAATGAATTCCTCTGGTGATATAAGAGAGAAGATAAATATCAATAAATTTCACCGTATCGTGATCACCAATACGGGGTGCAAGGGTGGTCTGAATGAGGCGCTCAATGATGCGATGGTTAGGGGAGAGATGGAAGAGCTTGACAATGGGATCGGTGGGCTGCCCTGTGAGATGCTCAAGAGCGATAGCAAGATCAAAATCAGGGTCCCGAGGAAACTACCCCTGAGCAAATGCATGAGGTCCAAAATTAGGAACCCCTAGCATTCTGGAAATCTCCAAAGAAGTGAAAGTGATGGGTTGCCCAAGAGCGGTGGTGGAAATGGTATCGACGTCATCAGAAACCGACCACGTCAGGTGAGCATAAAATTCATTGATAAGAAGGGGATAAATAACATCCTTGTTATGAGGTTCAAAAAAAGAATGTCAGTGTTGATATTCAATGATGGAGAAAAGCTCGAGACGAGCAGAAGAAAGCCAAGGATAGTCAATCACTCTACCAGGCAGAATGACTTTGTCATGCCAAATGTCTGGAAGTTGAGGGATTGAAGGATGAGGAGGTGCTCCTTGAGCGATACCCTTTCCTTTGCGTGAAGAGCGAGGACCCATGATGGCAAAAGGAAAAAAATTGAGAGAGATTGAGAGAAGAAGGAGTTTGAGAGAGCAAGGAGGATGAAAGGAGGCTAGGGTAAGGAGGTGCCGCGGGTCTGGAGGGGGCGCACGAGAGAGAGAGTGAGAGAAAGGGGAAGGGTTTTAATTTTAACCCTTCCTCCGGCCGGCACAAAAATGAAAAACCTGACATCACCGGTTAACCGGTGATGTACCACCGGTTGACCGGTGGTATTAAAATTCAAAAAAAAATTAAAATAAAATAAAAAATAGTTTAAATAACTTAAAAAAATATAAGCAAGCCAAAAAGAGTCAAATATTTAGTATTTCTCATTGACGAATCATTCCTAACTCCCCCTTAATAAAATCAAAACGTTCAACCGGGAGCGGTTTGGTAAAAATATCAGCTAATTGGAAATCAGTAAAAATGAAGTCCAAAGTGATATCCCCTTTTTGAAAATGGTCACGAAGTAAATGATGCCTTAAATCTATATTCTTTTTCCTAGAATGTTGTATTTGATTCTTAGAAATACTAATGGCACTAGTGTTGTCACACCATATAGGGACATGATCGTAGGAAATGCCATAATCCAAGAGAGTGTGCTGCATCCAAATAATTTGGGCACACCAATTACAAGCTGCTACATACTCGGCCTCGGCAGTATAAAGAGAAACCCAGTTTTTATTTTTGCTACTCCATGAAACAAGGGACTTGCCTAGCAGATGACAGGTTCCACTAGTACTCTTACGATCTAATTGACATCCGCCAAAATCAGCATCCAAATATGAAGAAAGTTCGAAAGAAGTATTAGAGGGATAAATCAAACCAATGTTTTTGGATCCTTTTAAATACTTAAAAATTCTTTTGAACGATTTAAAATGAGATTCTTTGGGATTGGCTTGAAAATGAGCACAAAGGCAAACACTGAACATGATGTCAGGACGGGTCGCAGTTAGGTAAAGTAGACTCCCGATCATACTCCTATAAATCTTGTTCTCCACCGGTTTCCTGACTTCATCTAACGTAAGTTTACAAGAAGTACTCATGGGGGTACTAATTTACTTTACTTGATCCATACCAAAACGACTTAAATGTTCGTTTGTGTATTTTCCTTGGTTTAGAAAAATACCATTTGAATTTTGAAAGATTTGAAAACCAAGAAAAAATTTTAATTCCCCCATAAAGCTCATTTCAAATTCTTTTCTCATTAAATATGAAAAATCAGTACAAAGTGATTCTTTGTTTGAACCAAATATAACGTCATCAATGTAAATTTGGACAATTAAAAGATCTTTGGAAGTGTTTTTTAAAAATAGGGTACAATCAGCTTGACCCATTTTAAAATCATTTTCTAAAAGAAATTTTGTTAACCGCTCATACCAAGCCCGAGGGGCTTGTTTTAAGCCATATAGATCCTTGGTTAACTTAAAAACATGATTTGGAAATTTTGGATCTTCAAAACCGGGGGGTTGTTCAACAAAGATTTTTTCTGAAATAAAACCATTTAAAAAAGCACTTTTAACATCCATCTGAAAAAGTTTGAAATTTAAGTGAGCGGCGAATGCCAACAAGATCCTAATGGATTCCAATCTAGCAACGGGCGCAAAGGTTTCACCATAATCAATTCCTTCTACTTGATTATTGCCCTTAGCTACTAGGCGAGCCTTGTTCCGGGTTATATTTCCTTGATCATCAAGTTTGTTCCTAAAAACCCATTTAGTGCCAATAATTGGATGATCATTGGGTTTTTCAACAAGAGTCCAAACATCATTTATAGAGAATTGATTTAGTTCCTCTTGAATTTCAAGAACCCAATTCTCATCATTAATGGCATCATTAATGGTTTGAGGATCTAGTTGAGAAAGAAAGGCTTGATGTTCAACCTCGTTGAGGATTGAACTTCTAGTTCGAGTACTGGCTTGAAGATCACCTATAACATTTTCTAATGGATGGTCTCTAGAATGTTTCCAAACCTTAGGCAAGGTGGAAGATGAAGAAGGTGAAGAGGGTTCTTGATGTTCATCCTCCTTGGGAGGAGAAGAGGAATCATTCAAATGAAGCTTATCAAGCTTATCTTCAACATCTTCAATGACCGGGTGAGGTTTTGGAAGCGTTTCATCAAATTTGACATGAGATGATTCTTTGATGGCTTTTGAACGTTTATTGAAGACACGATAGGCTTTGATTGAGTTGGAGTACCCAATAAAAATACCTTCATCGGATTTGGCATCAAATTTCCCTAGGTTATCTTTTGTGTTAAGGATAAAGCATTTACAACCAAACACTTTAAAATAACCAACTTTGGGAAATTTGACTTTCCAAAGTTTACAGGGGGTTTCTTTAAGAAGGGGTATACAAGGACTCTATTGATAGTATAACAAGCAGTGTTTACTGCCTCGGCCCAAAAATATTGAGGAAGGTTGAATTCACTAAGGAGGGTTCGAGCAATTTCTTGGAGAGTTCGGTTTCTCCTTTCAATCACTCCATTTTGTTGTGGAGTCCTAGGGGCAGAGAAGGTGTGATTGTATCCTTGAGAGGAACACAATTCATCGAATACTTTGTTCTAGGATTCACCTCCAAGGTCACTACGGAGCGATATAATTTTATAACCTTTTTCATTTTCTACTTTCCTAGAGAATTTCAAAAAGGATCTACAAGCATCATTTTTATGGGCTAAAAAGAAAACCCAAGTGAAACGAGAAAAGTCATCTACTAGGACAAAGGTATAGGATTTTCCACCTAGACTTGCTACAGGGGTAGGACCAAAAAGATCAAGATGAAAGAGCTCAAGAGACTTTGAAGTGGACACTTCCTTCTTAGATTTGAATGAATATTTGTGTTGCTTGCCAAGTTGTCATGGCTCACAAATCAAATCTTTCTTAAACTTAAGTTTAGGAAGGTCATGGATGAGCTTGTTCTTATTAAGCTTTAGAAGTGAATGAGAGCTACAATGCCCCAACCTTCTATGACAAAGCCAATACTCATTGTCAAGAGCACTTAAACATTTAACATTTTGGCTAGCTAAAGACTTTAAATCAATAATGTAAACATTTTGAAAACGGGAAGCAGAAAATATCAATTTGTTTTTAAAATCAAACACATTGCATAAATCATTTTGAAAATTCACCGAAAAACCACTATCACAAAGTTGACTAATTATAATTAAATTATGTTTTAGACCTTTAACAAATAAAACATCTTTAATTAAGGAGGTGCTACCAAAACCAACGGTACCTATTTCGACGATCTTGCTTTTTGAATTGTCACTGAAGGTGACGTATCCTCCATCGAATTCTTCAAGGGAGTTGAACTCGGAGGGATCGCCACACATGTGCCTCGAGCATCCACTGTCGAGATACCACGAGCCTTTCGAAGTCCTACTTCTTTGGTGTTTATCCTACAAAATCAAGAGAGAATAGATTTTGGTACCCATATAAGTTTGGGTCCGGAAAGATTAGCTAAAAGAGACTTTTGAACCCATACTTGTCTAGAGGGATACATCCTAAGATATTCATCTGAGTAGGTAATGATTTTGGGGCGTCCATATCTAGCATTTTTACAATCGCATTCATAAATAATATGTCCGGTTTTTCTACAATAATTACAAAATTTATTTTGAGAGCTCCCCCTTACAAAAGTAGTGGGTGCTCTAGAAGAAGTGGCTTTCTTGTTAAAGCCATGTCCATGTGTGGTTCTAGCAGAACGTTGAGAACCTAGCAATTTGGTCAAATTTTGTTCACCTTGGGTGAACTTGGCAAGAGATTCCCTTAAATCTTTAATAGTTGAATTCAAAGAATCAACATTTAGAATATCTTGGACTTTAAGGGCAAGTTCCTCATTCTTTTTGAGAAGTTGATCTTTTTCAGAAATTAGAATTTTGTGTTTCTTTTTTAAGGTCAAAAATTTAGAGGTAAGTTCATGAAAACCTTCCTCCAATTGATCTCTCGCATTATGGAGATCTTCATAAGACATGTCATTATTAAAAGAAGAAGATGAGGAAGAGGAGTCGGAAGAAGATACCTCATCAAGTGCCATTAGGCATTTTCCACCTTCATCGCTTGAGTCGCTTGAAGACATGGAGTCATCGCTTGCACTACATGTTGATGCTTTGAAAGCCTTCTTGTTTTTCTTTTCCTTTAAACTTTTCTTGAAAAGAGAGCACTCCGGTTTGATGTGGCCTTTCTTTCCACAATCAAAGCATGTAACTTCTTTTTCTGCTTTTGGCTCTTCCTTTCGTGCCCTTTGAAAATTCTTCTTTTTCTTCATGAACTTGCTCATTTTTCTTGCAAGTTGAGCAATCTCGGATTCGCTATCATCGGAGGAGCTTTCTTTCTTTGATTTGAATGCTATGTTCTTTTTCTCCTTGAAGATTTTACCTTCTTTATCGGCTTGCCTTTTCATGGTAATCTCATAGGTCATAAGTGATCCAATGAGTTCTTCAACCGGAATTTTCTTGACATCTTTCGCTTCTTGGATTGCCGTCACCTTTGGAGCCCATGAGCTTGGTAGGACCCAAAGAATCTTCTTGACCATCGTCTCTGCAGAAATATCATCTCCAAGAGACTTTCGCCCATTACACACATCAGTAAAGCGAGTAAACATTTCCGTAATAGATTCATGTGGGTGCATGGTGAAACTTTCAAAGTCTTGAAGATACATATCTAGTATAGTGACTTTGACTTTGTTAGTGCCCTCATGGGTTACTTCTAAAAGTTTCCAAATTTCATAAGAAGAGGAGCAAGTAGAAACACGGTTGAATTCATTACGGTCTAGCCCACAATGAAGAGCATTCATGGCTTTTCCATCAAGCTCAAAATTGGAAATGTCTTCAGGGGTCCATTTGGACTCATCCTTGTTAGATAAAGTATAGCCTTGCATTACAATCCTATAGATAGGATAACCAATTCTTCTAAGGAAAGTAATCATGCGTGTTTTCCAATAAGTGTAGTTGGTTCCATCAAAGAATGGAGCCCGAGTCATGGAATACCCTTCGGGTGCTTGTGAGGAAGAAGCCATAACTATGGATTTTAGGTTTGTAACGGGTTAAGGTATTACACAAACTTCCCTTTGATACCAAATGTTGGTCGGAGAGTGATGGAAAGAGGGGGGGTGAATTGCCTTTTAAAAAATAATTAACATCTTAAAAACAATTTAAAATGCAGCGGAAATAAAAAGGGGCAAGACACAATTTGATAACGGAGTTCGGCTTAAACCAAAGCCTACGTCTCCGCTCCCAACTCAACCGTTGAGAGATTTATACTTCAGCTTGCTTTTTAATGGTTGTAGAAAGATACCCACAAGCCGTTTTAAGGTAGGCTAGATCACCTTCGTACAGCTTTCTTTTTTATTATGGTTGTAGCAAGAAACCCAAAATTAAAGAGAGGAAGAAAAGGATGGTTTGTTTTAATACAAACCCAATGAAGAACTAAACAATTGAAATAAATAAATTATAACAAACTAGAGGAAGCCTTGAGCGCCAAGAGTGCGAGAGTAGTTGATGTAGAGGCATCCCAAGCTTCAAGGATGGAGATGGATCACAAGTAGCCTTAGAGATTTGTCGTTAGAGCTTCAAGGCATCAAAATATCATTCCAATGTATCGGAGTTGTTCCCGGCATCCATCCTCATCTATTTATAGGAGAAATATCACCAAATACTCCAATATGGCCGTTGGAGGGCTTTCGGAGCCGTTGGGGGTCAAAAGTACAAGTCCGGTCAAAGCCCAACGGCTAGTTTGACTGGGCTTACCGGCTGACCGGTGCTTGGCCACCGGCTGGGCAGTGCTCCAGACAGAAGGCAGAGCTTTCTGTCTGGGTCCTCCGGCAGGCCGGTGCTGGGACACCGGCTGGCCGGTGATTCAGACACCAGTTGGCCGGTGGCACCTGGCAGTGGGCAAGGCCTACTGTCTGGTTCCACCGGCTGGCCGGTGGTCAGGCACCGGCTGACCGGTGGAACCTGGCAGAGAGCATTGCTTCTGCCAGAGACCACCGGCTGGCCGGTGGTAATCCACCGGTTGGCCGGTGGACTCAGAGAGTCCTTTTCCAGTCTTCTTGGGCCAACTCTTTGGCAACCTTTTTCCTATCATCAAAAACTTCAAAACAAGTTAGAACACGATGAGAGTGATTGTGATCATTAAAATCCAAGAGAGAGGGGTACAACACATTCTATATTATCCCACATGTAATACAGCAGACCTAAATCATCATAAATATCATCGAAAATCAGTCTACCAATAATCTTCAAGTTATCATAGACATTGAATATAATATCACCATACTAGTGACAGAATTAGTTAATTACCTTTCTTTATCATCTAACAAAGTATACCATCATACAATTGTCAAAATTATTAACTTTTTTCCAAAATATATTGATCATGATATAAAATAATCATGTTGATATCAATAAAAAATCTAGTAGTATGCTCCACTCAAAGGGGATAACTAATGTCAATTTTCAAGATTCCACTCCATCAAATAGCCATGTTGGATAACTTATAAACAATATTATTTAATATGTATGTTCACATTATTGAGAAATAAAAACAGGAGTCCAAATCATACTTGTGTATGGCCCATTCATAATCGATTTGTATCGGATTCAAAAGATATCAATTGGAAAGATCATTTTCAAAGATGAAATAAACTACAAGTGATATTTTCACTATAAATGTATTTTGATTATTGAGGATCCAAAATGAAAAGGTAAATCCATTACAAAGGTGATGAAATCAGGGAATTGGTTTGAATAATGAAGCCATATATAATAATCAAATATAACAACACATTAACTGACAGATTAATGCCAATAAAACCTATAAGAGACTAATATTCAAACTCATTGAAAATGAGATAGTAAATTTAGAAACAACAGATTATAAAATTATTAGGACTCAAAGTCACTTCATCATCACCTCGTGAATAGTTCCTCAATAGAAAAAAAGAAATTTTTTTAACATTAATGTAAAAGAGTATGAATATTTATTGCAGTTAGAATAAAAATCGTACTCTTATCATGCATAGTATCATGAAATGAGAAAGATCCATTTGAATTGACAATATTAAATGACCTTAATTGGTTAACATGATCTCATAGAACAAAAATCATTATGTAATTATGTAATGATAGAGTGATTATGTGCTCACTTTAACTATATAAAGATAAATGATCCCATGGTTCAATGAAATGGATTAAATGTCATGTGATTTTTAAGCAATTTCATCTTGTAAATTGTCCATTTGAGTATCCATGAAATTGGGATTATGCCATCGGTGAATGTAGAAACATAAATAATTTTATAAGATCTAAAAATCAATATCACATGGGAAATCTTCCCTATACAATCTTATTTATATGAGACATCATAGAATACAAAGATTCCTTTGGGAGAAAATAAGAAGAATCCTTAAATAATTTGGCGGGATTTCACTTCCTTTGAAATGATTCCTTATTTATCCACATGGACATTATTCCTTGAGGGCAGAATTTTAATATTCTCACCAAATGAGTGGACTAAAATTGGAGTTAGTAAAGAAAAAAAAGTTCTTCATTAATGAAAATATGTAATTTAGAAAAATTATTACATTATTAGGGAATCACATAACTATTTATGTAGAATGAGTCCTATTCACATTATCTCTTAATCCCCAATTGGACATGTTAATGTATAATATAGGACATACCTAATGATGATATATTAAAAACTGACTGAGGATATCTATGACAGACCTATCTCATGATTTGTGGTCATTAGGTGATTCCCTAAGGGCATGCAGTCACCCATTATTGAAATATCAATGTGAAACCTATCCTATTTATGAACTCTTGTTAGCCTGAAATTTTGATATGATAAATTATTTCTATGATGGAAATCCATTTCATTATCTATTATTTTAAATAAACCCTCCCTTAATCATGGGATTTCATTTTGAGAAAATAATTCTATTATTCTCTTCCAAGAAGGGTTGAATATAGTTAGACTATATCATGAAATTTTTTTGTCATGAGATACATTTGGGAGACATCATTGGTGACATTTGATTTAGTCATGTGTGATGCACATGCCAATGAAAAATTCCATTGAGTATCTTCCATTAATTTGTGCTCAATTATGTGGTTCTCTCACTATGTGATGTGGTGTAGATATTTAAAATTTTTCACATAACCGCACTCCCCTAAGAGTCGAAACATAACACTGGATAATCAATAGAATCTTACTGTAGAAAAAGATAGATGATGAGAATTATGTTATTCTAAATCCCCATATGGGAATTCAATCAAATAATAATTGAATGGGAATAATTTTAATGAAAACTCAATAAATGATTGTGATAAAATTGTCAAAATTAATGATCATAGGATCAGCACTTGGTCACTTGATCCTATGATATATTATTTATCATGTGATCATATGATGACCTCTAGGTCAGGAAATCGTGTTGTGTTCTCCCCAAATTGAACATAGACATCAAAATCTCATGACCACCATGTATTATTATAATGGAATTAACCTTCCTTTACACGAATCCTATGACCTATTAGCCTTAAAATTATTGTGTGAACCCATTATACCACACACAGTATCAAGAACCTATGACCATTATGTGATCACCCAACTAATAGGAACTGAACCCTTCTCTAATGGATCTAATCATTTTGGCACTTTGTAAATTTTTCATAAACTCTAATGATATATTCCCCTTGGGATTATCCATCACCTAGAAAATAGTAAAGGAATATTATAAACTAATAGGTCATTAATTCCAATTTTATTCATGATATGGTGGGCTACTTCTTGTGGTTTGATCTCTATATCCAATATTTCACCATATCATGTTTTTTTCAATAAGTTCGTATTACCTGTAAAGGCCACAACATCATCATGAAACTACTGTAAAACCCCCCCACATTTATTTCAAAATTCTATTTCATTCCAATATCAATATCTCCATTATAAATATATCGGAATATCATTTAAGGAATTCGTAGTTTTTAGAACCCATACATAGTTAATGATATGATTATATGAAATTTTCTTAGTCATTTTTTATATATTGTCTCTAAAATAGAGCATGTATCTCACTAACATAATCATTAGAGAATTTCATATCTCTATCATAATAATATATAGTCATTATGGGTTTCCACCATTAATATTAATTGTAGATAAGTATCCCTTTCTAATAAAGGCTTATACTTTTAAGAAAACATCACCGGGAAGGACATATATTTATAAACCCCACATGATCTTCTATTGTTGAATATTTTTGATACAGATGAATATAAAATCCGAAATTCATTATCTATTAGTTTTTTTTCAATGCATATGATAGAACCATGTCAAATGAATACTCCCCCATATATCATATTAAAATATCACCATAAACATCCTTAGTGAAATATGTTAAACTACAAAATACTGTCCAATTAATAGATTTTAAATTGTATCACTCAAACTACATGGGATTCAACTCCTATGTCAATGGGTTACATTGGAATCCTTGTTGAGGTCAAAATACTACATCATTAACCTTCAATTGTTATAAAAATTTGTCCATAATCATCATGTTGTTATTTAAAAACATTCCTTGTCCATATATTATTCGATGAGTCCGGAAGTCTCATCCATAATATATGTATTCTCTATAAATCATCCTTTTTCAAGTATATATTCTGAAATAATATCATGTCCCCACTTAGTGTACTGCAATTGTTCCATGTCTTATCATATCAGATTCATTGGGAAATACTACTTTAGGAGACCATCTTCACCAATAGAAACTCATTTTGATACCAATTAGTCCTTGTTAGGATGTCTTCCATTCAAGTATTAAATATATATGTTCCCCCTTGCATAATTCCCACACTATTCATTTCTTGAAAGCATTATCCAAATTATCCATACCATATGACATTAAAATACAATGACTATTCATTATCACATGACCTTAAAATGTTAAAATATTTATATTATGTGGATCTAAACTACATGGGTTTTGATTTTGTTCAAAAGTATATCTAGAAATCACCTTCATGGACCTAATCCCAAAACAATAAACACCTAAAAAATTATTATGTTGTGATTAACTTGACCGAACTTTTCTATATTGATTCAAAATCATAGAAATACTATTCCATCATCTCTAATATTTAATATGAAAAAATATGGAAAACATGTGGTATATAAAAATTGTTGATTAACTAGATTTTATGCACAATATATTCCTATATATTAATTTATAAACACAACAATTATTAATCATAGCATTACTGGTCTTGCATTAAGATCATGGAATGATTCCATACCATGCCAAAAAAATAATAAGATAGCATTGTACTAGGAAATAATTCCCCCTATTAGATTGTGATGAGAACGAACACTTTTCCTCACGAATAATGTGAGTTTCTAAGGGTAATTATTGATAAAACATAATGAATACATACCATTTTAATGAATTAGCATAGGCATATATTGATGAGGGAACCATTAGGTGTTTCTAGTTACATGTTAAAACCCCACTAGAAATCATTTTATGCGAGGGGGAAAAACTTTTCATGAGGATTGTGTAGTCACACTCATCCCCTCACAACAAATATATCATTCTAGCCCAATATGGTATGGAATAAAAATTTATCATTTAATAAATCATGTATGAAATAAATTCACAATATTACAATATATATCAATGAAATAAATAGAATAGTGTATTATATTTAATCTATATAATCATCATTAATCCAATATTACAAGGAATTATCATTACGATCAACATAAAACAATCTCAACATTATCTTAAACTACAATTTAATGAGAAAATTCATATGTCAATGATATTTTATCTCATTGGAATTTCAATGAGATCAGTTCTCGAGGAATCACCATCCTCAACTGTAACCTAAGAATTTATTATTTTTTGATCTTATGATGTGATATAGAGTAGTTGTGTAACTATAAATTATAATTATATAAACATTCAATGAATAATTTAATAATTTTTTTATCAGATGTATTTTTTATAGTTTGAATGTATATATAAAAATGAAATTTATATTCTATAAAAATGTTTTCTTTTTATATCATAATTAATAACTACCCATAGAAATTTAAAATTTTTAAATAGATCAATATTCTATTATTTAATTATTTATAATTTCCACACTGTTTTTGTACAAATTCTTTTTATTGGTTTTTGAAAACATATTTCCATGAATAGGGAAAAATCAATTTTTTATAAAAGGGTTACCATTTTTACATTATTATTATATAAATATACATAGCATACTATAAGATCATTTTAATGATCAAATAATAATTTATGAAAAAAATTATTTATTTAAAATACATTTAAAAAAAATTAAACTATTGATTAAAATTAGAAAATAAAATTAATAATTATATTAACATATTGATATTTTCATTTAATTAATCATTATTTTGGAAATATTGGGTTTTAGATACATTTAAAAAAAATAAATTATATATTAAATAAAGCAATTTATTCTTCCAAAATCAATACCATTTATAATTTTATCCTATACATAATCTTAATTCATAAACATGTACTTTTCCTCAAAACTATTTAAAAACATTTTTTTTTCAATTTTAAAATTCACATTCCACAATTTTATAATTTTTATTCTGTAAAATGATTTTCAAATTATGTATTATAATGTTTAAAATATTTAAAATTGTAAAAATATTTGGTCAAAAAAATATGATACCATATGAAAAAAAAGTAAATGTTATTTATTATATAAATTATTGTGAAAATATAATTTTAATGGAAAATATTGAAATAATCAAAAAATAGTCCATTACATGTTTGAATAATAAATGGCTTGATCAATAGTCATATCCTCTGATTTACATTCTATTTTATTTTTTACATTCCTTTAAAAATGAAATTCTATTAACATTAACTCATGAAATTTTTTTAATATATTCTCCTCTTAAATTTTAAAATTATTACACTACCCCCACTAAATAATAAATATTCTCCAAGAATTTCATTCTAAAACTATAAATTTTAATTTTTATTCAAAATCATTACCAATTTTATATGAGATAAATCAACATTATTTATCTTAAATCCTATATTACCAATAATATTTATTAGAGAAAAATAATACTTCAATCATAGGAATTACATCCTTAATAAGTTATTATTAATCATTATCTTCAGAACCATTTTAATATACATTAACATAATGAAAAAATTTATAATTAACGTACCAATATGTAATTATATTAATTTAATGGCCCTTATTTAGTCATTTTATTCATTAAAAAAAATTGAACTATAACAGGTCATATATATGGATTTTGACCTCCATTAATTTTCATCATATTTTCATAGAAAAACAACTCATGGATGATAATAATAATTTATTTTATGAATAAATAGTTCATATAGATTATATTAATGATAATCAAATGAAATAGTCCTATTCACCTTAAATATCATTGATTTGTTGGAAGAATAAAATCATTGTCAAGCATACATACAGATTACAACCTCTATAAACAATATATCTAATTCTTCATAATAAAATAATATGTAATGTAATAAATGATTAATTATCAAAATTAATTTATATATATTACTTTATATAATTTAAAGACCTTTTAATCATTCTCTACCTTCCTTATATTCTCTTAAAAAATGTCATATGTCTTTATGTGCGGGTTACTGCCTCTATGAAAAGATGTATTTCATTATTTTAATCTCATAGTTTTATTATATTTTCAAATATATTTAAATGTAACTCAAGAAATTAATAAAATATAATTTATTTCATTACCATTATTGAATAATTTTATTTTAACAAAACATCCCCATATTCATAATATTATATTAATTATAGCATTTTCATGTTTAGGTCGGTTTCACTACCAACATAAAAATGATACTGGATTCTATCATGGTTGACTGCTGAGATATAATTATTGGTAATGTTGGATAATAATACTAAATAAATATTTCTTTCAATGCTATGGAATTATAATATTGTGTATTTTATAATGTATATTATCAAAAAACAATCATATAATTTTATCCTCCATTATGGAACATTTAAATTGTCCTTTCATACATGGTGACCATATTGTTAACCTATCGAACAGTATAAATTTTTCAATAATGTAATAACTAATGAAAATAAATCTATATAAATATTGATATTATTATTTAGTTATCAAAAACAGTTGATGATTTGTAGACAATATCATATGAAAATATATAAGTATTAAGATTTTTTTCAATAAAATTAATTTCATTTTCTAGGATCATTGGTAAATCAATAAAATTATTCGAGACCATGTATGTGGTTCCTATCACAAATTTACTTTCCTGAGGAGAACATATTATTTTTAGGATTAATTCCTATTATTTTTTTAACATATTCATGTAATTGTTGTTGTTTTAATATCCATATCATTTTCCTTATTTTAATGGACTTTTATTTAAGGGATACAATGGTTTTAATGGTCTATCCTAACATAATTTTCACCCATTGATCTATAAAATTTATTATCAAACTCTATTTCTAAATGTTTTATTGATATATCATAAAGAAATTTTTTATTATTATGACCTATATCATTTATGATGTTCTATAATTATTGTCACGACCCATCCCAGTGGGGCCCATGCCATGACTCCCCAAGCCCGCCTCCAATTGGCAAGGGGCTGGTGACTAGCAACGAGTAGGCATGCCACTAACTTGGGAAGCATTTCCTAAGTACATGTACACGCACACACATCTCCAAGCCCACAAATGCTGAACTTTAAAACACTATGGAACAAGAATACATGCACACAACTAAACCCAACCAACAGATCACGACGAAAAGTAGAGTACTGTAAAAGTAAACTGGGCCAGAATACAAGCCCACCAAAAACAAGAGTCTGAACAAAAAACTGCAAAGTCCAACCTATAATCACAATGGTACTGGGACTATTTCTCGTAGACATAGGAACACCTCGGCCTGTAGGAAACTCAGAAAGCTCGGTCCTGACCTGCTCTGCCCTGGCCTCTGTCAAAAGGCTGCTCATCTGCACAAGACACCAAACGGGCGGGCAAATCCCATGTAGGGGTGAGTATAACAATACTCAATAGAGGACCCCAAAAACAACCAATTAATACAATAAGTAAAGGTATAGTCATCTATGCATAGTATATGTTTACAGAACATATAAAACAAACCAGATATACTCAAAACCCAGGCCCGTGGTCTAGAGACAAGCCACACACCCACATACCCCGATAGGGATTCTGTTTGAAGCTTCCATGATGCACTCGTTCCAGGAGAACACACTCCACGAGTCTTATAGTTCTGATGATGTCCGTCCGAGGAGCGATGTTCATCAGGAACCATCACGAGATACATCTACACTCATTGTGGGAGACACACTCCTGAGTGGAACAGTTACGATAGATAGAAGCACTCATTATGGGAGAAACACTCCTGAGTGTGAAAGATCTCGATACACAGATGAGGATCACTTCCAGGGCCATGGCGGATACCAAGAATCATCTGTAATTCAACTTCTAGGTAGAGGATCAACTCCCAGTAATGTTGGTCATACCGATTCCTGACTCTACCTAGGGTCTGGAATGGATAGAGGTTCTCGATCCAGGCCTCTCGGATGGATGCCTGACTCTATCACAGAAAAGTCCTACTGGAGGGATCATAAACCTGTGTGAGGGAATGATGCATGTCCTTCAAGGGAAAATAAGAAGGGTCACTAACCCAAACAAAATATGTTCAAGGCACGGTGAACATAAGGACCAAGCCATTATCCAAAAAGTACACGGTGTGTAGAAATGACACACGCCGTGTTTTCCGAGCCTGGGTACTTCCCATGTACAACGGCCTGTGTCATGAGGCTGGTCATGTGAAAAAATTTATACACGGCGTGTAGTACGGAGTACACGCCATGTCTAGGTCATTGGGGATGGCTCCGTGTACTCTGGCCATGTTCCCGTACACGGTCACCAACCCATGTACTCCCACCAGTGTAATCTGCACACGCAGGTGACCTGCGCTGGTGACCTCGCCTGGCCGGGTGAGGGAGTACATGGTTGTGTACTCCATCCCAAGTCCATGTATCACCCGAAGTAAACGCCAAGCTTCAGGAAAGGTCTAACACACCGTGTGACCAGGGTCACATGCCATGTGATCCTTCTATGACCCTGAAACCCTAGTTGCGACCATCAGAACAACACGACATGTTCTTTGGAAGTACACGCCATGTATTATAGAAATTTCTAGAAAGACATACCTCCACCATCGTGCCCCCCATGGTGCTCCGATCATTGATCTGGTCGTCTGATTTCCACTAAACCTTTAGGTTTTGGTCATCCCGACACCACGAAGCTGTTTCCATCGTTTTCGGGCCTCCGATCGGCTCCGAAAACATTATTGATCTTCCCGCATGAAGAATGCTCAAAGAACGCCCTTCCCGATCTGGTCCGATTCGTCATCCGTCGTTGCCCCCACACCTCCACATGAACGATGCGATATCGAACCTTCGGTTTGGGATCGTTGCATCGTAGAACGGATGCGCAACGATCTTTTGTTCTTCGCCCTGCGAAGAACACGAAGAACGCGCAGGGAAAAAGGAGGAAGAGATCCAAATAAACAAAATGAGGAGTGAACCTCCGCCATTATTCGTCACGACATTGATCCGCTCCCGTTAATAGGGTTAAACGGAGCAGAGATAAACATGAATAAAAATCATGGATTAATTCCCCCAAAATCATCCCAGGAAAACCCTCCTGCAAGAACGTATGGATCCGCAGATCAACTTGTTGGTGGTTGATCCGCGTTCGTCGTTTAAATTCAAATACGGGGAAAAGAAAGTCAAAAAAACAACCCCTACCTTTTGAAAGGATCGATCGTTGAATAAGGCGTCGTGTTGTCGTTGTCGTCGTGATTCTTCAACGCCGGCTCAATGATCCTTGGTTTCGATCTGTTGACGTTCATCGTCGAGAATTGCTCCAACGCCTCGCGGATTCGGCAGAGGTTCTTCTCAAGCATTTCCAACGATTCAACAATTGGTTAACCCATTAAAATGGGAAACAAGTTGACATTTAATTATGTGACAACATTAATGACGTTGAATTGTCATTTCGAAGATATTATGACGCGTCGTTATTTTAGGAAACAGTTGCACCGTCGCCACGATGCAGTGGATGTTTCATTAAAAGAAAATAAAATAAACTGGTTAAATTTATTTATTTTATTTTTCTTAAAACTTCATAAAAATAACTTTTTCCCTCGACTCGCGTCGGTCGAGTTAAGCCACATTCATAGGTATATTCGTTGTCCCGGACGCAATGGTGCACTCATATTTTTAATCAGGTCATCCGTTTGAAAAATGCCATAACAGCGCACAATTGCCGACTCACATAACTAAAAAAGTTCAAACCACCATTCTGGGCTCACTGGTCCTCGGAATGATGAGCCGTCTTCGTTCCCAGTATCAAAATAATTCTATATAATATTTAAAAAAATAATAAATGAAAAAATATGAGACATTACTTTCTCCCCACATTGGGGCTTTACATCCCCGAAAAGCCAAAACAAAGGCTACTCAAGAATATGAGGGTACTGGGCATGGATCTGGGCCTCCCGCTCCCACGTGCTCTCCTGAAAATTCCCGTGCTGCCACCGGATGCACACTAAGGGAATCGATCGCCCACGAAGGATCCTCTCCTGCCGATCCTCGATCTCCACCGGGTACTCAGCAAAGGTCACTCCATCCACGATGTCTAGCTTGCCCCAGTCGTTGACGTGCGATGGGTCATGCGCATACCTCCTCAGCTGCGACACGTGGAAGACATCATGTACCCGATGCAACTGTGGCGGTAGATCCAGGCGGTACACCACCTCGCCAACTCTGCCCAGGATCTGGAAAGTTCTGATGATCCTTGGAGATAGCTTCCCGCCTCGGCCAAATCTCTGCAACCCACGTCGAGGTGAGACCCGAAGAAAAACGTGGTCTCCCTCCTCGAACTCCAGAGGCCTCCATCGTCTGTCTAAGACTTTTTCCAGCTATTTGCAGTCTTCATCCGCTCCCGGATGATCTGCACCTTCTCTATGGTAGTTCGCACTAACTCTGTACCCATGAGTGCTGACTCTCCGGGGTCAGTCTAGCAAAGCGGTGACCGGAAGGGTCTCCCATACAAATCCTCGAATAGTGCCATGCCAATGGTGGAGTGGTAGCTGTTATTGTTTGAAAACTCCACCAGTGGTAGGTGGTCCTCCCAGCTGCGACAAAATTCCATGATACAGGCCCGCAACATATCCTCTAGAACCTGAATGGTCTTCTCTGTCTGACCATCAGTATGGGGATGAAATGGTGTGGTCAAGCGTGGCTGAGTCCTAAAAGCCTCCTACAATCACTTCCAAAATCGGGACGTGAAGTGGGCGTCTTGGTCTGAGACTATAGTCGAGGGGACTCCATGAAGCCAAACTATCTCTTGTACGTAGAGGCGTACCAAGCTCTCTATAGAACTCTGCTCCCGGATAGCTAGGAAGTGGGAAGACTTGGTGAGTCGGTCAAAGACCACCCAGATGGAATCACGCCCCATGGATGTCCGTGGTAAGCCCATCACGAAGTCCATCGATATTTCATCCCACTTCCACTCTGGAACTTCCAGGGGTTAGTTAACCCTGCTGGAACCTGGTGCTCAGCCTTCACCTACTAGCATTAGAGGCATCGAGAAACGAACTATGCCACTGCCTTCATCATGCCTGACCACCCGAACTGTCATTGGAGATCCCGGTATATCTTTGTCACTCTGGGATGTACCGCCAAAGGGGATGTATGAAACTCCCTCATGTCCTCATCCTGGAACACCACTGGTACAACAGTCCATCCTCTTAAGAGAAGTACGTGCTCCCCACCTTGAGAAAAACCATCAAAATCATGTCATGTGGTTAACTGAGCACGTAAAGCCACACATTTGACATCCCCAAGTTATGCCTCCATAACATGCTGTAAGAGTGGAGTTGTGACAACCATCGACTATAGGTAATCTATGTCCTCACCATCCATGAAGGATAACTGTAACTGTAACACCCCAAGATTTTATGAAAAATATTCTTTTAATTTCATTAATGTCTTATTTTGTATGCTACACCAAGATTACCTTTCACTATACGCAACACCGTATTAGCTTGCAGTATACGAAACACTATTCTTGGATCGTGTTACACACCATTTTGATAATAGTTATTCTACTCAACATTGAGTATATATATATATATATATTCAATGTATAAATGAAATATGGTTGGATTATGTTATACGAAACAAAGAAGGATTCTTGTACATCACGCAACCCTGACATGGCTTGCATTACACGCAATAACGACCTTCCTCGATAGCGTGTGTTGTACGAAATACAGGGTTTTACTAAAAAATGATATATTATTATAATATTATTATGAACTAGCAGTTTTGAATAGTATTAACTAAATTTTGAAACTTATAACATTATTCTTCGTCTTACACATTTTCTAAAACATTGTATAAGAACAAAATAAATTTTTCGGGAAAAATATTTATTTTTCAAAAAATCCAGTTTTGCAGCCTTTTGATGGCGCACCCACTTTAAATATAATTTTTGATATGCTTATAAGATCAATTTGACAAAAAAAAATTCTTCTTTGGAATCATGAAATAAACATTTACTTTGGATAAATTTTTCATATTATTCTGCAAACTTTCATATTTTGATGAATAGTAAAAACAGGCTATATTTTAATTAAAAACAACATTTTTTATCGCAATAATTTATATGGTAAAATTATAATATTTAATGGTTTTAAAGTATAAATAGAATATATTTTTACCATTTAATATAATTTATGTCATTATCATTGATTCTACCTTGAATTCGTTGGATAAATCAATTCAATCTTTTGAAATGTTGTAAAGAACAACCCTTTATCTTTCGACAATGGGATTAATTTTAATTTAATTTCTGAAACTTTTGTGTATTAAATTTGGAAAAATGGATTCCATATTTGGAATCAGTGGATCCAAATTATGTTAATAAGCTACTTTTTATTTTTGGGAATTATGAATAGTAACTACGGTAAATTTTATTTACCATATTTAAAGGCTAATCGTGTAATTAAGGGTAAATATAATATTATAAAATTACCCTAGCACATGTCAAAATCCTATTGGATGACTAAACGTCGACCCATATCACCTATGTGTAGGATTAGATTCATTTAATGGACTTTTTTCCATGAAATAATTTAATTATTATTAAAACCAAAAAACGTGACAACATGTCACTTTCTTAAATCTTATAAGTATAATAATTTTAATTTACTGATAAACTTCATAAAACTTGGAAGATGAATATTATCCAGAAAGATAATACAATTATCTACATCATCAAAATTTATTTATAATTTTTAGGGATTAAATAGTTATCATTTATTATGGCACAAAGATGTTACAGTAATTTTCTTATTAATTAAATATTGACATAATTGATGTTATAAATTCCCAAATAAATGAAATTTAAGACTTTTTATGAATTAAGATTATTTTATAGGTCAATATTAGAAGTTATTATGGATTTAATTTACTTTTTTAGAACTAATCATTATGTTATGAGTTTCAAAAAAATCAATTACTAAATAGTGTCAAAATTGACATAAAATAGTTTTTAAAAAAAATATTATATTATTAATTGTTATTTTATTCCTAAAAATCTAAGGTTCGGCCAAATTACTTATAGAAGGTTATATATATTAATAATAAACAACTTGGGGTTCGTTTTGCTTCTTATAATAAGTTTATTAACATTATAGTATAAGAACCCAAGAAGACACGGTAAAAGTAAAATTATTTAACTTAATGTTAAATCTAAATGATATGGTTACAATAGGATCCTAAACTTGTATAAATTATATTGGATGAGAGGAGTTCGACCCATCCCCACCTTATCTTCTAAATAAATCAATTTGGATCTATTTAAAACCGAATTTGTCTTTATAATAAAATAATATTTTTAGTTATTCTAAAGGTGCCCCTCTCCTCCCTTATAAAAGGGCACCCCCTCCCTATCTTCCTCACAACACTTTGAGCCTTCAATCTCGGACAACCTCTGCCACATTCTTTTCTCCACTTCCCTAGAAACATCCTAGAGGTTCTGGTCTTCCTCAAAGACCAATTTTAGTGCCCTAAGAGGAGGTCTCAAAGAGGCGCTTCAAAGAAGAGGTAATTTCCGTTACCGATTCTTTCATCTTTATTTCTTCTTCCACTTCATCTTATTTAGTTGTTTCATTATGAAGTAATAACATCAGTATCACTCATATACTGATATATTATTATAAGTATGAAACAACCATATTTAACCATCTATCCAACCTACGGAAAAAGAAATCACCACGCGTGCGTACGTACGGAATACTGTCTCCACACCGTGGTGAAATATATTTTCCACCACCACCGTACTTGGATGGGTATAATGGTGTAAATAATGACTATTTATGACTATTATAAAGTGATATTGATTCTTAAATAGTATACATACACTCCAATACAATTCCACAGTCACAGGAATGGTATCATCACTCGTGCGTACGTACGGAATACCGTCTCCACGATGTGATGCGACTCGTTCTACATAATCTTCATTGCATACTGATTATATCAATAAATTGAATGAATGAATATGATATATATTACAATAATACCATTCTTGAAATGAGGTATCTATAACCTAAATGGAAGAATAAGAATTTATTCAACAAAACACGCATAAGAATAAAAAGTAATAAACACCCGGATAACAAGTAGTAATTAAATTTTACTAATAAGAAGCTAGGAATATGACCATATATGATATCATAACAATACATATGATTCTTGAATAAGTCAATAACATTATATAAATCATTATACAGGAGGTTCGGACACTTATGAAGCAAATCAGACCTAAGGTAAGGGAAATATCACAATCTCATTTTTATCCGAGATTGCTTATATGTTGGTATTTACTGGGGTGTATTTTATCATCCACATCCATGTTTCTTCAATATGTAATATTATTTACATCCACCTACAATTGTTTAAATCTAATTTTACCCTACGGTGAGTTTTTATTAATAGATATGAAAGGAATCTAATGTCGTTTTTCGTACGAGGTACTTTTTTGACATTTCCGACAAAAGTACGAGAAGAATGTTTTTTTAACTTATACGGCATGAATGGATTTTTAAAACATTATTTCCAAGAAGCTTACTTTAAAAGTTTTCAAGTTTATATTTAATAAACTTCTTTTAGTTTAGAATTTTATGACATGTTAAGAAAGGGAAAGTGTTTTTAAAGTAGAGAGGATATTTTCCTCATGAATGGAGTTCAAGTGTTTTATCAAAATTATTTTCCATATAAGATAATAAAGGGTTCTGTTTCTATCCCTATTATTACATTGATTTGATTATGTTGTGATGGATTTATTTTTATGAATTCCTTTATCTTATATGAATTGTTTTATGATGTCTCGATGTTTAAGATTCCAATTTTTATTTCATGGGTTATGTTATGATGTATGGTTTCTGATTTTGTGGCACGCATAAGAATGGTATCATTATGAGATGGGTGGGACATATATCTCCCTCCACTGCATTGGGTAAAGATTTTATATCTCATGAGATATACATGGCTGGAATGGAAGGTTATACCGGTTCAGTAAAACAGGACTGAAACGAGGAGTGAACTCGGTTCAGAAATGGACTTTGTCCACTAAGATAGTATTGGAAATGAGTCCTGACTAATAAGAAATGATTCTTTATGATTATGTGTGTATTGAAAAATCTTTCATGTTTTATGTTATGATTATAGGGATTTCATTTCACTACTATGATTTATCCCATGTCATGAAATTATGCTCTTTTTTGCAGGTTAAGATTTCAAAAATGTTATGTTCTTATGAATATGATGTGATTGATATTTCATTTTTTTTACCCTTACTGAGAATTTGAGCTCACCCTTTTATGTTTTATTTTCCCCAGGATATAAAGAAAGGTTTTAGGTAAAAAAAGGGAAGATCATTATGGGAGATGTTGATGATCTTTCACCACGATTAGAAGATTATATTCCAAGTTTCCAAAGACACTAAACTATTACGATACTTGTGTGTGTGTTTTTGTTATGTATTCTGAAAAAGTAATGTAATTTCCATGTACGTTAAGCCTCGGGTCTCTACAGTTGGTATCAGAGGAATGGTTTAGTCAACCTTTGGAAACTAGGATGCGAGAACTTTAGTGAGATCCCTAGAGATATTTCTAAGGTATGTCTAGGGATGTCTCTAAGGTTAGGTATAAGTTTAGGTTATAGTCCTATAATTTCTCTAACGATCTTAGAATTTAACATAAGATGTTAGATATTAAGGGTACTCCCCATTTTATTATGTTGTATTCCCTTGCATGATTTTTGCCTCTCACACTATTCTTTTTGGGTTTTAGACGTTGGCTGGAACCCGAAGGAACCGTGTTGATCAATGCAATGGACAATGCAATGATTGACCTCCTGAACAAACAAATGTTATGGGAGATGGAGTGAAAAATCTTATTGTTATACTTACACAAGCTATGAATCATTCTGGACTTCCAAATGAGCAGAGATGGGAACAATATTCTATTGAGTCCTTCATGAGGCAACATCCACCTTCTTTCAGTGGGTCTTCTGATCCACTTGTTGCTGGACAATGGATCATTACCACTGAAAAGATATTTTCAGTTCATCAATGTTCTTAACATGATAAATTCATCTTAGTAGTATATCGTTTGGATGGTGAAGCTGATCAATGGTAGAATCTTATCAATAATACGAGGCCAAGAGATGAAATTGAGTCCATGGAATGGGACAAGTTCAAGATATTATTTTTCAATAAGTACTTCCTTAGTATTCTTCAAACAAAGATGGAGAAAGAGTTTCTTGAACTAAAGAAAAAGGATGATGAATCTGTTGGTATATATGAAGATAATTTTACAAGGATTGCAAGGTATGCATCTAGCATTATCATCCAACCTGAATGTAAAGTTGATCGATTATTCAGTGGCTTAAAACCAAGTCTTCGAAGGGAATTAGCTATAAGAGACTTCAGTAGCTATGCAGAAATTTTGCGTTGTGATATCAAGGTAGAAATGGAAGTTGGTGTTACTTATCCATCTCATAGTTTTGAAAAGAAACGAAAGATGGAGTTCAAGGAGAAATCTCAGAATAATGGTGAAAAGAAGATGAATGTTTCCTTATGCTCAAAGTGTGGAAAGAAGCATGGTGGAGGTTGTCTTAAAGGGACAAGTAAATGTTTCAAATGTGGAAAGGAAGGTCAGCGGGCATTTGAATGCCACAATGATGGGAAGAATATGCATAATGATGAAAACAAAGGAAGGGATACACAGAATGAACCTACTGCACTTCAATGCTTCAAGTGCAAGGAAATGGGGCATTATGATAATAAATGCCCTAATCCAAGGGTTAGTGATGATCAACATGAGCAACCACTTAAGGAAAAGGACAAAGGGAAGTCACATGCGATCCTTATTGGCGATGTTGAATATGACAACGATGTGGTGGAATGATTAAGTGTTTATGTAATGGGATTCCAAAATAATGTTGTATATATTATCGTGGAATATTGGAATATTTATGCATTAGTCTATTGTGGTTTTCAATAATTTTATCATACCAGTAACCATGAAAAGTGATTGAGACATTTTTGGTAAACAGATGATATGCGTATAATTAATGGATAAGAAGATAATGAGATGTTTGATTGTATTCATGAGCTCATGATTAATATAAGGACTAAGTGATATCATGGATTGAGTATATATAATATTGGGGATTTTGGTATGTGGAAAGTGTTAACTTTTAACTGCATTCATATTTTCACTAAGGTTCAATGGGTATTCATTATTCAATAGAATATATGATTAAGGTATTCAACAAGATATATCTTATGATATATGGGGGATAAGTGATTGAATTCATGTGATTGTTATGTGAAATTTCAATAATCATTTTCTTTATACTCTGAGCATGGACCGAAGTATTTTAGATAAGCCTAAAGATTAGAATGGATTATGTTGGACATAAGTTAGTAGTGTTTATGGATAAAACTGTTTTTGATATTATGGATGGGATGTTATAGTAATTTAGTTTTAGAAAAAGGACAACCTGCAGGACGGGCGACAGCCCATCGCGTCGGACAAGGCTGTGGGAATCGAACCCACAACCGAAGTGCGACTGGCCTTTATCACCTACCACTGGCCTACAAGAAGTCCATGTTTAGTAGAAACTAGTTTTATTATATTAAGCAGTATGATATATGAAGTATAAGTCCATTTTAGGAACCATATATGATTAATATCACTGTAGATGGACTTATGTATTTTTTTATAACATTTCTAACCTTTTGTTTGAGACAGATGGAATGACCCCACATTCTATCACATGATCTTCTAACACATCACGAATGACAATTTAAACTTCATTTCTTTAAGATATGAAGTGGAAATTGTCCAAAGAATGAATAACGGTGAGACTATACCAAAATCACCAAAGTATTTCTTCTAATTCCAATTTCATCAACTTTAGGGAAATGGTCTTGAAAACCAAAAATGTTGTCCTAGATCCCTTATATCCGATGAATCAGATGGTACCTTAGATCATCACAAATCAATAGATTTGTGAGTGTTGGCTTTTTCATAGCCATGTTCTCTACCACTCTCCATCAGAACATGATGGTTAGATTTTTCTTCCATATCCCTATTTTCACCTATGTTCTCCTATGTGGAAACCCAATGATGAGTTAATTTGGGTAACCATTACATTTCATACATTAGTTTTTTTAATCCATGTTTTGGTATTCCATTTTACGATGTGGGTTTCTATTAAACAAACTTTCGAGTAGTAAACCATTTATAACCCCGACGAATTTCGAGGGCGAAATTCTTTTTAAAGGGGGTAGAATGTAACACCCCGAGATTTTATGAAAAATATTCTTTTAATTTCATTAATGTCTTGTGATTTATGCTACACCAAGATTACCTTGCTCTAAACGCAACACCGTATTAGATTGTATTATACGCAACACTATTTTTGGATCGTGTTACACACAATTTTGATAATAGTTATTCTACGCAAAATTGAGTATATAAATATATATATATTCAATGTATAAATGAAATATGGTTGGAATATGTTATACGAAACAACGAAGGATTCTTTCACAGCACGTATCCCTGACTTGGCTTGCATTACACACAATCGCGACCTTCCTCGACAGCGTGTGTAGTACACAATACCGAGTTTTACTAAACTACGATATATTATTATAAAATATTATGAACTATACATTATGAATAGTATTAACTAAATTTTTAATCTTATAACATTATTATTCTTCTTACACATTTTCTAAAACATTGTATAAGAACAAAATAAATTTTTCGGGTAAAATAAGTATTTTTCAAAAAATGAAGTTCTGCCGCCTTTTGATGGCGCACCCAATTTAAATCTAGTTTTTGTCATGTTTATAAGTTCAATTTGACAAAATAAAATTCTTCTTTGGAATCATGAAATAAAAATTTACTTTGGATAAATTTTTCATATTTTTCAGGTAACTTTCATATTTTGATGGATAGTTAAAACACGCTATATTTTAATTAAAAACATCTTTTTTCATCGTAATACTTTATATGGTTAAATTATAATATTGAATGGTTTTAAAGTATAAATAGAATATTTTATTACCATTTAATATAATGTATGTCATTAGCATTGATTCTACCTTGAATTCGTATGATAAATCAATTCAATCTTTTGCAATGTTTTAAAGAAAAACCCCTTTTATTTCGACCACGGGATTAATTTTCATTTAATTTCTTCAATTTTTTTGTATTGAATTTGGAAAAATTGATTCCATATTTGGAATCAGTGGATCCAAATTATGTTAATAAGCTAGTTTTTATTTTTGGGAATTATGAATAGTAACTACGGTAAATTTTATTTACCATAATTAAAGGTAAATCAGGTAATTAGGGGTTAATATAATATTATAAAATTACCCTATCACATGTAAAAATCCTATTGTATGACTAAAAGTATACCAATATAACCTAAGGGTATTATTAGATTCATTTAATAGATTTTTGTCCTTGAAAATAATTTAATTATTATTAAAACCAAAGAATGTGACAACATGTCACTTTCTTAAATCTTATCAGTATAATAATTTTAATTTAGTGATAAACTTCATGAAACATCAAAAATCAATAGTCTCCAGAAATATAATACAATTATATACATCATAGGAATTTATTTAGAATTTTTAGAGATTACATAATTATCATTTATTATGACACAAAGATGATGTTGTAATTGTCTTATTAATGAAATATTGACATAATTGATGTTATAAATACCCAAATAAATGTAATTTAAGACTTTTTATGAATTAATATAATTTTATAGGTTAATATGACATGTTAGTATTGATTTAATTAACTTTTTAGAACTAATCATTCTGTTATGATTTTCACAAAAATCAATTATTAAATAGTGTCAAAATTGACAGAAAATAGTTTTTAAAACATATATTATATTATTAATTGTTATTTTATTCCCAAAAATATAAGTATCTGCCAAATGACTTAGATAAGATTATATATATCAATAATAAACAACTTGGGGTTCGTTTGGCTTCTTATAGTATGTTTATAAACCTTATAGTATAAGAACACAAGAAGACACGGTAAAAGTAAAATTATTTAACTTAATGTAAAATCTTAATTATAAGGTTAAAATAGGAACCTAAACTTGTCTAAATTATATTGGATGAATGGATTTAGACCCATCCCCACCTTAGTTTCGAAATAAATCATTTTGGAGCTATTTAAAACCGAATTTGGCTTTATAATAAAATAATAGTTTTAGTTATTCCAACGGCGCCCCTCTCCTCCCTTATAAAAGGGAACCCCCTCCCTCTCTTCCTCCCAACACATTGTGCCTTCAAGCTCGGCCAAACACTACCAAATTCTCTTCTCCACTTCCCTATATACATACTAGAGGTTATGGGCTTCCTCAAAAACCAATTTTAGTGCCGTAAGAGGAGGTCTCAAAGAGGCGCTTCAAAGAAGAGGTAATTTTCGTTACCGATTCTTTCATCCTTATTTCTTCTTCCACTTCTTCTTATTTAGTTGTTTAATTATGAAGTAATAGCATAAGTATCACTCATATAATGATATGTTATTATAAGTATGAAACAAACCTATTTCACCATCTATCCATCCTACGGAAAAAGAAATCACCGCACGTGCGTACGTAAGGAATACCTTTTCCACACCGTGGGGTAATATATTTTCCACCACCACCTTACTTTGATGGGTATAATGGTGTATATAATGACTATATATAACTATTATAAAGTTATATTGATTATGAAATAGTATACATACACTCCAATACAATTCCACGATCATAGGAACGATGTCATCACTCGTGTGTACGTACGGAATACCGTCTCCACGATGTGATGCGACTCGTTCTACATGATCTTCATTGAATAATGGTTATATAACTGAATTGAATAAATTAATATGATATATATTACACTAATACCATTCTGGAAATGAGGTATCTATAACCTAAATGGAAGAATAATAATTTATTCGACAAAACACGCATAAGAACAAAAAGTAATAAACACCCGAATAATAAGTAGTAATGAAATATTACTAATAAGAAGCTAATAATATGACCATATATGATATCATAACAATAGTTATGACTATGGAATAAGTCAATAACATTATTTAAATCATTATACAAAATGTTCGGACACTTACGAAGAAAATCAGACCTAAGGTAAGGGAAATATCACAATCTCATTTTTATCTGAGATTGCATATACGTTGGTATTTACTGAGGTGTATTTTATCATCCACATCCATGTATCCTAAATATGTAATATTATTTCCATCCACCTACAGTTTTTTAATTCCAATTTTACCATTCGGTGAGTTTTTAGTAAATGATATGAAAGGAATCTTTTGTCATTTTTCGTACGAGGTACTTTTTTGACTTCTCCGACAAAAGTACGAGAAGAATTTTTTTTAACTTATACGGCATGAATGGATTTTTAAAACATTATTTCCCAGAATCTTCATTTAAAATTTTTGAAGATTATTTTTAATAAACGTCTTTTAGTTTAGAATTTTATGACATGTTAAGAAAGGAAAAGTGTTTTTGAATTAGAAAGGATATTTTCCTCAAGAATGGAGTTCAAGTGTTTTATCAAAATTATTTTCCATCTAAGATAATAAAGTGTTCTGTTTCTATCCCTATTATTACATTGATTTGATTATGTTTTGAGGGAATTTTTTTTATGAATTCCTTTATCTTATATGAATTGTTTTATGATGTCACGCTATTTAAGATTCACATTTTTATTTCATGGGTTATGATATGATGTATGTTTTATGATTTTGTGGCACACATAAGAATTGTATCATTATGAGATGGGTGGGATCTATATCTCCCTCCAATGCATTGTGTAAATATTTTATATCTCATGATATAGACATGGCTGGAACGGTAGTTCATACCAGTTCAGTAAAATAGGACTAAAACGAGGAGTGAACTCGGTTCAGAAATAGACTTTGTCCACTAAGATAGTATTGGAAATGAGTCATGACTAATAAGAAATGAATCTCTATGATTATGTGTGTATGCCACAAAGTTTCATGTTTTATGTTATGATTATTTTTATTTCATTTCACTACTATGATTTATCACATGTTATGAAACTATGCCTTTTTTTGCAGGTTATGATTTCCAAAATGTTATGTTCTTATGAATATGATGTGATTGATATTTCTTTTGTTTACCCTTACTGAGAATTTGAGCTCACCCTTTTATGTTTTCTTTTCCCCATGATATAAAGAAAGGTTTTAGTTAAAAAAAGGGAAGATCTTTATGGGAGTTGTTGAAGATCTTTCACCATGATTGGAAGATTATATTCCGAGTTTCCAAATACACTAAACTATTGCGATCCTTGTGTGTGTGTTTTTGTTATGTATTCCGCAAAGGTAATGTTATGTCCATGTACGATAAGCCTTGGGTATCTACAGTAACGCAGCTAATTTTTGTGTCGCTTCACTCATATATTGTGAGCTCGACCTTCTGCTAAGAGCGTCCGCCACCTTGTTCCCCATCCCAGGAGTATAGATGATCTCGAAATCATAGTCCTGGAGGATCTCTAGCCAACGTCTCTGTAGCACCTGAGATTTTTATGAGTAATATTTTGTTTTTATGTTATATATATATCATCAAAGGAATATTTCACTACACAATAGCTTGACTTACTTTACACGCAATCACGACCTTCCTCGATAGCTTGCGTTGTACGCAATACCGAGTTTCACTAAACAACGATACGCTATTAAAATATTATTAAAACTAGCTGTTATGAATAGTAATAACCACTTTTTGAAATTTTATAAATTTTATCTTTCAAAATGGACCTCATTTTTGGATTCGGAATACCGAAATTAGCCTAGGGTGAAATTTTGGTATTTTTCTGAAAACTTACAATTTTTGATGAATAGTGAAACCACGAAGTGGTAGGTTAAAAACTGAATTTTGCATAAAACATAATTTTACCGCTTCTGTGAATGGAATTTCGAAAATCTGACAGACACGGTTGATATCAGTAAGTAAAATGTGGTTCAATGAGATAAAAATATTTTTTTGGTGAATAGTAACTTTTTACTTTTTTTACCGCGGTTAATAGTAAATAGGGTAACTAAGGGTAAATATGATATTACTATTACCCTAACACATGTACTAATTCTATTGGATAAGTGTAATTAGAAAAAAAACAAACTAGTGAATATAATATGACCATTTAGGTCCACTTGGATTAGGTTATGACATTTAATATTATTTTATTTAATGAATAGTTAAAATAGTTAAAATCAATGTTTAGTAACTAAAACATTTTTAATATGGGGTTATACATAAGATAAATTCGACTATAAATATTCATTAGAAAGATACAAAGCTTTCCTACATAATTATATTTTATTTATAATTATTAGACTTTAAATTAATTAATTTATTTATGACACAACCATGATGCAGTAATTACCCTTTTAAAGAAATGTTAACATAATTGATGTTATAAATGCTCAGATAAATGTAATTTGAGACTTTTTATGAATTACACTAATTTTATAGGTTACTATGATATATTAGTGTTGATTTAATCAACTTGGTTCGAACATAAAATTCTGTTATGACTTTCACAAAAATCATATATCAAATAGTGTCAAAATTGACACAAAATATTTTTTAAATCAAATATTATATTATTAATTGTAATTTTATTCCTAAAAATATAAGGTTAGACAAAATGACTTAGATAAGGATATATATATTAATAATAAACAACTTGGGGTTCGTTTGGAATGTTATAGTAAGTGTATTAACCATATTGTGTAAGAAAACAAAAAGTCACGGTAAAAGTTAAATTATTTAACTTAGAGTTAAATCTAATTGATAAGGTTAAAATAATAACCTAAACTTATCTAAATCCTATTGGTTGATAGTATTTCGACCCATACCCACATTACCTTCTAAATAAGACCCTTTGGAACCATTATAAACCGATTTTGACTTTAATATAAAATAATATTTTGATATATTCCTAAGGTGCCCCTCTCCTCCCTTATAAAAGGGAACCTCCTCCCCCTCCTCCTCACACCAGTTTGAGCACTCATGCTCGACCGAACCCTGCCAAAATACCTTCTCCACTTCCCTAGAATAATCCTTGAGGTCCGGGTCTTCTTCAAAGACCCTCTTAGTTCCCTAAGTGGGGGATTCAAAGAGGTGTTTCAAAGAAGAGGTAATATCCATTACTGATCTTTTCAATTTCTTTCTTCTTCAACTTCTTATTCTTTAGTTCTTTCATGATAAAGTAGTAAAATCAGTATTACTTAAATACTGATATGTTATTATAAATATGAAAAAAACCTAATTCACCTTCTATCCATCCTACGGAAAAAATGAAATCACCGTGCGTGCGTACGTACGGAATACCGTCTCCACGCCGTGGTGTAATCTATTGTCTACCATCACCTTACAAGGATGGGTATAATGGTGTAATGAGTAACTATATATGATTATTATAAAGTGATATTGATAGTGAAATAGTATAAATACACTTAAATACAATTCCACGATCATGGGAACAATATCATCGTTCGTGCGTACGTACGGAATACCGTCTCCACGATGTGATGTGACTCGTTCAACATGATCATCATTACATAGTAATTATATAAATGAATTGAATGAATAAATTTGATATATGTTACACTAATACCATTCTGGATATAAGGCATCTATAACCTTAAAAGAAGAATAAGAATTTATTCGGCAAAACACACATAAGAACGGAAGGCAATAAAGACCCGAGTAACAATTAACAATGAAATAATACTAATAAGAACCTAATAATATGACCATATATGATATCATATAAATATGAATGATTCTATAATAAGTCAATAACATTATTTAAACCATTATACAGGAGCTTCGGACATGTACAAAGCAAATCGGACCTAAGGTAAGGGAAATATCACAATCTCATTTTTATCCGAGATTGTTTATAATTTAGTATTTACTGGGGTGTATTTTATCATCCACATCCATGATTCCTAAATATATAATAATATTTCCATTCTCCTGAAATTTGTTAAATCCTATTTTACCCTTCGGTGAGTTTTTAGTAAAAGATATGAAAGGAATCTTTTGTCATTTTTCGTACGAGGTACTTTTTTAACTTTTTCGACAAAAGTATGCGAAAAATGTTTTTTTAACTTATACCGAAAGATTGGATTTTTAAAACATTATTTCCAAGAGTCTTCCTTTATAAGTTTTCATGTTTATTTTTAATAAACTTCTTTTATTTTATAATTGTATGACATGTTAAGAAAATAAAATTGTTTTTGAAGTAGAAATGATATTTTCCTCAAGAATGGAGTTCAAATGTTTTATCAAAATTATTTTCCATCTATGATAATATAGGGTTATGATTTTATCCCTATTATTACATTGATTTGATTATGTTTTGAGAGAATTATTTTTATGAATTCATTTACCTTATATGATTTGTTTTATGATGTCATGATGTTTCATGAATCCCATTTTTATTACATGGGTTATGCAATGATGTATGATTTACGATTTTGTGGCACACATAAGAATGGTATCATTATGAGATGGGTGGAACCTATATCTCCCTCCAATGCATTGGGTAATGATTTATATCTCATGAGATAGAGATGGCTGGAACGGAAGGTTGTTTCGGTTCAGTGATACAGGACTGAAACGAGGAGTGAACTCGGTTCAGAAATGGACTTTTTCCGCTAAGATAGTCTTGGCAATGAGTCATGACTAACAAGAAATGATTTTACATGATTATGTGTGCATGACACAAAGTTTCAAGTTTTATTTTATGATTATGGGGATCTCATTTTCCCTTCTATGATATATTCCATGTTAAGATATTCTGATCTCTTTTGCAGGTTATGATTTTCAAAAAGATTTGATTTGATTTTTATTTCCATTATTTGCCCTTACTGAGCATTTGAGCTCACCCTTTTTTGTATGTTTTCTTTTCCCCAGGTCAGGAAGATGGATATTAAGTAGAATATGCTAAAAGGGACCCTAGATATGATTAAATAAATGGGAGACACTATAGAAGATTTATAAACCAGTTGTTTATGTTTCCCAGTTTCTAAAGACATTATACCTATACGGTCCTTTGTGGTTTTGTCGTATGCTGTAATAAGTGTGCTTCAGTTTTGAAGTATTAACAATGTATGGGTCATTATAGTTGGTATCAGAGGAAAGGTATAGTCATCCTTTGGAAATTAGGATGTGAAAGCCTTAGTAAGAACCCTAAGGATAAGTCTAAGTATAGATCACAATCTTAGTGTTTTAGAAATGGCCATGAATAACCTAGGATAAGACCTTAATCGTGAAACTTTTATTCTTGAATTATGTGGTTTTCCTATTATAATTAGTGTTGCTCACACTATTTTTCTTGGCTTTAGTCAATGGCTGGAACCCAAAGGAACCGTGTTAATGCGGAATGCGATGAGAAATGCAATGATTGTCCCCCTGAGCAACCAAACGATATGGGAGCTGGAATGAAAAATCTTGTAGCCATGCTGACACAACATTATCAAGCTATGAATCATGCAGGACATCCAAACAAGCAAATTAAGGAGCAACATTCTGTTGAATCCTTCATGAGGCAGCGTCCACCTTCTTTCAGCGGGTCTACTGATCCATTAGTTGCTGAACAATGGATTAGTACTACTAAAAAGATATTTTCAGTTCTTCAATGTTCTGAACATGATAAAGTCATCGTAGCAGTGTATCGTTTGGAAGGAGATGCTGATCAATGGTGGAATCTTATTAAGAATATGAGGCAAAGGGATGAAATTGAGTCCATGGAATGGGACGAGTTCAAAAACATATTTATCAATACGTACTTCCCTCATATTCTCCGAACAAATATGGAGAAAGAGTTTCTTGAACTGAAGCAAAGGGATGATGAATCTGTTGGTACCTATGAAGCAAATTTTACAAGACTTGCAAGGTACGCTTCTGGTATTATTGTCCAACCTGAGAGTAAGAGCGATCGATTCTTTAGTGGCTTAAAACCCAGTCTTCGAAGGGCGTTAGCCATAAGAGACTTCAATATCTACGAGGAAATCATTCGATGTGCTCTCAAAGTCGAGATAGAGATTGGAGTAACCCATCAGTCATATGGGTTTGATAAGAAGAGAAAATGGAATTCAAAGGAAAATCTAAAGAGCACACTGAAAAGAAGATGAGCTTTCCCTTATGCTCAATGTGTTGAAAGAAACATGGAGGGAGTTGTCTTAAAGGGACAAGTAAATGTTTTAAATGTGGAAAGGAAGGTCATCGGGCATTTGAATGCCACGATAATGGGAAGAAGATGTCTAATGATGCAAACAAAGGAAGGGATACACAGAATGAACCTACTACACTTCAATGTTTCAAGTGCAAGGAGATGGGGCATTATGCCAATAAATGCCCAAATCCAAGGGTTGATGATGATGGTCGATGTCAACAAACTCTTAAGGCTAAAGGCAAAGGAATGTCCCATGCAATTTCTATCAACGATGTGGAGTACGATAACGAATTGGTGAAAGGTACACTTACCATCCACTCTAATGTAGAAAATGATTTATTTGATTCTGTATCCACCCACTCTTTTATTTCTGAATAATTTTCTAAGGGTATCACCGTATTACCTCAACAATTAGATGTTGAGTTAGCTGTGACAACACCTAATGGCACATCAATCGCATCAAAAGATTATAATTCGTCTATGATCGAAGTTTGTGGGAAAGTGCTTCCTGTAAATCTTAGGATCCTTCCTTTAGTGGAATTCAATGTGATTTTTGGCATGGATTGGCTTTCTTTATAAGGAGCTCATATCAATTTCCAAAGAAGGGAAGTCACATTTCATACTCCAGATCAATCTATGATCATCTATCAATGCAAGGATGAACATAACCTTCCAGTGGAAATTTCTTCCATTTTATGGGTATTGATTCCACTAAATGAAGGTTATTTATCTCAAATGGTTGGGGAGAAACTTGAGATTAAGAATATTCCCATCGTACAGGAGTTTGATGATGTCTTTCCGGAGGAATTTCCGGGTCTTCCACCAAATCGTGAAGTTGAGTTTTTAATAGAACTCGTACCGGGTGATTTGCCTATTTCAAAGACACCTTATAGAATGGCCCCAATTGAGTTGCAGGAATTGAAGAAGCAACGCCAAGAGAATCTTGATAAGGGATTCATATGCCCTAGTGCGTCACCTTGGGCAGCACCTGTTCTATTTGTTAAGAAGAAAGATGGATCAATGAGACTCTGCATTGATTATAGAGAACTTAACAAGATCACTATCAAGAAAAAATATCATCTCCCATGCATTGATGACTTATATGACCAACTACGTGGAGCTCAATACTTTTCCAAGATTGATCATCATTCAGGGTATCATAAATTAAGGGTGAAAAGGAAGGATATACCAAAGACGGCTTTCCGTACAAGGTATGGACACTATGAATTTATAGTGATGCCATTTGGTCTTACTAATACCCCTGCTATCTTCATGGATCTAATAAATAGAGTCTTTAGAGACTATCTTGATCAATTTGTGGTAGTCCTTATAGACGATATTCTTGTCTATTCAAAGAGCAAGGAAGATCATGAAGATCACTTGAGAATTATATTGAAGACCCTCAGAAAGGAGAAGCTTTATGCCAAATTTACCAAGTGTGAATTTTGGCTTCAAAAAGTTTCATTTTTTGGTCACATAATCTCAAAAGAGGGGATATCTGTGGATCCAGCAAAAATAGAGGTTATCGAAAGATGGTCGACACCAACAACAGTAACTGTGATCCAAAGTTTTCTTGGTTTGGATGGATATTATCGACGTTTTGTAAAAGATTTTTCACGATTATCTAACCCACTCATCAAGTTGACTCGGAAAGGAGTTAAGTTTGTTTGGACAGGGGAATGTGAAGAGAATTTCAAGGAGTTGAAAAGAAGGTTATCTAGTGCACCTGTGCTCACACTACCTTATAGTGGAGAAAGGTTTGTGATCTACAGTGATGCATCCAAGAAGGGATTGGGGTGTGTTCTTATGCAAAATGATATGGTGATAGCTTATGCCTCATGAAAGTTGAAAATACATGAGTAAATTACCCAACTCATGAATTGGAGTTAGCTGCAGAAATCTTTGCATTAAAGATTTGGAGGCATTACCTTTATGGTGAAAGGTGTGATAATTATACTGATCATAAAAGTTTAAATTATACTTTCACACAAAAGGAGCTGAATATGCGTCAAAGAAGATGGTTGGAGCTGATTAAGTATTATGACTTCTCAGTCCATTACCACCCTGGGAAAGCAAACAAGGTGGAAGATGCATTAAGTCGACAAGACCATGCTAGTTATTCCATTATGAGGATCACAAAAGATCCAATATTTATGGATTTACAAAGGATGGATCTTGGAATTATAATGGAAGGGGAAAAATCTTATCTTTCTCAAATGAATGTTCAACCATCTATACATGTGAAGATTAAAGAGGCACAGAACGAAGATGTCGAGTTACAAAAGAAGGTGAGAAATGTTCCAGAGTTCAACCTTGATTGTGATGGGATAATAAAGTTCAGGAATCGGGTTTTTGTTCCTCCCATCCCCGACTTAAAGAAGGAGCTGCTGGATGACGCTCATAGTTCATCATTCTCTATTCATCCTGGAAGAACGAAGATATATAGGGACCTGAAAGAGTACTTCTAGTGGGATGGAATGAAAAGATATGTTGCTGAATATGTCTCTCGATGCATGGTTTGTCAACAAGTTAAAGCTGAGAGACAAATGTCTAAGGGGATGTTACAACCGTTACCCATACCCGAATGGAAATGGGAAAACATCACTATGGACTTTGTCACAGGACTTCCTAAAACATCCAAAGGAAATAATGCTATCTGGGTCATAGTTGATTGTCTTACAAAGTCTGCACACTTCATTGCTATTAGAGAGGATTTCTCTCTAGATCAGCTTTCCAGGATATATGTAAAGGAATTGGTAAGATTGCATGGAGTACCACTTTCTATTATATCTGATCGGGATCCGAGATTTACCTCGAAGTTCTGGCGAAGTCTTCAGCATACTATGGATACAGAGTTGAGTTTCAGCACTACTTATCATCCTCATACAGACGGTCAGTCTGAGAGAAAAATTCAAACTCTAGAAGATATGTTGAGAGCCTGCTCTATGGATTTCAAAGGAGGTTGGGATCAACACCTACATTTGGTGGAATTTTCTTATAATAATAGCTTTCACTCCAGTATTCAGATGGCTCCTTATGAAGCTCTCTATGGAAAAAAATGCAGGACTCCAACTTTCTTGGATGAAGTTGGGGAAAGAAATCTATTAGGACCTGATCTCGTTGATGAAATGGCAGAAAAGGTCAGATCTATTCAACAACACATAAGAGCAGCTCGGAGTCGACAGAAAAGTTATGCCGACAACCGAAGAAAAGACCTAGAGTTTGAAGTGGGTGATAAAGTGTTCTTACGAATATCTCCCTGGAAGAGGGTTATGAGATTTGGAAAGAAGGGGAAGTTGAGCCCCAGATATATCGGTCCTTTCAAAATACTGGATCGTGTTGGGAAGGTAGCTTACCGATTGGTGCTTCCACCGAATCTCTCTCAAGGTCACGATGTGTTCCATGTATCTCTCCTGAGAAAGTACATACCTGATCCTTCACATGTACTTAGCTCAGAAGTTGTACCGCTGGAGCAAGATCTTTCTTATGAAGAACAACCGATAGAGATTCTGGATCGTAGTGAAAAAGTCATACGAAACAAGACCACTCGATTGGTGAAAGTTTTATGGAGGAACCTCCAACTTGAATAAGCTACATGGGAGCTTGAGGATATGATGAGGGAGAAGTATCCTCATCTGTTTGTTACAAAGTGACGAATTTCGAGGGCGAAATTCTTTTTAAGGGGGGTAGAATGTAACACCCGAGATTTTTATGAGTAATATTTTGTTTTTATGTTATATATATCATCAAAGTAATCTTTCACTACACACTAGCTTGACTTACTTTATACGCAATCGCGACCTTCCTCGATAGTTTGCGTTGTACGCAATACCGAGTTTCACTAAACAACGATATGCTATTAAAATAATATTAAAACTAGCCGTTAAGAATAGTAATAACCACTTTTTGAAATTTTATAAATTTTATCTTTCAAAATGGAACTCATTTTTGGATTCGGAATACCGAAATTAGCCTAGGGTGAAATTTTGGTATTTTTCTGAAAACATTCAATTTTTGATTAATAGTGAAACCACTAAGTGGTAGGTTAAAAACTGAATTTTGCATAAAACATAATTTTACCACTTCTATGAATGGAATTTCAAAAATCCTACAGACACGGTTGATATCAGTAAGTAAAATGTGGTTCAATGAGATAAAAATAATTTTTTGGTAAATAGTAACTTTTTACTTTTTTTACCGCGGTTAATAGTAAATAGGGTAACTAAGGGTAAATAAGATATTACTATTACCCTAAAACATGTCCTAATTCTATTGGGTAAGTGTAATTCGACCAAAAACAACCTTATTAATATAATATGACCATTTAGGTCCACTTGGATTAGATTATGACATTTAATATTATTTTATTTAATGAATAGTTAAAATAGTTAAAATCAAAGTTTAATAACTAAAACATTTTTAATATGGGGTTATACATAAGATAAATTAGACTATAAATATTAATTATAAAGATAAAAAGATTTACTACATAATTATATTTTATTTATAATTTTTAGACTTTAAATAAATTAATTTATTTATGACACAACCATGATGAAGTAATTACCCTTTTAAGGAAATGTTAACATAATTGATGTTATAAATGCTCAAATAAATGTAATTTGAGACTTTTTATGAATTCCACTAATTTTATAGGTAACTATGATATATTAGTCTTTATTTAATCAACTTGGTTCTAACATATAATTCTGTTATGACTTTCACAAAAATCATATATCAAATAGTGTCAAAATTGACACAAAATAGTTTTTAAATCAAATATTATATTATTAATTGTTATTTTATTCCTAAAGATCCAAGGTTCTGCCAAATGACTTATATAATGATATATATTAATAATAAACAACTTGGGGTTCGTTTGGCATGTTATAGTAAGTGTATTAACCATATAGTGTAAGAAAACAAAAAGTCATGGTAAATGTTAAATTATTTAACTTAGAGTTAAATCTAATTGATATGGTTAAAATAATAACCTAAACTGGTCTAAATCATATTGGTTGATAGGGTTTCGATCCATCCCCACTTTACCTTCGAAATAAGACCCTTTGGAACCATTATAAACCGATTTTGACTTTAATATAAAATAATATTTTGAGATATTCCTAAGGTGCCCCTTTCAACCCTTATAAAAGGGCACCTCCTCCCCCTCCTCCTTACACCAATTTGAGCACTCAAGCTCTGCCAACCCCTGCCAAAATCCCTTCTTCATTTCCCTAGAATAATCCTAGAGGTCGTGGTCTTCTTCAAAGACCAATCTTAGTTCCCTAAGTGGGGAATTCAAAGAGGTGTTTCAAAGAAGAGGTAATATACATTACCGATCTTTTCAATTTCTTTCTTCTTGAACTTCTTCTTCTTTAGTTGTTTCATGATAAAGTAATAACATCAGTATTAATTACATACTGATATGTTATTATAAATATGAAACAACCCTAATTCACCTTCTATCCATCCTACGTAAAAATGAAATCGCCGCGCGTGCGTACGTACGAAATACCGTCTACACGCTGTGGTGTATTCTATTTTCCACCATCAACTTACAAGGATGGTTATAATGGTGTAATGAGTAACTATATATGATTATTATAAAGTGATATTGATACTGAAATAGTATAAATACACTTAAATACAATTCCACGATCATGGGAACAATATCATCGCTCGTGCGTACGTACGGAATACCGTATCCACGATGTGATGCGACTCGTTCTACATGATCATCATTACATAGTAATTATATAAATGAATTTAATGAATAAATATGATATATGTTACACTAATACCATTCTGGATATAAGTAATCTAGAACCTTAAAAGAACAATAAGAATTTATTCGGCCAAGCACGCGTAAGAACAAAAGGCAATAAAGACCCGAGTAACAAGTAACAATGAAATATTACTAATAAGAAGCTAATAATATGACCATATATGATATCATATCAATATTTATGATTCAATAATAAGTCAATAACATTATTTAAAACATTATACAGGAGCTTCGGACACGTACAAAGCAAATCGGACCTACGGTAAGGGAAATATCACAATCTCATTTTTATCCGAGATTGTTTATAATTTAGTATTTTCTGGGGTGTATTTTATCATCCACATCCATGCTTCCTAAATATGTAATATTATTTCCATTCACCTAAAATTGTTTAAATCCTATTTTACCCTTCGGGGATTTTTTAGTAAAATATGTGAAAGGAATCTTTTGTCGTTTTTCGTACGTGGTACTTTTTTGACTTTTCTGACAAAAGTACGTGAAGAATGTTTTTTAACTTATACGGCAAGAATGGATTTTTAAAACATTATTTCCAAGAATATTCCTTTATAAGTTTTCAAGTTTATTTTTAATCAACTTCTTTTAGTTTATAACTGTATGACATGTTAAGAAAAGAAAAGTGTTTTTGAAGTAGAAAGGATATTTTCCTCAAGAATGGAGTTAAAATGTTTTATCAAAATTATTTTCCATCTTAGATAATATATGGTTATGATTTTATCCCTATTATTACATTGATTTGATTATGTTTTGAGGGAATTATTTTTATGAAGTCATTTACCTTATATGATTTGTTTTGTGATGTCATGATGTTTCAAGAATCCCATTTTTATTACATTGGTTATGCAATGATGTATGATTTAAGATTTTGTGGCACACATAAGAATGGTATCATTATGAGATGGGTGGGACCTATATCTCCCTCCAATGCATTGGGTAAAGATTTATATCTAATGAGATAGACATGGCTGGAATGGATGGTTATTTCGGTTCAGTGATACAGGACTGAAACGAGGAGTGAACTCAGTTCAGAAATGGACTTTGTCCGCTAAGATAGTCTTGGAAATGAGTCATGACTAACAAGAAATGATTTTCCATGATTATGTGTGCATGCCACAAAGTTTCAAGTTTTATGTTATGATTATGGGGATCTCATTTTCACTTCTATGATTTGTTCCATGTTAATATATTATGATCTCTTTTGCAGGTTATAATTTTCAAAAAACATATGATATGATTTTTAGTTCCTTTATTTTCCCTTGCTGAGCATTTGAGCTCACCCTTTTTTGTATGTTTTCTTTTCCCCAGGTCAGGAAGATGGATATGAAGTAGAATATTCTAAAATGGACCCTAGATATGATGAAATAAATGGGAGACACTGTAGAAGATTTATGAACCAGTTGTTTATGCTTCCCAGTTTCTAAAGACACTATACCTATACGGTCCTTTGTGGTTTTGTCGTATGTTGTAAGAAGTGTGCTTAAATGTTGAAGTATTAACAATTTATGGGTCATTATGGTCTCTACCTCAGATTCAGATCCTTCTGTGAGAAGATGTACTTGAGGGTCTTGTGGTCATAGTAGACAATGAACTGCTCAACCATAAGGTAGTGTCGCCACATCATCAATGCGAAGACTACCACTGCCAACTCGAGATCATGGGTCGCATAGTTCTTCTCATGTGGCCTAAGCTGGCGTGAACCATAAGAAATCACTGCATGTCATTTCATGAAGACACAACCAATCCCGGTCCCTGATGCGTCGCAGAAAACTAAGTACCCGACACCCTCCTTTGGCAATCTCAAGACTAGGGAGCTCGTCAACATCTGTCTCAGCTGCTCAAACGCCTGATGGAACTATTCTATCCATATGAAGGGTTTCCTCTTCCTGGTCAAGTCCATCATCAGTGCTGATATCTGAGAGAAATCAGGGATGAATCTCTAGTAATATCCAGCAAACCCAAGGAATCTTTGCACCTCTGTCACGCTCCGAGGTGGATCCCATGCTAACACAGCCTCCACCTTGGCTGGGTCAACAGCTACTCCATCTACTGTGATGACATGTCCTAGAAAGTGGACCTCCTGAATCCAGAACTGACACTTTGAGAGCTTTCCATAAAGACTGTGCTCTCGGAGTACGTCCAGAACAATCCGCAGGTGTCTCGCGTGCTCCTCCTCTGACGCCGAGTACACAAGGATTTCGTCGATGAAGACCACTATGAACCAGTCCAAGTATGGCTTGAAGATCTGGTTCATCAACCCCATGAACACTGTGGGGGCGTTCATCATGCCAAAGGGCATCACCACCTACTCATAGTGACCGGAGCGACATCTGAAAGCCGTATTTGGTATATCCTCATCCCGCACTCGTAGCTGGTGATAGCCTAATCGAAGATCAACCTTCGAGAACCACTGATCCCCTATTAGTTGATCGAAGAGGTCATCAATTCTCGGTAGTGGATACTTGTTCTTCACCGTTATCGGTTTCAGGTGCCGGTAATCCACACACATCCTCAGACTCCCGTCTGCCTTCTTGGTAAACAAGACCGGGGCCTCCTAGGGTGAAACGTTGGTACTCACGAAGCCCTTTCTCTGCAAATCCTCCAACTGCACCCTCAGCTCACGATGCTCCGCGGGAGCCATACGATAAGCTGATGAGGAAATCAGTGTCATCCCGGGGTGTAAGTTGATGCAGAAGTCAATTTCTCGGTGGGGTGGTAAACCTAGGACATCTTCCGGAAATAAGTCCTCATACTCTTCCACCACTGCTGGGAACTGAGAGCTCACAAAATCTACTGCTCTGAGGGTAAGGCTAGCCAACTAATGAGTGATCGGCTGCCCCCACCTATGCATGGGCCCACTTTGTGCTACCTGGGTTTCCTTTCTCCGAAAAAGGAAAATTGTGTTCCATCCCGGCGGACACACCGCACTATTTGCCTAAAACAGTCAATCTGGACATGGACCGAAGACAACCAATCCAAACCGAGAATGACGTTGTAAGGCCTCGACGCTACCACCAAGAGGTTCCAACCGAAACTCTCACCTACAAGGGTAATATCACACTGTTTCCAAAGGTTCGTGATCGTCGAGTCTCCTCCCGTAGGTGTCTCCAAGCATAAGGATCGAGTCAACGGTTCTACCAGAATCTCGAGGCTTTGTACAAGACATGTGGCTATAAGGGAATTACTGGATCCTGTGTCTATGTGTATGGAAGCTAAGGTAGAAAATACACAGATCGTACCTCAAATCATCCCTAGAGCCCCTGGGTCGTATGCCTCGATCGCATACAGCCATCCCTGTCCCTGTCCCCCAGCTCCCTGAGCCTGGTGCGGACCTCCTGGGGGTGGTGGGGGAAGTAAGTCGAAGCGTCTACCACCACCTGAAGCTCTACCTGCTCCTATGCCACGTCCGCCACCTGGAAGATCAGCCTGCTCCGTTCTCTGCCTCTGCCTTGGTGGCCCATCCACCACTTCCCTGTCAGCAACCCGACGTGTCGGGCATTCTCTAGAGAGATGCCCCCTACCATCACATGTGTAACATCGCTTCTCCCTAGGATGACTGGATCCAGCCTGAGAGCTCTGGACTATCGATCCCTTGTCCTGGGTCCTCCTATGATGTCTCTCACATCCAGATCCATGCGTCTAACATCGGCTCCATGCTGCCAGTGTCTCCGCACCTGTCTGCCTACTGCTAACTGCCGACGACTGTCACTGCTCCGCCAAGAAGCTTTCGATCACCAAGGCCCGCTTGAGCACTTCAGTATAGGTCGATATTCATAGAGGAATGAAACTAGCTCGGATGTCTCATCATAATCCGCTCTCAAAGGTCCGATCCCTGAAGTACTGATCCCTGACCATATCCACCGAGTACCTGGCGAGGTTGGTGAACCTCGATGAATAGTTATCCACTGTCATACTGCCCTGCTGGAGATGAAGAAGCTCCTGGATGCGCACAAATCTCAGCGTAACCGGAGAGAACTACTCCCTGAAGAGTCGCTCAAACTCCGTCCATGAAATAGTCTCTTCTTCATGAGTCTGCGTGGTCAGAATCCACCATCGCCCGGCCGAACCCTGAAGAAGGCTCTCTCCTATGGTCAACATCTTATCTTCTGGTTTCCTCACTAGACGGAAAGCTCTGGTCACCGCCTCAATCCAGTCCTCAGCCTCCTGAGGGCCGTGCTCACCTCAGAACCTGAGGGGCCTATATCTCTGAAACTCATGGAGCACACTGACCCTTCCCTCCTCACCGGTCGGTACCGCTGGTACCACTTGCTGCTCTACTGGTGGTGGTATAGTAGGTGCACCACCTGGTGGCAACACTTGGGGAACTGGTCCCTGTATCGAAGCCTCGTCACTGAGGGGGTCATCCTCGTGATCATGCTGTTTAATCCTAGCGGGTAGGCATTGCAGAGACATCCTGTAAAGAAACAAGATGTGTCAAGGTCAAAGAGTATATCTGGATAGGTGACACCAAGGATATGGAAGAGACAACTCATTCCTATATGATGCATGTACCTTTTTATTTCCCTGCAACTAGTGTTTTGGTGAACCGGGTCGAAAAGTAGGCTATCAGAGTCCTGGTGTATGGATATGTCGGCTGACGCACCAACACTGGGGTCTCTAGTCTGAAAGCTGAACCCGAAACACTCAACCCTTGTTGCCCCAACCAAACTCACAGACTCATTGTCCTAAGGTAGAACCGACCACCTATGATACCACTCTGTCATGACCCGTCCTAGTGGGGCCCACTCCATGACTCCCCAAGCCTGCATCCAATAGGCCAGGGGCTGGTGACTAGAACCGAGTAGGAATGTCACTAACATGGGAGTCATTGCCTAAGTACCTGTATACACGTACACATCTCCAAGCCCACAAATGCTGAAATGTAAAACACTAAGGAACAAGAATTCATGAACACAACTAAACCCATCCAACAGAGCACGACGAAAGGTAGAGTACTGTAAAAGAAAACTGGGCCAGAATACAAGCCCACCAAAAACAAGAGTCTGAACAAAAAAACTACACAGTCTAACCTGTAAGCACAAAGGTACTGGGTCTGCTGCTTGTAGCCGTAGGAACGCCTCGGCCTGTAGGAAACTCAGAAAGCTCAGTCCTGACCTAGTCTACCCTGGACTCTGTCAAACGACTGCTCTTCTGCACAAGACACCAAATGTGCGGGCAAAGCCCGTGCAGGGGTGAGTATAACAATACTCAGTAGAGGACCCCGAAAACCAAAAAGCAGTACATAAAGTAAAGGTACAGTCAGCTATGCACAGTATATGTTTACATAACATATAAAACAAACCAGATATACTCAAAACCCAGGCCCGTGGTCTAGAGACAAGCCACACAACCGCATACCCCGATAGGGATTCTGTTTGAAGATTCCATGATGCACTCATTCCAGGAGAACACACTCCATGAGTCTTATAGTTCTGATGACGTCTGTCTGAGGGGTGATGTTCGTTGGGAACTGTCATGAGATACAGCTACACTCATTGCGGGAGACACACTCCTGAGTGGAAGGGTTATGATAGATAGAAGCACTTATTATGAGAGACACACTCCTCAGTGGGAATGATCTTGATACACAGATGAGGATCATTGTTAGGGCCATGGAGGATACTACGAATAATCTAGAATTAACCTGATAGGTATAGGATCAACACCCGGTAAAGTTGGTCATGTCGATACCTGACTCTACCTAGGGTATGGAATGGATAGATGATCTCGATTCAGGCCTCTCAGATGGATGCCTGACTCTATCACAGAAAAGTCTTGTTGAAGGGATCATAAACCGGTGTGAGGGAATGATGTCTGACCTTCAGGGGAAAAGAAGAAGGGGCACAAACCCAAAAGAAAGATGTTCAAGGAACGGTGGACAAAAGGACCAAGCCATTCTCCAAAAAGTACATGGCCTGTAGAAATTACACACGCCGTGTGGTCCGACCCCGGGTACTGCTCGTGTACAACGACCCGTGTCGTGAGGCTGGTCATGTGGAAAAAATTATACACGGCGTGTATTACGGAGAACACGCTGTGTATGGGTCAATGGGGATGGCTCCGTGTACTCTATCCATGTGCCCATACATGGTCACCAACCCATGTACTCCCACCCGTGCAATCTGCACATGGGGTGACCTGCGTTGGTGACCTCACCTAGCCGGGTGAGGGAGTACATTGTTGTATACTCCATCCTGTGTCCATGTATCACCCGAAGTACAGGCCGAACTTCATTAAATGTCCAACATGCCGTGTGACCAGGGTCACACGTTGTGTGATCCTTCTCTGACCCCGAAACCCTAGCTGCCACCATCAGAACTACACAGCGTGTCCTTCAGAAGTACACGCCGTGTATTCTGGAAATTTATAGAAACGTGGACCTCCGCCGTTGCGCCTCCCGTGGTGCTCCAATCATTGATCCGGCCGTATGATCACCACAAAACCTTCAGGTTTTGGTCATCCCGACACCACAAAGCTTTTTCCGTCGTTATGGGCCTCCGATCATCTCCGAAAAAATTATTGATCTTCCCACGCGAAGAACGCTCGAAGAACGCCCTTCCCGATCTGGTCTGATTCATCTTTCGCCATTTCTACTGCACCTCCACAATAACGTTGCGATGTCGAACCTTCGGTTTGGGATCGTTGCGTCGTAGAACGGATGAGCAAAGATCCATTTTTCGTCGCCCCGCGAAAAACACGAAGAATGCGCGAGGAAAAAGGAGGAAGAGATACAAATAAACAAAATGAGGATTGAACCTCTGTCATCGTTCATCACAGCGTTGATCCGCTCCCATTAATAGGGTTAAACGGAGAAGAGATCAACATGAATAAAAAGCAGGGATTAATTTCCCCAAAATCATCCCATGAAAACCCACCCGCAAGAACGTACGGATCCACAGATCAACTTGTTCGTGGTTGATCCTCGTTCGTCGTTTAAATTCAAATACTGGGAAAAGAAAGTCAAAACAACAACCACTACCTTTTGAAAGGGTAAATCTTGGACAAAGGCATCGTGCTGCCGTTGTCGTCGTGATCCTTCAACGTTGGCGCAACAAACATTGCTTTCGATCCGTCGTCGTTCATCATCGAGAATTGCTCCGACGCCTCGCGGGTTCGGAAGAGGTTCTTCTCAAGCGTTTCCAATGATTCAACAATTGGTTAACCCATTAAAAAAGGAAACAAGTTGAAATTTAATTATGCGGCATCATTAATGACATTGAATTGTCATTTTGAAGTTATTATGATGCGTCATTAATTTAGGAAATAGTTGCACTGTCGCCACGCTGCAGCAGATGTTTCCTTAAAATAAAATAAAATAAACTGGTTAATTTAATTTATTTTATTTTACTTAAAACGTCCGAAAAATATATTTTTCCCTCGACCCGCGCCGGTCGAGGTTAGCTTTATTATTAGGTAGATTCGTCGTCCCGGACGCAACAGTGCACTCAGCTTCTTAATCCGGGCATCCGTTTGGAATCTTCCACAACCGCACACAAGCGCCAACTCACTTAACTAAAAAAGTTCAAACCACCATTCCGGGCTCACTAGACCTCGGAATGATGTACCTTCTTCGCGCCCGGTCTCAAAATAATTCGATATAATATTTAAAAAAAATAATAAATACAAATTTCGAGACATTACAATTATTCTTTAAAAATTGCATCAAATTATATAAAACTAGATGAGTATGTTAAACATACCAGATACTTGGTATTAATTCATACTCTTTTTTACACGTAGTAACTTTCATTCAATTTTGTCTTTTATATGATTTTATTCTAGATTAATTCCCATGAGAATATTTTTTTAAAAAATAATTCCAAATCATTGGATATGGAAATCATAATTGAGTTTATTTCGTTATTTTTCCTTCGATTCATGTGTTTCTTCAAGAGTAATGGTTCCCTATATAAAGTTAACATTCCGTGTGACACATTAATTAATATACACTATTTTTTATTTAGATTGTTATATCTATTAATTCATTAATATTTTGATCATGATACAAAAAATATTCATAATATTTTATGTTTCATGTGATATTAAATAATTCAAATGGTTTTGAATAGAATGTGTCTAAATTCATAAGAATTATCACTTTCTATATTCAATTCCTTTTTACCCATTTGATATTTTACAACATATTCCATTTAATATGTTGTATTTATATCCCTATTGTGTTCATGTACAATTATGATAATCATTCCTAATATTTTAATTTAAATGTATCCCAATAATGTTCTTTTGATTCATACATAACCATTATTATAATTGTATTTTCATCTAAAATTTCATTATTTGTTTGTGACTCATATTTACAACTTATTTTAATTTTATTATTATTTGTTTTCCATGGATTTATTTTTAAATCACTTGATATTTCCTTTATCTGAGGGTTAAACATGTGAAAGTAACTCAAAAAATAATTTATTTTTAAATTTTCTTTTTTTTATAAAGAATAAATGTAGATATTCTTAGACTAATTTATTGGTGAATTTATGAACATAAAAATATAAAATTAATTTATATAGTTTTATATTTAGGGATTCTTACCAAAAAAAGGAATATCATTTTTTATTCGATAAATAGTGAAAATCAATATTTTTTTATTCTGATGCATGTGTTTATTAACTACCTAGGAAAATTGAATATTTATCCCTTAACCATCCACCTTCTTTATTAGTATTGGTTGTAATAAGTTTATCCCTTTTGTTAACAGTCATGAATTTTTTGAAATTCAAGACGGTTATATATCAGTACATATGTTAACTGATTACATCGAAAATATTTGTTATGTGTTTTATAGTTCATTAATTCCTTTGTATGATGAATGATTTTGGAAAAATTAGGGATGGGTCGGTATTGGTATAGATATTCTCTCGATAAAAAGATAATTACAACCAAAAAATACATCATAGGAAAATTTTCATATTCATTCCCAAGATGAAATATTTTTTAGACACATGGGCTTGATGCTAATATCATATGGTCTAATATAATGATGTATTGGCATGATAAAATGTATATGATGTTTGAAATTATATATATCATTGATAAGGAAATATTTATTATTGTAAATGTGATATTTTTATTTTTTTACATATGTGCTTATATTATGGATTCAGGTTTATTCTCTTATGGAATTTTTTTGGTTTTCAAATCCTATTACATTATTTTTTCAAAACATAAGATAAATTCTAATAATAGATACATATTTATGATTTTAATTCATTCACTATAGTTAATTTCAAATCCATTATGTAAGTAATTTTTTTATTAACATCAAATTCTGGGAGAGTGGGTTTGGGAAGCAATAATAAGAAACCTTATAATCCATCATTAGTCATAAAAAAATCCCAAAATTTTTAAACATATTATATACTTAATGATCTATATTTTTAGATCATGATCCCTATTATATAGTCCAATTTACCTATTTATTTTATCAAGAAGAATTTATTTGGACATATCATAATAGATTATACCCCTTCTAAATTATTTCCAATAACTTACATGTCATCAACATATAATAATAGGAAAATAAGGGATTTCTCATTACCCTTATTATAAAAACATATCTCTCATTAATTATTGATTAATCCAATTATATAATGGCCTCATCAAAATAAAAATTCCATGATTTTGATGTATACTCCAAACTATAAATGGACTTCTATAGCTTGAAAACACTACTGGAACTCATTAAAATAATTAACAATTATGGTTTAGTCATATAGAAATCTTCAACCAAATTCCCATTTATAAAACTAGATTTTATATCTATCGTTCACATTTAAAAATAAATGAATCTATTTTATATAAAATTCTCATGGACTCCATCATCACTGCTAGTGATAAAATTTCTCCATAGGCTATGCCTTAATATATCCTTAAACCATTTCTACCTGTAATTCCTTATAGGTGTCAACTTTAGCAACCATGAATTTATTTATTTTGAATACTACTTTTAATAAAATTGGTTTTCCATCATTCGAAGGGTCTACCAAAATCCAAAAATTATTTTGGTACATAAAATATATCATAGAATGCATATATTAATTCTATTTAGTACCATCATTCCCATCTATATATTCCATGTTGGTTAGAGTATCATCATTATATATTATTAATGTTTGACCTTAATCAGTGGATGGATAAACAAAATGATTTGGTTTTTTAACTTCTAATGTTAACCTATATTTTACTAAATTATTTGGAACATATCCATATACCACTTTTAGTTGTGGATATTCTCCTCGCACCTACTCTTTTCCATCTATAGAATCAACATCATAAATTCCAATCATTTTCACACAATTTCCATAGGAAATATATTCCTTTTATAAAAATATACAATATATTTGAACGATTACTTTTCTCTATAATGGATTATATAGGAAATATCCTTTGATTTCTTATGGATATATAATAATGATACCCATTATTTTTTAAGATGTTAATTTCTTACTATGTATAGTCTATAAAAATATTTTCATCAGTATTCGTGTATGTGTGATATACGAGATTTCTTACTATACAATAATTCATATTGAATATATTCTGTTGACTTAGTTGGTACTCAGTTAAGGTTATATTTTTCAGTGAATATTGTGTATCTCCAATATAATAATGGATGAATTTACCAACACATCATATATCTGACCACATCATGAATGGAATGATTCCAAATTTCAAATATATGATTCTATCATGGTGTATAATGGGATGTGATTTTAGATATGGCCCCATTATACAATAAGTGGTCGGTAAAATTATTGTTTTGATACAATCTACCTCGAATTGATCCCAGTGACTTAATATTCAAACCAATAAGTTTTTTTCTTCATGATTGTATGATATAAACATTTAAAGTAATCTTCCATAAACAATAATAAGTATATATATATATATATCACTACCTACTATAGTAATTTGTAAATGTAAGGATGTCTGAATACCAAAGACCTTCAGGTATTCTTAATAGACTATATGAATAAGTATTAATGAATTAAAATAATTCAGTTTCTTTTACACATTCCCCCAAGAAATGTTCTGTGCTTATTTTAACTCTTAAATTCGAATGACATACATCCATAGGAATTAACTAATTTATTTATAAAATCTCTAATTGATGAGGTTTATAAAAATTATTCTCATATTAATGAATGTTCCTAATGATACATCGACATGTGCTATATTATTCATTTTATATGTTTTTGACATAGATTTTAATTAATACATTTTCTTGTAATATTTTGTAAAATCCATTTTAATGATCATCCATAGAATATCACATGTTATCATTATAAAAGAGGATACCTTTACTTCCAAACATAATTGAAAAAACCATAGTGTACAAACATGTTTGGGGGATTATATTTCTAAACAATAAATGTATTTAATAAAAATTATTTAATATAATAACTATACTATTATTAAATGTTAAATGATAATATCTTACTATGAAGGCTTCTAGCCTCACAAAATTTTATTCAATGAGATCCCCCTCACACTTTTCAGTCATTCAAAATATAAATGGTTCATATATATGAATAGAAACATGTGAATCAAATGTTGTATTGAATACCCATATTTTACATGAATATATCAATCAATAAATGTATGAAATTCCCAATTTATATGAGTCACCAGGATTTTATTCCCTTACATGAAATATTTACTCCAATATACATTCATTTCATATGAAAAGTAAATATCGTCTATCACATTTCACCCATTTTTCATCCATTTCAACTTGGAAGGATTATGCAATTGTGTATTTGTATGTGGTTTATCCTTAAAACCATTAATATTTATTTTAATCCTCATGCTCACAATAATGATGTTTGAATTGGTACTCTTAACATCTGTTTTATCCAAAAGAACAAACTCCAATAGGCATTGGAGGCCTTTTTTCAGGTTTTGTATATTTTCATTAACAATAAAATTTTATAATCTTGTTGTTAATGATGAAATAATGATACCAATCTCTTATTCTTGGTTCAATATCGAACCATGTGAATCAATTACATCAATTTACTGTATCATATTGACGTTACAATTTTCTACGTGATCCATATCTTATATATATCACATATTTAGATAAGTTGATATATCCTACCTTTCATGACATGATATACATGGCCTAATTATTGGAGAAGATTTGTCAAATTTTAGGAATCTTCAACCTTATGAATTTTCATTAGTATAAAATAAATTGATGGAAAGAAGATACATTTTAGATATTTCTCAACACCTACTATATTAATAACCATGTATTTATCCATCTTTCATGCTTCCTAAGGGGGATCAGTGGGATGTGAATATTCTTGCACTTAATGATTCCCCTGTGGTTATAGTACTACGAGGAAGCACTTGTATATCTCCTTGATGTTATGGTCGGTCAAGATATTTTAATATTCAAGATTTTATGATTGTGATAATTTTTTGGGGTGTTTATTGTCAATTTTTATAAGTCAAATAAATTTAGTAGTTAGTAAATTGTATGGATTATGTTTTTGAAATTAATGATTAATTAAAACATCAAATTCCCCTACTATTTTATCAAACAATGGTAATCCTCACTACTATAATAAAAAAATATCCATTCATAGTAGAATACAAGTATAATATATTCATGGTAACTCTACTGATATTATTTTCAATGTCTATACTAATAATAATGAATTTTCAAGGTACAAACTACTCACCCTATTGGATTTGACACATGATTCCTTGATTTATTGAATATAGTCTATGATTCTCAAAAAAATATCATTGAGTAACAAAATTATTTGACTCTAATGGGTTATAAAAAAGGTATGGAATATTATTTTGTACCATAATTTTTATTATATCACTTCAATCTCCTGGAAAATAACAATTAGTATATGGAACCCTCAACTTGGGTAGAGGAAAACATCATGTGTAAAAAACCCAATCCTATTATCCCAAAGTCGGTGCATTCATTCTTACAATAAAAATATATACACGTAATCAAATCTTAACAAAAAAAATAGTTTAGTAACCCTGGTAAACTAAATACATTATTGATATTTACATAATAATTAAAAATATAAAACACACAAAGTCCTTTCTTTGATATTTCCTTTATCCCCATAACATATACCTAAATATCAATCCCAAAATACTTCATGGTATCTAGGAGATGTAAAACAAAATAAATATGTGATCTCATATTCTTTGTAATATTATAAATATCATGTAATATATAAAAAAAATTATCATATACAATATCTAAAGTTAAAACACTAAATCACATTCCATATAAAGCGTAACTTGGGAAAAAATTATGAAATAAAGTATGATAAAATAAGACATATAAACAACTACATGGGAACAATATTTATCCAAACATATAATAAATAATAGAATTATATAATTTAAATAAATAACTAATTTCATAATTATGATATGAATAATTTAGACCAATCGAATATTTTCATTGAGAAATCATCCAAGTTATCTAAATATATTTTCATATCCATACGTGTTGAAATCTATATAAATGGTTAATATAATGGAAAAAACCCAATATTGTTTGTCTCATGAGACCCACTGATGCATCACAGATATATATAAATCCCCTACCATCACATACTATTCCCAATTAATTCCTCACATGAAAAAAAAATAAAGTATAGTCAACATGCCATAATTAAAAACAATAACAATCCATATTGGATGTACTAGTCATACAGAATATCAATCACATCCCAAAATAATCCAAAATAATCCATCGTAAGATATATATAAAATGGTTTCATTATATTATATAATCAAAATAATATTCAGAAATTAATGTTTCCATAGTTGACAGTATTTTTTAATATTTCTGTAATATTTATTCAGAGAAATATTTTTTTTCACATTGGATAATTTTTTTAAAAAATGACCCAAATACAAAGAAAAAAATTATTAAAAGTATGCTAAAAATTAATGGAATATTTGATGAAAAAATTATTCATGTTAAAAAAAATCCATTCCTTCAGATTAAGTTAATAAATTTCCTTCCATATTTTTGTTTGAAATTTCAAACCTTTCATTGTTCAGAAAACAAAGAGAATATTCCTTTCATACCATTTTCTAAAAAAACATGTGTAAAAAATGAATTTAATAAATAATAGTCTAGTATTAAATGTATTTTTGAAATATTTTTTAGAAAATAAATTTACAAAAGAGAAATATTCCACAATGGAGACTTAATCATAAACTATACATATTAATGATGTGATTTTGAATTAAACACCCACCACTTGGGTTTATTTTGAATCAAAAGGCCTATGAAATTACTAAAATAAAATAAAAAATTAAATATAATGAATAAAACTATTTTCATTATATAATATATCAATGGGGAATTATATACAGTGTTCCAAAGAAATAAGTGGTGAATATTCAATATTTCTCACAAAAGTAAAAGTGAGATGATAAATCCTTATATGAGGTTCAAATTCATTCATATATGATAAAAAATATATTAAAATAACTCTATATTCAATACATATATATATATATATATAATTAATACTATAATAATCAAAATTATATATTACTTACTAATAAACATTTATCACCCATTTATTAATAATTCATTGTGTAAATCACTATTTTGGGTAAATACTACGTCATTTTTCATATATGATTTAGTTCATTAGTTTCGGTAATTATTCCTTGATCATGTTACCAACATCTTCATAAATTTATTAATTTTATAAAAATAATATATGTTGTTTATTAATTTATTTATCGTAATCCATAAAAGGTAGATATAAGAAAATTAATTGCACTATTTATGCTGACGGTCAGTCATGCATACACATGAATGTAGTTCTAAAATTCCAATAGATATAATGAAAGAAATGTAAATAAAAAATATACATAATTGAAATATTATTATGTCATATCAACCATATATAATAATCTATATAACCATCAACTTATAATCAAAATGAAAACTAATCACATCGCTTTAGGGAGGCTGTAGTCAATATATACACACCAGTGATGTTATCATTTCCCAAAAGGATATAAGGTATGAAGGTATATATGATATTACCATTAAATAATGATAATAATGTTATAATATAATATAAATAAATTAAACCAATATTTATTCTCATCCATAAAATATGGTAATTTAAAATGAATTATATAACTTTGTGGAGATGGTAAGTTGTATATATACTTCATCAATACATTGACAACACATTTGATGAGAAACGGGGTATATATAGTTATTTTTAAAATAATGATAATATTTCAGTATATATAGGGCAAAAAAATTCTATTTTATGAAAATAATTCTAGATTTATTATAGTTAAAGTATAAAATTCAATAGAATGTGATCATTTAAAGGGATTGCCTCTTTTTTTGAATAACTCCTTTGGATCTCCTCATAAGGATAATAGGGTTGGTATATTGAGATAAAAACAACTATAAAATGTGTCAATGTAATTTTTATGTGAAATTTATTGGTTTAATTTTGATATAGATTTCTCAAATTGAGGTAAATAAGTGATGTTAGTGGTGTGATTTTATAATTTAGGTGAGGGGAACATTGGAATTTATTTAAAAATTAATTATAATTATAATATTAAAGATCTAACTGATGATGAAATATAATTTAATAAAATTTAATGTAGGTTTGATATAATGTAATCTGAGAAAATTTATACAAGTTTTAATATAAGTTTAATCCCAATATTTTGTATTTAACACTAAGGTTAACATATTTTAATATTCAACTTAATAACTTCTCATTCGCATTTAATGGGTTATAATGTTACATATAATGTATATATAGACCCCTAAATGCTTAATTGATGATATATCAGATCATATAATACCATAATGTGAGACTTTCAAAAGTATTATTAGTTTTAAATAATTTAATTCTCTATTATATTGATAATGTATTATTACTAATAATTTCACTTTTTCAATTTATTTATAAATCAAGTACATAAAAAATATTTATATATAATATAATTAATTTAATATTTAATAATATGTCCCATATATTTATAAAAAATGTGGGACAAATTATATCATTCAAATTATATCACTTTTAAAATTATTAAAATCATTTATTTGATTTTTCTTTTATTTATAAAATATTCTATTAATTTAGCACAAGTATTCATGGAATTAATTTAATTTATTAAAATTATAAATAAATTTATATAGTAAAAATATTTCCATTTATATAAATATATCAATTTTAAGACCTTTATTATTTCCCAATTTTTTCCAATAAGATATATTATAAACAAAAGAGTTGCCTTGCGTAACATTATTTGATTTATATAATATATAAGTTATTTTCATTGAAATGTATCCATTATAAATATAAAAATCATGCATAAGGACTTATAAAAAAAATTTATTCTCCAATTATAATTTTTAGGAAAGGTTATGGTCTTTTAAGAATATATTATCTTACATTATCTTTATTTACCCATTATTGAGTTGATAAATTTTTCAACAGTTACAATTCATATAGAACAAATTAAGGGAGACCTGTTTACCAAATATGAACCACATGATTCAAAATTAAGAAATAATGTTATCAAATTTAATCACTAAATTTTGAAGATATTAATTTCAAAATAAGTGTTACAAATATAATTAAAACATATTTTTATAAAAAAAATGTTTTTATTAAAAATTGAATCCTTTTTAAGAAAATGTGTTATACAAAATTTCAAAATATAAATAACGAAAATATGCATTATTATATTATTAAGAATATATTATAATTAATTTTACATTGAACTCATTTGAAAATAAAATGGATAATTTCCTATGGTTGAAATTTTTTTTTTTTAATAATAATCTATATTTTTAAAAATTCATTGGAATAAATCATTTAGGAAGAAAAATAAAATTTCAACCTAAACTAATATAGATATTCTGATTTTAAAAATGATTTACTTTTTTAAAATAATTTTTTTATTTGTTCGAGAAATTTATAATAGTATTTCTCACAAAATAATATCGCAATTATTATTTAATAAAAAATATTTTTGCATCCTAAAATAACATTACAAAAAATTTAGAACATATTTCAAAAGAAATAATAAAATTATTTTCATAAAGTAGGTCCTTTATATATATATACATATATATATCATAATAAGGTTAATACTATTTATTACATTCATTTTAAAAGGTATGTTATATTTTTCATATTTATATTAATAGGTTTTTTTGGTCTATTTAGCCTTGTTGTTGAATATATTATACACTACAAAACATAGTGTTCATTTAGGATCTTGTGGTGTTACATTCTTTCCCTAATAAAAACTCCCTTCAAATTTGGCCTTAAATTTTGTAATCAATCATTTCAAATTTGAAAACTACATTAAAAAAACCCACATAGTAAAATGGGTTCACAAAACTTACTCATCATAATAGGGAAAGGAAAATTCAAATTTCATACAAAAATTATGTTTGTTAAAATGAGGAAAATAGTGGAAATGGAAAAAATATACATGGGATATAAAAATAACACTGAATGATAAATATAATATGATATGTAAGATGTTAATTATAATTTTAACCACCATAAAACCAATAATCACTAATGGATTAAGTGGCCATTAATAACTCAACAAAAAAGTAAATGGATAACATATTACATCAAGGACATATTCATAATGTGGAGGGATTTTTTTTTAATAAAAAATGAAGAAGAAATCAATAAAATAAATTTAATTGAATACATTCTATTCCATAAGTTTAATCTCATACATTTTTTGTTCATTGATCTATTTCGACGTCAACTCTTACCCTAGGATATAGATATTTTATAATTTTTTTTTGAATAATGCACTTTCTAATGAATTGTATGATGTATAATTCATTCCTTCAGCCTATAAACATTATCCCAATACCAAAACAATTATCTATGGTATTCTATTATGATTAATAATAAATTAACCTCAATAAATAATATCGAATGTTCAACATAATCCATTTTATCATTAGTTAACCATAATACACCTCTAAATTATTAGTGACTATACTGAAAACCTAAAAATTTGACCAAATATTTGTCCTTAAAAAATTGAATGTAGTTTTTAATTTAACATAATAAATATGTGAATAATTTAAACACATATACTAATAACATGAGTCATATTTGTTGTAATGACCCTGACCAAAGTCGCTCGGAGTCAGTTCCTTACATTATTACATTAACATGATTAATAGGAATCATATCCCAAAGGACCGAATAGTTTAGTAGTCCTGGTAAACTATATACACATTTTAAATTAACAAATGATTAAACATAAAATAAAAAAAATATTTTCATTAATAACTCGTTAAACCATATATAATAATCATTATTATTAATGGTAATATGGTTTTTTCAAAATTAGTAAAAAATAATTCAAAAGAAAGGGATGATCTCAGATGCTCAATAAGGGTTTGTAAAAAAGAATATATTTGGAATAAATAAGAATTATTAAAATAGAAATGTAAATATATGTTCACACACATTCCATTTAATTAATATAATGACAATGAAATGAATACATTGATTTATTTAATTTTTAAAATCCTCTAGATAATGAAAACTAGATACAAAAAGAATTGGATGCTTAATTTTTGGATGCCTTGATCTCAAAAATCATGCTACCAACACCATCAACAACTATAATAAGACAGTTCCTTAAATTTGGGTCAAAAATATTTATCCTAGCCATAATTTTAATCTAATGATGTTACAAATGCATAAGGGGGATCTATATAACCATTGTCTACATGTGTTTGCATGTCCAAATCATTCATCATATATCGAATAAATTAATTAAAAAGAAATATTTTATAAAAAATACTCACAAAGAATATTGAAGCATTTTAATACCATGATTAAAATGAGATTTATTATATTATATATTAATTTATATTATACATACAAAATAAATAATAAATAAGTAGTGAATAAGTAATTAATCACACATATGTAAAAATGAGGTGACAAATACCTTACCTCACACTTCCCATTGGTTTTTAAATCATTTATATATTTTATAATTGTATAAATAATATAATTAACAAACTAAATAACAATATTATTATTTAAAATACCATATGGGATGATTTTATGACATCTTATGACCCATTAAATTATACTTTTCCTATATTTTCATGGTTTTCAGTGCATTCGTTTCATGGATTCACAATAGGTTCATTTGGGTAAAATTTTGGATAACCATAAAGATTGGGATTAAAACTAAATAATTTGAAAATAATATTATTAATGAACATCAATATCGATTAATTTACTTATATATAATTTTTATTTCTTCAATGAAGTTGATTCATTTGATAATATGTTGATGATAAATATTTATTTTATTGTACATTTTTTTTATAAATAGCAAGAACTAGATTTTTTATTTATAATTTGACTATATATTGGTTCCATAACATTAAATATGATATAATATGAGTATTAAATTATTATTTACCTATAATAATAGTTTTATGACCAACAATGAAGGTGGTAATGGAATAATATAACAACATTCTTCATGGAGGAGATTAACAGGCATAACATGAAAAATAGTTTCGTTACATTGAATATTAATAGGTAATAAAATGTATGGATATAATATATTTTATATGAAAAAATAAATCCATTATTTACATGATTATTGAATTATTATTCCTTTATGGATTAATTTTAGGATGATATAGTAGAAAACAAACAAAAATTATTACAAGTGTTTTTAGAAAATTACCTCTTGAATACCAACTCCTTGAGTGACACTAGAGGACCTTGGATTTGGTATTTTTTTCGGTACATCATAACTTGGATGTTGGGGGAGTGGTAATGAGATGTTTGGGTATAGCACTACTAGAAAAAGAGGTAGTTTCAACGGTTCACAACTGTTGGGAAAGGTCGTAGAACCATTGGGAATATCTATCCCAACTGTTCTGCAAACCGTGGGGAAGTAAGCTATTGGAAAAAGTTTTGCCAAAGGTTTACAAAGAATCGTTGGGAAAGGGTAGAAAAATCATCCTATCCTAACGGTTTACATTAACCGTTGGCATATGTTTTCCGAACGGTTTTAAGTAAACTGTTGGGAAAACGTAACAAAATCTCTAGCTTTTCACAATGGTTCACTCAAAACCGTTGGAAAAAATCCAACTATACATCTTTTCCCAACGGTTTGAAACCGTTGGGAAAGATTTTATACCAAATCTTAAATCTGAACCGTTGGTATAAACCTCCTTATAAGACTATGCCAACAGTTTCAAACCGTTGGCATAGACTATGCTGTGAAAATTGCACAGCAGCCTGCAATTTGCACAGCAGCCTACAATTTCCACAGGGGAGGAGCCGGATCTCCATTCACCTGTGATTCTTCAATCACTCTCCTTTACCTGAAATAACCAACTAACATATACATATAAAGAACAAATTCATATACATTTAACATATAAAACATCCTGAAACTATACACATTCATAATTAAATCAGAATTCATAACGTAATTATAAAGATACATAATTTAGAATTCATTTAGAATTAATTTTGAATTCATTTTAAAATTAATTTAGAATTTAATTTCAAATTTATATGACAATTATATGTGAAATTTGTATTAAAATTCATAATTTGATCGGTTTTTTGTATATAGGTGTTTTTACTAGATATGATATCCATTTTAAACAAAATACATGCACTTGGAGTAGTACCGGTCACACTATGCCTCGTATTGAGGCATGATTGACTAGTGCACGTTACACATGACCCATTGATCATTTTCCTAAAGTATCAACATATTCCGAAAAAGTTTTGTTGGTTTTCCGTATGCCAGTTATTATCACTTGAAATGTGGTTCATTTAAAAAAATGACATTTTTGAGTGATCCTCGCCACACCGCAACTCGGATTGAGGAACAGTTGACTCATAAACGTCATAAATAACCCATGGATTGTTGTCCTAATGTTTCAATAGAATCCGAATGCGTTTGGTCAGTGTTTCATATGTCAGTTGTTGTTTTCAATTAAAATGCTTTCCATTTCAAATAAAAGTGATCCACTTTGAGTTTTGGCAGCCACACCGAGGCTGAAATTGAGGCATGGTTGACTCCTACACATCACAAATAACCCATGGATCCTTGTCCTAAAGTATCAACACAATCCGAATGTGTTTGATTGGTTTTCCATATGTCAGTGGTTATTTTCACTTAAAATGAAGTCCATTTTAAACTATTGAGAGACACTTAGAGTGATCCCGGCCACATCGCGACTCGGATTGAGGTGGGGTTGACTCTTACATGTCAAAAATGACCCATGGATCGCTCTCCTAATGTTTCAATGGAATCCTAATGCGTTTGGTCGGTTTTTAGTATATCAATTGTTGTTTTCACTTAAAATGTTTTCCAATTCAAAGAAAAGTGAGTCACTTTGAGTTGTCCTGGCCACACTAAGGCTCGGATTGAGGTGCAGTTGACTCGTAACCATAAATAATGAAACATGGATTGTTTTCCTAAATTTTAAACAGAATCCAAATTCTTTTTGTGGGGTTTCATTATGTTAGTTGTTGTTTTCACTTAAAATGTTTTCCATTTCAAAGAAAAGTGAGTCACTTTGAGTCGTGTCGGCCACACCAGGGATTGGATTGGGGCGAGTTTGACTCATACACATCAAAAATGACCCATGGATCCTTTTCCTTAAGTATCAACAAAATACGAATGTGTTTGGTCAGTTTTCCGTATGTCAGTTGTTCTTTTCACTTAAAATAATGTCCATTTTAAACTATAGAGAGACACTTCGAGTGGTTCCGGCCACACCGCTCCTCAGATTGAGGTGGGGTTGACTCGTACACATCACATATGACTCATGGATTGTTTTCCTTACATTTCAATCGAATAAGAATGCATTTGGTTAGTTTTCTGTAAGATAGTTTTTGTTTTCACTAAAAATGAAGTCCTTTTGAAACAAAAGAGAGACACTTCGAGTGGTTCTGGCCTCACCGCGCCTTGGATTGAGGTGCAGTTGACTCGTAAACGTCAAAAATGACCCATGGATCGTTTTCCTAAAGTTTCAATAGAATCCTAATGCGTTTGTTTGTTTTTCATTATGTCAGTTGTTGTTTTCACTTAAAAGGTTTTCCAATTAAAAGAAAAGTGAGTCACTTTGAGTTGTCCCGGCCACACCAAGGCTCCGATTGAGGTGCAATTGACTCGTAAACATTAAAAATGAACCATGGATTGTTTTCCTAATGTTTCAATGGAATCCAAATGCGTTTTGTGGGGTTTTAGTATGTCAGTTGTTGTTTTCACTTAAAATGTTTTCCATTTCAAAGAAAAGTGAGTCACTTTGAGTCGTGGTAGCCACACCGAGGATTGGATTGAGGCACGTTTGACTCATACAAATAAAAAAGGACTCATGGATCATTTTCCTAATGTATCAACAGAATCTGATTGCATTTGGTCAGTTTTCCATATGTCAGTTGTTCTTTTCAATTAAAATGATGTCCCTTTGAAACCAAAGAGATACACTTTGAGTGGTTTCGGCCACACCACGCCTCGGATTGAGGTGGGGTTGACTCGTACTCAACACATATGACTCATGAATTGTTTTCCTAATGTTTAAATGAAATCTGAATGCATTTTGTCGGTTTTCCATATGTCAGTTGTTGTTTTCACTAAAAATGATGTCCTTTAGAAACAAAAGAGAGACACTTTGAGTGGTTCCGGTCACACGGCGCCTCAGATTGAGGTGGGGTTGACTTATACACATCACAAATGACCCATTGATCGTTTTCCTATAGATTCAATGGAATCTGAATACGTTTTGTTGGGTTTTAGTATGTCAGTTGTTGTTTTCACTTAAAATGTTTTCCATTTCAATGAAAAGTGAGTCACTTTGAGACATGGCGACCACAACGAGGCTCAGATTGAGGCGCATTTGACTCGTACACGTCAAAAATGACCCATGGATCCTTTTACTAAAGTATCAATAGAATCTGAATGCCTTTGTTCAGTTTTCCATATGTTAGTTGTTCTTTTCACTTAAAATGAAGTACATTTTAAACTATAGAGAGACACATCGAGTGGTTCCAGCCACACCGCACCTCGTATTGAGGAGGGGTTGACTCTTAGACGTCACATATGACTCATGGATTGTTTTCCTAACATTTCAATGGAATCAGAATGAATATGGTTGGTTTTCTGTATGTCAGTTGTTGTTTTCACTAAAAATGATGCCCTTTTGAAACAATAGAGAGACACATCAAGTGGTTCCGACCACACTGCACCTCCGATTGAGGTGGGGTTGACTCATACACATCACATATGACCCGTGGATCATTTTCATTAAGTTTCAACAGAATCCAAAGTTGTTTGGTAGGTTTCTCGTATGTCAGTTGTTGATTTCACTTACAATTTTGTCCATTTTGAACAAAAGAGAGACAGTTGTAGTTGTCCCAGCCACACCGTGGCTCGGATTGAGGCGGGGTTGACTCGTACACATCACATATGACCCATGGATTGTTTTATTAAAGTTTAAACAGAATATGTATGCGTTTAGTCAGTTTCTGATTTGTTAGTTGTTGTTTTCACTAGAAATTATGTCCATTTTAAACAAAACATAGGCACTTTGAGTGATGTCAGCCACACCGGGCCTCGGATTGAGGCGGCGTTGACTCTCACACATCACATAGGAGTCATGGATCGTTGTTCAAACGTATCAACAAAATAAGAAGCCGTTTCATTGGTTTGGCGTATGTACGTAAAATATTGTCCATTATAAACAAAATACATACACATGGAGTGATACCGGACACACCGCACCTCAGATTACGGTGAGGATGACTCGTACATGTCACATATAACCCAGGTATCGTTGTCCTGTAGTATCAACAAAATCCAAATGTGTTTGGTCAGTTTACTGTATGTCAGTTGTTGATTTCAATTAAAATTAAGTCTATTTTTAACAAAACAGAGGCATTTTGAGTGGTATCGGCCACACCGAGCCTTGTATTGAGGCGGAGATTACTCATACACGTCACATTTGACTCATGTATTGTTTTCTTTATGTTTCAATATAATCCGAATGCATTTGGTTGGTTTGTCGTATGTCAGTTGTTGATTTCACTTAAAATTAAGTCCATTTTTAAAAAACAGAGGCACTTTGAGTGGTATCGGCCACAACGGGCCACTCATTGTGGCAGGGTTGACTCGTACACATCACATATGAGTCATGGATCATTTTTCAAAAGTATCAAGACAATCAGAAGTCGTTTGATAGGTTTGACGTATGTACGTAAAATATTGTCCATTTTAAACAAAAGAGGGACAGTTTGGGTTATTCCAGCCACACCGTTCCTCGGATTGAGGCGGGGTTGACTCGTACACATCACATATAACCCATGGATCGTTTTACTAAAGTTTCAATAGATTAAAAATGCATTCGGTCAGTTTTTCGTATGCCATTTGTTGTTTTCACTTAAAATTAAAGTCATTTTGAACAAAAGAGAGACATTTTGAACGGTACCGTCCACACCGCGCCTCAGATTAAGGCGGGGTTGACTCATACACGTCACATATGACCCATGGATCGTTGTCCAATAGTATCATCAGAATCCAAATGATTTTGGTTGGTTTACTGTATGTCAGTTGTTGATTTAACTTAAAATTAAGTTCATTTTTAACAAAACAGAGGCATTTTTAGGGGGTCGGCCTCACCGAGCCTCGTATTGAGGCGGGATTCACTCGTACACGTCAAATTTGACTCATGGATCGTTTTCCTTAACTTTAAATACATTCCGAATGCGTTTGGTCGGTTTGTCGCATGTCAGTTGCAGATTTAACTTAAAATTAAGTCCATTTTTTACAAAAGAGAGGCACTTTCAGTGGTGTCGGCCACACCAGGTCTCGAATTCAGGCAAGGTTGACTCGTACACATCACATATGAGTCACGGATCGTTTTTCAGAATTATCAACAAAATCAGAAGCTGTTTGATCAGTTTGACATATGTACGTAAACTATTGTCCATTTTAAACAAAAGAGGGATAGTTTGGGTGGTTCCGGACACATCGCACCTTATATTGAGGTGGGGTTGACTCTTACACGTCACATATGACCCATGGATCGTTTTCCTAACGTTTCAACAGATTTGGAACACATTTGGTCGGTTCTTCGTATGCCAGTTGTTGTTTTCACTTAAAATTAAAGTCATTTTGAACAAAAGAGAATCATTTTGAATGGTATCGTCCACACCACGCCTCAGATTAAGGCGAGGTTGACTCGTACACATCACATATGACCCGTGTATCATTTTCCTATAGTATCAATAGAATCCGAATGCGTTTGGTCGGTTTACCGTATGTTAGTTGTTGATTTCACTTAAAATTAAGACCATTTTTAACAAAACAGAGGTATTTTGAGTGTTGTCGGCCACACTGAGCCTCGTATTGAGGAAGGTTTTACTCTTAAACATCACATTTGACTCATGGATCATTTTACTTAAGTTTCAATATAATTCGAATGCATTGGGTCGGTTTGTCGTATGTCAGTTGTTGATTTCACTTAAAATTAAGTCCAGTTTTAACGAAACAGAGGCACTTTGAGTAGTTTCGGCCACACCATGCCTCTAATTGAGCCGAGGTTGACACGTACACATCACATATGAGTCATGGATCATTGTTCAAAAGTATCAACACAATCAGAATCTGTTTGATCGGTTTGGCGTATGTACGTAAAATATTGTCCATTTTAAACAAAAGAGCGACAGTTTGGGTGGTTACGGCCACACCGTGCCTTGGATTGAGGCGGGGTTGACCTGTTCACGTCACATATGACCCATGGATAATTTTTCTAAAGTTTCAATAGATTTGGAATTCATTGGTCGGTTTTCCGTATGCCAGTTGTTGTTTTCACTTAAAATTAAAGTCATTTTGAACAAAAAAGAGACATTTTGAATGGTACCGTCCACACCGTTCCTTGGATTGAGGCGGGTTTGACTCGTACACGTCACATATGACCCATGGATCGTTGTTCTATAGTATCAATATAATCCAAATGCGTTTGGTCGGTTTACTGTATGTCAGTTGTTGATTTCACTTAAAATTAAGTCAATTTTTAACAAAACAGAGGAATTTTGAGTGCTGTCGGCCACACCGAGCCTTCTATTGAGGCAGATTTGACTCATAAACGTCACATTTGACTCGTGGATTGTTTTCCTTATGTATCAATAGAATCTGAATGTGTTTGTTCGGTTTTCCGTATGTCAGTTGTTGATTTCCCTTAAATTTAAGTCCATTTTTAACAAAACAGAGGCACTTTGAGTGGTATCGGCCACACCGAGCCTCGAATTGAGGCAAAGTTTACTCGTACATGACACATATGAGTCATGGATCATTTTCAAAAAGTTTCAACACAATCAGAAGCTGTTTGATTGGATTGGCGTATGTACGTAAAATATTTTCCATTTTGAACAAAATACATACACTTGGAGTGATACTAGCCACACCGCACATCGTATTGAGGTGGAGTTGACTTTTTTATGTCACATATGACCCATGGATATTTTTCCTAAAGTGTAAACACAATATGAAGCATTTTGGTTGGTTTCCCTTATTTCAGTTGTTAATTTCACTTAAATATAAGTCAATTTTTAACAAAAGAGAGGCAGTTTGAGTGATCCTGGTCACACCATGCCTTTTACTAAGGTGGGGTTGACTTATACACATCAAATTTGACCCATGGATAGTTTCACATAAGTTTCAGTAGAATCCAAATGCGTTTGGTCAGAGGGGAAGGGTCTAGTTGGGTACACGAAGATGCTCGTCTACCTCTGGTACGAACCTCCCTCGTACCATCGGCCTAAGCACTGAATGAATGGAATAATGAAAAGTGCACATACTTATGTACCTGTAAAATCTACACATATACATCACATTGCCACATCATTTCATAAAAAATAACACTAAGGATCATACAAAATAGAAGAAGTCATGAATAGTAATGACAAGTTCACATACAGATCAGAAGCAGCTAAAAAATTGTTGCATACATGCCATGGTTATTTCCTAAAACCAAGTAAAAAATGAAAAATGATGAAACTCTAGAACATGGGTTGCCTTCCAGGAAGCGCTATGTTTTACGTCTTCATCCAGATGGATGGACACTGGTTAATCATCTTGGTTCATTAGCTCATAACTCCTCTTCCTCTTACAAGAATAGGTGGCTGTGTCATCAAGCTCACAGGGACGCTTATTGGGATTGATCACTTCAGGAGTGTAGCGGGCGTGAATATGGGGTGGAAGTAATAGAATATTACACTCTTCCTCAGCCAAACACTGAGTCACCCATCTTTCAAGGTCAGATGTAGACAAGACATGCACATCGATGATCACGAAGAGGCAGACAAGCTATACATTGTTGGTTAAGCTGCATTCACAAATAGATTAATTTTTATATATTAGAACCCTTATAAATGGCTGTCCCATTTTTACAAACAATTAATGTGTGAAAATTGTGAAAAATAACTTATTGGATATATATAAATGGATTTACTCATGGACATGATGTATAATATCTCAAATATTCTTCATTGGATCCCTATTTGAAATTTTAATCCATTATCAAATGTCTTATATCAATTTATTTTTATTGGGATCCTTAAGGTTGAATTATTTTTGTAAAATATAGAAAACGGAGGATAGACTAGTGACTTGCAATACAATTGGATGCTATATGGTGAAAAACACCTTATAAGCATTGTTTAGGATATTATTGAGGTGGTTTGAGGATCAAATCTACCTTTTTAGAGAAAATCCAGCATGTCCAAGTTTGGTGGTCAATGTTTTGAAGTGGGGGGTATTTGATGGTTGAGGAGGGGGATGTCCAGGGTATAAGAGGAGGGGTGGGGGCTGTCCAGGGTCCAGGAAGGGGGGTGGGGGGGTTGTCCAGGGTCTATGAGAAGGGGAGAAGGGGTTGTCCATGGTCCAGGAAGGAGGGGGGATGTCCAGGGTCCATCAAGGAGGAGGCTATCCAGGGTCCAGGGTGGAGGGTGGGGGGCTTCCTAGGGTCTAGGAAGGAGGGGGACTATACAAGGTCCTGAGAGGAGGGTGGAGGGGGGTTGTCCAGGGTCCAGGAGGGGGGTTGTCAAAGATTCAAGAAAGAGGGGGGCCAGGCTGTCCAAGTTCCAGGAGGGGGGGACTGTCCAGGGTCCAAGAGGGGAGTTTCTAGGGTCCATGAGCAGTGGGGGCTCTGTTAAAGGGAGGAAATCCCCAAATAATTCATTGAAAATTAACTAAACATAATCCAAAAAACATCACAATTCCAATCCATCACCCAACCAGCATCCAATTCATCCTCAACATCACTAACCTTCGAATGCCATAAACAACACAACCTAGTTTATACCAAATTAAAATAGAAAACAAAAATAATAGATGAAAAACATTAAACCTAAGGTAGTACTTACGTATTTAGAGTGTAGAACTACAATATTGTTTGATTTAAGATGGATCTGTGAGTGGAACAAGTGTCTGAGTCTTTGTATTGAGAGATCCCAGACGTTTAGGTCAAATCAAAATAGAAAATAAAAAATATATGAAGATCATTATAACTGAGGTAGATCTTACATATTTGAAGTGTAGAACAGAAAAATTGTTTGATTAAAGAGGATGGATGGAGTTTTGGATACTGGGTAATGAGAGAGCATCCAGAGACCTTCAATTTAGGGTTACAGTCGAGCGGAGGGGGACTACAATCAAGCGGAAGGAATATTGGACACCCGAACTGGATTTAGGGGAAAACATTCCCAACAGTTTTAAAAAACCTTTGGGAATGTAGTCCTATACCAACGGTTTCTTTAAATAGTTGTTAAAGGTGGTATAGATTCCAACATATACCAACGGTTAGTGTATAACTGTTGGTAAAAGAGGCTTATACCAACAGTTTTACAAACTGTTTGTAAATTTCTTTATAAAAGCCTTAATACCAACGGTTTTCTTAAAACCGTTGGTATACATAACCACTCCCAACTGTTTGATAAACCATTGGGAAATAAGCGTTGGTAAAAATGGGGTTTTCATTCGTGTAGATTTTAGGAGATACAATTCTTTTCTTTTGATATGGGGTGGTGAGGTTAGGTATTTTCTCATGAGGGGGAGTGGGATTAAATGATTAAAATAATGATTATTTTATATTTAATGCCAACCACATTGAGGTTGAAATAATATCAATAACTATTTCTAGAACCTAATATTTTGGATGCTGGTCAAGGCCAAGAAATACCCAAGAATCTCAATACACCAATAAATGAGGGAGATACCTAACCTTTACATGTGTCTCAAAATTCAACATCTGCAAAGTACGAAATTTCTAATTTATGAGGTGAGTATAAATACATAGTATGTTTTACCCAAATGAATTCCCTACACATGCCACTAGGATAGAACCATTAGCACATTTTTATAAAACTATTTATATAATACATTTGACAGTGCAATAATTTTCAACATGCCAAATACACTCAGACCATTCCACTTCAATATAATTCCACACAGTATAAGAGAAATAAAAAAAACCATGTCGTACAATTTTACCTTCACACATTAGCATACAAATTTCTAACTCGCAAAGAAACACACAATCATGCATAATGATTAGGGTTTCTCATTCCCAACTTGGTAAATAATCACGGTGGAACTTCCTGTCGGAGCCCATTTACAAGTTTTCAAAAATAGTGGTACTTTTTTCTCACTTATCATTGATGGTTTCCCTTCCAACCATTATCCATAAAATTTTATAGTTTTAATTCCCATCCACTTCATATCATTCAAATACTAGTGTCACATTCTCAATCCAATAAACATGGACATAGCACACCATGGCCCCAACAATATGAAATAAACTATTTCATCATTAAACAAAACCTTAAGAAATCATTAATTCCATAGAACATTTAAACAAAGAAACTCCCTTTTATTGAAAACTTTTTTCTCAAACCATTTTCATAAAACAACCGAAATTATTTATTTTGAAATAAAAATTTTATAATCCAACAATGAATAACCTTTCACTGCAATAACCCAATTTCCCCAAAATCCACAAATCATCACAACATTTTTTTCCAACATCTTCTTCACATCATCAATTTTGTTATTTTAAAGAAAAAATATTAATTGACGACCAAGCCTCTAGTTCTTACAATACGAGGTCGAGATAGAATCCACCTAACATAGGTTTTCGGGGAAATCAACTAACACCCAATTGCACAACAAATTCATGTGAAAATACATGGAAACACCTTAGATATTCATTAATATCATAAAAAGACTCAATATTATCATTTTATTCCATTAAAACCCTAAATCTACAAGAAAAAATAGATGTAGAACTAGAAAACCAAGGGAGAAGGAGAACTAGATCATTGTAAAACGAAAATGAAACCAAGAGAAGAGACTTAACTCAGAGGAAATGCCATCAAACCACAAATAAATTATTTCAAAATGCTTTCAATGTGAGTCGTAGAAGCTCTCTATCCCATTATGTGTGTAATTCCTGAGTGTGGAATTAGATTAGGAGGAAATTCCCTTTTTATGACAAATCCTGACTAACCGAATTTAAGAAAACTAATTATAATGGGTCACACAGTTTGCTCGCACGGTTCGAAAACTTGTGCAGTAACCCTACAGATTCTACTATCCAAGCTGTGAAAAATTTCATGGTTACCTGGGATTCTAGCACAATTTCCCATAACTGTACTCAAACTATGAAACCATGAAAATGCATCTAATATTTTCTAAAATCCATCTAAATACTCCCAAACCATCCCAAACATTACCTAACCACTTTAAACACATAAAAAGACATGAAAATGGGTTTCTCACCTCAAACTAGGGTACTAAAAATTATACTTGGAAAAAATTTAAAATATACTTTAAATATGTATTATATATGATAAAAAAAGTTTTTAAAATTAAAATTCAATATTTTTCACTATTTATAAAAAATAAAATATATCAATAAAATAAAAATATTTCACCCTAAGAATATATTTATCTTATAATTTATCAAATTAACATTATTTTGTAAAATAAAATATAAATATTTTCCCAAATATTTATTTAATGTAGACCCACCCTCTAAAGGTGGAAAAATTAACTGATGAAAAAATATATCTTTTATTATTAAAATTGGATTTATTGTAGTATTAAGACTGTAAATAATATTGAGTGATTTAAAAAAAATTAATTAATATATAATATATAAATTTCACTATTATTTCTCACAAATAGTTTTTAATTAAATTTACTAATATAAAATGTCATTGTACTTATAATATTTTTTTTATAAAAACACTTTATATTGAATTGTATTTTAAATTAATTTCTAATAAATCGGTAACCTATGAATTAATTTTTTAAAAAATTACATTATTTTCCTATAATTTATTTATTCATAGTTATTCCCACCATTAAAATTCATAGGTGATAATTATCATATCTAAAGAAAAATATTTAAATAATATTTTTTAAATTTGGTTATTTATATAATGTAATCTATCTATGAGATTAAGTTAAATAAATCCAAACTATATTATCATGTGGTGTACATTCTCACGTCAATTAATAAATTTCATCATATAAATTATGAATTCCACTTAAAAAATCAATGGTTGATAGTAAAAAATAAATTTTGGGGAAACCCACATATTACATAGGGTTTATAAAATATCCCCTTAATCCGAGGGAAATGGAAATATTATGGTTTCCAAAAAAATTAAAAATTTGAATAGGATATCATTACTCAAAAGTAAAAAATTTAGAAATGAAATAAAAATATAACCATTATGGTTTTTGGAGAATGATACAGGATAATATAATTATAAAGTTAATAATCACAAAGCTGTAAATATGTATCTGGTTAAAGAGGAAATTGATTTCACAATAATAAAATTAAATGTATATTTTTTCATTCCAAATTCCATTAAATATATGATGGAATACTTTACAATATATATATAAACATGATAAAATAATCATTCCTGATTTCATTCTTTTTCATAAGTATAATTTAATTCTTCATTGTTCTTCGATCTATTTTCACATCACCGATGACGCCAACAAATGAATATTCAAGTATAATGTTTTATACCCTATGCTCTTTAATGAATCATAATGTCTATAAGTAATTCATGAAGCCTTAAAATATTTATTGACACTAAAATGGTTATCATGTTCTATCAATAAACAATAAAATCGAATGTTCAAAAAATCATTCCATTAGTAGGTAATTTAAAGACAAGAAATATGTCTATCCAAATTCAAATACCACAAAAAATATGATCTAATGATATTGAATATATTTCTTATTTAAAAACATATAGTGGACCCAGAAAATTTGTTAAAAACTATAAATTCAATATCCACATTCATGTTCATGAATTACCATTACATTAATATCTATTTATAATTTTTAAATCAACCTAAATCACAAATTAAATGTTATCATCCCAAAATCAATTGTTTTCCAAAAGGTCAACTTGAAAGAGGAAAACATATCTTGGTTAAAATAACTATTCAATATGTGATATCTAATCCTTAATGAAAATTACTATAGTATAATTCTAATATATCATATGTTTTTATAACCATAGAATCATCGATAAAATAATTAATGAGTTTTAATAAACAACAACATTACTCACTCTACATTATTCTTCATCAAATAATAATTCTTGGTCACTTCATTCCTTAATAACTCATTTATTTCATTTTTACATTTATAACCTCTTAATCGTCCATAGTGTAACCATTACATCTATAACAACTCCGATTCCCTTCATGATTTTTTCCTTTAGGACATAGTTTTACACAATTATTTTGCACTATGAATTTAAAAATTCCAATATTTGATGATAACATTGAGATAATATGTCATGACCCATCCTCGGGGCTCGTGCCGTGACTTCCCCATGCCCGCCTTCCATAGGCTAGGGGCTGGCGACTAGCACCAAAGGCATAAATCCTAATAATTAGGAAGGCCTTTCCTTTATAAAACATATACACATCGTACCTGAGTACAATCATAAGTAATACACTAAGTACAAAAGAATGCGTTGAAAGGTAAATGGGCCAGAATACAAACCCAACCAAAAAGTACAGCTACAACTGAAAGAAATTAAAACAAAAAAGGAAAATAGCTGGAAGATAGAAGCAACTCATGGGTCGTCCACCTCGGATCCTACATGAAGGGTAGGTACAGATAGCATCCTCAATTCTCTTGCCTACCAACCTCCTCTGAGTACATTCTCATTGTGAAGTCCACATCTGGTTACTGACTCGTCGTGAGGTTAACCTCTGGGTACCATCTAGTCCTCGTAAAATCGGTATTTGTTAGCGATGCCTGTCGTCTGCATCCACCACAATGAGGTGCGGGTATAGCCTATGCAGTGGTGAGTATAACGATACTCAGTAGGGACCCCAAGACCCTCAAGGTCTCACTAAATCCAACAAGGATAACCACAAAATTGTTCTCAATAGATAACCCTTACATAGGTATAAGCTCATACTTATACCTAAGCTATCATGTAACCCATCTCAATCATGAGGAAACACAAAGGTTAATAAATCAACGGATAACCACAACTTAGGTATATTACCACACATATACCCACGATGTCAAATGACCCATCTCAATCATGAGGTAAACAAAAAGGTCATTGACTCACCTCAATCTAGGATTTTCATTAATGATATCGCAACCACAACTGCGGAAGAGATCCTCCTTTGAAGAGTACAGTGATATTGTCACAACTCTAAGGTGTTGCTCACTAACCATAAACTGCTGAGGTACTCCTCCTATCGAGTATTGCGGTTCTGCCACCCAATCACAGTAGTGCTCTCTACCATGGGTATACCACCTCACAATGTAGTGCTCCCCCTCATAGCCTATAGAGGTTATGATTTTATCGAGTACTGCGAGTCTGCCATCCAAAAACAGTAGTTCTCCCCACTGTGGGTCTTCCATACAAACACAATAGTGCTCCCCACTAGGTTATACATGTCACTCCGACTCGAATCAGACAAGTATTCATCAGGTCTCAGCCAGCAATAAGGTCTCAGTACCCCGTACGCTCATCTATAGGAGGGTCCGCTCCCCGAGCTACAGGTCGATACTTACAAGTGTCACGTAAACTCAAGTGGATGTAACTGAAAGGACCGCATCGTCATAGGCGTCTCAATGCAACAAACGACACGTCAAACAGATGCCCAGTCTGTGAGTTATTATCCTTTTAGTCTCGGGGGTGTGGTTGGTTTCGTGTATGAACCAACCCGGCTTTGTCTCAAATTTACCCCGAATTAAAATTGGTGAGACTCAAAGGAACTGTTTCTCATCGTGATTACCAACGCTGCTAACGGTTCGTCAAACAGACGTCTGGTCTGAGAGATATTTGTATTACAGTTCAAAGGGTCCAGTTGGATTTCAGATATGATCCAACCTGGCCATACCCCAACTATGTCCAAACCTCAGGTGAAGTATTCCAAAATAACCTTCTCATCAAGAGTAATCCTAAAAAGTCGACGGAACGCCAATCGGATGTCCGGAGCTCATGTTATATGTGTTTCCGCTCTAAGGGCCCAGTTGGTTTCGGGTTCGAATCAACCCAGTCGTACCAAAACTTCATCGAAACGATGATTGAAATATATCGAAAGGACCGTATCGATCCAAGGAATCCTATGCAACTGACAATTCATCTATTCGGAGGCCCACAACTCATGATTTGTCTATTTAAGAGAAAACTGTCAGAAAATAGGGGGTCTGGGCCATGTCCGACCTGGCCCAACTCCCCTTGGGTCGGCGCGAACTGGGTCGAACCCACCCTGGTCTGGCCCGATAGGGCGCGGCCCATCCCAGGGCACCGGCTCTGCCCGTGTGGCGTGGCAGCCCAGCCCGTGTGGCTCATTGTCCCGGCCAGCGTGGCGCGGTGGCCTGGCCCGCGCGGTCTTCATGACGTGGTGGGCTAGCCGTGTGGATGGGTGGTGAGGTCTGCATGGTCAGTGTGACCAGGCGGTGGCGGTGCCCTGCGGGGAATGCCCTTTCAATCAAGTGGATGGTTTTCACCCCCTTTGGCACTCGTAACTGAACCGACAAGCGCCTATTCCTTCTCTACAGAACTGTCGAGTTCCACTCTGGCGCCTCCTCGCCGGCGGTCGGCTCAGCCGGTCTCACTCCTACAAAACCACTGTGGCCCAGCCGCGTCTTCCATTCTGGTGTTGCGTGACGGCACCATGCGCCATCCCTCCTACCGTGGCCGCCTTGTCTGTGGACCAACTCCACCAGCGCAGCGCGACGGCGTCGCGCCCCTACGCCACGGCACGCCTTGGTCGCGGCATCATTTGTTTAGCTAAATGATGCTTCACCTTCTTGGCGACCCGACGACCTTTTGACGTCGGTCCCTTCATCATGGCTGGATCGTTGCCATTCGATGTTATCCGCTCCCATCATTAACCAAAGACAAGATCAATTATGGGAATGATTTAGCCGTGTTAGTGCAGTCTTAAATCCCCCATGTTGTAGTGATACCATTTGGTTGTCAAGACGTGATTACAACGATGTAGAACAGGTACGAAATCATTAACTTCAAAGAATAAACCCCTACCTTGATTAAGGTTTGTGGTTGACAAGCGTTGTGGATAACAATGTTTTTTTCGTCGTCGTCGGTGTCCACTCGAGGAAGAGATGATTCCTCTTTGGTCAGGGAGAGAAGAATAGTAGATGTGCTGCAACTAGTGAGTTCTTGCGTCGGTGTCTCCTCCTTTACTGAGGAGGAATAAGAGGATGATGAAATTTGGTCACCGAGTTTATGTTATTCATCGGAGAGTTGGAATTATTCAACAAGGAGAAATCCTCCTCTACTTCACAAGAGTTCACTCCCAAATATTCCCCCACACACCAAGCCAAAAACCATTAAAATAAGGCCACCTCTTATTTTAATTTAACATACCATGCATTTCAAAATTCAAAATCCATTTCACTTAATTAATTAAATGAAGATTTGTTTAATTAATTAAGTGATAGGTTAGAAAGTTTTAATGGAGTGAGAGAGGGAGATGAAGAGTCCTCATTAATTTAGAGGAGTTTTCAAGTTTAAAGGGAGAGTTTATGAGAGTTAAAAGAGAGTTATGTGAATGTGAAAGGTTGGGGATTGTGTGGGACCCACCTCAAAAATATCCTTACATGGGTAGTTAGAATCTAGTGGGTCCCACTCCAAATCCCCTATGTAGGATATAACCACTTAAGATATAAAAAAAATTGTTCCACAATTTTATTCCCTTCTCATTTAATCCACAAATTTTGAATTCTCCACCCGTGAAAATGCAACCTCGGTAAAGGTTCCCATAAGCATTTACTGGCATTGCGAGTTCATCAGTGCCCTCATATTTCAATTCTGTGAACATGTTCAAAAGATATAAAAACCTTCTCGTTTGTTCACTGAACGTACCCAAGCTAAACATCGAAAATTGAGTCCAAGAACACCGGGCCTTAGAATCAAGTGCCGTCAGAAGCCACATACTCGTAAAATTCCAAATAAATTAAGAAAAACAATTCCATGAAATTTACAGGTCTTTACATTACTCCCACCTCAGGTATTTATGTCCCCGTAAAGCTAAAATGAAAAATAGAGAAACCAATGGAGATACCAAGCACACATATGAGCCTCCCACTCCCATTTTCTCTCCTGGAGGTTCCCATACTGCCAGCGAAAGCACACAAGTGGAATCGACCGTCCTCGTAGGACCCACTCTTGTCGATCCTCAACCTCTACTGGAACCTCCGTGATTGTCACCCTGTCATCAATGTCCAGTTCCCTGTGGTCGATGATGTGTGAAGGGTCATGCACACATATTCTCAGCTGAGATATATAGAAGATGTCGTGTACCTAATGCAACTGTGGTGGAACGTTCAAGTGGTAATCCACCTCGCCTACCCTTATGAGGACCTAGAAGTGTCCGTTGATACTCAGAGATAACTTTCAGCTTTGGCCAAATATATGTAGACCTTGTCGAGGTGAGATGCGTATAAAGACTTGGTCGCCATCCTCAAACTCTAGAGGTCTCTGTCTCCTATCAGTATAGGACTTCTGTCTGCTCTATGAAGTCTCAACTATCGGGAACCATAGGCGATCACTGCCCACTTCTACATCAGGACACACCCGAGTCTAGTCCCAGATGCGTCATAGAGAACTATGCAAACAACACTCTCAAGATGGTTGCACTGGTCAACCTCTACCTCATCTCCGGAAATCTCTACTAGAAGTGGTGCTGCAACTCTGGAAATTCTGGCACAAAGGTAAGTACGACCAACATTAGAGTGATCAAATGCACCCTCTTATGCATGATTCCATCTTGTGATGCTTGGGATTCACTTTTCTCCGACCAAGGAAAAACCTATCCCAACATTGTAGATAAGACACAATATTTTTTCCTAATATAGTCAATCTGTGTATGAATTTGGGTTTCCCAGTACATACCCAAACTAACGTCGTAGGGCATCGAGGCTACCACCAAAAGGTTCCAACCGAAACTCTCGCCTCAAGGGTAATATCACAGTATCAGCATAAGTGTGATTATCGAGTCTCCTCCCAATGGTATCTCCTGACGTGACTGTCAAGTCAACGAATTCACCAGAAACTCTAGGTCTTGGACAAGATTCGTGGAAGGAAGGAATGATTTGTTTCAATGTTTGTTGTTATGGCAGCTTGTAGTAAACACTAACCGTACATTGAATCATTCCTAGAGTCCTTGGGTCACACTACTAGACCGCGTGCAGCTACTCTCTTCCCCTTCCCTTCTACTCCCAGATCCTGGTGGGGACTACAAAGGTGGGTGGTTGTAACATGTCGAAATGTACACCACCACATGCTGCACTCCAAGATCTGCTTCCATGTCTACTGCTCTGTAGATTCATATATCCTTTACACTTACTCTTCTTAAAACATTTTACACGCCCAAGTCTCCGAGAATGGCGCCAGTTTCCTGCTTTCCCACTGCTAACCTTTACTGGATGTATCCACGAAGCCATAGAATTATCAACCACAAAAGTTCTCTCTAACACCCTAACATAAGTAGGAATTCATAGAGGAAAATGGTTGGCTCAGATTTCCTTTAAAAATACCTCGCTCAGAGGTCCGAGCTCTAAAGCACTGATCGAATCGTAGTCATCAAGTACCAGGAAGGATCGATACTCCTCGATGACTACTGAGCTACCGACATGTCATCCTGCCAAAGTTATATAGCTCTAGAAAACTCTCAGTCACCTCCTCATGCTAGTCCTCAGCCGCCTATGAGTCGGGATCGTCTCAAAACCTGAGGGGTATCTGATTCTAAAACACGTGTAAGGCACTTAACCTACATGTGTCATCTACCAGTACCGCCGGTTGAAAATGCTGACCATCAGGTAGTGATATAGCTGGAACACTACCCAAAGGTACTATCTCAGGCATCGGTCCAGGTACTGAAGCCTCATCACTATATGGACCAACCTCATGGTCACTCACTAGAAAAATCTACTGGCTAATTCCACCATCCACTCTACTAGTGTTTCAAGTAGGCGAAAAACCCTAGAAATCGCCTCCATCTAGTCCACTGCGGCCTGGGAATTTATCGTGCCTCGTAACCTCAGAGGCCTCTGTGGCTGGAACTCGTGCAACACACTTTATCAGCTTGCACCATCTGCTAGTAAGGCTAGTGGCATCTGCTGCATAATGAATGGTGGTGCTGTTGGTACACCACCTGAAGGAGCCAACATAACAAGAGAGTCCTGCACCAGAGCCTCGTCTTTCGGTGGGCCGTCATAGGGTACTCTCTCGGAACTCCCACTGACTGTCTGCATAGAGGCATCATGAGCAGATGCGACACGATCAAATGATTTAAACCTGGTGAGATGACCTAGTTGGAGTTGACATAATGAAAGATTTTGGAAACACACACGCAATCCGTGTTTTCGTGCTGTGATTTTGAAATCAAAATTCAAGGTCTTGGTGTATGGATATATCGGCCGCCACACCAACGTTGGACTCCCTTAACTGAATGCCACACTCAGTTCCTTCAACACTATTGCTTCACCGAAAATTATTATCAGAGTCCTGAGTTCTGCAGTAGAATCGACTCCTCTGATTCCATTTTGTCATGACCCGCCCTCGGGGCCCGTGCCGTGACTACCCCATGCCGACCTTCTATAGGCCAGTGGCTGGAGACTTGCACCGAAGGCATAAATCCTGATAACTGGGTATTCATTGCCTTTATAAATCATAGACACATAAAACCAGAGTACAAGGGGAAGTAATATGTTAAGTACAAAAGAATGTACGGAAAGGTAAATGGGCCAGAATATAAACCCAACTAAAAATTATAGCTATAACTGAATGATAGTACAAGAGAAGAGACAAATAGATGCAAGATAGAAGCAGCTCCTAGGTTGTCCACCTCAGATCCAAACTGAAGGGTAGGTATAGACAACCTCCTCAACGCTCTCACCAGCCCACCTATTCTGAGTGACGTCTCATTCTGAAGTCCACCTCCGGGTACTAACTCGTCATGAGGTCCACCTTTGGGTACCGTCCAGTCCTCGTACACTCGGTCTCTATCAGCACTGTTTGTTGTCTGCATCCAACACAATAAGGTGTGGGCATAGCCTGTGTAGGGGTGAATATAACGATACGTAGTAGGGAACCCGAGACCCTCATGGTCTCAACAAATCCAAAAACGATAACCACAATGAAGGGTATCAACAGGTAACCCTTACATATGTATAAGCTCATACTTATACCTATGTTATCAAGTAACCCATCTCAATCATGAGGATACACAAAGGTTAATAAATCAATGGATAACCACAAGATAGGTATATGCTCATACATATACCTATGTTATCAAATGAACCATCTCAATCATGAGGTAAACACAAAGATCATTGACTCACCTCAAACCATGATTTTCCTTAATGTTATCGAAACCACAACTGCTGAAGAGCTCCTCCTCTAACAAGTACAGAGATATTGTCACAACTCCGAGGTGCTTCTCACTAACCTGAGACTGCTGAGGTACTCCTCCTATCGAGTATCGCGGGTCTGCCACCCAAACACAGTAGTGCTCCCCGCCATGGGTCTGCCACCTCACAATGTAGTGCTCCCTCTTATAGCCTATAGAGGTACTCCTTCTGTCGAGTACCACGGGTCTGCCTCCCAAACACAGTAGTGCTACTCGACGTGGGTCTGCCACCCAAACAAAGTATTGCTCCCCACTGGGCTATACATGTCACTCCGACTCAAATCGGACAAGCAATAATCAAGTCTCAGCCAACTACAAGGTCTTCGTACTCCGTACGATCATCTCTAGGAAGGTCCTCTCCATGATCTACTGGTCGATACTTCCATGAGTCCCATAAACTCATGTGGAAGTATATCAAAGGACCTCCTCTTCATAGGGGTCTCAACGCAACAGACGACGCGTCAAACGGATTCCCGGTCTGTGAGTTATTATTCATTATGTCCAGGGGGCCCGGTTGGTTTCGTCTACAAACCAACCTGGTTGTATCTCAAATGTTCCCCGAATTCGCATGGAGTATACTCAAAGGAACCATTTCTCAACGTGATTACCAATTCCACTGACGGTTCGTCAAAAAGTCTTCTGGTATGAGAGATATTTGTATTACTGTTCTAGGGGCCCCGTTGGATTTCGGGTACGATCCGACCTGGCCTTACTCCAACTACATCCAACCCTTAGTTGAAGTATGCCAAAAGAGTTGTCTCATCAAAAGGAATCCAAGAATGCTGATGGAACATCAATCAGACGTCTGGAGCTCATGTTATAAGCGTCTCCTCTCCGAGGGATCTGTTGGTTTCGAGTTCGAACCAACCCAATCATGCCAAAACACCACCGAAACCTCGAGTGTAATATACTTAAACGACCACCTCAATGCAATGAAACCTATGCAACTAACAGTGTTTCGATTGGAGGTCCATAACTCATCATTTGTCCATTTAACTAAAAACCGTCTGAAAATAGGGGGTCTGGGCCCGGTCTGGCCTGACCCAACACCCCCTGGGTCGGCCCGAACCGGGGAGACCGGACCCAGGTCCGTGTCCGGCCCGATAGGGCGCGGCCTCACCCAGTGCGTCGACCTGGACCGCATGGCGTGGTAGCCCGCCCGCGTGGTCTTCATGACGTGGTGGCCCAACCGCGTGGCGAGGTGGTGAATTCCACCTGGTCAGCGTCACGAGGTGGCGACGGTGCCCTGCAAGGCTCGCCCTTTCAATCAAGGGGGTGGTTTTCACCCCCTTTGTGTCCCGTAACGGAATCGACAAGCGCTGGTTCCTTCACTAAAGAACCACAGGGTTCCGCCCTCATGCCTCCTCACCAGCGACCGGCTCAGTCGGCCGCCCTCCTGCCAAACCGTCGCGGCTTCCCTTCTGGTGCAGTGCGATGGTGCCGCGCGCCAGCCCTCCTTCCAGTGCCGCCATGGCCACGGACCTACTCCACCAACGCGGTGCGACGGCGCCGCGCCCGTCTACCATGGCCTGCCTTGGACGTAGCCTCCTTTGCATAGATAATTGATGCCACACCTTCTTGACGACCCGACGGCTTTGCGCCACTGGTCCCTTCATTACAGCTGGCTCGTTGCCGGTCAACGCTATCTGCTCCTGTCATTAACCAAAGACAAGAACAATTATGGGAAAGATTTGGATGTGTTAGTGCGGTCTGAAATCCCCCTTGTTGTGGTGATACCATTTGGTTTTCAATACGTGATTCCAACGATATAGAACAGGTACGAAAATCATCATGGTTGACGGTGCCATTTCTGTTTTCGTCGGTGTGCACCCAAGTAAGAGACGTCTCCTCTTTTGTCCCAAAGAGAAGAATAGAAGATGCGCTGTCGCTAGAGACTTCCTACATCGGCGTCTACTCCCTTTCCATGGAGGAAGAAGAGGATGAAGAACCATGGTCTCCATGTTGATGTTATTTTTGGGAGAGTTGGCATTCTTCAACAAGTAGAAATCCTCATCTTCTTTACAATAGTTCTCTCCCAAAAATTCTCCCCACACAACAAGCCAAAAACCATTAAAATAAGGCCACCCCTTATTTTAATTTAACATTACATGCATTTAAAAATTCCAAATCCATTTCACATAATTAAAAAAATCAAAAGTTGTTTAATTAATTAAGTGATAGGTTGGAATGTTTTAATGGAGTGAGAGAGGGAGAAGAAGAGTCCTCAATAATTTAGAGGAGTTGTCACGTTTAAAGGGAAAGTTTACGAGAGTTAAAAGAGAATTATGAGAATGTGAAAGGATGGGGCTATTGTGGGCCCCAACTCACAAATATCCTTACATGGGTAGTTAGAAGCATGTGGGTCCCACTCCAACTCTGCCATGTAGGATATAACCACTTATGATATAAAAATATAATTGTTCCACAATTTTATTCACTTCTCATTTAATCCACAAATTTTTACTTCTCCACCCGTGAAAACATAATGGTGGTAAAGGTTCCCTTAAGAAATTACTAGCGCTGCGAGTTCATCTGTGCCCTCAGATATTAATTCCGAGAATCAGTTTAAAAGTTAGAAAAACCTGCTCGTTCGTTCCCTAAACGTACCCGAGCTAAACTTTATAAATTGATTCCGGGCACACCGGGCCTCGGAATAAAGAGCCGTCAGAAGCCACAGACTCGTAAAATTCCAAATAAATTATGAAAAAAAATTCCTTGAAATTTCTGGGTCTTTACATATTATTATACCAAACCATTAATTTTTTTTTAAAAAATAGTTTCTTTATATGATCCTTCCCACTACTAAAACATCATAATGTTTTTATGACATTCCATTGGGTGTTCATTATCTCATTTCCAACAGATAGAAAACAGATTATTCTTTTATCCATCATATCCACACCCAAATAACTCAATAAACACTTTGACTCTATTATATGGAGATTTTGAGAGTTGGGGAAGGTGTACATTTATAATCATATGTTGTGAAAAATAATTTAGAATAAAAACAATATCATATACTCTATAAATCATTCCATTATGTTTCTAAATGATATATTTTCTATAACATTTAATGTTATCCAAGTTCATTATGGTTCCCACCACTTTCTAAAATGCAAAATTAATGTGTAATCATCTAACTATTGTAATCAGGGTGAGATAATATTTTGAAAGGTGTGTCTGGATTATGAAATCCTTTTATCAATATATGATTATTTCTGTTTAACTTAGGTTGTCTATGTTCATTACAATATCTATAGTATAATATCAGAATCGTAGTCTTATCCAAAAAGACAATAATGGGTTATATTCCCTAATAAAATTTTTCATAAATCTAGTTCACAAGGATTCTACCAAAAATGATCTAATAAAAACAGTAATGACACTGAACTCATTATCATAGAGCATGTGCATTAGTTTATTAGATTGGTATGATTCTAGGGAATCATATATAGAAGAACCGAATATTATGGTAGTTTTGGTAAACAGAAAACATTTTTAAAATTAATAGTGAATTTGAAAAATAAAATAAAAAATTATTTTTTAACCCCATTATCCTATTATCATAACCTTACATACAAACCATAATATGATTATTGTAAACCGGGAAAAACAAAAATCACATGAAATGGGTAAGCTCAAATGCTAAGTAAGGGTTACAAACTCTCACAAAAAAAATCTATTCGCCACAAAAACTGGCACCCCACCTATCCTATGACAAGTAAAAAATGTATTATCATATCCTCATCAGCGGAAAAAAGTTCCCATGTATCATAGATTTTTATTTTGGAATGATTTTCCTGAGTATGGAAACATAAAAAATCAAAACCAATCAATAAACTGAATATGAAAATTCATAAAAAAAAAGATTTAATAAATATTATTAAATGCATAAAAATGTCTAAAAATGATAAAATATGTCTAAATAAACATTTAAACTGCATAAAAACATACCCAAGGAATCCACATGATATGGGGTCATCACCAACAAGTCATCTCCACAACACTACACCATGGATGGGAACTAACACCTCAAACCGCCATCACCTGAAGGAATTCCATTACCTGTTTGACTCATGAAAATTTATATATATAAGAAAGGGGTGTTTGTAGGGTGTGACATAAATACAAAAAGGATACCACCAAAAAATTATATAGAGTAAACCATACAAGATAAAAAGTGTCACATTTTTGATAAAAAAGAGGTTGTGAAAATAATTTCTAAAGAATTAATCTTTTTATAGTTAACTATTTCCAAATGTAATTATCAATGAATTATAACATTCCAAACAAAAAATTTTAATAATAATTTTCAAGAAAAAACCACCACATTCTAAAAATATATATGCAAGAGTCATTCAGCACCAATCTTGGTAACACCCCATGGCACTAGTTTGTCTTGGGCCACATGTACCTCGTACCTCGGTGTAATGTAATCATATAAAAATATAGTATCATTATAGATCCACTGGTAGGGAACATACCCACAACCTATGGGTCCCACATCATCATAAATATAGTTTTTAGTGTTTTTAAGTCATTTTACTCTATGAAATAGGGATGAAACACATTTGGATCACTAGCGTACTAGTACAAATCCGCCCTCCAATGTACGCGGGCTTCCCCATTGAGCTCAAACCATTTTATAATTATACCAAAAGCCATTATCACATAAACACATTTGGTCTGGTTATATACAACTTCAAAAAGTTGCTACACATGTTTTTAAAACTTACACCACTCAATAAAACATTTAGAATTTCAAAAAAACAACTTCACAAAATTTAACATTGCTTTACCAAGAAAATGACATTAAAATCAAAAATTAAACACTATGGAAATAACTATATTCAAAACAAAAATTAATTTTTAGAACCCAAAACATATCAATAAACCGATTACGTGATTTATAAAACAACCACATTTTGAATAACATAAAATAGTCATGTAGAACACCCAATTTAGAACAAAATTTGTACCTAAAAATCATTTTCATAACAAACATCACCCAAACCAGATTTCTCATCAAGTATAATGGATTATAAATGTTATAAAATTTGATATTCAGAAAATATAAGTCATTTTACATTGATTACCAATGGAATCACCTATAATATTTGTCATTACCCTTGGATAAGGGTGCAAATCTTCAACCACACCACCACCGCACAACAAGGATGATAACGAAATACCTCTCCCAAAAAATTTCACATAAAAGTGTTATTGTTAAACCCTATGTACGAATCATAGATGATTTACCCTTTATTAAATAATGAATTAAGAAGTAAATCCAAATTAAGATTGAAGAAACCATGAATGAATTTACTTACGTTAATGATCTTGAGGTTTCTCCACCAAATCCTCCATAAAATATGAATTCCATGGGACCTTGAGGGATCTTTGAGGACTCCCTTGGATTCTATGGTAGAATGAGGGATGAATGGTGTGGATTAGGGTTATTTATATGAGTGAAAATTGGGATTTCAAACATATTTTAATGACCTGGAAACCATTCACCGTTTTTCCTCACAGTTTACTAAACTGTGCATCCAACCCGTGTGGCCTATTATGGACACCCAAAATCATGTCATTCACCACCAATTTAATGGGACACCAAAGGTGGAACCAATGGGGTATGATTGGACAAGGATAGGTGGAAATAATACCCAGAATAAAATCACTTTTCCACCCCTATACTCATCCCACTCAAGGGTATAAACCACCCCAACAACATACCCCACAGGTGGTTCCACTAGTAGTTCCACAAATCAAACTCCAAACCACCTCAACCTCGTACCATCACTTTTTTAAAGGAGGAGGCCAAGTACTATTCAGGACCCCAACACTATGTTCATATATCAAAAACACAAAGACACCAGAAATTAAAACATTGAACACCCGGGAAGTGATAGAATGCTAAATAGTAAAAGTGTATTTTAAAAAAACCATGGAATAAAAATTCATAGTGTGAAAATTCTACCCAAAATAAAGTTTTACAACTGCATGATGTCACAAAAACACCATATATAAAAACAAATCCCAAATGATAGACCCATATAAACTCCCTTGCCATGATTTCACCAGCCTCCAAAATTCCAAACACCTCTAGTTGGTCAATAAATAGAAGTGAATACTCTCCCAAAACAAAACATACCCCGCATACCAGAAATGAACATACATATTCAAACTAAATCCCAACACAAAAAAACTAAAACACTACCAGATGATGCCCAATAATAGACCTGAAATGAATAACAAAACTGAATAACACTGCCACATCCTTACTTAAACAAAACCATTTGGTGTGCTCAAATACAACATTTTCCCTTGTTAGAAATTGGTTTTGAGATAGACTTGAATGAGACTATCTACATCCAAGAAAATACCACTTAGAAAACTGAGTCACTAATACGGGGAGAACAAAATTGAATTCCCCCCATATGGGACAAGTTCATTTCTGAGAAAAAATCAGTAAACCAATTGGGGGATGCCCGAATGGTCTCTATAGAATTTGGGGAAAACTAAAATTATACTTTTTCTATGAGAACATAGGTGAGACCCATGATGGGTCTCCCCCATAAGGACCAAACATCTTAACAGACCAACACAGGTCAGCATGAAGATACCCTTAAAATTAAAGAGTTCGGATGACCATGTGGTTTAGGAAACTATGCACTAACAATGAAAATTATTTTGTACAATGGGGAAGTTTCTCATTTTTACTTGGGCCAAGGTTTATCGTCGTGTAGAGACCATGCAATAGCTTTTGTCCCATATCACACAGTTTTCTAGGATGATGCATGGTTACAACTAAAAAACTGAAAAATGTGATCATCAATATGCCTAGCCCCAATTTCATCATTTTATCTTAAAATTAAACGGAAACCCATGGGAATAACATGAACTATGGGTAAAACATAGAAACGAGTTCCTCTAAACTCTACCAACAAATGTGAAAAATGAGAACAAGATGATAAAAACCAAGGTTTAAACCATTCCCGTCTTTCATACAAATGATAGGACATTAGCCAAAGGATTATATGAAATCAAAATTTCCCCCGACTATGCACGAGCTTCACTCTAGGACATATGGTTAGAGCTTAGATGATTGAAGCATATCCTTCCTCACAGTCAGGCATTTGAAACCCGCTATACAGAACATCATCATCAAGTTCCACAAACCATCACAATATGATCTCGGGTGGTATAAATGAGACCTTACACACTCCAACCCTGTTAACCCCAACCAATCATAATTAGAAAACCGGGTGTTAGAGGATAAACACACTTCACAATTTGTTTCATCATATGGGAAACCTAAAAATAAAAAGACACATAGAAGTGCATCCCTCTAGAATATTGTAATTCAATATTCCCGAAAAGAATAGATACCTCTGAAAAAATAGATACTCTCATAAGATTGCACAACCATGACCTTTATAGTCAAATTAACACATGACATCAGAAGGAATCAATGAACATGACCGTTGCGGCTACAGTAACAAAAGTCGAGGGACATAATGCTGAGTCCCAAATAGCACATGATTCCAACACATGGCCATAACAACCACTCTTGGCCACATTTTAATACACTAGTGGCCTAACATGAACTCTTTCTTCGTTGAGACTGATAATGGACCCAAAGTCCATTTAAGCCATCATTTTATAATGACAACCCAAAACTGCATTCACCTTTGACGAATCTAGAAAAATATGAAACTAAGGTCAATTTAAACCGCTCACAACCACCCCCCATCTACAAGGGGAACCACATAATCAAAAAATAATAGTGGTAAACTCAATATCCAAATCTCAAGAAGAATGTACTTATGTTGATCAACTATAGGATCATCCTAAGATGATTCCTAATGGGCCAAATAAGAATCATACATTTAATCATTATGGGTGCATTCCCTAGGAAACAAAAAAAAATGGTCCTAACCTATCTGGTCATTTGGTCACACCAGACCACAAACTGAAACCGAAGACCTAAGGGGATCCACCATATTGGCCTCCCAAACATTTCCATAAAAGATTCCACTAACTGATGCTTCATTCCAAATTATCGTCAAAACGCCAACCCAAAACATCATTTAAACAAGTTGGATTGTATAACTCAAAAAATACAACAATATCAATCCCTAAAACACATAATCCACACCTCCTAATGACACATTATCATAAAAAAATGTTTTCCTTCAAATGAATACAAAAAAATAATAGTGATGGGGGCTGTGCGTTTATGTATTTGTATATCATGGGCCTCACACATGAATATTAACATGCCACATCGTCACACACCTCATATTCATCCTGACTATCATCCATTCATGCAATTAACCATCCATATTTCCATACAAACACATTCATTTGGTCACACGTGAAAACACCCATGCCGAAAACCAAAACCTTCCAATTTTCAAAATCAAACGCTTTTTAACCGTACATTCCCATTCTCAGAACTGCTAATATTAAAATCCAAACCCAATTAAAATCTAACAAACATATTTATAAAAGAACCCATAATTCAAAAAATAACTCACATTCATGCCTTGCACAAAAATTAAAAAACATTTCGACCGATTTCAAAAAACATCAAATTTCATGAAAAAAACCATTTCATGAATCGTCATTTCATTAAGAACTAAACACATTTAATTTCAAAACAATGTTCTAAAATTCATATAAAATGTAAAATTCTCAATAGTTTCAGATTAAAAATACATATTCAACCCCCACACATAAATTCCAGAACACATAATTCAAATTAAAACACGTTTCCATTGTTTATAAAACTATACTGGGAAAACATTTTCAAAACCCATTTTAACATAATTTATAATTTGAAAAGAGGTGTAACCACATAATATACAGTTTAGAAATAATTCTAAAATATTAATGAAATAATTTCAAGAAATAAAACCATTTTCACTTTAGTAAAAAATAACTTCAAAAAAATCACACAATTTAAAATCAATTCGTTTTTTCTTTAAAACCGATGTTTCAAATATTCGAAAACAAAGAGACACAAGACAATGTGAGAGGAAACTAGTGTTTGTGGGTGACATGGATATATGTTTGGTGGATATATTCAAATCACTTCACTTCCACAAAGATTTATTTTGGAAATATGTTTGGCTCCACATGGCATCCCTGGCCCTGCGACCTCACATAGACCATTGATCGAACTATCTTTTCATTTCCCCCAATCATCAATAAAGATTGATGAATAATGAACTTAGATAAAACCCAACATCCCATGGAAACGTGAATCCCATCCTGAGGTGTTCTAGATAGGGACACTACCCATAACTAGAATTCCATGTCCCGACAAGCATAGCTTGGGGAAACTATAACTCTTCCCCAAATAACATGACCCAAGGAGTGAACCTCCTCAGATACCATTTTTCACGAACCAAATCTGGTCACCACCAAAACTGACAAAAAAAACCCACCCTTGAAAACACCTGAATGGCGTTCCCTATCCCAACTAGCTGGCACATGTATCTGTTTATCATAAATATTGTTTTGGGAATTATTTACGCAATCATGGAAACACAATACATCAAAACCAATAAATAATTTGAATCGAAAAAATTCATTTCAATCATGATTTAAACAAAATAAAGAACTGAATATATAGGTATAAAAATGATAAAATAGGTACAAATACACATATTAATAGCATAAAAATATCCCTAGGGACTCCATATTACAAGGCGTCATAACCAACATGTAGTCTCCATAACACTACACTAAGGATTGGAACTAACACCCTAAATTGCCATCACCTAAATCCTTTCCTTTTCCTGTGTCTAACATGACCATGTGTACTTACACCCAAGGGTTTTAAGTATGGATTGATCATAATCCCTATAATATACCACCAATATATTCCATTGAGTAAAATATACAATATAAAAAGAATTCCATTTTTGATAAATAAGAGGTAATGGAAATAATTTCTAAAGAATGAATTTTTAAATGTAAAAACGTTTTAGATGGCAATTTTCCATGAATGAGAAAATTAAAATTTTACATTTAGGATCCTATATTTTCAATCAAAAACAACCATATTCCAGAGATAAATACCCATGATTCAATGATCACCAATCTCGGGAACAACCCTAATCACTAGTTAGTCTCGAGCCCCATGTACCTCGTACCTCAATGTAATGTACCCATAGAAAAATCCATTCTATTGAAAAATCCATAGGTAGAAATCATAAAAACAAACTAGTAGTCCCAAATAATCATCAATATAGTTTATTTGTTTCCTTTATCCATCATACTCTATGAAATTGTGAAAAACCCCATCCGGATCACTATCATACTAGTACATATTCGCCCTCCAAGGTACTCGGGCTTCCCCCTTTGAGGTCAAACCATTATATCATGATACCAAAGGATATTATCATGTAAAAACATAATTTATATTCATAATATACTTTAAATAGTATCTACACATTTTTTACCACTTAAACCAGTGAATAAAACAATTTGAATTTCATTAAAAAAACTTTATAAAATTTAACAATGTTTTACACACAAAATCCCATTAAAATCAAACATTGAACACGATAAGTAAAACCATATTCACCAAAACAGAATTTTTAGCACCCATAACTTTTATATATTACACGTTAAATGATTTATAAAAAACCACATTTTGAATGACATAAATTTGACTTGTAAAACACCAATGTTTTCACAAAATTGGTACCTAAAAATCATTTACTTAACCAACATCAGCAAAACCAGATTTTTCAGCATGGATAATGGATGATAAGTGTGATATAAATATTATTTTAGAATATCTAACTCATATATAATTTATTACATGTGTAATATACTAACATAAGTTTCAAAACCCTTGAATCTTGGTGTGAAACTTCAACCACACCACTGTCGCCCCATAAAGAAGATAAATAATTCCATAGCCCATAAACTTTCAGCAAAAAGACTCAAGGTAAATCCCCAAGTACAAAACCTAGATACTAGACATTTAATAGATTAAATGAAGAAGGATTAAATCAAAATTAAGTTGGATGAAACTAATAAAGAATTCACTTACATGAGTGATATAGAGGTATATCTAAAAAATCCTCCTTAAAAAATGAATTCCATTGATTCTTGAGGGAGTATAGAGGCCTACCATGGCTGCTAGGATTAGATGGGGGAATAATGTGGAAATAATGATTTTTTTAGAGAGGTAAAAATTTGAATTTAAAAAATATTTTTAATGACCTCGACACCTATCATGGTTTGGGTACATAGTTTAGTGAACTGTGAACCCAAACAGTGTGGCCGGTTCTGGCCACCCAAAATTATGCCATTCTCCTCCAATTTTATGGGGATCCAACAGGGAAACCAAGGTTTAATGATGGAAAAAATATAGGGAGAAATAAAAAAAAAATTAAAACTATATTTCCACCCCATGAATCACCCAACTCAAGGGTATACCCTCCCCCCCCCCAAAACAGCTTACCCCACAAGTGGTGCCACCAGTTGTTTCACAAATCCAACTCCAAACCACCTCATCCTCATACCATCCCTTTGAAAAAAATAATAAGCCATGTAGCATAAAATACCCCCAAGAATTCATTCATAGATCAAAAACACAAGAGACACCAAATATTTAAACACATACCACCCAGGAACCGAGATAAAGCTAAAAACCAAAAGAGAATTTGAAACAAAGCATGGAATTGAAATTCTGAGTGTGACAGGTACAGTGAAATCTAAGTTGTGTCTATAAGAATATTCATCATGGAAATTTAATTAACATATAGACACACTAATTTCAGTAAATATAACAGAAATTAAATGCATCCATATAATTTTTCATAGTGATAATCATATGGAAAATGACTACTGAAAACTAAAATAAGTGAATACTTAATTATTGGATACCCTAATCATAGGCATTACAGTGCCTCTACCATCAATACCATTCACAATAATATTTAATAATTTTGGGTAAAAACTCATTTTTGTTTTCCAATATTTTCATATCATATGACTATCAATGCATCAAGACGCTACCTATAATTATGCCCACGCATGCCTACATGTCCAAATCATTCCCCATATATTGAATAAATTTTGTAAACAAAAGTATTTTGAAATAAAATTTTCCAATGACACATTAATACATTTTAATTCACTAAATATAATTATATTATTGATATGATAAATCAATGAATTGTGTTTATAAACCACACATAAGAAATAAGTGATGAATAATGAATATATCTCATATATATAAAACTGAGATGAGATAAATCGTTATCTTGGACTTCAATTCCGTGTAGTAATCATAAATCACTTGTATAATGGTTTAAGTAATTTTATTAACACATTAAATAAATATATTAATTTTATAATATGTTATGGTATTATTGTTTCACTTTTTATGAGCAATTCATTAATAATATATCATTATATTCATGGATTCAGGTGTGTTCATTCCATGGTTTCATGATCGGTTCATTTTTTAAGAATTAATAATTTTCTTGAAATATCACATTAAAACTCATGAATTTTAAATAAATAGTATTAATAAACATAAAAAAGTATTATTATTACCATATTTCAATTTTATTAATTTTATATGTATGATTCATCTGATAAAAAATTAATGATAAACATTTAGTTTATTTTGGCCGTTTTTTGGATCACGATGAACTAGTTTCTTTTCCTTTACTATTATGAGTATATATTATTTAATGAGAATGAAATAGAATTTAATATTATTTTTGAAAAATTATTTAACAATAATAATAGTATTATGATCATCCATGAAGGTTTATGTGTAGAATGAATAAAAAATATTCTTCACTATGGAGATTAACTGGCACAACATGAACAATAGATTTGCTTCATTAAATTGGAGGTGGTAAAAAATTTGACGGGGATAATATATTTTACTGGAATAATAAAATTATATCATTTACATTAATATTGAATTATTTTAACTTTATGGATTAATTATATCAGGGGAAAGTAGAAAAATAAACTAAATTATTAGATGTGTTTTGAGAAAATTGCCTCTTGAATATCACCTCATTGAGAGACCATTGAGGATTTTGGATTCAATATTTTAGTGATAAATATAGCACTAATATGTGGCGAGAGTGAGTAGGAATCTATAGGGATGATATTTGGGTTTCTAAAAGGGATTTTGGTTGAAATGGGGTTGTGTTTGGTGTTATTTAAATTTGAGAATTGGTGGTTCTAAGTGATTAAATTAATAATTTTATTACATTTATAGGGAACCACATTGAGGTTGCATAAATTTCATTAATTGTTTCATGAAATTAGTATTTTTATTATGGTTAGGGTCATTAAATACCACAAAACCCCATTAAAATTTGTATTTCTTATATATTTGAAGTCTTAACCCTTATAACCATAATGTGTTTAATTTTTTACCTATACCACAAGAAATGATTTTTAGCATGATAAATTTCATATGATTAAAATTTGAATTGAACTCAAACCCTATATTCATCCTTCTGATTCAAAATATTGAATATTTATTACCTATTTCAATAAACATAATTTTCAAAATTATAGTACAAATTAATCTCATAGACAAGACAAAAGTGTAAGTTTTTAAAGTGAAAGTTTCATAAGATTGAAATGTTTTTACAACCACATTCAATGTGAAATAGATTGAAATTAAATAAATTGGAATTTTATATGAATAAATAATTTAAATATAATTTAAAACCAATTTTAAAAATAATTTACATATAAAAAAATATTCAGAAAATATGTTTTCAATATAAACTCAATATCACTGAGTATTTATCAAAATATAAAATTTATCTAAAATTTCCCCAAATATTTGTATATGATTTTGTTCATATCCCACATTAAAAAATGAACATTATTTTGGGAAATGAAGCTTATTAAAGAGCCAAATATTGGATTATAATAGGTTCACCATCAATACAAGGAAAATTTTGACAACAAGACATATACGTTATTGATGAATAATTTGTTTTATTCATAACATAATACTATCTATCAAATTGAATGAATTTTATAAAATTTACTTAATATATAGCATAAAATTTTATTAATAAATATCATAAATCAAAATTAATTAAATTTATTAATATATAATTCCATTATTGGAATTAAATTAGTTTTCTATAAAAACACTTCCTTTTTGTTCAATTGGATTTAGTTTTCTTTTCACTTTATTTTTCGATCAATGATTTAATTTCATAAACATGTTTAGACTATATCTTCCTGATTTATTTAATCTCATTCATACCCTCTATTCTAATGGGAGAATCATATCTTTCATAACTATAAAAAATTATATTAATATTTTTTTAAGCTTACTGTTCTATATATCTTAAGCCATCAAAGAGATTGAATTTAATAACAAATACCCTAAATTCTGGGATTATAACAATTATATTATTATTTATTCTATATAACAACATTAACGTAAATATTAATTAATTAATTAACTGAAATGGCTATCTCATACTCATTATATTTCATTTAAAAAAATTGTATCATCCTATTTAATAATTTTTGTTAAACCTAACAATTATATATACGTAAACCAAATTATGTGTCTCCAGTAATGTCACTGAACACATCCAAATCAAAAAAATTATAACATTTATTCCTATGATACCATTCCAAAAATAATAATTTTTTAAGTAATGTCATTTACATAGAAATAATATCACACTAATCAGGTCATCATATATTCCATTGGTAGGGAATGAAAACTTATCTCCCTTTATTTATTGGTTGGATCCTCATGAGCTCAATGGATTTGATGGGTTGTAACCTAGAATATTGATTTTATTTATGCAATTATAAATAAATAATTAATATAAACATCCAAAATATATGATCAATATATTAAAAAATCATTAAATATCTTTTTAATCCCATGTGTATAATTATGAAAAAACTTGTGTTGAATATTTTTAGTAAGCCATGATTATTTCATCATAAATGATCATATAAAATGTAGAGGTTATCAATAAATTTAAACATATCTCTACAAAAAAATAATTAATCCTTAAATAATATTTTCACTAAAACATATACTAAAAAAGGGTTGTATTTTCATAAATGTCTCCCAAAATATTCTTAATTTTCTTAGACATCAATCTCTGAAAACATTAAAAGGTGTATCTATTAATTTATTCATAGATTGATCTTTAGACATTTTAAGACACAATGGGGCATCTAAATAATACACTATTCCCATCTAAACCATATACATATTTTCATAGGGTAATGTCATCATATTCCATCACAGGGTTGTGATCTAAAATATTTTGATTCCTAAATCTATTATCAAAGGTTTCTACAAAACATTCTATGATATCAATGGAAAATAATCTGGACCTATTTTCCCAAAGTCAGTGGATGCATTATTAAATTGGCACCATATTCACAAAATCAAATCCAAAAATACCATATAATTTAGTATTGTTGTAAATATAGATACAAACATGAAATTCACATTAAATATATTATAAATAAAATAAAATAATTTTCTTATTTGAGTATTCCTTTATTCCCCTTGGCATATTCCTCAAAATTAAAAACAAAACACTTAGTGGTATTCTAATAAAAATGATACATAATAAATGGTAGAGTTCATATTCTTAGCGAGTGATGTGTAAAGTGTAATATAACTGGAATAAATAATAACAAGAAATGTGAAATACTAAATTCCTATATCTTATTCTATTTCAATAATAACTATATAATAATATGGCATGAATAAAGGAATATAAAAAATGTCCAAAAAGAAATAACATGATCACAAAAATTATAAAAAACTGAATGATCACATCGATGTCAATAACTAATTTCAAAATTTTTTAATTAATAATAGTAGATATGAAAAACATATTTTTGAGGCCTTGTCCAAGACTTCAAAAAACAATATCAAGACCCTCTTCCATAACATATAAAAAATTTGTAATGTGTTGGCCTAAACCCTATCTAGTTTGTAGCTTGAGGACCACTGATGCATCGATGGGATATAGTGGGCCCCATAAGTCACTTAGTGTGTACAATTTATTCTTCATATCAGTAAAAAATACATTATAATCCACATTACATAAAAACAAAATACTACCCAAATTATAATAACTAGTCTTATGGAATATCAGTATGGTAAAACATTAAAATAATCATAAAACATGAAAATAAATTTTATGTGTGGAATAAATAGAGTACATTATAAAAAATATTTAAAATGGAATCATAAAATGTTGAAAAACGTTTAAAAATATGATTTGTTGGTTACTTCATGTAAATAATTTTTCCTACCATGATAATATATTTTTAAAATATCACAATTAAGGATGAGAAAATCTTCTTTGTAAATAGACTTGTATATATTTAAAGGAAGACTCATAAAAAATATTATTCATGATAGTAGTAAAATTAATTCATTATTCATATTTGAAAAATAAATTCATTCCATATTTTTATTAATAAATCACAACGTACTTCATTTGAAAAATTAATAGAATATTTCATTAAAACCATTTTGTAATGAACATTAATGGGATAAAATGATCATTAAAAACCATATGATAGTATTATAAAAATATAAGACCTTTATTTAAAATGTGGATATAGAATTGAAATATTCCGCACTATAGGATTAAACATAATCAATACTGAATAATGATTAGATTGTAAATTATACACTTACTACTTTGGTTTCATTTGAATTGTATGCTAGATGAATGAAGTAAAATATAATGAAATATTACATTAATTTATGAGAATGTAATTACTAATATCATATATAAGAGGATGAGTCTATAAACAACAATTTTGAAATAATTGGTGAATATGGAATATGTCTCAAATAAGAAATATTTTATATGAGAAACCACTACTTTAGTTCAGACATCCATCATAAGTGTCCAAACATCATGTATAATAAAAGGTATATTTTTTATAAATATATCTCAAAAAAATAATATTATATATCAAATAATATATTTCATTGTTATAATTTATTATTTCTTGTTATTAATAATTCATTTTTAACATTAATATTTGTATTAAAAACTCCATCATTTTTAAGTTCTGATTTTCATTGGTTGATTCAGTCTTTATAACATGATCAAGTTTAAAAAATATATAAGGCTTTAATAATTAAATAAATGTAATATATATTCATTAAATATTTATTTGTAGTTTTCAAAAAAATTTATTTATATAAAAATGAACTTCACTGTTCATGGAGAAAGTATGTGGTACAAACACATAACCATATATTTTAATATTTTTTTGGTAGAGTAAAAAAACTGAATATAAATGTTCACCACTTTTTAATATTTAATATATAATATAAATCATATATATTAATAAAATATTTCCACATTAACATAATATTATAATTTAATTGAAAAATGATTTTCATCCCTTTGTAGAAGTGGTCGTCCACATGAACAGACGACTGGCATTATTCATTCTGAAATGATTCAAAGGATATAAGTTATATAATATATTATCATTAAATAAGTATAATTATGTTCTAATATAATATATAAGCATTAAACCCATCACAATTCCAATCAAAAAAATATTTTAATTAAAAAATGAATTGTATCAGTACGTGGTGACAGTAAGCCATACTTATGCACAAGGGACACAATATCATTAAATATGTTGGGAAAATGGTGGATATTGGTTTTTTAATTATCATTATAATATTTCTGTATATATAATATTTTTATGCTATAATTTTATCAATAAATATAACTTATTTATATGACTTAAAAATAATTGTAAAAAACAAATTTTATTGGTTATAGGGTTTAACACTTATTTTTAAAAACATTAGTAGATACAAAAATATGGATAATAGTTTTTATATTTTAGTATATCCAATTGTTAGTAAAAGATACCTCAAAGTATAATTGAATAATTTTATGTGGTGATTGTTTTTGTTGGAAAAGTGGGATTTTATGTTGTGTTTGTTGACAAAGTAGATCCTGATGTCCTATTTGTTGACAAAGGGGGTTTACATAGTGATTTCTCAGGTTCAGAATATGTTGTTGGATATCCATAATTTATAGAAGAACTTTGAAAATGTAATTGATGATATTGAAGAAGTAAAAAAATAGAAGATACAAGATGGTGTTGTTTCCCAGTGTTTTCCAAATTTTTGGGCCTCAAAATAAACAAATGGAGAAAAGTTTTTTTTGGAAAAGGGACTTTAAATCCGGTGTCTATAAGGCTTGTAAAATTTTTCACCATATGTTTTCCAATATCATAACATCAAAATATTGTAAAGGAAATAGGTGCACCCATTTTTTTGTTTGGGCGCCCAAGTGACTGGGACAATAGAGGATCGGGCGGCTAGACTTTCGCGCTAAGAAGAGAGTTGTGCACCAGTTCTCAAGGTGTCCAAAATAAATATATATAGAGGTATAACCCTCCAAATTTATTATATATCACAACACATAGGGAATATTAGAGCACCGGTAGCGTAGGTGTTGTGGGTAAGCAAGTATAAAGATATTCAGAAGTTGCACGCCAACTGATAGTTGCACGCCAATAATGGTTTGGGCGTAAAAGGGTGTGAGTCACATAATATTGGAGTTGGAAAAGGTAGTGTTGCACAAGTGGTAAGGTGAAACTTGCATGTCAGGCTTGGATAAGTGATCCAAGGCATAGAGAAGTGTGTTGTGCTTGGAGAAGTGTGTGATTCATTCTAGGGTTGCGTGAAAGTAAGAAGATTCCCTGATACACCAGTGGTAATGTTTTATTCATTAGTGGAAGAATTTTTAACATCAATATAGAATCAACATATAGAGGAAAATGCATTCATTTGTGATAACGAAGAGACTTATATGTCTATAAATTTTGATTGGATCTTCTAATAAAGAAATGGGCTCACATCAGTTTAGAGACTTGTGAGTTCTCAAATTGTGAATGGTTATAAACTATAAGGGACAATTAGTCCTCTTCGAACTTGTAAACATCAGTGTGATAATAATGGTTTTGGAACATGAACACAATGACAATGTATGATCCTTTGACATATCCAAGTGAGGGATAACCGTGAAAATTCTTTGTGTCATGTGCATGCTTTTAGATTCATTCATACTCTGCAATGGGAAGGAGAGAGAGAAGATGGTTATGTCTAACAAAAAATCAGATAAAATGTGGAATTTTTTTTAATTTGTCATACCATGATCCCCTCCCCCATCTTAGTGTTTCTTTCCTTTTGTACCTATCAATTAATATCAGATCGAAATGTTGATATCACTGTTTCTATCTCTAATGGAGGTCATCAATAACAAAGGGATTTCGATCTTCAATGGGAAAAATTTTCAGCTATGAAGGAATCATGTTCAACACTACTAACGATCTTTGTGAATGGATATGTTCATAGAAGCCATGCATGGCACAACTGCTAATATTAACAATCATGCATTATTAGATGTTGAGTGAAGAGAATTACATGTCAGCACCAAAGGTATCAATGTTTTAGGTGGATCCATATCCAATGTAATCTATATGAAGGTGATGTCATGAAAAACATCCCATGCTATGGGGGAAAATCTGTTGAACATATATAAATGAGATTCAAATAATAGAGAGGAAAATCATCCTGTGTTGTGGAACGAGTATAAAGATGCGAGAATAAACCTAAATGAGTTTGTTTATTCATTATTTGAAAGGGTAAATGTTGTAGTGGAATACATGCAAGGTATTGGATAAGTTATTGAAGATATAAATATTTTGAAGCACAACTTGGGGAATCATCCACCACAGTTCAATCCAAACATTTCAGTTTTGGAAGATAAAGACATGAAAGAGCTAACAATGGATAACTTACGCAACCCCATTGGTGTATATGAAATAAGTAATGATGATAATGATGTCATGAAAAAGAAGAAATCCAAAGAGGTGGCATTCAAGGCCATGAAGATGCTCACTATTGAATATTCTAAGGAAGAATAAGAGATAAATGAGGTGATGTCATTCTTTTCCTTGAATCATCAAATAGGGAAAGTAATGTTCAATGTGAAAATTCCAATTGCTTATTTTAAATGTGGAAAAGTTGTCCAGCTTTCCTCAAGGTGCCCCATGATGTTTTAAGAAGATGAGGAGGATGAAATAGAAATTCTAAAGAAGAAGAATTCAACCTATGTGAAATGAATGAAACAATTCAAGAGAAATTTCTTTAAGAAAAGAAATATTCTCTCACAAGAATATGGTAGTTCAGATTAGTCTTTGGTAATAGAAGATTAATAGATAGATAACTTCACCGATTGAAGAGATAATGCTATTGTGCCAGTTGTCGGTATCTCTCATAAAAAAGAATACACTGACAATGATAAGAAGAAGAAAAAATTGAAGGAATATTTGAAATAGAAGCTGAATTAGAATAATCACTTTATGAGATAGATTTTTGGAGAAAAAGAAAGAAAGAGAACAAGGTGGAACAAGATTCCAAACTCTACATCTAAAAGTATGAAGAAGAGAAGTATGAGATGATAAAGAAATTGAAAACCTTATGTCTGCTAGGCTAGAGAGCTCAGAAAAGGTTGATGAATATAAAGTCATGGTTGATGAATATAAAAGGTACTCAAACTAAGAACATGTCACTAGAAAATATTTAGAAGGACTCTATTTTTAGTGTCTAGGATTTGGGAACACGGATAGTTATTATACATCGACCATATAGAATAATGTGCCAAAGCGAAATCAAAATGTTCACAAGTAGAGGATCAATGAACCAACAAATGAGTTGAAAATGAAAAATAGATTTGATGATTTGAAAGAAGATGTAGATCCATCATACTCTAAGAATGATTAGAAGTTTCAATCTATATTGTGTATAAAGGAAAAAATATTGACCATGATGAAAAAGTATGAGAAGGTAGTGGTGGATGAAATTTCCCTTGAAGCATCCGATTGCTTTGGAGTGTGGATCCTTGGGAGTGGTTTCAAATCTCACATGACAAGTAATAAAGATCTTGTTACAGGCGTAAAATATGAAAAAGAATGAGTTTTCATGTTTGGAAACAATTATGGTGTGACGATAGTTGGCTCAGGAAAGGCCATGTTTGGGGGAAAATAGATGAGAAATGATGATGTATTGGTAGTTAAAGGATTCAACCACAACATTCTCAGTGTATGTAAACAATGTGACTCAAGACATTCTATAAGGTTCACTAAGAAGATGTGTATCATCAATGGATGATATGGGGTACTGGTTCTATAGGGAATAGAACAAAGGGAGATCAATACCTGGTAGGTGGAGATAATGATATGTGCTTTCTGTCTAGGGAGGAATAAAACAAGATATGGAATAAATGATGTGGTCATAAAGTATAAACATACCTAGAAGATATTTTAATGTGTGATGCAGCAAGAGACTTCCCTACTCAATCACGTGAATATACAAACATGTGCGATTCATGATAACAAGGGAAGCTGATCAGAAATATGTATAAGGGAATGTAAAAGAAGTAAACAAGAGTGCTTGAATTGGTGAATTCTGATGTTTGTGGGCCTATCACACCATGATAATTTGATGAAAAAATGTACTATATTATTTTTATTGACAACTATATCAGAATGGAATGGGTATTTGTTATTTCCCAAAATTATGATGTGTTCAACTGCTTCAAAATATACCGGAGAGAGGGTAAAAAGATGCTTGGACTAAAAATTATGATGTATCATACTAATAATGGTATTTAATTCACAAAAAATTTGTTTGAGGAATATCTTGAGAAACACGGGAAAAGGAATCAAGTTTCTATAGTAAGAAAACCCGAACAAAATGGAGTGGATGAAAGTAGAAATCGGTTCATCAACAACTTGGCTGGAACGATTCTTATAGAAAAAGACCAAACATAAATGTTCTGGATGGAAGCAGTGTTGTCATTGGTATGCATTTATAACAGGGCACTATTTTGTCCTAATGATGGAAAGTCTCTATATGAGATGTGGTATGGAAGGTATAAAAAAGTGAAATATATTTGAATCATTGGAAGTAAGTTCTTAATTTGAAAGAAGGAAAAACATATGAAATTTGAGTCATGCGGAGAAGAGGTGATATTACTTCACCACTTAGGAAAAATAAAATCATAAAAATGCATTAACAAAAGACTAGTAAAAGTAATTATGAGCAGTGATATCACTCTAGTGGAGAATGAAGAGGGAATTCAACAAAATAGTGAATAACTTCTTATTGAATGTGATGTGGAAGAAAGAAATGTAGGAGAAGCAGAAGTGACTGATTGTGATTCACAATAAGAAACTGATGATGAGCATCAAGAAGAAATATTTGTATCTATACAGAAGACAAAGAGTCTATCTGAAATTAGCAAGAAAAATATCATTGGTGATCAATCATCTCCATTATTAATAGGTAGAATTAAATCACTATACAAGAAATCTTTCTTATCTCAGGTAGAGCCTAAATGAATTGCTGATGTATCATAAGATGAACATTGGCTTTACTGTATGAATTAAGAGCTAGATTTGATTGAGAAGAATCATACGTGGATGATTAATTCGAGGTTAGCTGATAATAATGCCACCAAGACTAAATTGGTCTTTGGAAAAAAGATGAATGAATATGAAATTGTGATTCAAGAAAACAACCATGATTAGTTTTCAGAGGATACTCCTAGATATAGGGAATTGATGTCGAGGAGACATTTTCACCAGTTGTAAGGCAAGAGAATACCAGTATTTCCTAGCCGTTATAGTGCAACCAAATATTGAAGAGTTCCAGATGGATGTCAAGTCTACATTCTTGAATGGGATTCTAGAGAAAGATGTTTATATCATTTAGCCGCATGTTTTTCTCATTCACGAGGATGAGAACAATGTTCTTCGGATGATGGAGTTATATGGGATGAAATAAGAACCGAGAGAATGATATTGAAGGCTTGATTAGTATTTCAAGATGATTTGATTACAGTGTGCTGGAGATTATTAAAATCTCTATTTCAACAAAAACAGTAATCAAAGGATGATGGTGTTGGTTAATATAAATGAAATAATATTTGGTGGATCAAATGAAGAACAAGGAAGGCAGTGTTCTGAATTCATCAAACATGAGTTTGAAATGTGTATGATTACCGAGATGACATTATTTCTTAGTTTACAAGTGACATAATGATGAAATGTCACATTCATTTCTCAATAAAAATATGTTAAGGAGGTTCTGAGAAGATTTGGAATTGAAAATAACAAGGAGATGGGGACTCTGGATGCTACATGGATGAGATTATCAAAAAATGATATTGGGAAGGATGTTAATATCACAGAATACATGGAGAATTTTGGGAGTTTACTGTACCTAAAAGAGAGGAGACCTAGTATTGTTTTATCCACATGCCAATAAACACAATATAAAATCAATAACAAGGAAATCCACATGATTTCAGTGAATAGAATACTTCAGTATATCAAGGGCATGACAGATTCTGAATTTATAAATAGTCAAAAATCTTCGTCAATGATATTGGGATATACTGATGAAGATTGGTCCAGTTCAATGGATGACCGGAAATCAACATCACGAGGTTCTTTCTATCTTGGTTGATTGTGTATTTCTTTGCTATGAAAGAAGAAATATTTCATTTCATGGAACATTGGAAAGGCGGATTATATTACCTCCACTCAACCATGTACATAGTTACTGTGGATGAAGCAGAAGCATTATGATATGGGAGTTGAAGTAAAGTCTCTGATCGGAATCCAGTGCAACAACTCAAGTTCTATAAATCTCAGAAAAATTCACATCCATCACTCAAGGAAAATGCACATTAAGATAAAGTATTCTATTATCAAGTAGAAGGTTGTGAAGAGAATCATGATGTTGGAGTGTGTGCCTATATAACTACAGGTTGCAGACATTCTAACAATCTCCTTACACATAGAATCTTATGAGAGGCATCTACTTTCTCTGAGAGTTCAGTTGACTTCATGCCCGCGAACTACTATAGATTTGGAAACCCATCCCCCCTCCTAGAGTTATGTTGTGTTTTTATCTTCTATTCTAATATGTGACTTTTTCATTGTCTCTATCCACAAAGGAGTGAACTTTGAGTTCATTGACAAATGCGGTTAAATAGTGACTACTCAAGGGGGGATAAATTATGGTTAATGAAGTCAGAAAATGTATTAGTCCAAGACATGGGGAGAAACTGGCAGGTGGAGCAGTGAGATAGTTGGAGAGCAATGAAATGATGGGAGAGTTTTAAATCTGATGATGCTAGAACTGATTGATCAGATACATGATATCATGAAAATTGAGGATTCTGATAAAAGCATATGATTGGTGTTTGAATGGTGTTATATGTTTTCCAGCTATCCCCATTTTTTATCTGTTTTGAAATTATTATCAGTGCGGTATCTACAAATTGTTTTCAGAACTGAAGTGATCCATTGATGAAATTTTCATTTACTCTTGTTTCTCAAGACGATCATTGATCATGTGGGATTATATTATTTATTTAGTGAATTCTTGATTGCTATCAAAATCAAAATAGAGGAATGGTGGATGATTGAATGATCTTCAGTGAGGTGACAAATTGCTTAAAATTACTATGGGATGAGTTTTCAACAAACAAAAAGGAGGAGATTGTTGGGAAAAAATCCCTCAAGGTATCATTACATATTTTTTTTGTGGTGATTGTGTTTTTTTGAAAATGTGGGCCTCTATGTTGTGTTTGTTGAAAAAGTAGACCGGGATGACCAGTTAGTTAAAAAAGGTGGTTTACATGGTGATTTCTAGGGTTAATGTGATGTTGTTGGCTATCCAAGATTGAATAAAGAATCTCAAAAATTCAATGGACATTCATGAGGCTGTAAAAAATACTAGATACATAGTGGTGCCATTATCTAGTGTTTCACATATATTTGGGCCTCAACATCGACAAATGGAGAAAAGTGTTTTTGGAAAATTTACTTAAGTTCCCATGTCTTCAATGAATGGAAACGTGCATAAAAAATTTTTTCAAGATCAGAACCTCAAAATATGGAAAAAATAGGGGTGCCCATGTTTTTGATTGGGAGAGCATGTGACTTATGTGACAGAGGCTCGGGCGGTTGGTCTTCCGCAATAAGAGGAGAGTTGCATGCCAACCCAGAGGGTCTCAAAATGTGTATAAATAGAGGGATACCCATCCTAACTTATGATGAATCTCAAAACAATTTCAAAATTAGTGCTACATTGGTTTAAGTGGTGTGGGAGCACAAGTATAAAGATATTCAGATGCGCACACCAATTGATAGTTGAATTCCAATATTGGTTTGGGAATAAAAAGGTGTTAGTCTCCCATGTTTTGAGTTGGTGAAGGGAGTGTCATGAAAATGGTAAGGTGACAGTTATGCACTTGTCTTAGAGAAGCGTGGAAAGGAATATAGAAGCATTCTAGGATTGGAGAAGTGTATCAGGCATTCAATGGCTGCGTGAAAGTTGGGTGATTCCCCAATACACTTGTGGTAACATTTTATTCATCAATGGATGAATTTTGATCTTAAACAGAGCATCTACACAAGAGGAATGTACATTAATTTCTGATAGTGAAGAGACCTAGAGTTCTATAAACTCTGAGTGGATCTTCTAAATATGTAGTGGCCACACTTATGTTTAGAAATCAGTGAGTTATAAAGTTGTAAATGGTTGTAAACCTGGATGGATAGTGAGTCCACTTAGACCTTGTAAACTACAATGCGCTTATAGTGGATTTGGTACATATGATCATTGCTAGTGTATACTCATTGTACATATCCTATTGAGAGTTAACAATGTAAATTTTTTGTTTCATGTGCATGCTTTATGATTCATTCATACTCTTCAACGTCAAAGAGAAAGAGAAGAGGGTTTTGTTTAACAAAAAATAAAGATTAAAAGGGACATTTTTTTAAATGTGTCATATGTGGATTCACCCCTTCTTAGGGTATGTATCCTAGTTGACCCAACCCTAATAAATTACATAATGTGGATAGAAATTTTTATATAAAATTTTTTTTATGGTTTGGATTATCTAGATTGTCCAAATTGGTGCAAAATGTTGGGGGAGGATGTACCCATTATAATTGAGGTGAGGAGAATGTTTGGAATTATTAAAAAATTAAAATATAATAAGATTTTTTTGGATCCAAATTCATCAAAATCTTCATTAATTATAAGAAAATAAGTCAATAGTGAATGTATCATCAAAAAAATTAAATCTATACAAGTTTTTATATTATTGTAATGAATTAATTTTTTATAACCCCTTTGTTAACCTATTTTATCATTAAATACGATAACAAATTTTTCATTCTTAAAGTTATTTAATTTTACTTATAATATAATATTGATCCCTAAAAATTCAAGGGATGAAATTGTAGACCATTTATAATCCTAATTTTCACCTTTATAATTTTTTATAATATTTAATCAATTTAAAAAACATTGTTTTAATTACGTATAATTAATGCCCATTTTGAAACAACTCATTTAATAGGATAGAAATTATATAATGAAAAAGTTTTATATCAAATATATTTAGTTTAAAATCAATAATTTTTATATTTGATACATAAAATTCATTGTACAAATTATTCCGTTATAATTAAATAAACATTATGTAAGCACCCGATTCTTATTCTTGAGGTAGGGATTTTTTCATTTCCTTTTCCTTAAGTGGTTTTGATAAAATAAGTAAAATGGGGAAAATCCCATAATTTAGGGGTACACACTGTGTACTTATCCACACGCCGTGAACTTTTGACATGTGGGATGAGTACACTGGGCATGTAGGCCTGTTGGCGGTGAAGGGTTAAAAACACTAACTACACACAGTGTACATGGTATATAATCGCCATGTAATCAGTCGACAGGTGAACAGTAAGGCTGTGGGAGTCACCGATAGTGGAGAGATAGTACACGATGTCTTCTTCGAAATATACGCCATGTAATCATGTCGACAGATGAACAGTGTGGTGGTGAAATGTATCCACTAGAGTAAAAGTTAATCAATGTAAAGTACACACAGTGTACTTGTGAGCACATTCTGTGTAGTTGTGTTTTTTATAAATTGGAAGTAGCCTCCTCTTTCAACAGAGAAAGCATAGAATGTCGGGATGCTGCGGGAGAGACGACCGAACTTTGGAAGAGTTCCCGAACAAGTATCGAGACTCTGATTCCTTCGCCGAGGATCACGTTTTGAGCACAAGGGAACACCCTTCCCTCTCTTTGTGCATTTCATTCCAATTATATATCGAGCTGAAGTTATTTGAGTTTTAATTGGTGAACGTTTATCTCAGATCTATGTCGTTCATGGACGATTTGGGAGGCGTCATACATGTATATAGATCAATGGAGATCAAGGTAGGTGGTTTGGTGTTTATTTCTAACTATCGATTTGTTTTTGTGTACCGTTGTGCTATGCGCCCATGTTTGGTGTGTCGTATGGCTGAGGCCTTGTGTAATTAAAAAACTATAATTTCATTGGAAATTTAATAAATATGTAATAACTACTGTTTGGGATCGTTTCTTTGATCCAAGGCCACCCCGTAAGTGTGTTACCCTTGTTTAGTTGTTTAGACATGATACCCATGTGTATGAAGTTATTATTGCATTATTTTAGTTTTCATGAGTGACAGTTAATATATAATTGCTTGCTTATGTATTGGGCTCGGCTTGAATACTTTCGTAGCCTGAGTGCAGTGTATTGATTAGCCAGAGGGAAAAGTACCATTCAACCTGAGTTCAAGGTTCTATTCGTCCTGAGGGAATTTGTTTGTTTAGCTTGAGGGAAACGTTTCATATGCCTAAGGGTTGTAGATTCCATGCATGAGGGAAATCACCGAAGGGTTTCCTTTCTATTTGGAATGAGGGAAAGGCCTGAGGTCAAGGTTCTGATTAGTATGAGGGCATGATTCTGATTAGCCTGAGGTCAATGTTTTGTTTAAACCAAGGGAAATCTTCACTTGATTATTCACTTTGGGTTTTTCTTGTGTTATATATGCCAAGCAAAAGCACAGGCTGGCATTGTTATGCCTTCTATTTGTTAGATAGACTGTTGTAGTTTTGATGCGGCACATTATAGGAGACTGTCGGGTAAGTTTGAGTCCTGAAATATTATAATTAAATCATAATGGATTTCTAAAGAATAATTAAAATGGCAATAATACTGGAAGAAATGTTTACTTTTGAGTACATCCAAGTTTACTGCATTTTCATTATTGCACACTGTTGTTGCATAAAGTCAATGATAGTTGGGCATGGGCCTTTGGTGGTTACCTACTGGGATTTATTTCTCACACCCTTCTTAGGTCATGTCTTGGGACCAAATATTTTATATTTCTTCAGGTGTTGATATGATCAAGAGTCCCTATACAGGTACTTGATTGTCATAGAGGAGTTGGGGAGCATGGGACCGAGCTTAGGCTTGTGATGCTGTTGAGTTCCTACTACACTATTTTGTTTTACTTTGTGGTACTTATACCTTGTACAATATTATTTTAGACTGTAGTGAATCCAATTTGACTGATTTAATATTATTAGTTACATATTTCATCATCCTATATATATATATATATTACTATTGTCATATTTTAATTCTGTAATGTTTCCATTTCAGCTTGGTATTGTTTACTTCTTCTGCTTTTAGTATGTTTGTATTTTGTTCTGATACGCTACACTTTGAAAAATGAGGGCATACATTCCCCACTATCATACCTAGGCCCTCATTGCAAGTCTATACCCTCTCGCGTTGTGGTAAATTCACTTGAGGTCATGTTACCAACCGAGTTCAGGGCACCACTTAAGTGGCACCCGAATCTAGGACGTTTCAAAGTGGTATCAGAGGATTTCATTTCATTGAATTACTGTTTTTAGCCTATAGTCAGTAATACGATGGAATTTTCATTTTTTAATAAGTTGTGCACGAGAGTATCTAACTCATGTATAGGGAAAATCCAATCTACCTTGTTTAATTGCAATTTATCTGGTTTTTCAATTTTACAGTTGATTTGATTTTCACCATTGGGTGACACACTTGTGGTGTACTGTTTATATTTTTATACTGGGTTATATTTAGTTTCAACCCGGTGAGATGATGGTATTCCATCTGAAGAATCATTTAGCCACATGTTAGAATCACATTCAATGCATAGATTCTATTCTATATAGGTGCATTAGAAATTACATGTTATTGTGATAGATGGTGTGATTGAAAATTCATGATGTTGTGATAGGTACCTTGAAAGATACGCCTATTGTTGATAGGGTATTGGTACATGTTATGGATAGGATTATGGATAGAAAAATTTGGTTCTTGAGATGTATGGGCTCACATTGACCAGAATTTAGTGGATCATGATCCAACGTTTTTATGGTGATTTGGAATATAATATAAAGGTCAAGTGCGAAAATTTTATTCGCAGGTAGTACGGGACAACATGAATTGGAATTTGGAATATCGATGCTTAAAATTTAAGAAAAAGGGGCTCCAGAGTAGTTTCTGAGGTCTACTATCTGGTAACCTAGACAATGAGGCATGTGGTTTTATGAAGACACGTTGTGTAATCTTCTGTTCAGAATGAATTGAATTTTTTTTAAGTATATGCTAGGTGCCCTATGTACACGTTGTGTAGTATCTTACCATGTCATAGGCCATGCAGGCAGAAACACATGATCAGAAAATTCTTTAGGGAACACACCCTGTAACTATTGTACATGTCGTGTCATGTTGACCCAGGGCTTTCCATGTGACCAACAAAATGGATGGAGAAATCATTTCTTAAACACACCATGTCACCTTCAAACACATCGTGTAGTGTATCCTAGGAATCCGGCCGTGTAACTAACAACATAGGTAAGTATTATCCTTACTTGTACATTCCTAGTTCTTGTAGGACATGCCATGTAGTCTTTACCGGTGATAGACCATGTAGACTTGGCTTTGTAGCTGGGGGAAACGGCGTGGTGTACATGTCGTGTGTGGTTGTAACACTCCATGTAGTTTCAACAGAGTATTCATCCATGTCACTAATAACATGGGTCATTGGAATCTAAGTCGTACACATTATGTCTATCTAGAACAAGTCGTGTAGTGTGAGCTACGTACCCGACTGTGTCAGAGACAACACGGGTCAGTGAAGCTCGTCTAGTACACTCAATGTAGACCTTATACACGACGTGTAGTCTCACTCAAAAGATAACTGTGTGACTAAGCCATATAGAAGACTCAAATAGTGAAAGAAAATTCATGTACACGCTATCTCTGGGGACAACACGTCATGTGTTTGGGGTGTTACACGGCCAGTTTTGGAAGAAGTATACGCTCATGTGAATGACTTGAGGGAACTTTCCGTGTAATTATTATAAACATCGTGTGGTATTGTATTTGAAAATATGAATGTTTTATTTCTCCTGTTCCCTTCTTACACTCTGTGTTTTCAGCCCTTGATGATCTTAATATATGGTGTGTGTTTGACTTTGTGGAGTCATGCCGCCTAGGCGACCTTCAGTTCTTCTCCACAAGGGTGGAAAATACTGTACTCTAGAGATGGTTGTCCATGAGATACTGATGGATCGACCAGTAGTTGCAGATTAGACGCCAACCAATATACAAGACATAGGCACTGGTTTACAGTTCTGTGGAGGCTTTAGGCAGTTTATGCATATGTTCCAGGGAGCACCATCGGCAGCTACATCTATGGAAGAGCTGACAAGTATATTCTAGCAGCATCATCCTCCTAATTTTTCCGGGGATGGAAGACCATAGGCTACTTTTTCTTGGCTAGGATCTATGTAGACTATTGTCGAGAATCTGGAAATTCCTCCTAGGTGGGAGGGTCATGCTCTCTACATACATGATACATGATTCCGCCAAGAGTTGATGGGTTGTTACCACCCAGGAAGAGCATCACAGAGACATGGTGTGGGATAATTTTCATGCATTCTTATATAAATATTTCTTTTCGAAGATGCTGACGAAAGATAGAGTTCGTGACTTCATGAATATGCAGCAGGGTTCCAGGTTAGTGATGGATTATTCTGCCCACTTCACCGAGCTACAATTCTTTGCACCTGTTCTGGTGGGTGATGAGAGGTTGAGGGATAGATGCTTTGACGATGGTCTTCGATATGAAATACATGCACTGGTGAATTTTTTTAGGTTTCCTAAAGTGCATGCTATTATAAACAAGTCTCTAATTACTGGGCGGAACCTGTGAGAAGCTAGTGGTGCAGGCTAGGGTGGTTCAACACCAGTTTTTGGTATTATTTCTACCAGTAAGTGGAAGAGGCAGATGGATTTCTCTCATGGTGGCAGTACTAGACATAATATTTCTTTAGGTGTCCCAATAATGTGTTACTAGTGTGGTAAAGAGTGGAATAAGATACCTCCGTGTTCCAATGACCTAGTGGAGTGCCGAGATCGCGGAAACATGGGTTATCCATAGCACTTTTTTCTGGTGTTTCCACCAGTGGCTAGTTAGAGGGGCTCTATGAAGACTCCACAAACAGTAGCATGGCCAGTAGATTCTTACCTATTAGGGAATTAGAATATGTTAGGATTTTTAGGCCGGGGTGGTGCCCATGTTAGTAGTATCCAGACACCAGGATCTCAGAGAAAGCAGGTTAGGTTTTCAAATGGTAGCCAGGCTGTGTTGTAGGGTCGCGACACTGGGCAGACATATACAGTGCAACATACCCAACAGGAGTAGGTGTAACATCCCATGTAAATAAAGAATAACTCTTTTTCATACTTATTAGTATTTGAGAATTAAATATTAATTTTACTTTAAAGGGGTTTCTATGTTGGATAGCGTACTCGATACCCAACAAAGAGTTTCTATGAAATCATAAGTTTCACACAAGTAATAAAATAATATTATTTTAAATGGTAGTTAGCACGAAGCCGTTGTATTGGAGGGAATGAATATAAATAACTATAATATGATTATATATGTTTTTTAAATGTTTTTACATCAATACAATAAAGTATAAAGACTTAAAATACGAAAAGAATTCAATTTTAGGCATATATACTCTAATTTTCACTAAAGATCCACCTATCGCCTTTTGATGGAGAACCCTCATTAAATATATTTTTGGTCACTCTTATACATTCTTTTAGACCAAATAACATTCTTCTTTATAATCAATACTCTAAAATTTATTTTCTGTAAATTTTTGGTATTTTTCTGATAAAGTTTATTTTTTAATGAATAGTGAAAAATGTTGTATTTTAATTCAAAACCTGTTTTTAAACTAAGTTATTTATATGATTAGAATATATTTCGAATTGGTTTTAATGTGAAATTATAATATATTTTTAAAATTTAATACAATAGTGATCGTTGGATTTAATTTTAGTTTGAAATTTGACGTAAACTAGTGTAAATCTTTTGATATATATTGTTTCATAAAAACACGCTATTTGTTCTGACAGCGGAAATTAATTATTAGATTAATTAATGTATCTTATATGATTTTAATTTTGTAAAATAGACATAATTTTTTAATTCAGAATATCAAATATAGCTTAGGGTGAAATTTTGGTATTTTTATGAAAAACTTCAATTTTTGATAAATAGTGAAACCACTAAGTGGTACTTAAAAAACTGTTTTTTTGTTGAAATGAAATTTTACCACCTCTATGATTTGAATTTCAAAAACCTGACATACATGGTTGTAATTAAGAATTAAAATTTTGTTCAATGGGATTAATATAATTTTTGTTGAATAGTAATTTTTAAGTTTTTAATCGTGTTTAGAGGTAATTAATGTAATTTAAGGTAAAAATAATGTTTTAATAATATGAAATTACCTTGAAACATGTCTTACCCTTATTTGATAATTCATGTCCCAAAAATAAAATCCTTGGGTCATCTGGGGTACCCCATGGAGCCACTTTTGTAGGAAAATGACTTTAATAACTTTTTGATTAATGTTAAAATAAAAATGTCACAAACATGTGTTGTTTTACTAAAACAGTTTTTAAAAGGGGTTATAAAAGTCATAATTTTTACTATAAATATAAATTAGAAAGATAAAAAGATTTCCTACATCATTATAATTTTTTTATAATTTTTATACATTAAATATATTAAATTATTTATGACACCATGATTATGCAGCGATTACCTAATTATTTAACAATTTAAATAAAATGAAAAGATAATGTAAAATATAAGACCTAAACTTGTCAAAAACCTATTGTATGGGAGGATTTAGAACTATTATCACCTTATCCTAAAAATATTTATTTTTGGGACCATTAAAATCCGAAAAACAATTTATAATAAAGTAACCTTTTATAACATTCCAAGAGTGCCCATCCTCTCCTGTTATAAAAGGCCCCCACCTCTACCACCTTACCCACACCTCTGAAGACTTTGGCTCGGCCAAACCCTGCCCATTTTGTCTCTCCACCTCCCTCTTTTACTCATAGAAGCCTCACATTGGGCAGAAGTTTTTCCAAGGAAGCCTTTGAGCTCAAATAAAAAAGAGTTACCTGTTTTAAAGGTAGTGTCTTCTCTTGTGTTCTTATTTTTTATTTTGCTTCTCCAACACCCTAAACACTTTTTATTCCTTTATTTTGTAACAAAAACAGTATCTTAAATATACTATGATGTTTTTATGAGAAGTATTATAGATACAATTACACACACCTTCATCTAATGGTTAAAGATCATACTGTTTCCGTGGATGGTGAATTTCTGCCTCGCGAAACGATGATTGTTCAATATTCTTCTAACACCTTCAAAGGTGGCCATTAAGATGACACTATATTTATATTTGATATATAATATGTCTATGTTTTCCTTAAACTTCTGTATTTTTAATTTATGGCATACCTTTATGGATCCCATTATGGGTTTACGCGATATCTTAATTTTAGGAAGTGCAGACTACCGCCCCCTCAAAGTGATTTGATTCGTTAGTGCCATATGTGAGACATATAAAGGATGAAGTTAATGTTATTATATATGTTGTTATAATGTAATTATAAAATACCTTTATGTCATTATCATTCCATTCCATAATATATGAAATAGAAATGAAAGTAGCGTTCATGCGTACTTACGATTTACCGTCTCCATGAACGGTGCATTTCATTTCTTACATCTAAATGTTATGTAATATTATAAATGCATGTATATACTGGATATATATGATATATATGATATCTACATAATGAATATAACTCTGGATATAATGGATACATGAACAACTTGTAATTATAAAGAGTTTATTTTTGACTCAAGTACCAATGATCGGTAAAAATACAGTTATTAAATTAAATAATTAAATAGTGGTCATAACATGGTAATAAGTGATATAAAATGAATAATGAACTTGAAAAAGGTTCTTAAGCAAGTATAAATTAACTCAAATTTATTATTCAGGTGATTAAAGGGAAATCGAGTCACGTCGGACATGAGGTAAGGGACTTCATCTCAATCTCTATTCATTGAGGCATATTTTGTTTTTTACACAACTTTCTTTTATATGGTGTATAAACCTGTTTTACTTTTACGCTTATTCAAAAGGATTATTTTTTTTATACGAAGTGTTTTACATAAGAAAAAAAGGAATTTTTTTGTATGTATGCGGCGACAACGACTTCTCTACTGTCGTGACCATTATTTGAGTTTCAACTTCCTCTACAAGCCATAACCTATCTTTTTTTAAAATGAAAAATAAATACCATGTATTACTTTTCTTTTATTTTTGTATTGAAAATGGTTTTCATAGTCTTTTTTTATATCAATGTGTTGTATTGATATCTTGTGATTGAATTGTGGAAATGTTATGTTTCCTTTATGCATGATTTACGTGATACGATTATTTTATGGTTGTTGGGAATTGTTATGAAGACGGGTTGTTCCGTGATAAACTAAGGGGGGTAACACGAAGGAGTTAAAATTTAAGGTTTCTCCGAAGTGAATTAGGGAATATACTGTGATGGGTATTTCAAACGTAACCATGAGGGTTACTCCCTACGTAAAAATGTTATGAATTCCTCATGTTACCTTTATGTCTTACGATTTCTATGATTTATTCATGATTTGATGTGGTATGTTAAAATGCTTTTGTTTTATGAGTAAAGTATGATTTCATACATGGACTAGTGTTTTCATATCGTACTTTTATATCCCTTAACGAGCTTTTTATGCTCATCCCATGTTTTTGAAATTTATTTAACATGAGATAATGTGGAATAGGGTCATGGATGGGATCAAGGAAAAGTCATGTTATATAAAACATGGAACAAGACATGTTTCTTTTTAAGAGTTTTTATTTTATGGAAACATAGTAGAAGTGACTACTTTGTAATCTTTTGAGATGTAATAGTTGTGTCCTAATTCTCTAAAACTCTAAACCCGAAAAGATCCTCAATGTGAATTATTAATTTAATTCAATATTAAGTAATGTTTAAGGTCAGGGCCTTATAGTTGGTATCAGAGGTTGGTTTAGACAACTTTAGGAGTTAGAAAATTGTTAAATATAAATTAATTTATGGTATGATTGAAATGATATATCATTTAAAGATTACCATGTTGCTTCTCCTAAGATGTTTCTGTGTTAAGAATGGTTTTTCATAGAGGAAACAGAACAACTTTTCAGGGAAGGCATACAGAGGGAAATGACCTTTCAAATCAGTATCCTCATATGGTAAGAATCAGAACTGAACAGTTTGTTGCAGTGATGGCTCAGTTGACTTAGGTGAAAAATGTTTGTTGTTTTTATTGATGATATTTTGGTGTTTTCTAAATGTATAGAGGAGCATGAAAGTCATTTAAGGGTTATCTTGAAAACATTAAAAGAAACGAAACTATATGGAATATTCAGAAAGTGTCAGTTTTGGTTGCATCAAATTTATTTCCATGGTCACATTATTTCATAAAATGGCATAACTGTTGATCCTGCATAAACACAGGTTGTTGTAGAATGGACAAGACCCACAAATGTTACCGAGATTTGTAGTTTTCATGGTTTGGCAGGTTATTACCGAAGGTTTGTGAGAAATTTTTCACGGTTATCTAGTCCAATGAGTGAGCTAACATGGAAGGGTCTTAAGTTCATTTGGATAAAAGAATGTGATGGTTGTCTTTAGGAGTTGAAAATAAGAATGGTGAATGCTCTGGTTTTGGAACATCCTTCCTGGAATGGTGAGTTTGTTATATATAGTGATACATTGTTGAAGGTACTTGGCTATGTCCTTATGCAGAATGATCAGGTAATTTCATTTGCTTCACGTTAGTTGAAAACTCATGAGGTAAATTACCCTACACTTTATTTGGACTTAGCTGCTATTGTTTTCACTTAAAAAATTTGGAGGCATCATTTGTATGGAGTAAAGTGTGAAATATATACCTATCAAAAATGTTTAAAGTATATATTCACTCAGAAAAAATTTAACATGAGACAGAGGAGATAGATAGAATTAATCAGGGATTATGATTGTATAATTCATTACCATCCAGGAAAAGAAAATAATGTGGATGATGCTTTGAGTCGAAAAATTAATGCTTCATTAACAATGTTGCATTTGGAACATGATCCTTTGGTTATGGATTTGATGAACATTGGCATAAAAGTTGTTGGTGCAGGATGTCCTTCTGTTTTGTTTCAGGTATCAGTGAAATATTCTCTATCAGACAGAATCATTCCAGCACAGAAGCAAGACAGTGAGTTGCAGAAAAAGGTAGGGCTGGTTCATAGGGGTAAGTTTCCTGAATTCAACATTGATAATGATTGTGTTTCGGGGTTTGGGAAGAGATTATGTGTGCCTGGTGATTCACAGTTGAAGAGAGAGTTGTTATGTGAATCTCATAGTTCTCTGTTTTCAGTTCATCCTGGAAATACTATGATGTATAGAGATCTGTGGGAGTATTACTAGTGGGATGGAATGAAAATAGATATTTCTGATTTTACTGTGAAGTGTTTGACTTGTCAGCAGGTTAAAGCAGAGCAGAAGTTACTGAAAGGAATGCTTCATCCTTTACCATTTCCAGAGTGTAAATGAGAAAATATATCCATGGACGTTGTTGTGGGATTACCGAAGACATCTCGAGGTAATAATGCAATCTGTGTTATTGTTGATCGCTTAACTAAATGTGCTCATTTCCTTACAATTCGGGATAATTTCTCTCTTGATCAACATTCTCGATTGTATCTTAAAAAGATAGTCAGATTTCATGGAGTTCCCCTATCCATTGTATCTGATCATGATCCCAGGTTTACTTCAAACTTTTGGAAATTCCTTCAGAATTCGTTGGGTACTGAATTAAATTTTAGTACAATATTTCATCCTCAATCAGATGGGCAGTCAGAACGAACAATTCAGACTCTGGAGGATATTCTACGTGCTTGTTTGGTGGATTATTAGGGAAGTTGGAACCAACATCTTTCTTTGGTTGAATTTTCCTATAATTACAATTTTCATTCTAGTATACAGATGGAGCTGTTTGACGCATTATATGGGAAGCGGTGTCGAACTCCAGCTTTTCGGGATGAAGAGGGTGAAAGGAAGCTGAAGGGAACAAAATTTGTAGAAGAGATGGAAAAAAAATTCAGTTGATTCATAAACACATGAGAATAGCTTAGAGTAGGAAGAAGAGTTATGCGAATAACTGGAGGAAGGATCTATATTTCAAGGTAGGTGATCATGTTTTTCTCAAATTTCACCGTGGAAAAGCGTGACACGATTTGGTATGAAAGAAAAGCTGATTCCAAGGTTCATTGGACCATATGAAATTCTGGAAAAAGTTGGATCAGTTGCTTAACGAGTGGCTTTACCTCCACGTTTATCCCAGGTAAAAAATGTTTTTCATGTTTCAATGTTGAGAAAGTATATTCCAGATCCATCTCATTTTTTGAGCCCAGAGGTAGTTCAGTTGGAAGAGAATCTCTCTTATGAAGAAAAACCAGTCCAGATTCATGAACATAGAGAGAAAGTGTAGTGAAATAAGGTAATTCATCATGTAAAGGTTTTGTGCAAAAACCATATGGTTGAAGATGCAATGTGGGAATCTAAAAATGCTATTAGGGATAAATATCCCCACTTATATTGATAATTGAATAAAATTACGAGGATGCAATTCCCAAAAGGGGGAAGGATGTAATATCCCAGATAAATAAAGAATAATGATTTTTTATACTTATTAATATTTGCGAATTAAATATTAATTTTACTTTAAAGGGGTTTCTATGTTCGATAGCATACCTGATACGCAACAAAGAGTTTCTTTGAAATCTTACATTGCACACTAGTAACAAAACAATATTATTTTAAATGGTAGTTAACAAGTATCCATTGTATTGGCGGGAATGAATAGAAATAACAAAAATATGATTATATATGTTTGTTAAATGTTTTTACATTTATCCAATAAAGGATAACAGCTTAATATACGAAAAGAATTCAATTTTAGGCTTATATAATCTAATTTTCACTAAAGGTCCACTTATTTCCTTTTGATGGTGAAACCTCTTTAAATATAGTTTCGGTCAGTCTTATACATTTTTTTGGACCAAATAAAATTATTCTTTAGAATCGGGACATCAAAATTTACTTTGTGTAAATTTTTGGTATTTTTCTGATAAAGTTTATTTTGTTTAATGAATAGTAAAAAATGTTGTATTTTAATTCAAAACCTCTTTTTAACCTATTTTATTTATATTATTAGATTATCTTTTGAATTGGTTTTAAATTTAAAATAGAATATATTTTTACCATTTAATCCAATAGTGGTCGTTGGAATTAATTTCACTTCAAAATTGGACTTAAACTAGGGTAAATCTTTTGATATATATTGTTTCATAAAAACACGCTATTTGCTCTGACAGTGGGAATTAATTATTAAATTTATTAATTTATCTTATATGATTTGAATTTTGTAAAATAGACATAATTTTTTAATTCATAATATCAAATATAGCTTACAGTGAAGTTTTGGTATTTTCTGAAAAACATCAATTTTCGATGAATAGTGAAACCACTAAGTGGTACTTAAAAAACAGATTTCTCTTTTTTAAATTAAATTTTACCACCACTGTGTTTTGAATTTCAAAAAACCGACATACATCGTTGTCATTAAGAAGTAAAATTTGGTTCAATGGGATTAAAATAATTTTTGGTGAATAGTATCTTTTAAGTTTTTAATCACGATTAGAGGTAATTATTGTAATTTAAGGTAAAAATAATGTTTTAATAATATGAAATGACCTTGAAACATGTCCTAAACTTATTGGATGTGTAATGGCCGACAAAGAAAATCCATGGGTCAACTTGGGGACCTCATGGAGGTTCTGTTTTTGGAAAATGACATTAATAACTTTTTATTTAATGTTAGAATAAAAATGTCACAAACATGTGTTGTTTTACTAAAACAATTTTTAAATGAGGTTATATGAGTCATAATTTTTACTATAAATAAATATTAGAAAGATAAAAATATTTCATACGTCTTGATAGTTTTTTTATAATTTTTAGACATAAAATAAATTAAATTATTTATGACACGATGATGATGTAACGATTACCTCATTATTTAAAGATTTAAATAAAATGAAAAGATAATGTAAAATATAAGACCTAAACTTGTCAAAAACAGATTTTATGGGTGTATTTCTAACTCTTATCACCATATACTCGAAATATATAATTTTGGGACCTTTAAAATCCGAAAAAACATTTTATAATAAAGTATCCTTTTATAACTTTCCAAGAGTGCCCCTTCTCTCCTCTTATAAAGGGCCTCCACCTCTACAACCATACCCACACCTCTCAAGCATTTGGATCATCCAAAAACATCACATTTCGTCTCTCCACATCCCTCTCTTACTCCTAGAATCCTCAATTTGGGTAGAAGTCTTTCCAGGGAAGCCTTTGATCTCAAATCAAAAAGAGTTACCCGTTTTAATGGTTTTGTCTTCTCTTGTGTTATTACGTAATTATTTTGCTTCTCCAACCCCCTAAACTCTTTTTATTCCTTTATTTTGTAACAACACAAGTATCTTCAATATACTAGGATGTTTTTATGATATTTATTAGAGCTACACTTACACACACCTTCAACTAATGGTTAAAGAGCATAATGTTTCCGTGGATGGCGAATTTCTGCCTCACTAAACGATGATTGTTCAATATTCTTCTAACACCTTCAAAGGTGGCCATTAAGATGACAATATATTTATATATGATATATAATATTTTTATGTTTTCCTTAATCTTCTGTATTTTTTATTTATGGAATAACATTAGGGCTTTCATTATTGGTATACACGATATCATCATTTTTGGAAGTGCGGACTACCGCCCCCTCAAAGTGATTTGATTCGTTAATGTCATATGTTGGACGTATAATGGATGGAGTTAATGTTAATATATATGATGTTATACTGGAATTATAATATACCTTCATTTCATTATTATTCCATTCCATAAAATACGAAATAGAAATGAAAGTAGCGTTCATGCGTACGTACGACTTACCGTCTCCCTGAATGGTGCATTTCATTTCTTACCTCTAAATGTTATGTAATATTATAAATGCATGTATATACTGGATATATATTATATATATGATATCTACATAATGAATATAACTCTGGATATAATGGATACATGAAAAACTTGTCATTATAAAGAGTTTATTTTGACTCAAGTACCAATGATCGTTAAAACGACCATTATTAACTTAAATAATTACATAGTGAACATGACATGGTAATAAGTGATGTAAAAGGGATAATGAACATGAATAAGGTTCTTAAGAAAGTAGAAATTAACTCATTTTTATTATTTAGGAGAGTAAAGAGAAATCTAGTCACGTCGGACATGAGGTACGGGGCTTCGTTTCAATCTTCATTCATTAAGGTATATTTTGTTTTATACACAACATTATTTAATATGGTATATAAACACCATTTACTTTTATTCTTATTCAAAAGGAATCTTTTTTTATGAATCATTTTACTAAAAGACAAAAGGAATGTTTTTTGTTGAACGTATGCAGTGACAACGACTTCTCCTCTACCGTGACCATTATTTGAGTTTCGACGTCCTCTACAAGCCATAACCAATTTTTTTCTATAAATGACAAATAAATACCATTTATTACTTTTCTTTTATTTTGGTATCTAAAATGGTTTTCATAATGTTTTTATTATATCAATGTGTTCTATTGATATATTGTGATTGAAATGTGGAAATGTTTTTTCTTTTGTTCCTGTTTTACGTGAAACGATTATGTTATGGTTTTTGGGCGTTGTTATGAAGACGGGTAGTTCCGTGATAAACTATGGGTGGGTGAGCCCAATATATCTCTCCAATGCATTGGGTAATGAGAAGGAGTTAAACATTAAGGCTTCTCTGAATATATTTAGGGAATATACTATGATGGGTATTCCAAACGTAACCATGAGGGTTACTCCCTACCTAAGAATGTTATGAATGCCTCAAGTTACCTTTATGTATTATAATTTATATGATTTATTCATGATTTGATGAGGTATGTTAAAATGCTTATGTTTTATGAGTAAGGTATGATTTCATAAATGGACTAGTGATTTCATTTCGTACTTTTATATCCCTTACTGTGCTTTTTATGCTCATCCCAAGTATTTTAAATGTTTTTCACATGACTTAATTTGGATTAGGGTCAATTATGGGATCGATGAAAAGTCATGCTATGTAAAACATGGAAGTAGACATGTTTCTTTTTAAGAGTTTTTATTTTATGGAAACGTAGTAGAAGTGTCTACGTTGTAATATTTTGAGATGTAATAGTTATATCCTAATTCTCTAAAATTAAATCCTGAAAAGGTCCTCAATGTGAATTATTCATTTAATTCAATATTAAGTAAGGATTATGGTCGGGGCCTTATAGTAGGATCCCAGACCTTCCTCTGTCATTGGTACTATTCTAGTTGCTTCAAATTTTTCTTCAGTACTTTTCGATACTAGTGCTACGAATATATTTATATCTGTGCACATTGTGGAGAGCCATGGGAACGGTGATACTTTTTCTTCTGATATTATGATTCAAGACACTTTTTTGGGGTTTAGAATAGTATGTGTGCATCTGTGCAGCGAGTTCCCCCTAGAGTTTGCTTGGTGTCACTTTCTATGGGACATATATGTCTTAGGGATAACGAACTATGAATTCATTCTTAGGATGGACTGGTTGGTACCCTCTTGAGCCTTTGTAGATTTATATCATCGCAGGGTATGTTTCATATCACCATAGGGTGGAGAGTTTCAATACATGTGTGAATGGGATGTCCAGTCGAGCCGAGCTAGACCCAATCATCATGGTCAGGGTTGAGTGATATCCAAGATTGTGAGTTTATATTAGTATGATTAGGGAATTTGTCTGATGGATTTCACTCCAATGGTTGATCTTTTCAGGTATGTTTTCATAGACGACTTCTCATGTCTTCCTCCATAGAGAGAGGTGGATTTATCTATTGGTATTATGATAGGAGAAGCACTGGTGTCCATTCCTCCTTATTAGATGGATAAAACCTAGTTGCAGGAGCTCAAGAGGTAGTTAGAGGAGTTGCAGACAAAGGGTTTCATCCAACCCAGTACTTCTCCATGAGGTTCTCCTATCCTGTATACGAAGAAGGATGAAAATACCCATAGACAATGTGTATATTATCAGAAGCAGAACCAGTTGATGGTTAATAACCAATATCCATTGCCAAGTATTCATGATATTTTTTTTTCAACATCAAGGAGCACGAGTTTTCTCAATGATTGATTTGAGATCCAGATATCATCAGTAGCGCGTTAGAGCAGCGGACACACAACTTACAACTTTTCAGAGAAGATATTGTCTATATGAGTACTTGATCATGCTGTTCAGACTCAATAATGTGCCCGATGTTTTCATGGAACAGTTGAGTCATGTGTTCCACCAATATCAAGATTCCTTTGTGGTAGTCTTCATGGACGATATCCTGGTGTACTGTCACACTTTACACGACCATTATACCCATCCTGAGATCGTATGGTGTACACTAATAGATAATCAATTATATTCTAAGATGTCGAAGTGACTCTTTTGGATGGATCGGATTTACTTCATGGTTCATATCATCTAAGAGGCTGGAGTTGCAGTGGACCTAGAGTATGTGGGAGAAGTAGTTTCCTAGGAGAAGCCTAAGAACATTTTTAAAATAAGAATTTTCTTGGGACAGTATGGTTGCTGCAAGAACTTTATACATGACTTCTCCCTCTTAGAAGTGTCGTATAAGGGTATGACTAAGAAGCTTGTTATGTTTGTTTTCTCAAAATCTTATGAGATAGCATTTCGGGAGATGAAGGAAGGTTGATATGAGCAGCAGTCCTGATACTTACAGAGAAAGGGCAGAGCTATATAGTTTACTATGATGCATCGGGTATGTGGCTAGGAGTAGTGTTGATGCATGGCGATTGAGTAGTTGAGTACAGGTCTTGGCAGTTGAGGCCACATGATGGGAATTACACAACACATGTTCTCATGTTGGATGTAGTTTTTCAAGCGTTACCCTGTTGGAGACATTATCTCTTGCGAGAACATTTTGTGGAGTTTATGGACCATAAATGTCTAAAATATATCTTGACCCAGCATGTCAAGAATTTGAGACAATGAAGGTGGGTTGAATACCTTCAGTCCTTCGACTTTGAGCAAGACTATAAACATGGTAAAGGTAATGCAATTGCTGATGCACTGTGTAGGAGGACTCAGTTATAGGCATTTCAAGAGGCCAATGGTGAGTGGCCACTTATGTCTTTGTTCTTTGAGATTCATTTAGCGGTGCAGGATAGTCAGGGGAGAGCCTATCTTTCATCCTTAGTTATGACTTCTACCCTCCTGGATAGAGTAAGGATGAGACAACTATCAGATTTAGAAGGGCTAGTTATATGAGATTCGGTATCAAGGGATGACCCTCTTCCTAATTGGACGATATGCGATGATGAGTTACTACATATCCATGGACGAGTGTGGACCCCAGGTGATATATGTGAGGATTTGATGCACGCGTTTCATGATTCATCTTGGACAGTGCATCCTGGGGTAACCAAAATATACCGTGACTTGAGACGCCAGTATTGGTGGTCGGGTATGAAATGAGAGGTAGCTGGTTTTATTGCGAGATGTTCCAACTATCAGTCAGTGAAAGCAGAGAATCAGAGGCCAGACACACAGTTACAATAGTTACCCATTTCAGAGTGGAAATGGGATGATGTCACGATGGACTTCGTGACCGGGATACCGAGGTCACCTTGAGGCAATGATGTCGTGTGAGTTGTTGTGGGAAGTCTTAAGAAGGTAGCTCACTTTTTATGATCAAGGACACCTTTGATGTTGATTATCTCAAGAAGTAGTATATCTGAGGGGTTTGACATCATCATGGGGTCCCTCATTATATCATTTCTGATTGGGACACCCGCTTTACATCTCGTTGCTGGCAGCGTTTCTTAAGGGAATTTGGTACACAGATGCTTTTGAGCACAGCATACCACCCTCAGACTGATTTCTAGTAAGAGCATATGATATAGGTGCTTGAGGACATGCTGCGTGCATGCATCCTGGACTTTGGGGGCTCTTGTGAGAGGCACATACCGATGGTCAAGTTTTCCTACAATAATAGTTTGAAGGAAACTATTGAGATAGAACCTTATGAGGATTCATATGGTAGGCCATGCTGATCACCCTTGTGCTCATTGGAGGCAGGTGAGGCTGCCTTACTAGACCACATCTCATACAAGAGTCTTTAGAGTAGGACCAGTTGATTCAGAAGCAGATGGCTGCTGCACAGTCTCGTCAGAAATCATATGTTGATCGTCACAGATGACCCTTGGTGTTCATGGTTGGTGATCAGGTTTTATTGTGTGTTTCACCTTGGTTTAGACATAGGCATATAAGGATACATGGTAAACATTAAACGAGGTATGTGGGTCGGTTTGAGATTATTGAGAGAGTCGGGTTGGATGCCTATCGATTACAGTTACCAAAGCGGTACCAGGCCATGAACGACATCATCCATGTATCTCTTCTACACCATTATAAATCTGACCCATCTCATGTCTTTCTACTCGAGGAGGTTAAACTTTAGGTCGATGCATCCGTTGAGGAGCATCTGATTCGTATTGTTGATAACATCACGATGGTTCTACAAGTCTGTTCAGTTCCCCTCATACGGGTGCTATGGCAGCATGCCCAAGTGTAGGACAAAACCTAGGAGTAGGATACCGAAGTACGTGCTTAGTGGAAAGAGTTGATATTACCATTAACTTCACCATGATTGGAAGGGAAATTCAGGGACAAATTTCTTTATGGGGGGAATTTTGTAAAACCCAGTTCTTATTCTTAATGTACAAGTTTCTTTTTTTATTTTCCTTAAGTGTTTTTTGAGAAAATAAGGAAATTGGGGAAAATCCAAAATTTTTTTTGTACACGCCTTGTACTTTTCCTCACACCATATACATTGGCCATGTGGGATGAGTACATAGGGCGTTTAGGCTTTTCGGTGATGAAGGGTGAAAAAACTGACTACATGTTGTGTACTTGGTATATACATGCCGTGTAATCAGTCAGCAAGTTAATAGTAAGGCAATAGGATTAGCCACCAGTGGAGTGACAGTACAAGTTGTGTACTCAGAAATACACGTCGTGTAAGCATGTCGACAAATGAATAGTGTGGCGGTGAAATGTAGCATCCAGAGGAACACTTATTAAATGGAAAGTACGCACAATTTACTTGAGAGTACAAGCCGTGTAGTTTTGTTTTTTTTGTTATAAACTGTAATTACTATCCTCTTTCAACAGAGTAATATTAAAACTTTGGGAAGCCATGAGAGAGACGAAAGAACCATGGAATAGTTCCCGATCGAGCACCAGGACTGCGATTCTTCATTGATGATCATGTTTGGACCGCACGGGTAAGTACTTCCCTCCCTTTGTGGGTTTCGTTCCAACTCTTGAATGAGGGGATGTTTTTTGTGTTTGAATGGTGAACAATTATCCTAGATCTACAATGTTCATGGATGATTTAGGAGGCATCATTCACGTATATTGATCAGTGTAGATCGAGGTAGGTGGTCTGCTTTTTATTTCCAACGGTCGAGTTGTTTTTGTGCATCGTTGTGCTATGCGCCCATGTTTGGGGTGTCTTATGGATGATCCCTTGACTAATTAAAAAACTAGAATTGAATAGGTAATTTAATGAATATTTAATAACTTCTTGTCGGTATTGTTTACCTCAGGCTTATGTATTTGGCTCGGCCCGGTTACTTGACTAGCCTGAGGGCAGTGTTTTGAATAGCCTGAGGGCAAGGTACCATTCAGCCTGAGGGAAAGATTCTATTCAGCCTGAGGGAAAGTGTTTGTTTATCGTTGGGGAAACATTTCATATGCCAAAGCCTGAGGGAAATGTATTGTACAACCTAAGTCCAATGGTCACATTATTATTCATTGTGGTGTTTTCTTGTGTTATATCAACCAAAATAAAGAATATGATCACACTGTTATAAATTCTATTTATAAGATAGACTGTTGTAGTTTTGCTACGGCACTGTATAGGAGATTGTTGGCTAAGGGTGAGTCTCAGAAACTTATAATTCTATTATATTGAATTATTAAATTTTAATTAAAATGGAAATAATACTGGTAGGAATTATTACTTTTTAGTACATCCTAGTTTACTACATTTTAATTATTTCACACAGATGTTGGACAAATTCGTTAACAGTTGGGCACGAGCCTTTGGTGGTTTCCTACTTGGATTTATTTCTCAAGCCCTATTTGTGTCATGTCTTGGGCCCAAATAGATTATATTGATGATGGTGTTGATAAGGGAAAGAGTCCCTATAAATGTACTTTATGGTTGTAGAGGAGTAAGAGGGCATGAGACCGAAATTAGGCTTGCAATCCTGCTGAGTTTCTACTGCACTGTTTTGTTTTTCTTTGTTGTAGTTGTACCTTGTACTATATAATTTTAGATCGCATTATATCCTATTTAGATTCTATGATAGACTTAGGGAGATATTGTATCATCATATATATATATATGACTATTTTAATATTTTACTTATGTAATGTTACTATTTAAGATTTGTATTGTTTACTGCTTCCACATTTAGTTGGTTTTTATTTTGTTCTGCTATGCTACACATTGACAAATAAGGGAATAGTTTCCCCACTATCAGATCCAGGCCCTCACTACTAGTCGTCATCCTCTATCATTTGGGGAAAAGCACTTGAGGTTATGTGACCAATCGGGTTTGGGGCACCCATTGAGAGGCATCCGGATCTGGGACGTTACACATTAATATTTTTAAAATCATTTTTTTAATTTTACTACAATTTTGATGAATACAATATTAGTGTTTCACAAGCATTTAAGGTAATTCTATATTTTATAAAATTATGTAAATTTGTTTATATCATTAGTGGGAATTTTTTAAACTCAAAATAGGAATTTAGGTTCATTGATATATTTATTCAATCTCTATTTGGACACCAAATAGATATTATAAACAAGGTGAGTTTCAAATTGTCACTTTGATTTAAATAATATAAAAAAATCATGGACATGTGTCAATTAACCAACTTATTTTTGAGACTAAAGTGTTACGTGTCGAATTAAATCCATATAATATGAATTTTGATTAAAATATTTGGAATTTTCACTTAGTTTCATCGTAGAATTACTTTTTTTTCCTATATAGTGGTAATAAATGTTCAACTATTACTAGTAATAAGGACCAAATATAAAATGAATATGTAAAGAAAATAAAAAAATACTAATACAAAATATAGTATTAATTTAAAAAATAAATTCTTTATTAATGGATGGAATTATTTTTATTATAACCATGAGAAAAGTGACAGAAAACACTTTGTTTAGAAATATATAGTTTTTCCTCAAAAATGTCTTCTCAATAAAAAAAATAAGATTATTCGAAATTTAATGAAGTAATTTATTTGAATGAACATTATTTCATTATTCATTTAATATTAAAACTAATTTTAAATTGAAAACATTTTAAATAACATGTTTTTAGGAAATTGGTTAACAAAATATAGTTTTTAATAAAAATGGTATTTTTAATTTTTCACTAGAAAAAAAATATTTTCCCAAAAGTCATTAAATTTCACACTAAAATAATTTTGTAATTTTTAATTAAATATTGATAATAGTTTTGTAAAATAAATTTTTCATATATTCTAGAAATTAATTAAAACATTTTATCAAAAAAATAAATTTAATCCATTTTTTTGAAAAAATATGTCTAAGCCATAAAATTACATAATTATAAATTGAGTAATTATTTTATAAGAATAAATCAAACAATAATAATTTGGACCATCTTGTATATTTTTTATAATTTGTGTAATACTATTTATACCCTCCAATTTAATGGCTAGGTTATAACTGTAATACATAAATAATATTATTATGGGTTTCATTTAGGCTTGTGATTCTTATCCAATATTTAATTCAATATATATTACTTTTAACAATTAAAGGAATTAAATCGTGAACCAAATATTATGAAAAATTTTCTGATTATGGCATTAAATCCTAATATTAATTTGATTTGTTTTTATATTTCTTTACTAATGTAATAATATTCTATTAAATACGATCATACTATGTGATTGAGGTGAATATAAAAAATTTTGCTCATAGAAAAAATTCATAATATATGTATGTATTATATTATTATTAATTTATTATTTCAGACATACATTTATGTTAAAAAAATATTAAAAAAATAGTTAAATCAAATTATCTCTATGAATGATCTTGATAATCTTCTATTGGTCGATCCTTTTAATCTCAATGGATAAAACATAACCTAGAGGAATAATACAAATTTCAGGTCTTGAATAATATCTTACCATGAACACCTAAACAATGTTTCCACATCTCATCTAATATACCATATCTTTATTGAATGACCACATTATTATATATTCTTGGTAATAATATAGATATACTCACTTTTAGGGGACGGGTTCTTGGAATGAAAAAAAATATACATATAAGGAAGATGGATGTATAGGCCCCTATAGATGATAAATTAATAAAGGATATGAAAATAACATCAAAAAAAATATTTTTTACAACCATCACATGTATGTCAAATAATTAATTAAATAAATTTATACATAGATAAATTGAGGGAGTTCAATACTCAATTCTAGTAGACATCTAAAATAAATGTGGATAAAAAGTTATCAGATATTAATTCATGTTTGAGGGAAATTAAATAAATTATATCATTTATTTTAATTCAAATTCTTTTTTCCGCCCAAAAACTACTATTATTTTATTTCAAAATTAAACTAAACTATTTTTAGTTTGTGCTCCTAAAGTGACCATCTGATATAGGATTGAAGCATGGTCAGATCTATTGGACCCAAAAGGATTCACTCTATATAAATTGAAGGGTATCAAATTTTTTCTGGACTAAAAAATTAAAATGATCCCTCTTATACCATTTTATTATATTGGTGAAAACAATGAATATATACTTACTTGGAATTTTAATTTTTTTAACAATGAAGTGGCATAGATTCAACATCTTGAGTGATATACTTATTATTAATTTTTTAAATATTGTTTATAATTTAATTAAGAAAAAATAAAAATGAACATTTACATCAGTCAAATAGATGGTGTGTTTGAAAGTATATAGATGCTGACAATCGTTTCCCAAAAGATCCAATATCAAATCCCTCTAGACCATCCTAAAATGATTTAAGAGACTATAGGAATATCAATTATCAGAATCTAAGTGCTAGAAAAGGGTTTGTATGATGCCTTCAACATACCAAAGATCTCCATTACAGTTTTGCTTTGATCGATGCATTTGTCCATGTATCATATTATTCGATGGATCCTTCAACTCTATAGGATATTTGACAGATGATTGAGGGGACCAAAAATTAGTGTGGATGATTAATACTTAGAATAGATATCAATAAAACACTTATAGCAAATGACAAACACATGAAATGAGTTCTCTGGCTCCCAAATCAGTAACACCACCTAAATAAGAAAAAATTTAAATGTTATAAAAATGAAATATTTCATATTTTTTCTTATATTTTTATCTCATTCCGTTAATAATAAATACATTATCTGATAAAATTATATCTTAATATCAAATTAAAATTCCAATAAATGGATGAAAATAATGATTATTTTAATAATATTCATTTATATAATATTTTTCATGTCTTCCTTATGAATATTTTTAATAAATAAACCAAATACGATTATTCTATACTATAATGGTAATGAATTTATTTAAAAACTATTAATCGTTCAGTATTAAACACCATTCGGGCCACATTGTCTATCCAGAATTTTCATATACTCATATTAAAAATTATAGGTATGAATTTTGAATGCACTATGTATTTGACCCTCTAGTAACATAACATGATAGTAGTTATTACTATTTATTGTCCATGGGAAGAGTTTAGAAACCCATAAATGGACCTTAATACGTAAGGAAAATTCACCACAATGACAACCTTATTAATGATTAAATTAAAAATAACATACTCTAGTTCTTATAAAAAATATTATACCGCATGATGCACAACATGTGACATCATCCATTCTGGCATTATTAATTTTTGACATAACATGAAGGATATAAATTATTCTACAATGTACATCGATTAAATAAACACACTACTATCATGATATACATATTCTGAGATATGAAGTCACATAGAAAGTAAAAAATATACCTTGATTATTCAATCAATTCAATTCCACCAGTGCAGTACCCAAGGAAAGCTGCATTTCAACAATATCATTGTAATAGTTTTTTTCATTACATCAATGAACATGAAAAAATAGTTTAATATACTAATAACTGAAGTCAGGATATTGTTACATGTGTTCATAAATATGAAGTACCAATGAAACCTGGATCATTTGATGTTCCTATAGGAAGGTCAGTCCAGAAGATTTCAACTTCTCGAAATAACTGAGTTATAAATTCTAGGGAAGAAGGCTCAACGATAAGGACCCCCAAACAAAAGATGGAAAAATATCATATATGTCAGGTCAATATGATGTATAAGGACAATAGGATATCCATTTAATATTATTTTCATGATCTCTTGGTTCTCATTATATCATGGGAATTGATATAACATTTTCATAGAAAATGTAATCCAAGGACATTCCCACACATATAGTGTGTAAAGAAGTACCAATGATATTTTTATAAGTTAAAAACATGTATACAAATATAATGATAATAAATGTACATACATTAGTCAGGTATATGTAGCCAACTTACAAAACATATTAAATCAATCATAACTGAATCAAATAACCTAATCCATGTGTGAAAAATATTAGAATAATAAATATATTTCTTCCTCTCAAATAATATAATAAAATAATGTCCATAGTATTCAATGATCATTTATTATATTAACATAATTTATTCTGTTCAATCCAAAAAACAGGATTGCTGTCAAAGTTCACTACCATTTCAATCATATTGAATAAGTCCCTGACTAAACATTGTTTACTCTCCATTCCAATATGGTTTTTCTCATGAGATATCCATCATTACATAATGAATTGGAAAACTACATAAGTCTAGTTAAATATGTTACATTGATAATGTGATATAGTTCTGTACCACAAGATCATAAAACATTCCTAACATCATAACCTATTAAAAATAAATAGTTTCAAAATTATTTTGTCATGGAATAACCTATGGAAATGAAATTGGATTCATAAACATCATGACAACAAAATCATATAAAATCCAAAGTAATAATAAGGATGGTTCCATTGTTTCACGCCCACCTCCCACCAATGATGCCCCTTCTCAGCTGGAAATAGAGAAAGAGAGATAATGACCCTCGCGTCCTACCTCCAGTTGGTTGTGGGATGGTGACATGCACCAAGGGTATACAAATATCAAAAAATGGGGGGCATTACCCTTTTATATTAAAAAATATCGGTCATAAGATGTATCAACCTCAAAGAAACTCTAATACACATATATAAACGAAATCCAAAACCACACCACATGGATGATTAAAAGTAAAACTATTATAAAAACAATTAGAATCCTATTTATAATACCCAAAAGTAATGCTATGTAGCAACCCAATAACCATCCCAACATCCAAGATAGCATGGTCCATATAATCCTCCTGGAATCCTGAAAATAATTTTATATACATAGAGTGAAGATACGAGTATACTCAGTAAGAATTTCCAAAGTCACGCGTGAACAAGTGGAGAAGCATACTAATGATCCTATGGGAGAATAGTATAAACCAATATCACCTATCAAGTTGTACTAGTCATCCTAACCTACCCAAGGAACACTCACCAAATATTGAATGTCATGAAAAATAATTTATTAATCACATCGATGTTTTGGGTACCTAAAACCACTTCCCATTGGCTAATTACTCATACTATAACTACAACAGTCATGATGCTTCCACGATCTTCCACAAGACCCAAGTCAAAACTGTCACACACACACATATGCCTAAGAGCTAGTCCTGCAACCTGGAAAAACAAAGATCACCACATCTGACCTGCATATACCTAGGAGAAAACCATATCACATCCCAAACACATAAACATGGGCCATAATCATTCAACATACCTCCCAAAGGTACATGGGCCACAATAATATCTCATCCTGAATACACGTAGGGAATCACATCTCATCTCATCCCAAAGACTACTGGGAAAGCAAACTTCACCCGCAACCACATGGGCATATCAAACCACAACCAAACCTACCTGAAGAGTCTTGGGATTCCAATTAATAGAATAGGGAGTATGTAATTGAAAATAACCATCCATACATCCTCCGGAAGTGATTTTTGGATGACACCCTCCCATCTGATGATGGGGGTGTTCTACGCATAGTTTTTAAATAGGGATGGGTAATAATATAAATCAAATGTTAATACTTGTATATATATATATATATATGTATCAAATAGTCATCCCAAAAAATTATTTTTTTAAATAACCATACTATAAAACATCCTTTTTTGTTACCACTAAATGTATGTATCAAAACTATCAATAGTCACATAGGAAGTTGTTAAATGAAATTCTCTTCAAAATAAAACATAACTCTAAACATACCGACAATCAACAAATTTTTCCAATTATTATTTTTTAAGATATCTATTTGTTCACTATATCCCTACCCAATCAACAACTAATCACAGTATTCAACAATCCACAAAGAATAAATCACACAGATAAAAAAAGGTTAAAACAACCCACTTCACATTTCTCCCAACTTAACACCCATTCCAAAAAACTGCAATCATAATTTTTCAAATTCATCCCATGTAAAACCGTACAATCAATAATACAATCCTCTGCCTCACAGCCACACCCAATAATACCTTTCATCACCACCATTATAGTAGCCCCAATACATAAATATACCACACCCAACACATCTATTAACAATAATAAATCACAAATCACTTTTGGTCCATTACACAACAATACTCATGCATCCTTGTCAGCCTTGTTGTAAAACACTTCTCATCCTCCCTATAAGAAGATATCCACACAAACCGATCATAACCCCACTATTAAACACTTCCCATTAATTCAATAGCCAATAAAAACCTCAACCATATATTCCATTACACCACCCAAATCACCCCACACATAGCCGTACCCTCAATAGTAGAACCACAAAACCATACAAGGAATAAGACATGAAAAAACCACACACAACACATATCCACACCAAAAAAGGTAGGGTGTATTCAGATTTAGAAACACTAATTCCTTAATTCTACATTGAAAATTTAGGGGTTATCATAGATCATGTTCTATCATCAATAATCCATTTATTTAACTAGTTATACATAGATAATAAATTTTATATACACATTTTTCAACACATGATAAAAAAACAGTAACAAGTCATCCTTAGTGCACAAAATAAGACTAAAAATGTCCATGATTTTCAGTAGTCATACGACTCATACAACTCAAAATGTCAATAAGAAACAATATAAAAGTATGTTTCAATTTTCCCTAACCCCTTTGTATTGGTTTAAATCTGAATCTATAATCATTATTATACATTACTTCATGTTTCTACACATTGGAATCATTAGTATTCCCACCATGCATGAAACAAAAAAAACGAGAATAGAATGAATCCCTAAATAAAGAAATATATTATCAATACATTCTCTATGCACCAAACAAGGGGCATGTAAGGCTCTAGGGAAACACAATACAAGGGTGAAACATAGTCATGTGGATCCTCAAGGATGAAAGTTTATGGGTATTATTAGTATAAATTGTATATGGAAATTTATTATGGGGAATGAGTCTTGGATTTTGTAATGCGAAATCCTATATCAATGGAAGAATGAGTTTTAAAATCCATTAATGTTGGATCATGATATCAAAATTATGTTTTTTGACTATCTAATGGCCTTCCGTGAAATATGGATTTGATGATACATTTTACATTCTTTGAAATGTATTTCAAAACAATTAAACAAATTATAAAACAAAATTTATGTCAAATGAATCATCAAAGGGGAGAATATGAAAAAACTAGGATACCAATATATTGAAAAAAAATGGAAATGACTCACCATTGGGTGAGTCACCATCACATTAACCATTGGTTGAGTCGCCGGTGGATGACTCACTGATGGAAAATTCACCACTGTGAGATACTGTGGATGACCAATTGATAGAGAGACACCATTCTGTGAGTAACTATAAAGTGAGATACTGTTCAGTGAGACACTATTACCTGAGTCACCATTCAGTGAGATACCATTCAGAGATTCACTGTTCAGTGGGGCACTGTCACGACCCACATCCAACGATTCACCTTTGTGATTCACAGGTCCAAACATACCATCATAGACCAACCACTCCTGACTCACCATTTCAATTCACAATTGCAAGTCACTGATGCGAGTCACTGATCCTTACTCACTAGATGATGACTCACCATCAATGTATCTATCATTAGAAAAACTAAAATTTTGGATAACTCTTATAAGGAGTCACAATTATATCCATAACACATAGAAAATAGATTTTGAAAAAGTAAGGGACTAGGGAGGTCTGTCCCATTACATTATATTCCTCTCAATCTACCCTTTCCCTTCAAAATTCAAAACAAACCATTAAAAAATATTGTTCCAAACAACCACAACTAGAAAGGATCATTATATAAATGAAGAAGAGCTAATATTCGGACATCCAATGGACCAACAATAAAGCACCCAATATTTTTCAAAATATGGAGTAAATCCTTAAAATCAAAGAACTCCTCCTCGAATGCTAACTTCCCCAACTGAACACAAGACACCCCATATAAGAACCAAAACTCACAGTGTCTGGAAAAATTAATCAAGGAATTCATTTCTTCATGTCAAGGTATAATATGCTCTTGGTGGAACTGACATGACCTCATAAGTTCAATTTCATCTCAATTAGGAATCTTGTCTCCCCATTTCAAATGATATGACTTTATCAATAAACATGGAATGAGGGAAAACACCTCTATTAACAAACATGGTTCAAGTATTAAATTATAAAGGGAAACCCAAAAAGAAAAAACGTTGAACAAATATTGGCACTTGGAATGAATCTAATTCTCCCATTCCTAATAAATCTCTTCCAAGTCATCATGCCTCCACATAACACAGACCAAGGGAATGGTCAGTCCAAATAGAACCTTCCCCTAAAGATCCTGGATATCATCTAACTACAACACAGAAATCGCATCATCCTTGACATGAAACTCTCCCAATTCAATGCCATGAGATTCATTAGGAAGATACTAAAGAAGATGTTAGACATGAAAGAGTTTCTGGATGTTATCCAATTATTGTGGTATAAAAAACTAGTATTCAACTATGTCAACTCCTCCTAAAACCTAAAAGGGAGCAATGAACCATGGATAAAGCATGTTCCCTTTTTTGAATCCCTATTAACCACATAAAAGGGAAACAATAAAGAACATGTTGTACCCAACTTCAAACTCCAAGGGCCCCCTCCTATAATTGACATATGATATCTTCCAGTCACATGCTACTTTTATCCTCTAATGGAAAAGCTGAATGTTCATGGTATGCTCTGCAAAAAATTAGGACCAATAAAAGTTATTTCCCCCATCATCGATCATGCACAAAGTGTAATGACATGGTCTTCTATAAAATTCTTTAAATGGAGCCATTCCAATGGATGAGTGTTGCTATTATTATAAAAAAAACTACCAAGGGAATGATTCAAACCCATGGTCTTCAAAAGTCCATGATGCATTTCCGCATCATGTTACCCAAAATATTTATGGTTTTATCTATCTATCAATGTTTATAAGGGTGGAACCCAGTGTTGGGGAGTAATTGAGTTCCAAAATAATTCTACAATCCCCTCTGGACTCATTAGGTGTAACATGTATCCTGATATGATATAATGGTTCCCAGAACTCCATGCATCTTCCCCATCACATCCATATACTTAATAGACAAGGAATCCACTACACCCAACTCCTTGATCGCTAAGAAGTGAGATGATTTTTTCATCCTATCCACCACTACCCATATTGCATCGTAGCCTCCATAAGCCCTTGTTAATCACGTGACATAATACATTGATATGTCATCCCACATACAGTAGGGGACATCTTGGAATATAAAAAACACCAAGGTCATGCTAATCATCCTTCAACTATGGGCACACAAAGCTCATCGACACAAACATCGCCACAAGCTATTTCATCATTGGCCACCAAAAATATATCTTCAAGCCACAATACAACATAGAAACTCTTAGTTGTACTGGTAATGTTGTGATGTGGAACTAATTGTGTATTCCCACATGCATCACCACTAGAAAAAATAAGCTTTCATATAACAACATCCGATTGTGACCATCCTCCATCAATCCAACTAGAGCATCACCATATTGAATGTAATCTCAAATAATGTCTCCCTCTGAGTCTCCCCTATTAGACTCCTCCTCCTACTATATCAGAGTAGACTACACTATCATGTGAAACTAACAAACTTTTCAAATATCCATTCCATCTACTATATGCAAGGTGGAAAACTTTTACATTTCCATCCACGCATCGGCATATTCATGAACATCCTTCTTCTATGACTTCCTTCACAAAGCATCAGCCAAAAAATTCTTTTTCCCTAAGGTGTATGTGATATTGAATTCGTATTCTAGGATAAGCTCCATCAACCTCAATTGTAGAATATTCATATCTCACTAGAAAAAAGAGATACCTCAAACTCATGTGATCATTGAAGCCCACGAAGTGCTCCCCAATGAGGTAATTTGACCACAACATTCACAGGAACATGAATGCTGATAGCTCTAGGTAATGGGTGGTATAGATGTTCTTATGGGGATTTTACTACGAAGAGACATAATAGAGCACTCCCTGTTATTTCATCAGCATGAATCACAATCCTAATTGGGAAGATTCAGAAAATCCCATTAACATCTCCCCTTCCTCAAGAAACTTGGGCACTGTAGCATTGACTAACATCATCTATAGATAGCTGAATGCTTTCTGACACTACTCACTTCACACAAAAAAAAAATTGAATTTCATAATCAATGATATAAAATGATATATAAATAAAGTTAAATATAGTAAAAATAACTTTTAATATCCCACCATACCCAGAAAACGATGAACCTCTACATCATTCTTGGGTGTTTCCCAAGAAACAACTACTCGACCATTGATGGGTCCACCACTACACCCTGTTGAGACAACACCTATCCACAGAAGTGTAACTATATTGGCAAAAACATATACTCAAAAACATTCCCATAGAGTTGGTTGCATCAAAGGACTTGTTAGATAGTTTTGAGTTACTCAGTATTCAATTCCTTTATCATTGAGTAGATTAGTACTTCATTGATAAATATTGTCATGAACCTATCCTTGAACTCATGGAAAATAGATTTAATTATCCCCAAGAACATGGTTGGTGTAATCATAACCCTGAATGACATAACTATGAACTTGATGTTCTCATACATAGACTTGAATGTGGTCTTTAGGTTGTCACCCTCATTCACACTCAACAAGTGATACCCATACCATAGGTCGATCAAAGAAAAACAAATTACTACCCTTAGCTAGTAGAAAAGATCATCTATCCTAAGGAGTGGGTAATGGTTCGTAACTATAACTTAATTCAACCTATGGTAGTCTATTCACAACCTTAGTCCATCATCAACTATCTTCAAAAACCAGACTAGATCACCACACAGCGACACCCTGGGTTTGATGAATCTATTCTTCATCAAATCGTCACATCTGAATCCTCAAGTCTCATTCCTCATAAGGTTCCATCTGTTAAGGATACATCTAGATTAGAATCAAACTAAGATGTATGTATATCCAAAACTCAACATCATATAGAGGGTGTAGAGTTACAAAATCCTCTATAATGATATATAATAACATCCAAAATATCCAGGGATCCTTCGAAATCTCAACATCCATTGATCCCACTAAAATCTCAAACAACAAAGAATAAATTGGCTACCAACATATAAATCCCACATGATAGCCCTTCTTACAAATGAATACCGTGTTTCGATCATCAATGTATGAAAACACGACTCTCCTATGAAATTAGCTGATAATGGAATTCATAGAATACTACCACTCAATAACAAAAATAACATTATATGTCCACATATGAAGCATGATGTGATCCCCATGGGATTTATGTGGTCTCTTCATCAATATATATCTTTATCAGATATCATAAAGGCATGTCTAACCATCAACTAGTGTACTCAACACTATGGGATGGGGAAGCCTGTCAACTTCTAGTCCCATATCATGGGAAAGACTATGATTAACAAAGGAGTGTAAATCTCCTAAATAAAACAAATAACAAGCACGATTACTAAACAAATTGATCACTCCTAAAATGATATCTAGTAGAGCGTATGATATAGGTGCTTGAGGACATGCTGCATGCATGCATCCTGGACTTTGGGGGCTCTTGTGAGAGGCACATACCCCTGGCCAAGTATTCCTACAATAATAGTTTTCAGGAAACTATTGAGATGGAACCTTACGAGGCTTTATATGGTAGGCCATGCTGATCACCCTTGTGCTCGTTGGAGGTAGGTGAGGAAGCCTTACTGAGACCACATCTCATACAGGATTCTTTAGAGCAGGAATAGTTGATTCTGAAGCAGATGGCTATTGCACAGTCTCGTCAGAAATCATAAGTTGATCGTCACAAACGACCCTTGGAGTTCATGGTCGGTGATCAGGTTTTATTGCATGTTTCACCTTGGTTGAGACATAGGAGGATAAGGAGACATGGTAAACATTCACCGAAGTATGTGGGTCCGTTTGAGATTCTTGAGAGAGTCAGGTTGGTTGCCTATCGATTACAGTTACGAAAGCGGTACCAGGCCATGCACGACATCATCTATGTATATCTACAGCGCCGTTATAAATCTGACCCATCTCACGTCTTTCTTCCCAAGGACGTTGAACTTTAGGTCGATGCGTCCTTTGAGGAGCATCTGATTCTTACTGTTGATAGGATCACAATGGTTCTACGAGGCCGTTCAGTTCCCCTCATATGGGTGCTATGGCAGCACGCCCAAGTGTAGGACAAAACCTAGGAGTAGGAGACCTAAGTACGTGCTTAGTGGCCAGAGTTTATCTCACCTTTAACATCATCATGATTGGTAGGGAAATTCAGGGGCAAATTGCTTTTGGGGGGGGGGTGATTTTGTAAGAACCCAATTCTTATTGTTAAGGTACAAGTTTCTTCTTTTTATTTTCCATAAGTGTTTTTTGAGAAAATAAGGAAAATGGGGAAAATCCCAAAATTTGTTTGTACATGCCTTGTACTTTTCCACACACTATATACATTGGCCGTGTGGGATGAGTACATAGGGAGTGTAGGCTTGTCGGCGATGAAGGGTGAAAAAACTGACTATATGTCGTGTACTTGGTATTTACATGTCGTGTAATTAGTCAGCAAGTTAATAGTAAGGCAATAGGAGTAGCCACCAGTGGAGGACATTACATGTTGTGTACTCAGAAATACACGTCGTGTAATCATGTCTACAAATGAATAGTGTGGAGGTGAAATGTAGCATCCACAGGAACAGTTAATAAATGGAAAGTACGCACCATTTACTTGAGAGTACAATCAGTGTAGTTGTGTTTTTTTGTTATAAACATTAATTATTCTCCTCTTTCAACATATTAAGATTACAACTCCGAGAATCCATGAGAGAGACGAAAGAACCATGGAAAAGTTCCTGACCGAGCACTAGGACTCTGATTCTTCGTTGATGATCATGTTTTGACTGCGCGGGTAAGTAATTCCCTCCCTTTTTGGGTATCGTTCCAAATCTTGCATGAGGGGAAGTTTTTTGTGTCTGAATGGGTGAAAATTTATCCTAGATCTACATTGATCATGGATGATTCAAGAGGCATCATTCACATATATCGATCAGTGTAGATTGAGGTTGGTGGTCTGCTGTTTATTTCCAACGTTCGAGTAGTTTTTGTGCATCGTTGTGCTATGCGCCCATGGTTGGGGTGTTGTATGGATGATGCCTTGACTAATTAAATAACTAGAATTGAATAGGTAATTTAATGAATATTTAATAACTGCATGTTGGGATTGTTTCCCTCAGGATTATTTATTTGGCTCGGCCTAGTTACTTGACTATCCTGAGGGCAGTGTTTTGAATAGCCTGAGGGAAAGGTACCATTCAGCCTGAGGGAAAGATTCTGTTCAGCTCGAGGGAAAGAGTTTGTCTATCCTGGGTGAAACATTTCATATGCCAAAGGGTTGTATCGTCCCTACCTAAGAGAAATCAACTGAGGGTTTCATTTCTGTTTGGCCTGAGGGAAGGCCTGAGGGAGAGGTTCTGATTAGCCTAAGGTAAAGGTTCTGATTAGCTTGAGGGAAACGTACTGTACACCCTAAGTCCAATGGTCTCATTATTATTCACGGTGGTGTTTTCTTGTGTTATATCTACCAAAATAAAGCACAGGATCACCCTGTTATAACTTCTATTTATTAGATAGACTATTGTAGTTTTGCTACGGCACTGTATAGGAGATTGTTGGCTAAGGCTGAGTCTCAGAAACTTATAATTCTATTATATTGAATTATTAAATAATAATTAAAATGGAAATAATACTGGTAGTAAAGATTTATTTTTATTTCATCCTAGTTTACTACATTTTCATTATTGCACACTAATGTTGCACAAATTCAGTAACAGTTGGGCACGAGCCTTTGGTGGTTGCCTACTTGGATTTATTTCTAAAGCCCAATTTGTATCCTGTCTTGGGCCCAAATAGATTATATTGATGATGGTGTTGATAAGGGAAAGAGTCCCTATTCATGTACTTTATTGTCGTAGAGGATTAAGAGAGCATGAGACCAAAATTAGGCTTACAATGCTGCTGAGATTCTACTGCACTGTTTTTTTTCTTTGTTGTAGTTGTACCTTATACTATTTAATTTTATATCGCATTGTATCCTATTTGAGTTATTTGATAGACTTAGGGACATATTGTATTGTCATATATATATATATATATGTCTATTTTCATATTTTACTTCTGTAATGTTACTATTTAAGCTTGGTATTGTTTACTGCTTCCACATTTAGTTTGTTTGTATTTTGTTCTGCTATGATACACATTGAGAAATAAGGGTATAGTTTCCCCACTATCAGACCTAGGACCTCGCTGCTAGTCGTCATCCTCTAGAGTTTGGGGAAAATCACTTCAGGTTATGTGACCAATCAGGTTTCGGGCACCCATTGAGTGGCACCCGGATCCGGGACGTTACACAATAATATTTTTAAAATCAATTATTTAATTTTACTATAATTTTGATGAATACTATATTTGTGTTTCACAAGCATTTATGGTAATTCAATATTGTTTTAAATTTTGTAAATTTATTTATATCATTAGTGATAATTGTTTAACCTCAAAATAGGAATTTAGTTTCATTGATATATTTATTCAATCTCTATTTGGACACCAAATAGATATTAAAAACAAGGTGAGTTTCATATTGTCAGTTTGATTTAAATAATATAAAAAAAATCATGGACATGTGTCAATTAACCAAATAATTTTTGGGACTAAAGTGTTATGTGTCGAATTAAATCCATATAATATGAATTTTGATTAAAATACATGGCCTTTTTACTTAGTTTCATCGTATAATTACTTTATTTTTCCTATATGGTGGTAATAAAGTTTAAACTATTACTAGTAATAAGGACCAAATATAAAAGGAATATGTAAAGAAAATATAAAAATACTAATACAAAATATAGTATTAATTTAAAAAAAATTATTCTTTATTAATGGATGGAAATAATTTTAATATAACCATGAGAAAAGTGACAGAAAACACTTTGTTTATAAATATATAGTTTTTCCTCAAAAATGGCTTCTCAATAAAAAAAAGATTATTCGAAATTTAATGATGTAATTTATTTGAATGAACATTATTTAATTATTCATTTCATATTAAAACTAATTGTAAATTGAAAACATTTTAAATAACATTTTATTAGGAAATTGGTTCACAAAATATAGTTTTTAATAAAAATGGTATTTTTAATTATTCACTAGAAAAAAATATTTTCCCAAAAGTTATTAAATTTTATACTAAAATAATTTTTTTATTTTTAATTCAATATTGATAATATTTTTGTAAAATGAATTTTTCCTATATTCTAGAAAGTAATTATAAAATTTTATCACAAAAATTAATTTAAGCCATTTTTTAGAAAAAATATGTCTAAGGCATAAAAGTACAGAATTATTTTATAAGAATAAATCAAAAAAAATTATGTAGGACGTTCTTATATATTTTTTATATTTTTTATAATACTATTTATACCCTACAATGTAATGTTTATGTTATAACTGTCATACATAAACAATATTATTATGGGTTTCATTAAGGCTTGTGATTCTTATCCAATATTTAATTGAATATAATTTCATTTTAACAAATAAAGGAATTAAATCGTGAACCAAATATTATGAAAAAATTTATGATTAAGGCATTACATCATAATATTAATTTGACTTGTTTTTATATTTCTTTAATAATGTAATCATATTCTATTAAATATGTTCATACTATGTGATTTAGTTTAATATAACAAAATTTTCTCATAGAAAAAATTCAAAATATCTGTATGTATTATATTATTATTAATTTATTATTTCTGACATAAATTTATGTTAAAAAAATGTTACAAAAATAGGAAAATCAAATTATCTCTATGAATGATCTTGATCATCTTCTATTGGTTGATCCTTTTAATCTCAATTGATTAAACATAACCTAGAGGAATAATATGAATTTCAGGTCTTGAATAATATCATACCATGAAGACCTAAACAATGTTTCCACATCTCATTTAATATACCATATCTTTATTGAATGGCCATTGTATTATATATTCTTGGTAATAATATGGATATACTCACTTTTAGGTGAGGTGTTCCTGGAAAGAAAACTATATATACATATAAGGAAGCTTGATGTATAGGCCCCTATAGATGATAAATTAATAAAGGATATGAAAATAACATAAAAATTAATATTTTTTAAAAACCATCACATGTATTTCTAATAATTAATTAAATAAATTTATACATAGCTAAATTGAGGGAGTTCAATACTCAATTCTAGTCGACATCTAAAATAAATGTGGATAAAAATTTATCAGAAATTAATTCATGTTTGAGGGAAATAAAATAAATTATATAATTTATTTTAATTCAAATTCTTTTTTCCTCCCTAAAACTACTTTTATTTTATTTCAAAATTAATCTAAACTATTTTTAGTTTCTGCTCTTAAAGTGACCATCTGATATAGGATTGAAGCGTGGTTAGATCTGTTGGACCCAAAAGGATTCCCTCTATATAAATTAAAGGGTATCAAATTTTTTCTATATTAAAAAATTCAAATGATCCCTCTAATACCATTTTATTATATTTGGGAAAATAACGAATATATACTTACTGTGAATTTTAATTTTTTCATCACTGCAGTGGAATAGATTCAACATCTTGAATGATCTACTTCTTATTAAATTTTTAAAGATCTTATTTAATTTAATTAAGAAAAAAATAAAAATTAACATTTAAATCAGTCAAATAGATTGTGTGTTTGAAAGTATCTAGATGCTGACAATCGTTTCCCAAAAGATCCAATATCAAATCCCTCTAGATCATCCTAAAATGCGTTAAGAGACTATAGAAATATCAATTATCAGAATCTAAGTGCTAGAAAAGGGTCTGTATGATTCCTTCAACATACCAATGATCTCCATTACTCTTTTCATTTGATCGATGCATTTGTCCATGTATCATCTTCTTGGAAGGATCCTTCAACTATATAGGATATTTGACAGATGATTGAGGGGACCAAAAATTAGTGTGGATGATTAATAATTAGAAGAGAGATCAATAAAACATTTATAGCAAATGAAAAACACATGAAATGAGTTATCTGGCCCCGAAATCAGTAACACCACCAAAATAAGAAAAAATTTAAATGTTATAAAAATGAAATATTTCATCTTGTTTTTTATATTTTTATCTCATTCCGTTAATAAAAAATACATTATCTAATAAAATTATATCTTAATATAGAATTACAATTCCCATAAATGGGAAAAAAATAATTATTTGAATAATATTCATTTATATAATATTTTTCATGTCTGACTTATGAATATTTCTAATAAATAAACCAGATACGATTATTCTATACTATAATGGTAATTAATGTATTTAAAAACTATTTATCATTCAGTATTAATCATTATTCGGGCAAAATTGTCTATCTAGAATTTTCATATACTCTTATTAAATATAATAGGTATGAATTTTGAATGCACTATCTGTTTGACCCTCTAGTAACTTAACATGACAGTAGTTATTACTATTTATAGTCCATGGTAAGGGTTTAGAAACCCATCAATGGCCCTTAATAGGTAAGGAAAATTCACCGCAATGACAACCTTTTTAATGAATAAATTAAAAATTACATACTCTTTCTTATAAAAAATATTATACTGCATGACACAGAACATGTGACATCATCCATTCTTGCATTATTAATTTTTGACATAACTTGAAGGACATAAATTATTCTACAATGGACATGGATTAAATAAACACACTAGTATCATGATATACCTATTCTGAGATATTAAGTCACATAGAAAGTAAAAAATATACGTTGATTATTCAATCAATTCAATTCCACCAGTGTAGTACCCAATGAAAGCTGCATTTCAACGATATATTTGTAATAGTTTTTTTTCATTGCATCAATGAACATGAAAAACATAGTTTAATATATTAATAACTGAAGTCAGGATATTGTTACATGTGTTCATAAATATGAAGTACCAATGTAACCTCGATCATGTGATGTTCCTATAGGAAGGTCAGTCCAGAAGATTTCAACTACTCGAAATAACTGAGTTATAAATTCTAGGGAAGAAGTCTCAATGATAAGGACACCCAAACACAAGATGGAAAAATATCATATATTTCAGGTCAATATGATGTATAAGGACAATAGGATATCCATTTAATATTATTTTCATGAATCTCTAAGTTCTCATTATATCATTGGATTTGATATAACATTTTCATAGAAAATGTAATCCAAGGACATTCCCACAGATATAGTGTGTAAAGAAGTACCAATGATATTTTTATAAGTTAAAAACATGTATATAAATATGATGATAATAAATGTACATACATTAGTCAGGTATATGTCACCAACATACAACACATATTAAATCAATCATAACTGAATCCAATAACCCAATCCATGTGTGAAAAATATTAGAATAATAAATATATTTCTTCCTTTCAAATAATATAATAAAATAATGTCCACAATATTCAATGATCATTTATAATATTACCATAATTTATTCTGTTCAATCCAAAAAATAGGATTGTTGTCAACGTTCACTACCATTTCAATCATAGTGAATAAGTCCCTAACTAAACATTGTTCACTCCCCATTCCAATATGGTTTTTCTCATGAGATATCCATCATTACAAAATTAATTGGAAAACTACATAAGTCTACTTAAATATGTTACATCGATAATGTGATATAGTTCTGTACCACAAGATCATAAAACATTAATAGCATCATAAACTATTAAAAATAAAAAGTTTCAAAATTATTTTGTCATGGAATAACCCATGGAAATGAAATTGGATTCATAAACATCATGTTATCAAAATAATATAAAATCTAAAGGAATAATATGGATGGTTCCATTGTTTCATGTCCCCCTCCCACTAATGATGCCCCTCCTGTGCTGGAAATAGAGAATGACAGATAATGACCCCCAAGTCCTACCTCCAGTTGGTTGTGGGATGGTGACATGCACCAAGGGTATACAAATATAAAAAAATGGTAGGCATTACCCTTTTTGTATTAAAAAATATCGGTCGATAAGATGTATCAACCTCAAAGAAACTCCAATACACATATATAAAAGAAATCCAAAACCATACCACATGGATGTTTAAAAGTAAAACTATTATAAAAACAATTAGAATCCTATTTATAATACCCAAAAGTAATGCTATGTAGAAACACATTAACCATCCCAACATCCAAGCTAGTGATTTCTAGCATGGTCCATATAATCCTCCTGGAATCCTGAAAATACTTTTATATAGGTAGGGTGAAGATACGAGTATACTCAGTAAGAATTTCCAAAGTCACATGACAACCAGTGGAGAAGCATACTAATGATCCTATGGGAGAATAGTATACACCAATATCACCTATCAAGTTATACTTGTCATCCTAACCTCCCCAAAGAACACTCACCAAATAAGGAATGTCATGCAAACTAATTTATTAATCACATCGATGTTTTGCGTACCTCAAACCACATTACGTTGAATAATTACTCATACCATAACTACAACAGTCATGATGCTTCCACCATCTTCCACGAGCCCCAAGTCACAACTGTCCCACACACACATAAGCCTAAGAGCTAGTCCTGCAACATGGAAAAACAAAGAATACCACATCTGACCTGCAGATACCTGGGCGAAAACCATATCACATCCCAACCACATAAACAAGGGCCATAATCATTCAACATACCACCCATAGGAACATGGGCCACAGCAATATATCATCCCGAATACACGTAGGGAATCACAACTCATCTCATCCCAATGACTACTGGGAAAGAACAATTCACCCGTAACCACATGGGCATATCAAACCACAACCAAACCTACCTGAAGTGTCTTGGGATACAAATTCCAGGAATAGGGTGTATGGAATTGAAAATAACCATCCATACATCCTCCGACAGTGATGTTTGGAAGACACCCACCCATGTGATGATGGGGGTGTTCTACGCATAGTTCTTAGATAGGGAGGGGTAATAATATAAATAAAAAGATAATACTTGTATATATATATATGTTTCAAATAGTCATCCCAACCAATTGTTTTTTTAAAATAACCATACTATAAAACAACATTTTTTGTTACCTATAAATGTATTTATCAACACTATCAATAGTGACTTGGGAAGTTGTTAAATGAAATTCTCTTCAAAATAAGACATAACTCAAAACATACTGAATGTCAACAAATTTTTCCAATTATCATTTCTTAAGATACTTATTTGTTCATTATATACCTACCCAATCAACTACAAATCATAGTATGCAAAAATCCACAAAGAATAAATCACACAGATAAAAAAGGTTAAAAAACCCACTTCACATTTCTCCCAACATAACACCCATTCCAAAAAACTGCAATCATAATTTTTCAAATTCATCCCATGTAAAACCATACAATCAATAGTACAATCTTCTACCTCACATCCACAACCAATAATACCTTTCATCACCACCATTCTAGTAGCCCTACTACAATAATATACCACACCCAACACATCTAGGAACATGAATAAATCCCAACCCACTTTTGGTCCATTACACAACAGTACTCATCCATCCTTGTCAGCCTTGTTGTAAAACACTTCTCATCCACCCTATAAGAAGATATCCGCACAAACCGATCATAACCCCACTATTAAACACTCCCCATTCATTTAATATCCAATAAAAACCTCAACCATAGATTCCATTATACCACCCAAATCACCCCACACATAGTCGTACCCTCAACAACAGAACCACAAAACCATACAAGGAACAAGACATGAAAAAACCACACACAACACACAACCACACCACAAAAGGTAGGGTGTATTCAGATTTAGAAACACTAATTCCTTAATTCTAAATTGATAATTTAGGGGTTATCATAGAGCATGTTCGATCATCAATAATCCATTTATTTTACTAGGTGTACATAGATAATAAATTTTATATACACATTTTTCAACACATGAGAAAATACCAGTAACAAGCCATCCTTAGTGCACAAAATAAGACTAAAAATTTCCATGTTTTTCAGTAGGCATACAACTCATAAAAATCAAAATATCAATAAGAAACAATATAAAATCATGTGTCAATTTTCCCCAACCCCTTTTTATTGGTTTAAATCTGATTCTATAATCATTATTAAACATTCCTTCTTGTTTCTACACATTAGAATCATTAGTATGCCCACCATGCATGATAAAAAAATAAACGAGAATAGAATGAATCCCTAAATAAATAAATATATTATCAATACATTCTCTATTCACCAAACAAGGGGCATGCAAGGCTCTTGGGAAACACAATACAAGGGTGAAACATAGTCATGTGGATCCTCAGGGAAGAATGTTTATGGGTATTATTAGTATAAATTGTATATGGAAATGTATTATGGGGAATGAGCCTTGGATTTTGAAATTCCAAATCCTATATCAATGGAAGAACCAATTTTAAAATCCATTAATGTTGGATCATGATCAAAATTATGTTTTTTGACTATCTAATCGCCTTCTGTGAAATATGGATTTAATGATACATTTTACATTATTGGAAATGACTTTCAAAACAATTAAACAAAGTAAAAAAACAATATTTATGTTAAAAGAAACATCAAAGGGGAGAATATTGAAAAACTAGGAAAACAATATATTGAAAAACAATGGAAATGACTCACCATTGGGTGAGTCACCATCACACTAACTGTTGGTTGAGTCGCCGGTGGATGACTCACTGATGGACAAGTCACCACTATGAGATACTGGGGATGATCAATTGACAGAGAGACACCATTCTGTGAGTAACTATTTAGTGAGCTACTGTTCAGTGAGACACTGTTACGTGAGTCTCCATTCAGTGAGATACCATTCAGAGATTCACTGTTCAGTGGGGCACTGTCACGACCCACATCCAACGATTCACCATTGTGATTCATAGGTCAAAACATACCATCATCGACCAACCACTCATGACTCACCATTTCAATTCACAATTTCAAGTCACTGATGTGAGTCCCTGATTCTTACTCACTAGATGATGACTCACCATCAATGTAGCTATCATTTGAAAAACTAGAATTTTGGAAAACTCTTATAATGAGTCACAATTATATCCATACCACATAAAAAAATAGATTTTGAAAATTTAAGGGACCGGTGAGGTTTGACCCATGACATTATATTCCTCTCAATCTATCCTTTCCCTTAAAAATTAAAAACATAACATTAAGAAATATTTTTCCGAAAAACCACAACTAGAAAGGATCATTATATAAATGAAGAAGAGCTAATGTTCGGACATCCAAAGGACCAACAATAAAGCACCCAATATTTTTCAAAATATGGAGTAAATCCTTAATATCCAAGAACTCCTCCTGGAATGCTAACTTCCCCAACTGACCACAAGACACCACATATAAGAACCAAAACTCACAGTGTCTGGAAAAATGAATCAAGGAATTCATTTCTTCATGTCAAGGTATAATATGCTCTTGGTGGAACTGACATGCCCTCATAAGTTCAATTTTATCTCAATTAGGAATCTTGTCTCCCAATTTCAAATGATAGGACTTTATCAAAAAACATGGAATGAGGGAACAACTCCTCTATTAACAAACATGGTTCAAGTATTAAATTATAAATGGAATACCAAAAAGGAAAAACATTGAACAAATATAGGCACTTGGAATGAATCAAATTCTCCCATTCCCAAGAAATCTCTTCCAAGCCATCATGCCTCCACATAATAACGACCAAGTGAATGATTAGTCCAAATATCAACTTCCCCTGAAGATCTTGGATATCATCTAAATGAAACAAAAAAATCACATCATCCTTGACATACAACTCTCCCAATTCAGTGCCATGAGATTCATCAGGAAGATACTGAAAAAGATGTTAGACATGAAAGAGGTTCTGGAACTTATCCAATTATTGTGGTAGAAAAAACTAGTATTCGACTATTTCAACTCCTCCTAAAACCTAAAAGGGTGCAATGAACCATGGAGAAAGCTTGTTCCCTTTTTTGAATCCCTATTAACCATATTAAAGGAAAAAAAAGAACATGTGGTCCCCAACATCGAACTCCAAGGGCCACCTCCTCTAATTGACATACGATATCTTTCATTCACGTGCTACTTTTATCCTCTAATGGACAAGCTGAACATTCTTGGTTATGCTCTGCAAAAACTCATGACCAATAAAAGTTATTTCCCCCATTATCGATCATGCACAATGGGGAACGACATGGTCTTCTATAAAATTATTTAAATTGAGCCATTCCAATGGATGATTGTTGCTATTATTATAACAAAACACTACCAAGGGAATGATTCAAACCCATGGTCTTTAAAAGTCAATGATGCATTCCCGTATCAAGTTACCCAAAATATTTATGGTTTTATATATCTATTAATGTTTATAAGGGTGGAAACAAGGGTTGAGGAGTAATTGAGTTCCAAAATAATTCTACAATCCCCTCTGGACTCATTGGGTGTAACATGTATCCTGATATGATATAATGGTTCTCAGAACTCCATGCATCTGCCCCATCTCATCCATATACTTAATGTACAAGGAATCTACTACACCCAACTCCTTGATCGCTAAGAAGTGAGATGATTTTTTCATCCTATCCACCACTACCCATATTGCATCGTAGCCTCCATAAGACCTAGTTAATCGCATGAGATAATACATTGATATGACATCCGACATACAGTAGGGGACATCTTGGGATATAAAAAACACCAAGGTCATGCTAATAATCCTTCAACTATTGGCACACTAAGCACATCGACACAAACATATCCACAAGCCATTTCATCATTGGCCACCAAAAATATATCTTCAAGCCACAATACATTATAGAAACTCCTAGTTGTACTGGTAATGTTGTGATATGAAACTCATTCTGTATTCCCACATGCATCACCACTAGAAAAAATAAGCTTCCATATAACAACATCTGATTGTGACCATCCTCCATCAATCCAACTAGAGCATCACCCTAGTTGATGTAATCCTAAATAATGTCTCCCTCTGAGTCTCCCCTATCAGACTCCTCCTCCTACTATATCAGTGTATACTACACTATCATGTGAAACTAAAATACTTCTCAACTATCCATTCCATAAACTATGTGCATGGTGGAAAACTTCTCCATTTCCATCCAAGCATCGACAGATTCATGAACATCCTTCTTCTATGACTTCCTTCACAAGCATCAGCCACGAAATTATTTTTCCCTAAGGTGTAAGTGATATTGAAGTCGTATTCTATGATATAATCCATCCAACTCAATTGTAGAATATTTAGATCTCGCTAGAAAAAAGAGATACCTCAAACTCATGCGATCATTAAATCCCACAAAGTGCTCCCCAATGAGTAAATTTCACCACAACATTCATAGGAACACAGAGGCTGCTAGCTCCAGGTAATGGGAGGTATATATGTTCTTATGGGGATTTTACTACTAAGACACATAATAGAGCACTCCCTATTATTTCATCAGCATGAATAACAATCCTAATTTAGAAGATTCAGAAAACCCCATTAACATATCCACTTCCTCAAGAAACTTTGGAAATTTTGCATTGACTAACTTCATCTATATATAGCTGAATGATTTTTGACACTACTCACTTCACACAAAAAAAATTGTATTTCATAATCAAGGATATAAACTGATATAAAAATCAAGTTAAATATAGTAAAAATATCTTTTAATAGCCCACTATACCTAGAAAACAATGAACCTCTACAACATTCTTGGGTGTTTCCCAAGAAACAACTACTTGACCATTGATGGGTCCACCACTACACCCTGTTGAGACAACACATGTCCAAGGAAGTGTAACTATATTGTCCAAAACATATACTAAAAATTTTTCCCATAGAGTTGGTTGCATCAAAGGACTTTTTATATAGTTCTGAGTTACTCAATATTCTATTCCTTTAACATTGTGTAGATTAGTACTTCATTGATAAATATTGTAATGAACCTATCCTTTAACTCATGGAAAATAGATTTAATTATCCCTAAGAACATGGATTGTGTAATCATAACCCGGAATGACATAACTATGAACTTGATGTTCTCATACATAGACTTGAATGTGGTCTTTAGGTTGTCACCCTCATTCACACTCAACAAGTGATACCCATACCATAGGTCGATCAAAGAAAACCAAATTCCTACCCTTATCTAGTATAAAAGATCATCTATACTAAGGAGAGGGTAATGGTTATTAACCATCCCTAAATTCAACCTATGGTAGTCTATTCACAACCTTAGACCATCATCGACTATCTTCAAAAACCAGACTAGATCACCATACAGCGACACCCGGGCTTTGATGAATCCCTAATTCATAAAATCATAAAATCTGAATCCTCAAATCTCAGAACACAGAAGGTTGCACCTATTAAGGATACATCTAGATTATAATCAAACTAAGATGTATGTATATCCCAAGCTCAACATCATATAGAGGGGGAAGAGTTAAAAAATCCTCTATAATGATATACAATAACATCCAAAATATCCATGGAGCCTTCGAAATCTCAGCATCCATTGATCCCACTAACATCTCAAACAACAAAGAATAAATTGGATACCTACATTGAAATCCCACTTGATATCCCTACTTACTAATGAATACCATGTGCCGATCATCATTGTATGAAAACAAGACTCTCCTATGAAATTAGCTGATAATGGAATGCATTGAATACAACTAGTCAATAACAAAAATAACATTATATGTCCACATATGAAGCATGATGTGATCCCCATGGGATTTATGTGGTCTCGTCATCAATATATATCTTTATCAGATATTATAAAGGCATGTCTGACCATCAACTAGTGTACTCAACACTATGGGATGGGGAATCCTGTCAACTTCTTGTCCCATATCATGTGAAAGACTAGGATTAAAAAGGAGTGTGAATCTCCTGAATAAAACATATAACAAGCACGATTACTAAACAACTTGATCACACCTAAAATGATATATGTCACTACTGTGACTGCTAGATTTTGCAGTGTGCAACTATCCACCACCAGAAACTGCTGGTGATGTGGGAAAAAAACCTACCCACCACCCTCAAACTATGATTGAATGGATATAGGGCACTAACTCTAAAGATAGCCAAGGGATCCACAAGTAAAACACCCCAGTCGCATGTTCATTGGAATAGCACGAGAACCTGAAGTCCAAAACAGTAATTTAGGTTTTTGACTTCCCATTGGACAAAACCATGAAGGCCGCAACACCTAGGACATACTTTTAGTATCCTTGACTCTCGAATAACCCTACAAGCTTCCTCTTTGGGTAGACCTCTTCTCTAGTGTATCCACTAAATCAATTCAACCTTCTTCTGTACCTCCAATTATATCATCATAGTGAAGGGGGTAACCAGTTACTATATAGATGGATGAAGTGCCTCCAATAGGAATCTCTCCCAAGACACCACATCTGGAAATAGATCAGGAGAAAAACTAAGGAGGTTATTGAAATTGATACCCATCTACTGTATTAACTTACTCCCATTAAAGAGGTAGAGTAACTACTATATATTCGTATCCATCATGGTCGATGAACGAATTTCGGCAAGGAATCCCAACTTGAAATTGACCAATAGAATGTAAGCCTTCTTCCAGTCCCCCAGATATAGTTTCCAACAATAACGCACAACACCCATCATCTGGCCCACCAATAATGGGACACACTACTTCTTTGGAGCTCGGATGAAGCTAAAGGTAATTAAAAGCTCATTTATCGAAATCTTCATATCCGTGTCTGAACAGATACCCTCGTAATTAACCAGATCTTAACATTAGAAGGAACGAAAACCCTTCTTCCACGGATTATCCTTCTTTGCTCGATCAAACCTTTAACTATTGACCAGATGAGATTATAGAACCTCTCCTACATTCCCTACACATGGGTCAAAACTGATTCCCATAGCATAAAATTCCATCAAGGAATTACTATTCCCTTGTATTATGGAATATTATTTATGGTTCATCTAAAATCATTTAACTATTTTCATTATCCATTTAAAATTTCAAAAAATGAACAAATATAATATTAACACAAGTAATTAGGATCCATGTACCTTTCCATGGGTCTCTACATCGAAAATGGTGTATCCTCACATGGTCATTTGGATGAATTAGAGACCTTGCATCAGAACATGGGGGCCCTAAAATATTGTGTCATATCTAGTCTTCCCTGGTCTATGTCACACACCAAGATCACCTAACACAATATCCCTATGAACTAATGAAATAATATTATTCCTAACTCCAAAATACAACCAATCTCTCAACCATACTGTCTGATACAGTTTTTTCATGACCCCCTCCAACTGATGATGACCCTCATGAACTGTAAAAGGAGAAAGAGAGATAATTTCTCCATAATCTCGGCTCTAGTTGGACCCGTGGTGGTATCCAACACCAAGGATATACAAATATAAAAAATTGGGACATATTAAACATTTATAGTAAATAATATCGGAAGATAAGATGTATCAACCACAAAACAACTCAACGAAATATATATTAAAGAAATCTCAAACCAACCCCCATGCATGTTTAAATGCTAAACTGTTATAAATAAAAATTAACCCCATGTAAAATACCCAAAAGTAATTTTATGTAGCGATATAGAAACTATACCAATGTCTATGCTAGTAAGGTATAGCATGGTCCATGTAATCCTCCTAGAAACCTGAAAATTGTTTTCAATGTGTTGGGTGAGAGTACACATATACATAGTAGGAATAGAAAAACTATCTCATTCACAATTGGAGAAGCATACTAATTACCCTATGGGAAAATAGTAGAAACCAACCACACCTAGAAAGGTATACTAGTCATCCCAACATCAAAATGGAAGACTCATAAAATAAATAAAGTTAATTAATGTAACGTAGTATGTAAATCAATTTTTTAGGGACTTCGCACCACTTCTCCCAGGTTAACAAGTCATACCCTAACGACAAACGTACAGACACTTCAAACTCTTTTATTATCCCCATGTCACACTATTTCTGAAAACTCCTGGGAATCAAGGCTAGTCCCCTAAACCATTGAAAATTATGATCACCACATATCACCCAAGGACACCTAGACCACATACATATCACATATTGCCTGAAGACACATAGGCCACTACCATATCACATCCCTCCTGCAAATGCCATGGGAACAAACATATCTCCTCTTGAAGACAGCTAAGAAAGAACAACTCCTCTCATCCCGAAGAAACCTGGGAAATCGCAAATTGACATTAAACAATGGGGCCTCTCAAACCACAACAAAACTGACTCGAAGGGTAACTTCCAACAAATTCATAGATGAGGGAGTAGTGAAGATCCAATAACCATCCATCTATCCTTGGAATATGATTTTGGGAGGATATCATCCCCCATGATGATGTGGGTCTTCATAAAATAGTTATCAACAAGTAAGGGTTCAGATATATATAATAAGAAATTAAAATTATATATATTTATATACATATATAACACTCATCCCAACCTATGGGGTTTTTCTATCATACAACAAGCCCACCAAACATCCATTTTTCCTACCTCTAAATGTATTTATCAACACCATCAATAGTCACTTTGGATATTATTAAATGAAATATACATCAAAATAATACAAAACTCAAAAAATAACCCCAACCAATTCATTTGACCAAATATCATTCCTTATTAACATATACATTTGTTCATTCAATCCATACATGAGAAATTATTAATCATACCATGCTACCAGCCACATAGGATAAGCAATGTAGAGGAAAAGAACCCTTGTAAGCAACCCGTTTCATATTTCCTAAAAAATAAAAACCCATTTAAAAAACTTCTATAATAATTATTAAACATTATCCCGCCTAAAAACATCCCATAAATAGAACCAACCCCTATCATATAGCCACACCCAATAACACCTCTCAACACAGTCATTCTGGCAGCCCTTCTTCACAAACATGACACACCCAACACACCCAACAACATGAACAAAAGATAACTCGGTGCAGTCCCACTACACAAAAATGGGAAACCTTCCTCGTCAGCCCCTCTACATAACATATCATATCAACCCCATAAGAACATATCAGTGCAACCCGAACATATCAATACAATGAAACACTCTCATTCATTTAACTACCAAAAACCCATCAACCATAGATTCCATGACACCACATGAACCACACCACACAAATTCATACCCTCAATAGTATCACCACACAACTATAAAACAAACAAGACAGAACCAAACCATACACAACACACAAAAACAACAAACAAGGTAGGTTGTGTTAAGATTTTTGTAAACAATAAATATTAAATTCCACATTGACAATTTAGTGGTTATCAAAGAGAAATTTTGATACTGATGAATCCATTAATTTTACTCAGTATATGGGGTTAATCAATTTCATATATACAGTCATTCAACAAATGGTCAAACAAACCCATCACATGTCATCCTGAGAAAAAAAAATACCTCCAATAGTAATAATTATCAGTAGGCATACAACCCATACTACTCAAAATATAAATAAACAACAAAGCAAGAAGCATGAGTCACTTTTCCACAACCCTTGTTTATTGTTTTAAAGATTATTCAATTATCTTTGTTAAAAACATATTCAAATACCTTCACATGGGGAACATTAATACACTCAGACCACATGATACACAAATAAAAGAGAGGTGAATGATTCTCTACCTTATGAAATGGAAAAATCATCACATTCTACATTCACCAAATAGGGGGTGCATAAGGCACCATGGAAATTTATTTCAAGGTTGTATAATATACACATGACTCCTATTGAATAATTTTTTCTGGGGATTCATAGAAGAAATATTAAAGAGAAACTTATTGGGGGAAAAGGATCTCAGATTTTGAAAGTCATAATCCAATATCAACAGAACAAATAGTTTCAAAATACACTAAGGCTACATCATAATCAAGTATACATGTTTTAAAAATATAAGGGACTTTTTATAATTATATATTTAATAATCTATTTTGCATCATTTGAAATGGATTCAAAAAACAATTAAAATTGGTATTTAACTCAATTTAGGTCAAAAGAATCATTAAATGAGACAATTTGAAACAACTAGGAAATAATTGAAATTCATAAACACTGGAAATGAATCACCACTGGGTGAGTCACCATCTTGAGTCATTGGTGGTTAAGTCACTCGTGGATTACACCCCGCTGGATGAGTCATAGGTGCAAGAAATCAGTGATGAGCTACCAATGTTGAGTAACAATTTGGTGAGACAATGTTTTCTGAATCACCATTAGGAGAGATAATGTTTGGTGAGACACCATTTAGTGAGTCTCTATTTGTTGATCTATCATTCTGTGAGTCACCATTTGTGGTGTCACCATCACGAGTCATCATCACAACCCACCATAAGTGAGACACTTTTTTCTGACACCAATCCAAACTCCCCATCAGGGACCTACCACCCTTGACTCACCGTGGAGAATCACTATTTTCCATCACCAGTGCGAGTCACCATTGTGAATCCCTGGTCATGACTCAATGGTGGACGACTCACATTCATATTATCTACTATTCAAAAAATTGGAATTTTGGAAAACTACGAAAATGATTCATTATTATCTCCAAAACACCTCAAACAATAGATTTTGAAATGTAATGGTAGGGAGTGGTGTAATATACTACACCATTGATCATATGAGGATTATGTATCACATAATATCCAATGATTTTTTTATATGAAAATGGGCATCCAAACATCAAATGGAATATTTCTTGAGGAATGTACACATCTCACATTTAAATAAAATATATAAATTCCAATGAATTTCAAAATTTCATGGAATTTTTTTTATTAAACATTAAAATTTAAACATATAAAGGATATATAATTTTTTAAATATTTATGATGTATTTTACTTTTATAAAAGTAAAACAGAAATCGTTATTCCCCCACATATATAAAAAGAAATAAATTAACACTTCCAGAAAATGGCCATATGATTACATTTTAACCCTTCCCTAAATTGTAAATCATGGTTAATAATTAGATTACTAAATAAATAAAAAATATTAAAAAACATGGTCTCAAAAGAGAATATATTTTTTTAGAAAAAAATAAATTGAGTTTTATTTCCTTAAAAAATTATTTCAGTCTCTTTGGATTTTAAAGAGTGAAAAAATTATTACCAACATGTAATATTTATAAATAACCAAACTAAAAAATAATTCATGATATTATGGTAGTTATACCATGAAATTTGAACATCTAATACGAATAAATAAACAATCCTCGTAAACATTTAGATTATAGAATAAAACTCCTTCCTCGGGTCTGACATCCTTTGTAAATGATAAAACCACCTATATAGAAAATATTAATATATTATAAATATATTCTAGAACCATAAAAAAATTATATATAATATCATATTTTATTTACTTATAACCTTTCATGGCCCATTTCATGACAATTCATTATTAAAAAGATAATTCTGGGTGATAATTTCGTTATTTTCCTTGCCTTTTTTGGTTTAATTGTTTTGGTCCTTGTAAATTAATCATGATTCAATCATATCAAAATTTTTAATAATGATATCAATATTATATATGTTCTATATATTTATATTTTGAGTTATCCCTAAAATATTGGGGCGGAAAAATGAATTACATTGTTCTTATGATGGCAGGTCATGTGTATGAATGAATATTGATTTCATTCTTCTAAAGAATGATTTAAACAACGTTAAATAATAATAATAAATTATTGAATAATAGTAATATCTAATGTTTAACATAGATTCATTGAAAATATTTTTATTACCATCCATGTAAAAAATAAAACCAAATATGAATCGCATTACTTGTAACACCCCAAGATTTCATAGTGTGTTATTTCTTCAAAATAATTCAATAACTTGCACTACAAGCAACACCGATTTCAATTGCACCATGACTTACCAAAAAAAAAGCCATTAAAAGAGGTCATTAATAGAATTAACTACATTTTTAACTTTATATAATCCTTATAATTTTAGAATCCATATTATGAGTTTCTTAGTCATAATGCAAGAACAGATTCATTTTCAGTATTGCACTTTTATCAAATTTTGATAGTGAAACCTTTTTAAATACAATATTTTAAACTTTTTGACTAAATGGAGACATAAAAAAATTTAAAATGAAACATCCCAAGCTTCCACGGTACGCTTTCCTTTGAATAAAACAGTAGCGTGTGTTATACGCAACGTCGAGTTTTAACACACACCACAACCGATCAAACTAGCCGTTATGAATAGTAATACCTACTTTTTGAAATTATATATATTTTATATTTGAAAATGGACTTCATTTTTGGATTCGGAATATCGAATTTAGCCTAAGGTGAAATTTTGGTACATTTCGGATAACTTTCATATTTTGATGAATAGTGAAAATTACTAAATTTTAATTAAAAACAACTTTTTTAATCAAAATAATTAATAGTGATAAATTGTGAATTTGAGTGGTTTTAACGTATATTTAGAATATATTTTTACCATTTAATATAATGTTGGTCATTGGACATAATTTTACAATTAAACCGAACATAAACAAGTGTCAATCTTTTGATAGTTATTATCTCTTAAAAACACGCTTTTTGTTTTGACAGCGGGATTTAATTTTAAATTAATTTCTGCCACTTCTGTGTTTAGAATTTAGGAAAATGGATTCCATATTTGGAATCAGGATGTCCAAATTATGTAAATAGGTAACTTTTATTTTTAAACATTTTGAATAATTACTGCGGTAAATATTTTATTTACCATGGTTAAAGGGTAAATCCGGTAAATAAGGGTTAAAAAATAATATTATAATAATACAAAATTACCCTAGAACGTGTCCTAACATTATTGGTGGACACATACCCGACCATGGGCATCCTTGGGTCAATTTGGGGACCCCTTGGAGCCACTTGTATGTGGTAGGGACACATTATATTAATAAAGTTAAAATAAAAATAAAAATGGCATAAGCTTACATCTTTTAGAAGAACAATATTTACATAGGGTTATACATGTTGGATTTTCGATTATAAATATTAATTAGAAAGCTAAAAAGATTTCCTAAATAATGATGTTTTATTTATAATTTTTAGACATTAAATAATTTATTTTATTTATGACACAATGATGATGCAGTAATTACTAAAATAGTAAAAAATTAACATAATTGATATTATAAATACACAAATAAATATAATATGAAACTTTTAATGAATTACACTAATTTTCTAGGATAACAGGATATATCAGGATTGATTTAATGGACCTTGTTCGAAGTAATCAATCTGTTAAGAGTTTCAAAAAAATCAACTATTGAATAGTGTCAAAATTGACATAAAAGAGTTCTTAAAACAAATATTATATTATTAATTGATATTAAATTCCTAAAAATCTAAGGTTCGGCCAAGAGACTTATATTATGATAGGTTAATCATTAATGGACCACTTGGGGGTCGCTTGTATGTATATGGTAAGTCTATTAACCATATAATATAAAAATACAAAGAGACATTGTAAAAGTGAAACTAATTAACTTAGAGTTAATACTTAAAGATAAGGTTAATATAAGTACTCAAACCTGTCTAAATTCTATTGGTTGAGTTGTTTTCGACCTATCCCCACCTTAACCTTTGAATAGTCAATTTTGGAGCCATTAGAAACCGAATATGAATTTATTATAAATTAATATTTCTAGCTTTTCCAAAGGTGCCCCTCACCCCTCTTATAAAAGGGCACTCCTCCTTCTCATTTATTCACACCTCTAAAGCCTTTTGGTTCGGCCAAACTCTGCCCAAATACTCTCCCAACATCCCTCACTACAACCTATAGGCCTTAGTTGGATCAGAAAGCCATCCTAAGGAGCCCTTTTGATCAAATCAAAAGGAAGAACCTGAAGAAGAGGTAATGATTTCACCACCCTTTTCTAAGTTCATTTCTTCTTCCACTTCTTCTTCCTTTGTTCTTACCATTCTAAAATAATAACTCCAGTATCTCACATATACTGTGATGTTATTATAAGTATGGTACAACCATATTCAGTATTCTATCCACCCTTTGAATAACATGTCACCATACGTGCGTACGTTCGGCTTACCGTCTCCACGTCGTGGTGTAATTATTATTCAATATAATATTATTTGGATGGGTATAATAATGTTGTTTAACTCATGTAAATAATAAATATAACATTTTAATGATTCTGTATATATGATATACCATTCATTTATATATTATTTTAATATCAAAAGAATGATATTGTCGCTCGTGCGTACGTACGGACTACCGTCTCCACGAACGCGATGAGATTCATTCTCCATCGTATCCATTCAAGTATAATTATCATTTTATGATTTAAAAATGATGTTTAAGGACTTGATATCATTCTGGATATGAATAATATACAACCTATCCTTTAAATACATGTCTTACGTAACAAAACATACAAAAGAAAACAAGTAAGTTAACACCTGAAACGACGATAATTCTAAGATATTATTAACAAATCAATGTTAAAAGATCATATATGATATCATATTAATATATATGATTCTTGTATAATTTAATAACAACTATTTCACCATTATACAGGAGGTTAACCTACCCCAACCAAGGAAAAGTACAAGGTAAGGGTTATTTCACAATCTCTTCATTATCCGAGGTTGTTTATATGTAATAGTCTACTGGGATCTCTTTATCATCCACATCCATGTTTCTTCAAAATGTATTTCAAAACATTTTTATTATTTACAAGAATATGGGTTAAAGTCATTTATACCCTTGTTTGACTTTTCATAAGAGGAATATTTCCATCGTTTTCAAAACAAGGTCCTTTTTAACCTTTTCGACAGAATTAAGGTAAGAATGTTTTTTTAACTTATACGGCGAGTGCGGTTATTTTCTGCCATTATAAAATATTCAAAGTTTTCCTTACAAGTTTAGAAGAATATTTTAAAGAAAATGTTTTATTTTATATGGCTCTTAAATGATTTCAAAAATAGAATGAGATATTTCTCCAAAAAGTGTTTTGATTTCATCTATGTCAACATCCTTTGATGGATTTTAAGATTATTTGAAGTTGATTTATTATGATACAAAACTTCTATATTGTATTGAAGGTTTTGTGATATGTTTGACTGTGGATGTGCTATTTTTATACCATTCATAGTTTATGGTGAAAGTATTGACATTTCATATGCTAGTTTTAATATGAATGTTTATGTTATGTTTAAACCTTTTCATATGGGAATGCATTGGACTTAATATGTGACGGGTGGAGCCCACTATAGCTCCTCGATGCATCGGTAGGTCTCATGAGACAAACTAGTGTCTTGGCACAAGGCCTTGACAAAATCTTATTTGTAGTCTTGGCACGAGGCCTTGGCTATGTGGTTATGATAGTCTGGAATTATGCATTCCAACATTATGAAAGTGGTTATTGATATTGCATGTGATTATTCGATTAGTAGAATATCCATGTGAATAAGTAAATGGCATTATTTCATTTTTATTTTTGCCATACTATGTTGAAGTTCAATTTTAAAAGGCTTTTGTTTTAGTAATTCATTGCCTTAAATGTTTATGCTTATTATGTATGTTCCGCTATATTGTTATCCTTACTGGGCATTTGAGCTCACCCCTTTTCTATGTTTTATTTTTCCCAGGTAGTGAAGAAGTAAATTATGAATGACTTGAAGGGATATTATGAGGGGTTAATAGTGTGGATATGAAGACTTTGTTGTTGTAGTAGTTTTTCACTTTGAAATGTAATGTAAAACTTTATGATTATATCTAGTGTTTCCAAGTCTACTAAACCAATCGGTCTTTCGGGATTTGATCTTTCTTGTAATCATGCCAATGTTATGAAGTAATGCACCGACTCTGGGTAGCTGGGGTCGGGGCGTTACAGTTGGTATCAGAGGAAGTTTAGTACAAACCTTGGAAGCTAGATTTGGATAAACTCTGATTAGAGCACGTAGACCTAGGATGAACTTTGAGGATTAGTATAGAAGAACTTCCTAGAATTTTGTTATTGTAGAGATTTTGTGAGTTTTCCGAGCAATACATCCCTGTCTGGATACGAGCAGGTAGAGGCGGCTCTGGCACAGATGTACCTAGGGGTAAAACCCGAAAACACCGCTTTGAGCTAGACTCGAACGGGAACTGGTGCACGACAACGGGCCTTGCTGCACTCTTGGTTACGACACTCCCGGGGGATATGCTTAGGATAACTCTCATTTTCTTTACAAATCATTTTGAAGGGATTATGAGTATATACTTCCTCAAAGAAAACATTCTTATGATTATGGATTATATCCATAAATAGTTCAATTTATGTTAAGTGTTTTATAAGTATGGGATTATGTATTTTGATTCATAAACTGATCTAGTGTATTCCATTTTTTAGAAATGGCGCCCAGTAGAAGGAATGAGAAATCCAGAAATGCACATGATCCAAAGAGAAGGAAGGATCATATCTTTCATGGTCTTAAGCTAGAATTGATAATTGAAATAGTCTCCCATGTATTATCATCATATGAAGAAATAATATCATGTGTTGATAAGATAAGTAAAGAGTTTACTGAGTCCTATGGCTTTGAAGGGAAGCAAGAGAAGAAAAGGATGGAAGAGAGAAAGATGGATAAAGGGAAGAGGGAAAAGAAGAATTTTCCCATATGTGGTAACTGTGGAAAGAAACACCTTGGAACTTTCCTGAAAGGAATGGGAGTTTGTTATAAGTGTGGAGGAAAAGGGCACAAAGTACGTGACTGCAAGGGTAAGAAAATGGTTTCAAATGTACAATGCTTCATTTTCAAGGAGTTTGGACACTACGCGAACCTATGTCCCAGTCATCAGACTATGCCGCAAATGATGCTATTGGATAATAATCATGTTATGATACTACCACAGATGAAGAGGAATGATTAGAGTTCTTATGTTGATTATGTCAATTGATTGTTGTATCAACAATGTACTTGTTATAATAATTATGGACTATATAAGGATTGTACTGCAGTACTATTTCATTAAGGACTTGAGATTGTGTGGAACAAAGAAAAGTGACTCAATAGCAGGATAAATTTTTGGAAAATATAAGGTTGAGAGAATGATAAATCATAATATAGTTCTGATACTGAGGTAGTGATTTTGGAATAATATGTGATTGTTTTGGATAAATTATATTGGATATTCTTGACTACCATGGAACTGATTAATGATTTGTATATTCCATCATTGTTGGGGTTTAAAACATTTTTGGATTAATGAAGTATATCCAGCATTCTATATGGAATAAGGGAGCATGAATGTAATCAATAAGGAATATGGTAATACATGATGAAGGTATTCATATTCTATTACGGGGTAAAAAGGATCTATATTATGTTTACCTTCCTTATAAATGTTGGACTGTGAGTTTAGACAGAAGTATTTTGGATAGTTCTAGTTTGGATTATTTTGGATTGCCATAAAAGGACAACCCGGAGGTCGGGCGGCAACCCGTCGCGTCCAGCAAGGCCGCAAGACTTGAACCCGCAACCGAAGGGCGACAAGGGTGTATCACCTACCACTGTCCCAAGAAATGTCCTGGATTAAATAATGTAGTTTTTTTAAAAGATCTGGTAGATGAATTATAAATTCGTTTATTTTGGAACCCTATATGAATAGTATAAATAGAATTTTTTTTACGAGTGAAAGATGAGTTTGTGGTTGAAATTTATTAATGGATAAAACTCTAATTATAAAGTAAGAATATCTCTTTATGATCTTAGCCAATCTCATAAATAAATTCTTCAACATTAAGAAAAGCAACTTAGAACAAAAATGTTTTCCTAGATGGTACCTTAAATCATCACTAATTTATGGCTTTGGGATTGTTGGCCTTTTCATAGCCATGTTCTCTACCACTCTCCATCAGATAATTGATGGTTAGAGTTCTCTTCCATATCCATATTTTCCTACATGGAACCCTAGTATGTGTTATTTTCGGTAATCTTCATACTTTCGACTCTTTATTTTAAATAGAAGCCTCGTTAATTCATTTTTCGATGTGGGATTTCAACTAGGATATTTTGAAACGTCAAAAATGTGTTATCCTAATACCCTATGTTTTGTTGAACCGATGGTATTTCAATTCATCATAGATTGATGAATTTAAGGACCTCAATTTTATACTTGTTTGTGATTGATGACCTCAATCACTACCTATAAATATTTACGTTTTTCCTCCGATTATATGTCTCCAATTTCCACCAATGTTCTCCTAATCGAGATCATAATTTGGTGGTGACCCTTTGATTTCTCTTTTCCTCATATTAAGACTAAATTTTAGTAACCCAATTTCCAATATGGATTTTCCCACAAATATATTATCTATTTTCAACCTTTTGTTTTCGAAGAACAATTTCAAATTGCGAGGACGCAATTTATTGAAGGAGGGGAGAATGTAACACCCCAAGATTTCATAGTGTGTTATTTCTTCAAAATAATTCAATAACATGCACTACAAGCAACACCGAGTTCAATTGCACCATGACTTACAAAAAAAAAATCCATTAAAAGAGGTCATTAATAGAATTAACTACATTTTTAACTTTATATAATCCTTATAATTTTAGAATCCATATTATGAGTTTCTTAGTCATAATGCAAGAACAGATTCATTTTCAGTATTGCACTTTTATCAAATTTTGATAGTGAAACCTTTTTAAATACAATATTTTAAACTTTTTGACTAAATGGAGACATCAAAAAATTTAAAATGAAACATCCCAAGCTTCCACGGTACGCTTTCCTTTGAATAAAACAGTAGCGTGTGTTGTACGCAACGTCGAGTTTTAACACACACCACAACCGATCAAACTAGCCGTTATGAATAGTAATACCTACTTTTTGAAATTATATATATTTTATATTTGAAAATGGACTTCATTTTTGGATTCGGAATATCGAATTTAGCCTAAGGTGAAATTTTGGTACATTTCGGATAACTTTCATATTTTGATGAATAGTGAAAATTACTAAATTTTAATTAAAAACAACTTTTTTAATCAAAATAATTAATAGTGATAAATTGTGAATTTGAGTGGTTTTAAAGTATATTTACAATATATTTTTACCATTTAATATAATTTTGGTCATTGGACATAATTTTACAATTAAACCGAACATAAACAAGTGTCAATCTTTTGATAGTTATTATCTCTTAAAAACACGCTTTTTGTTTTGACAGCGGGATTTAATTTTAAATTAATTTCTGCCACTTCTGTGTTTAGAATTTAGGAAAATGGATTCCATATTTGGAATCAGGATTTCCAAATTATGTAAATAGGTAACTTTTATTTTTACACATTTTGAATAATTACTGCGGTAAATATTTTATTTACCATGGTTAAAGGGTAAATCCGGTAAATAAGGGTTAAAAAATAATATTATAATAATACAAACTTACCCTAGAACGTGTCCTAACATTATTGGTGGACACATACCCGACCATGGGCATCCTTGGGTCAATTTGGGGACCCCTTGGAGCCACTTGTATGTGGTAGGGACACATTATATTAATAAAGTTAAAATAAAAATAAAAATGTCATAAGCTTACATCTTTTAGAAGAACAATATTTACATACGGTTATACATGTTGGATTTTAGATTATAAATATTCATTAGAAAGATAAAACGATTTCCTACATAATGATGTTTTATTTATAATTTTTAGACATTAAATAATTTATTTTATTAATGACACAATGATGATGCAGTAATTACTAAAATAGTAAAAAATTAACATAATTGATATTATAAATACCCAAATAAATATAATATGAAACTTTTAATGAATTACACTAATTTTATAGGATAACAGGATATATCAGGATTGATTTAATTGACCTTGTTAGAAGTAATCAATCTGTTATGAGTTTCAAAAAAATCAACTATTGAATAGTGTCAAAATTGACATAAAAGAGTTCTTAAAACAAATATTATATTATTAATTGATATTAAATTCCTAAAAATCTAAGGTTCGGACAAGAGACTTATATTATGATAGGTTAATCATTAATGGACCACTTGGGGGTCGCTTGTATGTATATGGTAAGTCTATTAACCATATAATATAAAAATACAAAGAGACATTGTAAAAGTGAAACTAATTAACTTAGAGTTAATACTTAAAGATAAGGTTAATATAAGTACCCAAACCTGTCTAAATTCTATTGGTTGAGTTGTTTTCGACCTATCCCCACCTTAACCTTTGAATAGTCAATTTTGGAGCCATTAGAAATCGAATATTAATTTATTATAAATTAATATTTCTAGCTTTTCCAAAGGTGCCCCTCACCCCTCTTATAAAAGGGCACTCCTCCTTCTCATTTCTTCACACCTCTAAAGCCTTTTGGTTCGGCCAAACTCTGCCCACATACTCTCCCAACATCCCTCACTACAACCTAGAGGCCTTAGTTGGATCAGAAAGCCAACCTAAGGAGCCCTTTTGATCAAATCAAAAGGAAGAACCCGAAGAAGAGGTAATGATTTCACCACCCTTTTCTAAGTTCATTTCTTCTTCCACTTCTTCTTCCTTTGTTCTTACCATTCTAAAATAATAACTCCAGTATCCCACATATACTGTGATGTTATTATAAGTATGGTACAACCATATTCAGTATTCTATCCACCCTTTGAATAACATGTCACCATACATGCGTACGTACGGCTTACCGTCTCCACGTCGTGGTGTAATTGTTATTCAATATAATATTTTTTGGATGGGTATAATAATGATGTTTAACTCATGTAAATAATAAATATAACATTTTAATGATTCTGTATATATGATATACCATTCATTTATATATTATTTTAATATCAAAAGAATGATATTGTCGCTCGTGCGTACGTACGGACTACCGTCTCCACGAACGCGATGAGATTCATTCTCCATCGTATCCATTCAAGTATAATTATCATTTTATGATTTAAAAATCATTTTTAAGGACTTGATATCATTCTGGATATGAATAATATACAACCTATCCTTTACATACATGTCTTACGTAACAAAACATACAAAAGAAAACAAGTAAGTTAACACCCGAAACGACGATAATTCTAAGATATTATTAACAAATCAATGTTAAAAGATCATATATGATATCATATTAATATATATGATTCTTGTATAATTTAATAACAACTATTTCACCATTATACAGGAGGTTAACCTACCCCAACCAAGGAAAAGTACAAGGTAAGGGTTATTTCACAATCTCTTCATTATCCGAGGTTGTTTATATGTAATAGTCTACTGGGATCTCTTTATCATCCACATCCATGTTTCTTCAAAATGTATTTCAAAACATTTTTATTATTTACAAGAATATGGGTTAAAGTCATTTATACCCTTGTTTGACTTTTTATAAGAGGAATCTTTCCATCGTTTTCAAAACAAGGTCCTTTTTAACCTTTTCGACAGAATTAAGGTAAGAATGTTTTTTTAACTTATACGGCGAGTGCGGTTATTTTCTGCCATTATAAAATCTTCAAAGTTTTCCTTACAAGCTTAGAAGAATATTTACAAGAAAATGTTTTATTTTATATGGCTCTTAAATGATTTCAAAAATAGAAAGAGATATTTCTCCAAAAAGTGTTTTGATTTCATCTATGTCAACATCCTTTGATGGATTTTAAGATTATTTGAAGTTGATTTATTATGATACAAAACTTCTATATTGTATTGAAGGTTTTGTGATATGTTTGACTGTGGATGTGCTATTTTTATACCATTCATAGTTTATGGTGAAAGTATTGACATTTCATATGCTAGTTTTAATATGAATGTTTATGTTATGTTTAAACCTTTTCATATGGGAATGCATTGGACTTAATATGTGACGGGTGGAGCCCGCTATAGCTCCTCGATGCATCGGTAGGTCTCATGAGACAAACTAGTGTCTTGGCACAAGGCCTTGACAAAATCTTATTTGTAGTCTTGGCACGGGGCCTTGGCTATGTGGTTATGATAGTCTGGCATTATGCATTCCAACATTATGAAAGTGGTTATTGATATTGCATGTGATTATTCGATTAGTAGAATATCCATGTGAATAAGTAAATGGAATTATTTCATTTTTATTTTTGCCATACTATGTTGAAGTTCAATTTTAAAAGGCTTTTGTTTTAGTAATTCATTGCCTTAAATGTTTATGCTTATTATGAATGTTCCGCTATATTGTTATCCTTACTGGGCATTTGAGCTCACCCCTTTTCTATGTTTTATTTTTCCCAGGTAGTGAAGAAGTAAATTATGAATGACTTGCAGGGATATTATGAGGGGTTAATAGTGTGGATATGAAGACTTTGTTGTTGTAGTAGTTTTTCACTTTGAAATGTATTGTAAAACTTTATGATTATATCTAGTGTTTCCAAGGCTACTAAACCAATCGGTCTTTCGGGATTTGATCTTTCTTGTGATCATGCCAATGTTATGAAGTAATGCACCGACTCTGGGTAGCTGGGGTCGGGGCGTTACATTACTTCATAGTGGTTGTAGTACACATGTACGCACGAGCAAAATTATCATTTTCAAAAAAAATTAACGTAAGATGCTGGAGGTAGTATCTTAATTAATTAAGATTCATTATTTAATAAATATCATATATCTATACAGAAATATAATATTATATATTCTTTTGAGCTTCCATTAATCAGAATAAATTACATTGGTCTGAAAGGAGGTCATCTGACGTACACATGATCTATGGTTATATTTCCCATTTTATTAAAGGCTATATGGATAGATGTTATTACATAAAAATAATAACATAAAAATTCATTTAAGAATTTTTATTATTATTTTAGATTGTTTTAAGAATATTCAAAGGGTGTATAAGAAGAAATTAAATGAAAATGCATGGATAAGAATTATACCTCTTCTTTGGACAACATATTTTTGTTTATACCTGATTCATTCTTATGATGGGTTTATATTCCAAATCGGAACTCTAGACCATTATTAGTGAATTAATAATGTGATTTGGTTTTAAATAAGAAAAAAATATATCCAAAAGTATGGATAGATGAGGAGATTTTTGTCATTCTATAAATGTCAGAGAGGACATGTTTGAAAATTTGTAATATACACTACTGAAAAAATACCCTATACCAATAGATCCAAACTGTTGGTATAACACCCCAAACCATTGGTATAGCCTATACAAATGGTTTGGAGAACCATTTCCAAGTATGTCTTGGGGTTAGTTCTATACCAACGGTTTTGGGAAAACCGTTGGAATAGACCTATACCAATGGTTTTGAAAATCGTTGGTATAAGTAATATGACTGTCTATACCAACGGTTCCATAAAACCATTGGTATCTGAAATTCAAAAAATAATCATTCGGTTGGTTTTGATCCCAGCACATCCCATTTGTGATTTAATGACCTAACCACTAACCTATCTTACTTTTTTGAACATAATTTTATAAATATATATATGTATTATCATAGATATTTTAAATTTTAAATTATTTAATGTCCTATGTAAGAAGATTCCATTAAAAATAAAAGTACCAATACAAATAGTTCTCAAAACCGTTGGTATAAACCAATAACAATTGTTTTGGGAACCATTGGAATAGGTTCCTTGATATCGGGACCTATACCCATGGTTTTGGACAAATTGTTCGTATAGGTACCCTCTATACAAATATTTGTCAAAAACTGTTGGTATAGGTCTATATAAGTGACCTATACCAACGGTTTTGGCCAAATTGTTGGTATAGGTCCAAATTAGTGAACTATACCAACGGTTTGGCCAAAATCGTTGGTATATATCATATTTCCATTAGTGATAATCAAATAAATTTATGTATTTTTTCAGAAAAAATATATCCAAAATGGGCCGTTATGATATATTTTATGATATATTGATACAATATTGGTACCTAATATAATTTAAGAATATTTTTTGATCATTGTACCACTTATACATTCAAATTACTCACTCCCATAGAAACCCAGTTTAAACCATTATAATGGTAATTTAATTTTATATTTATTAGTATTAATTATAGAAAAAAATATAGCATAAAATCATTTTTATATATATTATTACATGATTTTTGACCAATAAATCCATTAATTACAACACAAATATCACAAGTACTATTTTCATTATAAGTTGAGGTTCATAATAAATCAAAGTCATTCTAAAATACAACTTTTTTATTTTGTTCTTAATAATTAGAACCTAAATCCTTTTAATCTTCTACATCTGCATAGGATAACTGAAGTAAAAAAAATATACAAAATGGGTAAGAAAAAAATCCCATTAATTACATTAATATTATAAGGGATCGTAACTTGTGAGTTAAATGTATAATATCAAATAATTAAATAGAAGGGTCGGGAGTAATGAACAACTTTATAGTTATTGTTGTACAATAAGATCATGTAAACATTGTATAGTTGGAATAATATAATTCATGCCACCCAAAAATTCATATATAACCATTGAGTAAACATCACATTGTGGATCGAATCCCAAATTGTTTTAAGATCACTACCTAATCCCAATCATGATATCACAGAGATTATATCATTATCTAATGTACTAGAATGATATATAATTTTTATAAAACCCATAACATTCATATTATATAAATAAATATGATTCATGCATATGTTAAATAATCGTAAGGAAAAAACATATGATTTAACCTAGATAGAAATTATTCACATAACAAAATATCATAACAAAATCGAAAGACATTCCCTTAAGACTAAATTTGAAAAATTCTCATATGAAACATATTACCCCATTATGGGATATTATAATTAGGCATATATATATATATATATCAGTGAGATATATATCTAATTTTAAATAATTCAGTATCATTATAGATATTGAAAAGTTGTGTTGGGGAGAGAGTGGCCATAACCATGAGAAAATTGCCGTTTATAGAGATCCCTTTACTAGAGCGTGATTTTTCATTGGTGTTATTTATCTTCCACAATAATAAGAATATTTTAATTATTTAATTTTTTTAAAAAAATAATGGTTCAATGTTAATATTATTTTATCCATTAACATTTCATATTAAATTATTAGTCATTTATCATTATTACATATGTTTTTATGATATGCAACTCATATGCCCGAAATATCTTTAGTATGTGGACTAAGGTTAATGAGATAAGTAAAAAATAATATCGCGAATAAATCTAATTAAATAATTAATTTTTTTTAACACTAAGTAGAATTTAAGAACATTTCATAAAGGATTATTATGATCAATTGACTATGTAACAATAATTGAGATAGTAGTTCATACGTGCACATGAGAAACATTTCAAATTTTCAAAGATAATGATTTAATGTAGTTAAGTGTTATTTTTTCATTGATGAAATATAATTTCATTATAAATATTTTTTCATTTCATTAATGATATGTATATATTCCGTAAAATGATTCGGTGATAAAATATATGAATCACATTACTTTGGTAGGTGATTTTTCATTGTACACATGAATGACATTATCATTTTCGAAGGATGATATGATAAAAACATATAAATTAATACTATTAAAGAATTTTTTATATGTAATTATTATCATATTTAAAAATATGCCCTATAATTATTATTTGATGTTAAATGGATTGATGGTATGTGAATTACAAAAGTTTGTGAGGTTGTAGTCCACCACACACACAATCGGCGTTTTCAATTCTAATTTCATGGAAGAAGATATTAACGAATATTATGAATCCCACATAAAAATCTTATTTTATAGAAGTTAATTATATTATTAAACTGTAATTTCTATTACATAATTTTAGGAGTGAAAATAAGAAGTAAAAATATGGAGCGTAGTGAAAAGTATTACGTTTAATTATAATTACCTCCTTTTGATATCTTATTAAAGAAACTATGGTGGGTTTATTGGGAATAAAAGAATATATTGAATTTTTATATTGATATTTTGGGGAAAATTAGGTATTTATTTAAGAAATATGGATATATCTTTTTGTATATGATAAGATAGGGGATTAATTTTTAATGGATGAGGATTGTCATACTTTTAAATATCCAAAAATATTCAATACTGAAAAGTCACTCTTATATCATGTCCTTCAATAATTAAAAAAGATAAATTAATTTAGGAGAGATATAGTGGATTCACAACTATACCAATAGAAAGAATTTTTTAAGTATTTTAACCTCTTTATCTTGAAGGTTACTCACTTTTACCTATTAAACTTTTTTAACCACAATTAAATTGTCTATTATTCATGAGGGAAAATAATTATGTACATATATTAATATAACATAAAATGTTAAGATTCAAAATATGTATGTTATTTAACAAAATTTAATTCATAGAAGTGAGATAATTTAATTTAAAATAGAATTGGCAGACGTCGAGTAGAAAATGATTTTCATGAAATGAAATTTTTAACCATTATATGACATTATAATAACTAAATGACAAGTACTCGTGATTAAAATATTTTAAATTAATATTTAAATAAATATTAGATATAAATTTCAAAACAATCATTCCCCATTAGGGTAAATATTAATTTCATAAAATATAGAAACAATAACCACATTAAAACTGTTTTAAAAAACATGTTTTATACATAAAAATTAATATATATTAAGATCAAATATAAATATTATTGAACAAAAAATTATTTAATTATATATAAATAAATAATACTTATTTATCATTTAAATCATATTGAACAATTAATTGTTCTTTTAAATTACATACATTATTAAAAGGATTGTTATTTTAATAAAAAAATGGTATTTTAATGATTAATTAAAAAATAAATATTTAACCCAAAATCACAAATTTAAAACCCAACATAATATAAAAATTATGATTTAAAAAAATAATTTAATATTAATAAATTAAATTTCAAAAATTTATAAAAAAGTAAATATAAATATTTATCACTAAAAATAAAATTTATTCTTGAAGGAAACTTATTTTTTTGTAAAATAAAATATCTCTCTTAATATTTATCTCATCATTATTTATAATTCATATAGAAAACTATACTGAGTATTAATTCTTTTATATTTCATAAATTTTTTAATATTATTAATACCTTTCTCTTTAATGACTAAGTTTTATTTCTCACATTTAAAAAATAATATTTTAATATTATATCATATTTTGTTTAAACGCTATGTTGTGTGTAACAAAACATAACAAATAAATAAAATTTATTAAATGATAAATATTTTCCATATTATATAGTTGTTCCATTCCACCCCCATAGATAAATATCATCATCACAATTAAAAGATGTGTTCAATAATCAATGGTTTTACATTTTTTAAATTCGTTTTGGAACACCCACATCCAAAAATTGTACAATAAAAATTCGTATTAAATAAATTTAAAGTGAAATATAATTATTATTACATAATTAGGATTCAAATTAGAGAACACTTGTTAAAAGTTATAATTTTTACATGGAATGAAAGTGTAAATAATTATGGAGACAGGTATAGATAATTTTTCTCAGGAAAGGGGATGATCAAATAAATGTTAACAACCACATAACCATTAATCTATGATAAATTAAAAAACCATTGACATATCAAATATGAAGGTAATGGGATAAAATTTTTGTTTCAAGGTCATTTTCCTAGAGATGGATTATTATTTTTTATTCAAGATATTGAAAACATTAAAAAATACTTAATTGATATATTTTTAATTTGATAAACACAATTTCTTCCTTTTTTGTTACATGATAAATTTAAAAATCACCTTTTACTCCATTTATTTATTAATCAATAATATTTTTTTATTCCTCATTAAAAAAAATTATTTTTAACATTGACTAAGAATCATAAAATGATTTATATGATATTCATATGATATTTCTTAAAAGAAAAATTGTTAGCATAAGATATGATAACACAGAAAATGAATATGATTATATTAATATCAAAATTTCAATAATAAACCAATATTTTAACATAGCTCAATACTTATATTTGTATCTCTATATATTAAATTATTTCAATGTCCTCAACATTAAATAAGTAATTAACCTAAAAGGCATTCTCACTCCTTTCTTCATACATCTCCAAAAAGATAATATAATAAATCTCATAAAATAAACTACGTTAAACCAAAAGGTTATGTAAATATCAACTTAATTAATTTTTTTTTTAAAATTTGATAAAAACCCTCCAAAAAGAATTTGTAATCGAATCATTTTTACCAAATAATTTCATTTATATAACTTCTTGTTTAAAAAATCAAAGTAATATTGATTGAAAATAATTACCTCAATATCAAGTACATATAAAATATCATATATTCAATAATAATGTGGTTTTATATTAAATATCAAATTTTTATCAAATCAAATTTCTAGGAAATTATAACCATTTAATATGTTATTGATAATACATTATGAAAAACCCACAACAAAACATTAATAATACGCTTAATGTTTTTTATTACCAGAATCCCATTGATAAAGAATACTCTAACATAATTATTCTCATGGTATTACCCATTAACACTTCAATCATTATAATTTTATAATTATCATAACGTAGGACATTAGGAATTAATATTTGGATTTGGGAATGAAATTGGATATTGACAATTTTCTCAAATTTTAAGACACTGAAATATTACAAGTGTCTGATGTCGGGCATTATTTCCATGAGACTTTTTTACCAGACTCTTTGTTTTCCTTTTACAATAAGACACTTTTTCCCTTCTTTTACACACACGCAATGTGTTATACTTCCTTTAATACAACATCCATTATTCATCTTCCAAAATGTTTGAGATGTAAAGTATTGAATCATATTTTCATTATCATCTTTTACACTTGATATTCCATGAGATTATTTCATTATATAATTTATTATATATAGAAATATAAATTTGTTATAGCTATTAATCATTTTTCAAGATAGATAATTTGGCATGGTCACTAGATGAATAAATTATCTTCTAATGGTTTTAGACAAATCTTTAGGTGAATTGTTCAATTTCCTATCATATTATTTGTTTCCATTATTTCTCTCACTTATTTCAATTAACTAAAATAAATATTAATTAAATGAGTATATCATAACATATAAAAGAGAAACATAAAAACTATGAAGGGATAACTTATAAATGATAATAATATTCAGAATTTTGTGTATCTTGGATTTAATATAATTTTTAATAGTATTTTTGTCATTATTGTTCTAAACCAAATTTTTATCAAATCCTTTCAAATTGATTGTAAAGGGGTTGTGAATTTCCAAAACTTATCCTCTTGGAGTTTCAATACAAATGTGGAGAAAATGAATGAATTCTTGTACAACATAATGCTTGAGTAAATCCCTACATGCCTTTTTATAAATTTATTACACCTTGGTATATATATTCTATACCCATATCCAATTTTAGTATCCAAAATGATATATAATTTCTCAGAAACCACTTTATCTAGAAAATACCTTGATTATATGACATTTTTCTATACTTAGTCTTACTATAAAACTAATCACGAGGGTTTTCACTAATTTCATTACATCCTTGTTTCTATAAACAGAATGAAAAATTCATCTCATATCATCTATAGTGATATAATATTATAAAAATATTATTCCATGAATTTATCATAAATATCCATTATTTACAAACCAAATATTATGAGTTCTATATTATTTATAAGACATTGTACATAATAAAACAATGTGACCATAAAATAAATCTTATTTATTATATATTCCATAATGAGATCCTAAATCCAAAAACCTCTAAAAAAATCATGGGTTTACCTGGGGATTACATAAATATATGAAGTGTTCTAATAATCAATGTATGGAAATAATCATGATAAGGAAGCCTAATATGTGAGTAAAAGTCATAACATGATATCATAAAAGATATGTAACATGTATGGCAACCCTTCTTTTAATACAATCTTTAACATGATTTATTACATTAATCTTCAATTGATACAACAAAGAATATAGAGAGGTTTAGTTTCATTGGGGATTAGGATCATTACATAAAATCATAAAACATGAAATAAAACATATTTATTGAAAACTTCCTTTACATGACCACTATATTCCCTCGTACTTAGCATTGCATGGGGTAACTTGAGGACATGCATAAGAAAAGGGTGAGATATAAAGCCCAGTAAGGGAGTATACATGTAATAACATGAGGATTACAATACATGCTAGAAAAGAGGCATATCAATAGAGAATAAAAGAAACAAGAAAATAAAGGCATGATAAAGCATGGTAATCATAACATGGTAATGTGGAAAAAACACTTAACATGGAATTAGCATGAGCCAAGGCTCATTGCACATAGAGCATGAGTAAATCCACATTGCACATAAAGCACATGTAAACCCTCCTTGCACTTTAATTATCATGAGTCAACAGTCATTGCACATGACATATCATGATACTATACTTTACCCAATGCATTGGAGCGCTATAAGGGAGCACCCTACTTAAACATTTCATTTCATGCATAAGTGTACCACATGGATCATAAAACATGGATTCATAAAACAGAATCATTTATTCCATGATAAATGAATGTGAAATTCATACATGAATATTTGAAATCAATAAGTAAATGTGGATAAAGGTGGATACCCTTGATGGAGAAATGGGCATGGTATCCACTACACAATGGTATTGGCTTAGAAAATCGGTGCGATTTCAGCAGCGTAACGACGTGACATAAGAATTCATAAAAAATAGTTGATGAGAGAGAAAGGGATTCATAATCATATTTACATGTAATGGACAGTAATGAGGTCATATAGATACATGTCCCAATAATTTTAATGGAATTTAGTTTCATGATACAAAATTGTTGCTTGAATGTAAAAGAAGAGCGAGAAGTTCATTTCAGAATTTCGGCATAGTAACAGGTGTACATGAGAGGCATTTGATGAGAGAGAAAGGGGTCTCCCATCATTCCAAGAATAATAGGGCAGTATGGGGGAAGTTCAAAATTATACCCCAATATTAATAATTGAAATTAAAAGGGTAATACAACATAAAGAAAATTGACAAAAATGAGAAAGGAAGAAAAAAACCCTTACTTGGAAGTGTGCTTTCAAAATCTATAGAGAGGCTTGTGAGAAGCTTATCTGGAGCTTGGGTCATCTTGGGAGGATTCTAGAGAGAGTGGGGCAGATTTTGGACGAACTACAAGGGATTTTAGTGAGGAGGATGTGGGAGCTTGGGTGGGTTTATATAAGAAAGGTTAGGGAATTCTTTATTATTTAGGTTTGGGTCCCCTTACATTAAATTAATCCAAAGCACAAACCATCCCATGGGTTTTGCCAATGGTTTTTGGAAAAGCTAAGAGGAAAAAAAATATTTTATAAGGCAAAAGTCTGAACTACTTAAAATAATAAGGTTGCTTATGTGGAGGTGAGTCACACTCCCATGGAGATTAATTTAAAAAGGAAAAGTGTTGAATATGTCTTGAGGGGTCCATTAATGCTTTGAAAAGTAAGTCAAACAAACCCAAAATCACATTATTTTAATGTTAAAACATATATTGCACGATAATAATTATTATAGTATTTTATTTAATCACTATTGGGTCATTATTATGTAATAAAACACATTATAAATTTAAACGGTATTTAATTTTTACATAAAAATTTGACTATCTCAGAAAATTATGAAAAATTCACAGTTGGATAATTTCAACATCCTGATTCCATGAATGAAATTTATTTTATCTAAATAATTTTATAAATATGTTAATTTTCACTTTTAAAAAAACTGACATTTACTGAAAATTCACGGGGTTTGACAGAAATGGCTTTCAAACCTTAATAAAAAAATTTAATTGCATTCATAAAATTATAAGATCATTTATATTTAATAAAAATTAGTTTAATAATATTATTATTATAATATTAAAATATTATTTAATTCAAAAATCCCTTAATTTAATAAACTATATTTCTTAATTAAATAATAACTAAAAACACCATTTGTACTTTAAAAACTATTTACAATGTATCAAAAATGACTAGAAATTATATTCATTATTATATAAAAAAGTAATGTATATGAACATAGTACTACTTATTTGTTATATATCCCCTTAAAACAGCCTCATAAGACCTAAGGGTAAGGTGTGTGATGGTGACCGACTCTTGGGGTGGTTCAGATAACATCGCTCGAGTGGTAATTTCAATCAACTTCCACTTTTCCCGTAGACGGTCACGTTCGATATTGACATGATGAAGCTCAGCTTGGGATTTGTCATGGGTGAAGCCCAAATATGCCACCTCTTTTCCAAGCTCTGACAAATGGGCTTTGTATGGGGCAATTCTACTTGATGAGGCCATCGCTTCCTTTGCCTGAGTAAATTAGATTTGTTAAAGTACTATATTTATACAAATCATGTGATCACTATTCAAAAGCTATATTAGCAACTATCAAAATTCTTACCTTAAAACCAAAGAAGTTGACATATTATAATATTATTTTGTATATATAGACATTTAACTAGATCAAGAGGGATTTTCCATTAATGAAACTTTGGGTCGTTACAATATTCCCCCCTTAAGAAATTTCATCCACGAAATTTTCATTTTCCCACACTAAAACAAATGTGGGTAACTCTGCTTCATCATATCTTCTTATTTCCAAGTCGCTTCTTCAAATTTGTGGTTTCTCGACAACAACTTGATGAGGGGCATTGTCTTATTTCATAGATCTTTTTCTCTACGATCTAAGATCTTCACTGGTTTCTCCTCATAAGAAAGATCATCTTCCAATTGTACCACCTTGGAAGAGAGTACATGTGAAGGGTCTGGTATGTACTTCCTTAAGAGGGATACATGAAAGACATCATGTACTTTGGCTTTGGTAGGTAGAAGTGCTAGTCGATAGGCCACCGCCCCGACATGATCAAGAAACTCGAAGGGGTCGATGTACCTTCGAATTAACTTCCCTTTCCTTCCAAACCTCATGACCTTATTACATGAAGATATGCGTAAAAACACCATGTCTACAAATTTAAACTCAAGGTCTCATCGACAATTATCTGCAAAACTCTTCTATCGACTCTGGGCTTCCTTGATATGCTATTGAATGGTTTTTAACGTCTTCACCATTTCATCGACCATTTCTGGTCCAAGAAGCTTACATTCACCGACCTCATCCATATATGTTTTTGTTCTGCACCTTTTCCCATACAGGGCTTCATATGGTGCAATTGGGATGCTCGAGTGGAAATGGTTATTATAAGAAAACTCAACCCAATGAAGATTTTGATCCCATCCTCCTTTAAAGTCCATTGAGCATGCTCTCAACATATCCTCAAGTGTGTGGATAGTCCTCTATGATTGGACATCAGTTTGAGGATGATAGGCTGTACTGAAGTTCAGTTCAGTATTTAGAGCATGTTGAAGACTCTTCTAAAACTGAGAGGTGAATCTTGGATTTGGTCAGACACAATAGATAGTGGTACTCCATGAAACCTTACCACTTCCCTGATATATATTGGTGCCAGTTGATCCAAAGAGAAATCCTCCCGAATAGAAATGAAGTGTGAAGTCTTTTTAAGACGATCCACAACAACCCAGATTTCATTGTTTCCATTGGATGTCCTTGGAAGTCCGGGGACAATGTCCATGGTGATGTTCTCCCATTCCCATTCTTGTATGGGCAATGGTTGCATCATCCCCTTAGACTTCTTCCTCTCTGCCTTCACTTGCTGACACACGAGGCAATTTGATGTATATTCAGAGATCTACTCATTCATATTATCCCACCAAATGTTTTCTCAGAGATCTCAATACATCTTTGTGCTCCCTGGGTGAATAGAAAAATTTGAACTATGTGAATCATCCAAAAGTTCCTTTTTCAGCTCCTGACGTGATGGAACACAAAGTCTTTTCCCAAACCGCACAATTCATTCTTCATTAACATTAAACTATGAGGATTTCCCTATTTTGATAGATTCCACTTTTTATTGAATTCCTACATCATCCTTTTGAGCATCCTTTAACCTTTCCAAAAGAGATGGTTGAGTAATAATTTGTGAAAGGATTGATGATGTTTCCTTCTTTATGATTCCCACATCCATCTTCATCATGTCTAAGAAGAATGGATCCTTCTCAATTATCATCATATATAGAATTGTTGGATCCTTTCTACATAGGGAATCTGCCACCTTGTTCGCTTTCCTAGGGTGGAAATGTATTGAACTATCATAATCCTTGATGAGATCTATCCATCTTCTCTGGCGCATATTAAGCTCTTTTTGTGTGAATATATATTTAAGGATCTTGTGGTCAGTATATATCTCACATTTCTCTCCATAGAGATAATGCCGCCATATTATCAATGCAAAGATCACAACCGCCGACTCCAGATCATGTGTTGGATAGTTTCGATCATGGATTTTCAACTTCCTTGAGGAATAGGATATCACTTTATCATTCTGCATCAGCACACATCTCAAACCCTTCTTCAAAGCATCACCAAATACAACAAAAAGTTCCCCACTTGTGGGTAAAGTGAGAACGGGTGCAGTGATAAAACTCCTTTTCAACTACTTGAGGCTTTCTTCACATTCATCACTCCAAGAATACTTTACTCCCATCCGAGTTAGCATGGTAAGAGGGTTGGACAATCATGACAAATTCCTCACAAATCGTCGATAAAATCCAGCTAACCCCAAGAAGCTACGGATATCTGTTGCCGATGTTGGCCTTGACCATCCCTCAATTGCATCTGTTTTAGAGGGGTCCAAAGATATCCCATTTCTTATGATGATATGGCTCAATAATGAGACCTCATTCAACCATAACTCACTCTTATTGTACGTTGCATAGAGCTTCTCCTTGCGAAAAGTCTCTAGTACAGTTCTTAAATGCTCTTCATGATCCTCCATGGTTTTGGAGTATATTATAATATCATCTATAAAGACAACCAAAAATTTGTCTAGGTAATCTATAAAGACTCTATTCATCAAGTCCATGAATATTGTTGGAGCATTGGGGAGTCTGAAAGGAATTACAATGAATTCATAGTGCTCGTATCTTGTACAAAAAGTAGTCTTGGGGGCATCTTCCTTCTTCACCTTTACTTGGTAATATCTTGACCGTAAATGTACCTTGGAGAAGTATTGTGCTCCATGCAGCTAATCGAACAAGTCATCAATTCGTGGGAGAGGATAATTTTTCTTTATCATGATTTTGTTAAGTTCACAATAATTGATGCAAAGCCGCATTGACCCATCCTTCTTCTTGACGAAGAGGACTGGTGCACCCCATGGTGAAGCACTTGGGTGTATAAACCCTTTATCCAGATTCTCCTGTAGTTGTTTCTTCAGCTCTTCAAGCTCTACAACAGCCATTCTATATGGATTATTGGATATTGGTAGCTCCCCAGGTATATGTTCAATTGAGAAATCAACATCTCTTCTAGGAGGAACACCAGATAGTTCTTTGGGAAACACATCAATGAATTCCCTTACAATAGGCTTTTCTTCAATGAAGGATTCTTCCTTGGACTCAATAATCAGATATAGATACGCCTGATCATAGGGCAGTAATGTCCATGCTTGAGATGATGGAGCTAAAGGAGATTCAGCTTCCTCCTGACACTTTTAAAGAATCGGGGGTTGATTCTCCATATGAAGTGTGATTTCCCTCTCCCGATAATTTATATTGGCTCTAAATAAGGAAATCCAATCCATGCCAAGAATTGCATCAAATTACACTAGAGGGAGTTTGACAAGGTTCGCTGGGAAATTCGATCCACAGATTATAACAGGGGAGGACTTATATTAATGGGATGCAATGATTTCCCCAGTTGCAATACTCACCAACTTCTTCACTTCCATGATTTGTGGTGGTGTTGGGATTGTTCTACTAAACCTTCGAGATATAAAAGAATGCGTAGAACCTGAATCAAAAAGTACATTCTCAATTCATGAATGAATAACTAGCGTACCTATCACCACTTCGTTTTCGGGGTTCACTTCGGCAGAAGTGATGGAAAAAGCTCTTCCTTGCTTCCTTGGAGGTTGTTGGTTGTCTCCGAAAACCCTTGAATTAGGGCACTGATTTACAAAATGACCCGGTTCTTTGCATTTTTAGCATTGAACAACACATTGAGGTTCGAACTGAGCATTCCTCTCCTCTATTGCAGTCACATGTCTTTCTTTCCGATAGCTAACAGCTAGGTTCCCTTCCCTTCCACACCTGAAGCATTTCCTTGTACCCTTAAGGCAATTTCCAGGGTGTTTCTTTCCGCACTATTGGCAAGTGGGGTGCTGGATCTTCTTAGCACAATTGGATTTATCCATCGGCCCACCATCATGGAAGTCCCCCTTACGCTTCATATCCCCATGATACCCATGAGATTCCCTAATCTCTATTTTGACCTTGAGGGAACATCAGACAATTTCCTCATAGTTGTCGAAGTCACGGATCGCTAATGATTTCCACAAGCTAGGCTTCAGCCCACCAAAGAAGAGGTCAACCATGCATTCGGGGTTAACGAAAAAGCCGAAAGCATAGCTTGCAAGACTTGTAAAGTTTTCCTCGTATGCTCTAAAATATTATTCATCTTTTTTCTTGAGGGAAATGAAGTCCCTTTCCTTCATAAGCCAGAGGGTGCGCGAAAAATATTTATCAGATAAAATATTCCAGAAATCCTTCCATTCCAACGCCTCGATCTCCTCCTCAGGCTTCATATTTTTGATCAACATCCACCATTGATCAGCTTTACCCTCCATACAATAAGCCTCCAGGAGAACCTTCTCTTGTTCATAACATTGGAGGATGGAGAATATATTTTCAATGGAGTTGATCCATTGTTCAACGATCGTGGGATAGGATGATCCACTAAAAGTAGGAAGCCTTTGTCTTATGAAGCTCTCGATAGCAACTTTTTATTTCTTAGGGGGTTGAAAATTCATCTTGACCCGTGTTTCTAATCAAAACATGAGTTAGATGAGAGAGATGCGTAACAAAGTTCGCAATTCCCGCTCACATTGGATTGGCATCTCATTAGTACAATCATCGCACTGATCTTCACAACGGTTGTTAGCCCGAGTCGTCCAATTACCAACCATTGGATGGAATAAAAGGAAAGTTAGGGGTAACACATAAAGGTAAATCCAAAGAAAAAAGTTGATGACTTATAAATTAACTTTCATGAGTCTATAGGCTTCAATCTAGGATTTTCATGATCTACTTTCTAACATATATTCATAGGGGCATTTTTTCCCTTAATAAGGGTTCATACTAAGCTTGTAAATATATAAAAACATATCCCACCAGAGTTTCATAACCAAGAGTGCAGCAAGGCCCATTGTCATGCACCAGTTCTCATTTGAGTCTATCTCAAAGCGGTGTTTTCGGGTTTTACCCCTAGGATACATCTGTGCCAGGGCCGCCTCAAACTGCTCGTATCCAGATAGGGATGCATTTTTTTTGATAAACCACTTACTCAGTACTCACAAAATCTTAGGGATGTTTTTATTATACTATGTGTTTTATCTAAGGCTTTACTAGGGTTTCCTAATCCCAAAAATTACTAAACCTATCCTCTGATACCAACTATGACAACCATGATTTTAATACAAACTTAAACATGATTTATTACATTAAACATCACTTGATACAACAAAGAAGATCGAGTGGTTTTGTTTCTTTGGCGCTTAGGATCATTAAATAAAAACATAAAACATGAAATGCAACATATTTATTGAAAACTTCCTTTACATGATCACTACATTCCCTCGTACTTAGAATTGCATGGGGTAACCTGAGAACATGCATAAGAAAAGGGTGAGCTATAAAGCCCAGTAAGGGAGTACACATGGAATAACCTAAGGAGTACAATACATGTTATAAAATAGGTACAACGACCCATACATTACATACAATGTTAATACTTCAAAATTGAAGTACACTTATTACAACATATAACAAATCCATGAAAAGACCGTATAGGTATAGTGTCTTTTGAAACTGGGAAACATAAACAACTGGTTGATAAATCATCTACGTTGTCTCCCATTTATTTCATCACATCTATTGTCACTTTATGGAATATCCGACTTAATATCCTTCTTCCTGACCTGGGGAAAATAAAACATACAAAAGGGTGAGCTTAAATGCTTATTAAGGGTAAACAAAAGAAATATCAAACACATCATATTTATAAGAACATAACATTTTGAAAATCTTATCCTGCAAAAGAGATCATAACATGGGATAAATCATAGAAGTGAAATGTAATTACAATAATCATAACATAAAACATTAAAATTTGTGGCATATACATATAATCATAGAATATCATTTCTTAGTAGTCAAGACTCATTTCCAAGAGTATCTTAGCAGAAAAATTCCTTTTCTGAACCGAGTTCACTCCTCGTTTCAGCGTTGTTTCACTGAACCGATTTAACCCGCCTTTCCAACCATGTCTATCTCATGAGATATATATCTTTACCCAATGCATTGGAGGGAGATATAGGTCCCAAAAATCTCATAATGATACCATTCTTATGTGTTCCACAAAATCAACAAATCATATATCACTGCATTACCCATGTAATAAAAATGGGAATCTTAAACATAATGACATAATAATACAATCCATATAAGATGAAAGTATATCATAAAAATAATTCCATCATAACATAATCAAATTAATATAAACATAGGGATAGAAACAGAACCCTATATTATCTTAGATGGAAAATAATTTTGGTAAAATGCTTGAACTCCATTCTTGAGGAAAATATCCTTCTTACTTCCAAAACATTTTCCTTTTATAACATGTCATATAATTTTGAAAAAGAAGTTGATTAAAAATAAACATGAAAATTTTTAAAGGAATCTTCATGGAAATATTGTACTAAAAAATCAATTCATGCAATATATGTTAAAAAACATTCTTCTCGTACATTGGCTGGAAAAATCAAAAAGTACCTCGTACGAAAAACGAAAAAAGGTTCCCTTCTTATCGTTTAATAAACACTCATCAAAGGGTAAAATTGGATTTAAAAAATTTTAGGTGGATGGAAATAATATTACATATTGAGGAAACTTGGATGTGGAAGATAAATATTCCCTAGTAAATTCTAATGTATAAACAATCTCGGATAAAAATGAGATTATGAGATTTTCCCTTACCTTAGGTCTGATTTGCATTGTAAGTGTCCTCACCCCGTTTATAATGATTTAAATAATGTTATTGAATTATTACAGAATCATAATAATTGTTATGATATCATATATGGTCATATTTTTTCTTCTTATTAGAAATATTTCATTACTACATGTTATTCAGGTGTTTATTACTTTTTATTCTTATGCGTGTTTTGTCGAATAAATTCTCATTATTATTTTTAGGTTATAGATTCTTCATTTACATAATGGTATTATTGTAATATATATCATATTTATTCATTCAATTCATTTATATAATCATTATGTAATGAAGATCATGTAGAACGAGTCACATCACATCGTGGACACGGTATTCTGTACGTACGCACGAGCGATGATATCATTCCCATGATCATGGAATTTTATTGGAGTGTATTTATACTATTTCAGTATCAATATCAATTAACAATAATCATATATAGTCATTATTTACACCATTATACCCATCCAAGTAAGGTGGTGGTGGAAAATAGATTACACCACGACGTGGAGATGGTATTCCGTATGTACGCACGCGCGGTGATTTTGTTTTCCTTAGGATGGATAGACGGCGAAATAGATTTGTTTCATACTAATAATAGCATATCAGTATATGAGTGATACTGATGTTGTTACTCCATAATGAAATAAGTAAATAAGAAGAAGTGGAAGAAGAAATAAAGTTGAAAGAATCGGTAACAGACATTACCTCTTCTTTGAAGCGCCTCTTTGAGACCTCCTCTTAGGGCACTAAAATTGGTCTTTGAAGAAAACCAGAACCTCTAGGATTTTTCTAGGGAAGTGGAGAATTGAATTTGACAGGGTTTTTCTGAGCAAGAGGGCTCAAAGTGGTGTGAGGAAAAGAGGGAGGAGGTGCCCTTTTATAATGGAGGAGAGGGGCACCTTTGGAAAAAACTAAAAATATTATTTTATTATAAAGTCATTTTCGGTTTTAATAGATCCAAATTAATATATTTCGAATCTAATGTGAGTATGGGTCGAAATACTCTCATCAAATAGAATTTATAGAAGTTTAGTTTTCTATTTTAACTTCATCATTTGGATTTAACTTTATGTATGATAATTTATCTTTTACCATGTCTTCTTATTTTCTTACATTATAAGGTTAATAAACTTACTATAACAATCCAAACGAACCCCAAGTTGTCTATTATTAATATATATAACCTTAGCTAAGTCATTTATCCGAACTTTTGATTTTTATGAATAAAATAACAATTAATAATATAATATTTGTTTTAAAAACTATTTTATGTTATTTTTGACACTATTTGGTAATTGATTTTTGTGAAACACATAACAGATATATTAGTTAGAAAAAAGTTAATTAAATCCATAATAACATGTCATATTAACAAATAAAATTATTTTAATTCATAAAAAATCTCAAATTACATTTAGTTGGGTATTTATAACATCATTTATGTCAATATTTCATTAATAATATAATTATTGCATCATCATTGTGCCATAAATAAATTAAATTAATTAAATTCTAAAAAATTAAAAATAAAATACCATAATGTAGTAAATCTTCTTATCATTCTAATGAATATTTATAGTCGAATTTATCTTATGTATAACCCTATATTAAAAATAATTTACTTATTAACCTCTGATTTTAACTATTTTAACCCTTCTTTAAATAAATTAATATGAAATGTCCTAATCTAATCCAATTGGTCTTAAATGGTCATAGTTTATTCCTAAGGTTGTTTTTGGTCGAATTAAACTTATCCAATAGTATTAGGACATGTGTTAGGGTAATAATAATATCATTTTTTACCTTAATTACCCTATTTACTTTTAACCGTGGTGAAAAAAGTAAAACGTTACTATTTACCAAATATTATTTTCATCCCATTGAACCACATTTTACTTACTGATATCAACCGTGTCTCTCAGATTTTTGAAATTCCATTCACAAAAGTTGAAAAATTATGTTTTATGTGAATTTTGAAATTCTCCTACGAGGTGGGTAAAAGACGGTGAAAAGTACAATAAAATTTTTAAATATCTAAAAGTATTATAAAATAACTCTAATGAATTACATTAAACATATATAGGTATTACGTTTCAATTTTGACCTAAAATAAATTTAAATAAAATAAATAATTATTTAAATAAAAAGTCGGTTTTTAAATAGTAACCTAGTGTTTTCACTATTCATCAAAAATTGAATGTTTTTAGAAAAATACCAAAATTTCACCCTAGGATAATTTCGATTTTCAGAATCCAAAAATGAAGTCCATTTTTCAAAATAAAATTTATAATATTTCAAAAAGTGGTTATTAATATTCATAACGGCTAGTTTTAATAATATTTTAATAGCATATCATTGTTTACTGAAACTCGGTATTTCGTACAACGCAACCTATCGAGGAAGGCTGCAATTGAGTGTAAAGAATGACAAGCTAGTGTTGTGTGTATTGGAAGATCTCTTTGATGATTTATATAACATAGAAACAAAATATTTCTCATAAAAGTCTCGAGAGTTACATTCTACCCCCCTTAAAATGAATTACGCCATCTAAATTCGTAACTTTGTAACAAACAGATGAGCATACCTCTCCCTCATCATATCCTCAAGCTCCCTTGTAGCTTCTTCTAATTGGTGGTTCTTCCATAAAAATTCCACTAAGCGAGTGGTCTTGTTCCGTAGGACTTTTTCGCTATGATCCAGAATCTCTATCGGCTGTTCTTCATAAGAATGATATTGCTCCAACGGTAGAACTTCTTAGCAGAGTACAAGTGAAGGATCAGGTATGTACTTTCTCAGGATAGATACATGGAACACATCATGAACATGAAATAGATTCGGTGGAAGCGCCAATCGGTAAGCTACCTTCCCAACACGATCATGTATTTCGAAAGGACCGATATACCTAGGGATCAGCTTTCCCTTCTTTCCAAGTCTCATTACTCTCTTCCAATGATTATTCGTAAGAACAGTTTATCACACACTTCAAACTCTAGGTCTTTTTTTCGATTGTCCGCATAACGTTTTTGTCAACTCTGAGTTGCTCTTATGTGTTGTTGAATAGATCGGATCTTTTTTTCCATTTCATCAACAAGATCAGGTCGTAATTGCTTTCTTTCCCCAACGTCATCCCAGTAAGTTAGATTCATGCATTTCTTTCCATAGAGAGTTTCAAAAGGAGCCATCTGAATACTGGAGTGAAAGCTTTTATTATAAAGAAAATTCCACCAAAGGTAGGTGTTGATCCCAACCACCATTGAAATCCATAGAGCAAGCTCTCAACATATCATCTAGAGTTTGAATTGTTCCCTCAGACTGACCGTCTCTCTGAGGATGATAAGCAGTGCTGAAACTCAACTCTGTATCTAGAGTTTGCTGAAGACTTCACTAGAACTTTTAGGTAATCCTCGGAACCCGATATGATATAATATAAAGTGGTACTCCATGCAATCTTACAACTTCCTTTACATATATCCTGGAAAGCTAATCCAAATAGAAATATTCTCTAATACCAATGAAGTGTGCAGACTTTCTAAGACCATCAACTATGACCCATATAGAATTATTTCCTTTGGATGTTTTAGGAAGTCCGTTGACACAGTCCATAGTGATTTTTTCCCATTTCTATTCGGGTATGGGTAATGGTTGTAACATTACCTTAGACTTCTGTCTCTCAGCTTTAACTTGATGACAAACCAAGCATCGAGAGACATTTTCAGAAACATCTCTTTTCATTCCATCCCACAAGAAGTACTCTTTCCGGTCCCTATACATCTTCGTGCTTCCATGATGAATAGAGAATGAAGAAATTTGAGCCTCATCTAGCAGCTCCTTCCTTAATTCGAGGATGGGATGAACACAAACCTGATTCCTGAACATTCTTATCCCATCACAATCAAGGTTGAATTCTGGAACATTTCTCACCATCTTTTGTAACAAGATATCTTCTTTCTGTGCCTCTTTAATCTTCACAAGTATAGATGGTTGAACATTCATTTGAGAAAGATACGATTTTTCCCCTTCCATTATAATTCAAAGGTCCATCTTTTGTAAATCCATAAATATTGGATCTTTTGTGATCCTCGTCATGGATAAGCTAGAATGGTATTGTCGAATTAATGAATCTTCCATCTTGTTTGCTTTCCTAGGGTGGTAACGAATTGAGTATTCGTAATCGTTAATCAGCTCCAACCATCTTCCTTGGCACATATTCATGTCCTTTTGTGTGAAAAAATACTTTAAACTTTTATGATTAGTATAAATCCCACACCTTTCTCAATAAAGATAATGCCTCCAAATCATTAATGAAAATATTACCGCAGATAACTTCAAATCATGAGTTGGGTAATTTTTCTCATGGATTTTGAAATATCGCGAGGCATAAGCTCTCACCATATCATTTTTCATAATAACACACACCATCCCCTTCTTGGATGAATCACTGTAGATCACAAACCTTTCTCCACTACAGGGAAGTGAGAGTATAGGTGCACTGGATAACCTTCTTTTCAACTCCTTGGAATTCTCTTCACATTCCTCTGTCCACAAAAACATAACTCCTTTTCAAGTCAACCTGGTGAGTGGATTAGATAATCGTGAAATATCTTCCACAAAACGTCGATTATATCCAGCCAAATGAAGAAAACTTTGGATCTTGGTTACTGTTGTTGGTCTCGACCATCTTTCAATAACCTCTCTTTTTGCTGGATCCACAGATATCCCCTCTTTTGAGATTATGTGCCAAAAATGAATCTTTTTGATGCCAAAATTAAAACTTGAAAAATTTGGCGTAATGATTCTCCTTTCTCAAGGTCTTCAATATAATTCTCAAGTGATCTTCATGTTCTTCCTTGCTCTATGAATAAAATAGAATATCGTCTATAAAGACTACCAAAAACTAATCAAGAGAGTCTCTAAAGACTCTATTCATCAGATCCATGAAGATAACAGGGGAATTAGTTAGACAAAATGGCATCACTATAAATTCATAGTGTCCATACCTTGTGCGGAAATCCTTCTTTGGTATATCCTCCCTTTTGACCCTTAATTGATGATACCCAGAATGAAGATCAATCTTGGAAAAGTATTGAGCTCCACGTAGTTGGTCAAATAAGTCATCAATGCGTGGGAGAGGATATTTGTTTTTGATAGTAACCCAGTGTTTTCACTATTCATCAAAAATTGAAAGTTTTGAGAAAAATACCAAAATTTCTCTTAAGGCTAATTTCGATGTTTCGAATCCCAAAATGAAGCCCATTTTGAAAATAAATTTTATAAATTTAAAAAACTGGTTATTACTATTCATAACGGCTAGTTTTAATAATATTTTAATAGCATATCATTGTTTAGTGAAACTCGGTATTGCGTACAACGCAAGCTATCGAGGAAGGCCTCAATTGCGTGTAAAGCAAGCCAAGCTAGTGTTGTGTGTAGTGAAAGATACATTTGATGATTTATATGACATAAAAACAAAATACTTTCCATAAAAGTCTCGGGTGTTACAATATTCATATTAATAGAGCATAAAAGAAACATGAACATAAAGGCATGATAAAGCATGATAATCAAAACATGAAAATGTGGCAACAACACTTAACATGGAATTAGCATGAGCCAAGGCTCGTTGCACATAGAGCATTAGTAAATCCTAATTGTACATGATGCATGAGTAAACCCTCATTGCAATTGAATTAGCATGAGTCAACACTCATTTCACATGACATATCATTACACTATACTTTACCCAATTCATTGGAGCACTATAAGGGCACACCCTTCTTAAACATTTCATTTCATGCGTAAGTGTGCCACATGGATCATAAAACATGGATTCATAAAACATAATCATTTCTTCCACGATAAAGGAATGTGAAATTCATACTTAAAACTTTGAAATCAATAATTAAAGGTGCATAAAGGTGGATACCCTTGATGGAGAAATGGGCATGGTATCCACTACACAATGGCATTGGCTTATAAAATCAGTGCGATTTCGGCAGCGTAACAATGTGACATAATAATACATAAAAAATGGTTAATGAGGGAGAAAGGGGTTCATCATAATATTTAAATTTAATTTAATTTAATGAGGTCATATAGATACATGTCCCAACAATTGTAATGTAATTTAGATTCATGATACAAAATTATTGCTTGAATGTAAAAGAAGAGAGAGAAGTTTCTTTCAGAATTTCGACATAGTAACGGGTGTACATGGGAGTCATTTGATGAGAGATAAAGGAGTCTCCCATGATTCAAAAAATAATAGGGCAGTATGGGGGAGGTGTGAAACCATACCCCAACATTCATAATTAAAATTAAAAGGGCAATACAACTTAAAGAAAATTGACAAAAATGAGAAAGGAAGATAAAACCCTTACATGGAAGTGTGCTTCCAAAGGATAGAGAGAGGCTTGTGAGAGGCTTCTAGGGAGATTGGGTCACCTTGGGAGGATTATAGAGAGATTAGTTTAGAGATTGGACGAACTCCAAGGGATTTTTGTGAGGAGGAAGTGGGAGCTTGTGTGGGTTTATATAGGAAAGGGGAAGGAATTTTTTATTATTTAGGTTTGGCTCCCCTTACATTAAATTAATCCAAACCACAAACCATCCTATGGTTTTTGTCCATGTTTTTTGGAAAAGGAAGAGGAAAACAATATTTTATAAGGTCAAAGTCCTAACTTCTTAAAATAATAAGGTCTCTTATGTGGAGGTGAGTAACAGTCCAAAGGAATTTAATTTAAAAAGCCAAAGTGTTGAATATGTCTTGAGGGGTCCATTAATGCTTTGAAAAGTAAGTCAAACAAACCCAAAATCACATTATTTAAATGGTAAAAAATATATTGGCCGAATATAATGTTTATAGTATTTTATTAATTCACTATGAGGTCATTACGATGTCGTAAAACACATTATATATTTAAACGGTATTTAATTCTTACCTAAAAATTTGAGTGTCTCAGAAAATTATGAAAAATTTACAGTTTGATAATTTCGACGTGATGATTCCAGAAATGACATTAATTTTATCCAAATAATTTTCTAAATATGTTATTTTTCACTTTTAAATTAAAAAACCGACATTTATAGAAAATTCACGGGTTTTGATAGAAATGGATTTCAAACCTTTATAAAAAAAATTAATTGTATTCATAAAATTATAAAATCATTTATATTTAATAAAAATTAGTTTAATAATATTATTATTATTTTATTAAAATATTATTTAATTCAAATATCCATTAATTTAATAAAATAGATTTCTTAATTATATAATCATTAAAAACACCATTTGTACATTAAAAACTATTTACAATGTATCAAAAATGACTAGAAATTATATTCATTATTATATACCAAAATAATATACATGAACATAGTACAACTTATTTGTTACATAACCCCTTAAAACAGCCACATAAGACCTAAGGGTAAGGTGTGTGATGGTGACAGACTCCTGGGGTGGCTCAGATAACATCGCTCGAGTGGAAATTTCAATCAACTTACACTTTTCCCATCGACGGTCACGTTTGAGATTGGCATGATGAACCTCATCTTGGGCTTGATCAAGGGCAAAGTCCAAATACACCACCTCTTTTCTGAGCTCTAACAAATGGGCAACGTATGGGGCAATTCTACTGGATGAGGCCATCGCTTCCATTGTCTGAGTAAATTGGATTTGTGAAAGTCCTATATTTATACTAATCATGTGATCACTGTTCAACAGCTATATTAGCAACGGTCAAAATTCTTAACTTAAAACCAAAGAATTTGACATATTAAAAAAATATTTTTCATAAAGAGACATTTAACTAGATCAAGGAGGATTTTCCATTAATGAAACTTTGGGTCGTTACAACATGAGTAATCAATTAGAGAATAACATAAATAGATTTATATCATAATATCATTTATTATTAGAAAATATGGCAAAAAAATCCAGGACAATGAAATAAGTCAAGGATAACTATTTGGACAATATCACATGGTGGATAGAGTACACAAAATATTTTTGGATCAGTCCAAAATCCCATAAGTGACATATCATTATGCCTAAATATTACCCAATGCATTGAATAAATAAATATTTCTTGGCCCATTCATCACACTCATATTATGTACTTGAACATGTGTTCCACATAAGGAAAACAATCATAAGGCACAGATTTAAGAATCACTAATGGAATGTAATGGGATATAAAATATTGTCACATTACACAATCAATAAATATTTGTTAATGTAGGGGTTTGAGAAATGGTCATATGTTGGGTATTTTACCATAAATGGAAGAGATAATTAACTAGTTATATATTTAATAAAAAATAGAAATAATTTATAATAATTACATATCATTAAATAGAGAGATGAAATGGGTTATAGAGAGTGTGGACATAATAGAAACAAAAGGGCTGTTTAGAGAGATCCCTCACAGTGAGCCTGATTCGTCACATGAATTCATTGTATTCCTAATTAATAATGATTTTTTAATTATATACATTAATATTATTCTTATTGAATCTTATTATTCCCTTTTTATTCAATATAAATTCATATTAAATTACAAAAATCCTTTAGGTTCATTCAATGTTTGTCTCATTTGACCATGATCATTTTTTTATGCTGAATACAATCAAAGGGATAATTAATACAACACATAAAGAATAATATATTATGACAATTATAATTTTTAAATATTAATTGTACATCAATTACCAGACATTAATTATGTTTATGAAAAAGGAAAATTGTTACAATCATGGATATGGTGAATCGTACGTACGTATGAATAACGTTCTCATTTTTAAATGATAATGATGGAAATAAGGTAAGGGTTATTTTACAAATATAAATATTAAATATATCATAAATATGATATTATTTAACTCAATTCATATATATATACCATTCATGTGACTTTGTGATAAAATAAATTAATCGCATCCCTTCGTGAGGTAGTAGTGTGTCGTAGAGATGAATGATGTCATCATTTTCAATATATGATATGGTAAAAAAAGTAAATGATTTATTACATTTAAATAATCATTAATTAGTTACTATTTTAATAAATTAACTTTATATGCATCATTATGAATATTCCTGAGAGGTGATGATAGATAATGAATTAATTGGTTCGGGAGGTAGTAGTCTACTTTGTACACAATTGAAAATTTTATTTCCCATTCAATATAAGAGGAGATAGATGGATATTATTCAATAAATATAATAAAATAACTATATATAGAATATAATAGTGTGAGTTTACTTGAATATATACTAAATAATTGAATGTGAGAAAAGGAGTTTAGTGAAGACGATTACCTTCTATAAGGAGAACCTTATTTGGATTTGTTATAAAGGACACTAATTTTGGACATATAGGAAGACAAGACTCTCTAGGATATAGATGTGTGTTATGGGATTATAATTTTTGGGTCATTTTCAAGAAAATGTTATTTATATGAGTGAATAGAATAGGATAGTGGTTTCCTGTTAGAGATGAGGTGGTGTGGCATTGTTTGTAAATACCCAAAACTATTCAATAATGGGAATTACGTATCCTTAAATTTTCCTCAAAAAATTACAAATAAAGATGAGAGTATATCTACTTTTGATAAATACATCCAACTTTAAAAATAAACATAATATAAAATAATTATCCTTTGACATATATTTTTTCTCAGTTTATACATCTTTAATTGATTTCCCAGAGTAAATAATTTTTAATATTTTTTTTATTCTTTTTGAAAAACAATTATTTGAACATATTATATAATATAATTTATGATTATTCCCAATATAGAATCCATTTTATCAAAATTAATTAATATATTATAAAGATTTAAATTTAAAATAAAACTGAGAGATTTGTTGAAGAAATTTTTTTTTACGAAATGATTTTTTCAATAATAACATAATCACATAATAACTATAGGAAAACTAACCATAATTAATTTAATTTAATTTTAAAATTATATACATATATATAAAATAATATTGAAATTAAATAGTTCCAAATTAGATTTGTATTTTTATTAGTTAATGTAGAAACCAAATATTCATATTAGAAAACTCTTCAGAAATACGAGATAGAAGCATAAAAATAATCATATATTAAAATATAGTATAAATATTATTTAAATGTAACTAATTGAATGAAAACCAATTAATGAAAACTAATTTTTATATTAAGTAATATTAAAATAATAGTGTTACTTTAAAATTAGTTTTTAAAAAAATAAATGAATGTGTTACAAAAAATCGATATACTTAATAGTTTACTAAAAATTCAATATTTTTTTAAAGATACCAAAATTTCATAACAGTTTTATATTGATATGATTATATATAAAATTATTTTAATATTATAAAACTAAATTTATAAACTTATAAAAATTATTTATTATATTTTTATAAAAATTAAATACAAAATATGATTAATGGAAACATATTTTTTTATATAATGAACTATCTTTAATAAATTTGAGTTCTTTCTTATTATGAATTTGAAAAGAAATTATTATTAAGTGGAAATATTCTATATATTTCAAAATTTAGTCAATAATATTGATACCAACCAGTTTAAATGATATTTTATATAAATAATATTTAAATAATATTATTTTAATATTAAATTTTTTGTTTGTTTAAACTTGATGTTTCATGTAATTCATGCAATATATTAATTAAAATTTATTTAAAGTTACATATTCTAAATTATAATGGTTTTGAAAAAACTATCATGAACCTTTTTCTATGTATTAATTAATATTAGTCCAAATATAGAATCCATATTATCAAATCAATTCATAAAGAAGAAAAAATTATTTTCAAAATAAACTCCCTAACGTAATGAAAATATGTTTTTCGAGGAAAATGTTTCATAGTTATAAGACAATTAAATACAAAAAAAATTATTCCAATGAAGTAATTTTGATTAATAATAAAATAATTTAACTAATGTCACATTTTAATACCGTTTTAAATAAATTTAACTCTATTAATACATAAAAACAAACTAAAACATTTAATAAAAAATTCCATATTTTTTCCCTATTCATTAAAAAAATAATGTTTTTTAGAAAATTTTAAAATTTAACTCAAATTTAATTTTTAAATAATAATTTGAAGAAAAATGTACATTTTTACAAATTAATTTTATATGTTTTTGTTAAAAAATTAATTCTATTATTTTATCATAAAAAAAAATAAATTTTTTTTAGAAAATATATCTTTTTAAATTATAAACAGATATTACTGAAAAATATAAATTTCATTCCAAAAAAGTATACATATTTCTAAAATTTGATTATTCATATTAATATTTAAAATTTAATAGCTTGGTTATTATGTTATTCTATATTAAAGTTTACTTAGACTCATTGTTGCGTGTATGGAAATCAATCGATGTGTTAAAATTTATTTATAAATAAATATATCATAAAATATATGGTTTGTTACATAAATTATATTAATTTTATGTCAATTCAATAAAAATTATTTATATATTTCATAACGTTCTAGTAAAATTTGAAAATAAAATTGGATGATTTATTAAGAGATTTTTTCCAATAATTGGTCCATATAAAATAGTGAACACATTAAAGAAAATATTAAGAAGTTAGGAGTAGGGAATCAATATATCCCAAAAAACCATGAAACTAAGAGAGAAAGAAAACAATTTGTTGACAAGGGAGGAAACAACATAGATTATCATTGAACATTAAAATATTCTTCTATATTTATTTCATCATCATTTTTCATGATTCTCAAGTAGTTCTTATTATAACCAAATGTTACTTATAAGCTTTATGAAATATTATTTAGCATGAATATAAATTTAGATATATTAATGTTTTTTGAAAAACCAGGTACTATAAGGATTAACGGCCGACACATGGGATAAATTATACAGACATCCAATAAGGTGAAAATTAATTAATATACACCCACTATAATTATATATTTGAAATTTATATATTTATTTAATGTTTGTCATCAATAAATAAAATGGAATATTCTTGGTGGACCACGGTACACTATAAATATAATTTAAATTTGATTATGATATTAAATCATCATAAAGAGAAGATTATGGATAGTAGAGTATAAAATAATTTGGTATATAGTTTTATCATGAAACCCAAAATGACTATGATGTTCTTATAAAAAAGGAATCTCGGAGTAAGAAGGTAGTAATTTTGCAATACAATGATGTCATGTAGATTCAGAATACATAATGGGGATCATAATAATTGTGATCAAATAAAAAATATTTATAAATTCCATTAATATTAGATTGTTTTTTTAAAATGAATTAATGATTATTGATAATGACATATAACACAAGGACTGTGCTACAATGATGTGATAAAATTTGAATCAAAATAAGAATAATAATACTAACTAGTCAATTTCATGTAATAAAGAAAAACTAATTTGGAATGAAAAGGGTCTTGGAAGATAATATCAGTGATATGAGAGAGGAGTTATGCAACAAATATCTAACAGTGGTCATGATATGAATTCAAATTAGGGGTATATATCGTGTTGATAATTTTTTCCAGTCACTGGACATAAATTCATATTTTTTTCCTTATCATATGTTCTCAATGGAACTACATATCATTGACGTTTTTTTTGAATTTAGAATTCTTGAATTAAAAACAAGTTTAAGATGATTATTTTTAACAAATAATATGTTTTCTATATATAGTGACAGTTTTAATGTCTGAATGTTGGAGACATAATTGTATAGAAATTTATGAGAATCCTATGGATGGTAACCAATATTATATATATAAACCTATAGATTATGTTTTCCCATAATGGAAAAGATGATAGAAACCATAATGTTTAAATATATTACATAAATTCAATATTTGGGAATATGTATACTTAAATAATTATTTTCATTGAAATTTATAGAGTACATTTCAAGAATTGTTCTATAATTTTTTTTTTCTAAAATGTACATGATTATAGAGATGAAAATTTGTTTTAGATTTTTAATCTGTTACACACACAGTTTTTCTTTTAACATATAATAAAATTATACTCATGACCTATTATAGATATTTGAAAAAGAAGAATCCAGAAATAATGATATTTATATTACACATGAAGGTATTTTACTTATTGAAGGGGATGGAACATGAGTAGATCAAAATAAGTTTCAAAATATAAATTTAATAATATACAATTTTATACCCTTAAAATTTGATATATTATTTTTTTACGTTTTTAATTATACCAATGTAATCTAGAGTAGAAACATCATATATAACACAAAAAATCATTATATATATAAAATTTATCATAAAATAATGATTAGGGTATTAAAAATACATATGTTTATACATAATTGGATTTTATATTTATAATTTGGTTGGTTACTTTGTAGATCAGAAATCAACATATACATGTTCATTATTCAATGGATGAATATGAGATTTATGGCACTCAAGGAGGTATAATGTTATGAAATCAAGAAAAATTGACATTGTTTATATTTTTTCAACACAATTTTGAACTCAAATGATGTGAATATATTTGAAATTGGAAGAAATCATGGTGGTTACTTATTAAAAATTTATGATTGGGTGTGATAATAAAAGATGGTTCAATAAACCAAATAATCTAGTGCAACATTTATGATCCAAAAAATTAACATCAAAATTCAATTTAACACAGATAAAGATGTACATGGATATATTAAAATGGAATATGATTAAATAAATGATAAGGTATGACATATATTGAATAATAAATTAAAAAATGATTCCTTTTATAATTTTATTATGTTTTTGGGAGCTTTTATATTAAATGACATTATGCATTAATATTTATATTCACTATTCATTCCTTTTCATATTTACAAATTATTAGATTATTGAATTAGATATAATTTTAAAAATGAGGAAATACTCAAACCCTTACAATAGAAAAATGGGATAATTTAAATGGTATTTTCCTTATATGTGAAAAAATGAGAAGTTTCTAGCTAAACAGTTGATGAATATATTACATTGGGTAACCATATTTATAAAAACTATAATTGGTATCATTAAAGATCCATTAGAGCTGAGGATGATTAAATAATAATAATTAAAGGAATTTAAAATTGGGTTCTTATAATGACCTCACTTGTGACATGGCTAATATATTATTGATCGTTACACTAATGGTATGATAAATCTGACACACAACATTTTACCTAGTGATGTGTTGTTTATAGAAATATCAAACTATAATCTTCAAAGAGAATATTTATTTTTATGCTTCATCCATGAAATTTTGTGGTAGTTTCATGTATTATTTATTATTAAAATTAAAATTGAATGTAAAATGGATTATTTTAGTTTTATATATTAAAATTAATATTAATTTTTTTTGCTTGTAAAAACCCTATCTAGATATAGTGTTCTGTACGAAATGTTGGTTGATGTTGGATGGATAATTTAACATCTTTGATAATCACAGCAGAGTTGATATATATTATATCCTGAAAATTATTTTCTGTAATACAGTTCAACTCATACATATGATTCATTACACATTACATCATTATAATTTTTTTATTTCAATTAAAATGAAGGATTTGCATCACAATCTATTAAAAAAAATTATTTATTATAAATTTAATGAAAAAGTTCAAAATGATGGATGTAACTTTATAATAATTTAGAGTTATGAATTATAGATCTCTAAAATAACTAACGAGAATAAAATAATTCCACAATAAATAATGGTAATATCATATAAATTTCAATTCAATTGAGGCAGTAAATATTATACCTAGTGGATATCATCGTATCATTAAAAGTGTATAGATGTTTTTGACTTTTTAGAACATCTTTAAATTTTTAATGAGTTTAAAATTATATTTTAAAGATAATTATCATTTATTTGTATAAATATATCATTATTCCTTATCTCATGGTGGCTTATTTTTCTTTTAATGAGTTATTTTTAAAATTATATTATCATAAAAAATTGTTGAATGAAATTCTGATAGCCGAGAAAAATTATAAGGTGTGTTTGAAAGAGTTTTTTATATGGACTTTGATATGTAAAAACATGAACACTTGATAGATAATTATTGGAAATTGATGGAAGCAATAATAGAGTAATAATCATATTATCTCTCAATTAGATCATTAATTTACATTTTTAAGAACATATTCATTCTCAATTCGTTTTTCTTATCAACAATAAGAAATAACAAGGAAAATGTGACCATGAAAACAAGAAACCAAGGATTATCATCATGATATCATTTTTTAGTCAACCATAAATGTCATCTATTCCATTTTCCAATATCATTATCCGTCTAAAAATCATTCTAATTGGTATATGTTGTTGATCCAACCATTAACTTATATCATTATACTTGTGAGTGTTTTTAGAAACATTGTGTTTGTGGTAATATTGATTATTTCCCAATCCATGTTAATTTTCACAATAATTTCTTATGAATATTCAAATAGTAATAAATATTAGGTATAAAATTAATATGAATAGTTATAGTGGAAACATTCATTTTATATTCTATATTTAATTTATTTTGTTTCTTAGAATATAAAACTATTTTCATTTTTATGATTTGAAAAACAATATATGAATGTGAAATTATTTTTAATATAATATTTATAGTAGAAACATATTGAAAGTAATTTTGGTTTATATAATGAATATGATTCAATAATGTTTGAATATATATTTTTAACATCAAAATCCAAATATCTTATGCATTACTTACATATTTTAGAATCTATTATATTTCTGAAACTTGACAAAAAAATTAAATTTTCCATAATTTTTTTTTATTTTTAATACTATAATATATTTTATCAACTAATTGATATGTCCAAATTTTATTATATAAAAACCAATTGTTGAAATAATTAATATTACTAACGATTTTATTTGATAATTACATTATTTATTGTATTTTATATTCGTGATAACTATGTGTCATATATATAAATTTAATGATTGTTTATATATTATCATTGACATGTTATATAATGGTGTCTCATATAATAGATCTAACATATAGTTATATGATATTTTATACATTTTAAAAAAATCATATTTATTTATTCGTGTGAATTTTTATACTGTTTTGTTTTTTATTTCATTTAAATATAGTGTTGATGAAAACATGAAATTTTTATGGTGCAATTACCATGTCTAAAAAAATATTTCTCTAATTCTATGTATTATATGTTCTTTATATTATAAGCCTTTTCAATTATATGATTTAAATTTTCCATCCATATAAAAATGTTTATTATTTGTACACATCTTCTATATTCTATGATTATTATTATTAGTATCATATGGCACATAGTTATACCATATCATATGTTTTGAACCACTATTATAACCACGTTAACATCTTAATCATTTTTCCATCCATGTGGTTAATTTTTTTATAAATTTTAGAACTTAAATTATTTTGAATATTAAAATATATTTTAATATATGATATTTTCATTATTTTTCATTCTATAAAATTTATATTGAAATAAAAATTTAAATAAAATATTTGATATCCTCTCTATGTCATTAATGACACTCATAAAATTAAAATTAACAACACGAAATTCAAATAAATCCCACTCATATGCGTAAATCAATATTCAAAACCATAAATTGAATGTGTTTTCATTATTTTTACATATTTTTCAATTTATTTATCATTTAGAGAATGCCTAATAATATATTTCATAGCATTTTATTATTTGATATTTGGTTATTTATAACTTAATTTTTTATTAGTATTTCAATATTTCCCCTTCAAATTCATATGGTGATACAAATAAATACGACAACCCTAGTAAATCTGATAAAATAAACTCACCCAATCCCAACCAATATTACCTTATTTAACTCTTAACCTACAAAAAATTAAAATTCAAATTTAGGATGTTAATAGAATTATATATTAAAAATAGTCACAAATTTATTGTCTCATAATAAATGAAATTAACTAACATTTTTAATATTGGAGAATTGATATAATGATTTAAATCAATTAAAAAATGAATGTGTGATATATTTTCATAAAATATATTCTGGTGAATAAGAACTAAAATAATATATAATTTTTGGTTCAAAATTTTTCTTATGTATTGGAATTATATGTTTTAGGAAGAAATATATTCTAATTGGTATAGTCATTATACTTATAGAGGATGATAATTTTTTTTTAAATATATTTTTTATATAAATTATGATTTATATGATACTAGTCTACTGAAATGGAATTTCACAAAAAATTAAAATATCTTTGAAATAATATAGTTAATATGTTAGTAAATTAAATCCTTAAATAAAATATTTATATTATTTCTAAATAAAAATGACAGGAAATAATTTTTAAACAAATGATCTATTATTTATACATTTGTAGAATAAATTTTTTTAAAAATTTTATTCTATTAGAGTATATATTATAAAGTTAATTGGATATAATGCCCAATCATTGAGAAGAAGTGCTAAAAATTATAATATGGTAATGATAAAAATATTATTAAATTAATAATATTTTCTCATTTAAATATCAGGGTTGTGGTTATTTAGTCACATAAGAATATGAAAATTATGTCGATAGCTCCATTGTGTTGTATTAGTTTTTTCAAGGTGATATGACATTTTTTGATAAAAAACAAATGTAACAAATTATTTAGTCATTTACATATATATGAATTGGTGTATGGTTTTGATAGTATATGTAGATATATTTTTCTTTATTTTCTTGAAATAATTTTAAGATTGTATCAATATATGATGTCATAAAATGTTATTCATATGTTATTATTTAGTCATGTTAATATATATAAAATGATATTATAATTGTTATTAATCCCATACAGATAAATCATTATGTTGTGTCTGGTTAATGAACAATATATAAATGAATTGGTTATGATGATATATTAATATCCGTGTCAGCATAGGAATATATAGATACATGAAGTTAATGTATACAATATAAAATGACATAAACAGTGTCTTGGAGTACTACGGGTTAATGTTTTATCATAATCTAAAACAAATACAATCCAAATGGTTTATTTCAGGATGAATTGTATACTTTGATAATTGTTATGGAAGCCATGAGTTTGAGGTAATTAATTGGTGGTTTGATTTTTATAAGATATATATTAGACTTCATATATTCAAGTCTTATTTATTATTTTTTTTATGATCTGTATGGGATCAACACAAATTATGCAGATGATTTAGAATGTGTATTTTTGTATATAGATAAATAAAATGTGTAGTACTTATCAATTAAAATATATGTTATGTTTTATATTCGTCAAGATTAATTATATTTGAACTATTAATATAAACTGTTTAGTATAATCATTGAGAATCAAGAATATATACATTAAAATATACTAGCGTTACAGTTTTTTCCTTATGTATGTTTCTGAATAATTTGATAAATAGATTACATTGTTACTCGTGATGAATTTGACATGTTTGGTAAAAAAATTATTGGCGGTGAATCTATTTGTTAAAAATAATATCATATTCATTTATCTTGATATTAATCTTAATTTTTCTGCAGGGCAATACATAATTGTAGTTATGATTTGAGAATTAATAATCATTGTCAAAGTTATACTATTCCAGTTGATTATATTTTTTTCAAAATATGTAATAATTTATTCTTGGGTTTTATTATTAAACTAAGGTGTTTATTTGTTATCTTATTCAAATTTAGTTATATAGGATATGTAATGTGTTTTGTGTTTAATTTATAATGAAAATAAATATGATATGGTATGTGAATAATTAATTGGTGAATTTAAGTATATTTGGAAATTGAATGAAATATTTACAATAGAAATATATCATAGTAAAAAATAGTGTTATATTGTTGCATGTGATATTAATTTCATGTATATATCACATGAATCAATAACTATGTATCACATAGACTGGGATCAATTTGATAAAATGATACAACACCCTGTGAAAAAGGGTTATATAAACATCAATAAGGGTTATCATAGGTATTTTTATTCATGATTATTTTAACTAAATTAATAAAATAGTTAACTTCATATCATTGGATTATATTTTTTAAAATATAATGAATGCTTAAAATTTTATGAATCATTTGTTTTTTTATTAATTAAATAAAATGAGTACTATAATATTTAGTAATTTGTTACCATTACTAATTAGAATGATGGAATATTTAAGTATTTCTTCTATAATGGTTCCTAAAGTGAGAGGTTTTTTATTAAGATCATTTATAATAATAATAACCCTATCAAATAGTGAAACCCGCATATACATTCACCCAAACTTGGAAGATATTATACCACCAATAGATAAAATGACATAGATTTTCTCTTTCTATTAGAAAGCATGTTATTTGATCGAAGAGATTGGATCAAGATATATTGATTTGAAGAAAGAGTGTTTGAATATTAAGAAACCTTTATACAAATAATATATGAAACATAATTTAATGAACCTTGATTATAGAACACATCATCACAAAAAAATACATCATATGAAATAAAAAAAATTAATCAACAATAAGGAACATTTCAATATAAAAAACCAAAAAATGTGAATGTGAAAAATCTTCAACCTTCCATGTAACAACCTAATGTTTTATCATCGAATTTTCCTTCATATAATTATGTATTATTTTATAATCATATAAGATTTCATATATAACACAATAAAACCCTTATATATGAATAATGTATAAAATAAAAGGTATCTATATGAGTTAAAGAATTTATACCATTGAAATTGAAATTTGACCTTTGAAAAAGTAATGTGACACTTATGAATAGTATACATATAATAGCATAGTAACTATTCTAATGAATGTAAAAATAAAATTTATCCATCATATAATTTACCATAGGATATAATTATATCATATTATAAGTAAGTAAAAACTTTAAAACATAATAATTAAGAGTTGTTATTTTTGTAAGTCATGTTTATTTAATTAATATTTAATGATTAATATAATAATTAAATAGATTATCTTTTTTCCTTATATTTCTTCATAATAAAGTATTTTAATGAATTATGATTGTATGATAATTTTATGAGACCTCAGATAATTTTTCAAAGTGTTATAAATGTAGTATTATTTTTTAAATATCTGTTTTCATTAAAATATTGATATTAAGTAAAAATAAAATTTATCATATTTAAAAAAAATATTTTCATTAAATCAAGGTTTTTTTTAATTCTACACAAAAAAAGGATAGGATTTATTTTTAGAATTTTCTATAATACTTGAATTTTTGTGAATAATAAAAGACGATAATTTCTGATAAATGATATATAAATGATTTTTGAATCATACTTGAGTAATGGATGATGTAATGAAAAATGGTTCGAAATCACATGATCTATTTACTAAAATTGGTCACAGTTATCAATATTTTTCATATTATTGGGAAAAATATTAATCTAATGATTATTGTAATTTGAAACCCCTACTCTTCATCACTATAAATACCACCCATCTTTACCTCTAATATTCTCTCCATTCGAACCGTGTTTATAGTCCCAATTCTGCTCAAATAAACCCCTAATCCACTATCCCATGTCTATTATCCCTTTTCTATTCAAATTACTATATCCACTTCCTTATATAAATTCCCAATGAAGTTTTATTTAATTGTTAAATTCAACATTTCATTTATTTTCTTTTCTTTCAAGTTCATTTCTATATTTTTTAATCCTTAACAAATTTCATCAAAATGATATGATAACTCCAGTTACACGAATTTAATTTCATTTGGTCATGAGAATGTTAAAATTAATCATAATTTCTCATTTCCACACATTTTATACTGGAATTTAAAACACCTTGTGAGATGGGTTATCATATCATATTCAAGGACGACAGGTTTTGAATTTCAATTGTTGTCTTTAATTCTTGTCATGAATCCATTTTGATGGTTGAACAAACTGTAATTTATGTGTTATGTATAATGTAATTATTTAGAATATTTTTTCAACATTATATTATTTTATTAATAAAAATGTGTTCTTTGTGATTAAAAACGGCAAATTATCCAAAATGGTTATCATTAATGTTTTATTAAATGATTCATCTTCACTCGAAATAACCAAATGAAATTAATTACCATGTAATATTATGAAAGTTCACAAATATCATTAAAATTCAATTATTTTCAACTATTCTCATATTATATTTTTATCCTTACACATATAAAAGTAAACCAATCATGAAAACCAGGGAAACAAGCACCCTCAAACTATGAAGTTGAACCTCTTAGCCCATCAAAATGTACTAGAATGATCATAATAATGAAATAATGAATTATTTAAATCAATATTAGGCTACTTAAATACTAATTAATTATTATAATTTTATTATCCATGAAAATATTCTCATGTTAAAAACACCTTCAGACTTAAGGTAAGGGATTGTACCTGAACCTCAAATATTCCGGCAGGTTTCGCTATTTTCCTTTTACCCAAAAGTAGTTGTATGGTATTTTTATGTAAATTGTATAAATTTTTTTTACATGATCCAATAACATGTATCATGATCCATTAATCGTTATCATATATGGATTTACAAGTTTTTATGTGGTTCCCTCTTCTATACATCCTGATTAGGAATCCTGTTTAAGGGAACTTTCCAAATTTTTAAACATTTTCAACTACACTATATACTTTTTTTAAGATATAATTGTATTTATAAAATTAGAATTTTTATCACTAAACCCATATTTTTTCACGTTTTTTTATATATAAAATATTATTTTCTTTTGGATTTGTAATTTTCTCTTGTATTTTCCTTAAATCGAAGAAACGTTTTTAAGGAAAAATATCTTCAATACTATCTTTACATGTTATAACTTCTATTTTACATAAAATAACATTATATATTAATAATTTACATTATGGGAGTCCATTTATGTTCTAACTCCATTCTTTATTGTGAACTTTCATGATATTCTTATTAAATTAGGCTATATAAAACTGTTATGATACCTATTTCTTTATGTGGGTACCCTTATGCTTATATATGATTTATTATGTTTGATTTTTTATATGGAAAGAATATTCATGAAAATTTTATGAAGGGTGGACATAGATAGCACTCCAATGCATTAAGTAATGTTTTGTCTCATCATGTGTTCTATTCAATGGTCTTGGCAGCTATCTATGACTTGTGCTACTATGTGAAATGGTCTTGGTGGTTAACCTTAACTTGTAGTACTACGTGTTCAATGATCCTTGAATCATGCTAAAATCATGTTTTATGTTTCTTCAATATTACAATGAATCCACATTTATATGATCCCATGTTTATAGGTATTTATTCCAAATGATCAATTCATTTTTATATCATTATGTCATGTCATCTAACAAATGTGCTAAATATTTGTTCTTATGTTCGTTCCCTTACATGTATTTTAAAATCATCCATTTTTTTTCTTGTTATCCCCAGTTTATCTTATGAGGATGTATCAGAATAATGGATATTAAGGTCTCTTTATGTAAACCAATTAATGAATTTTTTTAGTCCCATTTTTTCAGTTATTTTTACCATGTCGTCCAAGAAACTATACTTCATGATCCTTAGCTTGTAATATTTTTTTTATTATGATTAAAAACATTTAATGATATGTGTAAATGTATAGGGTCTCTATATTCCACCAATATAGAAAAAACACCTAAGGTTCACCATAACATCTAAGGATTATCAAATGTCAAATATATCAATGTAACATAAATCACATGGTCAAAAAAAATGAATGACATTAGAAGTTTGTGAACTAATGTGGTTTTAAATGGACTAAATATTTTAAAATTTATAATATTTTTTTTAATACTAAAATAAAACATCTCTCACAGTAGGAATCCATGTACCCCTAAGTGTTATATGAGGAATAAAAATGATGTTATGAAACCTATAATTGAGTCTAAGAGGAGAAAATGTTGGATGAAATTGATGTGAGAAGGTCACTAAAAAGTAGTATCCCATGGAATTACCATCCCCTAAGAAATAATAATAATCATTATGGTGCGAGGATGAGTATTTTAATATTTCCAGTTAAGATTAACCATAAATACTATGTATAATTCGAGTTATAATTGGAAAAATTCAGTCTTTATAATTATTTGGAATGATAGAAATTGAGATTTGAAACTAGGATATTTGATCAAGAAAATAGAAATTGGTGCATCTAATTCTCAGTAAGATGATTATGACTTAGAGAAACTATCATTCTAAAGTGTGATGAAATGAAAATTTCAAGGTGTAAAATAATAATTTCCATCCATTATTAATATAATTTTCTCTAAAATTATAATTTCTAAAATAAGGATCCATGATATCTAAGGAGTATAATAATGTGTTGAATATTATCCGGATTATAGATAGTATGGATGAAGATAAAGAAGACAACATTGTATCATTTTGAATAATATTAATTATATCAATTGGGATACAATATGCATGTACTATTATTTTGATATAGAGGAAATATAGCACATGGATACTAAATTTTCAATTCATCTTAAGTAAATGAATTTTTACTCACCAATATAACACCACTAATTTGGTATGTAAGTATGAAATTTTGATGTTTATGGGTTGAAAAGTAGTTTTTTTAATATTATAGAGCCACATGATAAAGCTATATATACATTATTTATGTAGATATAGAATTATATGTATGCTTAGTCCCATTATTATCTACATTTTGTTTTCCAACAGTGAATCCTCAATGGTGATACTAGTTAATTCAATATATTTAGATACAAAATTAAATTAATTATGAATTTTAAATATAGTGTGTGTGAATTTTTTTCGATTGGTAATTATTAAGGGTTCAATAAAATGTTTTTATATTATTATATTTTTGAATTCTCATTATTGGTTATAATATTATATTGAAATTCACCATATGATGAATTTTATTATTTTCTTTTTGAAAAAAACATTTCGGTTTATAGTAACCCATAAATTTTCATTATTGTTGATAGTAGACGTGGTTGGTCATGTTAGAGGAAATTAAGAGAGTCCCCTTCTCATCCTCAGTAATGATATGTAGTTCTATAAAGAATATACGGTGAAAAATATGATTTTTTTGTGGTCTATAGATATTTATTTAATTTTAGAAGTTGACTATTTTGTTTCCATTATGTTATTGAATATTTAATAAGACTATTTATTCCATTATATTATTATAATGATTCATTTTATTGATAATTTATATTCAATTTCATTATATCAATATATGTTTTGAGGTAAAATTATTACCTATTTTTTATTCAATCCCCAAATATATTGAGGATCCATTTAGGAATTAGGGGACATTCTGTAGCCCCTTTGGTATTATGTACCACATCTCATGTTTTTTACTCAACATCAAGGTGTTTAAAATTACTATTAGAGTATATTATTTTCAATAAATTATTTTGATGTCTAGAAGGAGTATAAAATAGGATGGTTGGGAGTATATATAAATATATATATTGACATATATATCCTTTTTAATGATTATTAATTTATTGTTAACTCTAGATAAAATATTGGTTCTGAAAAACCCATGATATGATATTTGTGTTCTATTACCCAATAGTTCATTCATAGAATTATAAACCCAAGACATATTTAATGAATAATAATATTTTTTAATAAATTTCATGGATTTAAAAAAAATTGTTTTATAAAGTGTAAATGGATTCCCAATTTCTTTATTTTATTTTTCTTCTCAGAAATTATTTTATAAAAAAAATTGTTTATAATTTTATTTATCATTTTTATGAATGATTTATAATTAAATTGGAAAAGGGAATATTAATACACTATTTAATATTTTGTAATATTGAATTTTCAAAATACTAATAATATTTATATTATGAAGTTTTATTTGTATTTTTTATAATTGACAATATGACTCCTTGTACAGATCCATTTGATTGTGTGAAGGGATAAAGAGTAATAGAATATGAATATATATTCCCTCATATAGTGTTATATATAATTTTTTTGTCAATTTAATGGGTAGTGATACTAATCATAGTTGGATGAGGTGCATGAAAAGGGGCTGACTTTGATGGGTAATAACCTCTTTCAATTCATTTTTATGTCTTTATTTATTATTCAAAGGAATTTTTACGAATGATTAATCATATATCTATGTTTTAATGGATATAAATGACCATTACGTTCATGTTTTTGATAAATCTATAGGAGTTACTGAATATGAATTGATAGAAGGAATAGAAGAATAAATTGAGCATAATTACCATGAATATAAGGGATTATAATAAATCATTAATGGCTAGTATTGTAAAAGCATGAAGAATGTAGAAAATATTGACTCTTTTATATGTTTACGATGAAAACTCATCAGTAGTATATTATGTTTTATTGAAAAAAGTTTTTCATTGATAATTTTTAATATACAAAATAGTATTTTATAATTTGATTATGTGGTTTGACTGGTTATATGTTTCAATTGGATATCGAGAAAAAAATTAACATTTAAACGAGATTTTATTTTCTATATAAAAAAATATTATTTCATTGATATAAATATCCTAAAAATACCCATAAATGGATCATTTATCATTTAATTTTGAATAGTGATGGTGATTTTTTGTGGAGAGGAATAATTTATTCATGTTTGATGATCATGAACTTGCACTATTTTCACTATTTAATTAATGAACAATTATACCTAGGTATACTATATTAAAACATCTCGAAAACAATTTAGTAATGTTATCCATCTCTATTGATGAATAAAAATCCTATATTGGAATACAAGTTATCTTATTCTTCAATGAGGATGAAAAAATATCAGCTCATGGATCTTAGAGAAAAATTGAGGACTCACTAATCACAATCATGGTATTACATTATAGTTTTATTTCATTATTGTTATACAAAAAACCTTAAAAAATATTTATTCATAAATTACAATGAAAAATATTAAATTCATATAATATATTAATAATTTATTTCAAAATTCAAAACATTTTTGTCTTATGTTGCAAAAAATTGTTGAGAAAAAAGGGACCACTTGCTTGATGCATCGCCATTTTCCTTCCCATATCCCTCAACCATGATGCGCTACTCAATATGGATCGATACTAATAGTATTGGTCTGAAATTATATTCAAACTAAGGTTAAAAGATCTCTATTGGGTAGAGATCCAATTCCTCCCTATCCCTTTCTCCGTATCATATTCATTCATTCTCCCACATGGGATATAAAACCATACTGGCCCTTGTAGTGGGAATTAATTAAATGGAAAATATAACAATAGGGATATATAATTTCAATCATGAAATGAGATGGAATATATGGAATGAAGTGTTAGGAGGTGGTAGTTAGTTGTTCAGATTTTTGGGATCAGTCAACAATTATAGTGATAGATTGAAATGATGAGTGATGAATGATAGAGGAACAATAGTTGAAGAATCCGGGGTGGGATTCCATATAAATCATGTGTTTATGAGAGAATGGTACATTTAGTATTTATATTAGGAAATATGATCATAATGTTTTTAACTTTTAATCACATGTCGTGTTTAAAATTTAAAATTTGATTTGTGTTTCTAGAATATGGGAAAATATTACAAAACATTTTACCATTAAGAATTAACTATATTCATTGAATGAAATGTCCCAAGTGGTTTGAATTTACATTATCAACTACCCCATTATACGAACACTCTGTGTAGCTTATAAACGCTTTCCATATCTAATACATGAAATTGGTGGACTGATATTATAAGGACCTAGCCTTAAAACATTACATAATCATGAATTAAATGAATAATTCACATAGAGGATCCTTCCAGGTTTAGAGTTTTAGATAACTAGGACATAACTATTACATCTCATAAATATTACAAAGTAGACACTTCTATTATGTTTCCTTAAAATAAAAAATCTTAAAAAGAAACATGTCTAGTTCCATGTTTCAGATAGCACGTCTTTCCTTGATCCCATGTGTGCCTATATTCATCTTTAAGTCCTCTGGAAAACATTTCAAAAAAACTTGGGATGAGAATAAAAAGCTCAGTAAGGGTTACAACAATACGGAAAGAAAAAATTATTCCATGTATACATAAAAATAAACGAAATCATACTTTACTCATAAGACATATGAAATTTGACATACCTCATTAAATCATAAGATTTATACATACCTCAATAGAAATCATAAGACATAAAGGTAACTTGAGGCATTCAAATCATTCTTACGTAGGGAGTAACCCTCATGGTTACGTTTGGAAAACCCATCATAGTATATTCCCTAAATCACTTCAGAGAAACCTTATAGTTTAACTGCTTCACGTTACCCAATGCATTGGAGATCTATCATGGGCTCACCCACCCTTAGTTTATCACGGAACCAACCATCTTCATAAACAATGCCAAAGAACCATAACATAATCGTATCACATAAATCATGCATAAATGAAACATAACATTTCCACATTTCATTTACAAGATCTCAAAACACATTGATATAATCAAAACATTATCAAAACCATTTTTAATACCAAAATAAAAGAAATGTAAAACATGGTATTTATTTTTCATTTAAAAAATGGTATGGCTTGTAGAGGAAGTCGAAACACTAATAATGGTCGCGATGGAGGAGAAGTCATTTTCGCCACATATGTAAAAACATTCTCTTTTTTCGTTTAGTAAAGCACTTCGAATAAAAAAATTCTTTTTGAATAAACGTAAAATTCAAAGGGGTTTACACACCGTAAAAGAATGTTTTGTATAAAACAATATATGCCTCAATGAAAGGAGATTGAGATGAATTCCCGCACCACTTTGAAGCTTTTAACATTTTAAACCATTAATATCTATATATATAAATCCTTAAAAACCATTTTGAAAACATGGATATTAATGAGAAATATTTATAATAATAAACCATTAAAACATTTAAAACGTCATTTTTGTTAATGAGTTTTTAACAAAATGAGAGACACTTGAATACAAATAATAAAGGAATAAAATTTAATCAGATCTTTATAATATCATGAGAATAATGAGATTCATGATATAATATGAAAAAGGATAGTATATAGATCATATAAGTGTTAATTGGTGCATAACAACAACGAAGTTTCAATAGAAATGTAAAATGAGATGAAATTCTTTATAATGAAGGTATCCTTAAATTATGGATAAATAAATCTCATAATTATGTGTGAAAAATATAAATACACCCAATATAATTGTATATTAAGTGTAAAACAACCATATTTCATTCACACATATTCATAGGATGATATATTCAATAACTACATGTTGAACCCAAAGAAAACGTAATTGGGTTAAGAAGTTCCCTTATAAATATTCGACAGCCTAATGGTGTCACATTAAAATTTAGAAAAGGAGTTGATGAGACAAAAAGGGTATCTCATCACATGGAAATAAATTTTACATCAATAAGGATATAGAATAACATATCCCAAAATAATAATATGTAAATTAAAAGACCTAACAAAAGAAGTCTTTTAAAAAGAAGAGGGTGAAAGGTTCCCTTACCGACATGGGTAACATTCGAAATGTACACCCCATGAAAGAAGGACTATAGAACATTTATTTAAATACTCATAAACGAAGTTATATTAAACAAATATTTGAATAATGGAGAGTAAATACACCACTCAAAGGATATGGTGGAAAATGTAGCATAAATCCCACAGGAATAAAAGGGAGATGAAAAATCCCTTACGAAAACTCGCCAGCCTAACGACACCACTTAAAACATAAAAATATGGATTTATGAGATCAAATAGGGTATCCCAAAATATTAACATAAAAATTACAGAATTATGAATATAAATGAACATCCCCAAGAATAAGAAATATGAGCTTAAAATAAATGAAAAAAAAGAGAGTACATAAAAATAAAGAGTAAGGTAGGATCTGTTACCTCGTGTCCAACATGAATCGATCATTCTTTAATATCATGAATAATGAACTAGAGTTAATTTATACATTATTAATATCTTTTTTTACGTTTTATTCCTTTTATATCACTTATTACCATTTTATAAACATTATGTAATTATTTATTTTAATAACGGTCGTTTTGTCGATCATTGGTACTTGAGTCAAAAATAAATATCTTATAATTACAAGGTGTTCATGTGGTAAGATATCCATTATATACAGAATGATATTCATAATGTAGATATCATTTATATCATAAATATTCAGTATATAAATTCATTTATAATATGTCATAACATTTAGAGGTATGAAATGAAATGCACCGTTCATGGAGACGGTAAGTCATACATACACATGACCGCTACTTTCATTTCTATTTCGTTTTAAAAGGAATGAAATAATAATGATATAAAGGTTTATTATAATTACAGTATAATATCATATATATATATATATAATATCATTAACTCCATCCTTTACACGTCCCAAATATGGAATTAATGAATCAAATCACTTTGAGGGGGAGGTAGTCCGCACTATCTAAAATGAAGATATCATGTTTACCCATAATGGAAACCATAAAGGAATGACATAAATGCAAAATACAGAAGAATAAAGAAAACATAAACATATTATATATAATATATAAATATAGTAAAATCATAATGGCCACCTTTAAAGGTGTTAAAAGAATATTGAACAATCATCATTTCGTGAGCCAGTAATTAGCCATCCGTAGAAACAATATGTTATTTAACCATTAGACAGAGGTGTGTGTAAGTGTAGCTTAAATAAATCATATAAAAACATCCTATTATATTTAATATACTGGTGTTTTTACAAAATAGATGAATAAAAATATTTTATGGGGTTGGAGAGGTAAAATAAAACAAAAGAACATTAGAGAAGACATTACCTTTAAATCGGGTAACTCCAATTGGTTTGAACCAAAATGGCTTTTGAAGCGATTTCTGCCTATGGTAAGGCATATATGATTAAGAGAGGGATATGGAGAGATAACATAATCATATTTTTTCAAAGCCAATGGCTTGAGAGTTTTGGATATGGAGGTAGAGGTGGGGATCTTTAATAAGAGGGAGGATGGGCACTCTTGGAAAGTCAAGAAATGTTACTTTATATTAAATTGAGATTAGGATTCTAATAGTCCCACATTGATATATTTCTAGGATATGTTGATAAGGGCTCGAAATATACTCATAAAAAAGGTTTTAGACAAGTTTATGTCCTATATTTTACATTATCTTTTCATTTTCTTTAAATCGTTCATTAATGAGATAAGTGTTGCATCATCATGGTGTCATAAATAAATTATTTTATTTTTAATGTCTAAAAATGAAAAAAAATACTATGATGTATTAAATATTTTTATATTTAAATGAATATTTATTTTAAAAAATATAATTTACAAAGACAAAACTAATATTCTTTTACTTGGGTGATACATACTTTGGTAATACTTTCCTTTTAAAAACATAATATTAAAAAGTGTCACTATCACCCCAAAAGTGATTCCATGGGGTCCCAAATATTGGAACAAGGTATCCCAAGGTCGGCCATGACACACATAGTATAATTAGGACTCATTTTGGGGTCATTTTTTTATTATGATATTATTTTATTACCCTTAAGTACCCGATTACTAATTAATCACGATAATTAATGATAATTACTGTCGTTACTATTCATAATGTCTAAAAACAAAAGAGTCTTAATTAGATAATTTGGAACATTTGATTCCAAATATGGAATCCATTTTATCAAATTAAAAAACACAGAAATTGTAATAATTAATTCAAAATTCCTGTTTTCAAAACAAAATACGGGTTTTTAAGAAGTAAAATTTTATCAAAAGATTGACTTGTTTTTTCATCCAATTGAAAAGTGAAATTAAATCCAATGGAGAACATTGTATTAAGAGATAAAAATATAATTCAAGTATACTTTAAAAATAATTAAAATTAAAATCTAAATATATAAATAAATTAGATGAAAAGGCTGTTTTGAATTAAAAAGCTTTATTTTTCTCTATTCATAAAAAAAGACATTATCAGAAAAATACCAAAAAATAACACTAAGATATATTTGATATAAAAAATTCATAAATGATGTCAATTTTGCCAAATTCAAAACATATATGTTTTATTAATAAATCATATAGTTAATTCCCGCTGTCAAAACAAATAGTGTGTTTTTAAGAAACAATATCTATCAAAAGATTGACACTTGTTTATGTCCATTTTCAAAGTGAAATTAATTATAATGACCACCATTGACATAAATGGTAAAAATATAATCTAATTAAAATTTAAAACAATTAAAAAAAATATATCCATTTAAATAAATTAAATGAAAACGCAGTTTTGAAGTAAAATGCAGTATTTTCACTATTCATTAAACAAATGAACATTTGTCAGAAATATACCAAAAATTTATCGAATGTATATTTCAATATCACAATTCTAATTAATAAGTTTATTTTTAAAAAAAGATCTTATTTAATTGTCAAAAGGTGTATTTAAAAAAAGGTTCTCCATCAAAAGGTGGTAAAACAATCTTTCAAAAATAATAGAGTATTTATTCTTAAAATTGGATTCATTTTCATATTAAGCCTCTAAAATTTATTGGATACATGTAAAAATATTTAAAAAACATTTGTAATCATTTTTTGTTAGTTCTATTCATTCCAGCCATTACAACGGCTAGGCATTAACTATTTAAAATAATAATGTTATATTATTAGTGTGCAACACAAGATTTCAAAGAAACTCGTTGTTCCGTATTGGTTACGCCATCGAGCATAGAATTACCATTAAAGTATTATTAACATTTTATTCACAATTATTGATAAACATGAGAATTTAATATTATTTATTTACCTGGGATGTTACATCCATATCCTCTTTTGGAAAATACGTCCTCACAATTATAAAATTGGGCTTGGAAACATCATTGATAGCCCCACATTGGAAAAAGAGTAAATTTAACTATCACTTTAAAATAAATGAAAATATGTAAATGGGTCACCCAAGTTAACCCATACTAGGATTCCATGTAGGAAAACATGGATATTGAAGAAGAAGAAAAAATGGTCATGTTCTGAGGGAGAGAGATAAAAAACATGTTTAGGAGAAAGTTAACCACCAGAAAATCACAAACTTGTGATGGGTTAAACAGTATTTCATTCCCCAGTAGGAAAAATTAACAGAAAACATTTTTGTTTTATGTTACTTTTCATTGAATAATTTATTTATGATCTTAACTAAAACATAAGGAAACATACTTACTTGTCATATTGACTTTCAAATTTTACTATATTTTTTACACAAAGTCATATTTTATCCAAAAGATGAGTATTTAGGAAGACATGATCACATTAAGAGTACTATAATCAACATCATGGGAATCACCTAATCCAAAAAATAGAACTATATATTTCCCATGTCTTTAGACCTTAACCAAAACCAAAATAAAAAAGGTTAGTACAAGATCAGATAATTCCCAAAAAGGATAATCTTCTATAAAAAGAAAATATATTCTTAATCTCCAAAATTTGTTCAACAAAACCCAAAGTTCATACAAAGACCAATAAATAAACAAATTTCCCAAAAAATTCTTCAATGTAAACCAAACTAAAATAAAAACCCAAATCTCCGAAGGATTTAATCACATAGTCTTCCAAGGTAAATCTTATCATTTATCTCCAAATAACATCAGTAACTCTTAAATTCTCATATTGAATAGTAATTAGCATAATCACATATGCTTAATGATAGGTTAATAATTTCCATATATAACCCAAAATAAACATACTCTTGATTCATAAAATCATCTAACTAAAAAGAATTATTCAAACTAACCATGTACATCACGTATTCCAGTGGTAGACGATAAATACCAGTCGCACTTTGGTTGTGGGTTCGATTCCCACAGCATTGTCTAACGCGACGGGTTGTCACATGGTCTGCGTGTTGTCCTTTTTTCAAAACAATATAATTCTTAAAACATTCTCCAAAATGAGATAAAATATTCAAAAATAACCATAAAAATTTTTAACCTCGTGTTTATCTCACTTCTTTCATATTCCATAATATCATAGAGTAAACCATAATTACATAAAAAGTAAGGATCATATAAACCATAATGGTTACATTTATAATTATTACCTGAACATCCACATCGACTTGGTTCTATCATACATGATGCATTAGCAAACATACCAAGGTTCAAGTGCTTGATCATGACTCCTGATAGTTGGTTTATAATAACTACAAGATTTCTCATTGAATCCCCCATTTCATCCAGTCTCTTAATCAGAAAACCACCAAAGTTTCCTTCAAACCCATTATCACATTGGTGCCTACTAGATCCATCCATTTACTAAAACCAAAAAGTTCAGTGTGAGTATATCAAAAAAAAAATCATCATGTACTAAAGGGGAAGATAAACACTAATATCTATGTATCCATGTTATCTCAAACTAATTCCAACATTCAAAAATAACAATGACTCTATATAATATAATAACCATTGTGGTTATACACAAATTTTTACTTGGTCTTAAACAACACACTAACCTCTAATTATATCTAAACTGACCACTGATACGAACTATAAGGTCCTAGCCTTAAAAAATTACATAACCATGAATTAAATGAATAATTCACATAGAGGATATTTTTAGGTTTATAGTTTTAGAGAATTAGGACATAACTAGTACATCGCAAAAGATTACAAATTAAAAACTTCTACTATGTTTCCATAAATTAAAAACTCTTAAAAAGAAACATGCCTAGTTCCATGTTTTAGATAGCATGTCTTTCCTTGATCCCACCCGTGTCCCTATTAATCTTTAAGTCCAATGGAAAACATTTCCAAAAAACATGGGATTAGCAGAAAAAGCTCAGTAAGGTTTACGACAACACGGAAAGAAAACATTAGTCCATGTATACATAGGAATCAATGAAATCATACTTTACTCATAAAACACAAGAATTTATCATGCCTCATGAAATCATAATATTTATACATTACTCAATTGAAATCATAAGACATAAAGGTAACATGAAGCATTCATTACATACTTATGTAGAGAGTGACCCTCATGGTTACGTTTGGAATACTCATCACAATATATTCCCTAAATCTCTTCGGAGAAACCTTAGAGTTTAACTCCTTCATGTTACCCAATGCATTGGAAAGCTATCATGGGCTCACCCTCCCTTAGTTTATCATATAACCACCCATCTTCATAAACAATGACCAAGAACCATAATATAATCGTATCACATAAAGCATTCATAATGGAATCTTAACATTTCCACATTATATTCACAAGATCGCAAGACACATTGATATAATCAAAACATTATCAAAACCATTTTCAATACCAAAATAAACGAATAGTAAAACATGGTACTTATTTTCCTTTTAAAAAAGGGTATGGCTTGTAGAGGAAGCCGAAACTCAAATAATGGTCATGGCTGCCGAGAAGTCATTGTCTTCGTATACGTAAAAACATTCCCTTTTGCCTTTTTGTATAACGCTTCGTATAAAAAGAATCCTTTTGAATAAAAGTAAAAGTCGAAGGGGTTTATACACAGTATAGAAGAATGTTGGGTATAAAACAAAATATGCCTCAATGAAAGGAGATTATGACGAAGTCCCACACCACATTGAAGCTTTTAACATTTTAAACCATTAATATCCATATAAATAAATACATAATTTTTTTTTGAAAACGTTGATATTAATGAGAAATATTTATAAGAATAAATCATTAAACCATTTAAAACGATATTTTAGTTAAAGAGTTTTTACCAAAATGAGGGACACTTGAATGCAAATGATAGAGGAATGACATTTAATAACAACTTTATAAATATCATGAGAATAAAGGGATTCAGGATATAATATGACAAAGGACAGTATACACACCATATAAGAGTGAATTGGTGAAAAACAACAAATGAAGTCTCAATAGAAATTTAAAATGATATGAAATCCCTTATAAAGAAGGTATCCTTAAATTAATGATAAATAAATCTCATAATTATGTGTGGCAAATATACATACACCCAATATAAGGGGATATTAAGTGTAAAACAACCAAAGGTCATTCACACATATTCATAGGATGACATATTAAATATCTACAAGTTGAAACCAACGAAATTGAAATTGGGTTAAGAAGTTCCCTTGTAAAAATTCGACAGCATAACAACATCACATTAAAATTTAGAAAACTAGTTGATGAGACAAAAACTGTCTCTCATCACTTGGAAATAATTTTTACATCAATGAGGATATAGAAGAACATATCCCAAAATAATAATATTTATATTAAAATAAATAATAAAAGAAGTCTTTTAAAAAGAGGATGGTGAAAGGTTCCCTTACCGACATGGGTAACTTTTGAAATGTACACCCCATGAAAGAAGGAATATAAAACATTGATGTAAATAATCATAAAATAAATTATGTTACATAAAGAGTAGAATAATGGGTATTATATACACCACACAAAGGAAATGGTGGAAAATATAGCATAAATCCCACAGGAATACAAGTGAGATGAAAATCCCTTACGAAAACTCGGTAGCCTAACGACGCCACTTAAAACTTTCAAAAATGGATTTATGAGATCAAATAGGGTCTCCCATAATATGTACATAAAATTTATGGAATGAGTAATATAAAATAACATCCCAAAACATATGAAAGATGAGCTTAAAATAAATGACATAAAAGAGAGTACTTAAAAATAAAGAGAGAGGTAGGATCCCTTACCCCGTATCCGACATGACTCGATAATTCTTTAATCTCCTGAATAATAAACTAGATTTAATTTATACTTTCATAAGAAATTTTTTTTAAGTTCATTATTCCTTTTATATCACTTATTACAATTTTATGAACATTATGTAATTATTTAAGTTAAGAACACTCATTTTGTGGATCATTGGTACTTGAGTCAAAAATAATCTTCTTATAATTTCAAGTTGTTATTGTGGTAAGATATCCATTATATACAGAATTATATTAATGATGTAGATATCATATATATCGTAAATATTTAGTATATAAATGCATTTATAATATTAAAAAGGATTTGGAGGTATGCAATGAAATGCACCGTTCAGGGAGACGGTAAGCTATATGTACGCATGAATGCTACATTCAAATCTATTTCCTATTAAATGGAATGAAATCATAATGATATAAAGGTATATTATAATTATATTTTTATATCATATATATATATATAATATCATTAACTACATCCTTTACATGTCCCACATATGGCATTAACGAATCAAATCACATTGAGGGGGCGGTAGTCCGCACTTCCTAAAATGAAGATATCACATTTACCCATACCGGAAACCATAATGGTATGCCATAAATGAAAAATAAACAAGCATAAGGAAGAAATATAAATATTATATATCATATATAAATATAGTGACATATTAATGGAAACCTTTAAAGGTGTTAATATAATATTGAACAATCATCGTTTCGTGAGGCAGTAAATCGACATCCACAGAAACAGTATGTTCTTTAACCTTTAGATGGAGGTGTGTGTATGTGTAGCAAGAATAATTCTTATAAAAACAGCCTAGTATATTGAATATACTTGTGTTGTCACAAAAAAGAGAAATAACAATAGTTTAGGGGGTTGAAGAAGCAAAATAAAACAAAAAAAACATTAGAGAAGACTTTACCATTAAATTAGGTAACTCCCCTTGGTTTGAACCAAAAGAGTATTTTGAAGAGCTTTCAGCCTAAGGTAATTCTTCTATGATGATGATATGGATGTGGAGAGAAATAATGAGCTGAATTTGGCCATTCCAATGTCTTGAGAGGTGTGGGTAAGGAGGTAGTTGTGGGGGCCTTTTATAAGAGGGAGGAGGGGCACTCTTGGAAAGTCAAGAAATGTTACATTATATTAAAATGAGTTTCAGATTTTAAAGTCCCACATTGATATATTTAGAGGATAAGTTGATAAGGGTTCAAAATATACTCATCCAATAGGTTTTAGACAGGATTTAGGCATAGATTTTACATTACCTTTTCATTTACTTTAAATCGTTCATTAATGAGATAATCGTTGCATCATCATGGTGTCATAAATTAATTAATTTATTTAATGTCTAATAATTATAAAAAAAATACTATGATGTAGTAAATAGTTTTTCATTCCAATGAATATTTATAGTAAAAATAATAATTTACACATACAAAGCAAAAATTGTTTTACTTTGGTGATACATACTTTGGTTATACTTTCATTTTAATAACATAAAATTAAAAAGTGTCACTATCACCACAAAAGTGATTCCATGGGGTCCCAAATATTGGCACAAAGCATCCCATGGTCGGACATGACTCAACCAGTATCATTAGGACACATTTTCGGGTCATTTGTCATTATTATGATATTATTTTATTACCCTAAACTACCTGGTTACTAATTTATCACGATAATTAAAGATAATTACCATCGTTACTATTAATAATGTCCAAAATCAAAAGATTACAAATGACAAACATTGGACCTTCTTATTCCAAATATGGAATCAATTTTATCATATTCAAAACATAGAAATTTCAGTAATTAATTTAAAAGTAAATCTCATTGTCAAAACAAAATACGAGTTTTTAAGAAGTAATTTTTTTTCAAAAGATTTACTTGTTTTTTCATCCAATTGAAAAGTGAAATTACTTCCAATGAACAAAATTGTATTAATTTATAAAAACATAAATAAATTATAGTTTAAAAAAAATTAAATTTTCAATCTAAATACCTAAATAAATTGGATGAAAAGGCAGTTTTGAATTAAAAAGTTGTTTTTTCACTATTCATAAAAAAAGACATTATCCACAAAATACCAAAAATTAACCCCAAGATATATTTGATATTATAAATTCAGAAATTATGTCAACTTTAACAAATTCAAAAAATAGAAGGTTCATTAATAAATCATATATTTAATTCCCGCTGTCAAAACAAATAGTGTGTTTTTAAGAAACAATATCTATCAAAAGATTGACAATTGTTTATGTCCATTTTCAAAGTGAAATTAATTCTAATGACCACCATTGAATTAAATGGTAAAAATATATTCTAATTACACTTTAAAAAAATTAAAAAATATAATCTATCCATATAATTAAATTAGATGAAAATGCAGTTTTGATGTAAATTGCAGTATTTTTCACTATTCATTATCAAATTAACATTTGTCAGAAATATACAAACCTTTTATCCAATGTAAATTTCAATATCCCAATTCTAAAGAATATGTTTATTTTGAAAAATATAGATTATAAAATTGTCAAAATTGGATTTAAAAAAAGGTTCTCCAACAATAGGCATAAAACAATCTTTCAAAAATATTTGAGTATTTATTCTTAAAATTGGATTCATTTGCATTTTAAGCCTCTATAATTTATTGGATAAATGTAAAAATATTCAAAAAACATATGAAAGAATTTTTTTAGTTCTATTCATTCCCTCCAAAAAAACGGCTAGGCATTAACAATTTCATATAATATTATTATATTATTAGTTTTCAACGTAAGATTAAAAAAAACTCATTATTCCGTACTGGGTACGCCATTGAGCATAGCATTACCATTAAAGTAATATTAACATTTTATTCACAAATATTGATAAACATGAGAATTTAATATTATTTATTTACCTGAGTTGTTACATCCTTCCCCCCTTTTGGGAATTATATCCTCGCAATTTCGAAATTGGGCATGGAAACTTCATTGAAATCCTCACATTGGAAAAAGAGTAAATTTAAATATCACATTAAAAGAAAGAAAGGAAAGTAAAAGGGTCTCCCAAGTTAACCCATACTAGGATTCCATGTAGTAAAACATGGATATGGAAGAAGAAAAAAATGGGTATGTTCTGAGAGAGAGTGATAGAAAACATGTTTATGAGAAAGTTAACCATCAGAAAATCACAAACTTGTGATGGGTTAAACGGTATTTGATTCCCCAGTAGGAAAAATTAATAGACAACATTTTTGTATTATATTACTTTTCATTGATGAATTTATTTTTGAGCTTAACTAAAACATACGGAAACATACTTACTTGTCATGTTGACTTTAAACTTTTACTAGATTTCTTACACAAATTCATATTTTATCCAAAACATTAGTGTTTAGGAAGACTTGATCACATTAAGAGTACTATAATCAACATCATGGGAATCACCTAATCCAAAGAAGGGAAATATATATTTCCCATGTCTTTAGACCTTAACAAAAAAATCAAAAAAGGTTAGTACAAGATCAGATAATACCCAAAAAGGATAATCCTTTATAAAAATAAAATCTATTCTTAATCTCAAAATTTTCTCAACAATACCCAAAGTTCAAACAAAGACCAATCGATAAACAATTGTCCACAAAAAATTATTCAATGTAAACCAAACTAAAATTGATACCCAAATATCTAAAGGATTTAATCGCATAATCTTCCAAGGTAAATTTTAACATTTATCTCCAAATAACATCAGTAACCTTTAAAGTATCATATTGAAAATTAATTAACCTAATCACATATCCTCCATGGTAGGTTAATAATTTCCATAGATAATCCAAAATAAACTTAATCTTGATTCATAAAATCATAAAAAACTAATTTGTAAAACTAACACGGGACTTCATGTAGTCCATTGGTAGGAGATAAATACTAGTAGCACTTTGGTTATGGGTTCAATTCCCGCAGCTTTGTCTGACGTGATGGGTTGTCCCATGGTCTGCGTGTTGTCCATTTTCCAAAACTGTATAATTCTTAAAACATTCCCCAAAACAAGATAAAATATTCAAAAATAACCATAACATATTTTAACCACAAGTTTATCTCATTTCTTTCATATTCCATCATATCATAGAGTAACCCATAATTACCTAAAAAGTAAGGATTATCTAAACCATAATGGTTACCTTTATAATTATTACCTGAACTTCCACATCGAGTTGGTTCTCTCATACATGATGCATTAGAGAACTCACAAAGTTTCAAGTGGTTGATCATGACTCCTGATAGTTGGTGTAGAATAACCACAAGATTTATCATTAAATCCCCCATTTCATCCAGTCTCTTAATCAAAGAACCACCACCGTTTTCTTCATACCAATTGTCACATTGGTGCCTGCTAGATCCATCTATTTACTAAAATAGAAAAGGTTAGTGTGAGTATATCAGAAATACCATCATGTACTAAATAGGAAGATAAACACTAAGATATACTTATCCATGTTATCTCAAACTCATTCCAACATTCAAAAATAACAATGAATCTATCTAAAATATTAACCATTGTGGTTATACACAACTTGTCACTTTTGATTAAACAACACTCTAACCTCTAAAGTTATCTAAACCGGCCTCTGATACCAACTATAAGTACCCAGCCATAAAAAATTACATAATCATAAATTAAATGAATAATTCACATAGATGATCTTTTCAGGTTTAGTGTTTTAGATAATTAGTACATAACTATTACATCTCAAAAGATTGAAAAGTCGAAACTTCTACTAAGTTTCCATAAAATAAAAACCCTTAAAAAGAAACATGTCTAGTTCCATGTTTTAAATATTATGTCTTTCCTTGATCCCATCTGTGACCCTATTCATCATTAAGTCATGTGGAAAACATTTCAAAAAAACATGGGATGAGCATAAAAAGCACAGTAAGGGTAATAACAATACGGAATGAAAATATTAGTCCATGTATACATAACAATCAATGAAATCATACTTTACTCATAAAACATTAGCAATTTTACATACCACATTAAATCATGATATTTATACATAATTAAATAGAAATCATAATACATAAAGGTAACTTGAGGCATTCATAACATTCTTACGTAGGGAGTAACCCTCATGGTTACGTTTGGAATACCCATCATAGTATATTCCCTAAATCTCTTCGGAGAAACCATAGAGTTTAACTTCTTCGCGTTACCCAATGCATTAGAGAGCTATCACGGGCTCACCCACCATTAGTTTATCACAGACCCACCAGTATTCATAAACAATTCCCAAGAACCATATCATAATCGTATCACATAAAGCATGCATAAACGAAGCATAAAATTTCCACATTTCATTCACAAGATCTCAAAACACATTGATATAATCAAAACATTATCAAAACCATTTTCAATACCAAAATGAACAATTGTAAAACATGGTATTTAATTTTCATTTAAAAAAGGGGTATGGATTGTAGAGGAATCCGAAACTCAAATAATGGTCTTGGCGGTGAAGAATTCGTTGTTTCCACATACGTAGAAACATACCCTTTTTTCGTTTAGAAAAACGCTTCATATAAAGACTCCTTTTGAATAAAAGTAAAAGTCAAAGGGGTTTTAGACACTGTATAAAATAAAGATGTGTATAAAACAAAATATGCCTCAATGAAAGGAGATTGAGACAAAGTCCCACACCACTTTTAATCTTTTAAAATTATAAACCATTAATATCCATATAAATAAATCCTTAAAAACCATTTTGAAAACATATATATTGATGAGAAATATTTATAAGAATAACTCATTAAAACATTTAAAATGATCTTTTAGTTAAAGAGTTTTCAACAAAATGAGAGACACTTGAATACAAATATTTGAAGAATAACATTTAATCAGAACTTTATTATATCATGAGAATAAATGGATTCATGATATAATATGACAAAGGATAGTATATACACCATATAAGAGTGAATTGGAGAATAACAACAATGAAGTCTCAATAGAAATGTAAAATGAGATGAAATCCCTTATAAAGAATTTATCCATAAATTAAAGATAACTAAATCACATAATTATGTGTGAAAAATATAAATACACCCAATATATGTCGATATTAATTGTAAAACAACCAGAGTAAATTAACACATCTTCATAGGATGACATATTCAATAACTACAAGTTGAACCCATGGAAATCGAAATTGGGTTAAGAAGATCCCTTGTAAAAATTTGACAGCCTAACAGCGTCACATTAAAATTTAGAAAACGATTTGATGAGACAAAAAGGGTATCTCATCACTTGGAAATAAATTTTACATCAATAAGGATATATAATAACATATCCCAAAATAAGAATATGTAAATTAAAAGACCTAACAAAAGAATTCTTTTAAAAAAGGAGGGTGAAAGGTTCCCATACCTCGTGTCCGACTTGACTCGATCATTCTTTAATCCCCAGAATAATAAACTAGAGCTAATTTATACTTTCTTAAGAACTTTATTTTAAGTTAATTATTCCTTTTATATCACTTATTACCATTTTATGAACATTATGTAATTATTTAAGTTAATAACAGTCGTTTTGTCGATCATTGGTACTTGAGTCAAAAATAAACTACTTATAATTAAAAGTTGTTCATGTGGTAAGATACACATCATATACATAATTATATTCATGATTTAGATATCATATATATCATAAATATTTAGTATATAAATTCATTTATAATATTACATAAAATTTAGAGGTATGAAATGAAATGCACCGTTCATGGAGACAATAAGCCGTAAGTACTCATGAACGCTACGTTCATTTCTATTTCCTATTAAATGGAATGAAATAAAAATGATATAAAGGTATATTATAATTACTGTATAATATCATATATATAATATCATTAACTCTATCCTTTACACATCCCACTTATGGTATTAATGAATCAAATCACTTTGAGGGGGCGATAGTCTGCACTTCCTAAAATGATGATATCGGGTTTACCCATAATGGAAACCATAAAGGTATGACATAAATTAAAAATATAGAAGAATAAGGAAACTAGAAACATATTATATATCATATATAAATATAGTGACATATAAATGGCCACCTTTAAAGGTGTTAAAAGAATATTGAACAATCATCGTTTCGTGAGGCAGTAAATCGCCATCCACAGAAACAGTATGTTCTTTAACCATTAGATGGAGGTGTGTGTAAGTGTATCTCGAATAAATCTTATATAAACCTCATAGTATATCGAAGATATTGTTTTTGTTAAAAATATAGTAATAATTATAGTTTAGGGGGTTATATATGCAAAATAAAACAGAAGAACATTAGAGAAGACTTTACCTTTAAATCAGGTAACTCCCATTGGTTTGAACCAAAAGGGTTTCTTGAAGGGCTTTCAGAATAAGGTAAGGATTATATAATTAATAGAGGGATGTGGAGAGATAAAATGAGCATATTTTGGTGGAGACAATGGCTTGAGATGTGTGGGTATGGAGGTAGAGGTGGGGGCCTTTTATAAGAGACAGGAGGGGTACTCTTGAAAAGTCAAGAAATGTTACTTTATATTAAAATGAGTTTCAGATTTTAATTGTCCCACATTGATATATTCTTAGGATAAGGTGATAAGGATTATAAATATACTTATCCAATATGTTTAAGACCAGTGTTAGTCTTATATTTTACATTAACTTTTCATTTTCATTAAATCGTTCATTAATGAGTTAATCGTTTCATCATCATGGAGTCATAAATAAATTAATTTATATAATGACTAAAATTATAAAATAAAGACTATGATGTAGGAAACTTATTTATCTTTCCATTGAATATTTATAGTAAAAATCATAGTTTACACATAATAATCTAAAATTGTTTTACTTGGGCGATAAATACTTTGGTTATACTTTCATTTTAAAAATATAAAATTAAAAACTGTCACTATCACCCCAAAAGTAATTCCATGGGGTCCCAAAGTTTGGAAACGGTAATCCCATGGTCATACATGACACAAAAAGTATCATGTGGACACATTTTGGTGTCATTTTTTATTATTATGATATTATTTTATTACCCTAAACTACCCGATTACTAATTATTCACGATAATTAAATATAATTACCGTCGTTACTATTCATAATGTCCGAAAACAAAAGATTATTAATTATATAATTTGGACCTTATTATTCCTAATATGGAATTCATTTTACCAATTAAAAACTCAGAAATTGTAGTAATTAATTTAAATGTAAATCCCGTTGTCAAAACAAAAGACGAGTCTTTAAGAAGTAAAATTTTATCAAAAGATTAACATGTTTATTAATCCAATTAAAAAGTGAAATTACTACCAATGAACAAAAATGTATTCAGTGATAAAAAATTAATTCAATTATACTTTAAAAACAACTAGAATTACAATCTAAATATATAAAAAAATTGGATGAAAATGTAGTTTTGAATTAAAAAGCTGTATTTTTCACTATTAATAAAAAAAGACATTATTAGAAAAATACCAAAAATTAACCCTAATCTATATATGATATTCCAAATTAAGAAATGATTTCCATTTTACCAAATTCAAAACATAGAAGTTTAATTAATAAATCATATAGTTAATTCCCGATGTCAACCCAAATAGCGTGTTTTTCTGAAACAATATATATCAAAAGATTGACACTTATTTATATCCATTTTCAAAGTGAAATTAATTCTAATGACCACAATTGAATTAAATGGTAAAAATATATTCTAATTACACATTAAAAAAATTAGAAAATATAATCTATCCACATAATTAAATTAGATGAAAAAGCAGTTTTGATTTAAAATGCAGTATTTTTCACTATTCAATAAACAAATGAACATTTGTCAGAAATATACAAAACATTTATCCAATTTAAATTTAAATATCCAAATTATAAAGAATAAGTTTATTGTGACAAATCGATCTTATAAAATTTTAAAATGTTGGATTTGAAAAAATGTTAACCATCAAAAGATGGTAAAACAATCTTTCAAAAATATTAGAGTATTTATTCTTTAAATTGTATTCATTTAAATTTTAAGCCTCTAGCATTTATTGGATAAATGTAAGAATATTTAAAAAAACATATGTAATCATTTTTCTGTTAGTTCTGTTCATTCCCGCCATTACAACGTCTAGGAATTATCAATTTAATATAATATTATAATATTATTAGTGTGCATCGTAAGATTTTAAAGAAACTCTTTGTTGTGTATTGGGTACGCCATCGATCATAGAATTCCCTTTAAAGTAATATTAACATATTATTCACAAATATTGATAATCATGAGAATGTAATATTATTTATTTACCTGGGATGTTATAGATAATACATTATTGAGTAATAATTAACTCTTAACCTCCATTCAAGTTGGATGGACATGTCACCAGTACCAAAAAAACATTATTAGAACCCAAAAGTCAAAGACTAGATAACCACTCAGTGTAAACATGTCATTTTTATGAATATAAATTACATATAATTTCAATTTTCTACAACCATTCACATCAAATAACCTTTGTGTCAAAATCATTCAAATTAATTACCCATTTTATGTAATATTTTTATTATGAATGATATAGTGATGTCTTATTAACTATCAGATCCCATTTATAGGGTCTTTCATGTTAATCGATACTCTTATATCTATATTAATGATCATAGGGTTTGTGAAATACATTTAGAGTATAAAAGTTGTTGGAAATCCAGATGAATAAAATATTCATTAGTGCATGATCACATATATTTATGAGGGGTTATAAGTACACATACATCATCAAGGGAATGGTCCTCTACCAATGGAATAAGTACTCTATATTTTTTCATGGTAAAATCCACCATTTTTATATGTGTTCATTACACCCATTTAAATATAAAGATTTTACATAATTATTCTTCATTATAATATATAGAGTTTAGGAATAACCTACTCTATTTGGTATTCCTCCTGTATCCATAGGGTTGGGGCTTTAGCAATTAATAAACATTTTCCCTCAATGAGGTAGTTATCCTCTGTAGGATTTTTAACTCTATTAATTGATATAATACTCCCTCGATAGTGTATATCTTTACTACTATATATTTAAATATATGTATATATATATGATATTGAATATATAAAATATTATATGTTATATTGTTATGGGTCTTAAACTTATCTATCATTATAATAACCATCTTGATCTGGAACTTATTTAGGCTATAAGAGTTGTACTTTATCATGTGTCTAGAATATCATTCATCTTATACAATAATGATATTAATGTATTTTTCATGTCTTCAGGAACAGATCTAACTTGTCATTAACACCTCCCATTTTGTTTTCATTGTACTATAATGGGCGCATTTATTCACATACCTACATGGTAATTACACATATATTTGTTGTATTCTATATAGATGACAGATAGTTTGGTGGTGATTATGAATGATGTGGGGTTGTTGGAGCTGGGGATTTGTGGTGATCATCATTGTTAAAAAAATTAAAGGGTTTTTATGATATTATGTGAAAAGGTATCAAATTTTTAATTTTCACATAGTCTATCTCCCTTTTGAATATTATGTTCATATAATTTAAATTATTATTTATGATTTATAATTTTTCATATTATGTATTCTATCGTCATTCCTACTCCGAATAATTTATAGTTTTTTATTATATTTATATTTTATTTTTCATATTTTTTTATAGATATGTGGCTATATTCATGATTACTAAATTAAGGACTAAAATTTATTTTATATGCTTTCTTAATTCTAGTAACTTTCCCTTAAAATGTTCGATGTGGGATTTGGGTGGAACAGTTGACCAAACAATCGTCCCCAGATTTTTACCAGTGAGTTTGGTCATAATAGAGTGATATCAGAGTGAGTAGTTCAAAGGGATGATGGTTATAGTTATAGGTTACTTGTGATTTGGTTAGGAAAATATAGGTAAAATATTTCAAAGGGTATTGGGTTTTATTAAAATACTAAATAACCCAATGTTATTGTGGTTTAATGATGTATGATTCCACCCAGACTCTTATAATATGTTAGCTACCTCAAAACTCCATTGTTTAGTTTGGAGTGATAAAATGTATTGGATCATTGATCAGGTATTATATTAACTTTCATTCATTCACTATCCTTCATATATCGTATCACTCTATTATTATTTAAATTCTAAGGGTTTATATATTTAATTATAGGATTCGAACCTATAAAAAAATTAACAATGATTTAGTGGAAGGTTAGTAATGACACGATTAGAATGATATAAACCATTTTTTAAATCGATTTGGATGATGAGGCATAAATTTAGGAATCCGATCAGTAGGAATCTACTACCAGAATATATAATGGTGATTATTTTTCCATTCAAAGGGGTCAAGACCCTCAAAATAAATAGTATATTTTTGTTCACAGAATGTTGAATTAACTACCTATAGGATTATAATGTTACATGAGTTCAAACAAAAGTGGATTCATAGATTATGGGGAAATATTTATCCTTTAGAATAAATATTCGTGATGGATTTAGTGACCTATATAACTATGTAGATCAGAAACCCATTTTATAGATGTAAAATTTAACATTAACTGCACTTCATAATTAATTGATCCATCAATGGAAATTTTCAACGTAGACACACAAATAGGCTACTCTTCCTCTGTCAAAGTATTCGAACCTCTTCAAATAGAATAATTATGTGACAATTTTGAGGATTATGAGTCCAAATGTGTTTGAAAACCCAATACATTAGTTTATATTGGATGGATTAAACATCAATGTTTAAAGACCTCATAAGTAGCTCTCAAGAAATTGTGTATTATTAATTCTTAAAATCTCATAGGATCACATGTAGACTAAATAAAGTGAATATAGATTAGGATTATTCCTTATATATCCCCACCTATGTCGATATTATGTAGAGATAATAGGGGATTAACAGTTTCATGAGGGGGATACATAGAAAGACTAGGGTTTGTTTTGCCTTTCTTAAGACTGATTTATTAATAGAATTGATCCGATAATAAATGTATGTTTCATATCCATGTAGTAATGTATAATATACATTAAATGTCATACTAATTAATGGATAGGGGAATTTCAAGAGTATTGAAAAATTAGGTAGAGACACATTGATAAAAATATAATATTTTAGTCCATAATGGTTAATTATACTTACCTATAGTAGATATTAGAGACATTAATGGTTGTATAGTGGATGGAACTCCATTTTTGAGAGAATTATATGTTTAGTGGCTTCCAAGCAATGGTTAGGGAAGTTCCCCATGATGTTTTTTATAGTGAATCTACAAATGAAATATGGTGATATATTGTTAGATGAAATTTTTATCTAATTCGATAAAAAATTCCTAAAATAGGACACCATCTATGTTTATGTATTGGAATCCCTGTCATTGGATTGATTCAAGAAATATATGAATTGAATTTTGTATCTCCATAAATTTTTTATCATATTTTTTTTCATTTCTACTTTAAAACCCATGAATATTTTCAGTGGTGTGAGAAATTTTTTAATTAATATATTATTTTTCATAGAGTAAGAAATTCAAGTAAAATCAATAGACTATACTGGATATCAAAATCCATATACATGGGGTGACTACATGGTCTCCCATGTATTTTAATAGTTTGATATTCCACTTATTGGTTAATATTTTTCGTGGCCCAAATTCCAGCTAAAATGACAGCATCTGATATCATATAATTTAAAGGATGTTTAACATCCACTCATTCTTATATAGATTAATATTATTGAATGGTGGAATGTTAATTAGTTGATAGATTTAGGATATATTTCATTAGTGAGTGTGATATTTACTTGATTTGAGTGGGGTCATCCTATAAGAAGTTATAATGATTAATCACCCGTGGGAAGTCGTATTTTTATGAATAGTACATTATTTTTTAAATTAAATTCCTACAATTATAGAGGATTACCATGTTAATTTTTATAGGATATCCCAAGAATTCCCCAAAAGAAATTGATTTGATTCATTATTAAATTATATTATACTACCAAATAAATATTATTATTATCCTATTATATATGTTGGGTTATGATCCAGGAGTTTATTGCGAATCTTGTGGATATTTTGGATAATTGTTTTAGACATAATGTGGCCCCCTGGTATCTCTTATATAATTCTTCAATAAATAATATGATATACTAAGTCTTTTTATTGACTATTTCCACTTTAATTTGGTGTCAATAAAAATACCTTTATCATTTGATCAATTATAATATTTTCAAGTTAATGAAAATAAATTTTATTTATTATAATCATCGTTAATTATAGATACCGTTATCATAGGGTTCTTGGTATTGACATATTGAAGATGAAATTCAGAAATCATTAAGGGAATTATGAGTACAATATTATGAAAGTTTTTATAATTATCAAAACAACTATGATTATGATAATTGTGAAACATATATTATATTAGTTATTATATTAGTTATTGTTGTTTTTGTCATTGGAATAATTATCTATTCATGGTAAGAGGACCATAATGTCTATTATTTGAAGATTGTTTTAGAATTATTTTTGAAAAAAATGTATCTATTAATTATTCAAATGAAAAATCAGGATCTTTTAGTTCTCATTACAAGGGATTTTCATCTCAAAGGGTGGATTTGTAGTTTTCCTCTTGAGTATTAAGGATTTTATTTTATATGAGAAACCTCAAAATATTTGTAATTTTTTAATATCTAATTATATTGTATGATATTACAAGTGATTTGTGGTATAAATCTCTTGAAATGTAGCTCCAATGATAATACTTACTGAAACAAGGAATCCTTTACTAATGTATGATTGTTTCTGAAGATATTTTATAGATTTAATGTGGAGGATGATTGCTAATCCACATTTTTTATGGAGAAGGTTGTTGTGTATTTCATTTTTCGTTATTCCTCATGAACTACACTGGGTTGATTTCTAATATTGATGTAATTAGTGATTACATGTCTGTCTATAAAATTTAGGAACCAAGAAAATAACTACACATACCATGATATTTAACCCGTAATAGTAGTTATTTCCTCTTGGACATTGAGATAACAGCTTCTCAATGAGTAGTTTTTGGTCTAAATACAATAAAATATCATTTGGTATATTTTTGTATCATTATATCTCAACTAGAGGTTCATGGGATAGTTAGGTTTATAACAACATTATGATTTCAATATAGACTATAATTTGGTCAATAATCCCATTTGTATGGAATACATGATCTGTTTGAGAACATGGTGTATGTGAAATGTCACATGATATATTTAGTTTTAATAGACAAGGGAGATAATATTTTCATTTGATTGATGGTACTTCCTTGTACAGTACTCCCCAATTACTGGAAGGCTAGTTTGAAGATATTTTTTTTTGATTTTTGAAAAATTAATATTCTCACTTGATGCACCAGTGTGATTCAGTTAATAGAAGGAGCATCTAATCCTCTTTTGAGGAAAAATTATGGTCCTATTTAGACTCTATAAGTAGTGGATGACCAAGTTTCTCAAATCACATAAGGCGTTACATTTTTTATTATAGAATTTTTATTTTCATAGTAAGATTCACATTTGAGGTATATAATTAAAGAGAAGTGTTTAGGAAATCATGTCATATTTTTTTAGGTATATAACTAGGTTATACCATGTTGGAGGAAAATTCTCAAGGTTCTGTCATTAATGGTGGAGGATAGTATATTTTTAATACATGACACCCATCTATATTTGGTAAACACCAAATTTTTAACTACCATGTAATGCTTACTTTGAAGATCCTTTATTCAAGAATATATTTAAAAGTGAAATTTTAGAATGTAAGATATTTATTTAAAAATAATTAAAATTTATTTTTAATTATTTATAAAGATATTATATTGAGATATTGTATTGGGATTCATCCAAAAAGATATAGTTTATCAGAATAATGAAAATTATTTTTTTAAAAAAACTCATGAAAATATAGGAATCGGAAGAATGTATGTGTAAAATAAAAATAATGAACACCATATAATGATGAAATTATTGTTAATGAGTATCACTGAAAATATAAAAATATTTTTTTATTTATAAAATAATATTTACTATTTTATAACTTCAGTCACATTTTTCACTAAAACTACCTAAATGAATTATGCACATACTATTTAAAAATAAATGTATATCAATTTTAAAAATTAAATCATGTTAAATGGATAAAAAAATTTATAATATCATCTATATTATGTAAAAAAGATGAAAATAACATTATTATATAGGATAAATAAATATGTCTAAATATGTTTACCACTGTAAAGTATAATATATAAAAAGTAATAAATAAAGAGGTAAAGGTATTCAAAAATGATAAAAAAATGTCTATAATTTATTGATGGAGATTTTAGTGAATGTAGTTATTACCCACATAGTTATTTCTCAATTGTAGAGCCACTATCCTTGAGAGTGTCATATTATTATTAAAAATTTTATGTATTTAATTTTTTTTTACCTCCGTTCAATTATAAAATGGGATCTCCTCTACTCACATATTATAACACCAATAACCATGATCCCCAAATATAGTTCCTTAATCTAGTGTTTTTCATAACCTTAGACACACTTCCTCATACAATAGTGGTTTTTGTCCAGGTGTATGTGTCTAATGAGGCATGTGGGGAGACTATACCCTCATTACACGAGTAACCAAATAGTATAAGTCAAAATAAACATTTACATTTTTCAATAAATATACATAGAAAAACATCACATTACAAATTTTTAACTAAAGATGTACCAACTAACAAAAAAAGTAAACATGTCATTCCATGATAGAAAAATTATCCAAAACATAAAGAAAATAAAAAACTAAAGACTATCCCCAAATAGTTCCAATCAACAAATCAACTTCCCTTATCCATGATTCATCATAAATCCCATATCAACCTTCTATCATAATTCTATTTTCTTTTTCAAGGCCTATAACAATGATGTCTATATTGATACTCAACCACTGACTAAATATGGTGTTTTTACAACTCAATAATCACCCACAAAATGTATTTGTAACAACATCCAATCTAATAACATTTTATGATAGAGTTGAATAAAAAATATCAAATAAGTAGATATATCAGATTTAATTAATTAATATTATTTAAATTGCCCACATTAATTCGAAATTTCATGTGATACCCATACACACCAAACATTCCTTCTCACCTACTAGTCATATGATCCATATCTCATAGGGGTCACATGTGACATACAAGGTGCATCCCTCCACGTGTAAACCAAGATTCTGAATTTCATGTATGACCATCCAAACCACAAAATGGAACACCAGGTCAATATCCTTTGAGTAAGGAGAATAATTCCATCATCTAGAACATTGACTCATTAGGTAACCTGGAGCATCATTCTAGCCCACCCATTGTGGAATATCACATGTCCATCATCCCAAAAAACGGTTAGTCAAATTTTCAAAGGTCAACGTTCAATGAAAAAATTATCAATAAATAAAATCCATTGTGAACCTTATCATTTTAAAAATATTATTGTTTATTATTATCAACAGAATCTCATTTCTCATATAAATTTCATTTTACCATTTACTAAAATTACAACCATTTTCCACCCCTATCAATTTATTTTACCACATGGACATACAAAATTATTAATTTATCACATATACCCATTTAAATTATATAAATAATTTAACTTACTCATTTTAGTCCCATAAAACCATCCTTCCATGATAAAATGAGAAGGCAAATTATTTTTGGTTTAATCTTATAATAATTTCAATTCATAATTATAAAACACAATATCCATGTTTTGGGGAGTGTCAAACCCCATTATAGAACAAAAAATAGTATAATTATCCTAAACATATGTATTGATGTTCGGGAAAGGTATAAAACATCATTTGAATACCCAATTTACCATTTTCTTTTGTCAAATTACATTTTAATCAATAATTAAAATGATCACAACCACATAAACATGAATAAACAACAATAATATGGTATATTACACAGAGACAGCATTCTAAAAACTCGAAGACAACATCTTAGTTAAAAACACCACTGATTCAAGACAAAACATAAACTAATTAAAAAAAATATCCCGGAAAATATTTGTTTCTATATTTGTTTATTGAGAAAACATCCCATCGTGATTTTCTAAGAAAATAGAAGAAATAAGATTGTTATAAAAACCCATTGCATCAATTCTCAACAAAAAGCACAATAAAAATACAATGTTTGAATGAGAATCTCCCTTGGGAATAATGTGAGTTCTTATTTCGTAACAATTGATGTTGGATGGGGAAATGGGAGGAAAATCATGTAAGAAATCATAAATCCCAAGTGTAAAATGGAAATTTACCCCTTTTAATTAGTGGCATGTTTGGGTCATTTAATTGGCCAATATATTCACCAACCATGGGTCTTCATTTTTCCAATGATTAGTAAGGAATGAATGGTTTTCGGGGGATGCCGTATTTTTTTCAAATCCATCCAGAGGCCATGTGTTTTGCTCTATCCAAGGCATAATAGTTTTTCTGTGACACCCACATGGTTTTAATAATTGTTCTATGAACAAGTTCATGCCTATTCTTTAGGATCTAGTCCAATGGTATCTTAGGTGGTGTAGAATACTTTTATCTATATATTCACTTGTCATGAACTATGAATAAGATGTACCTTTTTCTTTCAATTAACATCATAAACACCCAAGACACCGACAAGACCTGTCACACTCTTGTGAATCATTCCATTAACAAATCTGAATCTAGTTATCTCAAAATTAATCATTAACAAACCTCTTCGATATATCAATATCTTATCACTCACTTCCCCCACTCATATTTAACCACATCCTAATGATACACTAAAAATAATAACAAAGAATCCATTATTAGGATATTGTGACACCATGCCACCATAATCATCACTCTCTCCTACATATCCTCCTAATAATACCCATTCATCTCTAATAATTAAACAAAAGGAACGATATTTCCCTAAATTATTATCTAACGATAATATACAATAAAATTTTGATGATCATTTATGTATGAATTGAGCCAATGGTCAAAATCATCAAAATTGATAACTTGTTAGGGGTTTTTATGATATTTTTGATGTTGCGCCCCATGAAAAACATCTAAAACAACACTTTACCTTAATGGACTATCCAATCGATATTCAACTAGTCTAATCCTCATTGAAATCACAAATGTCCCCACATAGATTAGTGTTATCTTTACGTACATCTGAATTCATTGGTGACCCGGTCATGGAGATGCACGATGGAACACAAGGTCACACACCATAAACATTAGAGGTCAAATACATCAATTATCATGTGATTTAGTCTCTTATGGGACATGCCTATTTTTCTCGAATCAATTAAACCTGCTTTAAAATCTGGTTCATGCAACTCGATGCCAAATATATTGAATCCCCTACTTCTATCAATCATAAGTGATATCAATGGTCATTTCAATAGAACAAAATATATTCTGACATCATAATAGTCATATAAAAGTTACTAAAATAGGTAAATTCGCCATGTGATAAGGGTAAGTCACTGGAACTTGCAAATTATAGTACTCATGACCACAATATGTACTCTAAAAACCAGTAGTATATTCTGATTTATCATCAGTATATCAATTATAATCGGTACTAAAAAACAATTGAATACCAAATTCAATCTACAAACATTTCTATAATTGTAAAGTAAAACATTTTTCATGATCTGAATGAATACATTGAGGTACCCCATTGGAATGTTCTATATCACATAATTACAAGTCACACATATGGTCAGGGGTTAAAGACTCATTTATCGATAAGAAATGTGATACCTCTTTCAATAGATCCAAAATCACTAAAATCACATCAATGTTTCTAGTATTACATAGATTAACTACCAAAAACCCATGATAACATTATCCTACATCAATTATAGAATTTGGAATGGATATAAAATTCTAGAATACCATGGATTATTAACAACAAAATATTGACAGGTTTAGTATTGTTTCCCAAAACATTAAATATACTTTTTATATCCTAAAAACTAATACTATTTTTACATATTAGGATGCATTTTTTAAAAACGGGTGCACCACCAACTTCAATTCATAGAATCCATGCATTGGATATTCCTATATGAAGATAGTCAGAAAAAACATCAATGAACATGAATAATCTCATACTAGTCAACAATACAATATATATGTGTCTCCCCACCATCAAAACTATATATCAAATATATACATTTTGAATCATCCTATTACCTCCACATAACATGTTCTATTAGAGAGTGATATGTTCAATAGGAAATAACTGTCACCAACAAGTGATCCTTTAGGATATATATATGAGTATCCGTAATATTAGTTATCTTCTATAACATGGAACAAGACTCCATAACTATTTGAGTCCATGTAATTCTACAAAATGCATCTTCAATACTATCCAAATTTCCCAAAGTATCTACTATCCTAAAAAATACTACATGTAATCTATCCATATTCCCTAAAAAATATTCAAAAAATATTTTCAAAACATATACTTACGGCTCTTTTGATTAGTACTAACAAGAAACTTAACACCCAAAACATAGTTCTGAAATAATTTTATGCTACAAAATCACTGTTGAAACAAAATATTGTTCATGGGATTTAACTGTTAATCTTTCCACAAATATTGTGATACATATTCCAGGACATGATCTCACTTCATCAACAATACCCCAAGTCAAATCCCAAAGGCATCCCAAAAATATATATTCTTTCAGATATATAGAAAGATCAAAAATTTTGGAGTGTTCAAATTATTCTTCAGATCATGAAAACAACTCTCTCATTATCTAGACCACCCAAACTATACACCCTTGTTGGTTATTACAAACATCAGTTCTTCAAACTCAGAGAATATTTTGACAAACCTTTTTTAATAACCAAACAAACCACAAATGATTCCTCTAGAAAAAAAATTATTTTGATAAAACAAAAAATCACTTCTTCCAAATTATACAGTTCCACTAAATTAAAATCCATTAATATGATTTGTCTCATGAAATTTACATTCTTGAACCATAATTGGCACTTATATTTCTTTGAAAAAATTTTATTCTCTCTCAATATACTCATGAAGATGTCAAGATGTGTTGAATGATTAATATGTGTATTTTAATTACACCCCAATGTAAATCATGAACACAACTACATATATGTCTATATATAAGATTAAGATCATTTCATCAAATCTATGAACATTATTATAGAATTCATGAGAAAAAGAAGAAACATGGTTAAATATTTTGACACATTCATTATTCTGAATTCAGTCCATTGTAAAATAAAAGGTTTCACCATGAGTAGATTATTTCCGCATCTCAATTCAATAATAGGGAACAGAAAATAACCCTTAAACTAGTAAAAAAATATCACTAATATGAGGAAGATGATACAAAGTCTTAATCATTATGCAATTCATATTCTAGTAATCAAAATACATGTGTAACTTTATATCATTCTTCATAGTTAAAAACACTGGACAAACCCATGGAAATGTACTCAGTTGGATAAATACCATTTCCTTTATCTCCTACATTTTATTTATATGATATTAAAGTTATACTTGTTCCATTCTACATGGATTAATATAAATTCTCTCTTACACCCATAATAACTCGATTATTAACACAAATCATCATTTAGGTGGATACCCTTAATAGTCATTTAGAATCAAATATTAAACTGATCCACTATAGGGGGAATCCATCATGCTCCTCTCCCCCATAATCATTCTAAAACTTAACACCCGGGCTATTATTTCATATAATTTCATATCAATAGGAACCACATGGAAAACATGGACATTAAATTCCCTATTAGGGGAGTTATTGTCAAATTCAAGAGACATGAAACTCACACTTCTATAGAAACAATCAATGTGACACTCATAAATAACCAAAAATTTCATTCCCATTATAAGGTAAAAACATGTCATATCTATTGCATAAAAAATACAATGGATCCAATACCGAACATCCTAGTGGGAACATTCCTTCAATTGATGGCTACCCTTATATCAATTCTTCAATAGTGTGTAGAAAAACATTACCCAAAACATGTACTCTATTCCAAAACCCAAACCACTTTTATAGTAGAAATATAACAATTTATTAAAGGCTCCTATATAAAACAATGATCTTGAATGCATAAAATCAATAATAAAAATACCTTGAATAGTTGATGGTTTGTCCTCTCTATTACCATGTAAAGGATAAATCAAGATAGTTTACTAATACCTCTACCAAATTCTCAATTCTCAACCCCCTTGGTTTAATAACCCTATTTTTATGAATACTCTTTTAATAAATTGCCACATCCTCCGGCCTAACTAGTATGGATATAGATTCTCTAAATGAACAACTGATATAAGGTATCAAACCCCCTTTTAGTTCTCTATATTAGCATATGTCACCATTTACTGCCCATCTAATAGGGGATCATGCAAAAACATTATAATGAACCATACTCCCAAAATCCAGGAATCCTAATGGTTTTCATGTACATTGACTATGAGCATGGTTCAATATGTATCACTAATATTAGAGCACATTAATGCTACCCTACGATATTGAGCATCTCCCCTGGATATTATATATTCCACTGCCATAGTTGATGAACTGAAAATGGAACTTCCTAATATCAAAATATGTACTATTAAAAACCCTCAAATGAACCATATTCCTTCAACTTGAAGACACATTCATGTTCCTATATAAAATGACATCCATATCAGGTACCATATAAACCCTCTTTGAATGAATGATATTTACACATGACATGATCTAACTTCTAAATCTTTCTAGATGTCATATGGCCCCAACCACAACCTCTCTTTTCAATATTATAGAAAGACACTACAAATCATTTTAGTGGTTATCATAATCCATCACCATCATATTTCCCCAAGGAAACTGCACAAAATATTCATATTTATTCATCATTGGACTTTGTGGTAAAATTACTCCAAGAACATCACATGTATGTTCATAGATGTCATTTCATCCATGTTCTCATCCCATGACTATATATCCTACCACATATTCATTGGTCTGTATAACATAAAATAATCAAATATAAATCTATTTAAACGAGGAGTATATAAATGGCCATGTTTAATCTATATAGACTAAATTGAAAACTCTGAGTCTTTATGTCTGTTCACTCCAAAAAAGGATGGAGGTTGTTGATGTAGAATCTCTCTCATTAGATCAACCATATTTTAAACAACACACCATGGGTCTCACACTAAAACTTTTATAGTTTAAAAAATCAAAACATATAGTTCCACATTTTAAAAAAGTGGTATTTATTCTATTTATAAAAACCCTTCTCCTCATACACCATCCTAAAGGACATAACCACTACACAACCATTACCCACAATCATACCAATCATGATACAAAGGTAAACTATAGTAAACTAAACATAATCAATCACAATCCTTTCATTACAATCAATTTTAAAATTTGTCGTTTGAATAATATAATCATGTTTTGATTTTGAACGAATTTTAACTATCTAAAATTTTCACATCATTGTTAAAACAAATTAAAACTCATCATTAGGCTCTATTTTATTAAAAAACAATAAAAAAATAGTAATTTCATTTTCCATAACCCATAATCACCCATTATTCCATGAGTTCCCAACATAATGCATGTTATAAATACTCAAATTTAATAAAATTATGAATTCAAACACAAACCATTTATACCATGATATGAATAAAATCTATGAAAACACTAATATCAGAAATCATGTGCACCAAACAAGGTTCAATAATGTAAAATGGTGATAAGAATACATTGAGAAAAATAATCCCACACTAGGCCCCTACATATGGTTAAGAGACTCCGTTAAATTATCCCATTTTCCGGGCCTAAAATGTTCTTTTATCTATTTTATATTTCCTAACAAGTAATGTAACAGAAATGAAAATGCCCTAATACCACTTTGTAATGTCCTAACCCAAGCACCACTAATCTTGTTCCACAATCTGATGCTCTAGATGACATTATGTGTTCATTCCACTTCTAAAATGTCTTATAAATATTATTGACTATCAAATGTGGTATATGGGGATACTATAATATCATTACCATAGTAAAACAATAATCTAGATCATGATAATAAATAGAGATAAAAAATAATAATAATAAAATCCCAAAAACCCCCAATCCATGTAGGGGATGATTGATCTAATGAAATAAGAAAACATTTCATCTCATGATAATCTAAAGTCAAAATATAAAACTATAATAATATTGTAAATAATATTCTCAAATGGGTCATGTTGTCATGTCCTATTCCATCATATATTCGATATTACAAATCTAATATTTGACATCTAGAATAAAACATTTCCCTTATTGTTACCCACAAACAAGATCTTCTGTTAGGCACACAATAAGTCCTAAGATTGGAGTGAGTATAACTGAATTGGAATCCCTAAAATGAGATTGAAATATATCAATTCTAATAAAATATTATGACATAGTATGATAAACAATAACTAAGAAGATAAAAATCCCAAATTATTTTTTTAACAATATTATAATTTTCCATATTTATTCTCAATTCAATTGGATATATAATCCCATGAATCATGATTTGGACCAAACTTGTCATTATAATGATATGTTAAATGGATCACTATTAGACATATAAGTATTATTAGTCCATGTATATAATCAATATTTGGAATATCATGTCTGACAATCACAAAAATGATATAGAATGTCATTCCCATACCATTGCATTTATGAGAATTATTACATCCTCCAAAACAAGGATTCATTGGGGAAACTAGAATATTATTTATTCCCAGCCAAAAAGTGGATCATCATTCCAATATGTCATCCTACCATTAGTCACATTTCTGATTGTCAGAAATAGTAACCTTATTATCAAACAATACCAACAAGGGTACACCATTTAATTTTTCTCATTTCCATAGTTCATTACATTTAACGTATAATAATTTAACATTGAAAGGCCACATCAACCATTAAACACATTACATTTTTATTTCTCTACTATCAATGCATTTAACTACAATGTAATGCATCATTAACCCTTTATGGAATCAATCCACTTACCTGTGAAAACCCATTTTACTTTCTCACATTACTCCCAAAACAAATATACATCATGATAACGTTCTAATAAAAACAACATTTGGATTAATCTGATAATCCCATCAATAAATCATTTATTAACACATCAACAATGTTTAATGGCGTTTGAAACCTCTAGGGTGACCATAGGTCTGATCTACTCTTCATAAATGGATCCACCATGGTTTGAGATGATCAAATCACGTCATTTAAGTACCCAATTAGTTATATCCTACAATGGAATAAATTGATATGAAATGCCAAAAAGGAATGAATCGTTATACACATGAATAAATATATGGACTGTGGGATATGACTTGTAGACCTCAAAGTCCAAACAACCAGATATCTTAAAACTCAACCATGATTCATGCCCAAAAATAATCAACAAAAAATAATTATTATTCTAGAAAACCATGGGATTTGTGACCCAGAAGTTGGATAATATCATACCATGATTTTTCTGGAAAATATAATAGATGGGAGTGGAAGAATCACTCGGAGAATCAACTAGCAACCAATGACACTTCCAAATACCAAATATTAATGGACAATAACCCTTCAGGATATTTGGATATCATAGATCATAACCCATGATACTGGATATGGAAATGAGAGGAAATTTTTGTTTGAAATTATATAACATGACATGGAAAATTGTATTTCCCCCACCATTTTCAATGTGGGACATGATTTTTTTACATCGTTGTCCAAACCAAGTGAATTCCTCTTTAAAAAGAGATATACGGATCCCATGGTTTTCTAAGGGTCTCAGACGGATTGGAGAAAAATAAACGTTCCTTTTATTTGGATCTATCAACGAATGTACGGGTTTTTTAGGCCACCATCATATTTTAACAAACATGAGGTGGAAATGATCCTTACATGATCCAAGGGAATATGTAGTATATTCTAATGGGACGTGGAACATGGTTATCTCTATACATGTGAAAACCATACAATATGAACTAGATGTCCTTTATTCTTCCATTTTCATATCCCAAACTCCATGGAATCCACTAATATATTTCTTACTCTTAGGATTCACATCATAATCCATCTAATTGTAGTTAACAAAAAATTAAACAATAATGTATGTCTTCAAATGCTCTATTTCTTACTATTATCCTTAAATAAAATCCCTCGTGGAATAGCACAAAATCAATGAGAAACTCTCCAAAACATTATAATATTCCCTTATGAGGTTATGGGATTCTCTAAAGACAATCATCAAAAGGCTAAACCCAAAGTGAAATGATATAATCAAATATGTGAGTTATAAACGTTTAACATATCCTTCAACATTTCTAATTCATTGTGTTCACTATTTATTTAAAAAATTAAATTAAATCGTCATCAAAATGAAAAATTATTATCACTACTATACTGATATGTTATTATAATGATGTTATAACCATTATCCACCCTTCCCATTTCCCTAATGGAATATCAAATTATCATTATTGAATTGTATATATTACTGGCACCATGAAACAATATGTTTTGTTTTCCATCACCACCATACATGGATAATCATAATATGTATTTTATTATATAAATATGATATTTTATTATAAATTTTATTTTATGAAATACTAAACCTTATTACTCCTTCCTATCATTCTATGAAAATGAAATCATAATCCATGTGTATATACAGGGTACCACCTCCATGGAATGATGTATTCAATTATTCCTTACCATATTTCATGGATTAATATAGGGATGGTATTAGATGATAAATATGAAATTTATTATATCATTAATTTTATATCATTCTAAATTATAGATCCTATAATTGATATGATCAATAAATTATCTACATTAATTCAGTCATTTCATGTGAACATATATAGAAGAAAACGATCTCTTCATTCATAATAATTATTAAAAATTAATTATATTATATTTATAAATAATTGAAAATAAAATATATCACACTAAGAAAATTATTAATATAATAAAGATCATGGTGTAAAAATATTACAACTATAACACATCATAATCATCCATTAGTAGTGGTAATTTCACATTTGGGAAAGTATAATCACTAACATAAACAGATTTATAAATTTATATCACATATGAATATGATAACTTATTTATATATATATAATTATATAAATTTATAAATAATAATTTTTTGGATATCTTATATAAATATTAAATTCATTGATTAATAAATCACATATTGATCATCTTGAATCAGTGGAAAATTCTTGCCTTTTATTTCATATCATATGATAAAAAATAAAAAATCATGGAAAGAATTTAAAAAATAAATATTTGTTATTAATAATTACGAATAATAAATTAAATAACCTAATAAATGTTATAATTTTTTAGGAAAAGGAATATGTAAACACTATTATGAGACTAGTGAAAATGAATAAAACAATAATACCCTGATAAGGAAAATATGTATAAATCCTAAATAGAAAGACTATTTATAAAAATATTAAATGAAAGTTGATTTTCATATTGTAATAAATTATGTTATTGTGATATCTATGTTCTTGATACAAATAATTCAATTACAATCATGGATGTTTGTGAAAGTGGAAAGGATTTATTATATAAAATTCCTCAAATTGAGACATGTTGGATATTATTCACCAATTATGATTTATGTGGTGTATATAGTGACCACATTATGTTTTATATCATTAAATACCATAATTCATGGTATTCTATGATCTATTTGAAGCCCTATATTAAATTTTTTTTATTAAATTTCTAACAATTCCATAATTGTGGTTTCAATCAGAATATTCATTCTTTTGGACTCATCTTATATTCAAACCCTATTTCCTCAGGTGGGGTGCATGAATTTACCTAGAATATTTTTTACAATACACCTTATGATATTTAGTGGAGTTAAAAGTATATATTTTTGTCCCTCAATCATATTATCATGATTTTAAAGTTAATAAACAGTTATATTACTTGATCTATTCCATGGTGATAAAATAATCATAAATTTTTTATGTTAAATGTTTATATAGGGTCTGAGAAAATAAATCACATTCTAGATACTAGAAACTGGATGTGATTATGGAATAGATTCACCAAGAGGAAATCCCATAAAAGATATTGTTTAATTATTACCTTAGACATCACTTAGGCTCATGATGATTGGGCTTAAGACTTCACACAAGAAACACCTTGAGAATTTACTATATGATTACATTTTAATAATTCTATGTTTTTATATCTTTTAAAACCTGAAACACTAAATGTAAACTAAACCATGGAATATTTAGATAACATATAAATATCTGAGCATGTAAATTATTATAAACTTTTTGAATTAGATGGAATAAATAGTATTAAATTCTTTATGAAATATATTTATAAATAAAATAATGAAAAAATTAATATTAATGGAATTAAATTAGGTTTACACAAATGACTAATAATATTATTTATTATTTAGGAATGTATTTTTCTCAAATTTCCCACTTATGTGATATGAATTTATATTTTATGAAAATTGTTATTAATCATAATAAACAATGTTTGATATTAATAAATTTTTAACTAAAAATTTATTAAGTTGATGATGTAAAATAATAATAGCAATAGTAAAAATTTGAAGATTATATATTCCAATAAATGTAGTTTTTCAATATATTTAATGATTATATTAATAAAATTGAAATAAAAATTTTTCAAATTTCATTTTGAAAAAATTAACATCGCATTTGAATTTGTTATAAAAATATTATATTAAAATTAATTTTTGTGATGTTTCTTTAGTAAGTTTTCATTAGATGTAAAGTGAGAAAAAATACTAAATTTAATAAAAACATCAACATTAATGAAATTATCATAATTCAAAAAATAAATTAATTCGTTTTTAAAAAACTATATAATTTATATATATAAGTAATTCATCATTTAAAAAAAGTAACTTTCAATTATAAAACCTATATATATTGATATGGAAAAATAATAAAAACTATATTCTCAAAAACTATTTATATTCACATATATTATACATTACATTTCATAACATATATAAATAAAATATATAAAATTTTATTTCCAATTTAATATCATCATGATCATATCATGTAATAATTTATATTTCTATTTTGGGCATGAAGGCATCATTAATATCTATTTTATTAGTTATAATTGTAATTTAAAAAATGATAATTTAAAAAAATCCTTCTTATCTAATAAATTCTATTAATCTATTAAAAATAATGAAAAAATATATTTTTTAATCTTATATATTTATATATTAAAATAAAATTAATAGGTATCCAATTCTATGTACTATTATTAACATATAATGGTTGAAACACCATTTTCCTAAAAACTTATGCATTCATACATGTAAAATGTTTTAATTTATAATTTCATTTTGAAATATATAAAAATTATTCATATAAAATTAAAAATATATTTATATTCATTAAAAAATCATAATATATATTATAACTTATATTTTATTTCATTATAGAATAATTTACATATCATGAATCTTGTTAGTAGGATAAAATAAAAAATGGTCATAGTAACAAACCTAAGGAAAATGATTTCCAACATTATTAAAACATGTTGAAAAATAATATGATTATGATTCATCAAGAAAAAATTTCCCCAAAATCCATTATATATAACTTATGGAGTCTTTTACCATTCAATAGTTTATTGATGTAATTTAAAATTTAAGGATGTTCTCCAAAGATCAATTTTCTATGCATAAAAAATGTTAAAATTAACCTCCATCATGTTATTCCCATTATAAAAACAATATTACTGAAAATAATATATTTTATCCTCATATAATAATATCTAATTTTCATTACCTTGTCTTATTAATTATTAAACATAATCCCTTTATTTCGAATGAGAATTTAATGTGAACTTTTAAATCCCCAATGTTAGTATTACATAATCCGATAGATTTTATTTATAATATATCTTTTAAAAAAATTCCTTATAATTGTAATATGCTAACCTAGGTATCATTATTATACTAAAGGTTTAAGTTATTAATGTAAAATCCCTTATTTGTTCAAATTTATAAAAAAAATTAAATTTATGTTAATTCTATGTTGTGCGAAATACCACCTCAACAATGTAACATTTTTCATTTTATCCAATATTTTATTTATTCATAAAACCAAAAAAAAATATGAATCTAAAACATAAAATCATATAAATAATATCATTTTTATATATAAGGATTTTATAAACACTATTAAACCCTTTCAACCAACGATAATTGTGTTATCATATATGTTATTTGTTTAATAACATATATGAAAAATTCTATAAAACTATAAAATTGAAAAATATGGGAAATTTACTAGTAATATTTTAATAATTTAATATGGAAATCATGAAATTTAATACTAAATTTTCTTATTATTTATTTAAATTATAATTGAAATAGTATCTCTTATCAAATATATCATTTAAATATATCAAAATTGTATCAATGTTCACATATACAGAGGAAAATTATGTATAATAATTAAATGTTATATAATTATAAATGTTCCAAATTAATTTTAATATTGAATAGTAAGGTTTCTAAGAAGTTATACCATATACCAAATTTTATTACATACGCTATGTATAATGAATCTAAAATAAGATAAGGGTTTTTGAAAATTCAATTGTCTTCCATTAAGTTACAAAACATATTATTGAGCTTTATTATTCCATGAAAGATTTATTATAACCATTGAATTGTTTTAGTTTCATTTCCCTTATTTTTAAATTTTTTTAAAAAACTTCATTGTTACCACATTATCAATTGACTCTTACCCCAATTATAATTCAAATTTTAATGGTTTGTTGGTCTTAATTCTTATTTATTGAGATATAATTCATTTTATGCAGCAATATATTTTTCTATTTTTCATAAAATGACCATTTAAAATTTTATTTCATGAATTGTCTAAATTTATCATATTTTATGATAAATTTAAAACAATATAATCTTCAAGTGTTTGGATATGAATGACATTAAATCTATAACTATCATATTTCATAATTCATTTGAATATTGAGACCTCTAAAAAATGATAACGCATATATGTAATTTTTAGAATGCTTCCTTCTAATATTACAATAATTTGATTCTCCTCTAATAACTTTCAGAAAAAATTTATCTTTCTCTTTTATTAATTTGGATGTTTTATAATTCATTAATGTGATATGGTTTTCCACAAAAGTGTCTTATAAAAATGAAAATCATTTTTTTCTTAACTAATTTTTTTGACATCCCATTATTTAATTAAAAATATAAAAAATTTCATTATCAAGAACGTTGAAAAATTTTTTAAACATTAAAAATGAAAATATATTGACTTTTTTGATAAGGATTATTTTTTATAAAAAAATCCATTTTTACCATTTAACATATGAAATTTTTTTCCCCCATCATTGACGTTTTATGAGATTATTCAACTATATTTTTAAATATTTTATAGAATAAATTATATTCTTCCCAGTTTTAATTTTTTTTAATAATACTTATAACAGATCATGGATATTTCTTATTTCCATAGAGATTTTTTCTAAAACTAGTAAATTTTTTTCTTCAACGCCATTGCACTTTGTCAAATCATAATCCTGATAAATAATTGTATTCAAATGATACCATTATACTACATCCTTATTATAGAATTTGAAAAAAACCCATTAGTGAAATAATTCATCAATACCTTTGAATTTTCATTTCATTTGAATGTATAAAGAAATATTTTCTTTCCAATGTATTTCCACTTTAAACATTCTATTTTTTCTTCCATTAAATAACAATGTAAAAAATTATTCAATATGTTGATTGGTTCTGCTATTATAGAACAAATTTTATACCAAGTTCTATATATGGTGTTTTTATGTAATATTACATATGTAACTATTACATTAATTTATTGGGGAAATATTGAAACTCTAATTATTTGTAATTCTGATAATGATGATTACTGGATTATAAGGAAATTAATTTATGAAACTTTTAACCATCCACCTTCATTCTATGAGTGGGTTATGAAAATTTTGTCCCTTTTATTAACATTCAAAAATGAACCCATTTTTTTATATTATTATTCCTACACTGATGATTATTTACAAGTTTATTATGTATTTTTTTCATCCTCCTTATTTATATGGATAGTTTTTAATGATATCAATTTTATATATTTGTAGAAAATTATAGGTTTTTTAATTTTTATATTCCAATAATAAATATTAATTTAAAATTTAATTTCATATTTTTTATTTGGTGTTTTATATGATTAATACATGATATTAAATAAGTTATGGTTGGGTCCTGATATCTTGTATCCCATCAATGAATCAATATATATCATGAAACAAACATGTTTTGGTACTTTTTTGTATTCCTTCATAGACTAATATTTTTCCACTACCATAAAAACATAATGTCTATGATCACAGTATCTTGGTTTATGGAATGGAATTATCTATTCTGTATTATTAATTACAACACTAATGAATTATTTATTATAATCCACATGTTATATTAATTATCACTAATTTCCATGTATATATTATGATATATGTTAACGTAGATTACGAAATTTTGATGATTACTTATTCCTTCAATATTAATTATCCCATTCTTAGGACATGATTTCAATAGAATTAAATTTTCTAATACTGTGTTTTTTAGATCAACCCTTGTAACATTTCTATTTAACAAGGCTATGAAGAAACGTTTTACACATTTTAATTCTACAATATTTCATGTTTGATAGATTGGTGAATTTTCATTAATTACATAGTTTATAATATTTGAGGGAAAATGATGTTTATTTGGAAGAGACATGGTTTTTGTCGGTATATTATTTTTTCAAATTCAATAATGCTCTAAACCAAAAAAGTATTTCGAATATATGTAATGACAATTTTTATTTATTCAATAAATTGATTTTATTATTATATCCATGAATATATAGTTGGTATCAAATATAGTTTATAAATTATGTTTTCATAAGCATCATATCTTAACGAATGGGTCAAGGGCGTCAGAGTTGGTATCAATTTATCTTATTGATAGTTTCAAATATTATAAAGTTTTATTAGGACATTTTATTTATATATATATTAAGGTTGATTGTAATTTCAAATGGATAGATAATACATTGGGATAATATATGAAATATTATCAATTTAATAAATCAATTTTAATTTCAGGTATGGGATAATAGATCTTCTGTGAAAGACCTAGGTATAAATAGATGTGTGAATTCTATATACATGATAACATAATTATGTTTTGGTAATGTGACTATTTAGTGGATCTACTTCTAAATATCCATCTATGGTTATTGTAAATTAATTAAGGCTATATAATAGATATAACTAGTGTAATAAAACCAAAATGGTTGAATTGGATGTAAAATTTATCGTCACATTGTGCATCACAAAGAGGCATAACAACAATCCTCATCTGACACTCATAAAGGGATATTCGTTTGTTAATCACATTCACATTATAATAAATTTTAAAGGATTTAATTATGATTTTAATGATTTAGGTTAGATAAAAAATATAAAATTAACCATGGATAACAATGTATTTAAAAATAATGTTATAGGTTGAACTAATATTATGATATGTTAAAAATGAATGTTTCATAGGGGAAGAAATATTAGAATTAAAGTTTAAATATACATATTTTGGTAATTTTTATAATCATTTTGGTTTATGTAAATTATAAAAATGGGATTATAAATATGTAACTTGTTAATGTATGTATCTCAAGGAAACAATGTCTTATAACCAAATAACAAATAATGAATAAATGGATAATAATTATACTATATTACTAATATGTTGGGTATGGTCAGTTTAATAGTCTACCAAATCCAATGGTATTTTTATTTTTGAAATTAATTTCTATTTTAATTAGTGAGAGATATTAATCAATGAGATTCCTGGATATTATAGATGGTATGAGGATTGTGTGAAAGCTCTATGGGGTTTTCATTAGTTTTTGTACATTATTAGAATATAAAATTTTATTCACTCGTATCAATAACAAAGAAATCCTATATTATAACAATGATTTGTTATTAAAGAAAATTATTAGGTAACACAAGAATGTGGGATGGATAAATTATATAATGAAAATATTCTTGATGAAGAGTTAATAAAATGTAAATTGATTTTAGGAAAAGTTTGTTTGATATTGTTTATTTCCTTGAATATTATTTTTTATTTAATTAAATTGATACCCCTGTTATGTTTGGTGATGTACATCACATTTTTTTATTTTGATCTAAATTATTACGGTGTGATCTTCGGAACTAGTGGATAATATAATTTTAGGATTAAATACAGCTATAATGTTTTGCTGAATATGTGCTCCCACTAAGGATAAATTCCGTAGTTATACAGATTGTTATGGGAATGGTATATTTAAGATATTGTATGACTTGAGTATATAAATACCTAATAATACATTCATATAAAATATTAATGTTTTTTGTGTAATGATAAATTACATAATATTGTCTAAAAGAGTATGGTAGATTTCATATTAAAATTTATACCCCCAATGATAACATTTTTAAGAATATATTCAACTATATTTATTTGTCACTGATAATTAAAATTATGTGGAAAAAATTTACTGAAGGTGGAAATGTAACATGTCAAAAATTTAATATATAACTACCTTTAAATAATTCAATGTTTTACATATCTTGTTCCACATGAAACAAAGAACAGAAATGTAACAAAAATATATCTAATAATATTTAAATATTTATATATGACCATTAAAACCTATCCATTGAATCAACATGATTGAATAGGATTATCTGATTTTTGAAATATGTATATACCAATAATTGTAATGACCCATAATTCAATAAAAAAGATTTCCATTTATATATTTATTTTATATTGTATAATACAAATAAAATCACGCAGAGAACATAATAAAAAAAATTCTGAATACAATAAGTTGTATTTCAAGAATTTATGGAACCTATACCGATGAAATTGTAACATGACCTTAGGAATAGAAAAAATACACTTATGAATAGTAAACCAGACAAAGGAATAGTAACCTCACTCATGAATGTATAAATAAAATTTAGTCACCTTATGTGTGAATGTATGACATAAAAATATCATAGTATAAGTAAATTAATATTTTAAAAATTATTAATAATATATTGGTAATTTTGTAAGTATAATATATTTAATTAAATGATTAAAATTATTAAATTTATATAATAGATAATTTATTTCCAAAAATTTATTCATAAAATAATATTTTATGGTCTTCTAATTTCAGGATAATTTTCTGAGTCCTTTGGTAATTTTTTCGAGTGTTATAAAATCTACTTTAAATATAATATCTATATTTTTTTAGTAAAAATTGATTTTGTTTAAATTTTAAATGTTATAAAATTAAAAAATTATTAGGAAAAAATAGATTCCATTTTTTAATTCTTCTGGTAAAAAAATTCTTATTATATTTTTTTGTATTTTTCAAATAAAATTGAATTTTTTGTTAATAATGAAATAATGTAATTTACGATATTGAAATTATAATACAAATTCATGAATTAAAAACATAATTCATGATGTAAAAACCCAAATCTTGAAAGTACATTCATCATTTTTATTTATTTGATGATAATTTTCAAAATAATCATAGCATTGGGCCAATATAATAAAAAATGAATAAGATATTGAAAATCACCCCCTCATCCACTATAAATACAACCCCTCACCCCATCATCACATCATGACTCTAAGACACAAAACAAGTCAAAATTATACCCAAAAACTATTCCCAAATATCTCTCCCATGTCCAGAAGCTCTTTTTATTACTAAAAGACAAAAACCCTTTTTCTTATGGAGGTTCTCAAGGATGATAATTCAAGAAACAAATCCTCTTCCTTTTTCATTTAATTAATTTTCTATTAATTTTTATTTCATTTCCACTCCACACATCCTCTTTAAAAATGATCATCATAACTATAGTATAATCTATATATTTTAATGATATCATGTTAATATAATATCAATTATCAATCTCCGTACTCTATATATTGTATTAAAAACAAAATCATTCTCATGGAGGTGCTGATTTATAAACTTCGTGGACGATGATCTGTCATTGTTCAATTTCTCATTAATGTATAGACATGAAACAACTTTTATGGTTTAAATCAATTATAAAATATGTATTTTGTATCATTTAATTCCCCAGAACACTCACATGTACATTAGATTAAATAATATAAATAAAATAGTTCATTGTGAACAAAATCCTCTAAAATTAAGCTAAATGATTATCATTAACATATTATGTAATGAATTATCCTAATATATCGAAGAAAATAATAAACATTACTGATTACACTTATATATTTTAGTTAATAACAATTCTGGATAATTATACCCATTTTACATGAACTCCATATCATATAATCAAGCGAACCGATTTTGAAAATAAACAAAACGAACACTCTGGAATGACAGAAATCATTGTTATAACTTCTCAAAAAAATCCCTAAATTCAAAAAATAAAATTATAATAAACTATATAAATTTATCATTATTTCGTAATTAAATTATAAATGATTCATATATCATATTCTAGAACCTTATGGTTATTTCAGAACACAATCATACATAAAGTAAGGGTTTCTCCTAGAACCTCCATTTCTTATTCAAGATTACACATTCTCCCACTTTTCACCAATTAAATTATTAATTTTTCTTATTTAATCCTCATAAATTACATTTTAATTCCCTATATATATGTACAACTCATAATACTTTTTTATTTAATAGTGATTTATATGTTTTATAAGGATAATTCTCAATTCTTTGCGATAAGCAATACCGATAAAAGGGAACTTCTCGATTTCATATCTTCTTTCAAGTGCACCCTATAATATGTTTCAATAAAAAAATATTTTTATAAAATAACTCATTTTATTATCCAATAACCATCTTAGTTCATTTCTGTTTTTATTGAAATATGTTTCCAAAATAACTCTTATTTTCAAAGTAATCAAGTGAAATTCTCTAAAGAATTCCTTGATGATTTCATAAGTGTATTTTCATCTATTTTGACACCCTAGTTGATTTGTAAGTTTAATCAGGGTTTGTATTTTATTATATCTTCATGGATTTATTATTGAATTTTATTATTAGTTTTATTATGAATGTTCTCTCTAGATATAATTCACCTTCTTACTCAGAATTGTTAGTAATTATGTTTACATATTGGGGAATGTTATTTACATTTCATATATTGTTATCAATATGATAGTATATGATAATTATTTTTCACCCATTTAATATGAGGAATTTTGTGGGGTTTTTACATTTCTGTTGGGGCCTTATATTTCCCCTCGGTGAATTGTTATGTCGCATGAGACAATCTAGTTTGGGTTTTACGCCTTAATGTATATACTTAGTATGAGGGGTTGACGGTATAGTTATGATGTCCCGCATTATTAATTCCATCATTATGAAACTACTAGTTAATATCCCATTGGGATATTGGATAGCTGAAAACATATGGTTATGTTTTATTATGAAATTATTTAATCATATTGTCTAAGTTTCGTATTATGTTCAATATTATTTTTTAATGGTAGGTGTAATTTTATTTATTCAGCATGACTTATTAATTGTCGTTTAGTTGTATTACATACCATTATTTATAATTTGGGATCACCCCATTAGTATGTATTATTTATCCTTAGGATGTGAAGAAGATTATTATGACTGACTTTCAAGGAAAATCTAGGAGTTATGGAAGTTTCCAATGGAATAACTATATTATTTTTTTACTTTAAAAGTTTTAACTTAAAATATATTTATATAAATTGTTTTCCATAAAAAAAACTATTTAGTCAATCAAGATAGGACTTCTTTATTTATTATTTCAATTTAATGATACAGGATACTGTCCCCCGGCCACTAGGGTCAGGGTATTTATATTTTGTATTAACGGAAGTTTAATATAAACCATGGAAAGTAGCTTTAGAAAACATAAATTAGGGAAATGAAGACCAGGATTGACTATGAGGATAATTAAAATATACCATACTGTAATTTTGGTAAGGTAGATATTATATGGATCTTCCTAGAAATAAATCTTTATCTGGATACTATAAGTGAATTTTGTTATGTCATAGAGATTCCTAGTGGTAACAACTCTAAAAAAAAGTCCCAAGCCTATATTAGGGTAACCTGGTACCCGACAATGGGACTTACTGTGCACCTCTTATGTCATTTTCGAGGGATATTATTATGATAATTCACTTTTATTCAAACTAATATGAAGTATTTTAATGTAGAAATCTTTTTAATGAAATGGATATTGTGATTCTCTGAATATAAATGTTTATTTTTCAATTTGTGTTTAGTATTTCTCTAGTTCGACCTTATATATTACGATACATAACACAATTTAATCTATATAATTATTTCAAAATGGAACCTAGTGGAAGGAATTGAAACAACATGAACTCAAATATCCCATGTATGAATTTCTCTTCTGTGAAAGATAATTATTTTGTTCTGTAAGATGTGACTGGTGTTGAGAAACTTATAACTATACCGGGATATCTGGCTCAGGTTATGAATAATAACCCTCTCTTTATAAAGAATCCCGATCCAAAATGTAGAGGCGAAATATTATACTTCTATATTTGAAAACAACCTCTATCATTCAATGTGACTTAAACCTCATTTATAGAGGAGTAGTGGATAATTTATATAGAGATTATATTTCTCACTTTGGTATGTAACGTTAGAGAGAATATTATTAGTGGAATTTATTGTACTTGGAGAGATGCATATTAAGGGTGGCCAATTATTCAAATCAAAATAATTGAGTAAGAAATAGAAAACATTTAATGATGTCAAATTGAAGACGTTTTTTTTAGAAAAATAATTTCATCATGAATAATAAATGGATATGAAAAAAATGCTTCCATGTCTGAGGAAAAAATGGGATGAGAATGTTATGATGTAAGATTTTTTATTCAAATGGTTAGCAAGGCATGTTGGAGACTACATATGGAACACAAGGATTAATATTGATCGATTCTATTGTGGTTTAAAACATTTCTTATCATGACCACTAGTATGCCAAACATTCTCATTATATGAAGATATAGTCTCATGTTCTATTAAGAAAAAATAATAATTTATCTATGTTTCATGAATCTAAAGGAAAGATAGAGAAGTATATTTTTATTGAACACTAAGGAAACGTAGAATTTACCTTCAACCCTATATTAATATTTGGAAGAAACACCCTACTACATGCATGAAGGGAAATTTATTCTATTCCATGTGTGGAGAAGAGGGACATAAAGCCATTGATTTAAAAAAAAAATAAAAAAATATTTCGTTGTGAAATGAAATAACTATAAAGAGAAGGTACATTATGATAATGAATGTTCTTGACGTCATTGAAACATTACTTAAATATAGCTAAGGAAGAAAGGACCTGAATTTACAATCACATAAGATGAGGTTGATTTTATAAATTATGATCCAAAACGTACATTAATTATTTACTCAAATATAGAAAATTATTTATTTCATCCTGGGTTATCTTATTCTTCTATATCATCATAATTTTCAGAGAAAATAAAAAATATACTAAATTATTTAATAAATTAATATTCCCTCAATAATCCAAATGGATGTATCATTACATAAAAGATGTATTTATATGTCCTTTTTATGAAAAAAAATCTTCGTTAGTTTCTAACCTTGTCATCACACCTATCATTGACTTTTATCTAATTTGTTGTATCATTTATCTTTCAAATAATGATGTGAATTGTTTTTAGATTAATAATGTTATAATAATTTTTGAATGATGTAGACTCACTAATCATTAGAGAATACACATAATCATTGGATTATAATCAAGATAAACTGCTAGTAGATCTACTAAATGCAATTCATGGGGAGGAAGAAAAATAATTTCTATGGGAGAGGATAAAAATCATCAAATTGAGGTTGTATAAATTGTTCAAGAATACGTTGATGTATTTTCATAGGTTTTACATATATATCCTCTATAGTGGAATATTGTGTTTTATATTGATTTAATTGTTGGTGTAAGAATTATATTAGAAGCACATTATATAATGACAATATTGTAATTGATGGAGCTGAGGAAACAAATAGATGTGTTGAGTAGTGAGGGGTTTGTTCTTGCTATTGTAACCATATGGGTAGGTAATGTTATATTCATTAATAATTATGATGGATCAATGTGGATTTGTGTTGAATGTTGGTATATCAATGATATTATATTAAATAAAATGTATCCCCTTCCTTACAATGATGATTTATTGGAACAAATTCATGGAGTGAAATATTTTTCAATGATTTATCATTGATATATAGATAATAAATTACATGTGAATAATAAAGATATTACATATACAACATTTCAAAAATGGATTGGGAATTATGAGTTTGTTGTAATGCATTTTCGACTGACTAATGCACCCTCTATATTGAGGGATATAATGAGTAGAGATTTCAAGGAATATCGTGGCGACTATAATGTGGTATTTAATCATGATATCATGGTATTCTAAAAAATCTATGAAATTCAAGATAATAACTTGTGCATTATTTTTAAATACTCTTATAATAAATGAGTTATTTATAATTTTTAGAATGAATGATTATAGATCTAAACAGTATTTTTTCATAGCCATAATATCTGTATTTGTTTAATCATAGTTGATCCTATAAGGAAAAAGGCAGTTTAATAATGGCCTACACTAATGAACATAAGTATGATACATAGTATTATTGGGTTAGTAGGTTACTAATAATGTTTCATTCAAGATTTTGATCGATTATCTAACCAGTTAACCAAGATTGAACTTAAAGGGGTAATGCTATTACGGACAATAGAATGTGAAGAATGTTTGGAATAATTTAATTGGAGATTAGAGAGTTATCTTATCCTGACTCTACCATCGAGAAATGGTGTATATTTTATTTATAGTGATGAATCAAAAAAATTACTTTACAGTTTCTTTATGATGAATGATAGGGTTATTTCCAAAGCATCAAGGCTGTTAAAAACAAAAGAACAGAGCTATCAAACTCCCGATCTTGAGTTAGTAGATATAAAACATTCTATAAAGATATGAAGATTCTACCGCTATATTGAAATGTGTGTCATATATACCAATAATATGTGTTATCAAATATCTTATCACAAAAAAGAACTCAAAATGATGAAAATGTGATGGTTCGTGTTTCTAAAGTTTTATTATTGTTCATCACATTATCACTACGGTATGAAAATTATGGTATTTGATGAAATGAGCATAGAGGACCATTAATATCTAAAAATTGTTGATTTAACGGGATCATGGGTTCATTGATCTATAAAAAATTAATATGGTAATTTTCAATGAAGGTGAAACATCAATACTTTTTAAATTTTTTCCCAACCATCATTATTAGAAAAAATCAAAGTCTCTTATGCTAATGAGGAGAAACATCAAAATATAATTAATTCTGAGAATGACGGGATGTTCACAGACATCGTGTACAAAAATGGAATTCGTAAATTTGGGATGAGTATATATGTTCCCTCTATACATATGCTAAAAATAGAGTTATATTATTGTGCCAAAAAAATAAATTGCTCTATACCCCCTAGTAGCACTAATATTTATTGTGATTTGAAGGAACATTCAAAGTGGAATAATATGATAAAAGATATTGCAGATTATGTATCAAGATTTTTAGTCTGTAAAAAATTTAAGTCTTAAAGAAATCATCCTAGATGACTCATGAACCCTGTACCCATTCATTCATTGAAACTGGATGACATCATTGTCAATTTTTTCACTGAATTACCAAAAACTCCACGATATAATGATTCAATATGGGTTTTTTTATCAGCATACCATGTGTGAACATTTACTCACAATAATATATGATTTACTAATGGATCACCTTAGAAGGATATATGTTAATGAAGTTGTAATACATCATAGAGTACGTATATCAATTCTGTCTAATCATGATCCACAATTTATATTTTTTTTGGGAAAATTCATAACAATCGTTGCATTTTGAGCTTCATTTGAGGAATTATTATCACCCTCAAACTGAAGGGAGGTCAAAAAGAACAATACAAATATTAAAATACATGTTGTGATCATGATAAATCTATTTTCATGTTTTTTGGGATAATAATTTAACTTTATAAGTGTTTTCCTACAATAATAGTATCTATTATAGTATTCAAATGGTACCAAGTAAGGATTTAAATAGAAAGAGATGTAATACACAAACATGGTGGGATGTGGTTAGGGAAGGAATCTTATAGAACCATAGCATGTGGAGGAAACAAAAGAGAATCTAAAGACTACTCATACCCAATTCAAAGTATCCAAAAGAAGGAAAAAGATATGTGATGATAATCGAAGGTTCAATTTGGAATTTAAAGTGGGAGATCATGTTTTCCTGGAACGACCTCTATGGAATGGTGTTTTCGGATTTAAAAAGATAGGGAAACCAATCACCAAATGCATTGTATATTTTGAAATTATATTTAGAATTGGAGATGTGGTTCATCGTTGGGAAATTCCCCAAGGCCTTTATAAGGTAAAAAATGTGTTATGTATCTCCTTGTTAAGGAAGTATATACTAGACTCAATTCATGACCACACATTTGAAGGAGTAGATTGTGAACATGATTTATCATACATTAATGAGGTTATCTAGATTCAGGTCCATAAAGAATATGTTTCGAGGAATTGGGTGACTTAGCTGGTAAAGGTAAAACGTTAAAATAATAATATTGAATAGGTCTCATATGATCTTGGAGAGATTACGACGAAGTAATACCCAAATAATTTTGTGTGGTGATAATCCGGAAATTTCGAGGATGTTTTTTTTCAGGAAGGGAGAGTGTAACAACATAGAATTCAATCATGAATATTTTTATTCTTATATTTATTTTTATAGTATAAATCACAAAAAACCCCATAAGGGACCCATTACAAACTATAAAATAAATTATTAATGAAATAAGATATATTTATATATGTCAAGGAACCTATAAAAATGAAATAGTTACCTGACCTTAAGAATAGTAATATAACCCTTATGAATAGTAATCTAGCCAAATGAATAATAACCTCACCCAATAAATTACGAAATTTTTTTTGGCATCTCATATATGAAAGTATCATACAATTATATCATAGTATAGGTAAATAAATATTTTAGAAATTTTTAATTAAGTGTTGTTATCATTGAAATTCATTAAAATTTAACTATAATTTTATAATTAATATAACTATATAAATGAAAATATATTTTCATAAAATGTTTTCATTAATTTAAAATTTTTATCTTATGATTTTATTGTATTTTTAAGAGAACTTTCTAAATTTTTTTGACTGTTATAATATGAATTTTAGATTTTAAATCTGTAATTTTCAAGTAAATAAGGATTTTATTTAAAAATTTTAATTTTAATTATTTTTTAAATTATTTAGGTCAAATGGAATCCATTTTATAATTATTATTATAAAAGTAAATTTTTTAGTATTTTTCCAAAATAGTGGAATTTTTGTTAATAGTGAAAGACAGTAATTTACGTTGTTTAACATATAGTCCAAAAAAATAAATTAAAAACTTCATGCATGATTTATGGACCAAAATATCAAACATAAAATAATTATTTTAATATTTTTTTATAATCATGATTCTATATAGTCTAGATCCAAAATAATAAACAAATTAATAAAATATTTAAAAATCACCCCACTCCATCAACATAGATACCACCCCTCACCCCATATTCTCGTCATAACTATAAGACGTGATCCTTGAAAATATTATTCCCAAAACCTATTCCCAACTCTTTATACCACTTCTAAGATATTGTTTCCTTACCAATAATGCAATACCCATTTCCCAATGGGGGATCTCATGAAGGATGATTCAAGAGGTAAATCCTATTCATTTTCTCTTCTATTTTCATTACATTTAATATTCATTTCATGTGATCTACTCAACCCATCGAAAAAAATTATCATGATAACTCAAGTGTCATCTATATATTAAAATTTTATCATATGAATTGAATATCCATATTTAATATCCTTACTCTATCTATATTTTATTTTAAAAATGAAATCATCATTTGGGAGGTGCTGATTTACAACCTTCATGGACGACGCTCTTTTGTTCTTCAATTTCTCCTTCATGGCCGGTCAGGAAATAATTTTTATTGATGAACCAGATATTAAAATGTTTTTTAGATCTCATTTATGGTTTTAAGCCACATATGTACATTATATTAAATAATAGGACAAAACTAATTCATTGTGATAAAAAATTGCTAAAATTTTGCTAAACGGCTCACTGCAACAAGTTATCTAATGATTCATACTCATATATGGAAATAGAATAATAATTAATATAATTAAAACTTACGGGGGTTCATTAATAATTTTTTTATTTTATCCCATTTTACATTAAATACATTACTTATAGTCAAGGATATTGATCATGAAAATCAAGGAAATGAACACTCCATAACTATAGAATTCATTCTTATATGTTATAAAAAATTCCACAAAAAAACAGAATAAAATTATTATAATCTATATAAATGTCTTATATTTTATGAATAAAATTAGTAATGAGTCTTTGCCCATATTCTTGGACCTTATGGTCATGTGTAGAACATATTCAGACAAAAGTTAAGGGTTTTTCCCCAAACAACTATTTTTCATTCGGGATTACACATTCCCTATGTTTTCCCCAATTAAATTATTAATTTTTCCTATATATTTATCCTAATGTCAGTAATAATGTTATATATTTCTTAACCAACCATAATACTTATTTATTTGATGCGAATTTTTATGTTTTATAATGATCAATCTCAATTCTTCACGATAACAAAAATAGATTAAATGAAACATTAAGATTTTTTACTAATTTTCTAGTCCACTCTATAATTTGTTTTCTGCTAGCATTGTTTTTGTTAAATAAAAAAAATTAATTATTGAAAAACTATCTTTGTTCATATCATGTTTTATTAAAACATTTCCAAAATAACTCTTCTGTTTAAAATAAAAATTTTACTTCTCTTAAAACATTCTTCGATAATTTATATAATATGATTTTTATCTAATTCCACAACATGCTTGATTATAATGTTTAATTTTCATTAATATTTTATAATATCATATAAAATATTTTATTGAATGGTTTATTATTGTTTTGAAGATGCATTTGAAATATTTATACCATTCAGCTTTTTACACTTAATGGTTAGTGATTATTTTTTCTAATTGGGGAATGTTATTTACATTTCATAGGTTAGTTTCAATAAGAATTTGTGTGTTGATTATGATTCAACCCTTTATATAATTAGTTCATTGGAAATATTAACTGTCAAGTGGGTCCCGATATATCCCATTGGTGCATCTTTAGGTCTCCTGTGAAAAATAGTTTGGTTTTTAACTGTTTATGTAGGGTTTTGGCATGAGTCATTGACAATATGTTTATGGAGTACCACTTTGTGAATTACCACATTATTAAAATAGAAATTAGTAGTCCATGTGGCATATTTTACTAGAATAATACCCATGGTTTGTTTATTATGGATTTTTCTAATCATATTTTATTCCAGTCACATTATGTTCAACATTATGTTTAATGGCATTGGTACTTTTAGTTATTCATCATGCCATATTATTTATGCTTATATTGCATTACATACCCATATTATTCCTCTGATTTAACCTATTTCTTAGGTTTTATTTTTCCCCATGATGAAAAGATCACTTTTATGAATGACTTATTAGGATAATATAATATTTTTGGATGTTTCCAATGGAATCACTATATTTTTTTCTCTCTAAATGTTATAAAGAAAAACTTATGTATGTACAAGGCTATGCAAAAACCACAAAACTATTCAATCCTTCAAGATATGACTTCCTTATTTATAATTAAATTTTAATGAACTATGGACCCATGTATGGGAAACTATGGTCTTGGTCTTTATAGGAAGAAATGATTCATTTAATTTGAATGAAATTCATCTAATTTACTTAAATGTACTGATAATATTCATTATTTTTCATATATGTAAATTTAAAAAAATCCCTTTTAATGAAATATTTATTTATATTTCAAGAATTGTATCATCAACTATAATAATAATATTTGATAATATAATTCTTTTCCACAATTTATTTAGTAAATGATGTGAAAAAAATAGTGAATTTTTTAATAAGCAATTATATAATGATATTTTCTTTTTCAATATATTTTATGATTTTATTAAAAAATTGAATTTATAAATTTTGAAAATTAAAATTGATTTAAAAAATTAAATTTATAATGTATATATTATTTTTATAATAATTGTTTGGGTTTTTTATGAAATAATTGTTTTTTGGTGACTAATGATAAAACAATAATTAAAAAAACTATCACATTTAGGCCATTATCAAACCACAATAATGAATTTAATAATTTTGAAACATTTTTATATAATATATATATATAATTAATATATATCATCTTAAACTACTTGGTGGTTTTAGAAAATCATGTCTATCATTTTTGAACATAAATAATATTTTATTATAAAAAATCATTTTTTTTAATTTAACATTATATTACATCTCTTTTTGAAATTAAATATAAAAAATATATTTAATATTTTAAATCAAAATGATAATATTATATTGTATGTAAAATTTCTTTGTTTATTAAAAAATTATGATTGTTATGATCCACGTTAATGACCATGATAATGATAAAATTGTAATTTTTGAAGAACTATTTTATAAATACAATTTCAATTCACTCAAATATATTAAATTACCTAAATTAAAATAAATTAATTATTCATATTTTTAAACTCATATATATTTATATTTACAAATATTTACATTTTTTCTAAACATAATTAATATTTTCATCACATATTTGTTAAAATGCATCTTAAAAAAATATATTTTACTATAAATATATTGTTTTAATGTAAAAATTTAATTTATAATATTAGGATATTAAATTTAACCATATTTCATTAAATTTACATTCAAACAAATTTGTACAATATGATATAATATTTTTTTTCCAATCATAAATCACATTCATAAAAACTAGTTTCCACGGTAAAAATAATAAAAATGTAATAGTGAAAAAACTATTTTTGTCAACCAACGTGTTTATAAAATGATTGGAAGAAATTTATTGAGTATTAATTGGGCAAATATCACCCATAAATCTATTATTTATAAATATATGCATCTTTTGACAATGATTTTTAAAATCGTATCACTGAAAATGAAAGAGTGTTCTCAAAAGTTACATTCTCTTCAATTATAAAAGGGTACAATGACACCCCTCCATGATACACCCATTATTTCATATATATTTAAACTTTTCATAAATATGTATCCTCATAGAATCCTATAAAAATTTAATAATCATATTTCTTTAGTTATTTAACCTAATTACTTATTTTCTAATGAATCATTCAGGAGAATGTTTAAGCACCATTGTGAGTATGGATTTGTCCTTAAACATTTCATATCAATTTATCTCTTTTAAAAATATTATTCCAATAATAAAATAAAAAATCTATATAATTGTAATATTTATTTATAATTAAATTAATTTTACAGCCCTAATCTTGTTATTTCCATCGACTCAGATAAAAAAGTTTACTAATAGCGTGTTTTGAGGACATACCACCTCCAAGAACAAACATTTTTTAATTCACCACGATTTTTATTTATTCATACCACATAAAATATAAATCACCATATTAATTTTTTTTAAATAAGAACATTTTCCTATGTTATAACGATATTATAAACTTAATTAAATATACTCACAAATCAATATATGGAATTTTCATGTTAGGGGTTGCTTTAAAAATATAAATATACTATACTAAAAAAATATATCATTGGTGGCTATGGAAAATTTAAAAAAAAATGTTACTATAAGAATATAATGAAATCAATGCCTTTTATTTTTCTAATGGTAATATTAATTATTTAAAATAACATAAAAATTACCTTTATCACTCACATCACCAAAATAAGCTGAAAATGAATCATCATTAATGAAAAGAGAAGAAAAAACTATATAATAAGTAAAAAAACATTCTATATTAAATTAAATCTTATAAAATTTGTTTTATAGATTTATTGATATAAAAATAATTTTATTATTTAATTTTTTAATTTCATACATAGAATAAATCTATAATAAGGTAAATGTTTTATTTAACTCAATTTTTTTTAATTTAGTTATAAATTTTCTTACTGATCTATATAGTTCAATGTTTTATTTATTATACATATTTAATTAATAGTATTGTATATCCTCTTTATATACATTTCTTCTTCAAAATTATCTTATTTCACCATTATCAGATTAATTGAAGAATAATGATTACTCTTCCTTTAAGGGTTTCTTTGTCTCAATTTATATTTATTTAGACATAATTTTTTCTATAAAACAGTATATATTTCTATGTTATTTAAAATAATAATTTGAGATGTTATAGCGTTAATTATACTTTATTCATGATACTTGAAGATAAATCTCATGATAAATCCTTTAAGTGTTTTTATTTAAGGGTTACTCATGTCATAATGATTTTATTTCAAAACTAATATTAAATTCATCACCCATAAAATATGATAACACATCCATGTAATTTTTATAGTGTTTAATTTTGACATCAAAATCAATTCATTATCCTTATTTTATCATCAGTGATATTTTTTGTCAATATATTTTAAATTTAGAAGGTTTTTAATTTTTATTGAAATGTGGTTTCAATAAAAAGTGTTTTATAAAAGTGAAAAACTATTTTCATTGACAGAAAATTGTCTTTAATATTTTTATATTTATTTCCAAACTGAAAATATTCAATCTAAACTAACTGAATCATCATTGGAAAGGATACAAAATAAAATCATTAAAAATTTGTGTGGGTAATTTCTAACAAAAAAATATCTTTCTATTTCAAACATGTGGACATGAATTTATTCAATAATTATTTTTTTATGTGAAGCTTCCACTATATATTTTCATTATTTCTGTAGAAATTAATTTTTGAACTATTTTTATAAAATAATTCATCAAAATTTATTTCAAAATATCAAGGAATATCTTTTATTTAGAAATTGATTATTATTATAATACTCCTAAAACATTTTTTCAGAAATTGAAATGTCTTGTTCATAATAATGTTTATTCTAAAAATGATATCATATAACTTCATCCTTTGGATAAACTGTGAAATTTTATTGTTTATCAGTGAAATGATCCATCAACGCCATTATCATTAACAGTCATTGAATGTTTATAAAAAACGTTCATTCAATTACATTCGGCATTGAACACAAAATGTTTATTTCAAGTTAGAGGGGAATTCATATAGGTTCCACATGGTGAATTATTATGAAATTATTTAATTTACTGTAAACCACATGTTGTATATTGGGTTATTTTTCCGGATTGCTATATTAAAATCTATTCCATTAATTGATTGAGGAAATGTTGAAAATGGGTATATTTAAAATTATTATATGGATGTCTATTGATTTTTATATAATATTGATTATTTATTTTTGAACCTTAAACATTATTTCAATGTATTTTTTATGATCATGTAATCGATTTAATTAACATATGGAAATGTATTGTAATTCTATATACTATTATTTTAATATGGATGATTATTAGCATGTTTACAATATTTTGTCGAACCATCAATCATATTTCTCCTGATATGTCCTAATAAATTTATAACTATTAATGATATAATGAATTTTATTTACATTTTATAAGTATTTATTATAATATAGGTTATTATTTGAAAATATTATTATGTATTGTTTACTCGATGTCTAATACGATAAATGCATCAAACTGAAACAATTAATGGGTGGGGAATGAAATCATATTTCAGCACAATTCATTGGGATGTTTCCTAAAAAATAATATTAGGTATTTTAGTGTATTATTGTCTAGATTAAAATATTTAATTACTGTAAAGATCATGTTATCTTGGATTATTATTGGTAATTTGTTCTTTGGCATTACAGATTTCACCACTAAGTAATTAGTTATTGTTTTTCTAATGGGGTATTTATTCTAATTTCAATCCATGGATAATCTATTTTATATTTATTGTTGATTATGTAAAAATTATTATTACGTATTCCTTATATATGATCTATATCAGGTTTCATTCATGATTGTCTTAGTTTTTTTCCCAAAATTGAGAATTCTGGCTCTCCCCATCTTATATTTACATTACTAAGGATATAATGAAATGTTTTGCCCATTATATTTCTAAAAAGATATATTTTGGGATATTTGAAGATTTTTTAATTAATATTTTTACTATAGTAGACATGAAATGATCATTACTTGAAAAGGAATGGTTTTCATTGGGTTTCAGATTTTTCTAAATTATATAACACTCTTAATATAAATCGTATTGGGAATATATGTAATTATTTATTTTCTATTCTCCCTATAAATATTTCATATTTATGAACATGTATTTATATTTTATACAAAACCTATTATGAAAATTTAATATTTATAAACATTAGATATAGAAGCGCGAGTCTAGGAAATCATAATATCATGATAATCACTCTTGGGGGATGTGATTTGGAATATTCAGACACTATATTTGAATCATATTAGACGATTTTTCACAAAATTTCCATGGTCTCATACCAATAAATAATATTTAAAAAATTACAATCTTCAATGGATAACCCATCACATTTTATCTACCATCACCAAAAAAATTCATTGATAAGGGACCTTCCTATTACTACGAAGCTGACCCCATATCTTCAGAGTTTCTTAATGGATGTTTTCATCTTTATCCAAAGTTTTCACTTGTATGTGGAAGTATTTCTCTTCTATACATCTCATCAAATGTAAATCCTGGTTTTTACACAACCCGAGGTTCTATAAGGAATAGTATTGAAGGTGATGTTAACTCTTAAGTTGAATGAATTCAACATTATATGGTGTCATGTTGGGTCTATATTTATATATCCCATCTGGGCATCGACAAGTTTTATGAGACAAAACATCTTGGTATGTGGTTTATAACTCTACCCATATTTTTGTAGTGTCTTATCATAAGTCACTGACTATATTCATTTATTTTAGACATTATCATTTCTTCTGTATGAGATTAGTGGTTATTTTTCTCCTTATTTTCCGTTATTTTAATTTATATAGCCTGCCAAAATTTTAGTTAATTATGGATTACTATTTTTTATTACAACTATATCAGTTGTACCATTTTTATTTCATGATAGTTTTTATTGTATGATACTCCTTATGTACCATACGATCTCACAGTTATCTAGATTCCAATGCCTACAAAACCTAGATGATAACTATGTGAAATTCTTAGGGAAATTTTGGATGGACTAATAATTATCTTGAAATGTGTCAATTTTGTGTAGTATGATTTCAAGTGTAATGTATTTATATATCTAGTATTGGATAATTAATATGATATCAGTTCTTACAAGAACACCTTTATTATGTACCAAAAATCTAATATAACTATCAACACTACATTCAGGATTCATATATGATACATATGGTATCAATGAATTTTTTATATAAATCACGAGGACTACTTTTATAGATAAATAATTATAGAACACAAATAATATGAAAAATCCTAAATATTTATAGGGATAAAAATTGAAAATTTGAATGTAATTATATTTTATAATTCGATATCATGATATAATTTTGTCTTTGACGTTTTGGATGGATGGAAACTAATAGGGGGAATTTGAACCGTATTAACACCCATATTCAATGTAGGTGTGTTACAAATGTATAAGTAAATGAATCTTGAGTTGGGGGTATGTAAATTATAAACATTTTGTGGATTTTACCAAGATTATGTTAAATTATCACCCATTAAAAACATGAACAACAGATCAAAAATAGAGTATAAATATCATGTATCAGGTCATTTAATAACCACCTATATAATTTAGTGGACTGACTAATCCATTTCTATACGAACAATTTATCTTCTTTGTGGAGAATTTCTTTATATATTTTTTATGTATTTAAAAATAAAAAGTATTATTTTTTTCCTATTATCAATAGTGATATGTCAAATAATTGTGTTCACTAGATCAAAAAACTAATGAGGATTTTGAAATGTAATTTGTAGATAAGGAATTTATCATGTGAATAGTATATTTACGTATGGTATAAAAATGAATTACTTTTTTATCCTAAAAACTATCTTCCTATTCCCTTGTTTAAATAGTTGATTTTTTTATTGAAATAATTCCTTAGTTAAGAACTGTATCTAAAATTCCATATACAATAGAACTAGTGGATTTGGTGTACTTACAGAAATAGAAACAATAATATTGTAATAACTACTTTATATTCCATTTAGTTTCACCATGGTGAGTCCCTATCATATTCATGAAAATTAATAATGGCTATATGAAATTATTATTTGAACTGTGGTCTTTCTAAGAATGAATTGGAGTATGATTTGTGTTTTTTGTCAATCCTCAGAGGAAGTTAAGAATGGGTGCCAGTTAAGTGATTATATAGTTTAAGTAGTAAACCGCATTGAAGGTGGTGTTGTTTCCCTGTGTTTGTCATGTTTTTGGGCCTCAAAATCGAAAAATGAAGACATTTAATGTTGGTAAAAGGAGGTGCGTGCAAAGAGGAATTGGTGCACAAAAATGGTGGGCTTTGCACCAAATATTTGGGTCGTGCATGAAAAACGTCGTGGTGCGTGAAATAGTGGAGTGAGGTTTTTCGCACAAATAGTGTTTTGGAATCAGAACATCGATAAATGAAAAAGAAAAGGGCTGTGTATCAGGCCCCAACCTTTAACATAAATTAATCTTGAGTTACTTCAATAATACACGGTGAAGATATTTTCAGGATTAAAGTTTTAGAGAATTAGATCATAAAACATGCATTACATTCCACATTTAAACAAAGTGGTTACATAAACTATAATACACATTTTTTCCATCAACGGAAACATATTTAAAATTAAACATGTATTCTTTCTTGAAACTTCCTTGACACTATCATCATATCATGTACATTTCCCTTGACATGTGAAAAACATTTCAAAAACATGGGATGAGCATAAAAAGCTCAGTAAGGGATATAAAAGTACGAAATGAAAACATTATTCCATGTATGAAATCATAATTTACCAATAAAACATAATCATTTTAACATACCTCATAAAATCATGAATAAATCGTAGAAATCATAAGACATAAAGGTAATTGATGCATTCATAACATTCTTACGTAGGGAGTAACCCTCATGGTTACGTTTGGAACACCCATCACAATATATTCCCTAAATCATTTCGTAGAAACCTTAACGTTTAACCCCTTTGAGTTACCCAATGAATTGGAGAGCTATATCGGGCTCACCCTTGATTAGATTATCATGGAACCACCCGTCTTTATAACAATTCCCAAGAACCATAACATAATCGTATCACATAAAACATGCATAAAGGAAACATATCATTTCCACATTTCAATCACAAGATATCAATAAAACACATTGATATAATAAAAACGTCATGAAAACCCTTTTCAATACCAAAATAAAATAAAAGTAAAACATGGTATTTATTTTTCATTTTTTTAAAAACGTTATGGCTTGTAGACGAAGCCGAAACTCAAATAATTAACACGGTGGCGGAGAAGTCGTTGTCTCCGCATACGTACGACAAATAAACATTGCTTTTGTAATTTAGAAAAATGATTCATATAAAAAAAGATTCATTTTGAATAGACGTAAAAGTCAAAGGGGTTCATACACCGTATAAAAGAAATTTGTGTATAAAACAAAATATGCCTCAATGAAAGGAGATTAAGACGAAGTCCCATACCAAAATCAATTTTTTTTAAATAAAATTGATCTATTATGTGTATTAACTATAATTAAACATAAATAAAGTACAAATACAAGATAAGACATAATAATATCATGACATAATTTGAAAGTAGGAGATTAACCCAAAGAACGGAAATTGGGTTAAGAAGTTCCCTTACCACGGGTCCGACTTGACTCGATCATTATTTAACCTACTGAATAATAAACTTGAGTTAATTTCAACTTGCTTAAGAAAATTTTTCAATTACAATATTCATTTTATATAACTTATTACCATGTCATTAACACTATGTAATTATTTAAGTTAATAATGGTCGTTTTGTCGACCCTTGGCACTTGAGTCAAAAATAAACTTCTTGTAATTACAAGTTATTCATGTGGTAAAATATCCATTATATCTAGAATTATATTCATGATTTATATATCATATATATCATATATATACATTATATGCATTCATTTATAATATTACATAACATTTAGAGGTAAGAAATGAAATGCACCGTTCATGGAGACAATAAGCCGTACGTACACATTAACGCTACTTTAATTTCTATTTCGTATTTAATGGAATGGAATCATAATGAAATAAAGATATATTATAATCCCAGTATAATATCATATATAATATCATTAACACCATCCTTTATACTTCCCACATATGGCATTAACGAATCAAATCACTTTGAGGGGCCGGTAGACCGAACTTCCTAAAATGAAGATATCGCGTTTACCAATAATGGAAGACATAAAGGTATTCCATAAATGAAAAATACAGAAGCTTAAGGAAAGAATAATAATATTATATATCATATATAAATATAGTGAAATATTAATGGACACATTTGAAGCTGTTATAAGAATATTGAACAATCATCGTTTCGTGAGGCAGAAATTCGCCATCCACGGAAACAATATGTTCTTTAACCATTAGATGAAGGTGTGTGTAAGTGTAGCATGAATAATTTTTATAAAAACATCCTAGTATATTTAACATAATGGTGTTGTTACAAAAGAAATGAAAAAAAAAGATTTTAGGGGGTTGGAGAAGAAAAATAAAACAAAAGAACATTAGATAAGTCTTTACCTTTAAATCAGGCAACTCATCTTGGTTTGAACCAAAATGGTTTCTTGAAGAGCTTTCTGCATAAGGTAAGGATTCTAGGATGAATAGAGGGATGTGGAGAGATAAAATGAGAAGATCTTGGCTATAAAACCTTGAGATTTTATGAGAAATATTTTTTTATGTCTTATGTTATATGCAACACCAAAGGAATCTTTCACAACAAACAATATTGACTTGGGTTGCATTACATGCAATCACGACCATCCTCGATAGCGTGTGTACTACACAATACTGGGTTTCACTAAACAACGATATATTATTATGGACTATCCATTATGAATAGTATTAATTACATTTTGAATTTTATATCAATATTATTCATCTTATACGTTTTCTAAAATATGGTAATAGAACAAAATAAATATTTCCGGTAAAATAAGTATTTTTCAAAAAATGGAGTTTTGGAAACTTTTGAAGGAGAACCCACATTGAATATAGTTTTTTAAATGTTTAAAAGTTAAATTTTTCAAAATAAAATTATTATTTGGAATCAGGATATAAAATTTACTTTGGATGAATTTTTTATATTTTTCTTATAACTTTCATATATTGATGAATAGAAAACATACACTAATTTTTTTATTAAATACAACTTTTTTCATTGAGATAATTTATGTGGTAAAATTATAATATTGAATGGTTTTAAAGTATAAATAGAATATATTTTTACCATTTAATATAAAATATGTCATTAGCATTAATTTCACATTGAATTCATAGGTAAAAACATTTCAATCTTTGGCAATGTTTTAACTTCTAAACCTATTTTCATAACAATGGGATTAGTTTTAAATTAATTATTGCAACTTTTGTGTTTTGAATTTTGAAAAATGGATTCCATATTGGGAATTAGTAGGTACAAATTATTTAAATAGGCTACTTTTCATTTTTTGGGAATTATAAATAGTAACTATGGTAAATTTTAATTACCATAGTTAAAGGTAAATCGGGTAATTAAGGGTAAATATAAGATTATAAAATTACTCTAACACCTGCCAAAATCCTATTGGATGACTAAATTTTGACCCATATCACCTAAGGGTCAGATCAGATACATTTAATAGACTTTTTTCTATGATAATAATTTAATTATTATTAAAACCAAAGAAAGTGTCAACATGTCACATTCTTAAATCTTATAAGTATAATAATTTTAATTTAGTAATAAAATTAATGAAACTGTGGACATGAGTGGTATACAGAAATATAATATAATTATATACGTCATATGAATTTATTTATAATTTTTAGGGATTAAATAATTTTCATTAATTATGACATAATAGTGATGTTGAAATTATTTTATTAATTCAAATATCAAATAGATGGTTTTAAAAATATTAAAATAAATATTATATGAACTATTTAATGTTCTCCACTACTTTTCGAGATACATATGTCATTTTATGAATCTATTAATGCTTTTAGTTTGAACATATCTTCTGTATATATTTTATTTAAATTCAAATAAATGAATAGTGTCAAAATTGACACTATTGTTATTTTATAAAAATAACATATTATAAAATTGTTTAAAATTCACAAAAATATTTAAAAATTATAAATAAAAATTTATATGGTCAGTAATTTCATAAATTTTCAAATTATGGAAAATTCACAACACATATGTAATTATTTATAAAAATTTAAAATTTAGAATATTATTACCACAAATAAAATAAAATTGGTAAGTAAGGATAAATCAAGTTGATAATGTTTAAAATAAATTCATAACATGTATAAATTTTCTTGTTTGATGAGATTAAAACCCTATCTCATCTAATATTTGTATATCAGTCATTTTGGAAGTTTTTATGTGGGGTTGGGATTTAATATAAACTAATATTTCTTCTATTTCCAAAGGTTCCCCTCTCCTCCATTATAAAAGGGCACCTCCTCCCAATCCTCCTCACACAAATTTGAGCCCTCAAGCTCGGCCAAACCCTACCCATTTCACTTCCCCACTTCCCTAGAAACATCCTAGAGGTCCTGGTTTTCTTCAAAGTCCTATTTTAGTGCCCTAAGAGGAGGTCTCAAAGAGGCGCTTCAAAGAAGAGGTAATATCTGTTACCGATTCTTTAAAACGTTATTTCTTCTTATACATCTTATTATTTAGTTGTTTCATTATGAAATAATAACATAGGTATCAGTCATATACTTATATATTGTTATAATTATAAAACAACCCTATTTCACCATCTATCCATCCTACGGAAAATGAAATCACGGTGCGTGCATACGTACGGAATACCGTCTCCACGCCGTGGTATAATCGATTTTCCACCACCACCTTACTTGGATGGGTATAATGGTGTAAATAATTACAATATATGATTATTTTAAAGTAATATTAATTATGAAATAGTATACATATGCTCCAATACAATTCCATAATCATGGGAACGATATCATCGCTCGTGCGTACCTACGGAATACCGTCTCCACGATGTGATGCGGGTTGTTCTACATGATCTTCATTTCATAATGATTATATAACTAAATTTATTGAATAAATATGATATATATTACAATAATACCATTTTGGAAATGAGGTTTCTATAACCTAAAAAGAGGAATAAGAATTTATTCGACAAAACACACATACGAACATAAAGCAATAAACACCTGAATAACAAGTAGCAATGAAATATTACTAATAAGAAGCTAATAATATGAACATATATGATATCATAGAAATAATTATGATTCTGTAATAAGTCAATGCAATTATTTAAATCATTATACAGGAGGTTCGGATACTTTCGAAGCAAATCGGACCTAATGTAAGGGAAAATCTCACAATCTCAGTTTTTATCCGAGATTGTTTATACTTCAGAATTTACTGGGAAATATTTATCATCCAAATCCATGTTTCCTCAATATGTAATATTATTTATCTCCTCTTACAATTTTGTAAATCCAATTTTACCCTTCAGTGTGTTTTTAATAAAAGATATTAAAGGAATCGTTTGTCGTTTTTCATACGAGGTACTTTTTGAATTTTCTAGCCAAAGTACGGGAAGATTGTTTTTTTAATTTATACGACATTAATGGATTTTTTAGAAAATTATTTCCATAATGATTCCTTTACAAGCTTTCACGTTTATTTTTAATCATATTCTTTTATTTCAAAATAATATGACATGTTAAGAAAGGAATATGTTTTTGAAGTAAAAATGATATTTTCCTCAAGAATGGAGTTCAACTGTTTTATCAAAATTATTTTCCATATAAGATAATATAGGGTTATGTTTCTTTCCCAATTTTTACATTGATTTGAAAATGTTATGATGGAATGATTTTTATAATGTCCTTTTATCTTTTATGGATTATGTTATGATAACATGATGTTTTAGAATCCCATTTTTATTACATGGGTTATGCTATGATGTATGGTTTATGATTTTGTGGCACACATAAGAATGGTATCATTATGAGATGGGAGAGACCTATATCTCCCCCCAATGCATTGGGTACTGATTTATATCTCATGATATAGACATGTATGGCCCGTCAGGTTAAACTGGTTCAGTAAAACAAGACTGAAACGAGGAGTGAACTCGGGTGAGAAAAGGACTTTGTCTGCTAAGATAGTCTTGAAAATGAGTATTGACTGCTATGAAATGATTTTCTATGATTATTTGTGTATGAAATAAAGCTTCATGTTTTATGTTATGATTATTGTAATTACATTTAACTTCTATGGTTTATCCCATGTTAGGATCTCTTTTACTGGATAAGATTTTCAAAATGTTATGTTCTAATAAATATGATATGTTTGATATTTCTTTTGTTTACCCTTACTGAGCATTTGAGCTCACCCTTTTGTATGTTTTCTTTTCCCCATGTCAGGAAGAAGTATATTAAGTAGGATATTCCAAAAAGCGACTCTAGATATGATGAAATAAATGGGAGACAACGTAGACGATTTATGAACCAGTTGTTTATGTTTCCCAATTTCTAATGACACTATACCTATACATTCCATTCATGTTATTGTTATATGTTGTAATAATTATGCTTCATTTTTGATGTAATAAACATGTATGTAATGTATGGGTCGTTATAGTTGGTATCGGAGGAAAGGTATAGTCAACCATTGGAAACTAGGATGTGAAAGCCTCAGTAAGAAACCTAAGGATATTTATAAGAATAGAACACAATCTTAGTGTTTTAGAAATGGCCATGAACAACCTATGATAAGACCTTATGTGTGAAATTTTAATTTTCTGGTTTTCCTACTATAATTAGTGTTGCTCACACTATTCTTCTTGGTTTTAGTCAATGGATGGAACCTGAATGAACCATGTTAATGCGGAATGCGATGGGAAATGCAATGATTTTCCCCCTGAGCAACCAAATGTTATGGGGGATGTAATGAGAAATCTTGCAGCCATGCTCACAGAACATTCTCAAGATACGAATCATTAAGGACATACAAATGATAAAAGGAAAGATCAAAATTCTGTTGAATCCTTCATGATGCAGTGTCCACCTTCATTCAGCGGGTCTACTGATCCATTTTTTTCTGAACAATGGATACGTAATACTGAAAAGATATTTTCAGTTCTTCAATGTTCTGAACATGATAAAGTCATCTTAGTAGTGTATCATTTGGAAGGTGATGCTGATCAATGGTGGAATCTTATCAAGAATAGGAGGCAAAGATATGAAATTGATTCCATGGAATGCGACGAGTTCATAAACTTTATTTTCAATAAGTACTTCCCTCATATTCTCCGAACAAAGATGGAGAAGGAGTTTCTTGAACTAAAGAAAAAGGATGATGAATTTTTTGGTACCTACGAAGAAAATTTTACAAGACTTTCATGGTATGCTTCTGGTATTATTATCCAACCTCAGAGTAAGATAGATCGATTCTTTAGTGGATTAAAACCAAGCCTTTGAAGGGCGTTAGCCATAAAGGACTTCAATATCTATAAGTAAATCGTTCGATGTTCTCTCAAAGTTGAGATGGAGGTTGAAGTAACCCATAAGTCATATGGGATTGATAAGAACAGGTAAATGGAATTCAAAGGAAAATATAAAGAGCACGCTGAAAAGAAGATGAGTTTTCCCTTATGCTCCATGTGTGGAAAGAAACATGGAGGAAATTGTCTTAAGGGGAAAAGAAAATGTTATAAGTGGTGAAAAGAAGGTCATCAGGCAATTGACTGTCAAAATAAATGGGAAGAATAGTTCTAATGATGCAAAAAAAAGGAAGGGATACATAGAATGAACCAACTACACTTCAATGTTTAAAGTGCAAGGAGATGGGGAATTATGCCAATCAATGCCCAAATCCAAGGGCTGATGTTTATGGTCAACGTCAACAAACACTTAAAGCCAAAGGCAAAGGAAAGTCACACGAAATTTCTACCAGCGATGTGGAATACGATAACGAAGTGGTGAAAGGTACACTTACCATCAAATCTAAATTAGCAAATGTTTTATTTGATTCTAGATCCACCCACTCTTTTATTTCTGATGAATTTTCTAATGGAATCACCATATTACCTCAACAATTAAATGTTGAGTTAGCTATGAAAACTCCTAATGGCACAATAGTTGCATCAAATGTTTATAATTATTCTTCGATTGAAGTTGGTGGGAAAATGCTTCCTGCAAATCTTGTGACCCTTCCTATAGTGGAATTTGATGTGATTCTTGGAATGGATTGGCTTTTTTTATATGGAGATCATATCAATTGCCAAAGAAGGGAAGTCACATTTCATATTCTAGATCAATCTATGATCATCTATCGATGCAAGGATGAACATAACCTTCCCATGGAAATTTCTTCCATCTTATGGGTCTTGATTCCACTAAATGAGGGTTATTTATCTCAAATTGTTGGAGAGAAACTCATGAGTAAGAATATTCACATTTTACGGAAGTTTGATGATGTCTTTACAGAGGAATTACCAGGTCTTCCACCAAATCGTGAAGTCGAGTTTCCAATAGAACTCGTATTGGGTGCTTTGCCTATTTCAAATACACCTTATAGAATGGCCCCAATTGAGTTGCAGAAGTTGAAGAAGAAACTCCATGAGAATGTTGATAAGTGATTCATACGCCCTAGTGTGTCACCTTGGGGAGCACATGTTCTGTTTCTTAAGAAGAAAGATGGATCAATGATACTCTACAATGATTATCGAGAACTTAATAAGATCACTATCAAGAAAAAATATCTTCTCCCATTCATTGATGACATATTTGACCAACTACGCAGAGGTCAATACTTTTCCAAGATTGATCTTCATTCATTGTATAATCAATTAAGGGTCAAAAGGGAGGATATACAAAATACAGCTTTCCGTACATGGTATAAACACTATGAATTTATTGTGATGCCATTTGGTCTTACTAATTCCCCTGCTATCTTCATGGATCTGATTAATAGAGTCTTTAGAGACAATCTTGATCAGTTTGTGGTAGTCTTTATAGACGATATTCATGTCTATTCAAAGATAAAGAAAAAACCTGAAGACCACATGAGAATTTTATTGAAGACCTTGAGAGAGGAGAAGCTTTATGCCAAATTTTCCAAGTGTGAATTTTGACATCAAAAAGTTTCATTTTTGGATCACATAATCTCAAAAGAGGGGATATCTGTGGATCCAGCAAAAATAGAGGTTATCGAAAGATGGTCGAGACCAACAACAGTAACCGAGAATCGAAGTTTTCTTGGTTTGTCTAGATATTATCAACGTTTTGTGAAATATTATTCACGATTATCTAATCCACTCATCGGTTGACGTGTAAAGGAGTTATGTTTTTTTGGATGGAGGAATGTGAAGAGAATTTCAAAGAGCTAAAAAGAAGGTTAGATAGTGCACCTGTGCTCACACTACCTTGCAGTGGAGAAAGGATTGTGATCTACAGTGATGCATCCAAGAAGGGATTGGGTGTGTTCTCATGCAAAATTATATGGGGATATCATACGCCTCATGATATTTGAAAATCCATGAGAAAAATTACCCAACTCATGATTTGGAGTTAGCTGCGGTAATCTTTACATTTAAGATTTGGAGGCATTATCTTTATAGAGAAAGGTGTGATATTTATACTAATCATAAAAATTTAAAGTATATTTTCACATAAAAGGAGCTGAATATGCGCCAAAGATGATGGTTGGAGCTGATTAAGGATTACGACTGCTCAATTCATTACCACCCTGGGAAAGCAAACAAGGTGGCAGATGCATTAATTCGACAAGACCATGCTAGCTTATCCATGATGAGGATCACAAAAGATCCAATATTTATGGATTTACAAATGATGGATCTTGGAATTATAATGAAAGGGTAAGAATCGTATCTTTCTCAAATGAATGTTCAACCATCTATACATGTGAAGATTAAAGAGGCACAGAAAGAAGTAGTAGAGTTACAAAAGAAGGTGGGAAATGTTCCTGAATTCAACCTTGATTGTGATTAAATAATAAGGTTCAGGAATCGGGTTTGTGTTCCTCCCATCCCAGAATTAAATATGGAGCTACTGGATGAGGCTCATAGTTCATCATTTTCTATTCACCCTGGAAGTACAAAGATGTACAGGGACCTAAAAGAGTACTTCTGATGGAATGGCATGAAAATTGATGTTGCTGAATATGTCTCTTGATGCTTGGTTTGTCAGCATGTTAAAGCTGAGAGACAGAAGTATAAGGGGATGTTACAATCATTACCCATACCAGAATGGAAATGGGAAAACATCACTATCGACTTTGTCACTGGACTTCGTAAAACATCCAAAGGCAATAATGCTATCTGGGTCATAGTTGATTGTCTTACGAAGTTGGCACACTTCATTGCTATGAGAGAAGATTTTTCTCTTGATTAGCTTGCCAGGATATATGTAAAGGAAGTGGTAAGATTTCATGGAGTACCACTTTCTATTATATCTGATTAGGATCAATGGTTTACCTTAATGTTCTGGTGAAGATTTCAGCATACTCTAGATAAAGAGTTGAGTTTTAGCACTGCTTATCATCCTTAGACAGACGGTCAGTCTGAGAGGAAAATTCAAACTCTAGAAGATATGTTGAGATATTTCTCTATGGATTTCAAAGGTGGTTGGGATCAACACCTATCTTTGGTGGAATTTTCTTAAATTAATAGCTTTCACTTCAGTATTCAGATGGATCCTTATGAAGCTCTCTATGGAAAGAAATGCAGAACTCCAACTTGTTGGGATAATGTTGGGGAAAGAAAGCTATTAGGACCAGATCTTGTTGACGAGATGGAAAAAAAGGTCATCTCTATTCAACAACACATAAGAGCATCTCACAGTCGACAAAAATGTTATGCTGACAACCGAAGAAAAGACCTTGAGTTTGAAGTGAGTGATAAAGTTTTCTTACGAATATCTCCCTAGAAGAGGGTCTTGAGATTTTGAAAGAAGGGAAAGTGCAGCCCTAGATATATCGGTCCTTTTGAAATTCTGGAATGTGTTGGGAAGGTAGCTTACCGATTAGAACTTCCACCGAATCTATATCATGTTCACGATGTGTTCCATGTATCTATCCTGATAAAGTACATACACGATCCTTCACATGTACTCGGATCAGTTGTTGTACCGCTGGAGAAAGATATTTGTTATGAAGAACAACCGATAGAGATTATGGAACATAGTGAAAATGTCCTATGAATCAAGACCACTAACTTGGTGAAATTTTTATAGAGGAACCACCAATTAGAAGGAGCTACATGGGAACATGAGTATATGATGAGGGAGAGCTATCCTCATCTGTTTATAATGAAGTGACGAATTTCGAGGGAGAAATTCATTTTATGGGGGGTAGAATGTAACACCCTGAGATATTATGAGTAATATTTTTTATTCCTTATGTTATACGCAACACCAAAGGAATCTTTTGCAACACACAATACTGACTTGGCTTGCATTACATGCAATCGCGACCTTCCTCGATAGCATGTGTAGTACGCAATAATGGGTTTCACTAAACAACAATATATTATTATGGACTAGACTTTATAAATAATATTAAGTACATTTTGAATTTTATAACATTATTATTCATCTTACACATTTTCTAGAACATGGTAAGAGAACAAAAAAAAATTCTGGTAAAATAATTATTTTTCAAAAAATGCAGTGTAGCCGCCTTTTGATGGCACACCCACATTAAATCTAGTTTTTGACATGTTCATAAGTTCAATTTGACAAAATAAAATTCTTCTTTGGAATCAGGATATATGAATTTACTTTGGATAAATTTTTTATATTTTTCTGATAACTTTCATATTTTGATGAATAGTAAAGATATGCTAATTTTTAATTAAAAACAACTTTTTTCATTGAGATAATTTATATTGATAAATTATAATATTTAATGGTTTTAAAGTATAAATAGAATATGTTTTTACCATTTAATATAATATATGTCCTTAGAATTAATTTCACATTGAATTCATGGTTAAAAACATTTCAATCATTGGCAATGTTTTAACTTCTAAAACTCGTTTTCTTAAAAAAGTGAAAAATTTTAAATTAATTACTAAAACATATGTGTATTTAATTTTGAAAAATGGATTCCATATTCGGAATAAGTGGGTACAAATTAGGTTAATAGGCTAATTTTTATTATTGGGCATTATGAATAGTAACTACGGTAAATTTTATTTACCATAGTTAAAGATAAATCGTGTAATTAAGGGTAAATATAAAATTATAAAATTACCCTAACACCTGCCAAAATCATATTGGATGACTAAAAGTAGACCCATATCACCTAAGGGTATGATTAGATACATTTAATGATATTTGTTCCATGATAATAAATTAATTATTTTTAAAACCAAAGAAAGTGACAACATGTCACTTTCTAAAATTTTATAAGTATAATAATATTAATTTAGTGATACAATTAATGAAAATTGAAACATGAATAGTATACAGAAATATAATACAATTATCTATATCATATGAATTTATTTATAATTTTTAGGGATTAAATAATTATCATTAATTATGACACAATAGTGATGTTGAAATTATTATTTTTATTTAATATCAAATTAATGGTTTTAAAATTTTTAATCTAAATATTATATGATCTATTTAATATGCTCCACTAATTTTATAGAAAAATATGACATTTTATGAATCTATTAAATCTTTTAGTTTGAACAAATCATCTGTATATATTTTATTTAAATTCAAATAAATGAATAGTGTCAAAATTGACACTATTGTTATTTTATAAAAATAATTATTAAAAAAATTTAAAAATCAAAAAAATATTTAAAAATTGTAATTTAAAATTTATATGGTCGAAAATGTCAGAAATTTTCAAATTATAGAAAATTCACAACACATATGTAATTATTTATAATAATTTAAAATTTAGAATATTATTACCACAAATAAAATTAAATTGATAAGTAGGGATGAATAATGTTGATAATGTTTAATATAAATTCCTAACATGTCTAAATTTTTTTGTTTGAAGCGATTAAAACCCTATATCATCTAACTTCATATGTGAGTCATTTTGGATGTTTTTATGTGGGGTTGGGATTTAATATAAACTAATATTTCTTATATTTCCAAAGGTGCCCATCTCCTCCTTTATAAAAGGGAACCTCCTCCCTCTCCTCCTCACACCAATTTGAGCCTTCAAGATCGTCCAAACCCTACCCATTTCACTTCCCCACTTCCCTAGAAACATCCTAGAGGTTCTGGTCTTCTTAAAAGACCAATTTTAGTTCCCTAATAGGAGGTCTCAAAGAGGCGCTTCAAAGAAGAGGTATTGTCTGTTACCGATTCATTCAAACTTTATTTCTTCTTATAATTATTTTTCATTAGTTGTTTCATTATGAAGTAATAACATCAGTATCACTCATATACTGATATGTTATTATAAGTATAAAACAACCCTATTTCACCATCTATCCATCCTACGGAAAATGAAATCACCGCGCGTGTGTATGTACGGAATACTGTCATCACGCCATGGTGTAATCTATTTTCCACCACCACCATACATGGATGGGTATACTAGTGTAAATAATGACTATATATCATTATTTTATTGTAATACTGATTCTGAAATAGTATACATATACTCCAATTCAATTCCATAATCATGGAAACGATATCATCGCTCGTGCGTACGTACGAAATACCGTCTCCACGATGTGATGCGACTCGTTCTACAAGATCTTCATTTCATAATGATTATATAAAAGAATTGAATGAATAAATGTGATATATATTACACTAATACAATTCTGGAAATGAGGTGTCTATAACCTAAAAAGAGGAATAATAATTTATTTGACAAAACACACATACGAACATAAAGCAATAAACACCCAAATAACAAGTAGCAATGAAATATTAATAATTAGAAGCTAAGAATAGGACCATATATGATATCATAAAAAATAAGTATGATTCCGGAATAATTCTATGAAATTATTGAAATCATTATACAAAATGGTCGGACACTTACGAAGCAAATCAGACCTAAGGTAAGGGAAAATCACAGAATCTCAATTTTTATCCGAGATTGTATATACTTCAGAATTTACTGGGGAATATTTATCATCCACATCCATGTATCCCCAATATGTAATATTATTTATATCATACTACAATTATTTAAATCTAATTTTACCCTTTGGTGAGTTTTTAGTAAAATATATGAAAGGAATATTTTGTCATTTTTCATACGAGGTAATTTTTTACTTTTCCGGCCATAGTACAGAAAGAATGTTTTTTAACTTATACGGCATTAATGGATTTTTTAGAACATTATTTCTATAAATATTCCTTTACATGTTTTCAAGTTTATTTTTAATCAACTTCTTTTAGTTCAAAATTATATGACATGTTAAGAGAGGAAAAAAAATTGATTTAAAAAAGATATTTTCCTCAAGAATGGAGTTCAAGTGTTTTATCAAAATTATTTTCCATCTAAGATAATATAGGGTTATGTTTCTATACCTATTTTTAAATTGATTTGATTATGTTAGGATTTAATTATTTCTATGATGTCCTTTTATGTTTTATGTATTATGTTATGATGATGGGATGTTTAAGAACCCCATTTTTATTACATGTGTTATGCTATGATGTATGGTTTATTATTTTTTGGCACACATAAGAATGGCATAATTATGAGATGGTTGGGACCTATATCTCCATCCAATGCACTGGTTAAATATTTATATCTCATGATATAGACATGGCTGGACCGGCAGGTTAAACCGGTTCAGTAAAACAGGCCTGAAACAAGGAGTGAACTCAGTTCAGAAAAGGTCTTTGTCCGCTAAGATAGTCTTGAAAATGAGTCATGACTACAAAGAAATTATTTTCTATGATTATGTTTGTATTCCACAAATATTAATGTTTTAATTTATGATTATTGGAATTACATTTCACTTCTATGATTTATCCCATGTTATGATCTCTTTTGCAGGATAATATTTTCAAAATGTTATGTTCTTATAAATATGATATGTTTGATATTTCTTTTGTTTACCCTTACTGAGCATTTGAGCTCACCCTTTTGTATGTTTTCTTTTCCCCATGTCAGGAAGAATGATATTAAGTAGGATATTCCAAAAAGGTACTCTAGATATGATGAAATAAATGGGAGAAAATGTAGATGATTTATGAACCAGTTGTTTATGTTTCCCAGTTTTAAAGACACAATACCTATACGGTCCTTTCATGGTTTTGTTATATTTTTTATATAATTATGCATAAATTTTGAATTAATAACCATGTATGTAATGTATGGGTCATTATATTGGCCGAGCCAAAGGCTTGAGAAGTGTGGGTAAGGAGGTAGAGGTGGGGCCTTTTATAAGAGGTGAAGAGGGGCACTCTTAGGAAGTTACTAAATGTTACTTTATATTGAAATGTGTTTCAGATTTAAAAGGTCCCACATTGATGTATTTCGAGGGTAAGGTGATAAGGGTTCGAAATATACTCATTCAATAGGTCTGTGACAAGTGTAAGTCTTAGAGTTTACATTATCTTTTCATTTTATTTAAAACGTTTATTAATGAGGTAATCGTTGCATCATCATGATGTCATAAATAATTTAACTTATTTACTGTCTAAAAATTATAAAACAAATACTTTGATGTAGTAAATCAGTTTATCTATCCAATTACTATTTATATTCTAATAGATCATTTATGTAGAAAAAATGAAAAAAATATTCTCAGGTGACACATTCTTTGTTGTATTTACCTTTCTTTAAAAATAAAAAGATAAAAAGTCATTATCACACAAATCTGATTCCATGGGGTCCCCAAGTTTGGAACAAGGCATACCATGGACGTCCATGACCCAACCAGTAGAATTTGGACACATTTTGGGGTCATTTGTTTTTATTATGATATTATTTAATTATCCTTAACTACCTCATTACTAATTAATCAAGATAATTAAAGATAATTACCATCATTAATATTCATAATGTCCAAAAACAAAAGAGTCTTGATTACATAATTTGGACCTTCTGATTCCAACTATGTAATCCATTTTACCAAAGTCCAAACACAGAAATTGAAATTATTAATTTAAAATAATTCCTGTTTTCAAAACAAATAGCAGGTTTTTTTGAAACAATATCTATGAAAAGCTTGGCACTTGTTTATGCCCAATTCCAATGTGAAATTAATCCTAATTACCACCATTGGATTAAATTATAAAAATATATTCTATTTACACTTTAAAACCAATTAAAAAGATAATCTATCCATATAATTATTTTATATGAAAAAGTAGTTTTGATGTAAAATGCAGTATTTTTCACTATTCATTAAAAATGATCATTGTCGGAAAAATACCAAAAATTAACCCATGGTAAATTTCAACGTCCCAATCAAAAATAATATGTTTATTTTGACAAATATAGCTTATAAAATTGTCAAAAGGTTGATTTAAAAATGGTTTACCATCAAAAGGTACTAAAACAATCTCCTAAAAATATTAGTGTATTCCATGCTTAAGATTGGTTTTATTCTCGTTTTAAGCCTCTAAAACAATATCTAATTCATAAATAGACATAGATAATAATATCTATTATTCATTACTTACTTGGTATGTTAAATACTTCTCCCCTTTATAAAATTGTGTCCCGACAATTTATTTACTTATCGAATAAGTGGGGTTATTTATCCCTCATTGCATTTTCAGATTCCCATGTTGCCTCTTCAACCATGTAGTTTTTCCACAAAACATTTACATGATGAATCACCTTATTTCAGAACACTTTATCCCATTGGTCAAAAATTTGGATAGGTTTTTCTTCATAATATAGGTTCTCTTCCAATTGAACTACCTCTGGACTCAAAACATGAGATGGATCTGGCATGTACTTCCTTAACATTGAAACATGAAAAACATTATGTACCTGAGATAAACTCTGAGGTAAAGCCACTTGGTATGCAACTGATCCAACTCTCTCCAAAATTTCATATGGTCCAATGAACCTTGCACTAAACTTTTCATTCTTACAAAATTGCATCACACTTTTCCATGGTGAGACTTTGAGGAATACATAATCACCTACCTCAAAAAAGTGATCATTCCTCATGTTGTCTGCATAACTCTTCTGCCTACTCTATGTTGTTCTCATGTGTCTATGTATCAGCTAGGCTTTTTTTTTGCCAACTCTTCTACCAATTCTGGTCCCATAAACTTCCTTTCACCCACTTCAACCCAGAAATCTGGAGTTCGACACTGCTTCCCTTATAATGCCTCAAATGGTGCCATCTGAATACTGGAATGAAAACTGTTATTATAAGAAAACTAAACCAAATGACGATGTAGGTCCCAACATCCCTGATAATCCATCAAACAAGCACGTAGAATATCCTCCAATGTCTGAATCATTCGTTCTGCATGCCCACCTGATTGAAGATGAAAAGCCGTACTAAAATTTAATTAAGTACCCAATGACTTCTGAAGGCCTTTCCAAAAGTTAGAAGTGAACCTGGGATCATGGTGAGATACAATGGAGAGAGGAAGCCCATGTAACCTAAATATCTCTCTAAGATACAAACAAAAAGTTGATCTATGGAAAAAGTATCTTGTATAGCAAGGAAATGAGCAGATTTAGTCAAGCGATCAACAATAACCCAAATTGAATTATTACCTCGAGGTGTCTTCGGTAACCCCACAACGAAGTCTATAGATATATTATCCCATTCCCACTCTGGAACTAGTAATGGCTGAAGCATCCCTTTCGGTAATTTCCTCTCTTCTTTTACCTGTTGACAAGTCAAACACTTCATAGTAAAATCAGCAATATCCCATTTCATTCCATCCCACCAGTAATACTCCTGATGATCTCTATACATCTTAGTACTGCCAGGATGAATTGAAAATGTAGAACTATGAGCTTCACATAACAACTATCTCTTTAAATGCGAATAACAAGGAACACACAATATCTTCCCAAATATGCAAACACAATCATTATCAAAGTTGAATTCAAGAAACATACCATTCTGAACTAGCTCTACCTTTTTTTGAAACTCACTTTCTTGTTTCTGTGCTTTCTTAATTCTGTCTGATAGAGAATATTTCACTAATACATGAAACAAAACAGAAGGCCATCCAACACCAACAACTTCTATTCCAAAGTTCATCAAATCCTTAATCAAAGGATCACTTTCCAAATGAATCATTGTTAATGAAGCATTACTTTTCTGTCTCAATGCATCAGCTACTTTATTTTCTTTTCCCAGATGGTAATGAATTGTACAATCATAGTCCTTGATTAAATCCAGTAATCTTCTCTGTATCATGTTAAATTCTTTATGAGTTAATATATACTTTAAACTTTTGTGATCGGTATATATTTCACACTTTACTCCATTCAAAATATGCCTACAAATTTTAAAGCGAAAACAACAGTAGCTAATTTCAAATCATGTGTAGGGTAATTTATCTCATGATTTTTCAACTGTCGTGAAACATAAGCAATTACTTGATCATTCTTCATTAGGACGCAACCATATCCTATCAATGAAGCATCACTGTATATAACAAACTCACCATTCCTGGAAGGTAGTGCCAAAACTGGAGCATTCACCAATCTTCTTTTCAAATCCTGAAAACAATCATCACATTCTTTTGTCGAGATAAACTTAACACCCTTCTGAGTTAGCTTAGTCATTGGACTAGATAATGGTGAAACATTTCTAACAATCCTTTGGTAATAGCCTTCTGAACCATGGAAGCTACGAATCTCAGTTACATTGGTGGGTCTTGGCCATTCTTCCACAACCTTTGTTTTTGCAGGATCAACAGTTATCCCATCATTAGAAATAATGCGACCAAGGAAAGAAATTTGTTGCAACCAAAACTCACACTTTCTAAATTACCCATACAATTTCTTTTTTTTAAGGTTTTCAAAATATCCCTTAAATATATTTCATGCTCCTATTAACTTTTAGGAAACACCAAAATATCATCAATGAAAACAGCCACAAACTTGTCCAAGAACTCATGGAAAATTCTAATCATAAGGTCCATGAATACAGCAGGTGAATTGGTTATCCCGAAAGGCATAACTAGAAATTCATAATGGCCATATCTTGTGAGAAACACAGTCTTCAGAATATCTGATTCCTTTACCTTCAACTGATGGTACCCCGATCTCAAGTCAATCATTGAAAAAAACTGAGCTCCCTGGAGCTGATCAAACAAATCATCGATATGAGGCCAAGGATATTTGTTCATAACAGTGATGTTATTCAATTCTCTATAATCAATGCAAAGTATCATTGAACCATTTTATTTTTAACAAATAAAACAGGTGCACCCCATGGTAAGGTTCTAGGTCGAATGAAACCTTTCTCTAATAAATCTTCGAATTGTTCCTTCAACTCTAAAAGTTCAATTTGAGCCATTAGATAAGGTGGTTTTGAAATTGGATTAGAATTAGTAACTATGTCAACGGTAAATTCAACTTCCCTATCTGGTATTCTTCTAGGATACTCATCAGGAAAAACATCAGGATACTCATTTACCACTAGAACATCATTAATCTGAACAGTTCCCTTGTTTTCAACGATATGTGCAAGGTAACATTCATTTCCATATTTTACATGTTTTTCTGCCTCTTGATATGTTATCAATATTAAGTGTTAATTCTTGTACACAAAATGAAAGTCTTTATGAAAAGAAACTTCTTTAGCTCTACAGTCAGTCTTAGCATTGTAAATAGAGTACCAAGCCATACGCAGGATAACATCATTCTATACTAGATGAAAAATAATATGGTTTGCAAGTAGGTTCTTTCCACGGATAAAGATAAGAAGATTCTGATAAATTCTTTTTGCCTCAACATTTCCCCCAGGTGTATTTACCAGAAGTTCAGGAGTCATTTCTTGAGACTGTATTCCCATTTTAATAGAATGTTTTTCAGAGATGAAAGAATGTGTAGACCCTGAATCAAACAACACACTGGCATAATCTGAAGAAACAATGTACCTGATACCACTTCATTTGATGGCCCGAAATCTGCTGATGTAGTTGCATAGGATTTCACCACCCTTTTTGATTGTAGTCTAACTACTTCCCATCAATGAAGCTCTTTTTCGGACACTCGTTTTCATAGTGACCCATCTCATTGAACATAAAACATTTCACTAACTATAAATCAAATTGGGTCTTACCATCACCCAGATCATTTTCAGTGCAATCACGAGCCCTATGTACCATATTACCGCATCAGTAGCACTTCCAAGAATTTAGAAGAAATTCCCCAGCATTCCTTTTACCACATTTATCACAAACTGGAAACATTGTTTTCTTACAGTCAGACCTTTTTAAAGAATTCTTTCCTTTCTCCTACCACCTCGGTCTCTTCTTCTGCTGGTTGTTATAGAACACTTGATCATTAGAAAACTCCATTTCCACCATCTCAATACATCGAACATGATTTTCATTACTCTTTAACTCGCGAGAAGAAGAATACCTTCGATATTTTGGCTTTAATCCCGAGTAAAAACAATAGATTTTACTATCAATGTATCGGATAAAATTTGGACCACACCTTGCCAATCAAGTGAACCTCTCTTCATATACAGCCAATGAGTCATTCTCCTGCCTCAATTCCAAAAATTGTTTTTCCATCCTATGTTGAACATCATTAGGAAAATACTTTTCAAGAAACATACCTGTGAATTCATCCCAGTCGAGAGAATCAATCTCATCAGTGTCTCTGATATTTTTAACCATCAACCACCACTGATCTACTTCACCCTCCAAATAGTAAATAGAATGACTAACCATTTTATTTTTTGAACACCCCATGACATCAAAAATCTTCTCCAGTTCTTTAATCCAACCGTCAGCTAGAATAGGGTCAGATGATCATCTAAATGATGGGGGATGTTGCCTCATGAAATGTTCTACCACTGACATGTTCCGCTGCGGCTGATCTGGCTGATCTCGTGCATGGATACCACCACCATTTATCGCTTGAGTCAAAATTTCCATCACTGCAAAAAACTGTTTAGTTTCAATTCCGACCATATTAGGATGCTGATTCGGAAGGTTATTTCATTCTGTATGCCTTCCTTGCACTATTTCCCTGTTTCCCCGGTGAAAAACCATTCTGAACAAATATGGCGTAGATGAAGCAACACGGTAATCTTCAAATACTATATCATTCCAATTTGACCATAAAAAAATATTTTGGATAATCATTTAATATAATTCTAACTCTTAATGTTATCTAAACTGACCTTTGATACCAAATATAATGCCCCAACCTTAAACATTAATTAATCTTGAGTTACTTCAAGACTACACATTGAGGATTTTTTCAGGTGTAGAGTTTTAGAGAATTAGATCATAGAACATGCATTACATTCAACATTTAAACAAAGTGGTTACATATAAGATAGTACTCAATTTTCCCATCAACGAAAACATATTTAAAATAAAACATGGATTCTTTCTTAACACTACCTTCACACTATCATCACATCATATACCATTCCCTTGACCTATGAAAAAAATTTCAAAAACATGGGATGAGAATAAAAAGCTTAGTAAGGGATATAAAAGTATTAAATGAAAACATTAGTCCATGATTGAAATCATAAATTACTCATAAAACATAAACATTTTAACATACCTCATCAAATCATGAATAAATCATTGAAATCATAAGACATAAAGGTAACTTGAGGCATTCATAACATTCTTACAAAGGGAGTAACCCTCATGGTTACGTTTGGAATACCCATCATAGTATATTCCCTAAATCTCTTTGTAAAAACTTTAATGTTTAACCCCTTTGCGTTACCCAATGCATTGGAGAGCTATATTGGGCTCACCTGCCCTTAGTTTTTCACGGAACCACCCGTCATCATAACAATTCCCATGAACCATAACATAATCTTATCACATAAAACATGCATAATGGAAACATAACATTTCCACATTTAAATCACAAGATATAAATACAACACATTAATAAAATAAAAACATTATGAAAACCATTTTTAATTCTAAAATAAAATAAAAGTAAAACATTGTATTTATTTTTCATTTAAAAAACGTTATTGCTTGTAGAGGAAGCCAAAACTCAAATAATGGTCACGGCGGTGGAGAAGTCGTTGTCGCCGCATACATACGACAAATAAACATTCCTTTTTTCATTTAGTAAAACGCTTTATATAAAAAAATATTTCTTTTTCAATATACATAAAATTCAAAAGGGTTCATACACCGTATAAAAGGCAGTTGTGTACAAAACAAAATATGCCTCAACGGAGGGATATTGAGACGAAGTCCCATACCAAGATCATTTTTTTGAAATAAAATTTATCTATTATATTTATTCACTATAATTACACATAAAGAAAGTAAAAATACAGGATAAGACATAATAATATTATGACATAATTTGAAAGTACGAGATTAACCCAAAGAACGGAAATAGGGTTAAGAAGTTCCCTTACCTCAACTTCGAATTGACTCGATCGTTCTTTAACCTATAGAATAATAAACTTGAGTTAATTTATACTTTATTAAGAACCTTTTTCATTTAATTATTCCTTTAATGTCACTTATTACCATGTCATGAACACTATGTAATTATTTAAGTTAATAATGATCATTTTTTCAACCCATGGCACTTGAGTCAAAAATAAATTTCTTGTAATTACAAGTTGTTAATGTGGTAAAATATCCATTATATCTAGATTTATATTCATGATTTATATATCATATATATCATATATTTACATTATATTCATGAATTTATAATATTACATAACTTTTAGAGGTAAGAAATGAAATGCACCGTTGATGGAGATGGTAAGCCGTACGTACACATGAACGCTACTTTCATTTCTATTTCATATTTAATGAAATTTAATCATAATTACATAAATATATATTATAATCCCAGTATAATATCATATATAATATCATTAATTTCATCCTTTATACATCCCACATATGGCATTAATGAATCAAATCACTTTGAGGGGGCGGTAGTCCGCACTTCCTAAAATGAAGATAACGCGTTTACCCATAATGGAAGCCATAAAGGTATTCCATAAATGAAAAATACAGAAGAATAAGGAAAAAATAAACATATTATATATCATATATAAATATAGTGACATATTAATTTCTACCATTGAATTTGTTATAAGAATACTGAACAATCATCGTTTCGTGAGGCAGAAATTCGCCATCCACGGAAACAGTATGTTCTTTAACCATTAGATTAAGGTGTGTGTAAGTGTAGCATGAATAATTCTTATAAAAACATCCTAGTATATTGAACATACTGGTTTTGTTACAAAAAGAAATGAAAAAAGTGTTTAGTATGTTGTAGAAGAAAAATAAAACAAAATAACAATAGAGAAGTCTTTACCTTTAAATCGGGTAACTCGTCTTGGTTTGAACCAAAATGGTTTCTTGAAGAGATTTATGCCTAAGGTAAGGCTTCAAGGATTAAGAGAGGTATGTGTAGAGATAAAATGAGAAGATCTTGGCCTATACAAATTCTTGAGAAGTGTGGGTAAGGAGGTAGAGGTGGGGGACTTTTAAAGAGGAGGGGAGGGGCACTCTTGGAACGTTACTAAATGTTACATTATATTGAAATGTGTTTCAGATTTAAAAGGTCCCACATTGATTTCTTTCGAGTATAAAGTGATACGGGTTTTAAATATACTCATACAATATGTCTTTGATAAGTTTAAGTCTTATATTTTACATTATCTTTTCATTTTATTTAAATCTTTCATTAATGAGGTAATCGTTGCATCATCATGATGTCATAAATAATTTAATTTATTTAATGTCTAAAAATTATAAATATAATACTATGATGTTTGAAATCTTTTTAGATTTACAATTAATATTTATATTCCAATATATCGTTTATGTAGATAAAATGAAAAATGTTTTAATCAGGTGATACATTCTTTGTTATATTTAACTTTTTAAAAAATAAAAAGATAAAAAGTCATTATCACACAAAAGTTATTCCATGGGGTCCCCATGATTGGCACAAGGAATACCATGGTCTAAAATGACCCAACCAGTTGAATTAGGACACATTTTGGGGTCATTTGTTTTTATTATGATATTATTTAATTATCCTTAACTACCCGATTACTAATTAATCAATAAAATTAAAGATAATTACCGTCGTTACTATTATTAATGTCCAAAAACAATTGAGTATTGATTACATAATTTTTACCATATTATTCCAACTATGTAATCCATTTTACCAAATTCCAAACACAGAAATTGCAATAATTAATTTAAAATAATTCCGATTGTCAAAAGAAATAACGGGTTTTTTTGAAACAATATATATGAAAAGTTTGGCACTTTTTTATGCCCAATTCCAAGGTGAAATTAATCCTAATTACCAAAATTGGATTAAATCATAAAAATATATTCTTTTTACACTTTAAAACCAATTAAAAAGTTAACATAACCATATAATTAATATTAGATGAAAAAGAAGTTTTGATGTAAAATGCAGTATTTTTCACTATTCATTAAAAAAATGAACATTGTCAGAAAAATTCCAAAAATTAACCCATTGTAAATTTAAATGTCCCAATAATAAATAATATGTTTCGTTCGGTAAATAGATCTTTTAAAATTGTCAAAATTTTGAGTTAAAAATGATTTTCCATCAAAAGGAAGTAAAACAATCTTTTAAAAATATTACTGTATTCCATGCTTAAGATTTGATTTATTCTCGTTTTAAGAATCTAAAACACTATCTAATTCATAAATGGACATATATAAGAATATATATTATTCATTACATACTTGGGATGTTACAATGTGTGAAAAATATGGAGATGTAAGTGAAAAATGATTCTTGTGCCAAAAGTATTGCGCGCCGAATGAGAGGTTTTTCGCCCCAAGATGGGTTTTGCGCAGAATGGTCTGAAATGACTATAAATATGTAGTGACCCCCCTCATTCCGTATGGTTTAAGACTCATAAAATATTAGAGGTCTTATGCGTGTAAAAGGTTAGCGTAAATGGAGTTGCGTGAAAAATTGAGGCTTGCACGAATGATTCTGGCTTGTGCGAAAAATTGAGTGTTGCGCCAAATATTTCAGCTTGTGCAAAAAATTACATGTTGCACGAAATATTCTGGATTGCGTGAAAAATTGAAAATTGCATGAAATATTCAGGTTTTCTTGAAAAATATATGTTGCACTAAAAAATTGAGGTTGCGTGGAAAACATGATGTTAAACGAAATTGTCAGTGAAACCTATTTGCGTGTTTCTAATTATTTGGTTTAGTGATTCAGTGCATTCAAGTGCATCATATCTGGTCTTCAATTCAATAAGAGTCTCATGCTAAGTAGATTCAAATACTTAAATGCAAATCTATTGAAGATACTCTCATGTCTATAAACTAAATTGGACTTCCCCAAAGGGACTGAGTCAGGGGAGTCAACGGGATTGACCTGAGGGATGAAGTGGGTTATCCCGGAACATTTGTAATGGAAGTGAGCCTAGGAAAGATTGAATATTCCTGAATCGTTGTAATACACAACTCATGAAAAATAGTTGAATTATGTACGACTGAAAACCTATCAGTGTATTCTCCTTGGACGTATCCCATAGTGTTGAACCAAGTAAATAGTGTTGTGTCATCTCTTTGCATGTGACTGCTTGACATTTGATCAAATCCATCATACATGTTTGACTAGTTCCTACCAATGTGGGAACAATATCCATCAATTTAATATAAAACATGACACCCAGATTCACCCTCCACTCTCAGGGTGTCCCTGGGTCCTACAAGAGGTATCCGATTATAAAGTTTGCTGGTGTTGGATATGTCCTTTGTCATCCTGGAGAATGCAGTCAATGTTAGGGGAATACCTAAATTAAATGGAAGTAATTTTCAGATTTGTAAGATTAGAATGAAATCTCATTTATGATCCCTTAGAATGGATGTCCTCGTTGCTATTATGCAAATAACACAAGTTACTGATCCAAAAGGGCATGCTATGACTGATACATACAGGAATGTTTTTGACGTAGATGTAAAAGATCAGAATGTTATCACTGCAGCCCTTTCAAATCAAATCTATCAAAAGGTGATTAGTTGCACCTCAGGAAAGTCTATGTGGGATAAATTTTAAATCATTTTTGAAGGAGATCGCAAAGTGAATGAGTAAAAAATTCTAGTCTTACACAACAGGTTTGACGATATAAAGATGCATTGTAATGAGAATGTAGATTCATTCTCCAATAAAATTACTAAAGAAGTAGGAGCAATTGTAGGTCCTGGAGACGATATCAAAGACATTGGTATCGTAAATAAAATATTAAGAAGACTTCTTCCAATATAAAATACAAATGTGTCAGCCCTTGAAGAAGATATCTATCTAAAATATCTCTATAAGATCTGTTAAGTAGTCTAGTGGCATATGAGATGAGTGTCAAACCTGATGATTCCATGACTCATGTAAGAGAGGAAATGGAATTAAAATCCATGGAAAACATAAAATTTTAGAAGATAGTGGTGGTGAATATGGTTAGTAAAAAGAAATTCATTCTCTCATTGCCAAGAAGCTAAAGAAAAGAAAAGGTATATTTACATATAAGATACCTATGGCATGTTTTCATTGTCGAAGAGTTGGGCACATTTCCTATCAATACAAAAGAAAGTTTGATGATAATGATAGAGAAACAGAAGACATTGAGAAGCCTCGTAAAAGGATTTTCTAAAAGGGAGACTTAAAATCTGGAATGAAAATATAGATGAATAGTTTTTTCCGTGAAGAAGAAGAATAGGATAATGAATTTTTTGAGGAAGAAGAACCATAATTATAATAAGGAAACAATGCTTCCTTTATGGATACCAATGAAAAGTCAGATCCTTCAACCAATAAATGCAGAGATAATCAGATTACTCTTAATGGGGATCCAATGATTCAAATTAAGGATTTTGTTTCCATGCTTGAGAAAAAAATGCAAGAGATGAAATAAGATGAATGAAATGGTGGAAGAATCATCAGAATATGTTGATGATCTTGATACAGAAATTGAACGACTAGAAGAACTAGTGAGAGTTCACTCTTCAATATTTGAAAGGAGAGATGACCTTGTGGAACTAAATATTAGAACTAAAGTACAAGAAAAGGTCATAAATGGCCTTTCAGCTAGACTGTATGAGAATTCCAAGACTGTTGAGGGTCTTGAGGAAGAAGTTGTTACTCTTAGGAGTAAAATTGACTGTCAACAAACCACAAATGAGGGTAAGATGAAAATTCATTTTGGAAGATTCTCATTTGCCGAATTACTGGAAAGAGCCATGGGTGGTTCAGATGGGGTAGGAAAAATCATGAGTGATCAACGACCCGCTTGCATGGGAAAGAGTGGAATTGGCTGTGAAGCTGAGACATCAACTTCTAGATGTGAAGAAAGAAAAAAGAAAGAAAAGATAAAAGTTGGACATATTGAAACATTGCCTGATGTGTTGAAAAAGAAACCCTCAATACAAACTAAAAGTAGATCTGAAAATTATCCTCAATCTTTCAGAAATGACAGGATGCCTAACTATTCTCTCAAAAAATTAGGCATGAATAGAAATTCAAGTGAGAAGTCATTTACTCTCATGAAGTTTCATTTCTATGGTTATCTGGGCCATATCATGCCATATTGCGAAGAGGCAAGGAGCTACTTGAATGGGGATGATCTGATACATCAAAAAAGGATACTGACTTTATATCCTCGATCTTATTGAAGAAATAGTTTATATGGATAGTATTTTAATTGTTCTAACTTTGGTCATAATGCTATGTATTTCACTCAGATATTTGATAGGAGAGATTCATAAATCTCTCAGAGACGGTTCGATAATCACCCTCCTAATGGTGTTGATCTCAAAAATAGGTTTTCTACTCTTGAAGAAGAATATGGGTATGAATAATATGATAAATTGGAAGAAATAATTATAAGGCCATCAATATATTATACTCATTCCAATATCTCCTGGAAAGAAAAGAAGAAGATCTAGAAATCCAACCATGCAGAGGTGGCCCTAAAATATACAAAAAGAAAAAGTACCTGGATTTTGGATAGTGGCTGATCACCTCATATGACAGGTAATGTTGGCCTATTAACGGATATCAAAAGGAAGGTTAACGGTATAGTATGATTTTTTAATAATGGAGCTCTGAAAATCAAAGGCAATGGAAGTACTGAATAATATAATGGAGAGCTAAAGAAAACTGATGTCCTTTATGTAGATGGCCTATGACATAATCTACTCAATGGGAGTCAACTCTGTGAATCAAGATTTAGTTACTTTTAATCAGAAAGGCTACACTATCAAGGGAAAGACAGGAAATTCACATATGAAGGGATGCAGACTAGAAGGAACTTGTATCAGGTTGATAGAAATGAAAATGAATGTTTCATGACTTTTGAAGAAGAAAACAATTTGTGGCATCAGATACTGGGACACAAAAATCAAAAATACTTGCAGAAATTATCAAAGAAGAGGATTTTCATGGACATTCCCAACCAGAAGCATGAGAGTGAAAAGTCGTGTGATGCTTGAATTCGTGGGAAGATGGTCAGTAGTTCATATCGGCCAAAGAAGGAAAGAGAATCTCATCTTCTTAATCTAATTCATACAGGTGTACGCGGGCCGATAAATGTTGCTGGAACTCATAGAGAAAGGTAATATGTTCTTTTCATAGATGATTACAGTATAATGGCATGTGTAATGGTCATTCAAAGGAAACTACAAGTGGTTGACTACATGAAAACATATTGGCGAATCACCGAGAATGATACTGGACGAACAATCAATGTGTTACGATCTGAAAATGGATGGGAATACACGTCAATTGAATTTGAAAATTACCTGGAGCAGCATGGGATACAACATGAGGTAGATTCTTTGAGAACTACAGATCAAATTAGAGTTGTTTAATGTAGGAATCGAAATGGGGAAAACATGGCATGAACTATACTGATTAAGAGTCTTATTCAACGACATTACTAGAAATAGGTTGTTCAAGCTGCAGTGTATATTCAAAATTTCTCAGGACTTTATATGGGTGAGACAAAGACACCATATGAATTATGGCATGCAAGGAATCCCACTTTGATATAATTTTGTGTTTTTGGAAGTAAATTCTTCGTCTTGAACAAATAATAAAATCAATGGATTTATGGTGACAATGCAGATGAAGGAATTTTCCTTCGATACACAATGAACAAAAAATCCTACAAGTTTTTCAAAAACCGATTAGGAAGGATCATGGAAATAAGTGATATTAATATCATTGAAGAGAAATCCACAAATTCTTTATAGATTTTATATGCTGATGTGATATAAAGTGAGGATGAAAATGAACATGTAGTAAATATAAATACAGGGATAGAGGAAGGTGGACAAAACACTCAGCAGTCACATCATGATGTTGACTGAGAAAAAGAATCTGAAGAAGAAACCTTGGCAGGAGTGAATGAAACTGAACCTCACAAGAGAAATCAAAGAGTTTAGATTGATCCATCTAAAATAATTGGGTACATTAGGGAACCCACAAAAAAGGAGGATGACGAATAACACACAATCTGCATTTTTGTCAGTTGTGGGGCAATCCTCATTTGTAGATGAAGAAAAGGATGAATCATGGGTGAATGAAATGAATGAAGAGTTCGATCATATTGACAAGAATAAAACATGGGATCTTGTCCAGAGACCCAAAGGTCACAATGTGATTGGTACAAAATGGATATTCAAGAAGAGGTTTGATGACCATCAACGTGGTATTAGAAAAAAGGCACGACTGGTATATAAAGGATACTCCCAGATTGAAGGTGTTGATGTTGATGAAACATTTGATCCAGTGGCTAGACTAGAGTCAATCAGGTTTTTCCTTTGCATGGATCTCCAAATATGATATAAAGTATACCAAATGGGTACCAAGACAACATTTTTGAATGGTGTACTAGAAGATGAAGTCTACATTGAAAAACTTGTGGGTTTTATTCTTGTTACTGATGAATCAATGGATTGAAAACTAAAGAAAGATCTATATGCTTGAAAGAATGAACAACGATCATGGTATTCCTAGCTAGAATCTTATCTCAAAAAGAAGGAATTCAATAGAGGAGGAGTATATCACAATATTTATTTGATGAATTCTCCAAAAGATCAGTTCATGGTTCTAGTCTACGTTGATGAAATTATATTTAGTGGTAGTAGGCCAAAATCCGTGGATGAATTCTTCAATCATATGAAGTCAGAATTTGAAATGTCTATTATTGGGGACCTCAAATATTTCATGGGGCTGATGGTGATTCAAAATAAGGATTACACTTTCACTTCTCATGAAATGTATGCAAGAGATATACTGAAGAAGTTTAATATTCAAGTCTCCAAACCATTGTCAACTCCGATTGCAGTTGGAACCAAACATAGAAAGCATGAGGATGGCTCATCTATAGATCCCACTACATAATGGTGGATCATTGGGAGCCTACTGTACCTGAAAGCGACACATCCAAATATTGTCTTTGAAACATTTCTAGTGGCCCACTTCCAGATTAATCCAATGGAGGAACATATGGCGTAAGTTAAAAGAATCATGAGGTACATTCAAGGCACTCATAACTTTGGGTTATACCGTGCTGCAGGCAGGGATAGTGAATTATCATCATTTTATGATGCTGACTGGGCTGGTGATGTAGTGGACAGAACGTCCACCTGTGGTGGAGCATTTTATATTGGGATTAAATGTGTTGTCTGGTCATGCAAGAAAAAAAATTAATTCACTTAGTACTGAAGAAGCTGAGTATATATCCGCCACAAAGGCATGCACTCAACTGTTATGGATGAAGCGAAAACTAATAGTTATTGGTGATGAGGTAAAGTAACCAATGGTAGTTTACCATGACAACAAGAGCGCCATTGATTTTTTTGAAGAATCATTTTCAGAATTCTCATACAAAACATATTAATATCAGGTATCACATTACCATAGAAAATCTTGAGAAAGTCGTGATTAGAATGGATCATGTGGGAACTGATGAGCAAGTGGCTGATATCCTGACCAATCCACTGTCAGTAGCCGTGTTCAAGAAGCATCAGTTGATCCTTGGTGTTCAACCACCTCCCAGTGTATACAATGGTTAAGAAATACCCTTATCCCAGTTATGTTAACTTTTTTTTAATATTTTTCTAGACATGATGCGGGTTTATGGGGGAGATACTATCTAGGGTGTGCATTGAGATGTTCAACGTGAAAATACCGATCTTTGGGTTTATTTCTAATGGGAGAGAAGGAAAAACTCAGACCATATTTGTAATCATGATGCCTTTTTTGTGATTGGATGGAATACATTGGACATGAAATGCTTCTGGGAAAATTTAATAGAATTTCTTGGGATTATTTAACTATTCTAAAACACAGGATCCCAATTCGCGCTTCACCTCTTGTTTTCTAAACCAATCATTGCACACGTAGAATTAGAGTGTTGGCTGATTTGATTCTTTCTTTTGTGGGTTGCATATGTCTTGTGATCTATTGAATTTATTTATTTATTTCCAAAAAACGCAAAGGGGGAGATTGTTGGAACCATGGTCGTTCTATGCATGAATTGGAATATGGTTCGTATTTGTTGTCAATACTCAGTGGAAGTTCTGAATATCTTCCAGTTAAGTGATCATACAGTTCAAGCAAACAACAACATTGAAGGTGGCATTGTTTCCCAGTGTTTGCCATGTTTTTGGTCCTCAAAATCATAAAATGAAGACATGGAATATTGGTAAAAGGAGGTGCATGCAAATAGGATGTGGTGTGTGAAAAAGGTGGCCTTCGCATGAAATATTTGGTTTTTTCTCGAAAAATAGTGTGGTGCACAAAATAGTGGAGTGATATTTTTTGAGCAAATAGTGTTTCGAAATCAGAACGTCGAAAAATGGCAAAGGCATGGGCTGCACGAAAAATCTGTAGATGTGCGTGAAAAATGATTCCTACGTTTAATGTATTGCGAGCTGAATGAGTGGTTTTTCGCGCCAAGATGGGTTTTGTACGCAGGTGTCTAAAATACCTATAAATAAGTGGTGACCCCCTCATTCTATATGGTTGAAGACTCATATAATATTTGATGTCTGACGTGCGTAAAAGGTTAGTGTAAAAAGAGTTGCATGAAAAATTAAGGATTCTGTAAAAGATCATGGCTCACGCGAAAAATTTAGAGTTGCGCAAAATATTCGGTCTTGTGAAAAAAATTCCAAGTTTCATGAAGTATTCTTGGCTTGTGTGAAAATTCCATGTTCTGAGAAATATTTCGGCTTGTGCGAAAAAGGTGAAGTTGGACGAAAAACACGAGGTTGCGCATAAAACATGATGTTGCATGAAATTGTCAGTGAAACATATATGTACATTTCTAAATATATGGTTCAGTGATTCATTGCATTCAAGTGCATCATTTCCGGTCTTCGATGCGAGAAGAGTCTAATTCTAATAGAGGAAATGACATCAATGCAAATCTATTGAAGAGACTCTCACGTCTACAAACTAACTGAAATATCACAAAAGACATTGAGCTATGGTGAGTCAACATGAGTGACCGAGGGATGCAGTGGGCTATCCATAAACATTTGTTTAGGCAGTGAGCTTGGGACAAATTGACCTTTCCCGGACATTTTTAATCCACAACTCATGATAAGTAGTCGAATTAGGTATGACTGACTACCTGTCAACGTATGCTCCTTGGACGTAGCCCATATTATTGAGCCATGTAAAAATTGATTGCTCATCTCTATGCATTTTAAAGTTAGATTTCTGATAATATGCATCATACAGTTTTGACTAGTTCCCACCAACATGGGAACAAAATCCATCAACTTAAAAGAAAACATGACAACCTGATTCACCCCTCCCCTCTCACGATGTCCCAGGGTCCTACAATTATTAATATATTTTTTGATATAAATTCAATTATTATAGAGAATTTGGGTACATTAACACACATTGGTGTCTTATTTGATCAAAATCAATGATAAAAATATTTTTCAATGATTGGTCATTCCACCTTTTATTTATATCATAGCGTAAATAAAGATGTCATAGAAATAATTGCATCTCGAATGTCATAAAGAGATTACGTGTTTGTATAAATTCTCAATAGAATGACTAATGAACCTTTTATTTCTATGGATCTAATGAATATATTTTTCAAGTATCATCTTTATATCTTTTTTGTTATATTCATTAAAAATATATTGATATAATCATAGATACAAGAGAATAATGAAAGGCATCAGTAAATTATTTTGATGATCCTCAATGAAATGGAATTATATGGAAAATATATCATGTGTCAATTTTGACTCCATATAGTATATGTTCACGGTAATACGGTCTCCAAGGATAGAATATATATATTTATCCTTTAATGAAAATGGTGATTAAATAATGGGATATTAAAATTAACATAATGGATATTTGTAGTTTTCCCTATTTAGTTTTTCACTATTTGTGGTTTGATAAAAATTTAAGCAAAGATTACAACACATTAGCCATTTCAATCTGTAAATTATTCAAATTAAAATTTTAAATGGATTGTGAATAATATTTTCATGAGATAAATAGGATATTGGTTTATGAACTGGTACAAAAATTACCATAGGTATAATGGATGTTTATTACAGGAAAAAAATGAAAACAATACAGGAAAAAATCATACAATCATGGACACCCAACAACTATAATGGAATAGTTATGGTGTTAGAGATCAAAAACCAAATCAACAAGAAACCCCCAAGGAAATAATGTGAGATCATGAAGTTAACTAGAGGATATTCCTTGCATTATAAATCAAAAGGATGATCCATGAACTCCAATCCAATAAATGAGACGATTCAAGCCACTCTAGGCTAAGAGATTTTCTCTCCATGAACTTCTAACAGAAGGTGGAGACCTATAATTTTTAAAGCAAAAAATAGTCTAGCATCAAATACAAAGCCTCTCCAGCAACCCCATATGTTGGGAACCAGCCAACACATGTGCTCACAGGTTCACCCCTTTATTTTTCATAGATTTCACATGTGATCGAATTGATCACTGGGGATGAAATTTGTTGAATTAAAATTGCATAAATTCATAAAGATGATAAAAAATAGGCCACTCCTTTCAAGTCAACATCAAACAGAGATGAAAAAAAATGAGAAAAAATAGTTTAAGGCATAAGAAATAAAATATGATGAATCACATTATAAAATATAAAGCATGTGACAAGAAAAAAAATCACCAAAATAGGTCCTTTTCGAGACAAAAACTGAATAATGAATTCTATTAGATACTCCTTGAATACTAGTGAAGAAATTAACAATGATCAGTAGACCTTCCACTTCCTTCCTATGGAAAAAACATTGAAAAAAATACTCCAACGAAGCTGAAAGAATGAAACTAACCAAACATACCCCCATGAGTTAATAAAGAACGCAAAAATCTAATAAAAACATACATAACAGCCTCAAACAGAGATAAGATACACAAGCATAAATATGGGAGACTTATCAAAATCCCTTTTATGAAATGGAAGAAGACCATCATGAACTTGATCATACCAAACAAAATCTACTCCATTAACACATTTATTTCCAATCCTATCAGCAACCGAATTTGCTTCCCGATAAATGTGAGTGATAATATGGTTCAAGGAATATAGAATATCGAAACATTTAATCCATTGATATGTTAGCATTCAAGTCAAGTGATAAACACCGATCCTTATGGAAGAAAAAAAATAGTATAATCTCTCTCGATCCATTAATTATCCCATCCACACTTCACATATTGTTCCATGACTATGATAATGCCTAGAATTTCTGCCTCAAGTAAAGAGGAAAAGCTACAAGAACAATGAAAACACCTGAGGAAATCACCTTTATGATTTCTGAAAACAAACCTATAACCATAAATCCCTAGATTACCAATAGAGGATCCATCATAATTATCTTTTATCCATCCAAAAATAGTTTCCCTCCAAAAAAACATCAAAAGTACCATGTCGAGGCATGACATTTCTCATAAAACCTATCTAGTTCAGAACCGAAAAATCAGGGACTGAGTTGAAGCAAAAATTCTTCCTTAGTATATATACATTATGCATAGCAGCATGAATAGCTGACAACACCACAATGGAAGAGAAAAAAAAAGAAATCATGAATCACCTTATTCTGATCAAACTAAATAAACTGATGAAATTCAGTAGTAGTGACCCTTAAAATATCCAACAATTATGGAGAAAGCAATGTTGAATGCCAGTCGTCGAGTAAATGTTGGATTGAAGACATACCAGGAATAGGGATTTCAAGGATATCATAAAATTCCTTCCACTTGAATGAAGTACTAACACAACTAAGAAACAAATGATCAATATTGTCACGACCCATCCCCCGGGGCTCGTGCCATGACTACCCCTGGCCCACCTTCCATAGGCCAGGGGCTAGTGACTTGCACCAAAAGGTGTATCCCCTAAAAATGGGAAGGCATTACCTTTATGTCCTATGTACACACAAAACCAAGCACACAACAAGATACAAACACAAGTAAAATGTATAGGAAAAAGAGTGTTGAAAGCAAGAGGGGTTGGAATACAAGCCCAATAGTAAAGGTACAAGTACACCTGAAATACAATACAACTGAAAAATTTGACTAAATACTACTCGTTCATTATCCAAGGATCCTACCTAATGGGTAGAAATAGATCAATTCCTCAGCAATCAACATCCACCCATCTCCTCTTTGTATCATCACGCAGTAAATACCACCTCCAGGAACCGTCCAGTCCTGGTACCCTCAGCCCCGATCAACGTTGTCCATTGTTTTCACCAAACACAACAAGTTGAGGGCATATTCCATGTAGGGGTGAGTATAACGATACTCAGTAGGAACCCGGAGGCCCTTGAGGTTTCATAAGATCCATGAAGGATAAACCAAAAAACATGAAATCAACCGACAACCCTACTTATGTATATGATTTTACATATACCTAAGTAATCATGTATACTCATCTGAATCATGATAAAAATACAATGTCCAACCTTAATGGCCAATGCTCAATTGTTCTACAAAGGAATAAGTACAACGAAGGTAATTAATACAACGGTACACCTCACAGAAGAATACCACCAAGGTATTACAACAATGGAATGTACCCCACACGTACTGACTTAGCTGACATTAGGTATATATTATGTACAGTAGTAAAGATGATTAGATGTTACTATTTAATCATATCACTCTATTAACATGTAGACCCACGAAGGATCCTAAATCATCATCATACCCACAGAGGATCGTAGTACATCATTAGACCCACACATGATCCTAGTACCTAATTAGACCCACACAATATCCTAGTAAATATTGAGACCCACACACGGTCCTAGTACCTCGTCAGACCCACGCAAGAACTTATTACATCGTCAGAACCACACATGATCCAAGTAAGTCGTCAGACCCACAGAGGATCCTAGTACATCGTCAGCACATCTTCAGAACCACACAAGATCCTAGTACATCATCAGTACATTGTCAGACCCACATAGGATCCTAATACGTCATCCGTACATCTTCAGACCCACACAATATCCTATTATGTCATCAGTACGTTGTCAGACCCGCACAAGGTCCTAGTACATAGTTAGTATGACGTCATACCCACACAGGATCCCATTACATGATCAGTACATCATCAAACCCACAAAGGATCATAGTACATCATCAGTACATTGTCAGACCCACACATGATCCAAGTACACTTCTAGTACATCGTCATACCCATATAGGATCTGCATGGGCCGCGCATGCTTTTTCAAACCGTAAGGGAAAGTCTTACGATGTACCTAGGTGAGACAGTGGAAACCACATGGTTGGGTCACGGTTTTCCAAACTGTGCGGGGTAACCATGCAGACAATTAATGTTTGGGTTTTTAAGTCTCGGGCCACCCATGATTTCCCATATATCCCTCATTCTTCCTCCCACTCGTGGCTCCCATGGGATTTCCGGTTTTCAGAGGTTGTTATAGTTCTTTAGATTTTTTTGGAGGAAAATCAAAGGTTTTTCTTGGTGGAGTGAAGGTTGTTCTCCTCAGGTATATCCCTCTATCGGTTCATTGAGATTTTGGTTAGGGTTCTTCCAAAGGGAATATCTTTCTCAATGGTTTCCAGTTCCACATATGGTTCATCAAATGGACACTCAGTGCCGATGTTATGGACAAAAGAGAGGAAATGGGTCGAAGATGGTCCAGGTCCGGTCAGACCTGGTCAGACCGACTTAGACCATTGGGTCCGGCCTAGTCCGCTGGGTCTGGCACTGCCCACAGGGTTTGGCCCGACCCACACTGGGCGGCCCGACCCGCGCTAGTCATCCCAACCCGTGATGGGCGGCCAACGCTGAGTGACCTGGCCTGGCGGTGGGGGGGGGGGGGGGTCGTGGTTGCATCATTGCCTTCGTCGTGGTCGGCGAAGTCCCGACTACCGTATCAGTGTTCCACTGATGTCATTCACCGACATCGGTCGCTGCCTTATTCAGAAGCGATGATCACAACAGAAAGTACTGAAAAAAATGCAGAGAGGTTGGGCTATGTTATTTTGGACCACACCCTCCGAGTTAGGGCGGTGGCAAGTGGCTTAGTGAAACATGTATGAAGAATACCAAACCCTACATCTTCTTACTGTGATTATTCCCAAACCCACAAAAATAAATCATTCGTGGATCAACATGTAAGTGATTTGATCCACGTTCTTTGATTAGAAGGGAAGACCTGGTAATAAATAATAACACATCATCAAAACCCTGCATGGGAGGTTTGTCGACATAGTTCGAGTTGAAGGAGTCAAAGTCATTGGGAATGGTAGCGTCGGTGTTCGTCTCTTCTTCACGATGCTTCCGATGTTGGCTTGAATGTAGTCCTCATTCATCAACACCGGAGTGCATTCTTCATTGGGGGATGTAGAATCCTTCTATGGTTCTCTCCAAATTTTCCATTTCCAACCCTTTCCCAAATTCCACCAAAACGAAAATCCAATATAATATTAATTAATTATATCAATTTTGTTTTCATAATTAAAAACTTTTTGACACATATCATAAATTGTTATTTGGATCTAAAAATTCAATGGGGAGTTAACATAATTGATTTAGGGACGTTAAGAGGTGTTCTCCCATGAAATGGGTTCAGGTGGTCCCTACCACTAGAATTCAATTTGTGAGGTTTTAAGCATGGTGGTCCCCACCCCCATAACCATCACAATGGAGCTTCAAAACAAATTAAAAATGTTGATCAATTTTTATTATTCTTTTCCCCCAAAAAATAGAAAATTTAACATTCACCCTCAACCTACTATGGTCAATGTGATGGTCCTATTAATAAAATACTGGTACTGTGAGTTTGACGGTGTCCTCATATTTAAATTCTGAGCACTGGTTCTAATGTTAAAAAAACTTGCACGCATGTTTAGTAAATGTCCCCAAAATAAGTTCACAAATTCATTTCGGGCACACCGGGCCTCAGAATCAAGTGTTTTCAATTTTTGTAGAATCATAAAATTCTTATATAATTAAAAAATTACATGGAAATTCCAGGTCTTTACAATCTCCCCACCCCAGGGCTTTGCATCCCTAAAGCTACAACACAAAACTAGGAAACAAAAGTGGGGGTACTGAGCATGAATCTGAGCCTCTCGATCCCATATGCTCTCTTAGAGGATCATGTGCTACCAAAAAATGCGCACCAGAGGAATCGACAACCAACAAAAGAACAACTCCTGTCAATCCTAAGTCTCTACTGGAACCTCTGTAAACATATCCCATGCATCAACGTCCATCTCGAAGTGGTCGATTATTTGAGAAAGGTAGTTCATGTATCTCCTCAGCTGAGATATGAGGAAGACATCGTGCACCCGGTGCAACTGTGGGGGAAAAGGTATGTGGTATCCCACCTCGCCAAATCTACTGAGGACATGGAAGGGTCTAATGAACCCTGAAGATAACTTGCATCCTCAGAAAAATCATGGTAAACCTCGTCGGGGAGAGACCCGTAGAAACATGTGGTCGCCATCCTCAAACTCTAGAGGTCTCAGTGTCCTATCAGCATAAGAATTTTGTCGGCTCTGTGTAGTTTTTATCCACTCCTTGATGATCTGCACTTTTTTGTGGTAACTCATACCATCTCTGGTCCCACTAGTGCTATGTCCCCTTGGTCAGTCCAGTACAAATGCGATCGGCAAGGTTGTCCGTACAACTCATAGAATGCTTCCATCCCAAAGGTGGAGTGATTGCTATTTTTTACACAAACTCCACTATGGAATATTGTTCTTACCACCTATGACCAAAGTCTAGGTTTCAAGCATGCAACATGTCCTCGAGGGTTTGAATAGTCCGCTCAGTCTGGCCATCTGTATGAGTATTGATGGCGGTGCTCAAACGAAGCTGTGTCCCAAAAGCCACATGCAACCCCTTCCATAACTGGGAAGTGAATCTTCTATCACGATCAGATACAATAATCGAGGGTACTCCAAGTAGTAGCACAATATCCTCCAAATAGAGGCATCCCAAGCTCTCTACTGAACCCTGCTCTCTGATCGGTAGGAAGTGGGCTGACTTGGAGAGTCGGTCAACGATCACCCAAATAAAATCATGAACTCTGGATTTACATGGAATTTATGTCATAAAGTCCTTGGATATCCCATCCGACATCCACTTTGGGAGCTCTAAAGGTTGAACCAAGCTTGCAAGTACCAGATGCTCTACCTTCACTTACTGATAAGTGAGGCACCAAGAGACAAACTCTACTACTAATCTCTTCATTCCCGGACACTAGTGTTATCGTTGGAGGTCCTAGTACATAAATGCCACTCCTGGATGTATAGCTAGAGGGGATGTATGGAACTCCCTCAACACGTCCTTATGAAGTGACACTGGTAGCATGGTATGACATCTGAAGATAATGATGTGCTCCCCACCTTCAGAAAATCCATTAGATTCTGGTCGTGTGGATATCTGAGCACGTCGAGTCCCATAGTCAGCCTCTCCATGATACGCATCCCCGACCTGCTAAAGAAGTGGGGAGTGACTGTAAGAGACTGGTGAAAATCTACTCCATCTTGATCCAGAAAGGATATCTAAAAAGTTTCCAGATGCTCTATCACCTCACCTAGAAACTGTGTACCAAATCTCTTTTTGAGTGCATCTCCTACAACATTCCCCTTCATATGAGTATAGGCTATCTCGAATCCATAGTCCTCAAAGAACTCAATCCAACATCGTTGACTCAGGTTCAGATCCTCCTGTGAAAAGATATTCCTGAGACTCCTGTGATCCGAGTAGACAGTAAAACACTCGCACATCTAGTAATGTCACCACATCTACAAGGCGAAGAACATTGTCCCTATCTCCAGGTCTAGGGTATCATATTTCTGCTAATTTTTCTCAATTATCATGAACCATATGTGATCACTTCTCACCCCTACCTCAGGACACATCCGATTCTTGTCTCTGATGCGTCGTATTAGACTACTTACCCTATGCCCTCCTCTTGAAGCCTCAAGATGGGCACACTAGTTATCCTCTACCTCAGCTTTTGAAAACTCTTCATCAATATCTCTGACCCAACAAACAGTTTCCCCATATTCGTCTACATTGATAATGGTGCAGCGAATCTAGAGAAATCTGCCACTAACCTTTGATAATATCCATCCAAACCCAGGAAACTACATACCTTCAACACACTCCTGGATGGCTCCCAAGAATGTACTGCCTCAATATTCACGGGATCTACCAAAACTACTACCTTTGAGATGGCGTGTCCCAAAAAGTGCATCTCCCATATCTAGAATTAGCACTTTGAGATCTTACCATAATGTTTTTTCTCTCGAAGAGTGTCCAGAACTATTTGTAAATGATAGGCATGCTCCCCCTTAGTAGCCAAGTAGAGCAGAATGTCCTCGATGAAGACAACTCTAAAAAGATCAAGGTATGGAGGGAAAATCCTATTCATGAGTCCCATGAACACTTCTGGAGAATTGGTAACACCGAATGGAATAACCAAGAACTCGTAGTGGTCGTACAGACACCGGAAAGCTACCTTCCACACATCCTCATATCGCACTCTGAGCTGGTGAAATCCCGATCTGATGTCTATCATCGATAACCACAATTCTACTTTCATCTGATCATAGAGGTCATCAATCTTAAGGAGTGGGTACTTATTTTTCATGACCACCTGGTTTAGTGGCTGATGGTCATCAAAAAGCCTCAATCTCCCATCCGCCTTCTGGGTGAACCAAATAAGGGATGCCTAAGGAGAAACAATGGGCTGAAAGTATCCATTTCCCTACAAGTCATCCAGTTGTACCTATAGCTCAAGATGATCTTCGATAGCCTTCAGATATGATGGTGTAGATATCGGTGTCATCCCAGGGTACAAGTCACTTAAAAAGACAACCTCTCTAAGAGAAGTTAGACCTAGAACAACATTATGGAAAACATCCGTGTACTGGTCTACCACTACAGGATTGCTCAGACACTCCACATCAACCACTCCAAGGGTAAGGCAAGCGTACTGATGAGTGATCGCTTTCACTCTCCTCTAGGTAAGTCTATCATATGCAGAAAATGATCCCATCTCACCGTTGAAGGTATACCCGGTCTCATCCTTGTGGACACACCACACTTTATGCCTAATACTGTCAGTCTACGAATGTACTGTTGATAACCATTCTATACCCAAGATGACATTATAAGGCCTCAACGCCGCCACTAGGACATCCCAGACGAAGCTCTTGCCTCCTAGAGTAATCTCACACTACTGGATGTAGTTCGTAATCATCGAATCCGCACATGTAGGAGTCTCTAGCGATAAGGATCGAGCCCACTACTCTATCGGAATATCCAATCTCTGAATGAGGGAAGTGGAAATAAAATAATGAATGACACGTGTGTCTATAAGAACAGTAGATAAGGTGGAATAGACACAGACCACACCTCGTATCATCTTTGAAGCGTCGTGATCGTCGGCCTTATCTGCCTAGTGTTGAGCGCGCCCCATGCCTCCTGCTCCCAAATGATGGGGTGAACCTTGTAGTGGTGGTGGCAGTATCATATCGAATCGTCACCCACCGCTAGCTGCACGACTAGCTATTATTCCTCGTCCACATACTCCCTATGGACCTCCTCGATCGATCCTATGTCTCTACTTGGGCAGTCCCTCGACCGTCTGCTGATCATCCATATGGTGGGTCGGATAGTCATGAGATATATGACCCTTCCTGCAACATGTGAAACACTTAATGTTCCTCGAATAACTTTCTATATCTCCTATACCCCAAACAACTGATCCTGAGTCATGTGGTCATCCACCTGTATGTCTTTTCCTCTTAGACCTCTGTGATATCTGTATGTTTCCAGCTGTACAAGACTCTCCTATGTGATGACTGGTGGTGGGTATCACTATTGGTGACTGCTCAACTGGAAAACTCTCCACTAAGATGGATTTCTCTAACACCCTGCCTGCATCGGGATGCTGAGTGAGATCATTGAAGCCCCGATCACCCATCTGAGTCCCTGTTCGTAGTTTCGAGCCTATAAAAATGGGTCTTGCACCATATCAGTGGAGTAACATGAGAGGTCAGTGAACCACATAGATTACATAGACACAGTAATGCTTCCCTACTTCAGATGATGTCTCTCGTATATGTGCACTACGTGAAGAGTCATTGGGAAAAAATCTACCTGGAATGGGATCTGGAAGTATACCCAGTGAAGCGTCACCTTGTTGTGAACTTGGAGCATCTTGCTCCACCATCTTCCTGTTGACACCTGCAGAATACTGCTGGGAAGGATCTCCATTAGATCAGCTGGTGTCCCTACCAGTCAGAAGACTCTCACCACAGCCTTCAGCCAATCCTCTGCCGCCTATGGGTCCGTCTCTCCCCTAAACCATGGTGGCCACACGAGATGGAACGCGTGCGACATGCTCAATTGGCGTGAACTCTCTACTGTTGGGGCTAGTGGCATTGGTTTCCCAATGAATAATAGTACTGATGGTGCCTCTACAGCTGCCACTACTAGAAGTGGGACCTACATCAAGCCCTCGTCGCTCGGTGGGCTATCATCATGTTCTATACTTGGAACCCTAGCTAGCTATCTCTGTAGAGGAATCCTGAAAAGAAAACATGTGTGCCACAGTCAATATGTTATACATGTTGATCTAATTCAAAAATATCACAACGAAAACTCTTGAAAAAACACAGGCAATCAATGTATTTGTGAAATGAGTCTGAAATCATAAGTCAGGGTCCTGGTCTATGGATACGTCATCCACAACACCAACATTGGATTCCATAAGGTGATAACCATACTCACAACACATAACACTATTGTTGTTAAAGAAGATCAGAGTCCAATGTTCTATGGTAGAACTGACTCCTCTAATACCAATTTGTGACGACCCATCCCCCGGGGCCCATTCTGTGATACCCCAAGACCAGCTTTCATAGGCCATGTAACACCCCAAGATTTTACGAAAAATATTCTTTTTAATTTCATTAATGTCTTGTGTTATAAGCTACACCAAAAGGATCTTTCACAACACACATCCTTGACTTGCCTTGCATTACACACAATCACGACCTTCCTCGATAGCATGTGTAGTATGTAATACCAACTTTCACTAAACAACGATATGCTATTAAAATATTATTAAAACTAGCCGTTATGAATTGTAATAACCACTTTTTGAAATTTTGTAAATATTATTTTTAAAAATTGACTTCTTTTTTGGATTGGGATTATCGAAATTATCTTAGGATAAAATTTTGGTACTTTTCGGATAACTTTAATTTTCTGATGAGTAGTGAAAATTACTAAATTTTAATTAAAACAAACCTTTTTAATCAAAATAATTAATAGTGATAAATTATTAATTTGAGTGGTTTTAAATTTTATTTATAATATATTTTTACAATTTAATACAATGTTGTTCATTGGATGTAATTTCACATTTATGAAATACATAAACAAGTGTCAATCTTTTGATAGTTATTATCTCTTAAGAACACGCTATTTGTTTTGACGACAGGAATTAATTTTTAAATTTATTAATGCAACTGATATGTTTTGAATTTGGAAAAATAGTTATCATTTTTGAGTTCATAATATAAAATATTGCTTAGGCCTAATTTTTGGTATTTTTCTGGAAACTTTCATTTTTTGATGAATAGTGAAACCACTAAGTGGTAGTTAAAATAATGAATTTTTCATCAAACATAATTTTACCGCTTCTGTGAGTGGAATTTCAAAAGTCCGACATACACGGTTGATGTCAGTAACAAAAATATGGTTCAATGAGATGAAAATAATTCTTAGTGAATAGTAACTTTTTACTTTTTTTACCACGGTTAAAAGTAAATAGGGTATTTAAGGGCAAAATTGATATTATTATTACCCTAACACATGTCCTAATTCTATTGGATAAGTTTAATTAGACCAAAAACAACCTTAGAAATAAAATATGACCATTTAGTCCCACTTGGATTAGATTAGGACATTTATTATTAATTTATTTAAAGAAGGGTTAAAATAGTTAAAATCGAATTTTGATAAGTAAATAATTTTTAATATAGGGTTATACATACGATAAATTCAACTATAAATATTCATTAGAAATATAAATATATTTCCTACATAATGATATTTTATTTGTAATTTTTAGACTTTACATAAGTTAATTTATTTTTGACAGAATGATGATGTACTAATTATATTATTAATGAAATATTGACATAATTGATGTTATAAATACCCAAATAAGTGTAATTTGAGACTTTTTATGAATTCCACTAATTTTATAGGTTAATATGACATGTTATTATTGATTTAAGTAACTTTTTATGAACTAATCATTCTGTTATGAGTTTCATAAAAATAAATTACTAAATAGTATCAAAATTGACATAAAATAGTTTTTAAAACAAATATTATATTATTAATTGTTATTTTTTTCCTAAAATTCTAAGGTTCGGCCAAATGACATAGATAAGGTTATATATATTAATAATAAACAACTTGGGGTTCATTTGTCTTCTTATAGTAAGTTTATTAACCTTATAGTGTAAGAACACAAAAAGACACGGTAAAAGTAAAACTATCTAAATTAAAGTTAAATATAAATGATAAGGTTAAAATAGGAACCTAAACATGTCTAAATTCTATTGTATGAGAGGATTTAGACCCATACCCACCTTAGCTTCTAAATAAATCAATATGGAGCTATTTAAAACCGAATTTGGCATTATAATAAAATAATATTTTTAGTTTTTCCAAAAGAGCATCTCTCCTCCCTTAGAAAAGGGAACCTCCTCCCTCTCTTCCTCACACCACATTGAGCCTTAATTCTCGGAAAAACCCTACCAAATTCTCTTATCCACTTCCCTAGAAATATCCTAGAGGTTCTGGTCTTCCTCAAAGACCAATTTTTGGGGCCTAAAAGGAGATCTCAAAGAGGCGCTTCAAAGAAAAGGTAATGTCCGTTACCGATTCTTTCAACTTTATTTCTTCTTCCACTTATTATTCATAGGTTGTTTCATTATGAAGTAATAACATCAGTATCCCTCATACACTTATATGTTATTATAAGTATGAAACAACCCTATTTCACCATCTATCCATCCTACGGAAAATGAAATCACCGTGCGTGCGTATGTACGGAATACCATCTCCATGCCGTGGTGTAATCTATTTTCCATCACCACCTTAATTGGATGGGTATAATGGTGTATATAATAACTATATATGATTATTGTAAAGTGATATATATTCTTAAATAGTATACATACACTCCAATACAATTCCACGATCATGAGAACAATATCATCACTCGTGCTTACGTAGGGACTACCGTCTCCACGACGCGATGAGATTCATTCTCCACGTTAACCATTCATGAATGATTATAAAGTATATATAATAAGTAATCATTAAATATATTACATAATAATGATACTTGATTTATGTGTATATATATTTATGTCATCTACTTAATTTCATTCAACTCAATAAGGAAACGAAAACAGCATTCATGCGTACGTACTACCTACCGTCTCCATGAACGGTGTATTTCTTTCCATTTAATGATCTATTATATATATGTATATTCTGAATATATATTATATATAAATCATGTTTTATATTATGGAATTATGTAATCATGATCTAAGTAATCATATGAATAATTACAAGTCAAAAGACAGACGAAAAATGAAACGATTTTACCCAAAAAGCTCATTAACATGGAATTTACAAAGGAACGGGTAAAATAAAGTCATAAGTGAACCATATATGATATAATAACAATGAGTATGATTCTGGAATAAGTCAATGACATTATTTAAATCATTATACAGGAGGTTTGGACACTTACGAAGCAAATCAGACCTAAGGTAAGGGAAAATATCACAATCTCATTTTTATCCGAGATTGTTTATACTTTGGAATTTACTAGGGTGTATTTTATCATCCACATCCATGTTTCCTCAATATGTAATTTTATTTCCATCCACCTAAAATTGGTTAAATCCAATTTTACCCTTCGGTGAGTTTTTAGTGAAAGATATGAAAGGAATCTTTTGTCGTTTTTCGTACGAGGTACTTTTTGACTTTTCTGACAAAAGTATGAGAATAATGTTTTTTTAACTTATACGGCATGAATGGATTTTTAAAACATTATTTCCAAGAAGCTTCCTTTACAAGTTTTCAAGTTTATTTTTAATCAACTTCTTTTAGTTTAAAATTTTAAGACATGTTAACAAAGGAAAATGTTTTTGAAGTAGAAAGGATATTTTTCTCGAGAATGGAGTTCAAGTGTTTTATCAAAATTATTTTCCATCTAAGATAATAAAGGGTTCTGTTTCTATCCCTATTATTACATTTATTTGATTATTTTGTGATGGAATTATTTTTATGCAATTCCTTTATCTTATATGAGTTGTTTTATGATGTCACGATGTTTAAGATTCCCATTTTTATTACATGGGTTATGCAATGATATATGATTTATGATTTTGTGGCACACATAAGAATGGTATCATTATGAGATGGGTGGGACCTATATCTCCCTTCAATGAATTGGGTAATGATTTTATATCTAATGAGATAGACATGGATGGAATGGTAGGTTTTACCGGTTCAGTGAAATAGGACTGAAAAGAGGAGTGACCTCGGTTCAGAAATGGACTTTGTCCACTAAGATAGTCTTGGAAATGAGTATTGACTAATAAGAAATGATTATCTATGATTATGTGTGTATGCCAAAATGTTTCATGTTTTATGTTATGATTATTGGGATTACATTTCACTACTATGATTTATCCCATGTTATGATATTATGATCTCTTTTGCAGGTTAATATTTCCAAAATGTTATGTTCTTATGAATATGATGTGATTGATATTTCTTTTGTTTACACTTACTAAGTATTTGAGCTCACCCTTTTATGTTTTCTTTTCCCCAGGATATAAAGAAAGGTTTTAGGTATAAAAAAAGGAAGATCTTTATGGGATATCTTGATGATCTTTCACCACGATTAGAAGATTATTTTCCGAATTTCCAAAGACAATAAACTATTACGGTCCTTGTGTGTGTGTTTTTGTTATGTACTAATAATTATGAAAAAGTAATTTAATGTCCATGTACGTTAAGCTTCGGGTCTCTACAGGCCAGGGGCTAGAGACTAGCACCGAAAGGTGTATACCCTAAAACTGGGAAGGAATTGCCTTTATGTCCTATGAACACACTCAACCATGCACACAACAAGATGCAAACACATGTAAACTGTATAGGAAAACGAGTGTTGAAAGTAAGAGGGTCAGAATATAATCCCGATAGTAAAGGTACAAGTACAACTGAAATACAATACAAATGTAGAATGTGAAAGACAACTATTGGGTCATCCTTGGAGGTTCCTACATTAAGGGTTGGTACAGATCGCCTCATTAGCACTTCATGTCCACCTGTCTCCTCTGTGTACTATCACGCCATAAAGTCCTCCTCCGGGCACCATCCAGTCCTGGTACTTTTAGTCTCGATCAACGTTGTCTGTCGTCTACACCAAACACAATATGGTTTGGGCATAGCCTATGCAGGGGTGAGTATAACGATACTTAGTGTGGACCCCAAGACCCTTAAGGTCCCACAAGATCCACATAGGATAAATCACAAAACATGAAATCAACTAACAACAACACTTAGGTATATGAGCATACATATACCTATGTTATCATGTATACCCATCTCAATCATGAGGAAAACACAGGGTCCAACCCTAAATTCCAAAGCTCAACGATTTCACAAAGGAAGGGTTACCACAAAGTTAAGTACCATACAGGTATGCCGCACAGTAGAATACCACCAAGGTATTGCTATAATGGAATGTACCACACAGATATGGACTCAACTCACAACAGGTATATCATAAGTACAGTAGTATAGATGATTTGATATAAGTATAGAATCATCTTACTTTGTTTAGAGGTAAACCCACAAAGGATCCTAAATCTTCATCAGACCCACAGAGAATCATAGTACATAATCAGACCCACACAGGATCATTGTACCTTGTCAGACCCACAAATGATCCTAATACATCGTCAAACCCACACATGATCCTAGTACATCGTCAGACCCACACAGGATCATAGTACATCGTCACACCCAAACAGATTTCCCGTACATCGTCACTAAGTCTTCAAACCCACACAGGATCCTTGTAGATCGTCAGTATGTTGTTAGACCCACACACAATCCTAGTACATCATCAGTACATCATCAGACCCACACACGATCCTTGTATATCATCTTTACATTTTCATACCCACACAGGATCCTAGTACATTGTCAGTACATAGTTAGGCCCATACATGATCCTAGTACATTGTCAGTACATCATCAAAAACACACAGGATCATAGTAAATTGTTAGTACGTCGTCATACCCACAAAATTTCCTATACATAATCAGTAACTCGTCATACCCACACAAGACCTGCATGGGTGGCGCATGGTGTGTTAGACTAGGTGGGGAAGTCGTGCGAAGTCCCTTGGTGAGATAGAGGCAACTGCACGGTTGGCGGATGGTTTGACGAACTGTGCGGGGTAACTGCAAAGCCACATAAAATATGAGTTATTATGACCCAAGGCACTCAGGATTTCCAATTTTCCCCTCCTCCACCCACTCTTGGCTCACGTTGGTGTTTTGGTTTTCAGAGGTTAGGGGAGATCCTTAGCACATTTTGGATGCAAATAGAAGGGTTTTCAAGGTGGATTTAAACTGGTTATCCTAGGGTATGTCCCTATTTTTTCCTATTAGGTTTTGATTAGGTTTATAAAAAAGGGAACATCTCGCTCCATGGTTTCTAGTGCCGCAGATGTTTCATCAAATGGACACTCGATGCCAAAGTTATGGCCAAAACATCGGAAATGGGTCGAAGCTGGTCTGGGTCCGGTCCGACCCGGTCAGACCGACCAGCCAAACCCAGCCCTTAGAGTCCAGCCCGAGCTGCTGGGTCCAGGTTGGGCAGCTGGGTCTGGCCTAGCCTACACCGGGTGGCTCGAGCCAAGCTGGGCGGCCGGGCCCGAGGTGGGAGGCCCGGCCCGGTGAGCCAGCCTGGCGGTGAGGTGGCTGAGGTTGCACTATCACTTTCGCCGCTGCTTGCAGTTTTTCGACTGCCATATCCATGTTCCAACTAGGGCATTCACTAACACTGGTTTCCTCCTTCTTCCAAAGCACGGAACACAACAAAAACTCAAGAAAAAATGTGGAGAGTTCAGGAAATGTTCGTTTGGCCCACACCCTCTGCATTAGGGAGGAAGCAAGCTGCTTAATAAAAATTGTATGAAGAATGCCAAACCCTACAACCTTCGTTAATGATTATTCCCAAACCCGCAAAAAAATCATTCGCGGATCATATAGTTAGAGAGTGGATCTGCATTCTTTGTTTAGAAAGGAAGAAAATTAGAATAAATAATCAAACATTATCAAACCCCTTCCTCAGAGGATTTCCGATGAAGGTCTCTTGGAAGGAGACAAAGTCATTGGGAATAACAGCGTCGACATTCGTTGCTTCCGCAAGATTCTTCTGAAGTTGGCTAGAATGTTGTCCTCATTCTCCAATCCCAGAGTGTGTTCATTGTCGGAGGATGAATTATCCCTCCAGGGTTCTGTCCCAATTTTCCTTTTCCAACCCTTACCCCAATTCTACTAAAAAATAAAATCCTAAATAATTTTAATTATGTAGATCAATTATGTTGGCACATTTAAAAAACTGATGACACGTCTCATTAATTGTTTTTTGGCTCCGAAAATTAAAAGGGGAGTTGGCATAATTGATTTTGGTAAGTTGATAGGTTTTATCCCATTAATGGGGTTCGGGTGGTCCCCACCACTAGAATTCAATTTGGCAGGTTATAAGATCAGTGGTCCCCACCCCCATAACCTTCAAATGGGAGTTTCAAAAAAAGTGAAAAATGTTAAAGAATTTTTATTTTTTTCCACGAAAAAGTGGAAATCTATCATTCACCACCGACCTACTCCAGTAGAGGTGAAGGTCTCATTATGTGAATACTGACGATATGAGTTCAATTGTGTCCTCATATTTCAATTCCGAGTACTGGTTCAAAAGTTACAAAAACCCACTCACATGATTACTAAACGTACCCAAAAAATGTTCAGAAATTCATTCTGGGCACACCGAGCCTCAAAATCACGTGCCATCAATTATCAAGGACTCTTAAAATTTCCATATAATTAGTAAAAAAATTAACTAGAAATTAAAAGTCTTTAAAAATATCTTCCCTAAGTTGATGGGAAAAAACACACGAAGAATAGAGAGAAATACCACATTTTTTAAGAAAACAATTCGTAAAAAGTTTCCCACATGCTAGTATCTTGGAAAATGCTATCAGAGATGGCCTTATAAATTTTATATGAAGATCCACCATCCACTGATAACCTATATTGAAAGATAAAGAATATCAATAAATTTTTTTTGAGGTTATTAATCCATTGATAGCAGGTTATCAATCCCAAAAATCATCTATGTTAGGGAAGCAGTAACTTTTGATAATATTAACAATATGATATGAGAGACCCCCCATATTATCAAGATGATCTTTAATCGTACCATCCATATCACCATTGAGTGCATCACTCATCAAGGCATCAACTAGAGGACAACTAATCAAGTTGGCCTTCCCAAAGGATAAAGATTAATTCTTTGGATCAATCCATCTCACATTAGAGTCAATAAAAGAATAAATGGATTTAAATGAAGGATAAACAGATTAATCCATATGACTAAAAACTCAATTTATGAGCCTATCATTGAATTTATTTCTTAGAAATTTATGAGACTCAGAATTACAATTGGTAAGCTACCATATGAACGAAGCATTTGAAGAATCATTAAACATGTCATGATTTTTAATACCTAGACACACTACATCATAGGGTTTAAAATAATTATTCCAAGAGACTGTGGGTAATTTCTTCTCCAAAATATTACCACTCAAAATGAAATTTTAAATAGAATCATTAAGGATATTGATGAGGGATACCGGCCACATATAGACATGAATGAATAAACAAACTTATAAATAATCAAAGAATTAACCAAATAAACACAACCCGCCATGGAGAGAGACTTACCATTCCATGTTGCAATATTTCTTTTGATTTTACAAAGAATATTAGAAAATTAACATGCTTTAGGCCTCCCACAAAACATAAAAACACCCAAATATGTAAAAGGAAGAACTCCTTCATGAATACCCAAATCCCTGATAATGCCTGACTTCCTGGAAATAGGTAAACTCCTACAGAAGTAAACAAAGGACTTGATCAAACTAATCTCTTGACTAGAGGAATTTTCATAATTAAAAAGGGCCATCATAATATTTTTAATATTTATCTAATCCCTTTTAGTGAATAGAGTAATATCATCACCATACCATAAGTGAGTGGGAGAAACAATTCCTCTACCAACACGAATAGACCCCAGTTTCCCATTGCGTTCCATAATAGAAAGTAATCTACTAAGATAATCCTCTAAAATTGAAAAATTAATTTCCAAGTGGGGGTCACCTTTTCTGACAATCTAGAATAAGAAAAATAGCCCTCAAGGGAACAATTAACATGGGAAGATATACGAGCTTACTCTAAAATGATTTTAAACCAATTATTGAATACATCATCAAAACCAAAAAAACACATAACCTTATAAATGTAATCCAATTTATAGTATTAAAATCATTCCTAACATCCAATATGAGAGAAATATTACCATCCCTTTAGGATTTATTAATAATCATACAACATTCTGAGGTAGTAATAATGAAATAATGAATAGACCTACCCTTAATAATTCCTAAATGATTACGAGAAATAGTCATACTAACAAAAAAGGAAAACGTCAGGGGCCAGATTTTGAAAATAGTTTTAAAAATTGTATTGATTAGGGAAACATGTAGGAACAAATGAATCTCATCATCCTTGTCTGTATTTGGAATGAATGACATCCCAATATGTTTGAATGAATAAATTCCTAAAACCACATGGACCAGGGGATCTTTCAGACATCAGAATGATGGTTGATTCCTTGATTTCAAAGTCTAAAGGGATAGATGTATGGATGGAATTAACCTCCTGATAGAAAAAACTCATAATAATACTCTACAAGGGATCATCAAGAGGGACAAGACCATGGAATAGATCCTTAAAATAAGTATCAACAAACTCTAAAAATTATTTTCTTTTTTCAAATTCATTATACCCATTTCTAACCAATGAAAGAGGCCTTGAGGCATTCCTAATTCTATAAAATGAGTTGTAAAATTTATAATTTCTATCACCATATCTCATTCAATTAACCTTAAAATTATCTCATTGCAAAAAATCATAGAGATTAAACAAATTATTAATATTGGAAACAAGCTGAGTCTCACCCAAAACATTATTAGAGAAGTAATTTGAAGAATTTATCTTTTTTATTTGATGAAGAGATTCCATAAGAGTAGAAATTTTAGAATCAAGGGAACTGAAACAAAATTTATTCCAGAATTACAATGTTCTTTTAATGAGTTCGTGAATGATGACACAAGAAAAATAATTATCCCTATAATTACAAGAACTCATGGTTCGTTCAATAATTGTTTGAGACTCAGGATGATTAACCCAAGATTTATTAAATCTAATAGAAAAATATTGTTTTGTATCCTTACTCACAAGGTCGACCAAAATGGTATAACGATCAGAATTAATTCTAGAATGAGTCATATAAGAAATAGTACCCTAGAAATCAAGACAAGCCTCATTGAAAAAACCATATCGGTTCTTCTTAAAAAAAATCAATCCAAAACATTCATATACCAAGTATACTTAGCCGCAATAAGGTTAACTTCATTCAACCCAATATCATCAACGCATACTTTGAAATCTCTTGATGAAATGATGTTAGTCATGGATCTATACTTTCCATCAGAATTCATAATGGCATTAAAATAAAAAAGTATATACCACTGAGCATTGATGGTAGAGTTGAGAGATATAATATCCATACCTAAATTACTACAGCCCTGATAGCAGTTACGAGCATAAATAAAAGTGCAAAAATATTGGAGCCTTTAATAATTGAAGGAGCATGTGACATGATGATCAGTATTAGAAATCAAGGAAATATTTGATAAATAATAATGATCCAAGACCCATAATTTTATATCATCTGACGAACATCTATTAGGTTCCACAAAATGAAAACCATGATTTTCAATACTGGAAATATTGGGAGAAAAACATCTTTTAGGTTCTGAAAAACCATTGGGAAAGGGCATATTATTTATAATGAAGAGCCTAAGGTACCTCATAGTATCATGATTGGTGAGTACCTAGCCATTTATGTGTATAATATTCTTTTTAATATAATATCGGGATGATTTCCACCTTTTTGGACCCCAACAGTTACCTGATTTCCAGACATAGGAGGCCTTCTAGTCTTTCGCTTAGTACATGAGGCCCTTTGTAAGAGAAAACTTATATCCAAAGTACTGGTGAATCCTTTTACATTTTTAGAACCAACAATGAGAGTGTCAACTAGACAACTGGATGAAAAAGGAACACCCATATCCTATAATGTCGCATCACCACTGGATGAAACAGGAACCTTGGTTTCATCAACCGGTGCAGCAGTTCCACATATTGAAAATGGAACCCCAATCACCCCATCAAATGAAGTAGAATATTACTTGAGTGAATACGGTTACTGTCCATTTATAGATGAATCTGCATTCAAAGAAGAACGATCCTCGATCAATATATCCAAAACCACAATATCTTACCTCGAAGAAACACCATCCATAATAACATCGGAAGCGACAAGAGAAATAGAAGACATAACAGAATCAGAAATAAGCTAGTAAATTCCAATAGTCTCATTGTCCTATAAAGAGACCACAAGCTCACAAATATTATCCTCCAATACATGCCTCAATAAACTATAATCTAACTCTTTTTTTGAAAAATAAATTGATTATAAATCTCAGAGAAGATATTCTAATCCAAAATGTGATCCTCCATGCACGTGTACCCACTATATTTACCCATTTTCCGACCAATCATATCTAGAGGAATAAGAGGTCCAAGAATCCTACCTTGTTCAACATCATCAGATATATCTATCTTGGAACTCTTAGAAGTAACTATTACTCTATAAGAACTAGGTATTTTCTTTGATGGACCCTCTTTTTCAAGAAAGACCTTATTATTTTTTTATACTGGTTAACCTCCTTCCAATAATTATATTTGGGAACCTCATTAACATTATTTTGAAGCATCCTACAAGTCATCATAGAGTGATCAAAAATATTTCAAACATACCAAAAATTAGGAACACTTTCATATTAAACATTAACATCAATCATATTAGAATTAACAATCAAGGGGAAATTATCTAATCTGTTATTTTCTAATTTAACATCAACCATAATTCTAGCTAAATATACAAGACCCCATCCAATGTTTTTTGATACATTATAATATGAGTGACAATAAATGAGGAAAAGTCATTAAGTATCTTAGGATGTCAATACATCGAATTTAACCCATGAGGTTTGATCCAAATTCGGGCATTGGTTTGCTTAAGGTTAATGGGGTTAATATTAACATCCTATTTGGATAATCTCAAAGATCCAGGTTTGAGATGTAGCCTTCCAAGATCCCATACTCTATTAAAATCTTCCCTTGATTGAAAAATGAGATAAAACCACCCTCTTAATTGGAATCAATTTCTTGTTACTGAAACCCCGGTAATGGGATATTCTATGTTTATGATCAAGGTAAGACCAGTGTTTACCACCCTTGGAATAAATTACGCATCCAAGAATTGAAACCATAAAATGATCAATACGTTGTTGAAAAGCCTCTAGATCTGGGACTACAAATAAACCACCTTTTTCAAGTCTCTTATTGTGAGAGGAACAAGATATACCTATTTTTATCAAATCAGAAGAACTGTATAGAGCTTCGGTTAATAAACACCTTCCATTCTCAACATAGAAAAATTGATCGGATCCAATGAAGAGCTAAGTCCCTTAGTTGGGAGAAAATCTTCCTTGAAAGCAAACTGCCAATAATGATTGAAAGATTCCATATTTGGAATCAAGTAAAACACTAGGATTGAGAGAATATGGAATTTCTAGGTTGAAATAAAAGTTTCACTCCTATCGCCATCTACCTTCACATTGATATGGTCTAAAATTACCATAGTTTAATGAAGGATTAGTAAAATATAGTGATACATGGATGAAATAGAATATTTGCATCCTTACCAAAATTATTCAAGAATTATTTGGATAAAAAATCCATAGCCAATAAATTTATTAAATGATAATAAAACAAATAATTTCTAACCTAGATTAAATGTTTTTTCCCAATCTAGGAATTGGGAGATTACCACATGATAGTCACAAAATAAAAGGAATCCATTTCAATTTTAAAGGAAGGGATGATACACCTAATTTTTTACTACGATCATTTACCAATGTTTTCATTATGTGTGAAGATTATATCTAAGGGAACCTTTCTCAAAAGATGATTCTATAGATCCATTGATGAAATCCCTTCCTTGAGGTCATAAAAAGAGAGTCATACAACCACCCGTATAGAGTCAGCAACTGGTTGATAATGCAATGCAATAGCTCCTCCCTTCTATTAGTTGAATTTAATTTGAAGAAAAGCATGTCTTCATCACGAAGTAGATAGAAGTTCAGGTCACACTTTTTAAGGCAGACATAGATTTCAGTAATTGTAGAAGTATATTGGGCTTGTAAATACGTTAACAAAATGGCATTCAACAGCAGAACTAACAATGTTTTAGATGAGACCTAAAAGTTACACTACATCATTCAACTCTATCCCTAAATACATGGAATCTACCATGAACTAAATAACTAAAAATAAACATGGAAAAATCCATAATTCAATACCATAACTATAAAACTCTAATCCAACACATCATTTTATATCAATATTTTTCATTCCCAAAAACCCATCAATAAAATATGAAGCACTGAAAATTATGGTCAACAATAATATATCTCAATATGAATAAGAGATATTGAAATAGCCTGAATGAAACATGTCCAAAAAAATAAATTTAGATACACATATATGGATTTAGATCCGTACAATGATCTGCGATTGGAGGCAAGGACCGAGGACCAACATTGAAACGACCAATTTTTCAATCAATGTATTGTTATTCCCACAGAAGGTGTATAAAAACTAAATCATGGTTGATTTCAAGTCAAAATTTCAACCCATCAAACACCATCTCTCTGATACTAAAATACACATCTATAGCAATATCCTTTGTAAGTTAAATTGTAATGTACTACCTCTATTTTTCCATAATATAGCTGTATAATTCTTCTTTATATACCTATTTAATAAACCTTATACAATTCTTTATCTTGCTGGAATATTCTCAAAACACATCATCCAGGAATGAAGATAAATCCGCGTAATAAGATGAGGAGTATGGATATTATATATCTTATAGATGCAGAGAGATCATATATTTCTTTAATTGAATAATGAAGTATATTGTGATAATAGTTCTCTCCGACATAGATAAATCTATATGTTTGTGTGTATTCATTTATGGGGAAGTAGTATTTCCTTTCTAATATATATATTGTACCTTTTTAGTGAAAGATGTTATATATATATAGTCACCACAAGATTTTGAAGTATATATTTTCTCAAAATTAACTCAATGCGAGGAAAATAATATGGCTGCAACTACTAAGGAATAAGATTTCTAAATGCACTATAACCCATGGTATAAAAACAAGGTGGTTGATGAATTGAGTACAAGGATCCATGGAATAATAACCCTAATGATGATTAAAATGTATATGATATAAATGGTTCTTATAAATATGGATATGGTGATTTATATGAAAGGGGTTTTATCTATTCTTCCTTTTCTAATAAATTGTTTAACCAATCATACAAGACATGATATATAAGTCATAAGAGAAATATATGTGGATAAAAAGGATGAATGAAAACTAAAATGATATTAAATTGATAGAAATTATCTATATGGAAGGATTGACGAATATTTAAAATTGGTTATGTTTTTCATCTATAGAATAGTTTAATAGGGAATAAGTATATGAATTACATGGGTTAAATTTCAATATCCACCTTAACAGTATATCTATGTATATATATATAAGGGAAAATTTCTGGTTGTATGGATTAAAGTGGTAAATTGTTGAATTTGTTTCCATATGAATAGTCTTCAATAATTTAAAGGATAAAAGGACGAATCCATTGGTTTCCATGAAACCATTCCCTAAACTAATACAAATGTGAAAAAATATTAAAAGGAAAATTATCATTAGACTTCTAAATACTCTAAGGAAGAACAATTATATTAGGGTTATTTTTTATCACATTTATAATTCATCTCATTTCATAGTTATAAGATAATATCTACCCCTAGATCATCTTTAATGCCTCTGTATCAGAGAAATAATTAGGCTCCATGGGGTGACTCCATAAATTTTATCTAATCATGGGGTTCATATTAAAATTCAGGATTGTTATTGAATGGTATCTAGACACTAATATATTATCAATCACCACTATTGATCCGCAAATTTATAGTAATTATAAAGGTTATATTTATAAATTATAATACATTGTGTTATCACATTCTCTTAACTTCCATGATATGTGATATTAGTTACTTAATTTGGTAAACTATGCATATAATAATAGATTCCATTAAATCATCCATAGGGGGACATTTGAAGTATTTTATGGTAATGTTTCTCTGACTGTATCCTATATGAAATAACTTGGAGAATGAAATGGTGTTGGCCCAAAGTATGTGGAGGAGACGACATTGATATATGCATCATTCAAAACCATATTAAATCACCCTAGATCATAAGAAAGTGTTCTATTGGAAATTTAAATAATTTTATAGAATTTATCTTGGGGGATTATGTTTTAAATATGGTTTATCAATGTAAGGGAGTTTTTATATTTGGTAAAATTTGAAGATAAGACTTTTCAACATTGGTCCATTTAAAGTACAATATATAATTAGAGTTTTATCTTTACTCTCATCTATGTCACCTAACCATTCAAGATAACATGATATATTCCATGTTTCCTAAATGAGGAAGTACATGATAGATCCAAGGGATGTTCTCACATATAAGGTAATAGAGTTGGAGCATAAATTTTATTATAATGAATAAAATTTCAATATTCTTAACACTGATGTGTAATTTTAACCAAATTGGTAACATTATTAGTGAATGTAATTTGGAAAAATCCCAAAAAAATAGGAAACCATGAGAAATGATTAATCCTGGAGGAAAGAATACCATATTTTTTGACTTGATTCTATATACCCAAAATCCATGTATAATAATTTTTATATGTCTGGGTATGTGATACAAGAAACCCTACTTTAATTGATAGATATCATAAAATGAACTGTCATACAAAGGGAACTCTAATGAGACTTTATTAATGATTTTTTACAATATAAATTTGGAATTATATAATTTTATTTTATAAAAATATTGTTTTTATTTCATTAAAAATATATTATCATAGCATGAAATTTTGGAATTCATAGGAAATTAATGATTCATAGGTTAAAAATGAAGATAATTTTTTTATAAGATCGTGATGTTTAGGAAATAGGTTGGATGTAAGAATAAATGAAATCAAAGGGAAATTATTTTCAAAAAATATATGTTTTATATGTAAAATTATACATTTTGAAATATATTTTTTTAATTCTTAATCAAATATTTGATATTTTAAAACATTAGGCACTTTTTTCGTATATATTGTTTCCAGGTGTTATACACACAATATTTTAAAATTAACCTATATCACATTTATGAATTTAATTATATTAAATGGAATTAAAATTTGGAATAATTAGGTTTATATTTTTCATTATGGGTGATTAGATTATTAATGAAAAAGGATAAATTACTATGCCAAAAACAATTTCTCATGGTAAAATAAACATTATTAAACATAAAAATTCATGAGATAAAGGATTGAAAATAGATAAAATTTTTAAATAATAGAGATAATAAGGTTTTATGGACCTTACATCTTCATTAATACATAGTTTCCCAATTTTTCAACACATTCTATGATATATCCTTCCCATTATGAAAAAAATGAATTTAAAAATATTCAACCCATTTCAATTATAATATAGTCACTCATCTACTCACATCCCCCTAAAATTATCTTATTTTAAAAAATATGAAAACCTATAGTACAACATTCATGTTCTACTAAAATATTTTATTTTATTATCAATATACCCCTAAGGATAAACCCTAATTTCAAATTAGAAAATTTAATAAGCGATCTATAACTTTCTGACCTATCTTTTATCATTTTTATTATTTATTCCTACAAATTATTTTATATAATTACATTACACCATATTCAAATGATATCATAATTATCATTACTATAATGACATGTTAATATATATATATATGGGACAATAAAACACCACAGTTCCCTTTTCCCTTAATAAAAATTAAATTATATTTTATGCATGTAGTGGACTACCTTTCCTTCTAGGAAGCATGTTTCATTTTCCATCATTGTATTTAAAAAGTATTAGTAATAAAAAAATTTATATATAGGACTGTTATTTACAGAATATTTTAGATTCTAAAAAGCTAATCTATTTAACATCTTCCTCACATTCTATGAAAATTTAATCATCATTCATGTGTGCACGTGGACTATGCCTTCCATGGAATGCGTTATTCCATTTCTCCTTATTGGCATTCGTTGATGGGTCTGATAATTGTATTATAGGATAAGTTTTATTTTTTATGACATCGTACACAATATTTTAGAAAAAAATGGTTTCTTGATAAACAAATGACCATCATTTATTAAATTGTATTAAATGATCACACAAGGTGAAAATGATATATTTAATCAAAGTAATGACCTTTATAAATTTAATTCTCAATATAATTTTTAAAATTTATAATATATGAAACTAATAAATATAACATAATATCATTATGTTTATGGTCTATATATATTATAACTAAGCTTCCCCATAATAATATATTAATCACAGTAGAATCAATATTTTGTCGGTTTAACATAATACTTTTAATATAATATGAATTTATATCATGTATAAATTTGAGAACCTATGTACTAGTATAATTATATTTTAATTTTTAAATAATTTTTTGTTGATTTTAAGTATGATATATTAATACTCAATTCATTAATAAAAAAATTTCACATTTGGAATCACTAAATTATTCTTGTTAATAATTTCATCATCAAGGATGAAGACTATCACACACATGGAATGCATTTGAAACCTAATAAATAATTATAAATCATCCCTAAATAATTTTTTATCATATATTAAAAATTATGATTCGATGAATAATGAATACATACACTATTATTACCAAACTAGTACAAATGATCAAAACAATAAAGATCTGATGATGAAAATATGTATAAATGATATTGATAATGATTTTTTACGAAAATTATGAAAGAAAAATGACATAAGTATCATTATAAACTAATATATTAGTATTTAACTGTTTTTATGTATTATTTTAATTATGTTTTTTGGATTTTAGGATAAGAGGTTAGGGTTTACTATATCATGTTCTTCTCTTATGAACATGTTTTATATTATGTACCCAATTTCAATTATGTGGAATATATAATATCTATTTGAGATTATGTATAAGGAAATAAAAATTTTCGTTTAATTTTAATATCAATTTGAAAAACCTTTTTTCAGTTAGTTTAAATTTTATTTCAATCCAAATGATAAGTGGGTTTTATATCTACATTTTAATTTTTTATACTCATGATATGTCTACCATATATTCTTATTTTTATGGTGAAAAAAAAGAATTGGAATATGTTTTACCATATTCCTCATGAAATTTAATGAATTTAATGTATTAATTCTTGTTACCACCCATATGTTCTATTGATTCCTGAGTTATTGGAACCATTGTAAAACTCAATCTTTTTCCATTGTGGAATATTCATTATAATCTTTTGTATATAAAATATGTTTATTGATTTCAAGAAAATAAATATATATCAATACAACTGAATGTGTATATATATGTGGAACAAATTAACATAGTTGTAATTACCCAAAAAGTATTGATTGATCATCGAATAATCATCACATTGATGCAGGATGTGTATACCTAAGGCTGTTCAACTAGATAGACATTCCTACATCATAGGATTTGGATTATTCATGTTTTCCTTATGATCCATGATTATTATTTTTTCTTACCATTGTTCTATTCTCCCACCAATGGAAAATACTTAACCTAGTTACTATATTCCAATGATTACCAAACACACTGAATGTACCATCACCACTATATTTCAATTGAAATGGTATTTCATATTACATTGATGATAACCCAAATCATCTAGTTTTATTATGGGAATGTATCAAAAAATATAGATTATTATATTAAATCATGAAATGTATTTTCATATTTTTTATTATATATAAATCATTGTTTTTATTCCAATATAAGATCATTAGGTAATGGTATGAAAGGTTATGTTCACACATATAGTCAGTGTAGTATTCATAATGTAGTTATTAGTGCATCTTGAAATTATATAGTCCATCGATGTATTGATATGTATCATGAGACAGAACATATTACACTTTTTATTATTCATATCCCCATAATGTATAATGTCTTATAACAAGCCCTTGATTGTGTTTTTTTATTTATGATGTTATGAATTCCATTAGTATGTGATAATTCATTACTATTATCCTTGTTTTCATTAATTACCATTCATATATAATGTGATAAATATTAGTTAATTATGGATTCATTTTTTTACATCTATTTCACATATTCTATTTATATGTTATGATATATTTTTAGTATTATTATCCTTGCTAAGTAACTGAGGTCACTGTTATTTTTATGCGCTTCCCCATGAATCATAGAGGAGAACTATGTGTATTTTTCAAAGATATTATGTAAACACTAATAACATTCTTTAAATGTGTTCATATTGTATCTTAGGTTTTAAAATGAAAAGTATGTATGTATCTATTCTTCTAAGACTACTATGTTATAGGATATTACTTTAAACACAATATATTGTGCTGATAGTGTAATATAACTATTTTTAGGGTTTCTAATTTTTTGGTATTACAATATTTCTTGATTTCATGACCTGAATTAAACATTATTTGATGTGCTATTATGGTTTTTTGTGTGATTATCAATAAAATAATTAGGTTATATCATATATTCATAATAAAAATAATGTATATTGAATATTTTAGGAATATTATACTTTAAAGAGATCATATGGTTTAATTGACTTCCCTCAATGATCATTTCAATCATAGATTCTGGATTTTTATCCCTATTATATTAGGTCTTTTATGTGGAATTTTTGACATACATATAGTTGAGTACATTATCCCACAAATAGAGAAATAATAAATCAAGGACAATTATTGTTCACAAGAAAATTTAGCAGGATTATATTTATAGTTTTTATAAAATATGTGTTAGAAACCAACATATTGTGATGTTCATGTATATAAAAAAACTAATAATCCATAATGAATATTTATACCATTTGAGAACCAATATGTAATACCATTCATGCATCCCCATTGTCAGATGTATTTTGGTGAATAACCACTTCTTGGGACATGACATATATGATTGATGGTATAAAAGGTGTATGTGATTTATAAGTATATTTGGATTGAAAAAAAATATGAATAATATATAATAATGAAAATGGACATCAAGGTTTAAAAATATTGACTAGTAATCCCAAAAGGCCTCCTTAGATTCAATGGGAAATTATAGATCATATATAGGTTAGCTGTGGTTTCATGACATTTGGGGTTAACCCCCATAATTTTATCATGTTCCAAATATCTATTATGTGCTGTAGTGAATTAAGTATTCATAATATTGGTAATTCCTTATAACAACTTTTTAAATTAACCAGTGGTGATCATTAATTTAAAGGATAATACCTATTAGGTGATACTTATAATATTGATTTCCTCTTTCTATGGCATGGTAATTTTTAAGAGAGCCCATGAGATTATGAAACCCTTATTTGACCACGTTTCCCTTATATATTAAGGAGGGTTATTATTTTTATGGCGAAAACATGGGAATTTTATAAAATTATAATAAACTATATTTTTCACTCAATATTCAAAAATATTTTAGTAAATATTTGATTAAATAGCATATTAATTGGGGAATTTTTTATATTTTTAGGATTTGAAAAAAAAAATTGATATTTAAATATACATAATTTTCCACCATAATAGTAAAAATATATTGTAACATATGTATCATTTGAATGGGGATGTGGATGTAAAATATTTCATAGCAATTTGACATCATGAGGTTTTTGTTTCTTAAGTTTTTATAATTATCATTTAGGTTTCTGGCCATGTTATTTTTCTTATTTTAAGGATTTAATTAATAATACTAATTATCATTATTATTATTTTTAAAAAAATCATTCAACCATTTAACTAATATTATCCAATTTCAAAAAGGATAAAAAAACTTTGGAAAGTTTGATTAATTACATTAATCATCAAGTAGTATCTGATGTTAGATTAAAAATAGATGCAAAAATCTAAATATTCAATGATCACTAAAATTTATGACCATTTTTCACTATATTACTCTATTCACTATATTGTTGAGTCAATATGGTTTTCTTTATGAATTTTCTATTCCTTCATTATTATGGGAGATTGTTTACTCAATAAGGCTTTCATATGACATTACAATTCCTTTTTGTTTTGAAAATCACAAACATCTTATCTCAAGGAAACCCACTTTTTACCCTATGATTTAATTCTAAAAAGAAGAATTTCCTTCCTAAAAGAAAATTTATCCTCACCATGTTTTCATTTTTCATATCATAATTTCTCAAATTATAAAATTCACATTGAAACGAAAACCTCAAAATCCAATAATTACCTAGATATGAAGCATTCTATTTTTGAATCAGAATTATGGTTACAAACTACTCTATGTTCTGAATCCGAATTCTAATTACGAATTCTGGATACGAACTCTTCTATGTTCTAACTCCGAATTATGATTATGAATTCTAGTTACAAACTCCTCTGAGTTATCAATCAGAATTATGATTACGAATTCTGGTTGCGTACTCTTCTAAATTCTGACTCTGATTTCTGATTACAAATTCTGGTTATGAACTCTTCTATTTTCTAAATCCGAATTCTAATTACAAATTATGGTTATGAACTCTTCTGAGTTCTGACTCCGAATTCTGATTATGAATTCTGGCGATGAACTTTTCTGAGTTCTGACACTGTTTTCTCTGAATACAATCTCCTAACTCTTATGAGTTTTGACTCCAAATTCTCATGAACTCTTAGTCTGATCTTTGTATTTTCATGTTCCAAATTCTTATGAATCCAGATTGTGAATTTCCATGAAATTCAGACACCAGAATTCTATAGAATTCAGGTTCCAAATCCCTAGAAAACAGAATCCTATTATCCTTGTATTGTAGACTCCTAATTCAATTTTTGTTAGACACTGAACATTCATATTTTCTTACATTCCGAATATCGGATTTTTGTTATGTAACAACATTTTCTTCTTACACGCTTATAAAATAGTGTCGTTATTTCAATTACTCACTAACCATTGTTTGAGTGACATGTGTATAGGTCCCTCCAATATTAATGGAAAAATATGACTGTTGGAAGATGGAGCCGACCATTAAAGCTATTCCTACAAATAGAATCTAATTTGAAAAATTCCAACACAGTTCTATGACCCTTGATATTACATGATGTTGAAGTGATTTCTAGAGAGAGACTCTCATGCTTAGTGATTACTGAGCTTCTTGTTCAGATTTGCTGTATGTGAATCTAATTATTTCTCTGTAAAATCGAGGGCCTTCGGGGATAGAAAGTCAAAGGTGACAACTACCTTAAAGTGGAGGGCATCCTTTTTTAGGAAGATAGAGGTGCCAACTACCTTGAATTTGAGGGCTTGCAGGTATAGAAAGATAGAATATGATCTTCATATCGAGGTTCTTACCCTAGTGTGGGTAAGACATACTTTTATGAAAGTATAAATCAAGGGACCATTATCCAAGGTTGTTGGATACCCTTCTCTTTGGGTTACAAGATTTACTACTTGTTTACTTGTTTTGTTACAAGTTTTATACTTCATTTATATTTTTGACGAATGTATAACTATCTTATACTTCCTTATACTTGTACTCTGATTTTTTAAGATTCTATATGCTTTATGGGAGAATCATTGTTGTTGTAAAATTTCATTAAGTTTCTTTTCCAGAATCAATTTTCCAGATTTTTTTTCTTGGAATCATATTTCCGAAATCTAGCACGTGTGTAGAACTAGTGGGTTTCTGAATGACATTTTTTTACCCTGTTAAATAAAGCCATATTTAATTGTTATAATAGAATTTTTTTAATGATTACAATCCCCCCCTTGTATTTTGAGCATCATTAGAATCTTTACATAGTATCTCTATTATTTTGATCCTACATTTTTTATTATAGAGTATATCATACTCACATACCATCTGAACAATTGATATCAGAGGAATTTTCAATCTGAATTAATCTCATGATTATATTCAGAAGATAATTTATCCCTTTATTTTCTTAGAATCAGTTTTTCGGACTCATAATTTTCGGATTCATTTTTTCTTAGAGATACTATTGTTCTAAATCTTCTTTTCTTAGGAATATTTTCTTTGTTTACAATCATTTTCTATTGAAAGGTTTGTGTTGAAATAATTTTCTTTAAGGTGGAAGGAATCAATGTTGGTTCCATTGATTATATCAATCTAACTAGACCACCTATTTTTTATGGAAATTGTTACAAATATTGGAGATATCACATGTAGAATTTTATTATCAATACTGGTGTTGATAATTTTGTTATGCTTACTGGAGGATATAAAATCCATGATAAAGAAGTTACTACCTTAACCAATCAAGAAAAACATGAATATCAACTAAATTATATGGTACATAATACTTTTCTTTTCTCCAAGACTAAAATTATATGTAGCCAAATTACATATTGTGAAGAAGCAAATTGTATTTGGTAAAATCTTTAAGTTACTCACTTTGGAACATCCAATGTAATTGAAACAAGAAGATCCATGCTTAGAGCTGAATACCATGGCTTTAACATTCCTTATGGAGAACCCATATTTAATGTGCAACAAAGATTCATGACTATTGTGAATATATTACAATCTATGGGTGAGAAAAGGATTAGATGATGAATCTCTTGTTGATAAGATCATAGACGTCATGCCCAATGAGTGGGAGTCCTAGAGGACAACTATAGATGAGAATAGAAAGTTTACTTCGATTTCCTTAGATGAGCTGTTTGGAACTCTTCTTCAGCATGAGACTAGAATGAAGAGACATGTTGATAATTGAAAGAAGATTAATGGGAATGGTAGTGTTTATTTTACCACTACATCAAACCATATGAAAGCTAAGATTCCTGAGAGAGTTACTAGATCCAAATCAAAGAATGTTGTTATCGTATCGAAATCTAGTTGAAGTGAATCCTCAGAAAATGAATTAGAAAATCATGCTCAAATGATGAAAAAGATAGCTGGACAAAGGAACATTTAATCTATATATAAGAAGAAATAAATTAAAGATAAGAAATATTCAGAAGTTACATGTTACGAATGCATGAGAGCTAGGCATATAAGACCTGATTTTCTTATGCTCAAGAGAAAAGAGAAAAATGAAAAGCATTCAGAGAGAAACAGAAATAATTATTACAAGGAAAAAACTAAGAATTTCATGAAAGGTAATGTTACCTATATTGCCTATGTTGGAGAATCTTCATATGAATCTTCATATTATGAATCTTCTGGACAGAAGAATCTTGGTCTAATATCCATACTACCTATTTAAAATCATTGTTTAATGGCTATGTTACACAATGCCGAATCAATGAACAATGCTTATTTTAATGAAAATTATAGTAATGATACATATTATAACTCTTCGGATGAAGAATCTTATTTGGATGATGACAATAATTTACCTTCATATGAATATGTTTCTAGGTTTTCCAAACTTATTGAAATTGAGAACATAAAACTCATGAAAAATCTTGATAAAGAAAAAATATAGTAATACTATACTTACAAAGGAAATATCATGAATATAAAAATGTTGATTTCGAAAGTATTTCAAAAAATCATGATGATGTAAATTCTTAGAAGAAAAATTTTTCTAATGATCTAGAAAACATAATTTATACGAAAAATGTTTTCGAGCCTAGCTCTAGTTCTAAATCAAATGTTTTAGAAGACAAGAACATGGTTATCAAAACTGACATCCGAAATCATTTCCTTGAGGAAGTGTTTGATGAAAATTACCTTAGGTAAAGATAATTTTGATTAAATTTACTCTTAAATACAACCTCTAAGGAATAGTTCTGGTTTAGGTTATACTGGTTCTAAACCGATTTTTAGTAACAATTACATTATTGCTCAAAGTGCTCCATTCTGCAATAAGTGTCAGTGTGGTGGAAACTGGGAAAAAAATTGTTCCTTAAACAAAACCCAATCATTAGGATTTCATAAATCCTATTTTTCTAAAAATATGTGGGTGCAGAAAATTTTGATTTCTGAGAATTCTGGATCAATAACCATTGGATTCCAAAAACCTAATGTTTTCTTAGTTTCCTGAAAATAGATAAGGTACCAACAGCAATACTTGGTACATGGATAGTTGATTTTCCCAACATATGACTGGTTATAATTTTTTTTTTGAAAATCTTATCAAGAAAAATGGAGGAAAAGTAACTTTTTGAGATAATGCTCAGGGAGAAATTATTTTTATAGGTAACATCATTCTTCTTGAAAAAACATTGATTTAAAATTTTTGATTTGTTAAGGGTCTTAAGCCTAACTTCATTAGCATAATCCAATTATGTGATGAAGGTTACCTGGTGAATTTTAGGTATGAAAAGTTCATAGTAAACAATTCCAAGGAAGAGTTTATTCTTTCTTCCCATAGGTAAGAGAATTTTTACACACTAAAATTAGAAGACCTTAGGAGCCAAGATCTACCTTTCCTTAGTGCAATGAAAGATCATTCTTAGTTATGGATGAGAAGGTTAGGACAATATTTACTAAGGAACATATGAAAACATTCTATGAAAAGATTATTTATGGATCTACCAGGGAATAGATTTGATTCTTCCAGAGTTTGTGATCCATTTCAATATGGAAAGAAAAATAAATCAAGTTATAAATCAGTTGGTGAACTCTCATCTAATGATGTGTTACAGTTAGTGCATATGGATCTCTTTGGTCCTACACAAACTGGAAGCATTGGGGCATGTATAATTTATTTGTCTTGGTTGATGATTACACTTGATTTATGTGGGTCTATTTTCTAGAAAATAATTCTGAAGCTTTTTCTTATTTCAAATGCTTTAGATCCCATGCCAAAAATGAGAAAAACATCCATTGAAAACTATTCACAGTGATCGTGGTGGAGAATTTCAAAATTCTGATTTTGAATATTTTTTTAGTAGAAAAGGAATTACTCAAAATTTCTCAACACCAATAACTCCTCAACATAAGGGTGTTGTTGAAAGAAGAAATAGAATTCTTTAAGAGATAACAAGAACCACCTTGAGTGAATATTATATAGCCAAATATATTTGGGCTGAAGATATAAGTACTGCTTGTGATACTATGAATTGAGTTTTGATTAAAAAATATCTTAATAAAACTCCTTGTGAGTTATGGATTGGTAGAAAACCAAGACTTTCCCACTTTATGGTTTTTGGTTTCAAGGTATTCATCCTGAATACTAAAGATAATATTCATAAATTCACACCAAAATCTGATGAAAGAATTTTCTTAGTCTACTCTATAACTTTTAAGGATTATAGAGTTTTCAAAAAAAACACTTGTATTGTTGAAGAGACAATACATGTGAAATTTGATTAAAATGATCCCTTTGTTTTTAAACAACCCCAACATACATCTTTGAATGTGTTTTCAAAAACTAATTATCATCCTTTGATAAAAGATCCTTCTGATAAGGAAAATGTCCAAGAAGATACTTCTGAAACATTTACCCAAGATGATTTCCTACCATATGTTGATAAACATGTTTTAAAAAACCCAAATTAGTTGTTTTTTATAAATCATCCTACTGATTGCATCATTGGTGATGTGAATCAAACTATAAGGACTATATTTTCCTTTAGAAATGATGTACAACATCTAGCATTTCATTACCAATTAGAACCAAAGAGCACTGATTTGATTTACGTGATTATGATTTGATTAAAGCCATGCAAGATGAAATTGTAGAATTTTAAAGGAATAAAGTATGGACCTCGGTTGAAAGATCTATGGAAACTTCTATTATTCGAGTAAAATTGGTTTTCAGAAATAAGTGTGATGAGAATGGAATCATTGTTATAAATAAAGCTAGATTGGTTGCTAAAGGCTATAATCAGCAAGAAGTAATAGAGTACGAAGAAACCTAAGCTCTAGTAGCTAGACTTGAATCAATTCGTATCCTACATGACTTTGCATCATTCTTCAATTTCAAACTTTTTAAATTGGATGTGAAATGTGCTTTCGTTAATGGTTATGTTCAAGAGGAAGTTTTTGTTGAACAACCTCCTCGATTTGAAAATAAAAAACATCCTGATCATGTTTTTAGAATTACCAAATCTTTTTATGGACTTAAATAAGCTCCTTGAGCCTGGTATGATATACTTTTAGGATTTTTGTTTCAAAATAATTATGTTAAGGGAAATGCAGATCCAAAACATTTTATAATGGAAGATTAGAAAAATGCTTTTATCGTTCAAATTTTTTTTATGACATTATATTTGGTTCAACTCAGCAATCCCTAGCCGATTCCTTTGAGAATCTAATGGAAACTGAGTTTGAAATGAGTATGATGGGTGAGTTAACATTTTTCCTTGGTTTTCGAATATCTCAAAAACTAGAAGTAATCTATATATCCCAATATAAGAATTATAATGATCAACTTAAAAATTAGGGATATCACAATACTAAATGTATAAGTACTCCCATTGGTACCTCAAACACACTTGATCTTGATGAAGCTGAGAAACTAGTAGATCAAACATATTTTATTTGTATGATAGGGTGTTTACATCACATGGCAGCCAGTAATCCATACATAATGTTTTCAGTATGCTTATGTGCAAGATATCAATCCAATCCTGAGAAATCTCATTTAAAGGTAGTGAAAATAATTTTTCTCTACATAAAGGGGACCATGGATTTAGGACTCCTTTATACATCTGGAAATGATTTTGTTTTAAAACGTTTTTCGGATACTGAATTTTTTGGATGTAGAACGGATAGAAATAGTACATCTAGAACTTGTCATTTATTATGAGATTCATTAGTTTCTTGGTCATGCAAGAAGCGACACTTAGTAGAACTTTCCACTCCTGAAGATGAATATATAGCTACAAGAAGTTCTTGTGCTCATGTTTTGTAGATGCAACACACACTCACAGACTATGGTATGAGTTTTACCAAAACACAATTTCTTTGTGATAATACAAGTGACATTTCCATGAGTAAAAAACCTGCACATCACTCTCATGAAAAGCACATAGATATTAGGAACCACTTTTATTGGGATCAAACACAAAAAGGGGATATCATTATTCAATTTATCAGAATGGAAGACCAACGTGATGCTATTTTCAGAAATTCATTATCCCCTGATAGATTGGAATACATTAAATATATGTTTGGAATGATAACCACAATGTAATCCTCCTTATTAACTTTCTGTTGAAAACAGTCTCTGTATAGTAATAAACACTTATTCATAGGGTGAGTACTTTTGCTTGTTATTTTTTCATATTTTTTCTTGATGAATATTTGAAAAAATATCACAATGTAGTGTTTAATATTTTTCATAATGAAGTGTTTCATATTTTTTATAATGAAGTGTTTTATATTTTTCATAATGAAGTGTTTCATGTTTTTCGTAATGAAGTTTTTCATATTTTTAATAATGATGTTTTTCATATTTTTCGGCATGAAGTTTTTCATATTTTTCGTAATCTAGATTTTCATATTTTCTTAATAAAGATTTTTGTAATGAACATTTTCATAATAAATATCTGCGTACTCATTTTTTTCATACTCAAGTTTTTTTTGGAATCTAACGTCATTCCATAAGAATTTTCCTCAATACGAATAATCATCCTAGCAATCTGAAATGTATGTTTCTTTCTTGAGTTTTCGTAATCACCTATTACTTGCGGGTAGTTTCTTTTTCATTTTTCAAATTTCCCATATTTTTCTTTCCTTAAATCAAAATGTTTTCTTTTAAGAACCACAAAATTTCAGATCCTACAAAATTTTCCTTGCGAATATCTTTTCAACCATCAGATCGGATCAGAAGAATTCTCATCCATTGGATTGAGATGGGAAGATGAACCATTGCATCAACACCTATAAAAGGGGACCCCCGATGCATTTCCCACATCGGTTTTCAATCTTTTTCATGTAGAATATCTTCCCCTCTTGAAAATCCAGTTCCGAATTTTCAAAGGATTCTTAAGTCGGAATGTCGGGTGATGTTCCTTCTCAAGAGATGTCTTCTGTTAACCTGATTGTGGGGTGGAAAATTTACAGGTAGTGTATTGTGCATCCGAAATTCATCAACAAGAATGAATCCATTATCTCTAAGAATATGAAGCTTAATGGATAGGAGAGTTTACCCATATCAAAGACAAGAGCTTAGGATGTTGTGTATCCAGATATTCTCATTGAGTTGTATGAGCCAGTTTGTTTCTTTAAGGAAGAAGGGATAGATAAGTTTTCATTCAAAATTCATTGTACAACTTATGCACTTTCTTACACCAAGGATTCTATTTTTCTATGGTTATCCTTTGAAAGAGAGGCAGAATTGTGTTCCCAAAAGTTGAAATATGTTCAATGATGTTTTGTAAATGTGAATTCTTTGGAGTGTCTTGGACCTTCAGATGTCAAGACTGCAATGATTGCTCATTTTTCTACAAATAATTGGTAAATTGAGAGATAGGCTAAGGGTGTTATCATACCTAGAAACGATGAAAAGGACACACTGAAGAAAAGTGATATGTATATCTTGGATTTTTTGATAAAAATAATGATGATAAATCTGATGAATCATATTCTCATTACGATAGAGAATATCGGGAATGGGAATTTGAGAGCACAGATAATCATGTATCTTACCTTTCACTCCGTGTTGATTGATATATGTCTTTAGTCCTTCAAAATTCTTTGAATTTATAAGGAAAGGAATTAAAAACTAAGGCAAGTAAGTGATGAATCATTAAAAATAATGAATGTTGGGTTTTCTAAAGAATCATGAGAGTTTTATGATCTACCTGTGGAAGAAGCAGAAGTCATTCCGAAAAATGAAGAAGTGGCTGAACTTTCTAAGAAGGTTGGAAAGAAAAGAAAATTTAAGGAAGAAGAAGTTGAAGGTCAAACTCCTAAAGCTAAGGAAGCTAAAACCGAACCTACAAATCCAAAGAAGAAGAATGCCTATCCGGATGAGGTAGTAGCCAAATAGAGAGTGGATAAAAAGAATCGGAAGGAAGGAGAACAACAGTTCGGTCAAGATCATGCTGAGGCAAAGGCTCTGAAAGAGTATACTGCTATAGATATTGAGAAGAAATCCAAAGTGATGAAGTTGAAGAAGAAGATGTCAGAGGATGAAATTTTTCAATCTATTCTAAGGGATTCTAAAATAGCATCTGAGAACATTCTTGTACTGAATTCTCTCTTAGTAGAATCTTTACCAGAGACTTTAGGGAAGAAGTTCATGACTCCAGAAAAGTACTAGAGAAGATTTCCAAAGAAAAGGAATCTATGGAAGATGTACAAGTAGCTGAAAGTAGTGATGATACAACTAATTTGAAAAAGAAATTTGAATACTTTCATGAGAAGGAATGTCATTCTGAAAAATTGTCAATATGGACTTCTCATGTAGGATCTTCGAAACATGAAACCCCTGGAATTTATGAGATGTATGAAGAGAAAGTGTACTAATTATATAAGGAAGAGAGTTATAATCTTGACTTCATTCACCCTGAGAATATTGAGGCAAGAGCTGAGAAAGAAAAAAATGATGAAGATAAGATTGTTCAGTTGTCTGAAAGTGAGCATCAGTCTCCGGATGAAGAAGTTGTTCCAAAAACTGAAAAGGGGAAACAGGTGGTTTATGACACACCAACCAATGTTTTTAGAAAGAATAATGAAGTAGATGGATCTTCCTAGAGGAAGCATGTTGAACTAGGTGAAGAACCATCACCATGAAAAGTGTCATATACGGATTCATCAGCTTTAGGACATGATTTTTTCATTCAATATCTGAATAGCTTGTTGAAAAAATTCCGATATTTCCAACCATTGACTCCAGATGTCAGATGCTTCAACAAAGCATGAATCAGAAATCGGATTCTATATCTGTGGTGATGGATATGTGGGTAATGATTGAGGATGACCATAAGAACATTCTTGTCAACTTTTTTTCCCAAAGAAAAATTTATAAGAAAGTGTTCAACTAGTCAAAGAATATAGTTGATGGTTTGAGAGATCGTGATGTATTTCAAGATGATGTTAAGAAAATTTTGATACTCAAGACTTCATAATCAAGGATCTCACAAATAGATTTGAGTAAAAGCTAAATCTTGAGAAAAATACTTGGATCGAGGAGTTCAAGGATCTTAATGGGATGATGAACTCGGTTGCTCAAATATGGAAAATAGAAAGGGATCTTTGGATCAAAATTGAAGAGAAGGTAGTGAAGAACGACGACTTGTTAAAGGCTCAGGCAGAGGCTCTAATGGATCAAGATGATAGGATCAAAGCCTTAGAGAAGAAAGCAGAGGAAGATCACAAGGATCTAAAGAAGCTTAAAACCATAGTAAAGAAGTTGATACTGAAGGAAAAGGAAGGAAATAGATCAATCCGATCTTTTCTAATATTTTTTCCCTTGTAAAAATTCTTCCAATCCAAATGAAATTGTGGTTTCTTATTTTGGTTTTGATGTTTTAACTAATATTTCAAGTACCATGTTTTTTTTCTATTCCCTCAAACACTTCTTGAAAATCACAAAGGGGGAGAAGGAAAAGTAATTCTAAATAAAGAATAAATATCCCTATGTAAGGGGGAGTTTATCTAAGGGGGAGTTTTCATAATGATATTTCCATACTCAACATAATGAAAAATATCATTCAGTAAATCTAGAATATGATCCTTAGTGTTCTGAATCCAAAGAAAGAGTTTGTCCTATTAATCTTTGCTAATGTGAAAAGGGAGATATGTTTTATTTCACAGTCCATAAAAATTTTTCTACGTCCTAATATTCTTTTTCATAAGGATATTTTTTTTTCAAAAAAGAGGGATATTGTTGATTAAATAAGGTTTTCCTTATGAATTTTACATTCCTTCATACTTAGGTGATATTGTTTAGTCAATAAGGTTTCCTTATGACATTACAATTCCTTCTTGTTTTGAAAATCACAAACACCTTATCTTAAAAAAATCCGTTGTTACCCTATGATTTTCTTCTATAAGGAAAAATATCCTTCCCCAAGGAAATTTATCCTTACCTTGTTTTCATTGTTAATATCATAATGTTTCTAAGTATAAAATTCAGTTCGAAACCAAAACCTCTTAATCCTATAATTACCTAGATATGATACATTCTATTTTTTAATCTGAATTCTGGTTACGAACTCTTCTTAGTTCTGAATCTGAATTCGGATTACGAATTCTTGTTACGAACTCTTATGAGATCTGACTCCGAATTCAGATTACGAATTTTGTTTATGAACACTTCTATGTTTTGAATCCGAATTTTGATTATGAATTCTGGTTATGAACTCTTCTATGTTCTGACTCTGAATTCAGATTACAAATTCTGGTTACGAACTCTTCTGAGTTCTGAATCCAAAGTTTGATTAAGAATTCTAGTTACCAACTCTTCTGAGTTCTGACTGTGAATACTTATTACGAGTTCTGGATAAGAACTTTTCTGTGTTCTGACTCTATATTCTCTGAATACAAACTTCGATCTCTTATGAGTTCTGACTCCAAATTCTCATGAACTCCTACTCCAAACATTGTATGTTCAGGTTCCGAATTCCTGTGATTCCAGATTTAAAATTTCCTTGAAATTCAGACTTAGAATTTCTATATAATTGAGGTTTTGAATTCTTCTAAAACAGAATCTAAATATCATTGTATTATAGACTATGAATTCAATTTTGGTTAGAATCCAAACATTAATATTTCCTTACATTACGAATGTTGGATTTTATTTATGTAACCACATTTTATGCTTACTTGTTTTATTGTATGTTTTCCATTGCATTTATATTGTTAAGGAAAGTATAACTATCTTATACTTCCTTATACTTGTACTCTAATTTAGTTAGATTCTATACGCATTATGGTAGAATCTTTATTGTTGTAAACATTCATTATGTTTTATTTCTTGAATCAATTTTCCAGAGTTTCATTCTCATAATCATATTTCCAGAATCTAGCAAGTGGGTAAACCTAGTAGTTTTGTGAATTACATTGTTTAGCCCTATTAAACAATACCATATTTAAAAGTTCCAAAGGAATTTTTTAAAGAATACAATTCACCCCCCTCTTGTTCTTTTAGAATCCTTAGATACATTACTTAGTATATGTATTATTTTGATCCTACATTTTTTATTATAAAGTATATCATACTCACATACCATCTCAACATATGTGTTTTCAATATTTTCAGTAATTAGAATATATAAATAAAACATGAAAATATGAAACCGCTCTTTCCTTTACAATGGATAGTGGTTCAATATAATGTAGTATAGAAGGGGCATGTAAATTTTAGTAGTAAATAGATTTTTGGTGAAATCTTACATAATTTTTAGGCATGTTAAATGAGTTTTTTTGTAGTGATATACAGAGAAGAGTGGGCTATAGGGAATGATGTCTTGAGAGGGGGGATTCATATGGTTTTAATCATGAGTAATAAATAGTAAATAAATTAAATAAGTGGTATGAGTAGTGGAATTTAGTGAAAATCGTCACCAAGAATGAGAAAATAGTTTTGGATTCTGGAAAAGAAATCAAGTTCACATGGAATGTAGGATTCAAGAATAATCATTTCATATTTTCTGTTGATGTTTTGTGTTTCTAGAATATATAAAAATATCACCCATGTGTATCCAGGTTGAGAACTCCAACATTACTGACTAACATGACATTGGGAGTAAATAAGTACACATATAGATACACAATTATATATATATGAAATGCATCTTATATTCAGACACAATTTCCAAACCAAGACATCACTAGGCCAATATACATGTTGGGGTCACCATTATTTCTGACACGCTTTGCTACTTTGAATGAAAAATTTCCCATACAAACCTGACATAGAAATTCTTTATAGATATATTATCAAACAAACTATCAATAATATCACATTATGTTGATAATAGTATATTTGATGTGCATTCCCTTTTCTAATATGTTTCATGTATTCATGTGTCGGTCATTAAATAAAAAAATGATTACCTCGTATAGTTCATTCATTTCATGGAGATTGTGAAGGTGGGGTCATATTCACTATTATACATCAATTATGTTTTTTTGTAGTAATGATATTATTAGCCTCATGTAGATGATGACTGTGTTCTGAAAACGAATTTGAAGACGTTATTGGTTCGGTATACACCTAGGAGAATATATATATCATGTTTTCCCCAATATATTATATTGTGTAATTTAAATTCCCCATTTTCAAATAATTTTCCACAATCCATAGAGTTGACACTCCCCAATATATTAGGTTACAGTCCATTATTTCATAAATTTGGTTGTTCCCCCTATAAATATTCATTTGATAGAGTACAGGTTCACTATATTGAATTCTATTAATCTCTAATCTATTTGGGTGATTTCTCAACCAAATATGTCTTTTCTCCATTAACGGACATGAACTTACCCATAATGAGGTGTTGTTCCACCATAGATTTCACTACGCCTTCGATTAATCCACTATTCCCTCAATTAGATGTCCGTATCGTATTATATATATAATGTGTATGTAATTAATTATCGATAATTTTGATTTTTAGAGTAAAAACATAACTAGTTTTTTTATATCCCTTGAGATATATATTTTGATTTTGGTATAAATATTGGGATTTTAATATATCCCTAATTTCTTTATCCACAAATCATATATATGAATTCTTGGATTTTACCAATCTTTGTGTTTTTATCAAACTTGAAAATCTTTCCTTGCTTCTTATTATTAGTGTATCCTATATGGTATGTTTAAACTCAACCCCCCCCCCCAAGAAGGCGTTCAACACACACTTCTTTCTTCTATAATTTATTTGGATATTATGTTGGTGATTGTGGAGGTTATGGAATTTTTGGTGTTAGATATATGTTGTTCCTATAAAGGGAATATGTTTATAGTGTTACTTAAATGAGAAAACTTGATAAATAGATCACTTTCTCATTTTATATTGTCGCACATTCCTTTGGGATATTATTATCATGCGCATTTGATTATTTTTTGAGTATTAAATATCTCACATAGTCATAAGAATATTTATTTGTTATAGGTATTTTAATTTATATATGTTTAATATGAACTTTTTTTAATTTTTCATATTCTGTTATGGAGATAATTTAATTTTAGTATGATTAAGAGGTAATGTATTCCAATGTGTGTGATATTAATTCTTGGTGGATGTAACCAAAACAAGATTTATTTGTGATGGGGTTCTGGTGGAAACTTTTTCATTACTATCATCCTAGATGAGGTCATACTGGTTTTCATTAATTCATATTAATTGAAATATATTATTTTGGTAAGAATTTTTCATATTTAGTAGTACGTGAAAACCAATTTATATAATGTTTCAAAATATGATTACGAATATAGAAATGAATTGAAATCAACCAATTGAAGCTAACCACCAATATGAAGTTTGATTTTATTATAGTGTCATGTTAGGATTATAGAATTTATGTACACAGTTTGATTTAATTTCTTCCATATATAGTTAGTGGGAAGAATTCATTGGGTGGATTGAAATGATAGCGGAAGTAAATCCAATGGATGTTAGGTAAGGCATCATCTGAGCATACTTATATGATGATGCAACTAGAGTGCATCTATTGCTATGAAATGGTGTACCTAATTTCAATGTTTTGGAATCCTCCTCAAAAATGTAATTATTATATGTGGGTACTACTATTGAAAAAATTAATATATTCTTTTCCTGAAAGAGTACTGGAGGAACATCCAATCAAATGTGAGAATCAATGATGTGGGTTGATACACAATGGGTGAATGAATTGAGGGAACATTGAAATTTGGGTGAGACTCATTATAAGTGGAGTTTATAAACTCAAAAGTGTTAAGGGAAACTCTTCACCATTGACAAAATATTAGAATAGGTTTATAATAACGCATGTTTAGTTACAATTTGAGGTACCATTTTGATATATTCCATGATTATTTTTTTCAATTTTAATCACATGAGAAACCCATTAATTTACCTCTATGGAGATAGTTCATATTTTAAATTTTCAATTATTGTTGATTCTAATCATTAAGAAAATAGATAATTTACAAGGTTCATATAATCAATCAAGTATTGAAGTGAATTTACCATTAAAAAATATGAAAAATGTACAAATATCATGGGACATTTAAGTTTTCTAGAAGAATTAATTGATGTGATTTTACATCTGAATTAGTTTATTATGTTCAAGGAAAAAATCATATACAAATTTAGAAGTTAATATTTATTGCATTATAGGGAACTATATTTTCATTCATATGATAGAAGGATATAATACGAGTGAGGAAATATTAGGGGAGTGTGTTGGGAGATAATTATCCTCAAAATTAGTATATTTAGTTATTTGATTCTTAGAGAGTAAGAATACACCACTAATACCTTGGGTGGTGGATCATTATATAAATACATTTATGGAAGAGTAATCTAAATTAACACTAAAGAGGGATGTGGATTAAGATAAAAGAATTTTTTAGTCCTTATTTGTTTAATGTGGTGATTTCAAGGGAATGAATCAGTAATATATTTTTTATTTTAATTATACAATAATTACATTAATATTATCGAGTATTAATTTAGTTATTTTTTAATTCTTACTTTTTTGTGATGATTTTGAACCATGAGGGGGTATTGTTTGAGTGAAAATGGAAATTTCGGGAAGAATTTCAGGAAATGAAGGGCAATCTTACAAAAGCCTCAATATTTTTTTCCCAAATTATGAGGATATGTCTCAATTTTTTGGATTCATCTATATTTGGATTGGGAAGTCATTAATGAAGGGTTTTATGGTTATCAAGATTTCATTTCAGATACTAAAATCTTATAAGAACATCTATCCTACCGATAATTTAATACTAGTTTTCATTGTTCAAGGTTTGGGGATATAAAGAAAATTCCTATTAGGTAAAAGGATCATTACATTTTCAGATCCTTTGATTTTTATTTGACTCCCAAAATTGTTTTCACGTTATGCCTGATATCTTGTTAAACACACAATACCGACCTTTAAGTGAACTAAAATATACTATTAAAATATTATCATTTCTTCTGACAATAATCACCTAGTCATTGGTTTTGTGGTTGTGAATATATTTAACCAAATAATTAATAATATTTTTATTGGGTTTAGATAATACATTGATTAATAAATAATAATTACTCAATATTTTTGTAATAGTTTTTTACATAAAATTTTTATATTTTTATCAAAATGGTTTTCAAAAATTTTATGAGAATATAATATAATTAATTTCAATCAATTTTATAAATTTTTTTTAAAAAAAATTACCTTTTTTAAAATACTAGCTTAAAAATTCTCTTAGAGTAATTTTATAGTCATTTAAAAAACAATTTATTATATTATGAACATTAAAAATACTAATTTTTATTCAAAACTATATTTTCATTTTAATAATTAAAAACATGAATTTTTTATAAAATTATTTTAAAAAAAGATAAATTAAGTTACTATTTTTAATTAATTAAATTTGAATTAAATTTATGTTGAGATTAGATATAGAAAAATAATTCTATTACATTATATTTTTTTAGAAAAGCTTTTTTGAATGCCTTTTGTTGGATTATTTTTCATTAAATCCTATAAATTATATGAATTAAATTTTTTAGAAATTATTTAATATATTTAATTAAAATATATTATATTATTATTCAGGATAAACTTAATTTTTTAGATGATGAATTGAGAAAATAGTAAAAACTATAACGTCGATAAGGTTAGAAAGGGTTTACTTGGAGCGTTAAACTGAGAGATAATGGAAATTTACCTAAATAAAAATTCCTAAAAAATATTATGTCTTCTTATTTGTACCTAATAATAACCCAACATAGAAAATATATACATTTATAAAAAAATTACTAGATGTTTACTTTATTCTATTTCAACAATTTCTTATGTAACATGTATTTCATCTCCCCAGGAAATAAAACAACACCCCATTATACTTTTGTAAACCATATTTACTAATTAGAATGACAAAAAGGAACACTATTTTCAAATATATATATATATATATATATATTCAATATTTAAAAGATGTTTTACTTTCTAAATATCATTCCAATTGTTATTATTATGGATCTAATAGAGGCCTACTGAAGAAGAGGTTAGCATACAACCTGACCTCTTTAAATTAATTTCTTATTCTACGTCCGACATTTTTGAGTTATTAATCACAAAATACAATAATTAATATATTAAATATACAAAAATATTATTATTATTTTGTAAAAATAATTATTTTTTTTCTTTTCCAAAAATGGGAATTTAATGCACTACTCATGTGTGTGTGATAACAACTACCTCTATATTAAGAAACATTTAACATTCCATTGCTTTTTAATGGATTATTATTATGATGTATTTAATGTTTATATATGAAATTTATTATATAACTATTCTTATTTAATGGAAAAATAATTTCTTACTTCATAATTTATAATCCTTTTGAAAGTGATAATATCTCTCATGCAGAGAAGTGGGACACCACCACTCAGAAGCGATGCGATTAATATTATCATTTATTCATTATATTATTTGTATCATGGATAAGTATAAAATTTATTTAATAAATATATTAAATAATCATTACTTTTAATTGTAAATTATTATTCACATTTCCTTTTTTTAATCCATCTAAAAGTGGAAACAACATACATGTGTACATAAGACTTATCGTCTCTGTTAATGGTGTAATTAAATTTTTTGTCTCAACATTTATGGATGAATATAAAAATATTTGTAATAATTATTTATTATATTTATATAATGAATACAATTATGGAGAAAAGTTAACTATAAGATATCTGAAAGCACTAGAACTACTGAACCAGAACATATATGATTAGCGAGACAATTTACTCCGAAAAATGGTGATTTAATTAAATATTTACTAACAAATGGGTTTTGAAATGATATAGGTGGATCATATATTATATTATAAGTATATAAATTGTAATTGAATAAAATTATAATAAATTTATATTTATTATATTGTATTTCAGATCACATTCGAAGCAAGTCTAACCTCTGGTATGGGTTTTCAACTGAATTTCCCTTCTATAATATATGTATTAATGTTACAAACCTAATTAAATTAATAGAGTGTATATAATTATTTTTTTCATGTTTTATAACTAATTTATATTAATTAATGGTATTTTATATTTCCATTTAAATCATTTTATCTAATGGGATTTTACATGAATGTAACCAAGTATTAATGTGTTTACTAACTCAATTTATTTTAATTGGGTCATAAGACTACTTCATTATATTTGTTATTCAAGGAATATATTTGAAATAAAATATGATTATTTTAATTTTAGTGTCTCTTTTTTATTGATTTACAATTTTTTACTCCTAATAACATCATTTATTAATTTCCACATTAATAATACGGTCTTTTGAACTGTTTCTCATCACAAATTAATTACGATGATATATATATATATATATATATATATATTGAATTCCCAATTAGGTTGATTTATGTGGTGTATATATTGTATATGATAGTACATTGTGATTTTTATAAATAAAATTTTAAGGGTTTACAAATATATATAATATTATATCATTCATGGGGTTTGGATTGAATATATCCAATTTTGTAAAGGTTTGTTTCACAATATAATCATTATATGAGATTGTTTATGATTAAGTATACATTGGGGGAATTATTTTATATTTTCAGATTAATCACAATAAATTTTATTTTACTGTAGTTGTTTCAAAAATATATTTTTCCCTTTCATTTCATTCTTTTTGATACTCAGGAAACCATAATATGGTTTTCACGGAAAACAGATCAGGTTTTTTCAGTTAGGATACTATTATATCGATATCCATATCTTTAATAAAGTGTTAAATATAATCATTCCACTATTATAAAATGATTTATTAAAGTAATTTTATCCAATTTTTTAATTAAAAAAACGTTTTACATATAGTCTTCCGGTTGTTTTATAAATAAGGAACATTTTACAAAATGTTTTAATTGAATCATATTTTTTTCACAGAACGCATGAAAGGATTTTACCAATATCTAAAATAATGTTTTATATGAATCATAATATAAAATGTTACATTATTTATTTCCAAGAATATATTTTATTATTAATGGGGTTATTTTTTAGCTTTTGTATGTAATTTGGAAGTGAAAAGGGTATTTTAATCCAAAATGTTTTTAATTATCTATTTATTGTATTTATATTCCTTAAAGGAATCAGTAATTTATATTAATAATTTTTTATTTGGGATATATTTTAATGATACCATTCTTATTCTTTATTAGTATTGTTTATAATCAATTTTACTATGTGCAATGGCCCGAACCCCTCCAGTCCGTTACTTTGTGAAAATACAGTGTTAGAGGTGTTCTAGAAGGTCATGGTGACATTGGGGTGCATTTGTGTGGACTTTTAAGGATGACTAAATGGCAGTAGCTTTCGCACGGGCTGCACACGGTTTGTCTAAACTGTGCGGCCAAACCATGGGAGGATGGAGTTAGAGGAAGTGGATAATGCACGGTTAGTGCATGGTTTGGCTAACCGTGCCTCTAACCGTGTGAGGTGTGTTTGGTGAGGCAGTAGCTAACGCACGATTAGCGCACGGTTTGTTAAACCGTGAGGAATAACCATGTTGGCACTTAATACTAGATTGTAAAATTGTGGATCTAACTCATTTTCCCTCTAAATGGTTTTTAAGCCCCCTAGCATCCATAACTCGGGATTACCCTTCCTTGAGGATAGGTGAACCTCTCCCAAGCATTTTTGAAGTGATCTGAAGGCTTCTCATGGAGAATCGAAGCCGTTTTATTGAGTTATGTGATCTTTTTTGATCATTCCTGTTCAGTTTCTTATATCCACTTGGATATACTCCTCCTCTTCCCTCGATTTCATTGATCTAAGCCTGTTATGGCTCGATCTAAATGTGTGGATGCCAATTATGTTGAGATTTTGTCTTGATCTTTCTAGGAAGATAGATCTAAGGTGGGTTTTTTGAGAATTGACCTGGGTTTCTTGAGTGTTCTTCGACCATCCTGGTTTCTTCAAAAACCATTGTGGTAGGGGACATAACATTTTCTCTCTCTCTTTTGTGAATTATGTGGGGTGGGTATCCTCTTGTTTTTGTGATATACGGTTGAACCAGAAAACAAAGATAATAACTTGTTAAATAACGGGTTTGGGGAAATTTTGTTGATATTGTCGTTTTACTTCAATAAATACTTATCCTTTGATTATGTTGTGAATTAAATACACTTATGCCTACTGAAAATCATGGTCTTTGGGGGCCTTTTCTTGCGCAATTAAATTTTTCCTTGTTTTTCTAGATTTTTTGGATGGAATTTCATAGAATGTGGAAATTGGTTAATTTTGAAAATTTGGGTATTTAAATAAATAACTAGAACCCTTGTATGATCACCCAGGTTAATCTAAATGAAAGAATGAATTTGTGGGTGCTGGTTGGGGTTTAGTTATGTGAAGGCGCGTTTCTTGGGTTGTCATGGAACGGGTAAGCAACGCGGCTTCAGTTGGCTTGGTTGTGGGTGGGCGTGTATGAATATGGTTGTGATGTGTAGCAAAGCTGCAGAAAATGGTATCAATGGAATGACGATGTGGTACGAGTTTTGTTTCTAATGTGTTTTTTGTTATGATTGTTGGTTGCATGGTTGCAGTGATGGGTTGTGCATATGAATAAAAAGTGGAAGAGTTAGCTAATGAATTGTGGGACATGGTAGTTGATTAAATATGTAAAATCAATGGAATTGATTGGTTGATAAAAGAAAATGGTTTTTTGTTTCCTGTGTTTTCCCTAAATTTATTATTGGTTGGTAGGGATATGTTTTATAAACATTTTATCTAGTTTGGTCGTTGTTAGTTTCTTGTTAGTTAAGTAACTGATAAACTAAAACTGTTGAAACAAGAAAATATTAATGGGATTTGGGGCTGTTTATTGTGTGCATACTTTTGAGGTAGCAGTGCCCATGAATGTGCTCAGATTTTTTGTGTAGAATCCTTAGGATGGGCTGAGTGGTTGATATAATTATATAATATATACGTTTTATGTTTCTTTATGCACCTACCGATGTTAAGAACTACGTTCCGAACACCCAAGGGACGAGGTGTGAGATTCCCCACATCCAAAGGATGGAGAGTTATTGTTCTTCCCTATGATCCCTCTTTCATGTTCTATAGACCTAGATCCTTTGGGAAGGTTATGACAGATATTTCCCAAGATTCTTTGGGATGAAGATGTGATGTGTTCCCAAGAGTCTTCGGGGTGATATGTGGTTATTTCCAAGGATTGAGTGCCGGTGGGATACTATGATGGTGGAAGATTGAGTGCCAGTGGGGTACTATGAGCACTGTATGGCCAGGTTACGGTAGTAGCTTGAGCTTCATATGGCAAGGTTGCGGCACTAGCTCAGGAAGAGGGGGAAGCTTCATAGTGTTAGGCATGAGGTCTTGAGCAGTATTCAGTGGGAAGGTGGTGCGGGGTACCCATACTTTGATAATATTACTATACTACTCCATTGACTTGTGATATTTGGAGTGTGTGGATGGTAAGGTTGGGTGGATAGATTCTTTGCTAGGCTCTGGTTCATTCTGTTTTCTAATGAGGCATTAGGATGTCACCCCACCTGTGCACGAGAGCTTTAGGTTTTCCTACTAATTATAACTTTTTATGCTCTCCCTACTTTTACTTTATAGTTTTCAAGAGGTCTTCAGGGACCGTGCATGACCTTGATATTTGGGCGTTGGAGTTTCGTGGGTTGTAGTTTTTACTTTCTTTTGGTATTGTACTTTGGATATTTTCTTGTACTTGTACTTTTGTTTCAGTTTTGTATAAAACATGCATATGGGTTGGTTTTGGTTTTATTTTCATTTACTTTTTCCTTTTCTTTTTGGTGTTTGACTCATCCTTTTTTCCAATCTTAAATAATAAAAACGGTAATGCCTCCCATATTTGTGAAAACTCATACCCATGGTGCTAGTCGCCACTCCGGGGCCTACTGCAGGCGGGACTCGGGGGTCATTATATCTTTTTCACCATTTCCAGCTCTGGAGGGTCATATTTTGTGGTTGGGGGTCTTGACAGAATGGTATCAGAGGCAGGAGGTTGGGAGATAGGATAGATTCTGGAGTTAGGAACAGTGAGTATTGCATGGTATGGTAGGGAAACAGTGTCGGGTGATCTTGGAGCATAACATAAGCTAGGGAATACTGGCTAGGACCCAGGATTCCCCCCCCCTGTGATCTGATGCAAGGACTCTGGACCTACCGAACGACCAAGTGAGGCTACACAGATTGCTAGGTAGAGACCCTAGGAAAGGTGCATGCATCATAATGACTTGTGTTCTTGTGTTTCTAGGGAATTTTGGGGTATTAAAATTAATAAGGAGTCTAAGAAAATTTAAGAACAATATTCTCCACTACTCGGGATTAGTAATTCCATGTTTACCATGCAGCTATGGAACCTAGGAGACGAACACGAGTAGTGCGGGTGATCGATGCCCATGGGGTTGAATTGGCTGATCGATGAAGGGATAACCGAGAGAAGAAGGATGATCAGTGGAAGAAGATGCTTCATGCCTTTCAGCGACAGACCCTCGAGAATACAGGGGTAGCATCTCTAACATTGATACAAGGAGCTGGCTAGAGTATTTGGTGATATATTTCAAATTGATCCGGGATCCAGCGAAGTACTGGGTTCTTTTGGATGTGAGCGAGATGCGGGGAGCGATGCGTTAGTGGTGGATGCTCTATCTCGTGGAGAAGAGGGAGACTGAGGTTACGTTGACAGATTTCAAGAGGGAAATCTGGGAAGATTTCCTCTCTTGCATAATGAAGTCTGAGAAGAGGCAGGAGCTACTCTCTCTCTAGCATGGGAGCATGTCAGTGAGAGAGTTGGGGATCATGTTCAAGGATATCCTTCAATTTTCTCCAGACCTCTTTCCGGATGAGGAGACTCGGGTTAGATGTTTGGAGGAGGCTCTTAGACCTCCTCTCTAGTATGTTATTACCCCCTTCACTATACTGACGTACATGGAGGTTTAGAAGAACGGTGGAGTGGTGGAGAGGATGCACACACTGGGAGGTGTGTCGCGAGAGGGAATCCAGTTGGGCTAGTCAAATGGGAAGGCCATGTGCAGTGGGCCTCCAGCATCAGGGCCCTCTAGGTTATGACCAGTAGGGAGCTGGCCTCAGGAGATTCAGTCCCAATCATCGGGTCCTCTCCATTTTCCATCAGGCCCGGGACCAAGGTGTTTCATCTGTGGAAGCCATGGGCACCTTCGGAACTAGTGCCTGGACAGAGTACCATACAATGGAGGTGGACTAGTATAGCACCCACCTTAGCTATAGTATTTTCCAGCCAGGCCCTTCCAGTAGCATCAATAGGGTAGAGATCTCCTACTCCTCTGAGGGAAGACTTTGCAGGAGGAGGTCGAACTCAAGGTGCTCCTCAGGGACCTCGACCAGAGCATGGTTGGGGAGGCGGCCGACAGCTGAGATGTAGATGAGTTAGATGTGGACAGTTTCACACTGCAGAGGTAGAGATTCTAGTAGGGAAAGAAGTCTTTCATAGTACAATCAGATTATTTAGTAACCTTGCCTATTCCTTGTTTGATTCAGGAGCTTCACACTCCTTTATTGCACCCAGTATAGCATGTGCCTTATGCCTAGACATAGAGACACTTTCTGTACCCCTGGTTTTGAGTAAGCCAATCGGAGGTTAGACCAGCTTGTCTCGTGTTAGCTGGGGATGTATGTTGATGTTGGGGCCACACCAATCCAGTGGAGATCTCATATTAATGCAAATGCATCAATATGATGTCATTCTAGGCATCGATTGGAAGTTCATGGTCTGTGTCTTCATCGATTGTTTCCGAAGAAGGGTTGTGTTTTCAGGCATGGGTTGCCGATGTGTGACTTTCATCAGTGAGCGTGGTTACCAGGAGGTCAGCCGGCATGGGGAGCCCTTTCTTTCCACATTAGTCCAGCTATCAGTTGAGTCGGTAGATACATAAATGGTAGAATTCTCCGAGATCATCATTGATTTCATGGACATCTTCCTAGAAGATGTGGTGACTCTACCCCCCTCGATGAGACATTGAGTTAGTAATAGACTTACAACCTGGTGCCCGTACGATTTTGATTGCCCCCTATCGGATAGAACCTTAGGATCTATGGGAGTTATAGATTCAGATTGATGATCTGATAAAGAGGGGGTTTTTTCGACTGATTGCATCACCATGGGGTGTTCTAGTCTTATTTGCAAAGAAGTAATATGGTTGTCTAATGCTGTTCATAGACTACCAGATACTGAACCAGGTAACCGTCAAGAACTGTTACCCCCTCCTGAGGATAGACGATCTCTTTGACCAGCTGAGGGTAGCAGGTTTGTTCTCTATGATTGATCTGCAGTCTGGATGTCACCAGTTGAGGGTGATGGAGGGTGACATCTCGAAGACTGCCTTCAGGTATAGATATGGGCTTTTTGAGACTGTGGTCATTCCATTCAGCGTTACAAATGCACCGGTCGTGTTTATGGGACTCATGAACTCCGTCCTAAGGGAATACCTAGACTAGTTCGTAGTAATCTTCATCGACGAAATCCTGATCTACTCAATATAAAAGGAGGATCATGCTGGCCACTTGAGAATGGTTTTAGAGGTCCTCCTACATCACCAACATTATGGGAAGCTGTCCAAATGCATGTTTTGGACTCGATATGTACGCTTCCTTAGACACGTGGTGTCTGACCAGGGAATAGCGGTGTACCCAAAAAAGTTCTTCGCAGTGGTTTCATGAGTAGCGCCCAAGAATGTGGTAGAATCATGAAGTTTCCTTGGACTAGAAAGATACAACCACAAAATTGTGCCCAACTTCTCCTGAGTTGCAGCACCTTTGATAGCCTTGACAAAGAAGGATCGAGATTTAGTGTGGGATGAGCAGTGTGGGGAAGCCTTCAGTTGTCTAAAGGGAAAGTTGATTAGTGCCCCAGTGTTGAGACTACCAGAGGAAGGAGTAACGTTTGAGGTATTCTGTGACGCCTCAGGCCAAGGCTCGAGGTGCATTCTGATTCAACAACAAGGTGTGATCTCTTATGGGTCTAGGCAGTCACATCCTCATAAACATAACTAATACACCCACAATCTAGATCTTGCGGCATTTGTGTTCGCACTGATGTTTTGGAAGAATTACCTTATCGGGGAGCGCTTCATGGTCTTCACAGATCAGAAGAGTTTGAAGTATATCTTCTCCCAGTGGGACCTGAATTTATGGTAGCGAAGGTGTATCATGTTCCTCCAGGACTACGACTTCGATATCTCATACACCAAAGGCAATGGAAATGTGTTTGCTGACTCTTTGAGTATGAGGAAGGACGCCGTTCGAAAGTCGGCAGATGTCTAGAATGCGATGCAAGAATTGGAAGCACTACACCTCAATGTATGGGATGTTGGTTGTAGAGGCTGTATATTTCAGATGATAGTGCAGTCCTCCCAACTATGGATGGTGGAAGATTCTCTGTGGGGAGAAACAGAGAATGAAGTGATGTGTGATCGAGCTAGCCAGGGCAATGCTCCGGAAGGATGGTCGGAGGATGGTCTGAATCAGATGCTTTTTCGGGGGAATTTGTTTGTTCCAGAGGTAATGCAAAAGAGTTTTCATTGTGAGTTTTCCAACTCACAACTAGAAATGCAACCGAGAGCTTCCAAGTTGTACCAGGGCTTGAGATGGTAGATCTGGTGGCCCGAGGTGAAATGGGCAGTAGCAGAGTTCGTAGCAAAGTGCCTCATGTGTCAGTAGGTGAAGGCTGAACAACACATTCCAGGAGGTCTGTTACAACCATTAGATGTCCCCTAGTGCAAGTGGGATGAAATCATTATGGATTTCATTACGGGGCTACACAGAGTTCAAGGTGGTTATGATGCCATCTAGGTAGCGGTGGACCTGATGATGAAATCATCCAACTTCCTAGTAGTCAAGGAGTCATGTACGGTTGAGGCTCTAGCTCAGAGGTACGTGAATGAGGTGGTGCAGTTGCACAAAGTTCTGAGATCTATAATCTCTGAGCGGGATACCCGTTTTAACTCGTAGGTCTGGAGAGAATTGCAACATGCTTTTTTCTCCTAGAAATGCCTCAGCCCTACTTTCCACCCCCTGACAGATGGGCAGTCATAGCGCACCATCCAGACATTAGAAGATATAGTATGAACATGCGTTTTGTGCCTTGGAGGACCATGTGTACAACACTTTCCTCAGATAGATTTCTCTTACAACTAGATTTATCACTCTACCATTGGCATGGCTCCTTTCGAAGCATTATAAGGGAGGTCGTGCGGCTCACCCGTATGTTGGACAGAGGTCAGAGGAGTTGGTGTTCTTGGCCCGGAGGTGGTGCAGAGCATGACAGAGAAGGTTCAGCTTATACGACAATTGATAAAGGAAAATCAGGTCCGGTAGAAGTCATACGCCGATAATAGAATGAGACCATTGGAGTTCTAGGTATAGGACCACATGTTATTTAAGGTCTATCCTTGGCACGGCCAGTGATGATTAGAAAATGGAAGAAAGCTTTCTCCCATGTTCTTCAGGCCCTTCGAGGTGTTGCGGCGGGTCGGTGAGGTGGCTTATCAACTGGTGTTGCTTCCACCACTGCAAAGGGTGCATTATGTCTTCCATGTCTCTCAGCTCCGTCAGTACCTGCACGACAAATCACACATCCTCGACTGGGGGGAGCTAGATATCGGGGATGATGCAACGTTCGTGGAGAAACTCATGATGATAAAAGGTTGTAAAGAGATGGTGCTTCATGGATGAACCATTCCATTGGTTCGTGTTCTATGGAGGAATGGTGGGCTTCAGGAGAGTACCTAGGAACGGGAAGCACAGATGCATGCAGATTTCCTAGATTTGTTTTGAGAATTATCCTGTTTTGTTTCATACCTATTTACGATGTAATTGTTCACCTGGTAAACTATGATATGTGGGGAGGGGAGGACCTGATCCCTAGTTAAGATTCATTAAAGTGGATGGGCCTAAACCCGTGCGGGCGAGTCAATGCCACCCAAAGCGGACAATATCTTAACGTTGAGGAAGGAAAACCCCTCACCCACATGACCAGATGATTTAATATTTTTCTTTGCATGGTTTCTATGGGGAGTGGAGCGGTATATTTGTGATTGTTTAGGAGATATGGGAGTAAGGGGGTGATCCTTGGTAACATGGAGCTTTGCTCCTGAGATGTATCTTTCTAGGGAGAGTTGTTCGGACACCTCTCTATCCTTTATGTAGCTTTTGGATTCTCAAGGAAGAGAATGTTTTGAGAGGTATCTGATGTAATGGCCCGGACCTTTCCATTCCATTACTTTTTGAAAATGCGGTGTTAGTGGTGTTCTGGAAGATCATGCTGACATTCGGGTGCATTTGGGTGGACATTTAAGGAAGACTAAATGGAAGTAGCTTCCGCACGGGCTGCGCACGGTTTTTCTAAACCGTGTAGATAAACCGTGTGAGGTTAGAGTTAGAGGTAGTGGATAATGCACGGTTAGAACATGGTTTGTCTAAATGTGTGTCTAACCATGTGATGAGTGTTTGGTGAGGAAATAGCTAATGCATGGTTAGCACACGATTTGTCAAACCGTGCGGAGTAACTGTGCGGGCACACAATCTTAGATCCTAAAATTTTGGATCAAACTCGTTTTGCCTCAAAATGGTTTTTTTAAGAACCTAGGAGGCCATAACTCTGGATTACCCTTCCATGAGGATAGGAGAACCTCTCCCAAGCATTTTGGACGCAATCTGAAGGCTTCTCATGATGAATCGAAGCTGGTTTCTTGAGTTATGTGATCTTTCTTGATCTTTCTTGTTCAGTTTCATAGATCCACATGGATCTACTTCTCCTCTTCCCTCAGTTTCATAGATCTACGCCCGTTATGGGTATATCTGAGTGTGTGGATGCCAATTATGGTGAGATTTGGTCCTGATCATTCTAAGTGGAGATATCTAAGGGTGGTTTTTGGAGAATCGACCTAGGTTTCTTGAGCGTTCTTAGACCGTCGTGGTTTAGTCAAAAACCTTTGAGGTAGGGATCTTACCTTTGTCTCTCTCTCTCTCTCTTGTGCATTATATAAGGTGGGTATCCTCTTATTTTCTTGAGATACAGTTGAACTCGTAAACAAAGATAATAACTGGTTAAAGAATGGGTTCGATTAATTTTTTGTGATATTGTTATTATATTTCCATCAATTCTTATCCTTTTATTATGTTGTGAATCGAATAAGCTTATGCCTATTGAAAATGACGATCATTGGGGTGATTTTCTTGCATAATTAAATGTTGCCCTATTTTTCTTGATTCTTTTGTGGATGGAATTTCAATGAATGTGGAAATTGGATAATTATGAAAAGATGGCTAATTAAATAAATACTTGAAACCCTTGTCTGATCACCCAGGTTAAACTAAATGAAAGTATGAATTTGTTGGTGCTGGTTGTGTTTTAGTTATGTGAAGGGTCTTCTCATGGGTTGTCATGGAACGGGTGAGCAGTGGGGATGGGGTTGGATTTGTTGTCAGTTGAAGTGTATGATATGATTGTGATGGTAAGTGGAGCTATGTAAAATGGAATCAAAGGAATGATGACATGGTACAGGTTTTGTTTCCAATGTGTTTGTGGTTATGTTGGTTGACAGAAGTGCTGCAGGGATGGGTTGTGCATATGAATTAAAAGTGGAAGAGTTATCTAATGAACTGTCGGACATTGTAGTTGATTAAATACGGAAAATAAATGGATTTTTTGGCTGATAAAAGAAAATGGGTTTGTGTTGCTTGTGTTTCCATAACATTATTTGTGGATTGAAGGGATATGTTTTATGAACTTTTGATCTAGTTTGGTTTTTGTTAGTTTCTATATAGTTAAGGAACTGATGAACTAAAACAGTTGAAACATGAAAATCTTAATGGGCTTTGGGGTTGTATATTGTGTGCATACTTTCGAGGTAGTAGTGTTGAGGCATGTGCTCAAATATTTTGTGTAGAATCCATAGGATGAGCTGAGTGGTTGATATAATTATATAATCTGTACATTTTATGTTTCATTACGCACCTCACCCATGTTGACCACTACGTGCTGAACTTCCGTGGGATGGGGGTTGAGATTCCCTTCATCAAATGGATGTCTCATTACTATTCTTCCATGTTCTCCCTCTTACCGGTTCTATAGCCCATGATCCTTCAGGTAGGTTATGAAAAATACTTCCACAAAGTCTTTGGGATGAGGATGTGATGTGTTCCCAAGAGTCTTCGGGATGACGATGTGATGTGGTTCCCATGTGTCTTCGAGGTGAGATGTGGTTATGGCCGAGGATTGAGTGACGAAGGGATACTATGATGGTCGAGGATTGAGTGCTGGCGGGATACTATGAGCACCGTATGGCCAGGTTTCGGCACTATCTAGAGCTTTGTATGGCCAGTTTAGCTCTGGGAGATGGGGAATCATCAGAGAATTAGGCGTGAATTCATGAGCAGTATTCAGTGGCAAGGTAGTGAGGGGTACCCATACATTGATCATATTACTCTACTACTTTATTGAATTTTGATATTTGGAGAGTGTGGCTGGTAAGGTTAGGTGGATAGATTCTTTTATAGGCTCTGAATCCTTCTGTTTTCTCATGGGGTATTAGGAGGTCTCCCCACCTATGCATGAGAGATTTCAGTTTTCCCACTAAGTATGCTTGTATGCTCACCCTATGTTTACTATCATTTTTTCAGGATGAATTTAGGGACTTTGCGGGACCTTTCTAGTTGGGCATTGGAGTTTTTTTGGTTTAAGTTTTTTCTTTTTCTTGGTATCTTCCTTTGGATATTTTCTTGTACTTGTACTTTTGTTTCAGTTTTTTATAAAAAATGCAAATGGGTTAGTTTTGTGTTTATTTTCATTTACTCGTTCCTTTTCTTTTTGGTGTTTGACTCATCCTATTTCCAATCCAAAATGATAAAAAGGGTAATACCGCCCATATTTGTGAAAACCCATACCCTTGGAGCTAGTCACCACTTGAGGACCTATTGGAGACATGACTCAGGGGGTCATTATCTCCCTTTAACCAGTGCTAGCTCAGGACGAGAATCATTGGAGGGACGGGGTTGTGACACTATGTAATATATTTAATCTTCACATATTATTTTTTCGAATATAATTTTGTTTATTGTTTAGGAATATTGATTTAGTTATAAAATTTATTCATATGATGAATACATTGGGAATGTTATGTGATAGATGGATCCTGAAATTGAATATCCCCTTGAGATATAGATACATGTCATTATATAAAACATTTTGGGTTTTCTGTCCAAGGACTTACCCATTTTCTTAATACTCCTTATCATAACGCCTAAATGGTATGTTTATGATGCTTTGGATGGATGCCTCCCTGGTAACTATAATTTTCCTTATGTTCCTCATGTAATCGTTATGAAATCAGTAACTTAAACAAGTGTTATTATTGGAATGGTCATGATATCCATTGATTATTTTCTAGATCATCTTGATATTTATATGGAATTATTTCATCATCATTTTTTAATATCATTTTATTTTTCATGGTCACGTTATTGATAAAATGGAATGTGTTTAATATTATTTCCCATTTTATATTGATTATGTCTTATTTAATCATGATAGATCCCATTTTACCGTAACTTTACATGGTATATAAGATCACCAGGATTGTATTTACTTTATCATGGATATAAAGAGAAAATATTTGAATAAGTAAAAGGATTCTAAATAGTTATATTAACTTTGATCTATTTTATGTTTTCAATTGGTATGTGAATCTAATTTTTTTTCTAGTTTACCAAGACTAAAAAACCATTTTATCTTCTGTTATTTGATCTCTTATATCGTATGTCAATCTAATAATGTAACCCCTACCTCTCAAAAACAACATTCCGGGTGTTTAGAGTTGTTATTATTGGTTTTTTAGTAAAAATCTTGGGTTGAAGAATTAATAAAGTATATATTTGGTAAAATATACCTATTAGAGACATTGAGGAATTATCTAGGTATAGAATAACCTCAACTCAAAATTAGTTTTTTATTTATAACTGAATTTTAACGGAAAAAGTTGGAAAAACCCAAATCACTTGTTAATTTAATGAAAAAAATAAATCAAAATATCAATAAATACAGTAAAATTAATATTGTAGTCAACCACACTATATTAAAAACATTGATATAAGGAAACATTCATATTCAGATCATCATTGATATGGTCATCTAATTGTTGACCAACCAATCCCATGATTAGATTTAATCTACTGAAGTTATCATATATTCCTTAAAACCTCATTTTAAAATGTTCCCTTCATAATTGATTCACACCTTATGACCCACATTACTAATAAGTCAAATCACTATCCAGTTTATTTTTTGAAAAAATTTATTGGATCATTGATCATAAAATATTATTTTATCCTTTCTTCCATAGAATGGAGAATAATGTCAACAAATGTTCCATTTTATTATTTCTATTTCCAAACATATTAATGTTTTGATAAGATTGAATTTATGGGGGTTTCGTAGAAACATATATTTATGTGGATTCTATACGTTTAAGTGGTTATGGAATAGATAAATCATGTTGTAATAATCTAGAAATGAGTTATTCTTATATATATTAGAAATCATTTTGTTCATAGTGATTGGGTTGTTAATACACTCATGGATTGAAACCTTAGAGAGATATTTAATAGATAATTCACAATTTATTTTTGAACCATTATGAAGAATGAGAGTATATAACCTATGAAAATAAATGAAAATTTATTGTTATATGGGTTAGAATAACATTTTATTAGGTGGATAATAAAAATATTTATTATAATTTTAATGTCTAAATACCCATTTTGATATTACATGTTATGATAATTTTATATGATCATTGCTTGTTTGGAAGAAATTTGTAGGAATACTACAATTTGGTTTAGTATATGATTAAGTGAAAATGGTTTTTGATGAATAATTATTTTAAATTTTGGGGAAATTAGTTATTTATTATTTATGTCATTAATGATTATTATGATCATTGATTTTGATGTAATAATGATATATTGTGACAAACAGATCAATTATATTTTTGGAATATAATATATAGATAATTGAGAGATTGAAAATTGATTAGATGAATATTTGATTAACATGAATTACCCTAAAATGAAAATATTAAATCATTATGGTAAACAAAATTCTTATAAAGAATGTTGAGTTAATTTATTGGAGAATATTTTATTTTATTTTGGATATATGTTGATTAAATGTTTTTTTGAAATGATCATCATATTTTTTTAAAAATATGATTTGGGTATACACATTATTTGTATAAGTCCTTATTAAAGTTTGATATTATTTATAGATAATAGTTAGGTAGATATTGAAAAATAAATATAATCAAATCATTCTTATTATTGGTGATTTAAATTGGACAATAATAATTTGGAGTATTTTGAAGGATGATAATTTATAGAATGGATTAAGTAGAACATCTTGGTTTACTATTGTGGTTTTATAGATTAATGTATGTATCCATGTTGGAAAAAATGGTCTAACCATTTTATTATATATATATATATTGAAAAAAAGAATGGATTTTCATTATTTTGTGGATTATATGATCCATTAAAAGGTAATATTTGTTTTTCAGGCATGAAAATTTCATCATCAATATTAATTTCCTAGAAAATGAGATGGAGTGGAAACTCATCAAAGAACAATCAAAGAATTAAAATTGTCTTATTAAATAGATATAAACTGGGTAATAATATTTTCATGTATAATATAGCTTAAAAATAAATGAATCCCTCAACAATAAGAAAAGTATATGAAAATAAAAATGGTATGATTTTACCATTTTTACTGATGAATTGACAGTCATTCACCCCACACCTGCATTTGATTTTGTGGTAGTTGTCTTTCAGATGAAAATGTTATCTATCACACTAATTTATTCATTATATATTAGTTTTATCCTCTATGTCACTTATTTATCCCCCATCCAATGTTCTCTTTTGTTTGGAAAGTAGCTTCTTTTTTAGGAAACAATTATTCGTACAAATCCCACTTTTTAGAAGATTTATTATTATACATATGTAAAATGTGGCATTAAAAAAAGGTATTTCCAGATATTGATCATTTTATTACCAATATTAAATTTATATGGTGATACTTTTTAATAGGGGACAGAATTTTACACCTATAAATATAAAATATTTTGTATCTCATCTTGTTTAGCATGCCACACCTAGCTTTAAAAAAACCAGAATATACAATTAAATTATTATTATTTTATGTTATGGTTATCAAATAGCCATTGTATTTGAGGGATATAGTAAGATTATCCAAATTATAAAAAATATTTATAACTTTTTAATATAATATATTGATTAAAAACAAATAATTTTTTAGTTTTTCATTAACTTATTTTGTACTTTAAAACAATATTTTATTAGAAAATGGGTTTTAATGGTTTTATTAGGATAATTTTATAAATAATTTATAATGGAGATATAAATTGTATTTCAAAATAGATCATATTTTTATAGATTTTTGGTTATATTATCTTTTATTTAATTTGTTTTTAATCTTTAAAAAGTATCTATGAATTGTGATGATTTTTGACATTAATTCAAAATTTTCATTTAATTTCATGAATATACAAACAAAAAATTTATTAAAATTGTTTAAAATTAAAATTAATTAATTAATAATATAAATAATCATACTATGGTAATTTTCATATTTTTTATATTTTATTTTTTTTAATACTTTATTACATAAGAAACCATTTTTTTAGAAATGGAATTTCATCATATTTCCTGATATTGATTGTAAATTAAATCCATTCACTAATGTTAATTACATTTAATAAAATGGATAAAATATTCGTAATCATAACTATTTATTTTATTTAATAGGGTCAACATAATTTTTTGGAAATAAAAAATAAATACCTTAATAATATATTATGATTATGAGGTGAAATTGGGTTTACATGGGGGTTAAAAAATATATAAGGGTATGTTTTCCAATTATTATTTTCTAAATCAAATTTTATGACAATATTTAGACCTAATTATATGTCAAATTCAATATCTATTTATATGAAATCATTTTTAATGATAAAATTTTTATAAAATATTAATATTTTATGCAATTTCATGTGATCCCTATACCCCACATATAAATGTAAACCACATCAATCCATAAATTATAACACATTGAAAAATAAATCATGATAAATATTTACCCAATTATCTTATAAAATTACATATACACAATTTATAGGTTCTTTTCTTCTTAAAATACCATGCCATGTTTCCTTAAGAAAAGATTTAATGGAGGCCTGCCAAAAAAGAGGTAATCATCCTTCCAAACCTCTTTCAATTTATTTCATTTTTTACCTTCTATAATTCATTAGTATTCATCATAAAATAATAAATTAATTAATATTAATTTAATAAAATATAATTATGATTATGTAGCCACCGGTTTTCACCAACTTTTCCATCAATGAGTATCTCAAATTATCACTCATGCATACATGTAGACTTCCACCACCCTGTATTGGAAAAATTCATGTTCCAGAAAAAATTTTGATGGATAGTTATTATGATGATTTTTATATTTCTAAATTTAATTTATTATATAATTTGGTTTGTATAATTATAATTTCAAATCTTCCTTATTTCTTTCCCATCTTTTGGAAACTAATAACTTCACACGTTTATACCTTTGGACTACCTCCACCATGAAGTGATGTGATTCATTTTTTCATTTATGATTTTAATGGATGTAAATAAGTATATATTAAAAAAAATATGTAATATATAATATATAATATTGATTTTTTATTGGTGAATTATTATTTGGCATCATTTTGTTACATCTGTTCAAAACGGAAAAAAAATATTTATTCATACACACATCCTACCATCTGCATGAATGTTTTAATTAATTTTTATAAATAAAAAAGTTATTTTTTATTATAAAAATGTTTCAAATTATTATATATTATATTTTTATCACTATTATAATTTAGGATATTATGAAAGATGAAAAATATTAAATCACAAGAACTATAGAATCGAAAAAAACATACAAAACCTGATAGTTAACACCAGAAAAATGAAGATATTATTAATAAATTATGAATTAATGATTTTTAATGTCATATAATTGGATAATATAGGATTATATAATTACAAAAATAGATTATTATACAGTTATAAAAAGATGCCTATTGTAATGCGGTGTAGAGCACATAATAAGTAAGTTGGACCTCAGGTAAGCAATTCGATCACTAATTTACTTCATTGGGTAATATTTTAATGCCATGAACATAATTTATTTTATATAGTGTATATTATTCCATTTTAAATTTTATATTGTGAATCCTTTTGGTAAGGGGTTTTATAACTCATTTTCATTTATTTGGATTATATTAAATACAAATTATCATTGATTTTCACTGATTAGTTGTATTATGAACTACTATTATTTTACATCTTATTTATTCTTCTTTTTATGAATATATAATTTTGTACACTTACTAAATTTTTTAATTATGCCTTCAATTATATGATCATTGTAATGGTTTCTAATATCAAATTTATTTTTTAAGACATGATCCATATTCACTACTTGTTTCATTTATGTGGTGTCTATATTTTCCATGAATTTATACTATGATACTTTTCATAAAAATTATTTGTTTTTTTCCAAATCCAAAAAATTTTCCGTATTTCATCAGGGTTTTCATTGAATGGTACCATAAAAGAATTGTTTCTTAATAATCTTATCTATATTTAGGATTTTTTATGTTTATGTAAATGTTGGGGGAATTATTTAATCATAATAAATTAAATTCAATAAATTTTATTATCAAATATTTATTTATAAATTTCAAATTTTTTTAATTCCTTTTTATCTATAAAGTACTCATTATTCAAGAGTAATGTTTTTTAAGGAATACATATCATGTTTCAATTTTGATCAAGAATCTTCTATTTCCATGTTCATATTTTCATTAAAATAGTTTCTATAAGGTTATTTATATTTTTAATATATTTGATAAATAAATTTCAACACATTATCCACTTCATGAAAATGATGTAAAAGAATCTTGTTGTTTATGTTAAAACAAGGCACCTATTAATTATCATGGGTAAATTTCATTAATATAACATACACCACCTTAATGGATTTTTATATTATAATCAATAATATTTTTTTAAAGATTATATTTTATTTTTTCAGTATAATTTTCAACAAAGGTGTTTTTACATGTATTCTATGATATTTTTTAAAAAATAATTTTCAATGTGAAATGGGTATCTTTACCAAGAATGTTTTTAATGAAGTTTTAATTGTATTGATATTAATAAATAACTACAACCTTTTAAATTAAATATTCTATAATGTGTATTTTTTAAATATATACTCCTTACACATTATCTTGAGGATTAATCATTAGTTAAAATGTTGAATTTAATGAAATTAAATATTTTTGTTATTAAAAAATAGATTTTTTTTAATTATTAAGGCACATTGATTAATTTTTACAGTTTATTATTATAAATAATTCATTGGAATTATTATGGAATAGGTGGGTAAAAAAATTACCTGGCCCCTTAATGCATCATTATTTCTCATGATGTAAAATAGTTTCGGTATAATGGCCATGTTCATACACATTTTTTTAAGTTATCTGAGCATGAGGCCTTGATGATATTTTAAAATTTCTTGGCCCTATAAATCAATGGTATGTTTAAGATATCATTAATTCTGTATTACATTATTATAAAACCAGTTATTAAGGATTATGTGATTATTTGAAAATTTTTGATATGGAGGAATAAGTATCAATATCATGTTATTATTTATATGGAGTTATTTGATCATAATTTATTCATGCCATATTATTCCTAATGCTATTGTTATTGATTAAATGGAATGTGTTTTCAGTTTTTCACCTTTTATTACTGATTATTCCATATTTATCCATAAAAGATTTTATTTTATATAACATTTTCTTAGTAGATAATATCACTCTTAATATGATTACTTTCCCTGGGATATGTTGAAGGAATTTTTGAATGAGTTCAATTTTATACAATGTTTACTTTCATTATGTTATATTTCATGTTAAAAATATAATGTACGATAAATGTGTTTATCTTCTTTTAAAATACAATTAAACTTTCTTGTCCTTTGAGATAAAATTACATTTATATTTTCCCAATGTAATAATGTTACTACTATCTCCAGGTAAGAATTTTTATCTTTACATATTATGAACATTACTCAGAGATGATGTCAAAATTTGAGATATATTTGGATGATAGAATAATAATAGACCATTGATTTTGACTTCATATATTCACCGTTCAAATAAAATATTGTATATGATATATGTATTAGATAATATCCAACATAAGAAGTTATAGAATTCAGGGAGAATTGTTTCTTGATGGGTCTAGTTTTAATAATTTACTCGAGATGTGGATGGGGTTATGGGGTATGTTTTTCTATTTACCCTAAATGTGAATTAAATACTGGTATACAAGATTTTAATAGGGGATTTTTTCTGATAGTGAATTTCGGTAAATATATATCAAAAACAATTGTGGGGAATCAATCGAGGGATAACCTATTGAAGAAATCACTAATTTAGAGGAAATATGTTGTCTTCTTGGTCATTTGAGTTATTTTTTTAAAAACATTCCCTACTCAAGAAATGAAATTTATCATTATTCATCCAAAAGGTATCATAATAAGATATTTAAATTATTTTGGTCGATAATGAAGATGTATATGGTGTATGTTTTTTACAGTGGTTTCATTTCAATGATATTAAGGAAGAGTATAGATGACCAGCAGCAGAATTTCAACATTTAAATATTTTTACATGGAAAAGATTAGTTACAAATATGATATTTGATAATAATTTTCCAAGTACACTATAAATTATTATAAACATTTGGGTAATAAATATTAGGAAAAATCATCATTATTTATTACTTATATGAGGTAAATTTCATATATCCATTCTTCGTGATCATTCTGTGAGATATATCATTTGATTTCATTGAGTAATGATTTCTAATATTTTCTATAGTGATCAATAATTTATAGGGATAATACAACACATACTCCATAACTCTATAGGTATATAATCTAAGGTGATCAGAACATTTCATCCATTGAAATATGTGTAGAAAAATTATATTATCTAGGATTTGGTCATATGATTTATGTTTGTATTATTTATTTAAAAATATCTAACACTTCAAAACATTTATTGGTGGAATTTTTTTATAGTAGTATTTGTAATCCATATATAATAATTGTTTAATTATTTGTAATGTAGAGTTTTCTATGTCAGTATTCATTTTATTCAGTTTGATATAAGTGAAAATTCTCTCATAAAACAATATTTTATGAAGGAGATAATGAATTATGTTGTATTCATCTAGAATCACATCATTTATACATATAGTTCATAGAATCCAAATATTTATCAATAATTGATAATTGAGGATATAGGTCATGTTTTTTATAGGGAAATTAATGTTAATTCATACTTAACATATAAGAAAATTGATATTTTTTTGATGGCATGTTGACCTTTTGAGATTATCCAGTTGGTGGGTGAAGTTCTTTACTAGTTGTTAGTCTAATAAAATTAATATCTCAGTTAGAAAATTTTTTCACAACTCTTAATGGAGTAAGTGTCACACAGAATCATATATTATATTGAGATGGGAGATAATTTATTTATAAAATTATTCTTTGTATGATGATAGATTGACATATATTATATATTATATAGATAAGATTCTAGGGGGAAATTGTATTTAATTTGTGTGATTTTTGTGAAGCATGGGATAATCATAGAAAATGAATATTAGGTAGATGTTTATGTAAGAAGAAATTAGATTATGTATTCCTTGAATAATGAACCATGTGATGCTCATGAATGAATTGTCCTATATTATGGATAATTGTAACACCATATATTTTGTTGGTATGTTTATTTTTTATCGTTTCTCAGGTAATAAGTGTATTGTTTTTAGAGTATATTAGTGTGGAAAATTCTCAGGATATCTATGAAATTTATAGATTGATGTTAAAAATTTATATGATAGAAATTAAATTGTTAGGATTATTATTAAGAAAACCATCTTAGCTTAACCGTTGTCAATGATGAACATAGCAATAATTCTAAAATAATTATAATCATGATTTTTTTAATCATGTTCCTAAACATGATTGTTTGGGGATGTTAAGTTGTTTATTGCATTAAAATTTTATTCAAAAACTATAATTTGATTTTATTCATTGGTAGTTGATGATTTTATAGCATTTGGGAGTGAAATTGGTTCTTCTATATCAACAATGAAATGGTTATTTCATGAAATTTGATTATATTTTCATCGAGTGAAAGGTGTTACATGAATTATTATTTTAACTATTTTATTACCCATGTATAATTATCAATAAAAACTTATTTTCAATTTAATATAACATAGTGATTATATATTCTTGAATCATTATATTTTTATTGTCTCTCATTTATTCATTTTTATTGAAATTTGATTGATTCATTTCATCTATGTGATTCTAGAATATGTATTTGGGGAAATTTAATAAATGAAACCTTATTCTTTGTGAATGTTTTTCCTTTTTTAATATAGTTAATTCTTATTTTTTATTAAATAACTTTGATAAATTTAAAATTAAATTCAATGATTATTTATAATTCATGATTTAAGAAACAAATATAATTTTCAACGAATAATAAATTTTACAACATAATTTTTATATAAATACACGACTCAATATAAAAATAGAACTAAAATTATGATTTTAAATTTATATATAATGGTTATTGATTTTGAATGATTATAAATAAGAGTGTCATTATTAATCTTCCTCACCTGCATTTTTATGAGATAGTGGAATATTTATTTATAGTTGATAGTATTTTTTTAAAAATATTCTGTGAGGCATTTATCAATGACTCTGATTAATCCATTGGAATATAAGGTAATATAGATCTTTTTTTACAATGATAAATTTTTCTAAAATCACTGAAAAAGGTTACACAAAATATAGTAATATTTTTATTTATAAATTGTAAATCAATACTTCATAAATATATATAGTCAGGAAAAATTCAAAAATGGAAAATTCCAATTACATTTATTTAAATTTGGATTTTTTGAATTCTTAATGATGCAATTAAATTATATAGTGTTTTGGAAAATGGGGATCCTCAATCAAATTAGTGGAAATGGTTTTTATATTATATTAAGTGATACTTATATTTTCTATTTGATTTTGGGATGTCATGGATTTTTCAATTAGATTTAAAAAATCATTAATGTATAATTTTTTATAAAAATAAGTTTCACTCATCGAATATGAGGAATATGTTCTCTTTTTGGAAAATATATTTAATTAAGTTAATTATTATATAATTTGGAAATTATGTTTTTGTAGGGATATTAACTAAGAATTTTTTTTGGTAAATAAAATGTTTAGATTTAAATTATTTTAATTTGTCATTATTGATTGAATTTTTTTATTGAAATTTATCATGCCTTATAAGGTATTATATATATTGGGGAAAAACTATTAATATAATAATTACCACAATAAGTGAAAATCTATCTATATACAGATTTGATTTCCTGTTAAAATGGTAATGGTAATAATTATTTCATTAACCATAGTTATTTTTAGTTCTATATTAGATCTATAGAAGAGTATATATGTGTTAAAGTATAAATTTTGATGATTTCACGCATTCATGTATCAATTTTTATTTTCCATTGATGTTTGATTTTGTAATCATTTTATTTAAACTATCGTATTGTTCTTTAATTGATAAATTCTAATGAATTTTATATTCTCATGCATTATGTTATTTTATTTTTTAATAAAAAATTACTCATATTTAATTAAATCCCACACCACTTTTTGAAGGCCTATGGTTTTTATTGAAATCTTTGACACCATGTGGAATTTTGGATTGTTTCTCAGTTATAGGCTTCAATGTTTGGGTGATACATATATCTTATGTAACATATTATATATTTACATTTATATTAAATGATTATAATCCAAGATTTCATGGAATTCAAAATATATTAGTATAAAATGCGGCAAAAAAAGAACATTACCGATTTAATATAACATTTAAAATGAGTATAATTTTTTATTTAAGTAACAGGAAATTTATTCTTTTAAATATCCAGTATTAGAACATATTTCTACATAATATTAAAATAGAAATACCTTAAATATTTATGTTGATTTTAATGTTCTTAGTATAACAGAATATGGGATTATTCCCCTTCATTATTGTGGATATGTGGAAATAGAAAGCATCATACACAGATAAATTTTTATAAGATGGTATATATTTTGTTCTTGTGAAAATAGAGTATATGAAAAAAGAGTGGATCTTTATTTCTATATGCCTTTTCTATAAATGGTATTTATTAGATTTTTAATAGTGGTGGTTGTATAAATGTATAATTTTTTTATGGAAAAATATTTTTGATTATAGAATAATAAATATAATAATCTTCGATATTACAATTGATAAATATTAATATGGATTTTTAGATGATTAAGTATGAACATGTTTTATTTTCAATTTTTTGTGTTATGAAAAAATTAAAAGTAATATAGTTCCCATTCAGGATAGGAACATATTATTTGGAATATAAAATAAATTTTATGGGAGGGTAACACATGATGCATATAATGATCGGTATTCTTTTTAATAAAATAAATGTCTTCTAATCATTACATAATTGATGCCTCTTCAAGCCTATAAATATCAAGTGAGGATTGAGTGAGATACTGGGAAGAATATAACATTTAAGGGAAAAAATATTAATATTGATAGGAGTGGGAAACAATAGTGAAAATGGAATGATTAGTGATGATAAAAGATATAAAGTGGAAAATGAGTTTAAATTTTTTTTTATAGTGAACATATTATTTTATTCATTTTCAATAATGGTAATTATAAACTTATTAGATTAGAAAATTTTCATTATTCTATAAAATAATTAATTATTTACCATAATTCTCATGACCAAACAATATATTATTGTATTTTTTCTTATTTATAAGAATATAGTGATATTATTTTGTAGGAGATTGAAAATAGATTAATTAATATTCATTATATTAAAAATTATATCAATTTTTTATAATTTTCAAAATAATTAAAATATATGGTTATCGAGAAAATCTATAAGAATGTAAATATAATCAATGATATATACATTAATATCATGAAATTTTTATCATTTTATACATCTCTATTTATGTTTTATTGATAATGCTTATTATTAAAAAAACATTTTGTTGATAATGTGAATTTATTATTGTGTTTTCCCAATAAAAGATTTTAACCATCATTATCACAATACTCATTTATATGATATTCATTATGAACTCCATGGTTAATAATCATTTTATAAATTTATTTTATGAGTGGATACCACAAAATTTGGATGAATAAAGGAGATTAATGGAATGAAACTTTAATATAATGTATAATTTTAATGAATGAATTTTTTTTCCATGTTGCTTGATTAACTCACCCAATAAACTCATCAACATGATGTGTAATATTTTTAATCCATTCAATTGAAAAAAGATGGATATTTAATTTAATGAAATCTATTTTTATTCTGTGACACTAAACGAACATCATGAACATATAAATAATGTTATTTTATACTCTTAGAAAAAATATGTGGTTAATAGTTGTTTAAAATGAAAATTATTTTTCTTAAACATACGTAGGAATTTATGGAAATAATGTTATTGATGATAATTATAAATAAATTTTAGTGTTTCCAATAACTAATAATTCTTATAATTATAGAATCATTAATGTGATTGATAAATTATATAAGTGTTTTAAGAAAAAAAGTTCAACCATTGTTGAAAATTTGATTGAATAATTCATGAATAAAGGGAGTTTCATATATGAATTTACTGAAGAACATTCCTCCTCTACACTAAAATGTTAGGTGACTAATTATCTTCTATTAATTTTTATAAAAAATTATTAGTCACTCAAGGTGGACTGTGACTCTTTTGGAATAGTTATTGGTTATGTTATAATACAATAATATAATAATATGACTTGATTTTAGTAAAAAAAACTTATTGACGGTCATTTTAATATTTCCACCTACAATAATGAGTAATATTCCATCAAAAAATAAGAAATATTTTATTACAATACATATATCCAATGTAATATTTGATCCATTCAAATAAATAATACATAAAATTTATAATTTTTGAGGGAATATGAAATAGGTGTAATGTTATATTTCTTGGGATTATTAAAATAGTCAGTTAAATTATAAGGAAAAAATTCGGGGCTGATGAATTTTTAATTAGATAACCTCTTATAAGATATTTTTATTATAACATACTCAATTATAAGGTATGCACCATTTTATTTTTTTACAATTAAATTTTCATATAGACAAATGAATTGTGTGATGTTATGGGTTCTTAGAGAAGGAACTTCTTAAAATATGAAACAATATCTACATGGGAAAGTTTGTGTATTGAATTTATATTGGATACATAAATGGATTTTGTGATATATCCATGAATTTTTATTTCGAATGTGAAATTACACACAAAAATTGACATTTTAATCACCGTTTCAATAGTTATTTGGGATTTTAAGTTGAGCTAATGTGTTTTTCAATGTATCATCCATCCATAATATTAATGACATTGATCCATAATTCATTATTTAAATGGTGTGTGTTCTGACAGATTAGATGTTTTGATTTTATATCTGATTTATCCATTGACTTACTCTAATATCCCTTTTCACCTAGAAATTTTTGGCATTCTTTAATGTAAATCAATCTATTTTGTACATATTTCATTATTTTTTTTGATATTGAATCAATCAGTTGTCAATATATTTGTATGTATCATCCATTCATTTGTGTTCTTAATATCTTATTGGAATTTAAGACATTCTATAAATTTATGGAATATATATATATCATTTCATGATATCCCTTGATCCCTTGGATATTTTTTGTTTGTCTGATATTTGTAGGCTAGATAATGTTTGGTATGTGGCGTGGAATGATTGACTATTGACAGATGTGTTCATCTGTCTTCTTCATCGAATATGTGAATACGGAAACTAGATTATATGATGTTGGAATCAATATATATTTTCTCTTATAAATTTCTATAGTGTTTGATTCCATTATTTTATGTGGAACCCATTGATTTATCTTGAGACAAAAGGTTGAATTATGTGATTCCTTCTCTAGCTTTGGGATGGGGAACCAAATATTATTGAGTTTTACAACTTTTCTTATAAATGATTTATTGAATGATACTTGATAATCATGTTATTTTTTTAAAATGTTTTTTAAATTTACTGCTTGTTTTGTTAATATAATTCGGTTATCAAGTCACATTGAAATGGTATATAATTTTTTTGAATCCTAATTTTTAGGGAAAAAATGTTTGTTGAAAATTAATTATAAAATTTTAATACCTATTTTAGAACATTTTGGTATAAAAATTACATGGTACAATTGGTTACATAGTAGTAAGTTTAGTATTGGTACTTATTCTTATTTCCATTGGGCAGGTTAACTCATCAGGTCTTAATATGTTTTCTAGGCCTTCTTTTTTAGGGAATTTATTATCTATGATCATCTGTGGGTTTACCAAATGGGTGATCCTAAGTTCTATAATATTCTATTCTAGTGAATTTTTTATTACATGGTTTCATGATTTATTATTGAGAGATTATAGGCCTAGCTATCCCAAACCTATTTTATCAAATGGGCAGACTCCATTATGATCTATGTTTCATTTATTGACTCTGGATTTGATAATAAAAAATTATTAATTATTTTATAAATCATTTATCTAAAATAGTCCATTCAACTATGTAATATTATAGTTATCCATTCATCTCAGACATGAATAATACATATTTTAAGATGAAAATCCAATACATAACACAATCACATAGATGAGGACTATATTACTTTAGTGTCTATGGAAATTTGGGACACATTGTTCTTAATCCATGAAATATCTTAAATTCACCTATAATGATCTCCCAATTATGTACTCTTCATAGATATTCTCCAATTAATGACTTTCTTCATATCAAATTGGAATTGGAACATAATAACGTCTGATATCTTATTTTGAGTATGGGTAAATGAGGGAGATACATAAGAATAACATGTACATAATGGTATGAAAACATTGTCTTAACAATTTAAAAGCATACCCTACATGTCAACGATCAGAATATTGATTCCTAGAGTAATTATTATTATTTCATAAGACATGAATCAAATTGAAATAAATAACAAGATACGTCAGTGCATAACATTTTCCTAAGTGATGGATTTATGGCATACACATTGGCATATAACATTGTGAAAATGTGTAAATAGAAATAGATTCACTAATTACATTAAGTCCATGTAATTATAATATTTCATAATCTTACATAAATTGATTGAGGTCCATGCATAACATTATAGACATGAATGATATGTCGACATGCTTGATTTTGACATGTAGTCATTTTCATACATAACATTATAAACATGTAATCAAGATCACACATTACATTATCGGAATGAAATATAGTTCCTCATATAACATCATAATAGTTATGGTTCACTTCATATAGCATAATAGTGGAAATATATCATTACTAATGCAGTTTCACTCTAAATTCCAATCATATATATATAATGATATATAAATCATTACCCAATACATTAGAGTGAGACATAGGTTCTCACTATTTTTAGTTATAATGCAACAACTATACTTTTTTATAATGTAACCACCATCACAAAATTAATAATATAAATAAGAGTGAAAATTTATCTTAACATGTTTATCATATCAAAACAAATGAAAAGAAATAGGTTTTATAAAACATTTCATCATAGCATAACCCCTGTGAACGAAATCGTTCACATAAATTTCACTTCAGCATAAACCTAAACGATCTTGGGAAATAATAATTAGGGTTTCCTTTGATAATATCCCATGTAAATGAAAACCAATATAAATGATTTTCAACATAAATGTAGAAGGTTTTTAAAATATCACTTGGACCATTTGTTTATAAAGATTCCTTTCAACATTGAAAAAAACATTTTCTTTGAAAACATTATTAAAATCATATAGTGGAAAATTTAAAAAATAAATTATATATGTATTTTGATGAAAATTTAATTTACACTAAAAAAATGCATTTTAAACCATTTTTTGAAAATAATTAAATATTATTGTCTTTAAGAAATTTGTTTTTCATCCAAAAGAATAATTATTATTAAAATATTATTTAAAAATATTCTGTGTATACAGAGAGTAAAATGAATGGAAACATGTATTCTCTTGAAATAAAAATGGTATAATGATATTAATTAGTTTATTTTTATATATATATATATATATCATATTTTATCATCATTGGAAACATAATCATAATCAATCCTAATAAACGATGAAACTATAAAATAAAAATCATACAAATTTTGTAACATTGAATCATAATACCCCTAAAATAATAACGTTAAAGGAAATCTAAAATATCATTAAAAGAAATGTATTCATGATATAACATTTTAAAGGGGGTGTGTATACACCTCATAGATGTAGATAGGTTCAAAAAATACCTTCTTTCCGAAAGAGAGAAAATTGAGAAAACAATCCATTTGGATTTGATAAATACTAAATCATAAATCAAATTAATGAGATACACAAAAATGGATATGTAAGAACAGATAATAATACATATAATATACATAAAATACATTCACAAGATTTATATTAACAACATATTGTAAAACAGTGTCCAGTATACAATGTGTCTCATAGAATTGAAAAATGAGATAGGAATCCCTTACCACTTTAGTCAGAATTTTAATCATAATCCCAAAAAAAATAATAAAACAAAATGAAACATTAAATATCATTTAAATAATGGTATTCATGGTATTACATGTCTTATTGTATTATATACACCATAGAAAAAAATGAGTGGTGAATTTTCATATGTATCCCAAAAATAAAAGAGAGACTCAAAATCCTTTAATAAAGATCTTGAATTTTTATTACATGTTCAAAAATACAAAATAATAATGATAATTTTATTATTAATATTTTTAATATATATGAACACATGTATCTTACCATATATTGTTTATTTATTCCATTTTATAAACAATTTGTTAATAATTGCATGAAAATGTCACATTTCGGACAACAACTGCCTTGTTATTCGTGTCTGTTTTGACTTTTTTATAATTTCCCATTACATTGATAATTGTTTCATCATCTCAAGAATTTAAAAAATGATATAAATAAACTAAATATTCATTATATAATGTTTTATTGAAATCCATAGTGATAGATTTTGAAAATGAAATGCACTATTCATGGAGATGATAAGCCATATATTCACATGAAATTCATTTCCAAATTATTTTCGGATTGGAAAAAATGTTAAATGATATATTGTCATTAAATAATTATTTTAATTTCATATATATCATTTTTGGTGTTATATGAATCCCTAATAAATTCCATGTAATTCATTAATGAGTCACTTCACATCATGTGGTGGTACTATGTCTTACACGCAGACAATGATATCACATTCCCACAAAATAAAATGTATAATGTTATGTGTGGAATAATTAATAAATAAGTTAAATAATATGATAAATATAATATTTAATAATTAAATTCATCATTATTACCAGCCATGAGAGGTTGAAATGGAATAAATAATGACATTAGTTCCGGAGGTGGTAATACAACATAAACTCAAATGATGATTTTGTAACCCACTTTATGGAAGTGGATATGGTTGTATGTTATTATATTTATATAAAAAATCATGTGGTGTGTAATATAATGATGTTTTTATAACATCGTTGTAAAATAAATTTCCCTGGAAGTGGTGGAATAAATAAAAAATGATCATCGATGAATTTTACCTCTTCTTTCGTTATCCTCCTTATGCTGGCACCCAAACCATCCTAGTTTGGAATCATGCTGCAATTAAGGAATCTTGGATGATATTTGGGAATTTAGGATGTTTTTTGGGATATTTTTTATTAAGACAATTGAATTTAATATTGTTTGTCAGTGAGGGGAGAAACATCCCTTTTATATTATAACTGGAGTTTCCTTTTTGAATATACACACTAGTATTCACTATTGGAGTGTCACTTATAATTTATATACCTAAAAAATTGATAAATAATATTTTTTTGGTATTATTAATTATATAAAAACACCCACCACAAAATATAAACTTATATTTTATAGTATTATTCATTATTATTTATGATTACACAATTTTACCCTTTTCAGTTTTTACCATGGTGACATGTATATTTCTATCTACTTGGACAATTTAAAAGTTAAGAATAAATATAAAATGATATTTATTATAAAATTTATAAAATATTATTATAAAAATTAAATTCAATTAAATAATTAAATTTCATATTTTTGTGTGAATGTAATTTAAATACAAATGCATGTAATGTGAAAACCCATATTAAAACCTTAATTGTTATTATAATTTATTATTATATCACAGATCATTATAGTCTAAAATTAATTTTTACATGTAGAATAAAATAAATTATGATTATTCAAAATATTTAAACAATTTTTCTAAAATAAATTCACATAATAAAATTAATTAAATTTATTATAAATCCCATAGAAGGTATTAAAAGGAATTTTTTTATAGTGAAAATTAAAAAATTATTGTAACATTTTAATATGAAATATCCTTATAAAATTCAGTCTAGTAACATGATTTTCAATAATACATATATATATATATATATATATATATATATTCTAACGAATTTTACAATCAGAACATTAAAATATATAATCTAACATTATAAATAATTTAAACAGAAAGGCTGTTTTCAATTAAAATTCAATCTTTATCAGATTTTATCAAATAATGAAACTTTTAAGAAAAATACCAAAAAATCATCTTATGATAGTTATTATATGATTGTTTCAAAATTGAATTTTATTTATTAAAATTAATTTTATTTAATCTTTCAAATATATATATATATATCTATATATATCTATTATTTTTCACCAAATGCAGAAACTTTCTTTTTGAGAAAATAGTATTATTGATTAATATAGTGAATTTTATAAAAATGAATAAATATTTAATCAATATGATTTTTTATATAAAACAATATTACAATATTATTATAAATTATTTATTAGTATTCATATTGATGTGTATAATGTCTAGGTTATATAATTAATGTTAATAATATAGCACGGTTTTATTAAAATATAATGGCATGTGTTACATAAGAAAACAACATCTAGTTTGAAATAAAATATTATCTCAGTATTGTGTGTACCAGAAAAAAACCAAATTTTGTTTCTAATTAATTTTAAACATGATATTTCTTTAAATTAATAATATTTAAAATTATTAATTGATATAAAAACTGTATTTCAAAAAATCAATGGGTGATACATATATGGAATCAATTATAAAATAATAAAATGGGAAATGTTTGACCATGATTCTGATATATATTTGAAAATATTTAATCATTTAGTTTTTCATATATTTATCTGATTGGATTATTTGTAAATAAATTATTATGAAACATTTTTTTGAATCGTGTAAGACTTGTTTTTGTCACACCTTACACACTCACATAGGTGTGCTAACCTTGTTTTTCTTGATAACAGAATTAGAATGGCATTATAGTATGGGGGTGATGTTTTATGTCAATATGGTATGGGTTTATAGTTGTGACAGAGTGGGATGATTCCCATGTCTAACAAGGAGAATTAATCAGTATATGAGTGACTTTGTAGTTTTGTAATTGAGTATATACACTATTTTTTAGCTTATTGGCATGGTTTTGTCACTGCAATTATTGGTTTTTTGTTATATAATATTTCCATTAATGTTTTATTTATCTGTATATGTCATGAATCTTGTTCCAAAACTGCATTATGGAGCCCAATTTTATGGGTTATTTTGGTTGGGTCAATGAAATAATGTATCAATGTCCATATATCCTCAAGTGCTCCTATTGTAGGATATTTGGTAGATTTGAGATAGAATTATCATCACTTTATAGGTATATTGTGGTGAGTTTCTAAAAAAATATTATGAGAAATAGATTCAAGATAACATTATATATTGGTATTTTTACATCTATTGTAGGATATTGGTCATGATCTATGTTTTTTCTAATATTCTTTTTTTTCCTAAACTGATATTTTTTCATGGTCAATGCATTTTCATCTATTTTTTGTATTTTGAATCATTCTTATAAGATGTATTTCATGGGTTTTATGGTGGGTAATGTGTGACATTCTTTTCATGGGAATCCTCCTCTCAATTATAATCTTATTGATGTTATCCTAGAGGTAGTTCATGTCATGTTTTAGAATACATGTTCTGTTTAAAACCATGATAATGAAAAATAACCATGATTTGGGGGATATGGGAATTGTTTGTGGAGGATCCAATAACTGAATCCCCCATCATATAATGTTAATAACGAACCTTAGTATATTATGGAATATCTGTTTTAAATTAATAATGGGTTTGAATTTTAGGAGGATCTTGAATCATTATAGTCAATGTGCAGACCTTTTATTAACAAGGTTCCATGATATTAGTTATTTCAATCATTATTTTTGGAAAATATTCATATAGTATTAGAGTGGAAGGATTTAAAGACCATTTTCATGTTTCTAATTTTTCTATAGTCATTAATTATAGAAAATTTTATGTAGCTTCATTAAATTATGTATGGAGGGAATTCGATGATAGTGTACAACAACTAGTTTTCATAGTCGGTTCATTTTTCTCTAGAGTTGGTGTTTAATGATAATATTATGGTTTATAAATAACTAAAAATATTTTAAAATGATATCTATTAAAAGGTGTATATAATTAATTTCTCTAATTATTTTTATCTTCATGATTTGGATATTATGGTAGTGATTGACATGCAAGGCATGTTTGGGTTTTCTTAGATTTCCTTTCCACATAGTGGAAGATCAAGTGCCACACATGCGAAATAATGGATGTGTAAAACTAGTATTTAGGGTTGTAGAGGTAGTTCTTTGTAGTTTAATTTTCATAATCTATTAATATATTGTAGACGTGTACCCGTGACTTTCTAACAATGTGGAATGAACGAGCACACTCGATGATCATTTTTAGAACCTCTCAAGACCCTTAATCTATGATCCATTTATGGCATCTACATAGATTATTCTAGGATACTTCTATACATTGATTTTATCTGGTATCTTCATCTATAAAATAATTTTTGGCATGTTAATAATATTAAAATTCAATAGGTCTCTATATATAGGCTATAATATTGAATAATTATCAATATGCGGCGGACTTACTAGTTAATGTTAATGTGAGTCCACAAATAGTGGGAGGTATCTTTATGATTTTATAATATATATAAACTATATTATTTGATAAGTTTTCTCACATTCCATTAGAATTAGACCTTCATATTCATCATCCATATGTAATTAATGTTATCATATGGATAGGTTTTTAAGTAACTCACTGATCTAACATTTGTTGTTATAATATATGGGTTTACTTATTTGTTTCCAATAAGAGCTCCCACGTTTTTTATTGGAGTGGGATCTGATATCCATTCATGTGGGACCATATAAATTAATGTCTGTGTTTTTTTACATTACACTATGGTTAAACATGATAAAAAACCTCTCAATTTTATACCTCTCCTTGATGTTCATACTTTTCTCTAGGTTTTCCCAATTGAAATATTAGGTCTCCATTAATAAAGGGGGGTATAGTTCTACATTGATCCAATTTCATGTATGAAACTAATTTCTATATGCACTTATCAAATGGAACCATCAAGATGAAATAGAAAAAGGTTAAATTGGATTACATATTACAAAATTGATTTTCCTATCCCAATTTTTCACTATCGGTGTCACATATGATTTATTTTAAGGGGGTTTTGTTGTATTTTATTCTAATTATACTTTCAGAAGAAGAATATAGTTAGAATTATGAATAATTGTCATTTACACCACGTGGATCAAATCATAGATAAGTAAAAAAGTAAAATATGTTCCCAAGAATTGATCTTTGTTGGGTTTATCACCAACAAATAGTTTGAGAGTCGGATATATAGAAGACAACATTCCTAATATACTATATCGATTATGATTATCTTGTAATTTATTTGATCTTAACTAATTATACAGTAGTGATTTTGGTTTTATGAATTTAATATTCTACCAATATATCAAAAACTTCATTTTTTATTCATAGATGATTACCTATTTAATTTATGATTTCAAAAAGTTCATTATCAATGTATGAATACTAATTTGGGAATCATAAAGATTCTATACATTCATGAGAAGTTATCAAAAGGAAATTTCTCAAATATAGTGGTAAATTTCCTAGGGAATTTTGTTTTAGAATATGGGTTATCAATTGTACCGAATAACCATAATGTTGTCTTTTCATTGAAAGAACCATGATATTTCATAGAGAATTAGATACTATTTGGCCTTAATTTATATTATTGTTGGTTTTTAATTTATTTCCCTAATTGATAAACTAAATTGGACATTGTTTCTAGGGTAGGGTTCATATTTTGTTGGGATACTAAGTTCCACGCCTCTTTTGAAGAGTTGTAATTTATTATGAAATCAACCCATATTCTCATATATTTTTTAAATTGTCAGTGGTCATGTGGTTCATTGTGATTATTTTGGTTCTAGTATAGGATGTTTGACCATGAAAGATGACAATGTATTGGCATATTATTATAATATACTTGGACCGTATAATAATACACATGACTGGTATATTTTTTTCTATTAATTTTTAGATTTATTATTGGCAGAACATTTTATTGGAATGGTTCAGAATCTATTTTGACCTAAAAAACGTATGTTATTTATTAAAATTAATAGATCTATACCATATATAGTAGTTATGTGTTGTGTATCTCATGAAATATAAAATTGAAGAGGCGTGCACCCTAGGTAATGGGAATGTTGTTTCAAATACTCATAATTAGATATTTTCATCATAGAACATTGGGAACAAGAATGATGTGTGGAAATATTTGGAGACATTTACTCAATAAAATCAGGATTAATAGGACAATTATTTATGTATGGTTATGAATAGTGTTTAATTTTCATCATCTCTCCATAATAAATTATCCAATGATAACAGTGGAATGATGATTTTTAAGAAATCATGTAATCTTTATATGATGGGGAGATCATTCTCATTTGGAATCTCTGTTGTAATGGAATTCATCACTTTAAGAGTTGGTTCATGATCCCTTTATCTATGAGTAATTTTTTATATCATGATTTTTATTGTTTTTCAAGGGTCATTAAACCTAGAACTATTAATATGTGTAATTAAAGAAGACATTATTTTTTCTAGTTTTGTCTGAATTACAATATTTAAGAATTTTATTGTTTCATTTTAACACCTTACAAAACATTCATCTATAGGATTTAAATCAATCTAATTTCCCCCAATATATTCCTGTGATAGTATGTAAATGGGTTGATTTGTCTAGGGACATCAAATTTGGATTACCACAGATTCACTAAAAAACAATTCAATTTGGGTGGTGAATGATAATATGAAGAAATTGATACAGTAAATTCATATTTTGGACACCATAGAGGATAAAGATAGAATTATGTTTTAATGATTGTGATTTTTTGGTTATATGGGGCATCTTCACCAATTTTAATGGATAAGGGCCATGTTTTAATTCATAGTTCTGCAAAAGTGTCTTTGAGGAAATGCAGACTCTGATCAGGTTGGGTATTGGATACCGTCAATATATTGTTACCCAGATTAAGTGTCCTGTATAGATTTGGGTGATTATGATTTATGATTATTTATTTAATTTTATATATTTTTGTGATATCTATATGGTATGTTCTGAGATTTATTTAAATATTTTTTGTTGACCATATACATGCCATCAGATTAGTTGATGATTCCATAATCATTTGGAGTTAAATCAATGATCAAACAGTCCCAAAAAAATCTTAAGGTTCTACCTATCTTATAAATTTAATAAAGATCCCCCACCACCCTGAACATGCACGATGCTAAAATTACTCTCCATAAGTCTAACACAAATCAAAAACCATGATATTTATTGATAAATATCATCACATATATGAAAAATCCATGATAATTTGTGAAGCCCATGTTTTTCTTTGAAAACCACATCCCAGTATCACAAGACCCCTTTTCCTGTATATTCCATTCTCATTCGACCCTAATTGGTGGAAACCTGACTATTGTAATTAAAAATTTCTTCAGACTCATCATGAACTCAGAGAATCGAGAAAAAAATAGAAATATATCACCCAATAGATCATAGCATCATGAAACCAATTTTCTCATGTTCATAAATACCTCTACCTAAGGTGGGAATTCCCTTAATGAATCCGTATTCCCATCATAGAGGAGGAAGGCCCTTAGAGATACATGAGGATTTTTGAAGCATTATGACATTGTGAAGAACTCCTTTTCAATGTGAAGACATCAAACTAAGGCACGATTACTCTATTTATAGAAGCCTCTTTATTCACAAATCCCCTATCCATTATGAATTGGATTATCTTAGTGAAGAACATATCTATGAGGATCTATACTCCATGAATCCCCTATCTCAGTCCTCTTCACGCCACCACCCTTCTTTTAACACCACTTTTCAAAGGTTTAGTACCCAAAACTCTTATTTGCATCTATGATTTTCAAGGATTTACTTTCAATCCTTTTGTAACCTTTGCTACACATTCTTGGGGACCACCCAATTTCTAGTGTGGACTGAGATTCCCATTTATGTTTTAATTCTCTACATATGAATGGTAATCACCTATTATTTTCTGTAAAATGATTCTAACATGGACTTCTTGTCTAACCACTACCCCACAACATTAGGAACTAAAATAGATAATTTCATGACCCTCTAATGGGGCCATCATATATGGCTATATATGCCATGCATTAAGGAATGAGGCCCTCATGTCTGAGCTGCATGATGTGAAACTACTTACCACAAACATCCTTAACACATGTTTCAAATTTGGGCCTCTCCATGGGTTTATTATATATGATTTCTTGTGCATAAGAGATAATTAATGAGACCTTACTCACATGGAATGATATCCTCCTCACATCAAATTACATCCTCCACACAAGTAATCAAATCCTCTTGGGGATCCCTCCGGGAGTAATACCTAAAATTTTTTCCAGGAGGTGGTAATATTGATCCACTTTGCTCTAGCCTCAATCATGGATTGATAGATCCCAATAGGCAGTTATCCCTAATACCAAAACAAAATAGCATACCAAAACACTCAAATCCCTTTCCCTATCCCTCTAGGCTTTGGAACCTCTTCCACCAGTGGACAAAGTATTTTTTGTGGTATTATGGTCTATTTCAACATATTATTTCTCAAACCTAGCATGAATCACATAGACATAGATGTTAAAAAATATCATGACATCCACATGATCCCAAAACTTCCACTATTCCCACTAAATATAAATAATCCCTAGATATTCAACCAAATGGGATTCTTCTACATATAATCCCCATGAACGTAATATCTCATCAACTAGGTAGTTCCTATGCATAATCCCCAACTAAACATGCATCTCCAATGAAAAATACACATCCACGTGATTCATTTCAATGATCCTCCTTCTTTAGAGTAATCCCCAATTACCCAACACTATCTATGCAGAAATTCATTCCTAATTAACTGGGATACATACGAAGCCACCCCAATGTTCAAGCCAAACATTAAAATACTCCATTCACTCAATTAATTCAATCCATTACACTAGTAATCCTTTATAATTATACCTATTTCCCACATTCTCATGACATCATGTCATTCATTCAGGAAGATTGCATGCATAATCCAATCACCACCTCTCTAACTACATGGGTATCCCTCCCTACTTTCCATGTAGGGTACCTAGGAATCCTCCCTAAATTGAAATCCCTTCAATTTTTAAAACATGGTGTTCCCTACCTAGGAAAACACCCCCCCCCCCAACCTACATCGAGGGGTGTGTAGATTAGACATGATGGTGAGAAATCTCCCCTTTATGGAACAATACTCTTGTATTTTTCTCTATGAGTATCGTCGTGGACCTTGATGGGATACCAACTAACCTAACACCCATCCCTGACCGCAACATTTACTAATAAGAATTCCTATTATCCATGGTTTGGAAACAAGCATCGAGCATCAATTAAAATACAAGAGGGATTTATTTGAGTCAAATAAAAAAATATTATCATTAAAATATACACAACACAAAGATAACCAACATCTAATCATGAAAAAAATTCATAAAAAAATATAGATACAATTTCCAATAGTACAAAATGGAAACCCATACTAGACGAAACAAAAATAGATACCAACGTGATATAAATGATACCTCATGGTAACCTCCTACCATAGGACTAGACTACTCAAATATGAGGTATCAAACAGGAAAACATAACCTACAAAATAGATTGGGTCTACTGACATCGAATGGTGCATGTAGGGTGTTAGCTTCAGAGCATAGAAGGCAGCCACCTAATAATCCATGCGTCTCCTTTTTAGAAAATTGTACTTTAACACTAGTTTAAAATACATTATATATATCTATATCTAGGTTTTCACATTTTAATAAATATTAAAAAAATTTATATTCAAAATAATACCAAACACCTTTTATTTTTGAAGAGGCCATAATTTTAGAAACTAACCCCAAACCATAAAATTCAACCTGAAAATACAAGGTTGTGTAGAAAACAAGCAGGCAAAATAAACATAAAATTAAATGCAGTAAAAGGTAAAAATGTGAAAATAGATAGAAACCATGTGAATTCCTAAACATCCCTAGAGTGACCCTTGGATGTAATCAGTTTGGTTCCACAAACTGGTGTATGGTGAAGATCCATAGTCTATAACAAACTAGCCACCCTCAACTGACCAATAAAGTAGCATATCCCACCAGGCCTCTCAACAAATATCAGGGTACCAACATGTCTAATTGGGTCTGGAAATAAACTATCACTGGATCTTCTAAAGGAATCACAAGAACCCATGGTATTAATATACTGTGTAAGTAGGAGACCCTCACATGGGTGACACAACATACATGACACAACTACACTTGTATACCCCAAATACGGACACCACCTATATGATAACCCATTGTGGGAAATCCCCAATAAGGGTGACCACTATATATATAAATTCTTATATGACACATCATTGAAGGTTCAAACCAGGCTGTCAAATCATATAATCATATAATCATTCATTAAAAAAATGAATCATTTCCAAATTGAATTTATATTATCACACCCAAATACATTTCTAAAAACACTATAAAAACTACATTTAAAACAAAATTAAGACCAATTTATGATTAACAATTCCAAATAGGGCATTAAAATCCAAATCCCAATATAGTTTTAATAAAACCTTTCATTATTTTGGTAAATTATGAAATATTTTAAAATATGCCACATGAGACTCAATATAAAACATTCACCAAAACATATCCCAAGATCCAAATAACTGTAGATTTTATTATTTCATTTGAATTCAATTTTCCAAATCACAAAAAAGGAATCAAAACCATTTGAGAAATGATGATCAAGGAAAACATTACATTAATGTTCCTTATTTTTTTGAATGTGAATCTATGTGTGGACCTTCTACACACATGTGTATTCCAACATCTAATTGAACACCCAAATAAGAAATTTATAATTTAATAAAATCACCACATTCTTTTTAAACAAACACAAATATCCCATTAAATTTCAAAAGATTAAATAACCCTCTCACTATATTTCCTCTACAACTCTCAAGCCTCAAAGACATCAAAATGACACATCCTCCCAAATATATATGTGTTATGAAAATGTTACCAAAATATAATATAGTCCAAATACCACATCAAGGATTACTTTCACTTTTAAATAACATTTTACATTTCATCATACATAATAGCTACATAAATACAAAGGTATATTCAAAGAATCAATTATAAAATTATTATTTGTTATTTCTATTAGTAAGAAGGGACAACACTAAATTAGACCAAGGTAACATAGGTGTGTGAATCATGTTATTAAATTTATTAAAATAATCAAAGCTTTAATAGAATGAATTAGAATAGAAAAACAAGGAGTTACCTACCTCAATAGTGTGAAAATACAATGATACTCCTAGAGAAAGATGAATCGAGCCCCGTAGATAATCCACACTCCTTAGATCCAAAGGAAACCACATCACACCTTTACCCTAACCCCTAGGGTTCTTCTATTAGGGAAACCCCACATTAAAAACCCTAAAATTGAAATAAAAGGGATAGATAATGGAAAAATGACCAAAACCGAAGGAACACTCCTTATATACATAAAAGGACATTCAATAGATGATGGATATCAAGGGAGACGTGTTTGAGAGTGCCCCGTGGTGTGATTAGGTTTAAGGATAGAAAAAAATACGAATTTTGGTTTAAAAATACAGAGGGGAAAAGTGGTAATTTTTCACTCTATAATGACTAGGAACCATTCTTGGTTTGACTGCATGGTTTCAAAAATCGTGCCCCAACCATGATCCCCTATCTATCCGTAAGGGACACCCCGAATGGATTGGTTTCATTTTTTCCAAACCATGAACCAAATGTACCAAACCACTCTTCCTGAATTCATCAAAATACCATGCGGTTACCTGGGCAAGGTGCACAATTTTCACTAACTGTGAGAAAACCATGTGTGGGCCCAAAACTCACCCAAAACATCCAAAAATATAAAACTTTATCTGAGACTCAACCCATTCCTAATCATGAAATACCCAAGACCAATAAAAGTAGAAATTTTCTAATTATCACAGGACATTATGTTATATGTCTCTCCAACACAGATACTTTCTACCTCAATATTTCATCAATACAAATGTAAAAAAAACTTGAATCTATTCCTGATAAAAACAAAAGGAAACAACGAATCTTGGGGTGGCCGTTTACTTCACAAGTCACACCCAAACAATAATGAATGAAACCACTGTACAAAAACTATTTGATAATATGATAGGGTTCTCCCCACCCAAATAACTCAACTAACATATAAAAGTTTAATTTCAAACAAAACAACCCGAACATAAATAATAATCCCACTACAAAGAAACCTGGAAAAATTAAACCCCATGAACAAACTCAACCTCTAAATTCTAGCTAAACAACACCCTCATAGAAAATGGTAACTAGGTAACTCCCAACATGATCTCATTAAACTCCCATAGAATGGCCGAAACAATAATAAAGAAACTTAAATTTCCCAAAAAATCAAAAAACCTCATTCATTTCGGGATAAACCAAACAAAGGATATCAACCAAATAGTGAACCTGTACATAAATACAGATATTTCATTCTCTATAATCATGAATATCACAAAAATGAAAAAAAAAATTGAATTCAAAATCTGAGATCAGTCCATAAAAAGGATAATTACATCCAATGAAGAACCAAAGATCCAAAGAGTAACATATACACAAACAAACCCACATAGATTATGAATGGACATGTTCCGTAGATTTCAAAAAATTGTTGAACTCATAATAGAAGGAAAAAAAGAACAATAGAAATTTAAATTTCTCAATCCCAACATAGGAGAAAAAACTACGCCAAGGTGTTACACATCCACTGGAAACTCCAGACTATGCCTGAGTATCACTATGGGGCCTATATCCAGAAACCTAATAATTGAAGAATCTCTTTCCTATAGTTGGGAAATATAACACTCCAACAAAAACTTCTTCATCACATAATTCTTCATGAAAAAATTGTCCAAATGACCCAAGAAGGTGAAATTATGTTACTTCTTTGGAGGAATGTGAAAAGATGAATTCAAATGATGAAACAAGCTACACTGGGGGAACACAAGCGAATTTTTAGATAAACTAGAAGCCAGAAACATTAAATAGAACTCTTCAAAAACTGGTTCTTATGGAACACCCTTCTCTTCAGATGGGAAATCCCATAATCAATAAGAGGCACAGGATTTCCAACAACCTGCATTAAGAAAACCACCTCAGCTAGAAACACATCATCTAACAACTTCTCAAAATGAAGATCCTTGTAGGAGAAGACTCTCTCCATGACCTCTATATGAAGACCCCCAATGAAAATAGAAGACTAAATCTGATTCTATGAAACCACCTTTGGTGAAATGGAATCTAACTACTTGAAATTTTTAAAACAATCCTTCACCATATTCTTTCCTTGATAAACACTCAATATCCCTACCCTCCTCGACATCTTCACCTCTTTGGGTATAAACCATACGAATAATATGGAAATGAAAACTTACCACAACATTGTAACTCTCATTGATGGTACGGAAAAAATTCACATCCATCCAAATATGGACCATCAAGCAACCCCAAAACCCCACAAATTTGAACAACTTTGGGAGTTCCCATTAACCTGATGACACACTCTACTTCATCAATACACTCTTATACTTCTAATGGAACACAATCACCATAAAGAATAGGAAACAGAAGTCGAGATGTAAAAAACAGGTGTGACTCATTAGAATAATTATGGACCTATATGGAATGAATTTTGCAGAGAAACATGATATAAAAAAACCCACACTGACATCAGACAGAAGCACAATAAAAAAGAACAACTCGAGCCAAAATAGCAGGCTCCCAAACTGAACACATTAAAATAAAAAAAATAATCCTTTCTAAAATCCCATTTCAATTTTAATTTTCAAAACCCCATTATATCAAATCCAATTTCCAAATAAAAATATACTTTTCACTAAAAAACCACATATTATAAAACAAAAAACAACATTTAGAATCGTTTTTCTCTTTCAAAATATTTTTAGAAAAACGTCACCAATCCATTGATCTAAAACACACTCGAATGGAATCTCTTGAACTATTTATCATGTGTCCATTTTATTCTATCCACACATTCCAACACAAAAATTAAACACACAAACTGTCACATGTGTAAACACTCTTAATGAATACCAAGTGATTCATACACAAAATTATCACCAAATACATGTATTTTAAAAATTCTCAAACAAAACTAATTTCTATTTTAAAGCCCATTTTTTGAATTTAAAATTACTTGAAAGAATTCATTTTAATTTTCATAATTTGGTTTTATTTTAAAGGCCTACACACACCAATTGAAATAAAAATAATATAAACTCAAGACAAGCAACCAAAAGGTTGAAATAGTGTATATTCCTAACTTAGAAACATGGTAGTGGTCCATGGCCCAAGTAATCAATAACAGTAAGAGGACCTTGATCTGTGCACATGGATTTCACATGGGTCACAACTAAATGTTACATAAAAACATGAAACATTACATGGGTTTCTACTCCCTCACATACGTGACATAATTTACCTATCATCAATGTACATTCCTACCCAAACACAGACACAACATATATGATAAAACATATAAGTAAATACCTAATAAAAGTGACCTCTATATATATAAAATATTTATCATCATCTATAGTGTTAATTGGGCCCTCACATCATATAAACATTTAATCATTCTTTAAAAACATGAAAATATTTAAAACATAACATTATATTTTTACATCAAAATGAATATCAAAAATCACTACAAAGAGTATTTCCAAATCTACATCAACACCAATTTATGATTCACAATTCCATATGGGCCCTTATTTTCTAAATCCCAATACAGTTTTAATAAACCCTTTTCTATGATTGGGTAATGTATGAAAACGTTTAAAATATTCCTATTTTTCCTTTAATGCAAAGATTCACCAAATTATATCCTATGTTACAAATAGGAATAAATATCAATATATCATTTGAGTCCAATTTTAGAAATCACACAAGGTAATCAAAACTGTTTTGATAATCCATGTTCAAGGAAAATATTACACTAAAGGGAATTCTTAATTTAAATTGCCATCCATGTGTGCACATTATGCCCACATGGATGTTCCAACATCCTATGCCACACCGAAATCAGCCATTTCTATTATTATAAAATTATAAGATTCTTTTTAAACTAACCCATCAATCCTATTTTATTTCAAAATTAGAAACAACCTTCCAAAACATTTCCACTAAAATTATCAGGACAAAAATACATCAAAATAAATAATCCTCTCAAATATATATATCTGTGTGTGTGTCTGTGTGTGTGTTTGTGTGTGTTATTTACTATTTAAAAAAATGTTACAAAGGTCAAATTTCACAAAAGGAATAATTTCAGTTTTAATGAACATTTGACATTTCACCAAACAATATAGGTGCATAAATATATCACCATATTAAAAGAATAACACCAAAAACTATTTTTAGAAATTCCTATCAATAATAATACATAGCACTAAATTAGACCAAGGTACCATATGTGTTTGAATCATGTTTATAAATTTATTAAGGTAACATAATCAGTAACAGAATCAATTGGAATGGAAAAACCTAGGGACACCTAATTCAATGGTGTGAAAATGTGTTGAAACTCCCAAAGAATGAGGAATTGATTCTATAAGAGGATCTCAACACCATATATCCAAAGGAAGTATAATCACACACAAACCCTAAACCCTAGGGTTTTTCTAATATGGAAATCCCACATGGAAAATCATAAAATGTAAATAGAAGGGAGATGGATGTGAACAATCGACTAAAAACCATAGGAACTCACCATAGGACCCTTCAAGGACCTTAAATGGATGTATAAGAGAATGGGTGAGGGTTTTTGAGGACCCTATAGTTCATTTATGTCATAAGATAGAAGAGAAACCTGATTTTGGGTAAAAACCATAGAGGGGAAGTGTTTTAATTTTATACTTATTAAGTAATGGGATTCTCACAGCCTTTGGCTATATGGTTTGACAAATCGTGTTCCAACTTTGATCCCTTCACTATCCATAAGTAACACCCCACACGACATGGTTGAATGGTTACAAAAATATGCACCAACTATTCTAAACACCACTACCCAAAATCAATACAATCCCACATGGTTATCTAACCATGGAGAGTGGTTTTCACTAATAATGATAAAATTTTGCGTAGACCAAAAATGAAACCGAAACAACACAAAATTCAAATAATTAATATCTGGCTCAACCCAAACCACAAATGGAAATATCCTATACCATGAAATGAATAAAATAATGAATTATCTATGGCTAGGATGTGAAAATTTTCTCCACCACACACTTTCTACCCCCAGAAATTCCCCAATTTAAAAGATAACTGAAACTCAAATCCATTCCCAATAAAAACCGAAGAAAACCATAAATGTCATGGGGAACTTTTACTCCAAAAGTCCCACCGAACCAATAAATAAGGAAACCACAACATAAAAACAATCAGATAACATGATAGTGTTATCACCACCATAATGACTCAACCAACATAGAAAATTCAAAATTCATACGAAATTGAAAAAACATAAATAAAAAAACCACTATAGAGAATACTAGAATACCGGGACCCCAATATTGCTCTCTACCTCTCTATACTAGACAAACAACACTCTCATAACAACTGGGAACTAGGTTACTACCCATAGGAACTCATTCAACTTCCTTATCATGCGCAAAACAACATAACCATTACTGAAAATTCCCACACCATCCAAGAAACACAAACATAAGGGGATGAACCCACGAATGAAAACCAACCAAAAATAAAATGCAATCATAACTATAACATTTATTTTTTCAAAAGCATGAATATCTCCAAAATTAGAACATTTTAATGAGAAAAGTGATATCAGTCAATACAAATGATAATCACATTCATAGAAGAACCACAAATAGAAATATTAACATTTAGACGAACAATCCCACTTGGATTTCGAAATGAAATGTTCTTCACACATTTTCAATAAAAGATTAAATCACAATAGTAAGGGAAAAAAGGTAAAATTAAATTTATCTATCACAAAATAGGATAAAAAATGGTCTGTGGTCTTCCACATCCCCTACAGACTCCTGACTGTGTCTGAGCTTCACTCTAAGGACTATGGTTGGAGCTCTAATGACTGAAAAATCTTCTAACTCACAGTCAACCAATAGAATCATCAAATCACAACATATTGTTTAGGAAACTATTCATGAAAAACTACTTCAGATGACCCAAGCTACTGCAATGACGGTAGTTCTTCGATGGGATGTGAAAAGATGACTTGAAATGACTAAAATCGTCAACACAAGTGGCATAGATGTGAATAATCTGACAAACTGGAATCCAGAAATATTGGAGGAGAATCTTAAAAAATAGGTTCATCTGGAACACCCTCACTCTAGAGGGGGAACCTTCAGAAGAAATTAGAGTCACTAGATTACCAACTACCTATAATCTATAAACCACCTTGGCTTGAAACGCTGTGTCCACCAACTTCTCAAAATGAAGATCCTTGGAGGAGAGGATATTCTACTTGATCTGGATGAAGACCACCAATGAGAATAGAAATCATCTTCTGATCTTATCATTACACCTCTGGATAAAAGAAACTTTCACATTCCAAAAGGTAAAATATTCCTTCACCATCCACTATCCATGATAAACACTCATGATCTCTTCCTTCCAATTCATCATGACCTCCTCAGTTATAAACCATCGAATGAAGATGGACATGAACAATTCACATGTAATCCAAACTCACATAAATGTTTCAGAATAAAATTCCCATTCATCCAAATTTGGACCCTCAAACAAACCCAAAATAGCACAAACTCAAAAAACCGTGGCTTTTCCCAACATCCTAAAGAAAGACTCTACATCCTCAAGCTAGTCTGATACCTCTAACAGACATCGATCACTATGAAGAATAGGCCACAATTTTGTATAACGAAAAAATGGGCATGAATCATTAAAATATTTAGGGACCTACTTATGCAGTATTTTATAAAAAACACAGTAATCACAAATACAGAACCAACATAAGACTGACACACAATAAAAAAATGGGCGAACCAAAATATTCAACTCACAAACAGAACACATACAAATATATAAAAAATAATCTTTTCAAAAATAAAATTTCCATTTTATTTTTCATAACCTTATTATTTCATGTCACCTTTCAAAATATTATTCCAATTTTTTCAATGAATAACGCACATTTTATAACAAAATCCATCTTCTGAAATCATTTTCCCATTTCAAAATCACTTTTAAAAAAAGAGTCAAAGACTTTGATCTCAAACACACACCCATGGAATCCCTCAAATCATTGATCAAGTGTTCATCCAATTCTATCCACACATTCCAACATAAACATTCAACAAACATACCCTCACATGTGAAAACATTCGTATGGAATTTCAAGGGATTCACACACCACATCATCACCCAACCAAAGCATTTACAAAATTCTCAATAAAATCCAATTAAAATTTTAATACTTATTTCTGAAATTTATAATCACTTGAATGAAGTCATTTTCATTTTCTTAATTCAGTATCATTTTAGAACCCTACTGAGACCAACTATGATCATAACAAGACATACTCAATCCTAGCTACCAGAATGTGGAAATAGTGTCTATGCCTAACTTGGTGACATGGTAGTGGGGAAAGCCCCAGGTAATCAATAAAACTAATAGGAAATTGAATAGTTCACTAAGACATAACATGGTTCACTACTCCCTATAATATAACCACATGAAACCAGATCAACTCTATTATCATTCCTCAATCCAATCAATGAGAAAAGAGTCAAATATTGGACTACCATTGGTAACTAAAATCTCATCTTGAGTGTTTGTGATCAGGAACTAAACCAGAACCTACATCATGAGCTTCAATAATCAAAATTTCCAAATACCAGACACCCTATAAAAAATTTCATTATATGATACTATTTTTTCATAAATCAGGTTAGCTTTCCATATGACCCAATGCATAACTCGATCTACATCAAGGCCTGAAGGGCGTTCCCAATCTCCACAGGCTGGAAATAAATTTTGGGCATCAAAAGAAAAACAATAGGGAATGATTTGATCCAAAAATAAATAACTATATTTAACAAAATAAATAAAAAATTCATATAACCAACAAAGGATCATGAAAAAAATACACAAACTAATCCTAATAAAATGTAAAACTAAAAAAACTCAAATTAGATGAAACAAAACTACTAACAACATTATCTTTAATACTTCCATTGGTCACCTCCAACCAAATAACTATATTTCTCCAACATGAGAACTCAAATCAAGAACCATAAACTACAATATAGATTGGGCCTACCTACACCAAATGGCACAAGGATGGTGTAAACTTCATGGCATAGTAAAAAACAACCAATGAATCAATGCATATCCTTTCGCTCTGATAGTCTATTAACACTAGTTTGCACAACATTTTTATATATAGTGTTTTCAGGTTTTAATAAATAAACAAATGTTTTTCTTTGCAAAATAGAACGTAATGCCTTTTATATCCAAAGAGGAAATCATTTTATTAACTAGCCTCAATTGAGAAACCCTAGAAGTGGCTTATAGGATGTGGAGAAAACAAGACAGTGGAATAAAAAATAAAATATATGAATTATAATATAAATAATCGATCATTGTTATAAAACATGTGAATTTTTTAACATCCCTAGAGTGTCCCATGTACATACTCGATTCAGAACTGCATGCCGATGTCTAGTGAATCTCAATACTATATAAATACCTGGACTCCCCCAACTGACTAATCCACTGGCACAACCCACCTGGCCTCTCAGAAAATCCATGGGGTACCAACCCATAAAATGAAGGCTAGAAAGAAACCATAACTAAATCCTTTAAAAGGTGCCTAGGATCTAATGGAATTTATATACTGTGTATATTGGAGGTCATCAGATATGCGACTCACAGTACCTGTCATCATTGAACATTAATACATCAAACATGAAAACACATATATGATAACCCATAGAGCTTAATACACAATAGAAGTTACCAATATATATACATATATGTGAGATCATTGAAGGTTCCAACAAATCTGTCACATCATATAGAAATTTAATCGTTCTTTAAAAACATAAAAAATCCAAATTTTCCATTGTCTTGTCAAACCGAAATTCTTTTCAAAAAACAATATATAAAAAATTTCCAAAACCCTATCAACCCCAATTTAATAATTAGAATTACAAATGATCCCTTAAGTTCCAAATCCAAATATAGTTTCAATATACTATTTCCAAACATTATGTAATGTACACAATCTTGTAAAATATTCTAAGCATTCCATTATGTCAAACATTCACCAAAACGTTTCTCAAGCTCTATATAGGCATAGCTTTTAATATTTCATTTGAAACCAATTTTATAAATCACTCAACAGAATTAATAATATTTGATAAATCATTTTCAAAGAAAATATTACATTAATGTATCATCATCATTTTAATTCCCATCCATGTGTTCACCTTCTTCACACATGGATGTTCAAATATCCAATGGCACATCCAATTCATCCGTTTCCATTTTAAAAATACCAAAATATTACTTTTAAAACAACCCAAAATTCTCATTCAATTTAAAAATCCCAAATAACACTTTCATAACATTCCACTACAATTCTCAACACACAAAGACATCCAAACCCGAAATCATCCAAAATATATATATGATATGACCATGTTAGCAAAATATAACAAAGGCCAAATATCCCAACAAGGCTTATTTTTAGCTTTAATTAAAATGTGACTTTTCAAAAAAACAAAATAGGTGAATAAATACATTGTCATATGCAATGAATAACTTCAAAAACTATTTTTAGAAATTTATATCAAAGAAAAACACCACACTAAATTACATGAAGGCACCATAGGTGAACGAATCAGGTTTAAATATTTATTATTGTTACCCAATAATTCAGGGGATGAATTGGAAAGTAAAAACATGGACACAATAAACATAACAGTGTGAAAATGAGATGAAACACCTAGATAAGGAGGAATTGGGCACCGTAGACGATTTTTACACCCTATATCCATAGAAAAAAAATAAAACCCAAACCCAAAACTTTAGTTTTAAGAGAAGAGAGAAATCACACATATAGAACCATAAAAATTGAAAGAGAATATAGGGGAAGGAAAATACCATAAAAACAAGAGGAAACCCCATTAGGATCTTTCAAGGAACATCAATGGATAAAGGGGAACTCAGAATAGAGGTTTGGGAAGACCCGATGGTGTGATTAGGTAAAAGGATGTAATAGAAACCTTATTTAAGGTTAAAAACATGCAGAGGAAAAGAAATCATTTTTCACAATTTAAAGAATGGGCATCTCGCATGTTTTGAAAAACTGTCTTCCAACTGTACTCCCCTCATTTTCCAAAAAGGAAACCCCACACAGCTTGGTTGCACAGTTTCCAAATTGTGCACCAACCATGGGAAACACCATAGCCCAAAAACAACCAAATCCCACATTGTTGCCTAGGAAAGGAGCAAGGTATTCACTAATAGTTTGAAACCTGTGTGCATGTTAAAAACTCACCCAATTCATCCAAAATTTTAAAAATAATAATTGTGGATCAACCCAATCCTCAACTGGATATATCCATGAAAATGAAAACGATAAAATAATGAAATATCTGAAGATGGGGTGTAAACATTATCCCCATTATAAACACTCTCTACCTATTTAATGTCAACTAGATGAATGATAACCAAAACTCGAATCCATTCCCTTTCAAAACCAAAGGAACCCATAAATAGACGGAAGGAATTACACTACACAAGAATCACATGGCCAAAAAATATGAAATCCATAGCATAAAAAATTTTAGAATATGATCTATTTCCACCTACCATAAGAACTCAACTAATATATAAAATATATAATTATAGGAAAAGCACTAGAAAATAAATCAAAAACCCCCTACAGAGTGTCCTAGAAAATATAGACCCTGGGAACTAACTCAACCTCTCTATACTAGAAAAACAACTCCCTCGCTGTAATAGGTAACAAGGAAACTCCCAACATTTCCTCATTCAACATAGATTTAATGAGAGAAATAACGAAACCAAAAAATAAAATTCCTTCACGATCAAAAAACCTCCAACATATGGGGATAGACCCATGAATGGAAACAATAAAAAATCACAAACCCAAACATAACTACAATCATTGATTTTTCCTAAAACATGAATATATCAAAAATTATTACAATTGAAATCTAAAATCGAGATCAGACCACACAAAGGCTATTCCCATTCTAAGAATAACCAACAATCCAAACAACCACATTTAGAAAAATAAACCCACTTATATTATGAAAGGATGAGTTTATAACACTTTTAAGGATAATATGATGTTTTATAAACAACTAAAAGTTGTTAAAAATGATATACTGTAAAATTTGTATATTTTTAATTTCACTAATTATTTTCAGGTGCTTGATTAGGATATTATGGTAGAGATTGACATGCAAGGAATTTTTTGGTTGTCTGAGATTTCCATTCCACCAAGTGGAAGTTCTAGTGCAACACATGGGAAATGATGTAAGTGTAAAGATAGTATTTAGGGTCGTGTATATAGTTCATAGTAATGTAATTTTACTAATACATTAATATCAATTAGATGTGTACCCATGACTTTCTATCAATGAGGAATGAACTAGCACACTCGATGATCATGTTTTCAACTTCTGAAGATCTTTAATCTGTGATCTATTTAGGGAATCTACATAGATTATACTATGATATTTCTACATGTTGTTTCTATAATGAATCCTCAACTATAAAATAATTTTTCCGCATTTATAATCTTTAAAATCAATTGGTATCTAGGCATAGGCCATCATATTGCAGAATTTTTATTTCGTCGAACAGTTACTAGTGGAAGATAATGTGAGTCAACAAATATCGACCGGTATCCTTATTGTTTCATAATATATATACACTATATTATTTGATAATTTTCATCAAATTCCATTAGAATTATACCTTCATATTCATCATTTGTAAATAATTAACGTGATGATCTGGACAGATTGTTTAGTAACTCACAGATATAACTATTATTGTTATAATTTAGGGGTTTATTTATTTGTTTCAATAGGAGCTCCCATGTTATTTAGGTGGATTGGGATCTGAGATCCAATCATGTGGGACAATTGAAATTGATTTATAAGATTTTTCTACATTACATAATGGTTAAACATGATAGAAACCTCTCGGTTTTGTACTTCCCTTTGTAGTATATAGTTTTCACTAGGTTTTTCCAATTGAAATCTTGTGTCTCCCATCATAAAGGGTGTATATTTCGACATTGATCCATTTTCATGTATGAAACTAATTTCTAAACATACATATCATATTAAACCTTCATGATGAAATGGAAATAGGTTCAATTGGATGTCTTTTATAAAAAGGATTTACCCATCCAAAATGTTCTCTATTGGTGTCCCTTATGATTTCTTCTAAGATTTTCGGGGGTTATCTTTTCTCTATGGATACTTTCAGATGATGAATCTAGTTAAAAATAAGAATAATTATCATTTACACCATGTGGATAAAATCATAGATTATTAAAACTGGAAAATATTTTTTGAAGAACTCATCTTTGTTTGGTTTATCACTAACTTAGAGTTTGAGTGTTAGATATATAGAACACAAAATTATTGATCTACTCTATCTGTTATGATAATATTGTAATATGTTTCATCTTAACTAATTATACATTAGTTTTTTTGTTTTATTAATTAAATAATAGATAAATATCTTAATAACATCATTTTTTACAAATGGATGACATCCTAGTTTATTTATGATTTTAGAAAGATCATTATCACTGTCTGAATTCTATTTTCGGAATATTTAGGATTCACTATAGTCATGAGAAGTTATCAAAATGAAATTTCTGAAATGTAGTGGTAAATTTCCTAGGGAATGTGATTTTATAATATTGTTTTTCAATTGATCCAATGGACTGGAATGTTGTCTTTTCATTGGAAGAACCATGAAATTTAATAGATAATTATATATTATTTTGTATTTCTTAATATTATTGTTGGTTTGTAATTTATTTCCCTAATAGAGAAACACGATTGGATATTCATTCCATGGAAGGGGTGAAATTATGCTGAAAAACTAAGTGTCATTCTACTTTTGAATAGTTGTAATGTATGATGAAATCAACTCATATTCTAATATTTTAAAAAATTATCAGGGGTTATGTGGTTCATTAAAATTATTTTGGATCTTATTTGGGATGTTTGATCATGCAAGATGACCATGTAGTGGCATATAGTTCTCATATACGATGGCCATATGAGAATACTCATGACTGGTATATTTTTATTTTAAATAATTTCCTTATTTACTACTGACAATAATTTATATTAGAGTGGTTCACAATCGATATTGATCACAAGATCTTATGTTATATCCTCTAATTGATAGATATAAACCATATGCAATGGTTATGGGTGGTGTATCTCAGGTAATATTACATTGAATCCACATGAACCCTAGGGACTGGGAATGTGGCTTCTAATACTCTGAATTTGATATTTTCTTCTTAAAATATCGTGAACATGAATTATGTGTATACATATTTTGTGATTTTTACTCAATAACATCATTATTATTAGGATTATTACTTATGTATGGTTATGACTATTGTTTAATTGTCATCATCTCCTCGTAATCCATTATCCAATGATAGCAGTAGAATGATAATTTCAAAGGAATCATGTATTCTTTATATGGTGGGGAGTTCGTTCTTGGTTGGAATCTCTGTTGTAATGCAATTAATCACTTTAAGAATCAGTTGATGATCCCTTTAAGTATAAAAAATTTAGGAAATCATGATTTTTAATGTTCTTCATGGGTCATTCAACCCAGAACTATGAATATATATAATGAAAAAACAATATATTTTTTGTAGTCGAGTATGATGTACAATATTTATGATTTTTTGTCTTATTGAAACACCTTACAAAAAATTCATCTAGAGGATATAAATCCATATAGTTTTCTCTAATGTCATCATGTGTTAGTAAGTAAATGGGTTGAGTTGTGTAGGGACTTCATACTTGGATTACCATAGACTCCCTGAAAAACAATTCTATTTGGGTTGTGATTGATCATATGAGGAATTTTCCTCATTAAATTCATATAGTGGAAAAATAGAGGTTTAAGATAGTCCTAGGCTGTAATGAATGAAATTTTGTGGTTATATGGAGTCTCTTCTTCCAATTTCATTGATATGGGCCATTGTTTACTTCTTAGTTCTGTAAAAGTGTCTATGAGGGGATGATGACTCATATAATGTGGGGTATAGGATACCATCTACATATGGTTACCCATATTGAGTGTTCTATTTAGATTTTGGTAGATATTCTTTATGATTATATATTTTAGTTTGATGTTTATGAGATAGACATCCGGTACTTTTTGAGTTATCTTATAATGTTTTTTGGTTCCAAAATACATTCCATTTGATTAGTTGGAGATACCATATTCATTTGGAATCAATACAATGCTCAAACAGTCCTAGAAAACTCATCATAAGAATCTACCTATCTAATCCTTTTAATGAATACCCCCACCACCATGAACATGCATGATGCTAACAATACACACCATAAGACCAACACAACTATACAACCATGCAATTGATTGATAAATATCTTCACAAGTTTGAAAAATACATAATCATTTTTGAAGCTCGTGTTTTCCATTGCAATCCACATCCCAGCATCACAAGACCCCTTTTCCTATAAATTCCCATCTCATTCGACCCTAATAGGTGGAAACCTGACCATTGGACATACAAATTTGTTCCGACTCATCATGCGCACTGAACATCATGATCAAAATAGATATGTATCACCCAATGGATCTTACCATCATGAAACCCATTTTCCCATGTTCCTAAATACTTACACCTTAAGTGGGAATTACATTCATGAAGTCATACTCTCATCATAGAAGAGGAAGGCCCTTAGAGATGCATGAGGATATGTAAAGCGTTAAGCCATTTTGAAGAACTCCTTTTCAAAGTGAAGACTTATTACTAAGGAACGATGAATCTATTTTGAGAAGCCTATTTATTGAAAAAGTCACTATCCATTGTGAAGTATCTGATCTTAGTGAAGCACATATCTATAAGGCCCTAAACTTATTGAATCCCCTCTATTGGTCCAATCAATGTAACATCCATTCTTCTAACACCTCTTCACAATGGTTGAGTGCACAAAACTCCCATATTCATCTAGGATCATCTCAACATTACCTTCTAACCTTATGTGACTTATGCTACACATTATTGGGGACCACTCTATTTCATGTGTGGACCGGGATTCCAATTTAACATTTACTTCTCGAAATAGTAATGATAATCCCCAATTATTCACATCATATTGATATTAACATGGACTTCAAGGAAGACCACTCCCTCACACCATTCCAAACTGGAATTGCTAATGCCACACCACGCCTAAGGGCACATCATATACGATTATATAAGCTCATGTAGTATTGAATGTGGCCCCCCTTTCTATGCTGGATGATGTAAAACTACCTACCACCAACATCATTAACACGTGATATAAAATTGGGGCCTCTCCTTGTGATAAAAAATATAGGATGTCTTGTCTATAAGAGACAATTAAATAGACCTTCCTCGCATGGAATGATATCCTCCACACATCGAATGACATCCTCCACACTAGTAATCGCTTCCTCCTAGGGATAACTCCTTGAGTAATCCCTTTTAATATTTTCAAGGAGGTAGCACTATTGATCCACTCTAAAATAGACATGGTCATAGATAGATAGATCTCAATATGTGACTATCCCATATACAAAAACAAAATTGGAGACAAGAATACTCAAAGCCCTCTCCCTCTCCCTCTGGGCATTGGAACCTCATCCACCTGTGGACAAAGTATGTTTTGTGGCCTTATGGTCTATTTATCCATATTATTTGTCGAACCATTCTTGAATCACATAGACATATATGTTAGAAATTATCATGACAGACATATAATACCAAACCATCCACTATCCCCTATTTATATACATGATCCCTAGATCTTCAACAAAATGGGACTATTCTACATGTAATCCCCAACCACATACTATCTCTTCCACTAGGTCACTCATATGAGTAATCCCAAAATATACATGAAGCTCCAATGTGAAATCCCCAACCACACGATCCTTTTCCATGAGCCTCCTCTTGGGGAGTAATCCCCAATTACCCTACATGAACTTTGTAAACATTGATTACAAATTGACTGGGATATGTTGGATGCATCATCAAGGTTCAATACCAATATACAAATACATCTTTCACTCAATTCATTTAATCCATTATACCAATAATCCATTGTAATTTTACCATTTTTTTCACATCCTCGTTACATCATTCCATTCATTCGGCCATATCCCATGCATTATCCCCACACTACCACACGAACTACATGGGTTTTTATCCATACAATCTATTAAGGGTACCTTGAATTCCTCTCTAATGAAAAATATCTTCAAATGGTAAAACGTGGTGTTCCCCTCTTAAGGGTACACATCCCTAACCTTCATCTAGGTTTGTGATGATTAGACATCACTATGAGAAATCATCACTTTTTGGGACACACCTCTTGTATTTTTCTCTATGATTGTCATCATGAACAAGGATGGGATACCAACTAACCAATCACCCAATCTCGACTGCGATATGGGCCAATCAGCATTCCCATTCTCCATGGGCTGCAAAATAGCATCGACCAACAAATAAAATACGGGAGGGAATTATTTTAGTCCAAAAGAAATAACCAGGATCAACAAAATAAACTCAACACACAGATAACCAACATTTGATCAGGAAAAAAATACACAAACTGATCTAGATAAAATGTACATCTAAACAAAACTGACACTCAATCTAGAAGAAACCAAAACTGCTACCAATGTGATAACCAACTAGCCACCCTTAACTGGCCTATATAGTAGCACATACCACTCGACCTCTCAAAAACTCCCGTGGTACCAACATGTATGTTGGGGCTAGAAAGAAACCATCACTGGATCCTCAAAAGGAATCACATGAACCCATGGTATTAATATATTGTTTATGTAGGAGGACATCAAATGCATGACACACCATACATGTCATCAACACACTATCTTACCCCAATTATTGACACCACCAATATTATAACCCATTGAGGGAAATTCCCAATAGGTCTAACCACTATATATATATATATTCATATATGTCACATCATCGAATGAGCCAACTAGGATATCACATTATATAAACATTTAATCATTCATTATAAACATTAAAATTTTCTAAATGGACCTTATCTTTTCACTACTATATAGATTTCTAAAAAAACTATACAAACTACTTTAAAAAAAAATAAATAGTAATTTATGATTCACAATCCCAAATAGGGCCTTAGGAGCCAAATCAAAATATAGTTTTAATAAAACGTTTCCTAGCTTTGGGTAAATTATGAAATATTTTATAATTTCCCACATTGGTCTCTAAGACAAACATTCACCCAATCATATCCAAAGATCAAAATAAGTGTATCATTGAATATTAATTTTGAATCCAATTTTGAAAATCCAAAAAGGGAATCAAATTATATTTTCAAGCCATATTCAAGGAAAACATTACATTAATGTTCCATCTTTATTTTAATGTAAATTAATGTGTGAACATTTTACACACATGGATGTTCCAACATCCAATGGCATGCCCACATTAGAAATTTATATTTTAATAAAATCACTATATTCTTTTTAAACAAACCCAACAATAACATTCAATTTGAAAAGAATAAACAACCATCTCAAAACATTTCCACTACAATTATCAAGCCTCATAAACATCAAAATCACACATCCTCCCAAATATATATATATACTAATCTTATGTTTTTTCACTACCACGTTTCAAAACACCATGCCTCCACATCAGTTTTACATTACGTTTCCTCCAACCATTTTTCCACATCGCCCCACCGCATGCTCCCAATTGTTCTCTACGAAAACCTGATCCCACACCTACTACTGTTCTTTGAGTAAGTGACCTCTCCACCGTAGTTTTAATTCTCCCAGTTATGGTGGACTCCGGTGTCACTCTTCGTCGAGGTTCTCCTTCGGGCCTCAGGTCACCATTCTACGGTGTTGCATTTCACTCCTACTCCATGATTCTAGACTGCCTTTCTTCAACATATGTTCCTCCATCTTCAACACAATGTTTCCATCAATTTCTCCTCCCACTCGTGAATCATCTCCAATTTCTCTAGGGTTCCCTCATCCAACACATGACACCTTCTTTATACCCGCTCGTTCTTCCTCTATAATCGATCTACGGTTCCCGCTGACCCCAATCGACGAGATTCTTCGTGTGAATCCCTTTTCCTCCCTCCCTCCCTATTCTGCGCATGGTTTCCTTTTGTTTCACCCCCCGCTCGAGCTTCAGCTGCAGTCACGCTTCACCTACTGTCGAGCTTCGTTTCCCTCCACTATGATTAGGGTTCCGATTGTTTTTCATACCCTCTTCCGCCTATGCATACTCTACCACTGCATGTTCTTCCTTGGCCACCCTCGGCCGCTACCTATCCATCTACCTTACCTTTGGACGTCCCTCTCCCTTCCCTCTCATGCTAACCTCATCCTCTCCCATCCCCCTCAAAAATCCCTTTAATATAAGCAACACGATATTCAAAAATACAGCTGATGTATATCTCTGCAACAGGTATGGCCTCCTCATTTTGATGAAATTTTCACATTTCTGCTTCCATTCATTCCCAGATTCTTGTGAGACAGCTTCATCGAATATATCCCTTAATCTTTCAACACATTATACAATAATTATCCATGGTTTTCCCTCTGGATACCCCTTAATTTGTTCCCAGTTGATATTTATTCCCCTTTATCCAATTACAACATCTATTCCAATATTTTAGACAATATTTATTCACATATCTATCTACAAATACAGATTCCACAACATGTATGTTCTCGCATCCATGCATGGAGTTTCGTTATGAAAAGGTGATTCAGGGATTGTCTAAGAAGGTGTTATTCGATAGTGGTTTTCCTACTTATCATGGTATGGGTGAGATTCTGTGTCGGTATGATTTTATGGTTCCTCAAAATAAATTGCTCATGATGATGTTCTTATTTTTTGCAGGTTTTCATTGCTTAAATTTTTTGTTTTTTATCATTGTTTCACTAACTTTTAACTGCTTCTTATTTCATTTTAGACACAGCAGTTGTCCTATTCTGTTAGTTATGAATAATTGTTTCATACTACCTCGGATATATACTAGAATAAATGCTTTAGGAAATTAATATAATAAGATCACGCCAATATTTTATAGTATTTCATTAAACCCCTTCCACTGTAACCCACAATTTTATCATATATGTTAACATTTTTTCAATGTGTTTACATTCAATTTGATTATGTTTAATATGGATAGTCTGAGAAGGTGTTCTTCAGCAGTGGATTTTTTGCATCAAATGGTATGGGTGCGTTTCAGGGGGAGTATGATGTTTTTTCCCTCACATTACACTACTCATAGTGATGTTTATATGTGTGTTGGTTATCATAGATTACAGTATTGTATTTTTTATCATTGATTCATGAACTTTTAACTGGTCCTCATTTCATTTCAGACACACCAGTTGTCCTATGATGTTAGTTATCAATAATTTTTTCATACTTCCTTGTATCTATACTAACATCAAAGCTTTAGTTAATGAATATAATAATATCACACTTCTATTTTATAGTATTGCAGTGAACCCCTTCACTGCAACCAAAAATTTTATCATATATGTTAACATGTTTTCTATGTGTTTCCCTTCAATTTTATTATGTATAACATGGATATTCTGTGAAGGTGTTCTTTGACAGTAGTTTTTCTACTTCTGATGGTATGAATGAGATTGAGTGGTCGTATAATGTTTTTGTTCCTCACATTACACTACTCATGTTGATGTTCTTATTTTTGCATGTTTTCATGGCTTAAACATATTTTTTTTGCTATCATTATTTCATGTACATTTAACTGGTCTTTAGTTCATTTCAAACACACCAGTTTCCCTATGATGTTAGTTATAAATAATTGTTTCATACTGCCTTGGATCTATACTAAAATCAAATAACTAGTAAATTAATATAATAAATGACACCTATGTTTTATAGTATTACAGTCAACCCCCTCCACTGCACCCAAAATATCTTTTTCTTGTACTGACATTTTCCTATTATATGTTTTGTAAACGACCCATTTAGGATTTTGGCTTCAGGTTTCTTTCCGCACCGGGTCCAAACTTTTACAAAATGAACAGGTTTTCCCCATTATATAGATTTTCTTGTAAGTTTTTTCTATTTAATGTATGACTTATTTCATTTCTATAATCATTTGAAAGTTTCCTTTGATGTTTCATTTTCCATTTCATATTATATCTATTTCAATCCATTCATATTGAATTGTGTAATCTGTTTCCTTTTTTATTCTATGAATGATGGTTTTTTCCCAAGAAGCAGGTCCTGTAAGAATTTACTGAAGTGTTTGGATACCAAAAGTGAAATCTAATTCACCAAATATGTTTTCATGGAATTAAATATTTCTGAAACATACTTGAATGATTACACCTACAGTGGTATGACGGAATTTTATTGTAAGTGGAAAATAGTGCAGTGTGAAATTGATCATCCACTAGCTTTTGAGATTTAGAAATAATTGGAATGTACAGTAATGAAGCCTACTACAGTAATATATGATATATATATATCTATGGGTTTTACAATGTTGGACATACTGATCTTACTTTGGGTCTTATTATGTATGTGAGGTCTAGAGGCCTTCCTGGACTAAGTGATACGATTGTCCTTTTTAAATTTGGGGTTGCATCAAGAACACTTCGCAAGGCTTAGTTTGGTTGATAATTTTATAATTGGAATTCTTGTGCATGATTTAATAGGACGGGATATGAGAGTGAGAATTGTATAGGACTGTTCAGGTCATGTTTCATTTATTTTAAAACAAAGCGTAAGAGGTCTGCTTCTTTCTGAATCTCCTATTTTAAATACATGGAATATTTTTTACATCTTTGATTGACCGTCACAAGTGTTCTATTGTATTTCTCTGATGAACATGGCATATTTTCATCTTTTTGATGAATATGGGTAGAGAGTAATTATTTTTTTCATATTTTTTATAAATTCACTCTATTCAACTATTTACTATTTTTTTAATTTATGTATGTCATGAAAGCATTTAGAGTGGAACATGAAATGGTTGAATCCCCAGATCAAAACCCTTTCTCTCACTTCCTCCTTTTCTTATATTGAAATTTTTATTTTAGTAAATAGAAATATTTTATTCTTTTCACTGATAGATGTATATTTTAAACTACAACATTCTTTTCATGCATGTGACCATGTTCCCACTCTAGAAAAAGTGACTACTGTAATGATTTTGTTAATGTTTATTGTTTCAATATTAATGCCTTTTGTTGTACAAGGTTTTCATATGCATGTCTAGATCACAATTATCCTTATGTTATTCATGTTTATTATTAATATTCTAGTCTATGTATATTGGAGGGGCTTCATGAATTCTGTGGATGTATTCTGGAACTATTTTATCATGGATAAGATATTGTTTGGGTGCATTTCCTACTGCTTTGTTTTACTGAAGTTATATGATTTTCTTCAGCATACCCTACTGGAATATAAGTTGTCTATTAAATTGAATGACATTATTTTTGTATTACTTATATTTTTGCAGAATTCCATTATATTTCCATTCAGTTTTGAAATCATACATATTTTTATGAAACCTAATGATTCATTTAACATATTTATCACTTCTGATAATTGTTTTTAAAAATATAATTGAAATCAATTATATATACTAAATATGGGTGGATTCTCCCTACGTGTCACCTAGACATGATTCAAATTTAACATATATTATTCAATCCTCCCTCAAAAATAAATTATGTTTTATTTTAGAATAAAGAAGAATGTCCATAAATTTTTGGTTTTACATTGTAATTTTGATAGGAACCATGATGACTTAAAGCATTTGGTTATTTTTTGTGTTCAAACTGTGTTCAATTTTAGTCATTAAAAAACATTGGAAGAGTATTATCACCAATTTAGTACTATCCACTTTAATCTATCTAACCCCTTTATTTTTCTTCCAAGGGCAAGTGATTAAATACTATAAACCGGAGAGAAATAGTCCTTTAAAACAATATTTATCCTATAAGCTGAATTTTTGGCATTTAGTTCATGATTTCCGTGGCTTTATTCAAGGAGGAGATGCTTTAATTTTTTATGACAATACCTCAGTCATAATAATGTTTAAAAATGTAGTTTCTATTGATAAAGTGGGTAGTAGGAATCAGATTTTTTTACAATGGTTTGAGGCTAGATTTTTTCAATAGGCTAAGAATTATACTAGGATTGTTCAGTTTCAGCACAATGTCAAATTGAACGTATTTCAGTAATATCAGTTTGGAGATATTGTGAAATTAATGTTTTTTATTATTTTGTGTGTTTGTTAACTTTATTTTAGGAATAAAATTCTAAACAGACTGGATTTCCCCAATGAAAGCTTTTTCATCTACTCCTATCCATGCTTCACCAGGCTGGTGAAAAAAAAGTTCACCACTAAGGTAGGTTCATTCATGTCCAACCACTCCACAAACTTGTCTACACTAGACGTGAACAGGTTCAAGCCATACTCTCAATCATCCTCCACCTTCATAGTGATGCTGACTCTTATCATGCAGGTATATCATAACTATTTTATTTTCCCACATCCATGTATGTGGGTATATCTGTTTATGTCAAAGAATATTTCAGTTGCAGGTACATTTACTATGTCTGAAATTTTTATTATTTTAATTTATTTATTCTATTTCTTATTATTCTTTTAATTTTACATATTATGTTATAAAAAGAACAAGATAAACATGTTTGGTAAGCCTATATTTTCCTGTTTTTAATCATGTTAATGAAATCATTTATCTTTATAAATTCATAACTATATAGGTTTTTCTTTAATCATATTTTAGATTTGATATGTGTTAATTCATTATTGGTGTGTTTTCCCCCATTCATTAAATTTCATTTTAGAAAAGTCCTATTTTTTGAGAATTGGATCATTTCTATCAAATATATTTTAGTAATCCGTTTTTTTATAATAGAATGTCTTCTATAGTTTTTTCCTTCAAATATTTCCTACAGCTTCTTTTTTTCTCTAGGTTAGGAAACAATGATATATGTATCTCCTTGTGCATTTCATCAAATTGTTTATGTTATAGATTATCGAGAATGGAAAACCCAAGAAATGAAAATTAATCCAGTTTTCTTGGGTTTAGTGACCAACAAAACATTGTTTTTATGAGGGATCCAGGGACCTTATACTATTGCCTTCTGATTACCAGTGTTTCAAATATAGGAGACCTATATGTTTTCTATGAGATAAGGGGAGGGGCTGGGCCGGGGGTGGGGGGAGGGAAGATGGAGAGGTGAGGGCCAGAATGCAGGGAGGGGCTGGTGGGCTTGGAAGGGGGAGTGGCTAGATAGGGTTGATGGGAGGGGCTAGGCTGGGTGGGTACGATAAATAGGTAAGGGCTGCAATGCAGGGAGGGGCTCGATAGGGGGGTGCTGGACGGGAGGGCAGAGGGCAGGTGAGGTCATGGATTGATGTTATCTCAGTCATGGATTGTATTTTTCTATAGATATCCTTGTATAAATTGTTATCCATATCATTAACACTTGTATTTGAATTAAAAGTTTTACATTGTTTCACATAAAGAGGTAAGGTCTGGAATCCATGTAGGGCCTGGGTCGGGGGGGATAAGATAAAGAGGTAAGGGCTGCAATGCAGGGAGGGGCTGGAGAGAGGGGGGTGCTGGACGGGATGGCGGAGGGCCGGTGAGGTCATGGATTGATGTTATCTCGGTCATGGATTTTATTTATATACAAATATCCTTGTATAAATTGTTATCTATATCTTTAACACTTGTATTTGAATTAAAAGTTATATATTGTTTCACATAAAGGCTGTTTCAATCATATATGTTCATGAATGTCCCCCAAATATGTGCATCATGGGCTTATAATGTTGTGATGAATGTAGTTTTCCACTATGATATTAGTTGGACAAACATTACTCATTTTTGTGTGTTTTATTCTGTATTTTTTACTTTTCATTACTTCACTAGAAATGTTTCAAATATAAATTTCGATATATCTTCATATTCATTTTATTTTTTGCTGTATTTAAGAATTATATTAGATGTAACACCTATTCACAAACACACCGTCATGTTAACAGTCACCTTTTAGCACAAACATATGTCATGAACAACCTTATATTAAAAATATAAAGTGATTTTGTCTTTTTTTATGGTTACTAATTAATTCATTTAGGTTAACATTCATATTTTTTATTATTCAATTTCTATATGCATTAATATGTATTCTTATTTTTTAACAATTTTTTTATTCTATAAAGATAGTTTGAATGGACCCTAACCCAAATAATTTTCCCACTTCCCTTTTCTCACATTGCTTTTTTGATTTTAGCAAAGAGAAATCCTTTATTCTGTTCATTGATAACAGAATATTTTCAACAATATATGTATTGATTGATTTAATGAGTAGAATGAGCTGCACATTAATTTTCAAAAACATTATTTTCCTAAATTTAAATATTGAATCTTATATATTAAACTGTATCGATATTAAAAAGTTTAATGATGAACTTCATTTTCTTAAATATATATTTATTTTCCAAATTTTCATTTTAATATTATAATAGAATATGTTCCTTGATGTTTGAAGGAAGTTCCAGATCAAATCTGTTATGAAGGTCTATATACCGGCGGATAATGGGATATGAGCATGGTGACATTATTCTTTATTCTTTAAACAAGAAGTGTATAATTTTCTTTTTTCTCAGTTATTAGTTTCTTGTATGTGTTCCTGGCCATTAAGTCTTTCTCTGACTATTGTTCCTTTAATATCTTTTTGATAAAGATTACTCCTAATTATGTAACTTTTGATCCTCAATATTTGTAACTATCATTCATTCATAATGTATTACATTCTATTTCAAGAAAAAACAATATTAATATGAAATATTATTTTTGATGAATAATATTCTATAGTTAATAATAATAATTAATTTATAGTCCCTACCCCTTTATCAATACAATCCCTACCCCTCCCGCAAAACAGCGACCATTACCTCCCACCATCTTAGGGTTCCCACTACGAGAACTTCCACTACTCCTACAGTCCCTACCCCTATGTTTACCAGTAAGGTCTGGTTATCAGTGAAGGGGGAGTCGTGCGTGCTCGGCTCTGACATATCCTTTACCTACGAACCCCTTCACCAAAACCCCTCTATCAACACAATCGGGTTCTTTCTAAAAAACTACTACTCCATATTTGCATTTGTTAAATGCAAAATCCTCAAAGACCTTCTCCTCCTCCATGTACCAATTCTTAGGCTCTCCAATCAGTACTCTTCCAACTCGTGACTTCCATCATCTTGTCATTAGGTTCCCCTACCATATACCATTGCATTTTCTACTTCATCAACCACTGCTGTGGACAACACCGAAAACTTCTTCGTAAACCTCTTACCATTAGAGATACCTGATTCATAGATAGTACACCTCGATACCTCCACAGCAGGTATGTATTCCTTATGTCATCAAATTATTCTCCCTAATTTCATCCATTATTTAATTGCAGTTAAACACAATTACACAACATTGATTTCATTTTCCTTTTGGTGTTTTTTTGTTGTTCAACTCAAGGTTTTGGTAAATGTTTTAAGATCATGTATGAATGGATGAAGCTCTTCAAGGATCAGATCCTCTGAGTAACTTACCTCCTAAGCTGCACATTAAGAGAATAGATGATGGAGTTTTTTCAGTGACTGCGGATTCCGTTACGCTATGACAATGATTTGAATTATGAAAAATTTCTATACTGGGCTGGATCATGTACTCCAAAGGTGAAAAACCCTGGACCATTGGTGATCTGAAATTTCATATCTCTAACCTTTGGGGTTTAATGAATTGAAAATTAATATTAATTGGAAAGGGGTATTTCATATTATTTTTGGATGCAGGGCAGATTTTGATGCTGCCTGGAGATTTGGAAATCTCAACATAAAGCCTGGCGTACATAGGAATTCAGACTAGGTTAACAAATTTAACCCATTTAATCAAAGGAATTCTTCAGCTCAGATTTGGACCAGACTCCATTGGTGAATTGGTTTTACTGGAACCCATGAATTCTGAATGATATTCCATCATGTGTTGGTAGCCCTCTAAAATTTGATCAGCACATGAAAAATGGTGAGATGGGTCTTTATGCCAGGATTCAAGTTGATGTTAACTTTGATTCGAATCTCCAAAATTTCATTAATTTAACTATAATGGTCACAATATTGTGGTAAAGATTGAGTATGAATACAAGCCTCCTTTCTGCAATGTTTGTAAAATAGATGGGCATTCTTTTTCCAATTGCAGGTTTCTTCGAAAATAGATAAAACTAACTCATTATCCTTATACATGGACTGATGTGGTTAGAAATATGCTGAGTAAGGCTAAGGACGTTGAAAAATGGGAACCCTCAAAAAAGGAGGAACCTAAATGGGTCAAGGATAGACATCCCCGTGTAAATCATGGATTAAATAACTCCTAGGACGTTCTTGTAGAAGTGGAAGAGCACGAGATTGAAGAAGATCATTTGGTATTTGAACATTCCCAGGATATTCTAAATATTATCTCTTCTATTTCATATAATGTCTTTGATGATTACATAGATGATGGATGTATAGACTCAACTATTGTTTTGAAATCAGCAGCATAAAATATGATATCAAATAATGATGTACCTGTGGTTGCACGCTGTAAAATTCTAAATGTGTCCGACATGATGGATTGTAATGAGCCCATCATTGAAAGTACAAGGATTCACTCTGAGCAGCGTGAGATTAGACCTGATCTTGGTAATCCCCTACTTAAATATGTAGATAGTAATTTCCATGCAAATCATAACATCATCTATAGTGAATCTGCATCTCCAGTTAACTTGTATAATATTATTGTGGCTTCTCCTGCATCTTTCTCATTGGATCTAGAAAATGCACTATATTTTAATAGTTCACAGGCCCTCTACACAGATTATCCTCCATTAATTAATTCGATGAATTCCCAGGATGTTTCTCCTAAAAAGGGCATTAAAATGTGAATGTCTCCAAGGATGTTGGAAATGATAATTTCACATGTTCTACTGTAGTAGAACAACCCACAACAGTTTTTCAATGCGTCAATGAGCTTTAAATCATAATTTCACTAATATTTAAAAATTATTTATGACATAAATAACTTCAATATCAATGATCATTATTATCATTGTAATATAATTGTTTCTTATTGAAAACAAGATTTATTTTATAGTGTCGTGTGAATGCATGGGAAAGTACTAGAATATATATGTTATGACAATGTTACCAAAATATAACAAAAGAGAAATAACACATCGAGGATTAATTTCACATTTATATAATATTTTACATTTCACTAAACAACATAACGGCATAAATACATATTTATATTCAATGAATCAATTCTAAAATTTTTATTTGAAATTTTTATCAATAGTAAAACACCACACTAAATTAGACCTTGGTAACATAATTTTTTGATTCATGATAATAAATTTATTAAAAACGCAATAATTAATAGAATTCCTTAGAAAGGAAAAACATGGAGTTACCTACCTAAACAATGTGAACATACAATAAAAATCATAGAGAAGGAAGAATCAATCCCTGTAGATAATCCGAAAAACATATATCCAAAGGAAACCACTTCAAAACCAAACGCCAACCCCTAGGGTTTCTCCATAAGGGAAACCCCACATGAAAAACCAAAAAAAAAATATAAGCGATATAAAATGGGAATTTCAAGTAAAACCGAATGAATTCACCTTAGGAACCATCATAGACCATCAATTTATGAAGGATAAAAATGGTAATGGGTTTAGAGGGACCCACTGGTGTGCTTAGGTTAGAGTAAGGAAAATAAACATGATTTTGGTTTAAAAAACTGATGAGAAAAGTGGTAATTTTTCACTCTTTAATGACATTGAAGCTTGCACAGTTTGAATACATGGTTTGACAAACTATTCAATAATCGTGCTCCCTGAAATGTCTATAAGGGACATGCCTCATGGATTTGTTTCATGGTTTCAATACCATTAACCAACTGTTCCAAATTCCATTTCCCAAAATCCAACAAATCCCACATGGTTACCTGGGGAAGGTGCACAGTTTTCACTAACATTGAGAAAACAATGTATTGGAAAAATATTCACCTAAAACATCCAAAATATTAAAAATTTACCTGAGAATCAAACCAAACATCATCATGAAACATCCAAGATCAAAAAATGAAAAGAAAGATGTTTCAAAGGTCAGTTTCTGATAATTTTCTCCAACACACACACTTTCTACCTCAATATTTCATCCATTAGAAAGATAACGAAAACATGAATATATTCCTGATAAAATCCAAAGGAAACAATAAATCTTGTGGGGACCTTTTAATCTACAAGTCACACCAAACCAATAAAGAATTAAACCACTAAAAAAATAATTGGAGAATATGAGAAGGTTCTCCCCCACCATAATAACTCAAATAACATAGAAAATTTAAAATTCAAACAAAAACACCAGAACATAAATATGAATCCTACTACAAAGCAACCTAGAAAAAAAGACCCCATGAATGATATAAACCTCTCAATACTAGAATAAAAACACCATCACAGTAATTGGGATCCAGGTAACTCCCAACATGAACTCATTCAAATTCCTTAAATTGAGAGAAACAACATAACTGAAACATAAATTTCACACACAATCCAAAAATCTCCAACATAAGGGGATAAAACAATGAAATAAGACAAACAAAACAGTGAACCTGAACATAACTACATACATTGATTTCCCTATAATCATGAATATCTCTAATTTGATAATAATTGTATGCTAAAACTAATAACAGCCTGTACTAGGGCTAATAACATTCAATGAAGAACCAATAATCTAAAGAGCCACATATTCAGAAAAAGACCCTCATAGATTATGAAAGTACACATTCACGAGACATTCAAAAAATAGTTGAACTTGTAATAGTAGGAAAACGAGAACAAGATAAATTTAAATTTATCAATCCAAAAATAGGGGAATATATATTCTACAGTCTTACACATCCTTTGGAGACTCATGACTGTGCCTAAGTGTCCCTATCAGGCCTATATGAAGAAATCTAATAACTAAAGAATCTCTTTCCTATAGTTATGAACTAGAATCCTCGAATCAAGACATCTTCCTAACATGATACATCATGAAAAAATTATCCAAATGACCCATGAAGATAGAATGATGGTAGGTCATTGGAGGGATGTGATAGGAAAACATTAAATAACATACCAGCTACTCTTGTAGCATGCAAGAGAATGTTTTGACAAACAAGAAGAAAAATTCATTATAGAGAACTCTTCAGAAACATGTTCTTATGGAACACCCTACTTGCCAAATGTGGAACCCTCATTATTAATAAGAGACACTGAATTTCCATCTTCCTCCACTCAGAAACCAACTCCTTGAAATCTTTAAAATAAGCCTTCACCATCTGTTGGCCTTGCTGAACACTCAAGATCTTTTCCCTCCTATTTATCTTCACCTCCTCAGGTGTAAACCATAAGAAGAAGTTGGACATGAAAACATCCCACGTCATCCCAACTCGCATCGAATGTAGGGACAAAAATCACAATAATCCAAATATTGGCCATCAAATGACCCTAGAATGCCACAAATTTGAATGACATTGGGATTTCACAATTACAAGATGACATGTTGTACATCATAAAGACACTCCTATAACTCTAATGGACCTCGTTCACCATGAAGAATATAAAAAACTGTGGAGAATTAATAACCAGTTGTGACTCCTTAGAATCATTATGGTAAAATCTTGGATGCATTTTCATAACAACAAGATAAAAAAACCAAATCAACATTAGAATAAAGAAAAATAATAAAGAACAACTCGAGCCAAAATTGCAAACTCCCAAACAAAATACATTAAATTAAAATAAAAATACTTCTTTAAAAAATCACATTTCAAATTTATTTTTCAAAACCCCTTCATTTAAAATAGAATTTATAAATAAAAATCTATGTTTCACTAAACAAAACCCTATATTATAAAATATAATACAACATCTAGAATCATTCTCCTATTTCAAAATCTCTATTGAATAACTAGTCCAATCCATTAATATAAAACACACACCCATGGAATCCCATGAACCATTTATCATGGGATCATCAGCTTCAATCCACACATTCCAGCACACATACCCTCACATGTTTAAACATTCATAAACATTACCAAGGGATTCACACACCATATAATCATCCAATCCAAGTATTTTTTAAATTCTTATTCCAAACCAATTTCAATTTTAAAACCCATTTTTTAAATTTAAAATAATTTGAAAGAATTCATTTTTATTTTCATAATTTGTTAAAATTTTAAACTACCCACACCAACTGAGATCGAAATAATAAAAACTCCAAGCAAGCATCCAAATCGATGAAATAGTGTCTAGGACTAATATAGAAACATAGTAGTGGGCCATGGACCTAGTAATCAATAACACTATGAAGTCCTCGAATTGGGAACTTGGACTTCACATGGGTCACTACTCAAATTGACATCATATCATGACACTTCACATGGGCTGATACTACCTCACAGACATGACATACCTTACTATAAATCACTATATTTGCATACCCCAAACATAGAAACCACCTATACGATAACCCATAGAGTTAAATACCCAATAGGAGTGACCACTATATATATACATAAATTTATCATCATTGAAGGTTCAAATGAGGCCCTCACATCATATAATAATTTAACCATTCATTAAAAACATGAAAACATTCCAAACAGACCTTTATATTTTCACACCAATATTCATATATAAAAACACTACAAAGAATATTTCCAAAACTAAATACAAACCACTTTAAGATTCACAATGCCAAATGGGCCCTTAATTTCTAAATCCCAATACAGTTTTAATAAACCCCTTCCAAAGATTGGGTAATGAATGAAAACGTTTAAAATATTCCAAATGGTCTTTTAAGATATTGATTCACCAAAATATATCCTACATTCCAAAGAGGAATATATTTAATTATTTCATTTGAGACCAATTTTAGAAATCACAAAAGGTAATTGAATCCATTTTGATAAGCCATGTTTGAGGAAAATATTACTTTAAAAGACCATATTAATTTTAATTCTCATCCATGTGTACACATTATGAACACATGGATGTTCCAACATCTAATGGAATACCTAAATCAGCCATTAACATTTTAATAAAATCAATAGATTCCCTTTAAACCAACCAAATAATCCTATTTAATTTCAAAACCAGAAACAACCATTTCGAAACATTTCCACTAAAATTATCAAGTCACAAAGACCTCCAAATCAAAGATCCTCTAAAATATAAAATTTTTCCAGGTAAAAAAATATAACAATGATCAAATAGCAAAAAAAGTAATAATTTCAGTTTTAATGAATATTTGATATTTCACCAAAAAACATAGGTTCATAAATATATTGGCATATTCAAAGAATAAATTCAAAAACTATTTTTAGAAATTTATATCAATGATAATAAAAAAACTAAATTATATCAAGGTAACATATGTTTTCTAATCATGTTTATAAATTTATTAATGTAAAATAATTATTAATAGAATGCATTGGTAATGAAAAAACTAGGGGACAACTAACTCAATGGTGTGAAAATGTGTGGAAACTCATAGAGAAGGAAGAATAGATCCTATATGATGATACCCACTCCCTATATACAAAGAAAGTCACTTCACACAAAAACCATAACCAATAGGGTTCATCTAATATGGAAATATCACATGGAAAATCCCAAAAATTGAAAAAGAAGGGAGATGGATGTGGAAAATTGACTAAAAACAAAAGGAATTCACCATTAAACCCGTCAATGACCCTCTGTTGATGAAGAAGAGGAAGGGAGGGGGGGTTTAACGGACCCCCTAGTTCATTTTTTCCAGAGGATAGAAGAGAAATCTTATTTTGGGTTAAAAACAAAGACGAGAAATGAGGTAATTTTCCACATTTTAATGAATGGGATGCTCGCAATGTTTGGATAAACAATTTGAAATACCGGGTTTCAAAAAATGATCCCCGAACTATCTATAAGGGACAACCCACATGACATGGTTGAATAGTTTTCAAACTATGAAACAACCATTCCAAACGTCACTACCCAAAATCAACAAAAACATGAATAGTTACCAAGACAAGGAGAATGCTTTTCACTAACATAGATAAAATTGTGTATGAGATAAAAACTCCTATGAAACATCCAAAAATTAAAAAAATTAAACTAGGGATCAACCCAAGCCTCAAATGGAAATATCTTATACCAATAAATGAAGAAAATAAAGAAGTATCCAATGTGAGGATGTGAATATTTTTCCCACCACATTCACTTTCTACACCCATAAATTCACAAAGATGAATGATAACCATAACTCAAATCCATCCCCAATCCAAAATGAAGGAAACCATGAATCTCATGGGAACCATTTACTCTGCAAGTTACAACCAACCAATAAATAATGAAACCAAATCATAAAAACAATGGGATAACATGATAGGGTTATCCTCGCCACAATAACTCAACCAAAATAGAAAATTAAAAATTCAAACAAAACCACCAAAACTTAAATGAGAAACCCATTATAGAGAATCGAAAAAAATGGGACCTCGGGAACTAACTCAACCTCTCCATACTAGAAAAACAATGCTATCAGTGCAACTGGGAACTAGGTAACTCCAAATATGAACTCATTAAACATCCTTATCAGGATTGATATAACACAATGATAACTAAAATTTCCCCCACCATCCAAAAATCACCAACAGTAGGGGATAAACACACGAAAGAAGAACAACCAATCATAGAACCCAAACATAACTACTGACAATGATTATTCCACACGCATGATTATATCCAAAATGAGAACAATTTAAAGATAAAAATGATATTTTTCCACACAAAAGATAATCACATTCATATAATAACCATCAATCCAAAGAGAAACATTTAGACATACAATCCCACATAGATTTTGAAAGGAACGGTTCATCACCCATTTTCAAAAAAAGATGATGTCACAATCATAGAAAAATATGAACAAGGTAAATTTATGTTTATCTATCCAAAAAAGGATAAAAATATGGTCTACAGTCTTCCACATCCCATGTAAACTCCTGACTATTTGTGAGATTCACACTAAGGCCTATGGATGGATCCCGAATGACTGAAGAATCTTCTACCTCATGATCAAGAACATGAATCCTCCAATCACAACATCTTCTTTAGGAAATTATTAATGAAAAATTACTTTAGATGACTCAAGCTACTACAATGATGGTATATCTTTGTCAGGATGTGACAAGATGACATTAAATAACTAGAACCATCCACACTGGTGGCATACAAGGGAACGGTCTGAATAAATGGAAGACAGAAATGATGGAGGAGAATCTTTAGAAATAGGTTCCTCTAGTGAAACCTTCACCCCAAAGGGGGAACCCTTTTATGAAATGAGAGACACAGGATTACCAAATACATGTACACTACAAACCACCTTGGAAAGAAATGTTTCATCCATCACCTTCTCAAAATGAAGATCCTAGGAGGATAGGACATTCTACATGATCTCTGGATGAATACTCCCAATGAGAAGAGAATAATCCATCGGATCTTGTGATGCCACCTCTGGGTAAAAGAAAAAAATCTCTTTAAAATGGATAAAATAGTCCATCACCATCAACTAGACTTGGTGAACACTAAGAATATCTTTCTTCCACGCCATCTTTATCTCCTAAGGTATAAAACATCAAATGAAGATGGAAATTAAACCATCCCATGTCATCCCAAATAGCATAAATGTTTAGGAAAACAATTCCCATAATCCAAAACTAGACCCTTTGACAACCCCAGAATAGCACAAACTCTAACAACCACGGAAGTTCCCAATATCATGAAGATAGACTCTATATACTTAAGCCAGTCTCCTGCCTCTAACAGACCACGATCACCGTAAAGAATAGTAAAAAATTATGGAGAACCAAAAATGGGCATGACTTCTCAAAACCATTAGGGACCTACCTACGTAGTATTTTCTGAACAACACAGTAAACACAATATTAGAACCAACATCAGACCGACACACGATAAAAAATAAATCCTTGAGCCGAAAATATTCATCTATCCAACTGAACTAATACAAATATATAAAAAATCACACATTAAAAAATCTGATTTTGATTTTAATAATCATAAACTCTTTATTTAAAAGCATCATTCCAAATATAATTCCAATTTTCACTATAAAAACCCACATTATAAAACAAAAATCATCTTCTGAAATAATTTTACACTATCAAAATCACTTTGTAAAAGATTCCATGACATTGATATAAAACCTTCACCCATGGAATCCCTCCAAAAATTAATCATTTTTTCATCTAATTCTATCCACACATTTCCACATAAACTTTCCACACACATACCCTCACTTGTGAAAACGTTCATTGGAATTTCCATGGGAATCACACACCATATCATCACCAAACCCATGTAGTTTAAAAATTTTCAATTAAAACCAATTTCAATTTTACACACTATTTTTAAAATTTAAAATCACTTGAAATATCTAATTTTCATCTTCCGTATTTTTTATCATTCTAAATTCCAACTCAGTCCTACTCTGATCGAAACAAGACAAACTCAATCCATGCAATCGGAAGGTGGAATTGACGTATATGCCAAACATGATGACATGGTATTGGGACATTCCCTATATAATCAGTAACACTAATATGACCTTGAACTGTGCAGTTTGACTTACCATGGGTCACTACTCCCTGTCATATCACATCAAGACACTGGATCACCTATATTGTCATTCCTCATTCCAAACAATGAAAAAATAGTAAAATCCAAGACTACAATAAGTAACTCAGATCTCATCATGAGAGTTGGTGATCAGGAACCAACCCAGAACCAACCTCTAAAGCCTCAACAATCCTAATCTCCAAATACCAGAAAACCTAAATAAAGAGTTCCTCCTATGATATTATTTTTTCATGAATCATGTTAGGATTACATATGACCTAATGGATTACTTGATTAATGGCAAGGCCCGAAGGGCGTTCTCAATCACCACAGGCTAGAAATAAATTATGGGAATAAAATGATAAAAAAATGGGAATGATTTCATCCAAAAATAAATAATTAGGATCAAGAAAATAAACTGAACATGCATATAGCCAACAACATATCATGAAAAAAATACAAAAACTGATCCCATTAAAAAGTAAAACTAAAATAAAATGAATCTAAAATCAGATGAAACAAAAACACTACCAACATATCTCCAAAAGACCCATTGGTTACCTCAAAACATATAACTATAATTCTCCATCATGAGAATTGAAACCAATAACTATAACCTTCAAAACAACTCGGGTCTACCAACACCAAATGGCACAAGTAGTGTGTAAACTTCACGGCATAGTAAGAAACCAACAATGAATTCCTGCATGCCATTTCACTAAGATATCTATTAACACTAGTTTGAATTACATTTTAATATATAGGGTTTCCGCATTTTAATAAATAATCACATATTTCCATTTTCAAAAAATAACAAAATGACTTTTATATCCAAAGATGATATCGTTTTATAATCCATCCTCAATTGAAAAACCCAACAAGAGGCTTATTAGATGTGTAGAAAACAAGATTGTCGAATAAAAAGTAAAATATATGAATTATAAGGTAAATAATTGAACTTTGTTATCGACCATGTGCATTCTTGAACATCCCTAGGGTGACACATGTACATACTCAGTTTGGAACTACTTGCAGATGTAGAGTGATGCTCCCTACTTTATACCCATGTGGACACCCACAATTGAACAATCTAGTGGCACAACCCTCCTGGACTATCAGAAAATCCATGGGGTAACAACCCATCAAATCTGGTTTAGAAATCAACCATCACTCGATCCTTTAAATGATGCCCCGAAACCAACAGAATTTATATATTCTGTATATAGGAGGTTGTCACATGTGTGAATAACATTACCTGTCATCATCGTACTTTCCAACTGCACACATGGACAATACCAATTTGATAACCCATTGAGGCAAATCCCCAAGAGGAGTGACCAATATATATATTCATGTATATTACATCATCGAAGGTTACAACCAAGCTATCACATCATATAAAAATTTAGTCATTCATTGAACACATAGTAAATTTAAAAATATTCCTTTGTCCTGTAATAACCAAATACATTTCAAATAACATTATATAAACTATGTCGAAAACAACATCAACCACAATTTATGATTCAAAATTCCAAATAGCCTATTATGTTCCCAATCCCAATATAGTTTTAGTAAAATGTTTCCAAACACTGGGTAATGTGTGAAATCTTGTAAAATATTCCAAATAGTCATATAAGTTAAATATTCACCAAAAAACATCCCATGTTCCAAATAAGAATATATTTTAATATTTCATTTGAAAACAATTTTTGAAATCACTCAACAGAATTGAAAAAATATTATAAACTATATTCAACAAAAACATTACATCAATATACCATCATAATTTTAATACCCATCCATGTGTGAACCTTCTGCACACATGGATTTTCCGACATCCAATGGCACACACAAATAATCCATTTCAATTTTAATAATATCATAAAATTGTTTTTCAACCAACCCAAAATTACCATTCAATTAAGAAATAAAAAATAACCCTTTCAAAAAATTTCCACTACAATTCTAAACCCACAATGACATCCAAATCAAACATCCTCCAAAATATATATATGTTATAACAAAGTAACCAAAATATAAAAAATCCCAAATATCACAACAAAGAATAATTTTATTTTTAATGGATATTTGACATTTCACTAAACAAAAAAAGCATATAAATACATAGTTATATTCAATGAATAACATCAAAAATAATTTTTAGAAACTTATATCATCAAAAAACACTCCACTAAATTAGAAAAATGCACAATAGGTGAATAAATCATGTTTAAAAATTTATTAATTGAACATAAGAATTAATGGAATTCATTAGAAATTAAAAACGCAGAGACATCAAACATAATAGTGTTAAATACAAGGAAAGTATTGGGTAAGGTGGAATCAAGTGTTGTAGAAGATTTGTACACCCTAAATCCAAAGAATATCACATCACACCCAAACCTAAACCTCTACGGTTCAGCAAAGAGGGAAATCCCATATGGAGAACCCTTGAAATTGAAAGGGAATGGAGGGGGAAGAAAGAAATGGAATAAAATCCAAAGGAACTCACCTTAGGTACCTTCAAGGACCTTAAATGGATAAATGATAACATGGGAGAGGTGTTTGGGATGACCCCATGATGACCTTCGGTTAGAGAACAGAAGAGAAACCAAATTATTGGTTAATAACATTGAGAATAAAATAAGTAATTTTACACATTTTAATCATATGAAATCTCCCACGGTTTGAAAAATTGTGCGCCTACTGTACTCCCTTCATTGTCCAAAAAGAACACCCGAAACAGCTTGTTGGCAAGGCTTCCAAATTGTGCACCAACCATGCAAACTCTATGGCCCAAAAACAACAAAATCCAACACTATTACCTGGGCATGGAGAAATGTTTTTCACTAACTATGAGAAACTTGTGTGTTGGCCGAAAACTCACCTAGATCAATGACAAATTAAAAAATTTAATCTATGGATCAACTCAAACCTAAACTAAAAATATCCAAGTCCATAAAAATGATAAAATAAAGAAATACCTGAGGACCCGGGGTGAAAATTCTCCCCACCATAGAAACTTTCTACCTCTAAAATATCAACCAGATTAAAGATAACTAAAACATGAATTCATGCATGATAAAAATTGAAGGTAACCATGAAGATATGGATAACGTTTTAATCCACAAGAAACACGCAACCGATAAATATGTAATCCATAACATAAAAACATTGGGAGAAAATGATATTGTCTCCCCCCCCATAATAACATAACTAACATTGAAAATAAAAACATCATGAAAAGGTACTATAAAATAAACAAGAATCACATTATATTGTGACCAAGAAAATAGGGACCCTGATAACTAACTTGACCTCTCCGTACCAGCTAAACAACACCCTCATCGCAACCGGGAACTAGGGAACACCAAACATGAACTCATTCAACATCGTTAGAATGAGAGAAATAACAAAACTAAAAATAATATTCCCACACGATCCAAAAACCTCCAACATAAGGGGATGGACCCTTGAATGGTAATTAGAGAAATAGAAAAACCAAAAATATCTACAAACATTGGTTTTTTAACAAACTAGAATATTGCCAAAATGACTACAATTGAATGCTAAAACCCGGATCTTCCCATACAAAGTATATTCATATTTTAAGAATAAATAACAATCTAAACAACCGCATTTAGAAAAACAAACCCACGTATATTATTAATGGAAGAGTTCATCACATTTTTTAAAGAAATGAGTTTAAATCCCAACAGAAGAAAATCAAGAACATAGGAACCTTAATTTTATCTATCCCAAAATTGGAGACAAAACTAGACCATGGTCTTCCAATTACCCAAAAGAATCTATACATTGGGTGAGCTTCACACTGAGGCCTATGGCTGGAGCGCTGATGTCTGAAGTATCTCCTTCCTCATAGTCAAACACTAGTATCCTCCAATCACAATATATTCCTCAAAAAACTCTTCATGAGAAACCTCTACATATAAACAATGTATCTTCAATGATGGAAAGTCATCATAGGGAAGATAAAAGATGGTTTCAAATGCGAAGAACCCACAACATAGGTGGAAAAAAAGTGAATGGTCTAATGAATTGGAAGCCAAAAACACAGGAGGAGACTCTCCAGAAATACGTTCCTCTAGCATTCCCTTCTTTCTATAATGGGAAGCCTCATAATCCACAAGAGACATTAGATTTCAAACTACCTGCCCTTTGTAAACCACCTCATCTCGAAACACATTGTCCACCAAATTCTCAAATTAAAGATCCTTAGAAAAGAGGACTTTAACAATGTTCTTAGGATGAAGACCCCAAATTATAAGTAAATCCTTCATTATATGTTATGATTCCAACTATGGAGAATAATAAACCATATCCTTAAAATGGTTAACATAGGACTTCACCATCGACATGCCTTACTGAACACTCATGATTTATTCCTACCACTTAATCTTTCCCTCCTCGGGTATAAAGCATCAGAAAATAATGGACCTGAAGGATTTTGACATCATCCCACCTCACATTGATGGGGTGGGAAATTCTCATTCATCCAAAGATGAACCCTCAAAAAATCACAGAACAACCCAAACATGAAAAGCCTCATAAGTTCTATAACATCTCAGGTAAATAATGAATATGAAGTTTTCATATATATTATTATTTTTGAATTAAATCTTAATTTTAATTTATAGGGGAGGATTTGTTCGATGTCATACCAGATACAAAACAGCAGGTTTTTTTGAAATCTTTTGTTGCACACGCCGTCGGGTCATACTAAAAAATATAATATAATAATATTTTAAATGCTTACTAACGCATAGTCATTGTATTGACGGGAATGAATAGAACTAACTAAAACATAGATTATACATTTTTGGTAAATGTTTGTACATTTATCCAAAAAAATTTAGCGGCTTAATATACGAAAGAATATGATTTTAAGCATAAATACTCTAATAATCTTTAAAATGTATATTTACCACCATCTGATGGTGAACCCTCTTGAAATATAGTTTTTGTCACTTTTCTATGTTCTATATAAAAAAAATAAAAATATTCATTATAATTAGGACACAAAAATTTACTTTGGGAAAAATTGTGTTATTTTTCTGATAAAATTCGGTTTTTAATGAATACTGAAATGTAATGTATTTTAATTCAAAACTATCTTTTATTATAACTTATTTTAATTGTTAGATTATATTTTTACAATTTAATCCAATTATTGTCATTGGAATAAATTTCACTTTGATGTTGGGCACAAACAACTGTCAATCAGTTTATCGATATTGTTTCTAAAAAACACGCTATTTTTTGAAAATGGGAATTAATTTTACATTAATTAAGGAAACATATAGGTTTTTAATTCTATAAAATAGAAATAATTTTTGAATTATTAATATAAAATATTTCTTAGGATCAGTTGTTGGTATTTTTCTGAAAAACATCAGTTTTTTTGAATAGTGAAACCACTATGTAGTAGTTATAAAAACAGACTTTTTCATTTAAATCAATTTTTTTTCGCTTCAGTGAATTATGTCTCAAAATTAAGACATACATTTTGTTATTATTAAGTAAAATATGGTTCAATAATAAGAATATATTGTTTTGGTGAATAGAAACTTTTGAATTTTATTTACCGCGGTTAAAGATAAATAAGTAAATTCAAGGTAAAAAGAATATTATAATAATACAAAATTAACTTAAAACTTTTCCTAACCTTCATTTTTTAGTCAGTTCAACCGTGGGTATCTTTGGATCGATTTTGGGACCCCATAGAGCCACATTGGAGTGATAATGACACTTAATTTTATTTAACTTAAAGTAAAGAGAAAAAATGACACAAACAAATATGTTTAAGTAAATAAATTTTAACATGGGGTTATATAAGTTATCTTATCAACTATAAGTATTCATTGGAAAGATAAATAAATTTTATACATTATGGTTTTTATTTCATAATTTTTAGACATTAAATAAATTAAATAATTTATGACACAATAATGATGCGGTATTTACCTCATTAATAAATGATTTTAATAAATAAGATTATAAATATTAAAACAATATAAAAAACGTGTCCAATTATTATTGGATGATTTTATTTCGACTATGATTTATCTTATATTCTACCTTAATGAGTTTTGGAAAATTAGTAACCAGAAATAATTATATAATAAAATAATATTTTCACAATTTCCTAAAGAACCCATCCTCCAACTTATAAAAATCCCCCAAATCTAACCCATTCCTCAAACCTCTCCCGCATATTGGATATATCATACACTAGAAAAATAATCTCTTAAGATAAATCTCTTCTTCCTAGAAGATTTACCATTGTCATGAGGCACATCATGAAGTCCTTTTGGTTCAAACCAAAGGGAGTTACCCAAATTAAATGTAATATCTTCTCTTAAATTCTTTTCATTTATTTTACTTCTCCAACCTATAGAATCATTTCATTACATTATTTTATTACATAAACAGTATGATAAATATACTTGCATGTTGTTATGAGAAGGATTAAAACCAATCTTACACACACCTCCATCTGATGGGTTAAAAACATACTGTTTCTGTGGATGGAAAACTAATGCCTCATGAGATGATGATTGTTCAATCATATTCTACCCCCTTAATGGTGGAAATTATGGTGGAACTGTATTTATATATGATATATATTAATTTTATGTTTTCTTTATTTTTCTATATTTTTAACTTATAGCATACCTTAATGTTTCCATTATGTGTAAACGTGAAAATTTCATTTAAGAAGTGTGCCCTACCACCCACTCAATGTGATATGACTCATTCATACCATATGTGGGACGTATAAAGGATGGAATTATTGAAATTATAAATGTTATTATAATTGAATTACAACATACCTATGTATAATTATTTTTTAATTCCAATAGATATGAAATTGAAATGAATGTAGCGTTCATGCGTACGTACGGCTTACTGTCTCCATTAACGGTGCATTTCATTTCATACCATCTAATGTTATGTACTATTTAAAATACATATATATTCTGGATATATAAGATATCAATGATAGATATATCATTAATATAATTCTAGAGATAATTTATATTTGACCACATTATCAACATGTAATTATAAAAAGTTCAAGTTTGACTCATGTACCAAATATCGACAAAATGACAGTTATTAACCTCAATGATTATATAATGTTTATAACATGTTAATAAGTGATTTAAATGTAATTATAAACATTAAAAAAAATTAATCAAGTGGAAATTAACTTATGTTTATTATTCAGGAAGAATAATGAACAAACGCGCTAAGTCGGACACGAGGTAAGGGGGTTCTTATCTCATTTTTAATTTTGTGAGATTTCCACTATTCGCCAATAATTTATAGCATGTGGTGTATTCTATACTACAATTTAATATATATTATCACGATCCCATTTATATTCATGTTATTCTGTGAATCATTTGGTGTTTATTAACTTTTGGTTATATGAAGCGATTGAAAAAAACGTGGTAAGAGATTTCTTATCTCACTTTTAATTCCATGAGATTTCCAATGTTCACCACTTATTTATTGCATGTGGTGTATTGTGTACTGCCATTTGATATATATATATCACGATTCCAATTATTTTTGTGGTATTCTATGATTAATTTGGAGGTCATTAACTTTTTTTCATATGACTCGATTGAATTACAATGTGGTAAGGGGTGTTCATCTAAATTTTTATTCCCATGAGATTCAAGTAATATTTTCCACTATTTCCTTTTGTGCGGCATATGTACTGCTCGTGATTGTATTCCTTCTATAATATTCTCTAATTTGTGGGTATTTACATCTTAATTGTATGATCTTTCTTTCATGGGATGTATGTTTCATAAGTTACCAAATCCGTAAGGGAACCTTTCACCCTATAATTTTTAGAAGAATTATTTTTTTGTTATGCCATATAATTTACATATTCTTATATTGGTATATGTTATTATATTATATATTCCCATTTCTATAAATTTTATGTCCAAGTGATGATATAACCTTTTTATCTCTCATAAACTCATTTTCTGAATTTTGATGGGACGTTGTTAGGCTGTCCAATTTCGGTAAGGGAACTTCTTTAACCAATTTCAATTCATTGGATTAAACTTATACTTATTCATTATGCCAGTCTATGATTATGTATGAATAACCTATGATTTTTTTACACTTAATATCTACTTATATTGGGTGTATTATTATTTTTCACACATTATTATGTAATTGATTAATCATTAATCTAAGGATAATGTATTTATAAGGGATTTCGTCTCAATTTACATTCCATTGAGACTTCAATGTTGTAATGAAAAAATTCAAGAATATATGGTGTGTATACTGTCTTTTGGAATATTATACCATTAATACCTTTATTCTAATGATATTATAATGTTCTGATTAATTTTTATTCCTCAATTATTTGTATTTAAGCACCTCCCATTTTTTTAAAAACTCTTTTACAAAAATATCGTTTTAATTGTTTTAATGATTTATTCTTATGAATATTTCTCATTAATGTCCATGTTTTAAAAATGTTTTTAAGGATATATTTATATGAACATTAATTTTTTTAAATGATAATTTATTTAACTGTTTCCAAGTGGTATGGGACACCTTGATTCAAAAATCTCTTTATTAAATTTTTTAAATGGTTTTTAAAATGGTTTGATAAAGCATTGTTTATTTCAATATCTTGATTTGATATGTTGGAATGTGGAAATGTTATCTTTACATTATAATTTTGTTATGTGTTATGATTATGTTATAGTTATTGGGCATTGTTTACGTATATGGGTGGTTCTGTGATAAACAATGGGAAGGTGGGCCCGGTATATCTCTCTACTGCATTGGGTAATGTGACAAGGGTTAAAGTTAATGTTTCTCCTATATGATTTGGGGAATATATTGTGATGGGTATTAAAAATGTGACTCCTTAGGAAGTTGTGATAGATACAATGTAAGTATTTTCTGAATGCCATAATTTATCTTTATGATTTATGATTTCTGCATGTTAATAGTAAATCATATGATTTCATAAGGTATGTTATGATTGAAAATTATGGTTTCGTGGATTTTTATTTATTGATGCGATAATGTTTTCCTTAATTATTTTATAACCATTACTATTATTTTTTAGGATCACCAAAATATTTTGAAATGTTTTCCACAGGTCTTAAAGTGGAATAGGTTCAAGGACGAGATCATGGAAAAGTCTTGTTGTCTAACACATGGGACTAGACATGTCATTTTTTAAGAGTTATTTTATTTTATAAAACATTTATATTTGGTAGTAGTGTCTACATGTAATATTCAAGTTATTATTTAATAGTTATGGACTAATTCTATATAACTCTAAACCAGACAATAGTCTCCATGGGAATTATTGATTTAACTCATGATTAAAAAGGTTTATGGATGGGTCCTTTTAGTTGGCATCTGAGAATGGTTTAGACAACATTAGGGATTAGAAGTTTTCGTTAGACACATGGTTCATCCCTATGTCTATTATTCTAGTTAAATATTTGTTTTATAACTTTTTTAGATCAAGGATAGTCAGTTTCAAATGAAAGGATGAGGATCTCAAATGACTTTCCATTTTGTTCTTGATGACATGCCTGTCATAATTATTTCAAAGTCATGTTCAGATGATTGTGAAACTTTTTCTAGCATATAACTCACTTCCAAGAAGTTGTTTGAGATATCATACACCTCCACTATACCGTGATATCATCGTGGATCATGGGTTGTATTTATATAAATACTATTTTCTCAATATTCTCATATTTTCAAGAATGATAAATATTATCAAGGAATTTTCAAATATTTTACCTTATCAAATGATTTTGAAGCATAATACCATTTTGATAAAGGTGCTAAAGAAAGTGAAACTTTCGAAACCTATTTATATTTTATTTTATTATATTTTCTCTCAGCAAATACTTATGGTATTTTAAATGACCATTAATTGAATGTTTCTACTGCAATTTGGTCTGACTATTTTATAGAAATCATGTTTTATCAGATGTTTTGAAATTATATGTCATAAATTATTAATTTCCAAAACATATTTTCTGTGAACACCCATATGAACCAAGTTGTACAAGGAGTATTTGTATGAATGATGAAAATGATTTTGAAGGATTTATAAATCACTATTTCAATTCATGAACAATTTACCTAATTGAACAAGATAATGATGAAACCATGTGGACAACATGGTCAACCTAAATTGTTCATTAATTTGGGGATCATTTTATTTTATCATATGGTGGTAAAATAAAAAAATGATAATATATGTAAGACTTCATGAATTAAGATGTTGAGATAATAATTAATTAGGATGAAAATGAGAAGTATAAGTATTACATTGTGGTTAAAACATGTTATGGTTATTTTGAGTTTTATAAAAATGACAACACTCAGACCATGTGACAAATCGTCATGTCAGACAAAGAAGCAGGAATCGATACCACAACCAATGTGCGATTGCGATTTATCTTCTACCACTAGACTATGTGAAGTCTCAGGTTAATATGATTTATTCTTTTTAGTTAAATTATTTTATTGATCAAGAATATGTGGATTTGGGGTCTTATGTTTTATCAAATGGATATCCATAGTATAAGAAAATGATTTGGTGGTTAAATGATAAGAGTGATTTTGGAAGACATTCTCTCTTTTGGGAACACTGTATGATTAAGAAAAATATAATACTATGGGATTAAATAAGTTGAGTATTGGTTGAAATTTTATTTTCAAATAATATATATTTTTATTGTGGATATATAGTGATTTTTGGATATTTATGGAAGTGATTAACCTATCATAGAGAATATGTGATTGGGATAATTATGCTTTAGTATGAGAATTTAAGAGTATTCTATGTTTTTGTATTTAAATGTTATGATTTACTAAGGAAGACTATGTGATTAAATCCTTATGAGTTTGGGGTTTTAATCATATTTGGGATTATTTTGAAGAATTTTATGGAAATTTTTTTATTGAATGGTCTTTCTTGAACTTTGGGTACTTTGTGTTGAATTTTGTCGATTAATAGTAGTATTTATTTTTATAAAAGATTATCATTTTTGTGGATTATATGATCTCGTACTAAAAATTTTGTTTTTAGTTAATGTCTAAAGACAATAGAAATATATAGTTCTTCTTTTTTGGATTATGTTATTCTATAGAAGATGATTCTTGTGAATTTGATGTGACCAAGTCTTTTGGAATGCACATTGTTTGGAGAAAATATTATTTTTTTAGAAATTTATAAAAGGAAGAAACTCTACATGAAGGTAAGTATATTTCTTTATGTTCATATTCTATATAGTAAATGAATTCCTAAAAATTATGAAAAGTAACGTAAAAAAAGTGGTTGGTTTACATTTCTTACTGGGTAATCAAAGACTGTTTAACACATAATATTTTTCTGATTTTTTAGTGGTTCACATTGTTCTAATCATGTTTTCTATCACTCTTCATTAGAACATGACAGATTTTTTTCTCTTCCATATCCATGTTTTCATACATGGATTCTTAATATGGCTTATCTCTGGTGACCTTTGTACTTCTCTTTCATTATTTTAATGTGATGGTTTTATTGACTCTTTTTCTGAATTCAAACATTCGATGAAGTTTCTGTGCCCAATTTTAAACATGTGGTGATGCAATTCCCAAAAGGGTGGAGGGATGTAACATCCCAAGTAAATAAAGAATATGTGGTTTTCATATTTATTAATATTTGTGAATTAAATATTAATTTTACCTTAATGGGGATTCTATGCTCGATGGCGTACTTGTTACACAACAACAAGTTTTTTTAAAATCATATATTGCACACAACGTTAAGTCATACTGGAAAATAATAATATAATATTATTTTAAATTTTTTGTAACGCCTAGTCATTATAATGGCCGGAATGAATAGAACTAACTAAGGAATTATTATAAAATTTTGTTAAATGTTTTTACATTTATCCAATAAATTTAGATGCTTAAAAAACGAATCTGATTTTAAGCACAAATACTCTAATATTATTTTAAAGGTTGATTTACCGCCTTTTGAAGAAGAACCCTCTTTAAATCTAGTTTTGGTCACTTAAAAATATTCTATTTGACAAAATAAAATTCTTTTTTAGGATAGGGACCTCAAAATTTACCTTGGGTAACATTTTGGTATTTTTTTGATAAAAATCATTTTTAATGAATAGTGTAAAATAATGTATTTTAAATCAAAACTGAATTTTAATCTGACTAATTTATATGGTTATATTATATTTTTAAATGGTTGTAATGTGTAATTAGATTATACTTTTACAATTTAATCCAATTCGGGTCAATGGAATAAATTTCACATTGAAATTGGGCACAAAGAAGTGCCAATTTTTTGATAGATATTATTTCTTAAAAACATGATATTTGATTTGAAAATGGGAATTAATTTTAAATTATTTAAGGAAACTTCTATGTTCTGAATTCTGTAAAATAGGATTCATTTTTGAATTCAGAATATCAATTATATCTTAGGCTGAATTTTTGGTATTTTTCATAAAAAAATCAATTTTTTATGATTAGTCAAACCACTAAGTAGTAGTTAAAAAACTAACTTTTTCATTTAAATGAAATTTTACCACATCTGTGAATTATGCTTCAAAAATCAAAGATACATGGTGGTTATTAGTATGAAAAATCTGTTTCTATAAGATGAAATTAATTTTTTTGGTGAATAATAACTTGTATTAACCACTGCTAAAGGTAAATAATGAAATTCAAGATAAAAAGAATAATATAATAAAACAAAATTACCTTAGTAGTTGTACTAACGTTATTTTTTGTGTCATTTGTGACCATGGGATTCTTGTTTTTCGATTTTGGGACCCCATGGAGCCACTTGGGAGTGATAATGACACTTTATTTTAATTAACTTAATGTAAATGAAAAAATGGCATAAATAAATATATTTTAGTAAATTCATAGTTACATGGGTTTATATAAGTTATCATTTCAACAATAAATATTAATTGGAATTCTAAAAATATTTCCTACATTATTTTATTTTATTTTTAATTTTTAGACAGCAAATAAATTAAATTATTTTTGACAAAATAATGATTGAATATTTACTTCATTAATAAATGATTTATATAAAAAGGATTATAATATTAAAACAATATCCAAAACATGTCCAATTCTTATTGGATTATTTTATTTTGACCTTGAGTCATCTTATATTCGACCTTAATGTGTTTTGGGACTTTAGAAAAAGAAAATCATAATATAATAAAATAGTATCTTCACATTTTTCTATAGAACGCATCCCCCCTTATAAAATGCCCTCAATTATAACCCATCACTCACACATCTCAATCCCCTATTCATGTCCTAACCCAGTCAAAATAATCTATTAAGATTCCTCTATTCCTTTTAGAAGCCTTACCTTAGTCATAAGGCACCCCAAGAGGTCCTTTTGGTTAAAACCAATGGGAGTGCCCCGAATTAAAGGTAACAGTTTCTCTAAAACAATTTCTTTTATTTTACTTCTCCAACCCCAAAAATCTTTTAATTCCTTTAAATTATTACAAAAACACTATCCAAATTATAATAAGATGTTATTATATGAAGGTTTAAATCCAATCTTACACACACCACCATCTAATTGGTGAAGAACATACTGTTTTTGTGGTTGGTAAACTAACACCTTACGAAATGATGATTGTTCAATTAAATTCTACCGTCTCGCATTGTGGACATTATAAAGGAAATTTAATTTTATATGATATATATTATGTTTATGTTTTCTTAAGTCTTCTGTATTTTTAATTTATAACATATCTTTATGGTTTCCATTATAAGTAAATGTGATAATTAAATTTGAGAAAGCGCAGACTACCGCCCCCTCAAAGTGATATGACTCATTCATACCACACATGGGACGTATAAAGGATTTAATTATTTAAATTATATATGATATTATACTGGGATTTTAATATATCTACACATCATTATGTTTTAATTCCATTAAATAGGAAATAGAAATGAAATTAGTGTATGTGCGTCTATACGGATTACTGACTCCTTGAATGGTGTACTTCATTTCTTACCTCCAAATGTTATGTACAATTATAAATTTATATATATATATACTGGATGTATATTATATATATGATATATATATCATTAACATAAATTTCGAGACAATTGATATTTGACCACATTATCAACTAGTAATTATAAGATGTTAATTTTTTACTCAAGTAACAAATATCGACCAAATGACCCTTATAAACATAACTGTTACATAATGTTTATAACAAGGTAATAAGTGATATAAAAGGAATAATATACTTGAAAAAGGTTCTTAATCAAGTAGAAATTAACTTGAGTTTATTATTCATGATTAAAAAAGAACAATAGAGTCATGTCGGACACGAGGTAAGGGGTTTCTTATCTAATTTTTAATTCTGTCAGATTTCCATTATTCGCCACAAATTTATTACATTTGGTGTAATGTGAAATTCCCTATGATATATATTATCACGATACGCTTTATATTCATGTAATTTTGTGAATCATTTGGTTTTTATTAACATTTGGTCATATGACTCGATTGATTACAATGTGGTAAGAGATTTCTTATCTCACTTTTAATTCTGTGAGATATTAATTTTTTGCCACTTATTTCTTGAATGTGGTGTATTGTGTACCTAAATTTGATATAAGCTATCATGATTATATTTATATTCATTTTATTTGTTTATTAATTTGGTGGTTATTAACTTTTGGTCATATGACTCGATTGAATTACAACGTGTGAAGGGGTTTTCATCTCAATTTGTTTCCCAAGAGATTCACGCTCTATTTTCCTCTATTTCCTTTTTTGCAGCATAATTACTGCCCATGATTGTATTCCTTGTGGAATAAAATCTAATATATTGGTATTTACACCTTCATTGTATTATCCTTCTTTAATGGGGTGTATATTTCATACGTTTCCAAATCAGTAAGGTAACCTTTCACCCTATACTTTTTAAAAGACTTATTTTTTGTTATGTCTTTTAATTTACATATTCCTATGTTGGGATATTTTATTATGCATCATTATTTCTATAAATTTTATGTCCAGGTGATGAGGTACCCTTTTTCTCTCTCCTAAACTCATTTTCTGAATTTTAATGTGACGTCATTAGGCTGTCGAATTTCTTTAATGAACTTCTTTAACCAATTTCAATTCGTTGGGTTAAACTTATACATATTCATTATATCATTCGATGAATATATGTGAATAACCTATGATTTTTTTACACATAATATTTACTTTTATTTTGTGTATTATTATTTTTCACACGTTATTATTCAATTTTATAATCCTTAATCTAAGGATACAGTTATTATAAGGGGTTTCATCTTAATTTACATTCCATTGAGACTTCAATGACGTGATGAACCAATTCACTCTTATATGGTGAATATACTATCCATTGGCATATTATATCATGAATCCCTTTATTCTCATGATATTATAAGGTTATAATTAAATGTTATTCCTCAATTATTTTTATTCAAGCGTCTCCCATTTTATTAAAAACTCTTTAACTAAAATATCATTTTTAATGTTTTAATGATTTTTTCTTCTAAATATTTCCCATTAATCTCAATGTTTTAAAAATGGTTTTAAGAAATTATTTATATGGAAATTAATGTTTTCAAATAATAATTTATTTAAAATATTCAATTTGGTATTGGACACTTTGATTTGAAAATATCTTTATTAAATGTATTAAATGGTTTTGAAAATGGATTGATAAAGCATTGTTTATTTCAAAATGTTGACTTGATATATTGGAATGTGGAAATGTTAACATTACTTTATACTTTTTTTATGTGATATGATTATGTATTGGTTATTTGGAATTTTTTATGTATACGGGTGGTTGCGTGACAAACCTTGGGCAGGTGAGCCTAAGATATCTCTCTAATGCATTGGGTAAAATGACAGAGGTAAAATGTTAATGTTTCTCCTAAGAGATTTTGGGAATATACAATGATGGGTATTCCAAATGTGACTCCCTATGTAGCTTTTATAGAATCAATGTATTTATTTTATGAATTCCATACATTACCTTTATGATTCATGATTTCTCCATGTTATTCAAAAATATTATGATTTCACGAGGTATGTTATGATTGAAAAGTATGGTTTAATTGATTAGTATTTATTAATGGGCTATTCTTTTTATTAATTATTTTATAACCCTTATTGAGATTTTTATTCTCATCCCATTTTTTTTTGAAATGTTTTCCAGAGGACTTAATGATGAATAGGGTCAACCATGAGATCAATGAAAAGTCATTATGTCTAAAACATGTGACTAGACAAGTCTCTTTTTAAGAGTTATTTTTATTTTTTGAAAAATGGATACTAGTTTGTAGTGACTATATGTAATATTCAAGTTGTCATTTATTAGTTAAGTCCTAATTCTCTACAATTATAAACCTAAAAATATTCTCAATTTGAATTATTTATTTAACTCAAGATTATGTAATTTTTACGGTTGGGTCCTTATAAGTTCCCAATAAACATAGGACACGCTCAACTTCTTAAAGGCACTCTACTACCTCTAACGGACCTAGATCCCCACAAAGAATATTCAATAACTATGGAGAACAAAAAATTGGTCACAAATCACTATATTATTTTGGTACCTATCTAGGAATCATTTTTTGAACAACACGGTAATCCAGAAACATAAACCATCATCATAAAAAATCACAATAAAAAATAAAACCTCTAGCCAACACAATATGATAACAAACCAAAATCATAAAAATATAAAAATAAATCCTCCATTAAAAAATATATATCAAATTATAATTTTTAAATCCACCTTTTTTCAAGGCCACATTCCAAATTCAAATCCAATTTCAATTAAACAGAACCCAATTTATAAATAAACCTAACTGTAAGAATCATTTTCCTATTTCAAAACAGCTTTAGAAAACAAAGGCCATGCCTTTGATCTTAAGCACACACACATATTACCACACAAACTATTTCTCATGTCTTCATCATCTTCTATCCACACATTCCAACTAAGAAATTACATGCACATACCCTCATTTGTGAAAACATTCACAAGGAATACCAAGGGATTCACACACCACATCATCACCAACCCTAACAATTTTCCAAATTCTCACTCTTAACTATATTCAATTTGAAAACCATTTTTTCAAATTTAAAATCACTTGAATGAATTCATTTTCATTTTCTTAATTTGGATTCATTTTTAGAGCCTACACACACTAACTGAGATCAGAACAAGACACACTCAATCCAAGCTACTAGAAGGGGGATCTAATGTCTATGCCTAACTTGTCAACATGGTAGTTTGATATTACCCATGTAATCAACAAAACTAAGTGGAAATTTATCCATTAACATGGAATTCACATGGATCACTACCCTATGTTAGATGAAAAAATCACATTAGATCTCCACTATTATCATTCCACAATCCAAACAAATACAAAAGAATTAAAACTCATACTAACCTTGTTATCTCAGATCTCGTCATGAGTGCTGCAGATCAAGAACCAACTCAGAACCTACCTCATCAGTCCCAAATACATTAATCTCCAAATTCTAGACACCCAAAATAAAATGGGCTTCCACTAATACTATTTTTTTCATGAACATGTTCAGTATTCCATCTGACCCGACACATGGCCTAGTCTTCAGCACGACGGAAAGGAAATTCTCGATCCCCAAAGGAAGGAAAAAAGTGTTACAAATCCAATAAAATACAATACAATAGGGAATTATTTTATACAAAATGATATAATCAGTATCAAAAAAATAAAATGAAAACACAGATAACTGATAAGTAATCATGAAAAAAATAAGCAATATGACCACGATATAATTTAGAGAAAAAACTAAAACATGAAATATACGAAACTAAACTGCAAAAAAAAAACAATCCACACAAGACCCCTTGATCACCTCCAACCATATTATTATCCTTATTTAACAGGAGGACATGAAATGAGACCCATAACCTATAAAATAACTGAGGCCTGTTGATAGAGAATGTTACAAGTAGGATGTGAACTTCATAGCTCATTAAATGACCACTAATGAATCCATGCATCTCCTTTCTTGAAAATTGTCCATTAACACTATCATAAAATAAATTTATATATATAGGGGTTTCACATTTTAATCGATAAACACATATTTTCCTTCTTAAAACAGAACACAACACCATTTATGATTAAAGAGTCCATCATTTTAGAAACCAACCCTAAATGAGATTCCCATGCAGACACTACTAGGATATGTAGAAAAAAACTTGTTGAATAAACAAGATAGTAGATGAAATATAAGGTAAATAAGAAAACACAGATATTAACCATTGGAATTCCTAAACATCCCAAGGGATACCAATGGATGTACTTATTTCAAAACCACATGCTGGCGTATGGTGAAGCTCCCTATTTGGTCACCAATCGGTCACCCTTAACTAACCAATCTAGAAGGACAACCCACCTAGCCTCTTAGAAAATATAGGGGGTACCAACTCGTCTAATTAGGGCTTCAATGAAAACATCACCTTATTCTCTATAATATTCCAAAAAACCCATGGTATTAATATACTTCGTAACACTACTAGAAAAATCACTTATATCAATAGTTTGGAACCAATGGTTTAGATAATAAAACCATGTGTATAAGATATACCCATGGTTTAATAAACCATTGGATAAAAAGGTATTAGTATAGAGCTTTATACATGGTTCTATAGATATCATGGGTATATCCCTAGATATTTTACTAATACCTACGATTTTAGATAAACCGTCCACCAATATCAATAACCACGGTTTACAAAACCATGGGTATATATTATAATACAAGACATAATATACCCATGGTTTCTAATCATTGGGTATAGATTCTTGTCCCAAAAATGCAGTAATATCATTTCTTCCAACCTTGAACTGTAAAAAAAATAGAAAACCACATTAAAAGGTAGATATCATGAGTGAATGGAATCATTTGACATACCAACTTGCACATGAATTAATTTATATACAAACATGGGTAAAACAAAACATAGTCAACCTGTCATCATGAAACTTTCTAAAAAAACTCAATCCAGATGAGTCTAGTTTTGTTGATTTATGAAATCTATCATGTTTTTTTTCAATTTCCCATTGAATTACTTCCCAAACAACATGGAAGTTGCATCCTGGTGTGTAGTATGAGGCACAAGCATTCGACCCAAATATTATCCAAACCAAATTAGGCTACAACTGAGCAAAAAAATTAGACAACCATAGTTCACCATTAAAAATTGTGTTATTAACTGAGAACGTGGTATAAAACTTCATATTTATACAGAATGTTAAACTTCTATGTTTTTCTCAAGGAAATATATAAAAAGTATTAAGAACCAAAAATGTATATTGAGATCACTATATTTCATTTTAAATCTCCTACCCATAATAATGTGAAATTAATGTAATAAATCAAATCATCGCTTGAAAATAATCATTTTGTTGTGGTAGTCCAATTTCATGATCCAAATTGAGTTGTCTAATAATTATCTACATCAAAAGAAACAGATACCATGATACACATGTATTAGTCCCACCTATATAATGACTAATCAAATCTAGTACTCGACCCATCATAGTAGTTGAGTATCTAGTTGATTATTGTTTATATATGTAAAGTGATTTTCATCATTGATTCATGGTTAGATTATTGCTTTTAATTGATGAAAGGTGATTTGAAGTGAAATAACTGAAATAAAATATGATGACAAATTTGGGACTTCAATGTAGGTTTTACTGGGAATTTCAAACCAAACTATCTAATGTATGGTAAATAATTAATGGTACCATTTTATTTAAATAAATTCATTTCCATGGATAAAAATCATCAAGTCAGACAATTTATAGTAGCTCATGTTATGTTATTTATCTATCAAATTGGTTATGAATGTGAATTTCCATTTAGTTGTCCAAACACATTACCAGTTCACAACCTTTTATACCCATAACATTTCTAGAATCAAAATATATTATATAGTCTTACATATCTAACCATTATAAATTCCAATGTCCTCAATCATTATTCATGGGAATTCACAAATCAATCCTAGGAATTCCTAATCCCTCCAATATTATACTTTTTTTCTAGTCCCTCCCATGGTTCATACATTTACTCTAATATAGGAATACTGGGATGCACTAAGATAGATGGTCTATGCCCATGGGATGTAACAAGTGCATAGGAATAAAGGAATTTTAACATGGGAATAAATTCTCCCATAATAATGTTTTAAAACAACATTCGTAAAAAAATTGGCATGACACATCGATACATCAAATTTCCACAATGAAGGAGAAGAAAATAAACTGAAATAGTACTTGAAAAACATATAAAAAATGAAACACTTTAATTAATCAATCTATATTCATGATCTCCCTCCCCTATAAAGAAACCAATGTAGTCTCCTCTAATGCCCTTATGGACCATTTCATATAATATAACTGCCCTTAATTCATATAAATAAGTAAAATGCATGTGTATCCAATGAGATAAGTAAAATAAAATAAAAATGAAACCATATCATACCTATTTCTTGTGACTATACATGTCACTACCATAGAATTAAACCTTAATGCCTCATGGGTCCAAACTTGTTCCATAAAGAGAGGAGGAAATTTTTATTTTTATAAAAGGATATGTTTCCATCTATTTTTATGGTTTTCTTTAGCTATACCCAATTTTTCTTGTTTATGTTTTCCATAGTTTAATTTTTTTGATAGTTGTTATTTTTATTTATCCCAATTCACATTACATTAGTTTCATACAATAATTTTTTTTATTTATTTCAGGCCATATCTATTTGATTATGTTCATTTAAAATATGTTTTATTATAGTTATCAATTTTTAATATATGGTTCATTTTAGGTTTTTTTAATTCATATTTTTTTTTTTGATTGAATTTTTAAAAACCAGGAAATTTTTGGACATATTTGTACAATATGGTTTTTAGAACACATTCAATATATTTATTTTGTATTATTTTAAAAATATTATCATGGAAAATTTCATTCATTTTGGTTATAATCGATTGAGTTTGATATTTTTTGGTTAAAATAAATTTAGTTTAGTTAAGTTTAGTTCATGATGGTTGTTGTCATATTGGTTTAATTCATTATATTTGGTCCAATTTTATCAATGATTTGTAATTTAAAATAATTTCATGTTAGTTCTGTTGGACTTTGACCCATTTAGTTTCATCTCATACTTTCCAATATGAATTCTATATTCTTGATTTTGATCATCTATATCTATTTGGGTTGATCAGATTTATATTTATACAAATATGTTTTAGTATGTTTGTTAATGTTTTTTTAAATGATGGATTATATTTTTTATTTTCATTTATGCTCTACATTATGTGTTTTTTTATGTCCACGTTATTTAGTACAACTCTTTTTGGGTATACACTTCTTAATATTATTTTGTGTGGTTTTTTATGGTTCATCTTGGTTCATTTTGTTTGGTGAAATCCAAATTAAGAAAGTTCACGATAGGTCTAAGAGAATTATATTGATTATTAATGATAGAAATTGGTATAACATGATATGATTTCATTTATATCTAGTTATTTTTAATTTATTTATTTGGTATATGGATATATAATTTATTCTATAATCGTTTATTTATATTTAATTTTATATTTTGTTAGGCATTTGGGGTTTTTGGGGTCATCTATACAGAGAGAGGGGAAGTTGGTACTGGTTGGGTAGTAGTAACCAGTGGTCGGGGAATCATTGCACTTTAATAAATTAAGATAGTTGGAGGTTTCTTGATATTTTGATGGGGTGTTAAATCAGAGCATTATATGTGAGGGGGGATAAAAATAATTTTCTAATATTTTTTCTAGATTTCACTGGTTCGAGTCCTTGGTAGTTCAAATATGGCATTTTGGAAGGAGATGAATTCTTTACATAGGGATTCATACATCCCCTTGTTTTCTTCATTATCCTCCATCTTCCTCTTCCTTTTATTTTTCAATTATGATACGTTGATGTCATCTGAGATTCTAGAGCTATTAAATAGTGTATACATATATGATTTTATAATATATATCTATTTGTCCTAACACTCATTTTAGTTCATTACAATAAATATTATTGGGTTTTTTCCTACAAATATGATGTCCTAATTTATTCAATTCAGTTTAATTCAATGTCTCTCAATTTTATATTGGATGTAATGTTTTTCCTCAAGATTGTTCATGAAAATTATTATAAGAAATATTTATCACTATTTGGTACAAAAATATTGTTTAAAATTCAATCCATCAATGATTCTATAAATTTAAATGCCAATGCATAAGAACACCTGCATCAAACTCATGGCGCTCTTCTCAAGATGAAGGAAACTCGAATATTCCATTTACCACTTGAATGAATTTTCAATGTCACATATATATAAGAAATCCTAGCCACTATGTACATATTTTCTGGGATAAATATGTAAAAGGGGCTCGTAATATATATGGTTATACTAGAATAAACCCCATTATCTTACACATGTATGCAATTTTCATGTATATACAAAAACACACCTTGACAAAATATATATATTCATTCAACCCTGACTGAACGTATATATATATATATATATATATATTTGGGGGAACTGATTTTTTTATATTCGTACCAATGCATACACGTGAAATATTATTTTGACAACTACTACTAGAAACAACCGTAGTAGGTCCAAAATAATATTGGAAAACACTGAAAACACAAAATAGATAAGCCCTAAAATTTAATAAATTAAAAGAATTGAAATAGAAAAAAAATCATACCCAAAACCCATGGAGAACCCACTACCCATAACATAGGTTAAAAAAACATACCTCAATGGAACCTATGATCTATAAAAATCAAGAATGGGCCATAATAAAAACCCAAAAATGATTTAAGATTTAGTAGGAGTGATCTAAATTGAAATGAATAATGAATAAAAAACCACATATATAACATAGATAGATCCATAATACAGGAACTACATTCTAAATAGAACACTACTTCAAGAATTTTATTTTTAGGAAACGTAATAGGAGAACCCAACAACATGGTTTTCCAAAAATTCAAATAAATATTAGAAGGATTATTGAACAAATCCCACATAAAAAAAATAATAATGAATGAATTGATATAAATGTACTCAAAAACCCAAAAATCATAACATTAAATAGCAAGCTATATTGAAATTTATATGGAGATTGTACTAAGAAACAGTTTTTTAAACATTTAATAAGTAAAATTTATATAAATACGTATAAGGATATCATTAATTAATTTCAAAAAAAATTATGATGGAAAAAAGAATATATTATGAGAAACAAAAATTAATATTTTTTTTCATTGGGTTTTGGAATTGAAATATGTATTTATAAGAGTATATACATGTGTATATATCAAAACTTCGGTATATTCAAATATATCTCAGTGAGATATAATAGTATATATGATAACTAACTAATGAAGGAAATGTCCAGTTATTCCGGTACATTTCAGTAGATGGCATAGATATTAAATCAATGATGCATTTAAAAATGATAGTATATGATTTATTAGATATCACATATAGAAAAATAAATGGGAAAGTCCTCTATTAATGTTAATAAATATCAATGACACACATTATTCAAAAAAGTGATTTTATATAACAATACAAAGAACATTAAATTGGCCTTGTATCACAATAGATAGAATTAAAAAACTGTATACAATAAATTATGATATTATATATAATTTGATATGTATTTATTATGAATATTCATTGTATCTCATTATGATAATCATATTAAAATATATAATAAAACATTGATGACTAATTATTACATGTTATATATATTAATAAACATTCATAAAACACATCATCATATTCTAACTGTCTCTTTTTTTAAGGATTAATAAACCAACAATTAGTAATAACCATACGTCAATTGAAATAAAAACAACTCATCTTCATTATTATATTCCAAAACAATTTAAAATATATATTAAATTATAATCTTTAATAGGGTAGTAGAATAAAATATGACAGAAACATGAAAAAATTATTTTGTTATAAAAGAAGGGAAGAATAAATATGTATCCAACATTCTTAATACATTTAATTTCTAAATGAAAATTACTCTAGAATTCTTCATGGAAGAAAATAAGAGAATTGTTTTTGTAAAAATTTTATATAAGTAAGAAGATATATTGGAATAAAATTTAGGAATAATAACTTCCCTTGGATTGTTTCGCAAAATCTTTTTGATCATCCATTACTCGAGGTTGAATGTTAGGTTTAGAGCTTCCTGGTTAGTCCTCAATGGGTGTACAGAAGTCAAGTCACAAATTTTACAGAATTCTAGAATGCCACAAAATGACTCACATTTCACCTCTTTAAATAATCTTGTGAAGTACCTCTAAAAGTAATAGTTTCACTTGTTATTTTTTAACAGCTCACTGATCTTTTTAACTGCACGTGACATGACTTCAGAAATCTTTAACATGACGTAGAAGCTTGTTATACACATCACCCAACGTCCATCCTGTCCTGTCAAACCAACTTCATTGAGGAAAAACATTTTATAAAATTCCTAGAACCTGAATTTATGGCTTCAAGTGAGCTGGAATTAGTATTGTATCCTCAATGTATAATGAAATAGACCGCCATAATGGATATTTCTCTAGGGAAAATGTTGAACTCCCACCATCTTAAAACTCCATATCCCATTATCCACCCTTCCATCTGAAAAAAATTAAAACTTGGTTCCATGTTATCTGCTCATGAAATACACACACAAAACATCCTATTTTGGTCAAACCAGTATGTAGAACTCAGAAAATAATCCTTATTTTCATTGTTGTGCATTCCCCTTGATTAAGCTTCTAATAATTGGTTTTACTTCTCCAAAGAGGATCGATTTCAATATTAATCAATGCATACCAGATCAAGAACCAACCCAGAACTCATGTGATATCCCTTTACTTCATATCAATAGATACTATCTCATCTTTACTACATCCAATGCCCAAATGAGTAGATCTGATATCGGACGTCTTCATTTCTCAGACCAAAAACAATATACCCTACTTGTTTTCAATCACAAAAAATTTTACTGGACTAGTATCACACCATAATAGGAAATGATGGTTATGGATAAATATTTCAAACAAAATATGATAGATACATATAATACCAATGATACAGTGAAAAATATGGAGTAAGATAAAATTTGAATCGAAGTTGAGATGTAGGTAAAAATATATACCTATAATGTGATGAAAATCTTATAACGATTTAGTCTGGTCAAGCCTGTAATTGATTTGGATCAGTAGAAACCTTCAATGTTTTCAATAATGTAATACTCTAGATGTAATATCCAAAAATATAAAATTTCATGTTGATGGAGTTTAAGAGTGGTGAACCAATTTAGTGTATGTGGAAGTCCATTGAAATGAAAAAATAACTCTTCATATAAAATGAGTTGGAAATAATGATTAGAATCAACCCATAAAAATAATTTCAATATAAAATAAATCAATATAAAATGTGATAGGAATATCTAGGGAATAATAACAAATTGAATTACAGGTAGAGAAGAATAAAATAGAAGACACAGAAACACCATTAATAATATCAGTTTTAATTACATGATTTAATATTTTAGAAACTAAATAAATATAATTCAAAAATGGGTTTATTAAAAAATAATGAACGATGAAGCTATCAATATTTATAAAAAATATTCTGAAACAGTTATCTACAATATGATTTAATGTTGATAGATATTGAGATACTGTTAAAGTAGTTTTTAAATAGGAAATGATATCATTGAAATCATTATAACATAGTCACATTTGAGTAGGATATCATAATAAATTGAAAAATACCTCAAATTATATTTTCGATAATAGATGCACAGACCATAGGTCTCGTAGGGATCTTTGAGAACCTTTGAAAATATTATGGTTCAAAGCAACATTGAAATGAAATTAAATAGTTCAAATTTAATAGTTTAGATAAAATATAAAATTATGGGAACATTTGAGTCGAACATTCTTGTAATCTAGGGAGAAACATGTAAATTAGGGTTTCTGGATCAGTAAGAGAAGGAGATAAGGAGGATAGTGAGCCCTAGTCAGAGGAAGGGAGGTGGAGGTAGTGATACAAAGGCTGGATGGTGGACGTGGATGTTGTGGTAGGAAGGTGGCGACTGGGAGGTGAAGATCAGAAGTTAGGGAAATGGTAGAAAGGTGGGAGTTGGGAGGTGGGAGGTGGAGGTCTGGAGTCGGTTGTATAGGTAGGGAGGTTGGGTCTAAGAGGCATAGGTTGGGAGGTGGAGAGATGGATGTGGGTGTCCGGAGGTAGATGCACTAGGATAGAGGTGGTCTAGGCGGTTGAGGCAGGTGCTAGGACGTAATGGTCTGGAGGTCGAGGCATTGGCAGAGGCTGGGAGGTCGAGGACGTAGAAATGGGTACATGGGGGGACGGGAGGGAGATTAGGGATCGAGGGGTAAGAGAATCCTATGAATGGTCTGAGTTTTAAGGGGATAATCTTGAATCACATTACCTATTATCATTTCACTTTCCTACTCTATATTGGGGATCCACCTATACAATAACCAATAGTGGGAAATTTCATATAATAATTTCCACTATATATATATATATATCTATGTGTGTGTGTGTAACATGATCAGAGGTTCTAACCGGGCCGTTATTTCATATTAACATTTAAACATTCTTTAAAAAAATAAAACATTTACAAATAGGGATTTATATTTTCATAGCCAAATGTACCACCAAAAACACTATACAAACAATTTCCAAAACAACTTCAATGCCTTTTTTATATTCACAATGAAAAATGGTCCCTTAAGATCCAAATCCCAATATATTTTTAATAATCCCTTTTGAAACATTTGATAAAGTATGAAATCTGGTAAAATATAAAAAACTTCCCATTACACCAAACCTTCCCCAAAACGTATCCCAAGTGCCGAATGAGTATAGATTTAAATATTTTATTTGAAAAAAAATAGAAATCACAAAATGTAATCAAAACCTTTTGAGAACACATGTTCTTGAAAACAATACTATAAATTTCAATCTTCATTTGAAATCACATCCATGTGTTCACATTCTGCACATATTGATGTGGAAACATCCAATGGAACACTAAAATTAACCATTTCCATGTTATATGAAAATAAACACTTTAATTTTAAACCAACCCAATAATCTTTTCCAATTTCCAAATCATCAAATACCCTTTCAAACAAATTACACTATAATAATCAAGACACAAAGGATTCTAAATTAAACATTCTCCAAAATATATATATGTTATGACCAAGTTACCAAAATTTAACAATTTCAAAATATCACAACAGTGATAAATTTTACTTTTAATGAACATTCTACATTTATCCAAACATGTTAGTTTTATAAACACAAAGCCATATTCAATGATTCACTTCAATAACTATTTTTAGCAATTTCTATCAACAAGAAAAAACAACACAAAATTATAACAATGTTACATAGGTGTTTAAATCATGTTTTAAATTTTATTAAAGGATCCAATGGAATAAAATAATTAATCCTAAAGGAAAAACATGGAGACACTTACCTAAAAGGTTTGAAAATTAGATGAAACACGTTCAGAAGGAAGGATTGGGCCTTGCGGATGATCCACTCACCCTAGATCCAAATAAATAACATTACACCCAAACCATTACCCCTAGGGTTCGGACAAAAGGGAAACCCCACATGTAAAACCATAAAAAATGAAATGTAAGATATAGGTAAGGGGAGAGTTAATAATAAATAAAGTGAACACTCCTTAGTAACCTTTAATAACCTTAAATGGAAGAAGGAGAGATAATGATAGGCGTTTTGGATGATTTATTGGTGCATATAGGTTGTAGGAGAGAGTAGAAACCCAAATATATGGTATGTACATAGTCGATAAAAATGTTAATTTTCTAGTTTTTTTTACAGGGCAGATCACATGGTTTGGCCACAAAGTTTTACAAACAATATGGAAACTATGATCCCCTCACTATCCTTAAAGGACACTCTGCATGGCATGGCTGCATGATTTCCAAATCATGAACAACTATTCTAAACACCACAAACCCAAATTAACCAAATCCTATATGGTTCCATGTGAATGACATGTGTTTTTCCCAATAGTGTGGAAACCATGTGTTGGCCAAAAACATATCTCAACATCCAAAAATTAATAAATTTAAACTAATTCTTAACCTGAACCTCAACTAGAATGTTTCAAGAGAAATAAAATAATAACATAAATATGTATATGAGGATGGTGTGTGACATGTGTTCTGATCCATCCATCAGTAAACTATTATGTCCTCCCTTATAGGGATGTACCAACCTAATCCTTTCCGATAGGGTGTTATATTTAGTTTCATTCAATCATTGTAAGACATTAAACTCACTTCCTTGCCCATAATCCTACCTCATTCTAAACATGGGATTCCTAAGGTTAAATCCATGGAAGATATTCTTTTGGAACCAAATTATCTTGACAGACGAGGGATTCGATGAGTTCTACACATCAGATTCCTCCATTAGATTCCCTCCTATGAAGAAGAATAAAGGTGACCCATGTTCGTTGTGTCAATAATTTTCCAAAATTTCCAATGTTAAAACAACCATAACTAATGTATTCCACCCTACCATGTCACCTTAGAATTTCCAAACCGATATTCTGTAATAAACTAGTGTAAAAAAAGAGACAAAATTGGGAATAAGTTCCATGAATATACATAACATTATTATGGAGGCGCATAATAAGCGATGAATTCAATGATGGGGACCAAAAAAGGAAGAATATGAATCCCACCATCCTGTTTCAATCATTGAGTAGTCAGATACAATGTCAATTTATGATTTTTCACATTGTTGGAATGAAGATATTTGGGGAAACAATATTGGATAGGGTGGTCATTCCATGTGTAGTTTCCCAGGCATGCCAAAAAAAAGCATCAAAAATATAAATGGTAAACATTATGTTAATATCTTTTCCACAACATGAGAAATAGTAGAATTATCATCATAATAAGATTATCTTGAAACTGGATCTAGATCGCTGGTTTCAAAACCTACTTAGAAAACAATAGTTCTTTTGTGAAACTCACATGAAATTACTACATTAATACATTGTGAATTCTAGTATGTTACATCGTGAATGTAGATATCTCTATATATCCATGTATTATTGGGAAATACTATGTAATTATGAATTTAAATCCATGTATCTATACTAAAAGTTAAAACAGTATTCATTGTAGGACCTGAGAAGTATGGAATCAGTCGCCAAACTCTTTTAGATATAGGAATGAGAGAATTTTCATCATGAAAATATTTCATGTCACCACGTCTTCCATATCATTCTCCATGACTATAGCTACTAGGTTTCCACATCCCATATAACCCAAAAAAATCATTCTCATGAGGGTGACAGACACATTCGTACTACAATACGAGTATGAGGGGGTCATTACCATGAGGGGAATAGTCCGTAGGGACATAGAGCCTCTCTCAAGAGTGATCCTGTGACTCCCTTTTCTATTCGTAGGATGTATAAGATTCTCAATTCATCTCAGCTATGACTACAACCATATAGGTTTCATGGAGGGATTCCACCATGCCCCATTATCACCTGTGGTGGCCAGTATTCTTGGATGAGAATTGGGTAGACTACACCCCTCCCTCTCTGCATCACCCTCAATGACCTGATTCAAACATAAAGTCCAGTCATAGGAGGATTCCTAAAAAGGGTAAATGTATTACTCATCTCTAGTGGATCCTACCACCCTGTGGTTATTTTTTCAGATCCTTACTACCAAAGTGTGTGGACCTATCAATATCTGTTTGGTATTCAGTCACAATCCACAATATTTAATGTTTGGGGTGACTCTATCATCCACTAACATCACCAGCCATTATTACAGACATATCTATCATGGAAAGGATAAGTATGGATGTCATTTTGATACCATTTCTTGCCAGAGTGGATGGTATCCCCTCTACCACAATCAAACTAGAGACCAACCAATCGATCCTTGTGGTTGTCCTCACAGCTTCATCAACTTCTATTATGGAGTACATCCTAATACATATGGTTCCCGTTACATTGGTTATCCCCATCTCATAGATCATCAGTGTGAAGGAATTATAAACATCATTCCCATATTGAATGGAGGCCCTCCCAACTATATGATCGACCAAAATGGAGGTCCTCCCCATGTAACAGCCAATCAATATAGATCTCATACCCATAACCTAAATGGTAAACATTGAATACCTCAACATGTTTCAAAGAGCCACCATGGTAGTACACCCTCCCCATGACCAGTTTTATTTGAGGCATGGATCTACTTAGGCTACACCCCACCAAAGTAGATTCCCCCCCCCCACTCTCAAAACCATCATGGAGGTCCTCCCCATGTTTCTGCCATCCCTAGAGTAGGTCCTTCGTGGTACATACCCAACCAAAAGAGAGGTCCTTTTTGCGCCTCCATCAACTAGAATGAAGGTCCTTCCCATGAAAAAAAATCATTCTAGACCAAAAGATATAACATAAGGAACAAGACGAAATTTTCTTCACTAAAGATAGAACTTAGGGATATAACATGTCATTATTAATCCTATTCACCTTTCAAATCATGAAAAATAATATGATCCAATAATGGGACCATCACCATCATCATCTACATCATAGTCTAGTGTAGGGGACTAGCTGTTGAGATTCATCATCAAGGAAGCTGATATTCACCCCATTCCTTAATCCAATCATAGTTACATGAAGGTGGATGAATATTTGTATCCATTCCCTAGTCTTGCCATGGAATCGTCTCTTTTATCACAAGTTTCATTCTCCATATCTGCCTAATAAGAGAGAGGATATTTTAGGATTTGGTAGATGAACGGATTTTAGTACACATGCATATGACTACCACTACCATCAAAATGAGGTGATGAAAATCAGTAATTATTATACAAATGTGATTATGCGTCTATTTAATCCTCAAGAGGCAACCCAATGTATCATATTTAGTCATCCCACGTAGTGGATCCTCTATTGGATAGTTCACTACTTCATCATTCCACAATAGTGCTACCAATAGTGACTTAAATAACATTTATTGAATCTTGCGATAACCATGAACTTGGAATATATTCTAAATAATAATGCTTATGGAAAACTATATTATCCAATAATTTGTTAGTGGTGTTTTGGCTGAATGAGGTTCCCATCTTTGACGTCCTGGATTCCCACACCAAGGATCTAACCACATGCTACCATCTGAACGTATTGGAAATTATTATTATTTTCCTCTGTGATTTCCAATTTCCTTACAAATGGAATTTGAAATATTCTGATGACATATATCAAAGAAACTATAGGGGTGAGTTTTCATCACTCCTAATGAATTATCATCTTGTGTTACCCAGTTATATCTATACCCTTAAACAAATATGTATTCAACATGAAATTTCTCCAATTTTTTTATGATGCAACATACCTTCATGTGCATTTTCAAGGATAGAGACATTATTATACTATATAATTAAATCATATCCTACGACAATCATACCCACACATTCATATTAAAGATTTTCCTCTCTGAACTGTCATAGTAAAAATGGTTGTCTTCTATATATCTATTAAGGAAAAATACACTTGTAACATGGTGGAAAATATTAGTTGCTATTGGGGTAGAACAGTATCATGTGCACCCAACATGTTTCCTCACATGGCTGTAAAGGAAGGTGATCACCCTTGAGGAACCCTTTGCATCATTACCTCTCGTTCAAAATACTAACATTGGTAAAGTGAATTTTGGGACACAATATCACTCTATTGTATCTATTTTTCAAAGAATATGGAGGAAAATATTTTTAAGGGTTTCCAAACACCAGTATATTATAGATCAAAATTGGATCATCAATGAGATAATTTTTGAGATATGCCTGGGTAATAGTGTCCCACAAAAGGATCATCTTCCTCCCCCACTAGGTTAATAGGGGAATCCAAAATCATTCTAAATTGGTCGCTCCCAATTGATCTTGGTGATCTCACACATCACGACAATGTAAAAAACTAATGTTTAAGGAATATGAGCATGGAATGAAACACCAAATCAACCCAAACCACATAATAATTTAACTTGGGATCCTGATCAATCTACACCATGAGATGATCCACAAGCTATTTCATGACATATCGATCCTACCAATATGGTTTTTTAGCCTATAAATACTCTTATATGAACCCATGCTAGGATGATGTGATAGATTCTCTCAATTCATACCAAAATTCATACGACATACAAAGGAGGAAATCCCACATGATGGGAAGTCCTATCCAGCATATGATGATGCTATTTAATCCTTAAAGAATTTCGAGAATCCTACCTTCTCCCATTCAATGGAATGGGAGACCAACTGAAACATCAATCCCACTTTATCTCAATGTTTAAACCCATTTTGGGAACCCAAGAGTAGTAATGTCATTTGAATCTCTGATGTATTGTTTAGATATTAGAAGGATAGTTTTTCCTCAAGTACATCCATCTACCAATTAGAACCATTACTATTTGGGAAGACCTCCACATTTTGTTCCTTTATCAGTTCAGTTCCATCACACACAACATAAGTTTTTCAAGAATATTTTTTTGAATGAAACATCAATATGAGAACATCGTAGGTTCTTTGACACATTGAAATGGCCCCACATATTCACACAACATTCAACTAACCCTTGAAAAACTGCTAATAATGTGTGTGGTGAACATCATGAATGATTTGGTTTCCTCCCTCGCCACTCATAACTTCCCAGGTAGATTTCAGGAATTCTCAAATAAGTAACAACTCATAGAGGAATAATTATTGAGGGATAATAAGGCATGTTTATTTCCTCTTCATGCTCCTTCAAAAAGGTTCTACAAGGTAGAGACTACAACTTTTGTATAGGTGAAGGCCCTAGAGCTATTACACCTCTTACAAGAAGAGCCCACCCAAGTAAAACCTCACTGAGTGTAGTAGCCCCATCAAGCATAGCCTCTCCCTGTATAGAACCTGTAGGTTCATATTTTCCAAATGAAGCATCATATATTAGATATTTTGTCTCTATAAACACTTTAGGCTTTGGACCCTCATCAATATTAATATCATATAGCCCTATTTTCAAAAAAAAAATATGAATTACACCTTCTCTGTCTTGTAAGTATAAGTTCTTGGATATTTCATAAATTCCTTATCAAATTGAGATGAGAAACATCCATAATGTTGGAATCACAATGATTTCAATCTAACTAGTCACCCTAAATACTTACCCTATCAAATAATACACAAATATAACATCAATAAATGATATGTATTCTTGTACTAGCTCCTAGACCATATGGAAAATGATGTGGTTATGTTTGGTCAAGTCCCAGAACAACTGACTTTCATATACACTCAGCAAGGTAGGGATAACAATAGTGGATCTAATTAGGTTTCCTTACCCATAAAATTGAGGTATAATGATTTTTCAAATCATATGGTAGTTTCACAGGCCTATGGGATCATCTTCACCAACTACCTAATGCTAGAGTATCCTAAAGTCATCGGGAATTCTCTGGATCATCATTTTATATCCACTTCACATCCTTCCATATCTCAAAAGAGTTGAAACTAGTGGGGTATGGTAAATTATATTTACCTCTGGTTCTAAATTCATCCCATGATGATAGTGGTTTATTTCCTCCAGATATGCTCATCACTCCTGGTGTTCGTCTTGTATTGGATGACTCGTCTCCTGATGTCAGGCAGAATGCCTGTTTTGAATATCATCAAGATGGAAGTGGCCTACATGGTTATCAACAATGAGGAGTATCTGGAAATACATCTATGTGTATTTAGTTGCTACCATAATTGAAGAACTTCAAGGTAATTAATTTGAATAAATTCTTAGGTTTTTTCTCTATGCCTTCTCGTGCATGTTACTGAGATCAGACAGTTTGTTATTCATATATCTCTTTTTGAATAGTCATTTTAGCGCATTATGTAAAAATAACAACAACCAATAGCCAGTATACTAGAATAGGAGTAACATTAATGAACACACTGTGGTCGAAAGAACCCAACTAAATCTATTCCTCAACTAGCCGTAAGTCATCCAGTAGTGGTTCTGGTAAAGTTCCATGATGAGAAGTAAGAAATTTCTAGCACCAGAAATAATTTTATGATTCATCCTGTAGATTATGTCATATGTCATTCTAGATATCACCCCATGTAGTTAGAGTAGATTTTATGGAACTAATTTATGACATTTTAATTTACCTTTACAATATTCTTTTGATGATATCAATCCTCGATGCCCTCCTCCGATTATAAAAGATACGCGAGGCCATCACAATGTCATTGAAATTCCACCTATAGTTAAGAAAACGTTACACCTAGAGATACCTTATTTTCTATAGATTATTATTGAGAATAATAAAAATCCATCATCTCATTCTCCAAATAATATGAGGGATCCCTCATGCAAGGGAATATCAGCGTATTGCACATCACAAGCCAGTTCAGTGTCATGGAGGTTCATTATTATCTTGTCAACAGAGGTTGTGGGATCAATCTCATCTTCAGCTGAATGTTCAAAAAATTTGTATTGACTAAACAAGATCGGATTCACACTAACCAAATGATTTTGGATTTGGAAAGGATCAGAAAAATATCATTCAATAGAGTATGTTTTCATAAAAATAATATTGGTTTGGTGGGAAACATAAAATTCATTTTTGTTTCATAGGATACTACCTACAACATATTGATGGGTAAGCCAGGGTTCCATCTTCATGTAAATGTTCCCTGAAAGTATCAAAAGTTCCTCAAGAACTCCCCAATGTTTGGGAAGGTGTAATTAAGGGTGATGAATCTCCACTAGACTTTTGTTACGATCGCTATATATATTTATTCTTTTAAAAGAGGAAGGACTTGTCGGCTCAGAATAATGGGTCGGAGCACACAATAGTTTTATCCAACCCATAGATATATATGGTTGAGGTATTCATCCTCCCATTTAAAATTTAGATGTTACAATGCTGAAATTAGAGAACTATGTTGGAAAACATGGAGAAATGAATGTTGTATCCCTATATAGAAAGAATGATGGAATGTTCCCTTATACCCCAACACAGTTCCTGATCAGGACATACTAGAAACTCTTATCCCTATAAGTTACTAATATGTTTGACCAATGGGTACAATTTTATATCATACACCCTTTTTTTCCAATTTCAGTTAAATCAACATAAGACAGCCCACATTACTTCATATAAATCAATCATGGACCCCATGGTCAAAAGCATTATGAAATTAGCATCCCAGCATCTATCCTTATGGTTTCATTATAGCATGAGTCTCTTAGAGAAGGGTCCATATCATCCCAACTATTCAACAGTTTTCCCCCAGAATTAAATGACCTGGATTATCCATGCCCTCACATTAATTCCCCTACCTCAGAAAACATAGTGGATATGGAAGATTTCCTTACCACATTTGAAGTGGGAATATCCACCATAATCAATGAGTTATTTTGGTGAACCATGGTATGACGGTAGATATGGGGCCAATTCTGATCAATGTAGCCATTCCTCTTGAGAAAAAAAATATATATCTGAATTTCATAAAGAATCATTATCATCTGATCACCTCGAGTTATGATAATATCCTAGGGTAAGATCATCATGTTTCTATCCATCTTCTAGGACTCCTAGTGAATCCTGTTTTGTTTGAAATTCCTCACAAGAAAATGCACACTCCTCATGGTTACATGGTCAAGGTTAAAGCAGATAAGATCATCAAATCCATCTTCATCAAAAACGATCAATTTTAAATGTCTGTAGCCTACATTTCTATAGATAGTAAGAAGAATAGGTAGATCAGAGCATGTTACAACATTTGAGAGCTCAACCACCATTATATGAAGGGTTATTTTCCCCTTGCAGTGACCAATCTTTTGATTGATTCCATTGATATGTTCTAGGATATTTCTTCTATGGATGGATATTCCGAATATAATAAGATCTAGATGACCCTTGATGATGAGGACACCACCACCTATAATGTTTCGCAATAGACATTGTATTACCAAGATATTCCCTTTGGTCCGATGAATTATAGGGAAATTTATTAGGGACCCATTCACCATATCATTATGCAAATCCATAGGATTCTAGTGGAACTCTATGTGGACCATATGGAAATAAAAACCAAGCAGTTTGAGGATCATCTTATGGATATTTATAATTTTTTCCTATGTTCCCATTATATGAAGATGAACCCCCTGATGTGTGACTTCAGGACTACCTCTTTGATATTTATCGACATCATCGTATAATATAGAGGCATCAAAATTTACCAAATAAGATCAAGGAAATCCGCCAGATGCCACCTTCATGTATCCTCCGGGAGCTCTGAGGCCTTCAAGTCCACATAGCCTACATATGATAATTCATTGCAAACATGTATGGATTTTTATAATATTTATATGATTCTTAAGATCATAAACTTATACCAATGGGATTAATAGGTACATACCACATTTGTGTAAATAATGATGTATCAAATGCATCATTGGTTTGAATGCCTTCAGTCTAAGGTAATCCTTTGTTCCTTTACATGACTTCCCATGATGAATACCTTGGTACCCTAATTTCTCAATGAAAAAATTTGGGAAAAGAACATTTTAGTATATATCGGTCAGTTTCTCCTCCACATGGATTCAATATACTCTCCTATCGAGAATATCTTCATTGCACAGGTTTTTTGTGCTGAAAAAGATTTGAAATTATTTTCTTCATTATGAGATGAAACTTGTATGCCATGTTGATCCAAAAAATTATATCTTTAATCACCTAATATTGATTGAAGGATTCCCACACTAGAATATAATCTTTTATAAGTTCTAAATCAGGTTCATTCTATATAAATCCATAATGGTTGAAGCCTTGGAAGACTATATCTCCACCCATACGGCCCCTGAAGAAACACCTATGAATTTTTAATTCCCAGATGAGTAAATCCAATCAATGGACTCATCCATGATGTGTTGGAAGTATCATTTCAATTGTGCGTCATGTATCCAAACTAATAAAAAGAATAACGATCAAGATTTCAATAGAGTAGGCATTGTGATCAAATTCATCACCCCAGGAATGTTTCTCCCACCCTACTCATTCTTGTTATTAGAAGGATGCACCATCAACAATGTATAGTTTCCTGATCTCATTAATAGTATAGGGTTATCTACCAAAATTGATGTCCACACATTCATTTTTATGGTGACTCTGAGATTGTCATCAAAAACTAGTTGTGATTACATCATCTGGATTCCAAAGATTATGACCTTTATAGAGATCAATAACTATTTTATGGCACAATTCAATTCTCATCCTGTGGTGACCCATGTCCCCCGATTGTTAAATAGTATATATGATGCCTCAGCCTTCTTATCTCCATCTCTTTAGAAGAATTAAAAAAAGTGATTAATTTATTCATGTGGAGCATAGATATGAAATCGCACTCATCCATCTAGATATTGATGATGACCGACACCTAAACCAGATGTTTGTCAGTGCATCCACATTGGGACCTACAAATACCCCAGAAGTAGGAGAACCCTCAAACTAGATAACTCATTTCATTTAGTGTATCCATTATGGAACTATACTACTAGATAGAGCCAAGCATGAGTGGATATATCAACGCAAAATTTAGTTCACCCTCCAGAGTGGGCCCAAACTTGAGAATACTCTCTAGAGAAGTCGGATTGGTGGAATTATTCCCTTTTCATTCAAGGAAATGAAATCCCTGAGGTCATGAATGCTATTAAATTTAGGTCATGTGGTGCTCATTAGGAAAATACGAAACTTTGTCACAAGATTCATAGGCTAGGCTACCATTGGCCAACCATAGTCTACAACTATATTGATGTCACTATGAGGATCCACACATGTTACATACATGAAAAATTTATACATATACTCTTGGATATGCTGGACACAGAAAAATATTCTTGTCCCTTTTTAGTATATAGAATCAATCTCATGGGACAATATCCTCCAGCAATAGCATTCCAATATAATTTTTTTGATGTTGACTGATTGATTTTCCATGTTGGATGAAGTGATTCATATAAATTAATTCAATCCCTAGTCAGTTGTCATAGTCATTCATTATAATATCATTTAGTGGTTTAGTGTCCCTGATGCAATTCTCGCTGACTACGGTACAATTTTATAATAATATTAGTTAAATTAATTACTATCTATTTACTAATTCGGTTTAACCTTAATTCATTCTATCATGTATAGAAACATGGGTAAATTAAGGTTTTGAACTAAACATTCTCCAACATTTTGAAAATTATAGTGGGACAAAACAAGAATAGTTGGCTAGAAAATAACCCCAATTCACCAAGGGTCTATCAGACGATGACTCATAATTCCTCCTAAGTGAATCAATATTCCATGGAGAATAGAATAGAGGTAGTCCTACCCATTGATATCCATTTTCATCAATTTTAATAGTTATGTATGATCAACAAATGCTATAAAAAATTATAGAGTTCCATCTAGATATACATGAACCTCTTAAAGAAAATATTTTCCTGACCATGAATAATATAGAGAGGCACTAGAAAAAGATAGAGAGGTCAATCAATAAGAATGTTCACATATTCTCCTTCCTCTATGGTGACATGGTACTATCTATTAGAATTCCAATGATACCCTATTGGAATCCACCAATGATGGATCCCGTGTTGGAGAGACCTTACATAATTAAAATTGTTTATCCCAATGGTTTGTATACATTATTCATTATATATGGAGATAGAATCACTCCTCCGTCCAATTCCAAGCACCTTATGTGATAATTTTCATAAGGATCCCTGATAGTCTCTGCACAAAGATATTAAACTATGATATACCATCCTAGTTGCATGATGATAAGCTATGTCACATCTGTCATCCCTACTAGATGATGTTAAACTGTGTATCTTCATCTCTACATCATTATGTTAAATTGTACGGTATCTTCATATTTTCATGTAGATAATAAACTATATAATATATATCATACCTAAAATTTTATGTTAAACTATTTATATTCTTCCATTAAATATGACATTAATTTGTGATGTTGTAGTATGTGTTTTGTGGCTTTAAACATTATAACCTTAGTTAGAGCATCAAAAATTTTGAAAATATATGGGGTTTCTTGGATGTGTGTGGTTTGAACATTAGTCATCCATGAACAACATTAATATTGGGGTTGTCATCCCACCAAGCTACTTACATCCACTTAAAAATAACATACACATTGGTATAGAATATATGTCCTTATTCTAGAATCCTCATATCCAAGAATCGTAATAATAAACTACATATAGGCCTTCTTGGATGTGTGTGGTCTGTAATTCAGGTATCCTTTACCCTCATTCACATTAGGTTTTCTATGAAACTATAAAACAGACATTCTATAAAATCTGATGCTTTCATGGTTTATACTCTATGAAAATAATATAAGAACCATCAGTTCATGTGACATGAACAAGAAAAAATTAGGTCAAATTATAAGGTAATTAAACAATTTTTTTCCCTTACAGTTTGATATGCATTACATTAAACTACATAGCATGAGTGTCATAATGGCATGAAGATACATTGCATGGAACCAATTTCATAGTTTCATGATGATAAACTTCATATCATCCATCATCATATACAAACAATGTTAAACTACACAACATCATAATTTTCCTGAGTGAGAGGAAATTTTCCATGGAATCAACCAACTACCATTCCATTTTTTCATAACTATGTACACCATGAATATTTTCAACACCAGATACATTGAGATTCATTTATTCAATATCTTGGTTTAGCCACACATGAAAAGAATAAAAACAGAAACAAAAAACACCACCAACCATATGTATAGTTTATACCTATGTAGAGAGATCTCCTCCAAGAACTATGTGTGTCTTGATTCACATCCACATGTGATAAGTTGTGATTCCCAATTATTTCCCCTTTCTTTCACCCACATGATTACCAATCCTTCAACCCCTTTTCCTCAATTGATTCCCTGAATTGGACTATAAAATATGCTCAATAATCCGTGTGAGTTTATATTCGGTTCTAGATCTTCTTAGGCCCCCATTCACACTAGGGTTTTAATATCACCACATTAATTGTGTCCCTTTTTGATTTCTCGCACCATGGATCCAACTCTATGACCTTATACAGAGAGAAAATATCTTCAATTCATTAAAATAAACTACATTTATAGATTGAAAAAATTATGGATGCCTAAAAATAACTTTGGGATTCCCATGTAACATTTCTAGGGAGGATTTCCACAACTACTGTTGGCCCTTTTCCATGTTGTGTACCAGAACTACTTATGTCTTGATAATTTCTCAAAAAATATACGTCATGACACATAGATCGTTATTTTATGGTGTAACTATGATATTTCCTTTTATCATTTCATCTTATCTATGTCCTCACCACAAGACGTTAATCCACATGGGATTTATAGATCGTCACGTGTCTTTATTCCCATAATTATGGGATACATAGCGATGCCCATAAATTTTATCTATGGTTTGAGCTGGAAGTCTATTAATGATTTTTCACCATGGCCCCATTTATGGTTTGATCTCCAAAACTGTATAATGAGATATTACAATCTAATAAATATGACTTTAAAATTTTTTCCATGGTCTATTAAATATGAAATTAAATTATTTTCAACACATTTGTTTGAATCTCACACCATGGAATGTTCATTTTATTCATCATGTCATTACTAGTTCAAATTCTCATCACATTTAGAATCCAGATGGACCCCCTAATGGTGATGGTCTAAGGCTATTTTTTTCTCCCCTCCCATGATGGGCCAATACCCTAATTGATCATTGATAACAAATAACATGACCAATATTTCAAACATGATAAATGGTTGGTCCATTATTTTCTTATACCATTATCTACTAGTAGGATTGTGGTTCCTATGTTTCAAACCTGGTCAATAGCCTATACTTACTTGCTATTATCCCCTTCATCAAGACCATGAATGTTTGGACTTACCTCATTTCCACTATCCTATGTCGTGGTGGAATTATACCACTGTTATCATCCATAATGTGCACATATAAATGTCCATTAAACACCATTTTTCATTCCTTTCTTCCCAAAATGAGAATATGTAATTTCGGAATAGTAGATCGTGTAGGGTGGGTACCGATTTGGTCTATCCATGTAAGGGATTCATGGTCCAAACACTATGTCCATTAACTAAGAGCATCCGGGAGAAAAATTTTCATGACACCGGTCCTCCTAAGGCTCTCATTAATTTTGGTTTTGTCATTATATTGTTCTATATATGCCTATTTTAGGAAGATTTCTTCCCTGAGCTCCATGTATTAATACCTTAAACTAGATGAACAAATCCAATCAACCTTAATTTAAACAATATATTGGTTTTCCCTCAAGGGAACTATGGTGTAAAGATGGTCCACCCTATCCCCCATTCAATTTAGGTTTCCATTGCTTCGTAATGATCATATATGTATGTGATGTCATATCTGCAGAAATAAATCAATGAAAATAAACGAGGAGTAGAATAAAATCCATGGAAATTTACTTTAAACTGATTTTAATTGTCTAGATAGTTTGATAATAAAATATGTTTGATTTTCTAACTACAATACATTAATCAATACCATACACTACAACATACGATGATAAAATATAATATTCATCATCCTCATTGTATAATGTAATGTTGAAAGTTATATGAGGCATTAACATAAGTGATTATCTCCTTTCTTGTTATCCATCTTCCACGTCATTTATATTCTCAACTATCTCATGGAATCCAAAGAGATTCTCCCCTTGAAGATAGGTTTGACCTTTCTTCAAGACAATGTTCATACACCAATGTGGTTTATGCCATGGTGGCCTAATAAAATGAGTGTACAGAACCATTCAAAAAATCCATCACTCAATTCCCATGCTTTTGGTTCCCCTAATTTAGTTCATCTTACTCTTCCATAAATGAATGGACCCCTAATAGTCTAGTCTCATGCCGCATTAGAGCACCTACCTTCTAGGTACAATGTCCCGAAATACATTGGATGACATTCTGAGACCGGTTCTATGATTCAAATATGTTCAGTGGTTGACCCTCATTTGTTTTCCTCATTATAGGATAGTTGTAATGATTTTTTTCGAACATGGTTGGAAGTTATCTTCAATTTTTATTCCACTTTCATAATGTTTCGAATTTTTGGAAATTTGATTCCTGCTTCTCATTCCCCTTTTTATAGATACAATTCAAAACCCATTGTGTTATACCATTAGAGTACTGAAGCACATTGGGAATGTATGTAGTATTTTATATTATTCATGTCCTCCATCCATAGCCTATATTATGCCAAAAATTATCAATTGTTGGATAGAAAGACTAAACCCCATCTCTTTTTTGTTTACCAAACACTCTCATATGATGAGAAAAAATAATTGGGCTATTCATGTTTATCACACCGGGAATGACCCACATGAGCTTGGGATTGCCCATTTTTTGTTTCTCAAGTATGATAAGAATTATACAGTTAAATTGATAAAAATACTCTATCCAAGAAAATAGAAAATGTATAAAAAATGAGACAACAAAATATGAATGTATCAAGGGACATCTATATGTTGGAGACTCTCATGTTTCCTAGAAAAATCAACCCTATGGATCTACCCTATTAATAGAGCCTTGTATCCCTATAAACATTTGGTGTGTTGAATCCATGGTCTACTATTATTTGTTGGGATCTGATTCTTCCACATCATCCAACCAAAAAAGTTCATTGGACATGATCGGTACTTTAACCTCCTTGACTCAGAGATTAACTACTTGATGTGACACTTGTCTTATCCACTACTCATCTGACACTAACAAATCCATATGTTTGTTGGTGATCATAGATTGAGTTTTTAGGATGGAAGAACCCATTAATTTTTTCCATACATGGAATGGATCTCCGGGTTGACCTAATAAATCTTCCATATAACAAGATTCTTCTTATACCACTAAGAAATATCCAAATATGGGATTCATACCTTCTTTTTCTCTATAATAATTTCACTGGAAATCATATGAAGACCGCAAGATTCTGCCCCATCGGTGCACAGGTTATACAGCCAATGGTGAATAGTCCATGTCTGGAACAATATTTGTTTCTATAGGGTCTTGTCAGTGAAATGTATGATAAACATCTATTCATAGGGATATGTGATTTGATTCCCCTCAACCTCATTATAGTCAGAACTATCGAGCACATTATGATTTCTTGGATCGTACTCTAGAATCCTAGCCAGGAATTCGGATACTCAATCCTCATAAGAAATATTTTCAAATTGGATGGGATCCATGTTGTGATGTTTTCATCCTCAATTGATCCCCCCTCAATAATGTTATCATTTCCACCCCATAGTTCTGACCCACTAGTGGTTTCACTCACATCCAAACTTGTTCATTCAACGTAGGTGGTACCGTGGTTATCTAAAATTCCAAGATCCACATGGACTAGAACCCCTATCGAAAAATGGACATTATATTCTCCAATGATTTTAGATAGAAGATCATAGGATATGCCAAACATTGTTAAAAAACAATCATTTCAGTTAATTTGACTAGTAAATGACGAGTATGACTCTACAAAAATATGGGACTTTTGAAAGCCATACACCAACACTTCAGAATCTAGGGTCTCCAAATTTTCAATACTAGGGTGTGTCCCACAATATTTGATAGGGATATCCATGGATTATTGGTGTGTATTATCTATCTTTTTTCACTCCATTTGGAACCACATCCATTTTGGCCTCAGGAATAGGCCCTAGAGTGTGATCCTCTACACCTATTGTTTACCACTATCCCCATCAGAAGGGGTACCTTTTGAATGTTCCTCCTACAAGGAACATATCTTAATTAAGGGATATAGATTTATAATTACGTAATGTGAACCATGGTAAAATCAGTTAAATATTACTCAGATATGTTCTGAAAATCCTTGCAATGAGGTTGTGATCTTTCCACTATTTGGGAGGCTACCTTAATTGGCATCATATCTCCAAGATTCATCTGATTCCTCAAATAGGGGATAAAAATCAACATATTAGTATGTGGTATTTGGGGAGGATTTTTTTGGGCTAGAGAAAACCGTGATTGGATTGTTTAAATAAGTGTAGTTCCATGAGAATTCACTTTATCTGCCAACACCAACCCATACCACTCCCCCTACACTTATGTCTCATGGAATTCATACATCGAATGAGAAATTATAGAAAGGTACATCTCGTTCCTATAGATATTCCTCCATACCCCAAAACGACATTGAAACTGCATGAAAGTTTCCTAGTTATCCAAATCCTAAATAATGATGTTGTCATCAAGAATGTCCCCTTGATGTAGCAGCTTCTCATGGTCTTGTAAAAACATCAGCAGGAACTTCCTACATGTCTCCCATTCCTCTTATGTCTACATGACTGGGAAAAATGGTCCTGGTGTTGTTGCTCTTCATTTTTCATCTTTATCCAATTTGAGCTCCTACTTCTTTGTCTTCAAAGCTACATCTCTACTTCCATGATGCTCACCATCCTTTCCCCCACAATCCTCTATCACAACTGTTTAGTCTCATCCTAGTGGTAGAGTGACAACTCCTTCATTTTCTCTGAATTTCATCAGCCCCAACATTACCCCAGGATTTGTGGAAACCTAGTTATTCGTACTCTCATGTATTTTCCAATACATGTTAGTGGATGGATATTTCTCATTACACATATTTCCATCATAATGTGTGAACCTGATCCAGAGCTACATACTCCATGATCGGTGTCATTCATGGTATAACTCTGAATACACCTCTAGAGTTAGCTTTTGAATGCGCATGAAATACCTATATAATGGGTGCAATATGTATGGATCACAAACTATATCATTGATATCCCTCGGCATTAGTAGTCAAACTCGAAAAGTAGGTAGATGTGGTCGATGTTCCTCAGTCCTAGATCCATATTGAGATACTACCTTTTTCCATAGGATAAATGGGTGAAAGGTAAAGTAATATTCTAGACCTACCATGTTTATCACATATATGAAACAAGGATTGAATTAGAAACATGCCATTATATTCCTAAAAACGTACCAAAAGTTTTTTCCAGGATGGAAAATCGATTTTGGATACTCCTAGAATACCTTTTACACGTACACCCAACTATATATTAAAAGGAATGGTCTAGACATGCACAATGATTTTTTTCAGTCATTGATGTACCAGAGTACATTTAATTGTTCCCCCAGCACTAGGATTCTAAGATTAATCTGTTCCACTATATTCAGTATCACCGCTATTATAAAACAATTTGGAATCACCCCCTTGTGTGCATCCATTACCCTAAGAATCCTCCCACACATCTGTGTCACAATGAATTTGGACAACCCTACTATGCGTTTATGCACAATTTTGATGTTTTACATTCATATCTACAACGGTATCTCTTCTATGATCCACTAGTATGAGCCCTCATTGTCTTGTTGGACTCCAATCAAACATGTGAAGGTACTTTTGGGTAGTTTCCTAGTTTTATAAACACGCTCTCCATGCTCCTACACCACGAAATTCAAAAACTAACTATACATTTTATTAAAGTGGATGTCCCACATCCCAGAAATGTTAATTGGGATGTCCTACTACAGATCCATCACCACCTTTTCCAAAATAAAAAGCTACTCTGTGTCGTATCTAAAAATATTTGTTGGGAGAAACTCATCATTCAACTCCCCCATGATAGGGTTCCTAGAGATATGATGAATGTCTGAGATGTCAGGACCTGTCCACCTGGGCCAGTGCTGTGACTACCCCAAACCCGCCTTCCATAGGGTCGGGTGTGGAGACTAGCACTGGAAAGGAATTTTCAGAAAAGGGAAGTCATTTCCATTATTCCAGTACACTCACATATAGGGAAATACTACCCAAAGAAAACCATAATGGAATGTAAGTAATAGAACCACCATAATATACCACCACTGAGTGTAAAAAGTTTAAAATGGAAGTAAAGTGGCTAGAATACAACCCCAACTGAATGGAAAGTACATAAAAAGAAGTACAGGCTCCATGGGTCATCTTCCATGGGTCATACATGTAGGGTAGGTAAAGCTCACGGTCGAATTCCACTACAGCACACCACGTCTATTGATCCACCTCTGAGCACTATCTAGCACTGGATCCCCAAAGTCACAGTCAAATTTATATGTCATCCTCATAATACACAATATGTACAGGAATATCCCCTTAACGGATGAGTATAACAATACTAAGTAGGGACCCTGAGACCCCCGAAGGTCTCTTAGAAATCCAAAAAGGAAAATTACACCATGTAAGATATCGACATAAAGAACAAACAAAAAGGCACAACTCGCACCTAGTATAACTTTTTTACAAGAGTAAAGATTATTAGTTTTAAAGATAGATCATATTATTATTTTTTGAGGCTCTACTGCTGAACCACGAAGGGTTACACTACTGCTGATCCACGAAGGGTCACTCTGCTACAAATCCATGATGGTTCACTATGTGTCTGATCCATGATGGATCATAGAATTATTGATCCATTATGGTTCACTCTTAGGCTAATCCATGAAGTGTATCTATTATGTTGATCAAGGAAGGGTCACTCTTATATTGATCCATGAATGGTCTTTCTTAGACTAATCCATGAACGGTCTCTCTTCATTCTTCATGTCACAGGCAGCCACTGGATTCCCGCACTTAGTAGCCTTGATTTTCAGAGGATATACTCTATAACCAATCCATCTTACATAAAAATCCACGAAGTCCCACATAGGGTAACACCAAGGACCATCTGTTCTTAAGGTTCCCAATGAAACCGACGATGTGTTGAATAGACGCCTTGTTTGTATGATATGGGCATTTTTTGTAGAAACATCCTAGTTGGATTCGAGTTCGATCCAACCCTTCAATATGCCAATCTCTATGTAAATTCATTTAGGGTATATTAAAAGGACGGTCTCATCCCATGGGATTTCATTACTTAGATGGTGCAACAATAAGATGCCTGGTCTGAGAGATATCATTGTTTTTGTGAAATGGGTTGGTTGCTTCAGGGGCCGGTCGGACTCGTATGAACTGACATAACCAATCCCATCCTAGGGTCCTACATGAACGATCCGTATGTGCCTGGCCCATTTTCACAACCTTGGTTGGCTATGGTTCTATCCCACCACCTCACCCAGTGACCTAAAATTTTTCAGCCCAGCCCGTACTGGTGGGCCAGTCTATTTCTGAAACGGGGTTCCATTAGGACAGGCCAGACCAATTATCCTAGACCCAACCTATTTCATCATGGGTCAGGACCACTTCATCACAGGTCTATCCAACCTCTGTCCTCACAAATTGGGCTTCTGAGTGGGACAGTTTCATCTCTCTTGTACCGCCCTAGCATCCCAGTCCCTTCTCCTCGGTCCAAGAACGCATGGTGGGCCGATTCTATCCATCAGGAAGCAACAAAGCCATGTATGATTCCATCCAACCTGGATGGTTTCTCCCACAGGCGGGCAATATACCTCATGTCTCCAACGCATCTGAGTGTCCTGGACGTGTGTTGTCACCCTCCTCGTCAACCGCAAATGAAGTATGTAGGATGACTCGGTTCACACGACTCCTATGGTGTGCCACAAGTCTTTAGTGTCACAATTTTGGTGGTCATGCTCTCTACTGCTCGGGGCACCATCAAGGTGCACCCTCTCCATCAACCACTGGCATGGCCAGAGGTCCTGCTTCCTTGCTGTTCATCACTCGGTCAGCACCGTCAGGTTTGAAGGAACTTCGATGCGCCATCAGACTCTTTATGGTGGTCCGTTGTTCTCATTTCATACACCTACTACCTCTAGGGGACACCCTCATCACTGTGATTACCTCAGATGTGCCTTTCCTCTAGATTAGAAAACCCATTTTTAATGAACACGCAATAATACGCAAGGTAGAGGGACTTGGACCTTGTTGGTTTCAGCTCGTGCCCTCCGCATTAGAGGCGTTAAGTCAATGAAAGGTTTTGGGATTTTAACACCTGAATCTACCCCACCATTCATGTCCCCAAATTTAAAGAACCCTACCACAATAACACATGATCTGTGGATCATCCTAATTGTGGGTTGATCTGCATTTGTTGTTTTAGAATGAATAATGGGGAACCAAAAACAATCACCAAGAAATCATAACCCCTACCTATTTTGGATTTCATTTTCGAAGCATTATTTACTCAAGGGATCAAGAGGTCGACATCTTTCATCACTTCCCAGACATATTATTCAAGGTATGTCAATGTTTATGATGTTCTACCAGTGTTCTTCATTCTTAGTTGGAGTGGAAACTCATTGGTGGGTCGTTAGATATTTTCCTGTGGATTAATTCCCTAGATCTCTAACACATTATCTAATTAAAAATGTAACACACCAGGGAGTTTCTGTTATTCTGAAATGTTTCATCATTATGTTTTTTCATTTATGAAATAGTGTATCTATTATGTTACATCACAACGATCCATTAAGGGATATCCTTTAATGCACTTCATGTTTGCCTCGTCGCCTAAACGTAGTGTCATCTTCTTCCACTCAATGTTTAGGAAAATAATTAAATTAACTTTTTAAATTATTATATTATTTTCTGAAATGTCCTAATAAAAACTTTTCCATCTGACCCTTCTCGGTTGTTATTAAGTCCATTCTAGCTCAATCCTGGCATTTCCAATTCAATGATGCCCTTAGATTTTCGATACGAGAGCCTATTCAAAATTTTGAAAACCCTCTCATAGGATTAATAAACAAACATTAAAATAAGATCAAAATTATATTCAGGGATCCTCGGGCCTTGAAATCACTTGTCATCTCATGCCTGTTCTCTAAACAATTCTATATAATTATAACGAATTACACATAAATTCTGGGACATTACATTCTCCCCACTTTTGAGATTTACATCCCTGAAAGAAACAACAAAGGCTAATCAAAAAAATGGAAGTACTAAGAATGATTCTGAGCCTCCCTCTCCAATGTGCTCTCTGGGAGGTTCTTGTGCTGCCACAAAAATCTCACCATAGGAATCGACCATCCATGAATGAACCATTGTTGTTGACACAATATTCCCACTGGGAAGTCCACAAATGTCTCTCCATCATCAATGAACAGCTCACCCTAGTCGATTACATGAGATTAATTAGGAACATACCTCCCTAGTTGCACAACATGAAAGACATCATGAACTCTATGCATCTATTGGATAATATCTAGGTGGTACACCACTATGCCAACTATAATGAGAATCTAGAATTTTTTTATTAACCTAGAAAATAACTTGCTACCCCGAACAAATCTCCGCAATCCCATTCGGTGTGTGACACGAAGGAAAATATTGTTTCCCTCCTCGAACTCCAAGGGTCTCCATATCCTATCTGCATAAGACTTTTTTCTGCTATGGGTATTGCTCATCCACTCCCAGATTATTTTCACCATCTCAGTGGTAGATCGTATCAACTGTAGACCCATTAGTGTTGACCCCACTGGGTCTATCCTCCATAGTGGTGATCGGCATGGTTGCCCATAAGAGGACTCAAACAGTGTCATTACAATGGATTGATAGCTATTTTTGTATGAGAACTCCACCAGTGGAAGGTGGTCCTCCCATCTGTGACCAAAATAAAGGACACAAGAATGAAGCATGTCCACTATGGTCTGTATGGTCCGCTCTATCAGACCATCTGTTTGAGGGTGAAAGGTGGTTCTCAAGTGAAGTTGAGTCCTGAATTCCTACTATAACCCCTTCGACATTTGGGATTTAAAATATTCATCTTGTTCTGAGATGATCGTCAAATGGACCATGTGACGCTATACAATCTTTCGGATGTAGTGGCGTCCTAAGCCCTCTACAGACCCCTTCTCTTGGATGGGTAGGAAGTGGGTGGAATAGTGTGTTGGTAAACGATAACCAAGATAGATTCATGGACCCTAGATGTGTTTGGTGACACTATCATTAAGTACATGGATATACCATCCCACTTGAACTCAGATACCTCAAGTGGTTATGTCAAGCCTGCTAGGACCTGATACTCATCCCTCTCTTGAGGACATGTGGGGAATTTTGAAGTAAACTATGGAACCACATTCATCATCCCTATCCACTAGTACTAACCTCATAGGTCGTGGTACATATTCTCCACACCATGATGTACCTCCAAATGGGATTTATGGAACTCCCTAAACACCTCCTCTTGTAACATCACTTGTAAAATGGTGCATCCTTTGAAAAAGAAAGCATGTACCCCACCTATCGAAAATCTCTCAAGAGCATGTCCTGAGGATATCTGAGCATGTCTAGACTCGCAGTCAACATCCACAAGTTGTTCCTCCCTTACTCGCTAAAGGAGTGGGGGAGTGATGGTGCTAGACTAGAGCTATGTCATCCATCATCATCCATAAAGGATATTGGCATCACGACAAGCTGTTCTTTCGCCTCACTCATAAGTTGTAAATCAGATCTCCTACTAAGCACATCATCAATCATGTTCCCCTTCCTAGGAATATAGACTATCTCAATGTTATAGTCATGGAGAACTCCATCCATCACTATTGTCTCATGTTTAGGTCCTTCTGTGAGAAGATATAATTGAGACACTATTTTTCAACATAGATGATAAACCGTTCACCCGTAAAGTACTACTTCCACATCTTCAAGGAAAAAACCACCACTACTAACTCCAGGTCATGGGTCACCTAGTTCATCTCATGCTGCCACAACTAATGTGAGCCATAGGCAATCACTACTTGCTCCTACATAAGGACACCACCCAGTCTGGTTTATAATTCTTCAAAGAACACTACAAACCCAACTCCCTGATTTATTAGTCTTATGATAGGGGCACTCATCAGTCTCCACCTTAGCTCCTAGATACTCTTTCGGAACCAATCCTTCCAAAAAAATGGATTTCAATTCTATTTCAAGGTAAAAATGTTTTGATTCCTTGGAAAAGTTAGGTATGAACCTTTGGTATTACCCAGTCAATCCTAGGAAACTTCACTCCACAATCACATGCTTGGGTGGATCCACAAGAAGTGCTTCCTCTATCATCGACAGATCCACCGCAAATCCTACCTCTAAGATGACGTGTCCCTAAAAGTGGACCTCCGAAATCCAGAACCAGATCTTAGAGAGCTGTCCATAATGCTAGTTTCATGGATTATATCCAGAACTACCTACAAGTGTGTAGAACTCTCCTCCTCTGATTTTGAGTACACCATTTTGTCATCAATGAAGACTACCACAAAAAGATCATGGTGAGGCTAGAAGATCATGTTCATTAGTCCCATGAACACCATTGGGGAATTGGTCACACCAAAATGCATCAATAGAAATCATTGTGGTCATACCGGCATCTAGAAGATGTATTTGGTACTTCCTCATCCCTTACCGGAAACTGATGATAGCATAATCTGAGATCTATATTCTAGAAACACCACACTCCCTTCAACTAATCGAATATGTCATCAATCCTCATAAGTGGATTGTTTTTCTTCATGGTTACGTGGTTCAGGCACTGGAAGTCCATGAATAGTATCATGATTCAATAAAAATTCTTGTAAATCAACATTGAGGCCTCCCATGGAGATACAACAGCTCTTATAACCCCCTTTCTATGCAAGTCCTCTAATTGTTCTCAATCATCTTGAAGCTACTTAGGAGCCATTTGATATTCAGGTGTACATATCAGTTCCATCTATTTGTAAAAGTCATTGTAGAAGTCTACCCTTAAACAATGAGGTACTCCTGGGACATATTTTGGAAAGACGTCCTCATACTCCTCAACCACTACTGGAAAACTCGGACTCCTCTCATCCACCGCCCAAAGGGTGATCCTAGCCAACTTGTGAGTGATCGGATGAACCCTCCTCTAGGAATGACCACCCTGTGCTGCAAAGGATCCCTTCTAATTGGTGAATTAAAACCATGTCCAATATTTAGGGACAAACATCACTTTGCACCTAAAATTGTCGATCTAGGAAAGGATTCTAGATAAATTGTCCATAACCACGATAACATCATAAGGCCTTGAAGATGCTACTAAGAGATCCCATCTAAATATCTTGCTTTGTAGAGTAATCTCACACTACTGACACTAGTGAGTAATTATTGAATCCCCTCCTGTACGACTCTCTAATAATTAGGATCAATCCAACGGCTATACTAGAATTTTAGATCCTCAAACGAGGATTGTGGAATAAAAAGAATAACTAGAACCTTTTTTCATAAGAACTATAGCTAAGTTGGAGTAGAATCAGAGTGTACCTATAATCATCTATAGCGCACCGTGGATGTAATCCACCACTACGTCATGCTGAACCCACCCCTATCTTCTAACTCCTTGAGCCCATGATGGAGCACCTGGGGGTTCTGGTGGTAGTTCCTTGAACCATCATCCACCACCTGCCACTCGACCTACTCCCCTTCCACGTCTGTCTCCCTATAGAACTCCTCACTCAAACCTTTGCATTGGAATTTCCTCGACCCTCTACTGATCATATTTGAGGCAGTGGGGGCATTCATTATTCATGTGGCCCAACCCATTGTAGGATTAACATACTCTATCCCTCAGCTGACCTCATCTACCTTGCGAGCTCTGCAACTCCGACCCTTCTTCATGGGGTCGTCCTCTAGATGTTCTGGCCCATTTGGTCCATTGTGTTGTCTTCCTACTATCATTTATATATGTCTCAACCACATGTCATCCAGTTGTGTCTCTCACCATCGATGCCTACTCAGATAGAGTGTTCTCTACCAGTGGAGCTCACTCTAGCACTACAGTTTGTGTCAAGATGCTGAGCAAAATCATTGATGCCATAATCTCTTTCTAGATTCCCAAATCAATGGATAGAGAACTGAATAATGGTACTCATACCATGTCTTAGGAGAAGTGTAATGGTAGGAAAACCTCACCTAGTACTGGGCCACATGTAGGATGACCTTTTATAGGTGTCACAGCTTCTAAATATTCAGTATGCATTTTTTCACTATTTCAAACTCTTCCCTAAAGAGGCTATCAAAGCCTAACTAGAAAAGGGTCACCTCCTCATGTGTCAGTAAAATAAAGCTCTATTATCTTCCTATTGTGCCCTAAAAAGGGATACTGTATAGGGACACCATCTGGTATGTATGTCTCTCTACCAGGAGAAAAACATGACTAACTACCTCTATCCAATCCTCACCTTACTAAAGATCACTCTCACCTTGAATCCTTAGAGGGATATATCTCTGGAACTCGTGCAATTCACACATTAGGTGTGATCTTTCTGATGGTTGGGCTGGTAGCAACTACTTATCAACGGGTGGTGGTGCAACTACTATAGTGCCCGAAGGTTGTTTCACTGTATGTGGTCCCTTGACTGACACATCATCAATCGGTGGTCCATCATTGTGATACCTTAATGGAATTATGGACATAATTCTTTGTGGAGGAATCCAATTTGGAAACAAGTGTTCTACAGTCAATAAGTTATAATTGGTGAGCTAACTCCATAGAGATCAAGACAAAAACATTTTCTAAAACACATGAAACGAGTTTTTTCATGTACCTAGTTTCAAAATAGAAATCAGGCTCTTAGAGTATGGATATGTCAGTCACCGCACCAACAATAGACTACCCATACTGAAATCTGAACTCATGAAACTTAACACTATTTCCTTCATAAAAAATATAGACTCTGAGTTATTCTTGTAGAACCGACTTCCCTTTGATACCACATTTTAATGGCCTATACCTCGGGGCACGTGTCGTGACTTCTCCAACCCAGCCTTAAATAGGTCAGGGGATGGTGACTAGCATCAAAATTTCATATCCCAAAAAGGTAAGATATTTAATTTAAACATGTGCACTCATAGACAGGTAAATATAGCACAAATAAAACAACAATGGAATGAATGTAATATAACTACCTCAATGTAGCACCACTAAGAGTAAAATGTTTAAAAAGAAAGTAAAGATGCCATAATACATTCCAAACTTCAAAAAGAGTTCATCCAATGAAGTACAATCTCTAGAGGTTTCCCTCCAAGGATCCTACCAATAGGGTATGTAAATCTCACAGTTGGATGTCACGGTAGCACACTAGGTCTATCGATCCACCTCCGAGCACAATCTTTCCCTAGCTCCCCAAACTTCTAGTCAAAGAATTCTATCTTCTTCAAAAGACATAAAAGTTTTGTTGAATCCCATAGAGGTGTGAGTATATCAAAAATCAGTAGGGACCATGAGACCCCCAAAGGTCTCTCAATAATCCAGAAAGAAAAGTACTACAAAGCAAGATCTCAATATAAAGAAAAAAGAAAAACACACATCTCCGAGCTGGTATAGCTTATGTAAATTAGTAAAGATGATTACTCATAAAGCTAGAACATTTTATTAAATTAAATGGATCTTTTGTCGATCTATGAAAGGTCGCTCCACTATTGATCCATGACGGGTCGCTCTGCTACTCATCCACGATGGGTTGCTCTGCGGTTGATCCATGATGGGTTGCACTACTGTGGATCTATGAATGGTCTCACTTTTTCTGATCCATGAAAGTTCTATCTTATGATGATCCATGATTTTTTAACTGATCATAAAATCGTCACTCTTATGTCGATCCATGAAGGGTCACACTTCATTCTTTACATCACAACCAACAACTAGATTACCACACATCACACACTTTATTTCAGAACGATATTATACTCAATCTATAAGTGGTACCAAAACCACAATGAAGTCCCACATAGAGTAACCCAAAATATGGTCTCATCATATGGGTCCGAACGAAAAAGACGGCACATAGAACGGACGCCAGATCTATAAGATATGGGCATTTTTTTAAAAGGTCCCTGTTGGGTTTGAGTCTGATCCAACCCGACTATAAGGCAATCTCAACTGAAACTCACATAGGGTATCGCAAAATTACCACCTAGCTACAAGGTTTCTCGAGGAACAAACAGTGCATCATCTGAATGCCTAGTTTGAGAGATATCATCATTTTTGTAAATATGGGTCAGTAGCATTTGGACACGGCCCGACTCGGTCTGACCGACCCAAAAAATCAAAGCCCAGGGACCCACTTTACCCATCTTTATCTTATTATCCAATCAGCATGGCCTAGAATGGATGTGGGTCTATCCTTTCAGGCCACCTAGTGTCTTAAAATTGTCATGCCCATCCCGTACGGGTGGGCTAGTAATTTTTTTGACCCGGGGTCCTGCTGGACCATGGCCCAGCCCGTTGGCATGGACTCGGCCCATTTGGTTGCAGGTCTAGATTACTGGGTTGGGGGTCTACCCACCTCGGTCTACCTGACCCAATCTACCTAGTGGGCTGGTTTTTTCTGGCACAGGATTCCCCAGTAGCCCTGTTCTGTCCAGCCGAACAGGGCACAACCATGTCTATTTTCATCCATCTGGGCTAGTAGATGGCTATTTGATTCCCCCCACATGTGGTGGACAGACCGCCTGTCTCTAGCGCATTCGAGTAGCCCAGACATGGGCCACCCCCTGCATGTATCCATCGCAACATATCCATAGGTTGACTTGGTCAACACTTCACTATTGCGGTGCCGCAGGTCTATAGTGTCGTGGTGCGGTCTCTAACTCTAGGCGTGCTGCCGAGTTGCGCCGTCTCTGTCAGCCGCTGGCATGACCTGCGGCCCTGAATTCGAACAACAGTAATCGTCACACCGATAGGAACATTAGAAGACCACCAAACATATTTCAGTGGTCCATTAAACATTTCGTTTGTTCCAATGACCTCTGCAGAATTCCATATTCCATGTATTGACCTCCAATGTGCCATGTCACAATCTTGGAAAATCTATATACAATGAAGTCACCAAAACAAACAAGGAGGAGTGACTCTGGCATTGTTCGTATCAGACCGTGCCCAAAATATTAGAGGTGTATAATAAAATTGGAGGTATTGGATTTCTACACATGAATCTACCCCGCCATTCATGTCCCAGAATTTAACAACCCTCCCACAAGAACACACGATCTTCCGATCAACCTCTCTGTGGAATGGTCCCCATTAATTATTTTACAATGAAGAATAGGGAAATAAAAACAATCATAATGAAAGATTAACCCCTACCTTTTTTGGGGTTCATTTACCTAGTGTACCTTCATTGAGGGTTCAAGATTTCATCATCATTTTTTGCTTCCTGTCTTCCTTCATCGAGGCATGTCGAAGTCGATGACATTCTATCGGCACTCATCATTCTTCATTGGAGAAGAAACTCATAGAATTTTCATCAGAGATTTTCCCATAGATTTCTTCAAAATCTCACCAATGTGTTACCTAATTAAAAATGAAACATGTCATAGTGATTATGTTACACTGTGACATTGCGTCGTTACACTGCATCACAATGATCCATTAAGGGGCTTCCTTTAATGAACTTCCGCGACACCTCATCGTCGAAACACAGCACTGTCGTCTCCCTCTTAATTGTTGTGAAAAAAATATATTTTTAATGATATTTTTTTATTTTCCTATAATTCCAAAAAATAACTTATCTGCCCAACCATTTTTGGTCAAAGATATGTCCATTCTAGGTGATCGTAGTATTCCAAGTTCAACGATTCCCTCAAATTTTCGATCTGAGCACCAGTTCAAATGTAAGAAAAAACCATCTTGAAAAATTACTGAACATTTATTAAAATATGTTCAAAATTACATTTTGGGTACCCTACCCATCAGGATCACGTGTCATCTCAGAACCTAAACACGAAATAATTCCATTTAATTTAAAAAAATGTACATAGAAATTCTGTGATATTACATTAGAGGCTGACGTTGACCTTCCCATGATGAATATGAAATGTGTTGGTCCCTAGAAAACCCCAAATAACCAACTCAATAATAATATCTTATAGTTATTAGACATGGAACTGAGAAGCCTATGATAAATTTTAGAGGCCTACATGGCTCAGCTCTATACCAAAATTCCGTGCATGACGTGCATACCCAGTGGGCCCATGCCCACTCGTTGATGAACATACCTCCATAGAGAAGATTTAAATCACCACTCTATCATTTTTATGGGTTAACTAAGACCACCGTGTTGGTATTATGATATTGTATCAAAGATGACCCATCCCCAATCCTTTTCCCATTAACATTATTGATGTGGTTGTATAGGCATTCAGCTGTGATGGGTGTGTAATCCTTCTCGTTATGGCCTATAGAAGCCTTATACCACAAGTATTGTCATGTTACCACAATAACCTAATATGTTGGTTCATCCATTATTATAGTGGGATAATGAAATCATACCTCATGCAAAATATATACAATAAAAAACTCTTGATCATATAATACTCTTTCAATGCTTATAAAAAAATCCCATAAAGAGATTCATGGTCTGAATGAATTTGAATGCACTGTCGAGTCATGATGATATTTGAAAAAAAAATATTTTTTAAAATATAGAATCACAATGGAAATGGTAATTGTGAAAATTTATCATATGATTTCCTTAATTTGAAAAAATCACAACGGTTTGAGGGCCCCATGTGCTATTTATATGAATGTAGGTGAATCCGAATTCATGATGGCCTTTGTGTCCATGTCCATCACGATTTGTGTACCACGATCCCACTTCGTGAATAATTGTCATGAATAATAATATTTTCTATATAACTGTTGATTACTTCTCATAATAAAAGCCTCATTTTACCATCAGTACCCATTCGTAGTGGGGAATTGTGGAAAATGTAAGATGTTCCACTAGATTATTTGAGGATGCCACAAATTTTTGGAATAAACCCCATGATCAATTAGACCACAAAACCATCAAAAAGGGTCATACTCAGGAATAAATTTCATGAAGATCCATCAACCACCACGAATGTGTCAGTTCTGATGATACACTATAAAAGATTGATGCTTCTCCAGGTGTCTTATAAGGATTGACGGGTTGATTCGTGAGTTCGAAAGAGCCATAATATTTTGTGGAGCACATATTTTTCTCATGAACCACATCCAAGCTTCATAAGAGCCCTAATTCAATAAATGCAATTATCAATACTCCATAACTTTCTATAACCAGGCCTTTAGACCAGAATAATTCTTACAATATTTTAATCACACAATGCATCGTGGACCAATCTAAATTGGAACACCCAATGTATCCTATAATCATGAAACCACTTTTCCCTTTCCCCCATGTTGGTCCACCTATGGTGTGGATTCCCCTGGAGAAGGAATATTCCCTTCATAGAGGATTAAGACCCTTAAGGGAAATTGATTCTACAAAAATAACTAATCCATTGAAAAGAAATAATTTACCGAGTGAATACTTCATACTAAATAATTTTCACTCTATTTCGAGAATCCTCCCTCTTCAAAAATTTCCATTCTACTATGAAGCAGGTGAGCTTCATGAATCACATCTATGTGATGCTATATATTTCATGAATCCCCTGTCTTGAGCCTCTCCATGCCACTTCCCTTCTAATGACACAACTTAATGAAGGCCAAGTTCCTATAACACAAATAACCATACATGATCCACTCATCCACACCTTCAGTTCTTATGTGACATGTGATACAAATTATTGTGGCCCACACCATTTCAAATGTTTCAAAATATTCTCATTTATCATTTTCTTATTAATTGTGGGACTCTAATCAACTTTTTCCATCATAGTGACACTAATGTGATCCTTATAACTGACCACTCTAAAACAATGTTCCATCCTATCTTTTCAAAATCCACACCCCTCCTATGGTAACATGAGTGATGGTTATGTATTCCCATGGGGTATGGAGTGAGTCCCCCATGTCTGATATGCATGATGTAAAACATCATAAAATTAACATCATCAATCTGTGAGGCTAAATTGTGGCATCTCCATGTACATACAACCTATGTTGTATCATTTTTAGTGATAGGGAATGATATATTCCTTAATCAGAATGAGATTCTTCTCATGTGTAAGGACATCCTCAGTAAAAGAAATGAAATTATCCTAGGAATCCCTCGTGGATTAAGCCCCAATTGAATCTTACAAGAGGCTACATTCTTGATCATATTATACATAGTCTATGATGTATCCATAAAGATCCCAATTTTTGAATATTCATGTTACCAATATCAAAGAGGATATGGTATCACTCCAATCTCCCTCCCTCAAGTGTCAGGTATTTTCACCACATCCATCAAAGGACAAGATAATTAATGTGATATTCATCTACACTACTACATATTTTTTCTCATAATGATAATGAATCACTTGGTCATATATATTAGTAGATATCACCACATCTACAAGATCTCAATCCATCACCAAGGACCTCTTCATATATATGATTCCCAAACATTCAACCAAACAAGTCTATTATACAAGTAAACCCCAACCACAATACATAACCTCTACTAGGATTCCTCTACATGTAAGCCGCAACGTAATTAGAAACATTCATGAATAAGTCCAAACAACATATTCCATTTCCATCGGCCTCCTCTACAATAGTAATCCTGATTTCCCCTTCTTGAACTATGTATAATTTGATTTCCAAATAACTGTTATTTGTTGGTAGCCTCTTGAGGATGAATACTATCACCAGAAATCATCATCCATTCAATAAATTCTATCCATTCCACCTGTAATCAAACCATATTTTACTGGTTCCCCCATAACCCAGTAAGATCAAGCCATCCATTCAGGAAGATCCCATGTATAATACTCACGCCACATATTGAACGACATGTTATTTGATCGCAACATTTTATATAGGACATGTAGGAAACCTCACTGAGGTTCAATTATAACAAATGGTAATCCTTGGTGCTCCAATCTTATGTATGAACCCCCTTGATCCATATCCAGGGGTGTCTAGATATTCCTTCAATGTGTGACGTATTCCATTTATGGGACACACCTCATGCATCCATCACATTGAGGTGTTCTGATCAATCCATTAGTAAACCATCCATGTGCTCCCTCATAGGGATGTATCTCTCTAGTTTTTCCCCATTGTGAATTATGTTTACTTTCACTCGAAATCTATAAAACATTAAACTTGCATCCTGACTCATAATGATACCTCATGATACACCTGAGATTGTCTTGGTGAAATCCTTAGAAGATATTCATTTGGAATTAGATACATTGTGATGGACATGGGATTCCTCAGGTTCTACAACCGAGAAGCATCAATCAGATGCCCTCCTAGGATGATGAATAAAGGTGAAAAATTTTCCATGTATCAATACATTCTAGTTATTCCTAACTTTACTACACCCTTGACTAAATGTTTCTCCATATCAAGTCCCCTTGGAATGTCTATATATAATAATCTTAGTTTACCAATGAACACAAATATATGGAACCAGGAATGGGTTCTTGGAACATACATAGCTCAAAGATGGAAACCCATAATATGAGAGGAATACTGAAGTGGAATCCATGGAAGGGGGAATGAAAATCACATCGTCCCATTTTGATCACAGGGAAGACATTGTTTCTGGAAGTAATAATTGTGGCCCACCATTCAAAATTGTGAATGAAGGAAAACAAGAGTATTCAATTCATTCATACCATGTGTAGATGTGCTTTAATTCCATGAATAAATAATCTAAAACAATGAAATTTAGTATCCATTGATTACAATGCATTTTATATGATGCTTCCTTTATTCACCCATGTTGGTCATTATAAGATCCTAATAATATAAATTACTTCAAGAGGGTGTTGAATTATTGTTTACAAAATAATACTATGCTTTAACCAAAACATAACTATTTTCCTTCCTTTAACATGGAATCCCTTGAGTGTGTGACAATGGAATACTCTATTTCCATAACATTGATAAACCTCTATTAGAAAGGTCAAAAACGTATATCTTTTTAAAAAACAAATTACATTAATCAAATATTATTAGATAAACATATATTAAAAAAATATATTAATTAATTTTCAAAAATCCGCATAGATGGATTCCTTATGTAAAAGTATGTAATGAAATTAAATGAGGCATTCACTCATGACATGAAGTAACAAAACACTTAAAATATACTTTATATAGATTTGGTGGAAATATTTTCTTCCTCTATTATTTTTGCTTTAATATATTGGAAAACATCCAATGGTATCATTTTATACTCATGGATGTCGTTTGAAACAAAATTAGACAAAACCATCTTACAAGGAAATGGATTAGTATATCATCATCATCTGGATGTAAATTTTGATGAATCTCCATTACAATTCTTGCTATAATAAATTATATAGAATAATGATTCTTCCTTTGGTGGACTAAATTTTTTTCTTATAATAAAATTTAATTTCATATTCTAGTGTTTTTATGGATATTCATTTCGAATTTGTATTTTCTACAAGTGATGAATTTTTTCTAATAATCGTAGAAAAATTTCATTAGATTAACGTCATAGAACCTAGACATTTTCACTTTTATAAATGTATGACTTATGAAATCTGTATTTTTTTGTAACATGTAAAAATTAAATTATTCTTCAAAATAATGAAAAAAAACATCTGAAGGAAAGATATAAAAATTTATATAAAAACCTAATATTTTTCTAAAAAATAGTTTTCAAAACTATTGAAATATAAATACCTGTAAATTATAAAAATTTAAGGAAGTGGTTTTTGATTTTCAAAATTATGTTTTTAAATAAATAAATAAAATAATCGATTCGAAAATATCCCCCTGTGGGAAAGCATAAATCGTTACTTTTAAATATAAAAAACAGTTCGAACCAGCATTGAAATATACATATTCCTATTTTCCTCTAATTTTCTTTTACTTTTATCCTTTTTTATGAAAATATGAAATGTTATTATCTCCCCTCCCCCATTTCACTATAGTTTCTATTTTAGACACTTTATTTTGTTTACTTGAATAGTATGAATACGTTATCCAACATTATGATTTCCAAAAAGTATTTTTGGGAAGTAGAATGTGTAATTCAAAAGTTAGGGAAAGGAAAAACAATATGAAAAAAATATGTCATTCATCAAAAAACACTTGACCCAACATACATACAACATAAATACATCAATAAATAATATGTGATATATTAATTGAAATATATTCGGTAAATCATCAATCAATTTTTTTTAAGAATATCAATCCAAAAAAATTAGTTTTTTATTAAAATATTCAAAGAGTTATGATAAAATAAGTCATTTATTATTTTAAATTTTTTTATAATGATTTTCTTCTCCTTGATAAATTCTTGGTGTTTATCTAACTCAATATAATTTTTTTCATTATATGAAGTTTTTCATAAATAATATGATTTTTTTTAATTTCATTCTGACTTTAATCCAATATTTCCATTGTTTAATTTATCATTCTAATTTCATATTCTTAATCAAAAATTAAATTTCCTTGTTTATAAATTTTATTATATTGATTCATAATGTGAAATTTGAGTTAATTAAAAGATCATTAGATTTATCAAAACATCAACATTGATATTTATTATACTCTTAAATTTATATTATTTATTTTCATCTCATCTTAATTTTCTTATTAGAATACATGATATATCTATTGATATATTTGAGGAAATTAATAACATGATTAAACATCTTTAAATCTACATTAAATTTCCCTTTAAAGAAATATAATTCTACACCATTTTTGATGACATACTCTAATGGTTATTTTATAGCACATGATTTCTCTGACATGTCATGTTCCCCTGGCATATATTTTCATCTCACATAGATATATAGAAAAAATAACATAATTACATAAATCTAGTATATCACCTAATTGAAAATATTAATTCCAATTCCATCTTTCGAATGATTATAAAATTTGATGAATTTTTTAAATGACAATAGGAATCAATAAAATATGGGGATTCTAGTTATTATGGTTCAGGATCTTTTCAAACTTTAACAGAAAAAATTTCATATATTTTCAGAACTCCAGCATCTATTCCCAATTCTAATTTGTTTTACATCCCCTCATATGATTCCATTATTTTTTAATATTTTTATTATTTAAAATATTTATCTTTTTATAGTATTTTTATATATAAATCGTTATTGGATTTAATAGATAAGGATATTAGGTAAGCCACTGATATTTTCTCAATATCTAATCATTTCCCAATTAATTAGAAATAACTTATTCATTAATCTTCATACATTTTCCTTATATTTAATCATATCATCCATCTTTAGATTCCATATTTTCAAATTTATTTTTTACAACCAGATCGTTCTTTCTTTGTTCTTTTGAACTAATGAAGGTTGTTTTGAAAATGGAAATAATTCACTTTCATTCTAATTCTAAAAATGTAATTACCAATATATAATTTTTAGAATTTTGATTTTTTGTAGCTAGGTGAAAATTCAATTCACATCTTCAAATACCTTAAACAATTTTATTTTTATTTTTCTGTTTAATCTTATCTTTTTAGATTTTCTAATTTTCTTCTTCTCTGTGTATTTCATAAGCTCACTCCTTCAGTGTCAGTTCCATAGACTTATAAAAACCAAAAAACGATCATCACTCATTCTTTATTACTTTAACATCATAAACACAAGAAATTTCTCATCAAATAATGTCTTTTGTTTAATCCTTTGCAAAGAAAGTATATATTTAATTAAATTTTATGTTATCCACACATTCCTTGTATTATTCGATTTAATTAACTAAAGTAGCATTATCTAATTTATCCAAAAAAATTACATAAATTTGGATCATAAAAAAGTGTGATCTTATTCATAGTTACATAATATATATAAGAAACAATTTCTATCATAAGGTATTCCACATTCCTGAATTTATGTACTGCCATAAATTTCACCAAACATTTGTTAATAATACATGGATAATGAATAATCATTAATATTATTTTCCCAACATTCACAACATCAATGAAAGTTAACAAACACTTATCCTGATATAATTTTATCATGTTACATAAAAAATACGTAACATAAATATATTTTACATTGATGAATTAAAATAACTTTTCAAGGAATGATAAATTTTTTCCCCAATGAACCACAATCCTAGCATTTTGAGAAAAACAAAGATAGATTACAAACAGTCATCTATGAAGTATATAGAGAAGATTCTACCTTTTACTTTTCATAAAATATTAATTTCTTATGAAAAAATTGTATCATAGTATTTTCCACTAATTAAACAATAATATGCTCTTAAATTAATTATTTATGGATGATAATATTGTATTATACTTTAACAAGGTTTATGGTTGTAACTTGTATACAATAAAGGACTATAAAATTCAAAGATGAATAAAACCCTTTATCTATTATAGTTATCTCAAATTAGAATCACCATGGGAAATAGAAAAATATTACCATCCTCAAAAACAATCACTGAATTTGTCAAGGATCTTTAATTTTAATATAATTTTTTCCAATAAATATTTCTATAATATCCATTATGTTGTAGAAGTAACTTGATGAATCCATTATTTATAATAAAATAATCCTAGAAACCATTTAGTGAACATGAAAATGATAAGATGAAAAAAAAGGTGGTGAGAGTAGTCGACAAAAAAACTATAGTAAATGAGTAGTGAACCACATCTCTATTATATAAGCATAAATATAGATACTTTTCAACTTGCATAGATCTAATTTCATAGATTCAAACCCTCATATAGATATATATGTGAAATAATTTCTCAAATGATTATTATAAATAAAGAAACACTTAATTCTATATTGTAGTATGTTTTATCAGATGTTTTTTATTTTGATAAGACTTATAAATTTAAAAAAGAATTTTTCATAAAATATTTAAATAGAATAATAACATTATAACAATATATCTAAATAATTAAATATTGATATATTTACCAAACCCAAATCCCAAAAATTTATTAAAAAAAGGGAAACTACAATGTGATGACAAGAGGTGTAAAGTATTTGCACAAACTAGTAATCATAAGATGAAATATTTGTGTTAGAAGGTAAATTATATCTATGTAATAATGAAAGGAAGTTATAATAAAATTATTTTTTCCTTTGATCCATTTTATAGTTTTTTAACATCTTCCATCATTATATCTAGGGGAATACATTCTCAAAATTTTCATTTATAGATACAGGGACACAAATCCATTGTTGAGTTCAAAAAAAGAGATTAATTCCATATCCATCATAGAGTCGGTAACCAATTGAAAATATAATATATCATCTCCTCCCTTCAGTAATCATAAATGAATGTGAATGAAATAATATTTTCATCAAAAAATGGTTGGATTATTTGAAAAAATAATCCATCAATATAGTAATGGAAAATCTATAAACCAGAACATAACATTGTATCACCATTTGTATGTCCTCAAATTTCATCAATAGAATGTTTATGCTCTTAAACTTATTTTCAAAAACAAAACACACCACTTGTAGAATGAATATTGAAATATAGTGAGAGAAACATCATAATTATGAAATTAAGAACAAAATCATGGGATCTACTTCACTACAATGATCCAGGATGGGAGAGAGGGATTGGGTAATAGTATGGAAGAAACTAATTCATTATCTCTATGTATGTTTTAAAAAAAATCTGGGTTATATAATGTTGAAATTCGACCCTATCAAAAAAATTCTCAATGAGACATAAATACATGTACATAGTTATAATATACTGATATAATCAAAAGGAACACATCTCTTCTCCCATAATCTTGGAATATAATTTTTCTTTATATCCATCCTTAATAACTAGGGTGAAGTTATTAATCAAAATAAATCCCAAAAATCCTCTTTATCTACGGAAAATGATGAATCTTGAAAATACTATAAGGAGGAGGGATCCTCACTAACATTTCACTGAGCACAACTCACATATTGTTTCAATTGAATATGTGAGGATTTGGTGAAAATAGTTCTCTCCACCATTGATTAATATATAAATATTTTGGTCTTCTTAGGGGATTGATTAATAAATTCATCAAGGTTATCAAATACATTAACATGATTTTTTGGAAATGACTTAATGTTGTTATATTCAATTTGTAATACTTGAACAACTGTATCTTGGTTATATTCACTAGATTCATATTGGTTTTGTTTTATTTTACTCTAAATAGAAGGTGTATTTTTTATGGTGATAGAAGTTGGTTATGAATTATTGATAGCATAGACAATGATAGAGAATTCATCATCAATATTAATTATATGTGATGACGATTTAGAATACCCATCCATATCCCTACTGGATGTGAGAATCATTGAAGTCTCTTTATCCATCAACTTAGGGCATGGTTTAGCATTATTAATCTAAACATTCTATTGAGTAGGTTGGGTAACAACTAGTCTCACAAGGTCAACATGTTTTCCAAATTTTCAATTTTAATGATCTTTAAATTATTCCTGAATTTTTTACCCTTTACCACCCATAACGACTTGTTACATGTGATAGGTTATAGGATAGTTGATTCATATTGGAAATCATTGTGGGAATAAATTTTTATGAGATAATCATTATGGTTGGCTAGTTTATTTTCATAACATACCTCTTAGTAAAATCGTGATTCACCATTTTTAATCCAAAGATAGGTCAAACGATGTTGATAGATATCAATTATATTGTAAACCATCATGAATGAGGTTATTTAATTATTTTTGGTTTCATAGTAATCATTAAAAGGATGGCCAATTATGATGGAAATTGGAAAATAGGTTTGGTTATTTGAGACAATAAGGATGAAGTCCAATGAATCCTAACTATATTGTAGTAATGGGTTATTGGGTGTTATAATCAAAATCTAGTGTCCATTTATTTATTTTCAAGGTGTATCACCGATACCGCAATGATATCCAAATCCAAAAATGATTGTAATCATTTTCACTGAAAAAATTAATGAATTTATTTTGAGTCTTGTAAGATAGTTTTAAATTTAACAAAACTAATAGCATCAAGTTTATTACATAAGTAGTTTAAAGAAATAATAATTTTGAAAATTTCAAAATAAGAACGAATCATATATCTGATGAGTGGGGGTGTACCTCTTCCTTTAGAAATAATTTTTTCAGATAACCTAAATGTCGAACATTTTGTATTCAATGAAAGGATATTTGTTTGGGATTCCAGGGGGCTACATCTTGTTGACATCAGATATATCACTATTTTCTATAAGTAAATTACCAAACCCATTGGGATAGAAGGTCTCGATATCAAAAAACATAGGATATTTAATTTTGGGCTTTATAACAAATACACATGGAATATCTTGACCACAAATAAATTTTCCTTTGAATTGTTATATATAAGGTCGAAATGGTGGTTGTTGTATGGAAATAAACGTCATCTTGATTATTCTGTATGAACCTCAATCATGATCTCTTGGAATGACATCTCAGAAAACTTTAAATAGATATTTAGTCTACAATCCAATCTCGACTACGGGAAGACATCATGGTTAGAAAAAACCGTACAAGTAACCATTTATATTCCTCAAGATATGATTTAAATGAATACTAAAAATCTATTATAAAAAATTTATGAAATTTCCCCCCTCAGGATGGAATGGAAATCCAAAATTATTATTTCACTAAATTGGATACACTTATATGGATACCCAACAAAAATGACCAATTTGGTGAAAAATAATACTGCATTCTAGAATTTTATTTCCTAACATGGCTCCAATACTGTTTATCAAAATAAATGTACCATTCATTATTCCAAATATATAATTCATTCTCTAGAATATAAGAAATACCATATATCCTTCCCTTGAAAATTTTTATAATATCATGAAATAGATTGGTTTTGTATTTCAGTTATGCATGAGGTAGGAAGGGAACAATAAAAACCAATTCGTGATATGTATCTTTTCTCAAAAGTTTTGTAAGTGTGTTGGCTGCTTATTTAAAAACAAATTTTACACAAGAATTGAAATTGATGATTTCATTGTGGACATTAACAAGATTAAAATGAGTGGAAATGTACAAAACCTTGTATAGATATCCACTACATTTGTGGTTTTAATTGTGTGGAAAAAATTAATTGAATTTATTTTAAAAAAACACACAATACATTCATGAGTTAGTTAATGATATTCCTAGAGAATTCAATGTATATTCTAGAATAAATGTTGAATAAATGAATATTTGAATTGATGAATTCAACATTATAATGAAATTCGGAGTACTATGCGGTCCTGGGATATAGTTTTTTCAAAAATAAATTCATTATATTCCTCCATTCCATTCATGTATAAACGTAAATACTGACGGTTCAACCTCTAGAGTGATAAGAATGTAAATAATGGAGGTTTCTTCTCCACCCATAATCAATTTTTTAGAGGTGGTTTCCATAATTATATGTTCATTATCATTGTGTATGAGGGGGAAGTATGTGGTATAATTAATGCCACCATGAATATTTTTTAATCATAATTGTAACACCCTATATATTTAATCTGACTATAATCTCACAGTAAAATATTTTAAATATTAAACCAAGGATTTCCTCTAGAGACTCATTCCTCAATGTATTTAATGTATCAATCATGTCAAACACATAAATTTTTTTCTCTCACATGATCATTAAAAATATAATCATATTTCGGATTCCATTTTAATGAAATCAATCATAATGATGAGCATGATGTGTTCTTTCGGGACCCCATAACTTTTTTATAGCTGTTGTATTTTAGAATATGAGGGTTATAATCCACCCTCAAATTTAATAAAATATCTATAACACATAACACTTCTTTAACATTTTATTAATTATTTTACAAGAATAAACCCTAGATCTTGTTATTATAGTTTATTATTTACATTGTATTAAATATTTAAAGGTTTAATTCTAGTTCTGGGAGACATTAAATTCTAATGAAACATCAATTTTTATTTGATTAACTAATAAAATACATTAATATCAAAATTATTCAATGTATTCGTCCTAAATAATTAATTTTTCTATACTTTATTTTAAAATACCCCTTATCCATGACTATAAAAAAAACCTGCCCTATACAAAATTCTATTAAATATCAGAACTAATTTTCTCAAAACCACTATCTATATAATTATCTAAAATTATCTCTTTATTTACTCAAGCTAATTGTGTTTCCAAAATCCCATACATTCAATTCAAACAGCTCAATCTAAAAGAAGAATCTCAAAAGGAATAGTATAATCTATAAGTCCCTTTCCCCTTTTTTAAAATAATTTTACTTGGAAACTATTTTAAAACACATATTATTTTACATATATAGTTTTATTAATTTTTATTATTTATTATTATCCATTTTATGATTAGGAGTCAACCATTCCCTCTCATGAAACTGCTTTTCAAAAATCTGTACTTTGTTAAAATAATGGCTTCATATTTCAATCTTTTAATTTCTTATTGGAGATTCCTTTTCTAATAAACACATTTAAAAATCATTGTAATAAAATGAAATTATTTTATTTTAATTTTATTATTATTATTACAATTTATTTGTGATATATCACCCAATACCTCTCACTAAAACATTTCTTTCAAGTCATTACTATAATGAAATCTTTCATTTAAAGTGTATATATTTTCCTTTTGATTCACATATTACACTTTTTATAATATTGTTAATAATTAAAAGTACCTTTAGGATATTAGACTAATTCTACTATTATTTCCATTTATAACTCATCTATTTATTTTTTTCCGTTAATTAAACCTCAAAAAATATAAAATTCCATCGTTCTTATTTTACTCTACCTATATAAATTTAATGATTTATTTTCAATTGAAATGATTATATATTTTACCGAAAATTTAAATTAGGATATAAAATAAAATTAATTATAAAGTTATATATTTTTATAGTTTTTTTGTGATCAAATAATGTTTATTGAGTTCTCTATCACCCTTTACCTCTATCATGGATTTATCCTTTTATTCAATATATGTGTTCCTTATTCAACATATAATCCAATAATTTAATTTTCATTATATGTGACTTGAACATATACCATTTACCCTTTACAATGTGGACACTCAATATTTATATATCTATATTGTCTGGTGTTCATATAGAAACATTTTCCATTTACTGGCTTAGGATGTATTAAAAGGCATTTTATGTTTTAGTAAAATAAAAAAAATTATGGATAACAAAGAAATTTCTATTTTATATTTTATTCTATGTTCCACACCTTCATATGAAAAGTAAATTTTCTTATTAATATATGGATAAAACCATGTATTATATATCCCCTTCATCCATAGGTATGTCCCTTGTGTCAAACTAGTTTGTGTATTTGGTGTACAAAATCCCATTTATGTATGATGTTTGGGATGAAGTCTTATTGCAATTTTTATAATGAATGAAATTGTGTAATCCATATTTATGGAAATTTTATTATTACCCATGAGATTATCTATTTTTATTTTTGTGGAGATAGTTTCTACTATAAGGAAATATATTTAACATATTTGTTGATGTATTTAATCTAAATAATTAATATTTTTATTGTTCCATATTTTCTTCCACCATAAAACACCCCTTACATAACATTCAATAGCATCCATTTAATTTTCTTCCCCAATTACCTATGAAATAATGGGGAATAAAACATGTGATCAACGGATAAAAATAGAGTAATAGTAATTTATTATATTTTTTTATAATATAACTATTTTTTCAACAGTATAGTATGGATTAATGATCTATTTAGTCACTTATGAGTAATAATGATTTGATTAGGGAAGTTTAAGAGTTAGTAAATGAGTACCAGCATTAGGTACCTAGATTTAGCTTCACTATAATGGGAATAAGAAATTGTTCAATAGTAACATTATAATCTAGATTTATACGAACATATTTAGACTACCATACATTATAAATCCTTAAAATTTAAAGAATAGATTGAATATTCAATATTCTTTTGAAAGACGTTCATTGAAATTTTATACTAAAATTCATGATTTAGATTTCTATTCATGAGATAATAAACACATTACACTATTTTGAGATGGAACATATTAAAATAATAGACACCATTTCTACACACTAATTCCATATTGGTAATTATCTATTGATAAAAATAGTGAAATTAATGATAGATATGATAAAATTGTATCCTTATTATTGCAATTGACTCATGTTATGGACAATAAAATTTATTATAATGATCAACATGTTCCCCCTCAAAAATTTCTACCAACATTATATCCTTTATTGTGACATCAATCTCCAAATTGTAATAGAAACATTAGTTTATTAGTGGAAGCGTAATATATTAAATATCAATAAAAGATATTGATTTTAGATTATATTAGAGGGAGAATGTTATATTATATTTACATTTTCTATAGGGATATAGGGAACTATATTTGGGTTTGATTCTAGATAATAATATGATAAATTTATATAAATCCTATAATCAAACAATTTTAAGGAATTATTGTTTGAGAAATATTGTCCTCTCTAGAAAGAAGATAAAATGGAAAAGAAATTTCAAAATATGTGAAAAAAGGAAGAGTTTGTTTTTCTATATGAAGGTAATTTTTCAATATAATTGAGAGATGATTTACATAATGTATGTAAAATTGAAATCAATATCAAGCACATATTTAATAGAAAAAAATCCAATTCTGTTAATTGTATCAGTGTCTTAAACATTATCATTATATGTGGAAATTGTTTCATCTTCTGACATGGCTTAGAAGAAGCTATCTATGTATTTTATTATCAAATGAATATATGAAGTCAGGATTTTGGTAGTCTGAAATATAGATAAAAAATATTGAATAAAAATATTAATGGAAGGGTAGAATTTACAATATGATATAATTTTGTGTTGGAATAATATATGATTTCAACGAAGGTACTAGGAGTTTTTTACAAGTTTAGTGAAAAAAATACATAAGTATTTTGAGTGAAATGTAAAAATAGACTTTTCTTTTAAACATTGAGTAACATGAAAGAATATGGAACTCTATTAAAATTATTATCCCAATCATCGTGGTAATATACCCGAGTTTAATCCTAAGGATCAAGGCTATGTTTACAAAATAACTAATATAAAATTTGATTTTACATTTATTGTTATAAAATATTCTTCAATCGTAATCTAAACTCTAGTCGATACATTACATTATTTCTTATCAATAAACTAAATTATATTATTTTATATTTTCTAATAGAATCTAATCGTCACCTAAAATATTGAGAAAGGTGTTGCTGATTAAATCACATGGTGGAAATCATATCAGAAAATATATATATTCATTTTTTGTATTAGAATTCATCAATGATATATTGTTTCAAACTGAATATTAATAATTATGGTTGAATTATATTAATTTCCCCAAAAAGTATAATTGAATAATTTTCTTCCTAAAAATTACCTTATGATATGAGAGGTAAAAATAGAACCCATTTCTTTTTACAGTTATAAAATAAAACGATCTATGATAAACAAAATGTATCGTAACTAGAACTAATGAATTAAAATTTGATAAAATATTCCGAATTGGATAACTATAATGAAGTGTTAAAAATTATGTATCTAGATAATCCATAAAATTACTAATTAATCTCATGAAATTAAAAATAATGAATAGAAATGAAATAATAAATTTATGAAAAAATTTAAGGAAATGATGATTTACATGGTCTAATATTAAAACCAAATCATATATTCATGACATAACATAGAGATGGATTCATTCTTATTTTAATGATAACCACGACAATTTGTCATGAGTTATAGTAAACTATAATTGTCAGGGTGAAATTTAATTATGGGAGGAGAATTTAAAATCATATAAATTAAATGGGTATTTTCAAAAAAACCTCAAATTATATTTTTAAATTTTGAATACAATCATTTTCATTTCAGTTTTTGATGATATAAACATATTATTTATATATATATATTTATCACTAAAATAATTATATTAATTAATATATATTTCTATAAAATATTTATTTTTATGTAATATAATATTTCTAATAATAAATATTTAAAAAAAATACTTTATGAAATTTAATTTATTGTATTCCCGTTCTCTATTGTAAATATACATTTTCAAAATTATATTAATATTATTGGTAGTTTTATTTTCATATTTTATTTTGAATAGTAATTTAGCCCTGGAATTTTAATTTGTAAAATTTTATTATACATATTTTTTATATATATTTTTGGAATATATGACTATTGATAATAATGTAATCAATTCTAATGTCATATAACATTGTATATATTAAATGTTAAAATAAAAGTTAAAAAATGTATTTACAATAAGATAATTTTTTAGAATAATTAGTATTTTAAATCTTAATTAATTAATTTTATATATGATTATTTTCAAATATTTATACTCATGAAATTTTTAGAAATAAAATAATTACAATGTTTTTCACTGGAATAATACAATGAAAAAAAATAGGATATATTTTTTGATAACATAATTTCTTTATTATACGATCATATTATCAAAAACAATATACATTACCATTAGATGAGTTAGTCATCAAAAAGTTCATATGGTCACTAACATAGAAATGTCATTGTAATATATAATGATCATTAAATTAAATATATTTTTTTAAATATTTAATAATACAATTAATTTCACATAATTAGAAGTTCAATTTTATAAAATGTATATTACTTTTTAAATATATAAAAAATATTATTATCAAACATATAATAATAAATTATAAATAAAAAATATATATTGAATCACTTAGAACAAAAGAAATAGATATTATTCCAAATATAGTAATATTTTATGTATTATAATATTTTTTATAAATATAAAAATTAAAATATTACTTAATCAAAATTTATAAAAACAGATTAGTTTCAAGGAATCATATTATAAATTTACCACAAGTGAATTTTTTTTAATTTTTCTAAAAATGAGGAATTTTTAGTGAGGATTATAATATATATTTTAAACATATACTATATGTTTTATGATATAATTATGATATAATATTCCATAAAAATTAAAAAATTGTTTCATAAATTTTAATTTACTTAATTTATAAAAGAATTTATTTAAATATAGAAAATAAAAATTCATATAAATTTTTTTTAAAAATAAATCCTTATTTATATTTTCAATAATAAATTTTTTTATACAATACATAATATAAAATATTAACAATATTCATTTCAATTTTGGGTATCCATGAATGTAAAATAAAAATATTTTTAAAATCATACACACATAAAAGTCAATGTAATCAACACAATTCATAGTATTTGGCTTACATATTTAAATATTAAATACATTATTCTAATATACCCCCCGACATAGTTATATTATTCCCTTCTACCAACACATTATTGACACTTCTTAACTATTTAGTTTTTCCAATATCTACCAAAATAAAACACTATACATTCATCTTTCCACCCTTAGGCCCTTTTTCTATCCAAAATCTCTTCCCTTGAAGGCTTATGGAATCCTACAAAGGAGGCTTCTGAAAGAAAAAATAATTTTTTCCAGGTCTCTTTCTCCTTTCTAAATTGATAAATATTTCCCAAATAGATTAATTAAAAATCATATTATTTACTACCATGTTTCTATTGTTATGGTATTAATATCCTTTTGATTTATTATTGATGAGGGGTCACTCATTCACTCTCATGAAAATATTTTCGTAATGCCTCGACCCCAGAAGCCTAGAGCTGGTTCATTACTTTTTTACATTTTCATGATTAAAAGTAATGAAAATTTGAATGACCATGTCAAGACCCAGAAATCCCGTGGGATGTTTTTTAATACATGGGAATTTTACGAGTCTGCGAAAATTTATGGTGCATGATTTCGAGGCCCGTTGTGCCCGGAATCAATTTCTAAAGTTTTTTTCGGGTACGTTCATTAAACATACGAGCATGATTTTATAACTTTTGAACTGGTGCTCAAAATTGAAATCTGAGGGCACCGTTTAACTAGTAGCACTAGTATTCGCTTATGGAGACTTTCACCTCCCCGGTAGTTGGTCAATAAAAAAGTTAGTTTTTGGGTTTTCATAAAAAAAATAATAAAATAAAGTGTGCATCACTTTCTTTTTGTTTGAGCCGCCAATTCAGTGAGATGTATTTAAAACCTCCTCTTGGAAGTTAGTGGTGGGGCCACTATACCTTAACCTCCCATGAGAGGTTATGGTGGTGGGGCCAACCCGAACATAACCTCCTATGATAGGTTATGATGTGGGGACCACACAGGGATAAAACCCCCTATTAATTAATGGATATAGTGGAAAACCTCTTATTAATGAGGGAGAGTTTCTCAACACCCTTCCTCCTTTATGGTGCCACCTTCTTTTTAAAAAAAATTTCCAAATCCCATAATTTATTGGTTCCAACCCTTCACAATAATTATGTGTGTCCCTTTTAATTTAATTCTTTTTTTTTTGAATGTTGTTCCAACAATATAATAAGATATCAAAATCTATTATTATTTTTGGTTGGCACATCTATTCATTTTTGCAGGAGATCTTGAGAGAACAAAATTTCTCCAATGAAGAACCTCTCCTTCCAACGAAGAACGAAGAACTATCCACCGACAAAGAACGCTAATCCTCTTCAACTAATTCCTCGGAAACCTACCAACATAAAGCATCTTCCACGAGCTGATGCAACTCGGTTTGGAAGAGCATGGCGGATGTGACAAAGGACGATCATCTTCATCTTATTCCAGCAACTCCACCACCAATGACCAACTATAAAAAGGTAGGGGTTTCATTACATGATAATTTTATACCTTTTCTTATCTTCTTAATTGGATAGAAGGGGTTTGTTGCGGACGTGTTAATGATCAACTTCTTATCTTGTTGATCCAATTGATACCTCCCTAAACATGGAGGGTGCGGGCCAACCTAACGTGGCCCGACATCCTCTGTCGTTTTTCCTTCTTGTGGCGTTCTTCGGCCTGGAAACGTAGGAACGATGAGGAAACGAAGATGGAAACGACAAATTTCATGCTACCCGTGGCCTCTGTGAACCGCACCGCCCCTGCGGCATCCCGCACCGCCTCTGGAAAATCCCACGCACTGCCCGTGCCCCGCCAGCCATCCCGCGCCCTGCTTGCACCCCGCTGGCCTAACCGCGCGCTTCCCGACACCCTGTGACTTTCCCGCACACACCACCAGACTGCCCACGCCCCACTGGCATAACCGCGCCCTTCCCGGTGCCTCGTGGCATGCCCGTGCGCTGCCCACACGCACTGCTGGCCTGCCCGCGTCGCACCTCCTCGCCAAACCGGCCGAGCCACTCTAGACGCCCGAGTCGGCCCACGCCATCATCTGTGGCGTCGCTGGCCGAACCGGCTCGGAATTATGGCATGAGATGCCCGAGCCACGCCCCTCTTGGTTCTCACCGAATCGGACCCGGCCTCCGGTCGGAGCCTCCTATGCGGTGACCTCTGGGCCGAACCGCCCCTACAGTCCACTGGGCCGGGCCCAACGGACCTGGCTGAACCTAGCCTATTGACCTACCAAATGGGCCAGGTCATACCCAGCGGGTCTGATCGGGTAGACACAGACCGGGTCTACACAGTCTGGGTTGGGGTGAGGCAGTCTGACCGGGTCAGACCGGGCCCAGGCCCACTACTGATCGTTACTTTTTTTGGCCATATAATTTGCACCAGATGACTGTTTGATGAACTGTCAGCGGCACTGTTATTCTTGGAACATGACGGTCCCTTTGAGAATACCACACTGGTGTTCGGGGTATATTTTGAGATACTATCAGGTTAGATAATACATGAATCCAATCAGGCCCCTGGGACTAATAGTCTAATAACTCACAGACCAGGTAACTGATTGACGCACCATCTTCTGCGATGAGACCACTATGACGATGCATAAATTTGAGATACTTATACGTGGGACTTCTTGATAGTTGGAGAATCAACCAGTAGCTTGTGGAGTGGATCTTCCAGAGAGTAACATGCATTTGTATAGGAACCTAGAAGCTGGATGAGACCTAAAGACTACTTGACCTATTTGACTTGGAGTGATTTGATTAGCCCACTAGAGAGAGCCTGGTAGTTAGCGATAGACCCAGGGCAGAGGAGCACCTGTTTGTTGGCGGAAGACCCATGGTACTCGACAATAGGAGTAGCTCATCAAGCTATTTGGGGGAGCGCCTGGTAGTTGGAAATAGACCAAATGTAGAGATTACCTCTGTGTGAGCGTGGAAGACCCACAGTACTCAACATGAGGAATACCTCAGAAGTCCAAGGTTAGTAGGAAGCACCTCTGCGTGGGTGCGGCAGACCCATTGTACTCGATAGAGGAGGATTTCTCCAGCAGTCGAGGGTTTAGATTGACACTATCCCTAGAATAAAATCTTGGTTGAGCTGAGTCAGTGACATTTGTGTTAATCTCTTGATTGAGTTGGATTACATGATAACTTAGGTACATGTATGTTCATATAACTAAGTGGGATTATCTGTTGATGTCTTACTTTTTATTTTTTCCTTGTTTGATTTTTTGAGACCATGAGGGCCTCGGAATCCCTAATGAGTATCGTTATACTCACCCTGTATGGGCTATGCCTGCACCTCATTGTGTTGGTTTCAGATAATGGACAATGCTGACTAAGGACCATAGTAGCAGGACTAGATGGTACCCAGAAGAGATGGATGGATGTGGAGTACTATGGAGGATTTCTCTTCCAACCCTTCAGGTAAGAATCCCTATAGGATGACCTAGTAGATTCTTTTCTTTTCTTTAGTTGTACTTGTTTTTCAGTTATACTTGTACTTTTCGGTTAGCCTTTTATTTCTGACCCCTTTTTCTTTTTATCGCTCCTTTGTATATAATTTTTCATAGTTCTTTACTACCAGATCGTAATCTGTTGTGTATTTTTACACTTTTTAAACTCAATTCCATCTTAGTTTTAGGGATTTTCTCCTTTGGTGCTAGTTGCTGGCCTCTGGCCTATGGAAGGAGGTCATCGGGTAGTCACGACACGAGCCCTTGGGGACGGGTCATGACAAATTGGTATTAGAGGAGTTGGTTCTACCACAGAACATCGGAATCTGATCATTCTTTTCTATGAAGCAATAGATTTAAGGGTACCGAGTGTGGTTTTCAGTTCAAGGAGGCCAGTGTTGGTGCATTAGCCGACATATCCACACACCAGGAACATGACTTCTGACTTCCGACATAGTGCACTAAAACACTGATTGCATGTGGGTTTTTCAAAGGAATTTCTTTAATTCTACTCAACCGGATTAGCTCACGAGGTATAAATCTTTGAACATGTTGCATCTGTTTCTTTCAAGTTACCTCACAGCAGACGACCAGCTAGAGCCCTGAGAGTTGTACGAGTAGATTGCCCACCGAGCCATGAGGCCTCGTTGTAGTGCCCTCTTCCAGTGGAGGCACCAGCGGTACCACTACCAGTTGGTCCACCGATGCCACCATCCCCAGCAGCAGACAATGCATTCCACTTGAGCGTGTTGCATGAGTTATAGTACAAGAGTCCACCCAGGTTCATGGGGGAGATGGACCCACAGTTGGCTGAGGATTTGCTGGAGGATGTGGTGAGAGTCTGCAGACTGTTAGGGACACCAGCCAACTTTATGGTGATCCTTTCCACGAGTCTCTATCAGGTAGTACTTGGTAGATGGTGGATCCTAATGCTCCAGGACAATGACGAGATGATGCTACTCTGTGCAGATTTCGAGAGCCTGTTTCGGGTGGAGTTTGTCCCAGCCACCCTTCAAGCAGTACAAATACAACAGTTACTGCATCTACAATAGGGTAGCATGATTTTAGCTCAGTACTCAGCGAGGTTCATAGACCTCTTGTGCTACTCAACAGATATGGTGCGGTACCACTTCTTCTAGGCCCGGACCTTCAAGTACGGACTCAGGAGAGAGATCAGGGATTCTATGATCTCCCTCAGCATCCCGACGCAGGAAGGGGTGTGGGATTGAGCCCTCTTAGAAGAGATATTTCTTGGTGAGGAGTCTCCAGCAACGAGACCCAACACTAATCAACATGTATAGGAGTCTCCTACTGCTGGTAGTAGATAGATGTCACAGAGGTCCAAGAGGACCAGATAGAAAAGTGGATGATCGTGTGACTCATTAATTGTTGTGTGGGGCACCTAGAGGGGGGGAAATCCATACATTCCAAGAGAGGTTAGTGGTACTCATGCGGTGGGCATGGTCAAATGGCTCGTGACATTCTGACCCACCACTCGGATGATCAGCAGATGATAGAAAGACCACCTTGGTAGAGACAAATATTCGATCGAGGCGGTCCGAAGGGAGAAGGTGGACGTGGTAGAGGAGATGTTCATGTAGCAGGTGGGGGGTGACGATTCGAGGTGTTACCACCACCAACGCCATAATGTCCACCCCGACCATAGGGAGAAGGTGGGCCGGGGAGATCTCAGCTCTAGGTAACTAAGGCTTGTTATCATAGAGATCCGAAGATGATTTGTGGTACGATCTGTGTATACTCCACCATGGTTGAAGTTTTTATAGACACAGGTTCCAATCAATATTTCATTTCCACTTCCCTCATTTAGAGCTCGAAGATTCCGACAGAGTCGTTGGCTCTATCCTTATGGCTAGAGACTCCTAAGGGAGAAGACTCGATGATTATGCACTGGTGCCAATAGTGTGAGCTTATTCTATGAGTTGAGAGCATCATCTAGGATCTCCAATTAGCAGCATCGAGGCCTTAAGACATCATCCTGGGACTGGACTGGTTATCGACAGTCCATGATCAGATTGGCAGTATTAGGCACAAAGTGCAGTGTGTTTGCACGGATGGGACCAGTTTTACCTTCACCGGTGAGAAGGGATCCTTTACAGCACATGACCGACTTACTCAAAGGAGGGTGCAGCCGATCACTCAACAGTTGACCTGCCTTACCCATGGAGTAGTTGATATAGAGAGTCTGATCTGTCTTATAGTGGTGGACCAGTACACAGATGTTTTCCCTAACGATTTTCCAAGACTACCTCCTCACAAAGAGGTAGAATTCTACATTGACATGTACCCTGAGATGGCACCGATATCTACTCTGGAATATTAGATGGCTCCCACTGAGATTCGTGAGATATAGGTAAAGATATAGGACTTGAAGGGGAAAGATTCATCAGACCCAGTGTTTCACCATGGGCATCCCCGATTTAGTTTTCCAAGAAGGCGGATGGGAGCTTGAGGCTCTTTGTTGACTATCGTTGCCTAAATCATGTGACCATGAAGAAAAAGTACCCCTCCTAGGGATTGATGATATATTTGACCATTTGATCATAGAACGGTGGTTCTCCAAGATAGAACTCAGATCAGTCTATCACCAGCTCAGAGTTCGAGACGAGGATGTGCAGAAGATGGTCTTCAGAATTCAGTTTGTCCATTAAGAGTTCATAGTTATGACTTCCAGTGTAACCAACACTCTAGCAGTGTTCATAGGACTAATGAACATGATCTTATATCCATACCTAGAACAATTGGTCATAGTCTTCATCGACAACATTCATATCTTCTCGACTACTAAGGAGGAGCATGCCTACCATTTGCGGGTAGTACCTGTCACACACTGAGAGCACCGGCTTTATAGTAATCCCTCAAAGTGCCGGTTTTGGATACGAGAGGTTCAATTTCAATTTCATTTCATCTCGGAGGATAGATTTTAGTGGATCCAGTGATGATTGAGGTCGTACTTTCTTGGGAGCCACCCAGGAGTGTAACAGAGGTACGAAGATTCTGGGGTTTAGTTGGTTACTACCGTAGGTTCGTTCCAGACTTCTCCAGAGTTGTAGCACAACTATCAGCCTTGATAAAAGATGGGGAAACCCTTCGTGTGGACGGAGAGATGCGAGAAGATATTTATGGAGAAAAGGAAAGGGATGACTAGTGCACCCATTTTTATCCTTCTAGAGGAAGGCATTGGGTATGTAGTCTACCGGGACGCATCAAGGACCAAAATCGGGTGTGTGCTGAGGCAGGAGCAAGTTGTGATCGTGTATGGTTCTCAGTAGCTGAGATATCATGAGCAGAACTATGCTACCCATGACCTAGAATTAGTAGTAGTGGTCTTCGTCTTGAAGATGTGGCAGCACTATCTTATGGGAAAACATTTTTCCATGTTCTCTGATCATAAGAGTCTCATGTATATCTTCCAATTTAAGGACATGAACCTGAGACATCGACGATGTCTTGAGGTCCTCCAGGAGCATGACATCGAGATTGTCTATACTCCTGGAAAAGGGAAGGTTTTAGTAGATGCACTCAGTAGGAGATCTGGTATACGGCTTCTAGGAGAGGCGACATAGAAGCATGATTCATTACAAATATCCTTTGTGTATAGAGACAGATCATCCTTTCTACAGTCTCTCACAGTCACTCACCCACTTATTCAGCATGTCGGGGAGGTTCAATTTGAAAACACTGACTGCGAGACGTGACATGATCATATATCCACAGGGAAGGCACCTGATGGATTCTCTGAAGGTGGGGATCACGTCATCCTCTTCAGATGACGTACCTTGGTATCAGTAGCACTTCAGGAGGAAGTGTTGAGGGAGTTCGACACATCCCATCTAGTGGTACATCCAGGAGTGGAGAAGATGTACCGGGACCTTCGAAAAAAGCACTGGTATCCAGGTATAAAGAAGGATGTAGCAGATTCTGTCTCTCGGTGCCTCAATTTTCAGCAAGTGAAGGTGGAGCACCAGGTACCAGCAGACTTGGTTCAGCCTTTAGAGGTCCCAGAGTGGATGTGGGATGGGATATCCATGGACTTCGTGTTGGGTATTCCACATACATCCAAGGGACACGACACGATTTGTGTGATTGTTGATCGACTCACCAAGTCGGCCCACTTACTGCCTATCAGATAGAAGGGCTCAATAGAGATCTTGGGATGCCTCTATGATCAAAAGATTGTGCGGGTACATGGAGTACCCACTTCTATTGTCTCTGATCATGATGTACAGTTTACTTCCCGTCTATGGAAGGGGTTGTAGGAAGCTTGCCGGATGCAAATTCATCTGAGCACCACCTTCCATCCTCAAACGGATGGTCAGACTGAGTGGACCATTTAGACCATCGAGGACATGCATTATGCTTGTGTCCTAATCTTTGGTTGTAATTTGGAGGATCAATTACGTTTGGTGGAGTTTTCCTACAACAATAGATATCACTCCACCATAAGGATGGCCCCTTTTGAGGCGTTGTACGGGAGACCTATCATATCACCCCTATGCAGGACAGACCCTCGAGAGTCTGCACTGGTGGGACCAAAAATGGTACGATCTACGATGAAGATGGTGTGGTTCATCCAAGAGCGGATAAACACTCCACAAAGATGGTAGAAGTCATATGCTGACAGGAGATGGAGGCCTCTGGAGTTCGAGGATGGCCACCATGTCTTTCTATGGGTCTCACCTCGACGAGGCCTATAGATATTTTTCCAAGGAGTAAAGTTATCTCTGAGATTCATCGGACCTTTCCAGGTCCTCAGCAGAGTAGGTGAGGTGGTGTACAGCATGGATCTTCCACCTCAGTTGCACCAAGTGCACGACGTCTTCCACATATCTCATAAGAGGAGATACGTGGACGACCCTACTCACATCATCGACTATGGAGAGTTGGACATCAATGATGGGGAGACATTCACATAGGTTCCAGTTGATATTGGGGATCTAAAATAGAGGTCCCTTAGTGGATGGTTGATACCTTTGGTGTGCATTCACTGGTAGCACAGGAACCTCCATGAGATGACATGGGAGTGGGAGGCTCAGATTCGTGCTCAATACCCCCATTTGTTTCCTTAGTTAGAGTTGTAGCTTACGGGGATGTAAATTCTTTAGGTGGGGGGAATGTAAAGACCCTGAAATCCAATGGTAATATTTTGTAAAAATCATCGAAATTTTAAAAGTCCGCAAAAAAATATGGCGCTTGACTCCGAGGCCCGGTGTGCCCGAAATAAATTTCCGGAGTTTTGTTCAGATACATTTAGTGAACGTACAAGCGGGATTTTATAACCTTTAAACAAGTGATTAGAAATTAAATCATAGGCACTGTTGAACTCACAGTGCCGATATTTTCTTCAGGAGACATTCACCTCGACGACAATTGGTCGAGAATAAAATATAGTTTTTGGGTTTTCTTAAAAAAATAATAATATAATATCTTTATCTCTTTATTTTTTTTAGCATCCAATTGAGTAATGCATAGTTAAAACCTCTTCTTGGATGATATAGGTGGGGCCCCCACACCTTAACCTCTTGTGATAGGTTATGGTGGTGGGTGCAATCCGAACATATCCTCCCGTGATAGAATATTACGTGGGGACCACACGGGGATTAACCCCATTTTAATTGAAAGCGTGGAACCCCTCTCATTAATGGGGAAGTTTTTCTCAACACCCTCCCATCTTTATGGTTCCACCATCCTTTTTTTAAAAAAATTTCCAACTCCCCTAATTTATTGGTGGCAACCCTTCGCATTAATTAGTTAGATCCCTTTTAATTTAATTATTATTTTTATTGAATGTTGTGACAATTAAGTAATAAGATATCTATTATTATTTTTGGTTGGTACATCTATGCATTTTTTGAGGAGATCTTGGGAGAAATGACGTTCTCCAAAGAAGAACCTCCTCTTCCAATGAAGAATGAAGAACGTTCCACCGACGAAGAAAGCTGATCCTCTTCAACTTCCACCCTGGACACCTACCGTCATGGAGCGTCTTCCATAAGAAGATGCAAATCGGGTTTGGAAGTGCATGGCGGACGCGACGAATGATGATCCTTTTCAACTTCTTCCCACAACTCCACCACCAATGACCAACTATCAAAAGGTATGGGGTTCATTACTTTATGATGTTAGACCTTTTCTTATCTTCATCATCATATAGAAAGGGTTTGATGTAGATGTATTAATAATCAACTGCTTATCATGTTGAGCCAGTTTATACCTCTCTAAATGCGGAGGGTGCGGGCCAACCTATCATGGACCGAAATCCTCCATCGTTTTTCCTTCTTCTGGCATTCTTCGACATGGCGACATAGAGGCGACGGAGATGGCAAAGACAAAGGTGGTGCTACCCGCGGACTCTTTGAACCACGCCACCCCCATGGCGTCCTACACTGCCTCCGTCCGAGCCCCCCCCCCCCCCACCCCAACCCACTGCACGTGCCCCGCTGGCCTCCCTACGACCTGCCTGGTGCCCGGCGGTCATCCCGCGCACTACCCACGTGCCCTGCTGCCTGCACATGCACTGCCCGTGCCCCGCCGACCTCACAGGGCCCTGGTCAGTGCCCCATGGCTGGCATGCGCGCTGCCCCCATGTCACGGTGGCCTGGCCTTGCCCTGCCCATGCCCCACGTGGCCTGCCCACGTCCCGGTTCCCTGCCGAACTGGCCGAGTCATGCCAACTACCCAAGCTGGCATGCGGCGTCCTTCGCAGCATCGCTGGCTGAACCAGTCCAATATTTTGGGCCTTGCTGCCCGAGCTGCCCCATAGGTGGTGCTGGCCGAACTGGTCCCGACCTCTAGGACGAGCTGCCTACGCGGTGACGTCTGGCCCGTACTACCCTGGATGTCTACTGGGTCGGGCCCAGCAGACTGGGCCAAACATAGCGGGCTGACCGGGTCGGCACAGTCGGGGTTGGAACAAGTCAGTCTGACCGGGTCGGACCGTGCCCTGGCCCAGTACTGACCGTTACTTTCTTCTGGCCATATCTTTGGCACCGGACGTCCGTTTGACGAAGCATCAGTAACGCTGGTATTTTTGGAACATGACAGTCCCCTTGAGAATACCACACCGATGTTCGGGAAATATTTGAGATACGATCAGGTTGGATCGTACACAAATCCAACCGGCACCTGAGACTAAAAGGATAATAACTCACAGACCGAGCATCTGATTGATGGACCACCTATTTCCCTGAGACCCCTATGATGAGGCAGAACATTGAGATACTTCTACATCGGACTTAGTGACAGTTGGAATATCGACCAGTAGCTTGTGGAGAGGATTTTCCAAAGATGAGAAGACATTTGTGCAGGAACCTAGTAGTTGGCTGAGACCTAATGACTAGTTAACCGATTCGACTCGGAATGATTTGACTAGCCTAGTGGGGAGAACCTGGTAGTTGGTGGCAAACCCACGGTGGAGGAGTTCTTGGTATTTGGGAGAAGAACTGCTGTACATGATAGGTGGAGTACCTCTGTAAGCTATTAGGGGGAGCTCCTGGTAGTTGGCGGCAGACCCATAGTGGGGAGCGCCTCTGTGTGAGCATGGAAGACCCACGGTACTCGACAGGAGGAGTACCTTAACAGTCCAAGGTTATTGGGAAGTGCCTCGACGTGAGTGCAGCATGCCCACTGTACTCAATATAAGAGGAGTTCTCCAGCAGCCAAGGGTTCAAACTGATATATCCCTAAAATAATATACGGGTTGAGCTGAGCCAGTGTCTTTTGTGTTTACCTATTGATTGAGATGGATTACGTGATAACTTAGGTATATGTATTTTCATATACCTATGTGGGGTTATATGTTGATTTCATACTTTTTGGTTTATCATTGTTGGATTTTGTGAAACCTTGAGGGTCTCAGGGTCCCTACTGAGTATTGTTATACTCAACCCTACATGGGCTATGCCCACACATCGTTGTATTGGTTGCAGATGACGGACATCGCTGACTGATGACCAGAGTAGTAGGACCTGATGGTACCAGGAGGAGATGGATGAACATGGACTGTTTTGGAGGATTTATATACCTACCATTCATGTAGGAATCCTCGGAGGACGACACAGTAGCTGCTTTTCTTTTATTCAATTGTACTTGTTTTCAGTTGTACTTGTACATTCATGTTGGGTTTGTATTATTGGCCCCATTTTCTTTTCAGCACTCCTTTGTATATAGTTTTTCTTAGTTTTTTTTACATCCATCTCGTACTCTGTTGTGTGTTTCTAAGCTTTATAAAGGAAATTCCTACCCGGTTTTAGGGATTTTCACCTTTGGTGCTAGTCGCCAGCCCCTCGCCTATGGAAGGAGGTCTTGGGATAGTCACATCACTGGCCGCAAGGGACAAGTCATGATATACCATTCATTTTAGTAGTCTTGAAGGAACTAGATATATACATAGAACCCATTTATAATTGGAAAAGTTAAGAAAATATATTACATAACAAAAATGAAAAAAATATGAATCCATGAGAACTCAACAAATAGTCTCCTCCTCATAACCTGTTGAGTGTAAACAAATGAATGGCATGAGATCAAATTCATAAAAAGGGTTAAAAACTGTGGAATCACGAATCAAAAATAGCTGAACTCATTAAAAAATTATCATAGTCAGTATTTCATGGTGAATAAATGAAAAACACACACCAATAATAAATTGAGAATGAAACTGCATCCATTTATTATTTCATATTGAAATCCACAAAGATGTTAATAACTGAAAATTAATAAAGTTCTATGCTTATTAATTGGAAATCATGTATCTGGAACATGATAACACTATACCTTTTTTGACGCCGAAAAAAGTCTGTAACTCCTGGAGGAAGTTTCGAAATGACGAAGCAAAGTCATATTCGGAATCAAAGGCCTGATCCAGAGGCCCGAGATGTGGATCGCGAAATAAAGGAGGATCCGCGCGAAAAATTGTTCTGCGCGCGTAGAATCACCAGGTTTCGCGGAATTGGGCCTATGAGGCGTGCAATCTTTGCGCGCCCCGGTTCCGCACGATGAGTTTTTCCGCGCCGGCTACGCTCGGCAAGAAGAATTTCACACACCGCCTAGGTTCCGCGCCAGAGGTCGCCTATAAATAGAAGGTGACCCCGAATGGTTTGGGGGTTGAGGAATCCAAAGCGACTCTCGTGCGCGCAATTCGGCTACCCCCGTGCACAAGATGACTTCCAGTTAAAACCCTCATTTTGCGCAAACTTTCCCAGGAGTTCTCCTTTTCTCGCAACTCCACCGGCTTCAGTGAATTTTCCCCCTTCCTCGGGTTCCAGCCTTATGCGCAATGCGTTCCTCGTGCGCGCAATAGGGTGTCGTGTGCGCAAAACCCTGCATGTAGTTCCCTCTCCGCACACAATTCCATGGCTCCAATTGCGCACCATCCCAGAGTTTTGCGCGCAAACCTTCCCTTTTGCGCCCAAAGCCCGGGACTCCTCACCTCGAGGCCCCTTGGCTGCCCCCCTGCACCGGCAGCTGATGTCTCCCCTGCTGGGCATGCGCGCCATGCGTTGTTTTCCCGTACGGCCTCCCAGGCTCGTGCGAAGTAACCTCAAGGTCCTCTGGGCCGTATTTCCCGTTGCGTTGCTTTGCCTTATGCTTCTCCGCACAGGCACGCTAACGGCTATTGCTTCTTCGCATAGCCACGCTAACGTGGACCCCCCGATGATTCACCCTGCGGCCCCCCTTCACAAAGGCCTTGCCGATGCCTTCCCTTCCACAAGGGGTATAGGGCATTGGGCATGTAATCCCTAGGGGTGTGGAGTGCACCCACCTCATCCAAGATGCAAGATGTTAAACTGTTAAGCACCTAGTCCTTAACACAAGACGTTAAACTGTGGTTCGACCCCGTGCTTCGCATGCAGGGTCCCCCCCAGCTCGGACATTCGTTACGCCACTCGTCTCCATGGGAATGGACTCTTCCTCACATGGAATGAGATCCTCCTTGTCAGAGCGACATTTTTCCATGGGGGAAGGGCTGCCTCAGAGCATAATCCCCTATCCTTTCTTGCAGATGATTGCACCCATGCATCTCCGTACTTCCCCCCTACCAAGTCCAGTGGAGACCTTTTTCCACTGCGCTTTGTCGCACCACAGGCCTCCACCCTAGAGTAAGCCCCAGCACCAAGGGATGCTAACCACGCGTAAGCCCCTATTTCTTCATTGGGCCTCTCAATGCGTAAGCCCCATTCCGCTTCTCACAGACGCACCCTTTGGGACGTGATCGTCTGGTCCTTCCTGCCTCTTGTTTCCCGCACCGAGTATGACTCACTTGGGCTTAGAGTGCGCATCGACCATGACATCCTCTTATGGGCCGCCCCAGAGCGTAAGCCCATTCCCAGCGAACTACCTGGACTTTGATCTGGGCTAACATACAGTACATAGGAAGCCTCCACGAGGTTCAAGCCCACCACCCGATCGTCCCGACCTCTCCATGTCGGTTCCTCGACCACCTTCGGCTGCCTCAGAGCGTAAGCCCCAAATATCGCATCTCGCATGATGTTAAACTAAATATCGCGTCTCGCATGATGTTAAACTATATTTCGTCCTACATGATGTTAAACTGTATTCCGTCCCGCATGACATTAAACTGTATCACATCCCGCTTGACGTTAAACTATATTTCGTCCCTCATGACGTTAAACTGTATTTCGTCCCGCATGACGTTATACTGTATCGCGTCCCACTTGATGTTAAACTGTATTCTGTCCCACATGACATTAAACTGTATTTCCCCGCTTGGGCCGTCTCAGAACGTAAGCCCCATGTCTCACTCCACCGTCCATCCTGATCTTTACCCAGGCCGCCACATCCCGGTGAGATCATGCCACCCCATCCCACTCCATGATATATGGGAAGCCGCCCATGTGTTGGCCCCAACATCGGTGTTCCCCCCTAGGGATCCTTCAACCCGATCTGTCTCCGCAAGACGGTAAACTCATGACATACCCCATGTTAAACATGGGAAGCTGAGGAAAACCTCAGATGGTACATATTCCCCGCGTTCGATGCGGGATGCCTCGGGCTTCCATGCCCTCGAGGAGCCATGTGATGAGGGACCGAAGACAGACATGCCGACAACGCCCCAACGTGACCATTCCTCTCACCGAAGGTTGCTGCCCTGACAAGACCCCTTGGAGCATCTTGACGAAAGTAGCTTAATTAACTAGCATCCATGTAGATATGGCACCGGGAATGAGCTTCACGAACCCATCTTAAATCTATGAGGGAGACCCGGACTAGGTGATAAGCTCCGAGGAGGAATCTGCGGAAGGAAGAACCGATATCCCATCATCCCGTTTCGATCAAGGAGCAGACGTACCTGAAAAAGGAATGAATGGTGCCTGCCTTTGGAAAGCAGTAATGCGGGGCAACAAGCAGCGCGTCCTCCTCCGCGGACGGATGCGCACGCCCCGGCGAAAGAGTCGGAAACAAAAATGGTGAACCGAATGTGAAGCTCCTCCCCTGAACATGGAGAATGGTAGCTGTTGGGGCATCGGAATAATAGCATGTCACTAGGTCCGGTAACCCTCACCGGGACTTGAACCCGCCAGGGGTCGAGGCCGTCAGGGCGATGACTACTCCGTTCTGCGACGTCGTCAGCGTGGATCCCCCTCGCCGACCATGGAAGAAGGAATGACGCTGGGGCTTGGCTGTTGATCTCCTTTCCTATTGATACTAATGGGTTCATCTCCCTGTTTCCAGGAATCAGATCACTACATTCGAAGCTCGATCGCAACCTTCCCTCCAGCGTAGGGGCAGGGGCAGTACCGACGCGGCTACCCCGTGCGGTCCCACTTATCCCACGGTCGCTCCGACTTCGACCACTGTAGCAGCCAGGAGCTTGCGCCCCATCTCCATGTTAGAAATCATTCAGTGAAGGGTGATCAATGACCTGGTTTGTAGGTATGATGATTAAGGGGTCATCCCCACCAGGGGCATGGCCCGCTTGGATCTAGAGTCGGCTATGCCTCACCACCATCGCCACCCTCGAGGGCCACGCAGGGAGCCGCCGCTCCCCATGCTGACATTCAACCTCTTCGGGAGCCTATCCCTGGAGTTCTTTGACACATCCCTCGCCTGCGCCAATGAGGTGGAGGATGTCCGGGTCCACCCGATCGGTGATCCATCATAGGGGTTAACGGCAAGAACCCCCGACAAGCCGCGTCGACGCCACCACCCGACTCCCCGAGCCGAGGAGCAGGAAATCTTCATGACCGCAACGCCAGTTCTGGCCCATCTGAGTTGACGCCAGCGTCGGGCGCGAGCGGGAGAGAATGCCCGTCCTGGGGCACCAGCAACAGCAACCACTGTGGCCCCAGTCACTGCTGACTCCTGTTCCCAGATCCCTGCACATGTTGAGAAGGGGCAGCCACGTGACCGACTGGGATCGAAACCCCGACCGCCCTGCAGGCAAGTTGGGTCGAATCTCCCGGTCGCGGACACTAGCGATGGCCACTGTGGATCAATCCGCGGTAGTGCCGCTCACCAAGAGGGCTCATTTCGTGCCACCGATCTGGGAAGCCAGAAGCTTCTTCACAACGATTGTGCTCCGGGTATGACTCCTTCCATCCCCCACAACATTGGGTATGATGTCACTCCCCCTACTGTCGGTCGCGAGCATAGAGCAGTTGTGTATCCAGTCGCTCACTCACATGGAGGTCCTCCCCATGTCCCTTTCGACATCCGTCCTGGTGCTTCTCGTACCCCGGCCTTCGGTCCCCTCTGCCCCAGCTCTATTGTGGCCGGGGGACCCCATGACGGACATCGTCCGTACCCTGAGGAGATACCCAGGGGCAGGAAGGCTGGGCGTCGTTGCTGTAGGAGGAATGTCAGGGGAGTCCAGATGGAAATCAGACCAGTCCGTTTCTTGGATTTTGAGGCAGAGTACGACTCCCCCTCCAAACCCTTCGAGTTTAGGGAAGGGATGGGGATGTGGCGCGTCCGTCTCGTACTCCCCGAATGCGATATCCATATGATTCCCTCCTGCCTTCGAAGGTATATCCAGGAGGACGAAGACTTGGAGTACCGCCGGGGATCAAGCCCGCAGTTGTCGCTAACCTCCTCGGAAGAACCTCCGTCCCCTGTTAGAGAGGGAGAAGAACTTTTCTGGGGACCGATGGAAGAATCACGAGGCGGTGAACCCTCGGAAAGCACTAAAGCTGTGATAGGAGGCCCATTCGCCGGCCCATCCTATTGCGACGTGGCAGCCAGGGCACTGAAACCCCTGGAGGATGACCCACGGATCGGTGGCGAATCGGCATGTTCGCCGTATTCCCCGACGGCCATCCCACCGCCCCGACGGCCTGCCTCGGTGCAATTGCCAATTCCCCGACTTTTCTCGGTGGACGAGCAGGGGCGGCAAGATCCGGACCCCGAACTGGAGCCGTGGAGCATCTAGACCGTTCTTGCAGTAGGCCACTTCCCTAAGAAGGTTTCGCCGGTCGTAGAATCGGGTTTTGATGTGCCAGAGTCACTCACCCTGGGAGAGTTTGAATGCTTCTGCCAGATTCTTCAGGTGACTCACTCCCGCCTCAGCCATCAGCTAGCGCCTTATCCCAGGATCCAAGCGCATCTCGAGGAGATTGGTGAGCAGTGCCGCTGGGTCGACCTAGCAGCACTCCCCACGGTCCAGCACCCTGAGTCACTGGACCACCACAAGGCCCGTCAACAACAATACGTCCAGAGTTTTCAAGTACTCCGCAGAGTTATTGAGGAGGCCACCCCCCACGCACATGTCCACGGGTGGGGGCAGTACGCTTCTCTCCTCTTCTGTGCGATCTTCCAGCAGCCCGATCCATTGGGAGGCCCTGATGGAACGTCGCCAAGGGCAGTAGTAGTCAACATGGATGACCTTTCAGATAAGGGAAACATTGTGGAGCCCCTCGACGGGGACTCACCCCCCGAGGACAGGCCTCTACTGGACTCATCTGGGAGGATTACTCGCCAACAGAGGAGCCTCTTAGGTCTTCCTGTACCAACGGAGGCACTGGCGCTAGGCCGAAACATCGACAGGGGTAAAGAGCCCATCGGGTCTGTCAAGCTCACCGACCCATCTGCCTCAGTGCAGAAGGTAGATGAAGATCCCGAGAAGGTCACGCTGCGCCAACAGCTAGCCGAGCAAAATAGGCTGGTTGATGAGCTCCTGGCAGAATGCATTGCAGAGCGGCGGCCTGACTACGACAACCCTAGACCAGGACAACAGGGGCAGGAGAATCTACCCCTTGTTGAGGTCCCCCCGGGCAACCGTGACCGTTTCGTGTTCGCCGACGGGGGAGACACTGGAGCCCATGGCAAGAGGGTGTGATATGTTTCGCCGAACCCTCCAGAGCGGCAAGACATCCTGGGGGACCCTTCTTGGTTTCCTCCCGCCACTCCAAGAGTCGCTCCGCAAGCTGCCCCGCGAGCCGCTGAGCGTGACTATCATGTCGAAGAGCCTGGAAATGAGCTTGTGGTTAGAGATCCCCATCAGGATAGGAATCCGCATCTGGATGATCTGATGGAAGTACTCATCACTCGCTTGGAAGCCCTGGAAACTCGGCAAGTGGCGATCCCACCGGATGGCAAGCCATACCCCACATGGGTGGATGACATGTCGGCCCCACCGGGATATGGGAACCCCACCTTTTCCCCCTTTAATGGGACCGGATACCCGCCACAACACTTTTCCCACTTCAACTCGAGGTGCAGACCTATGTTAGGGACTCCGGCGCAGCAGGGGCCTACCAAGCTCTGGTGCTTCGTTCAGACACTTGAAGGACCAGCATTCGTTTGGTACAGCCAGCTCCCTGTTGGATCTATGACTAGCTGGGAGGACCTTCGCCGGAAATTCCACTACCAGTTCAGTTCCACAACCCGGAAGACGAACATTGCATACCTCTTCAGGTGCAAGCAAAGGCCCGACGAGTGAGGCGCGAACATCGTCGCTCGGTGGAAGGGGCTCACGTACTCCCTTGACATGCCGCTGACTCAGGAGAAAATACTGAAGATGTGTTTAGGTAATGTAAAGGCGGAGTTGGTTCCTTCCCTGATCACGCAGAATTACCCTGGAGGGTTTTGGGACTTCTCGGACAAGGCTCGGCGCCCCGAAGAATCCCTGCAACAGGCCAGTCAGGCACGCCCGCTGCCTCCTGTATTCTCTGCAAGGAGAGCCGCCAGAGCCCAGCCCACTGCTGTGGCCTAGATAGAGGCCCCCGGACAGCTAGAGTTTCTACCAGTGAGGCCAGCTCGGTAGGATCATAGGGGCCCAACCCCATGAGCATAGCCTCCGGCCTAGTAGCGACCGCCTCAGAATCGGCTGACGCCTCCGCGTAACGCACTGCCACCACCTAGGCGAGATAATCCAACTCCGCCTCCTCGGCCTTATCCTCCAGCCCCTGGCCCCGGTCAGCCCCCAAGATTCCCCTTTCCAGATAGGAGGAATTGGGCTTACTCGTTTGGCGAGGCCTAGGTCCCCGGTTATTTTTGTAGCGCCATGGAGGAGAGAATCGTGCGACTGCCTGAGTGCCGGAAGCTAGAAGAGGCGTGTCTCACGGATCACCCTAACTACTGCCCTTATCACCGAATCCTGGGACACACCATCTAGAAATGCTATGTGTTCAAGGACTGGATCCAAGACCAGATTGACAACAACATAGTCAGGTTGGGCCCAGCCCCGGCACAGGTGACAGGTGTCTTCGTGGGACTAGATAGAAGTAGTGACAATGGGGATGGGTGGGAATAGGTTTCCGACCATGGTTCCTGGAATTATAACGACTGGATGGCCCACAGGACAGTCGCCTGTGCCCATGGCATCATCCGCGCCCGCCTGGATCAATGAGAGCCCCCGGAGTCTGTGAGCGCCGCTTTGGCATTGTCGTCCCAGCCTACTTCATCCCAGAAGAGCAGGCAGAGGCGCAAGAAGAAAGAATGCTCCCTGCTATTGCCATCATCTTCTCACATGCTTGGCGATTTCATGCCCCCAGAAATGGGGATCCCTCCTAGACCCCGTCCGGTAGTGGATGACTCCTCGACTGAGAGCCCGAGGTACGCTTCGGTTAACACTGTAGAGGTGGTAAATCCCTTTTTGGTTCCCGACGGTGAAGAGCGCCAAGTGGACCTCCCAGAGAGCCCGGGATACGCTTCGGTTAACACCGTAGAGTTGGTAAATCCCTTTTTCGCTCCTGATAGTGAGGAGTGCCAGGTGGACCTCCCTAAGAGCCTGGGGTACGCTTCGGTTAACACCGTAGAGTTGGTAAATCCCATTGTGGCTCCCGATGGGAAGGAACGCCAGGTGGACCTCCCCAATGTCCCCAGCCGTCACCAACGTTGACGGAGCCATGGCTATGTGAATCACCGGGGCACGGTGGTCGTCACCTCATGTCAGGACGTGAATGCTACCGAGATGAGGCAGCATGCCCGGTATAGAGAGCAGCACTCGCGGCTCCCTCACCCGGTGACAACAGGATCGCTTCCACCACCGTTTGTGTTGCTGGATCGGGCAAAATCGCCTTGCCCGCGTCGCAACCAGCCCAGCCCAGCCACTGGATGACAACGACATTCTGGTCCAAGCATGACAGCCACCTCTAGAGCTTCAGCTGGTGAACAGCGGGACGTGCCTAGTACCAGTCAGTCACCGGTGCCGCCAGCAGGGCCCGTCATGCCCCCAATCGCAGAGAAACTTCCTGTAAGAAGAAGCTTGCATTTGGCACGAAAGTATGATGTCCTGAAGCATATGGACAGAATTCTGGCATGGATTTCCATCCTTTAGGCCCTTAAACTATCGTCTTAAATGCTTGAGGCGCTCGCTGAGGCTATAAGGAGCCCCCCTAGTTTGAAACGGAGGGAGCGGCCGCAGAAGCCTTCCACACAAAGGTGATTGAGGACGCCGAATGTCAGGAGATTATCACATTCTACGGTGAAGATGAAGACCCTACCATACAGGGGCACATCCACCCGTTGTACATCACCGGCCAGTTCAATGGCGTGGAGGTCCATTGCGGTCTTGTCGACATGGGTTCTGGGATTAAATTGATCCCAACTAAAACACTGCGAAAACTGGGGTTGTCCGAGGATGGTTTAACTACCTATAACCTCAGAATCCAGGGGTATGACAGGACCGAGCAAACTCCACTCAGCATGATTCGTCTGAAGACTCAGTTCGGAGACTTAATTGCCAATACTGAATTCATGGTTGTCTCTTCGGACACTGCCTATAATGCATTGATGGGTAGGCCGTGGATCAATCTTCATGCGGCGGTTCCCTCATCATACCATCAGTGCCTCAAATACACCCTTAGGGGTTGAGTGGGTGTGCTCCAAGGAGATGCGTCTCCATTTTCCTCTTGTGAAGCTCGTTACCTGGACGCTGACTATTACAAGAGCAAGGACATGCAAATCCTGGCAGGTGAGGTTGAGCCTGCCGCTGTCGCGAGTGATCCCTGGGCAGGTTTGGATGATGCATATGTCTTCCCAATCCATCGGTTGGAGGCCACGACTCCCGATATGGGAGAGTGCTTTGTTGTTTCAGGTACTAGAGGATGCCATATTTCCGGGTCTAGGAGACGGTGGTAAATAACCTCGTACTCTTACACCAACCATGCCCAGGTGATCCCCGAGCCTCCTACCCCCGTACGATATCGGGACATCAGGCTCATGACAACGGCAGTATGTCATACTTGTCTATTTTACCAAGACGGGATCGATCGGCTCAAGCCAACACGTCACCACTGCATTGATGTCGTAAAGCGTGGCCCCTTGGTCCGTAGTCCGGATGAGATTGGATCAACCGCCTTTGTTGCTACGGTCTCCGCGGTGCATGAGTCTCCCGTCGTGACGACCTCTGCCGCCCAAGCCGGTGCTAGCTCCCCATCAGGATTGAGCAGCCCCGAAACGGCTCCCCCCGTGGACAATCCTTCCACAAGTGGATAATAAGACATGGAATATTCTCTTCCTGCATTTGAGGAGGGCATCTCCACCATGGTCGACGAGCTAGTACAGGTGAACCTCGGTAGTGAGACGGACCCGAGACCCACATTGGTCAGCGCCGCTATGCCTCCCGGGGAACGGAAATAGTACATAGACTTCCTCAGACAGAACCATGATGTGTTTTCCTGGAGTTATGACGAGATGTTGGGATTATATCCCCAGGTAGTCTTCCACCGCCTTGACCTCCCAGCAAACCATCGCGGGTTCAAGCAGCCTCCCAGAAAAATGCACCCCTTTTATGGTGCCATGGTTGAGGCCAAAGTTGATAAGCTCATTAATGACAAATTCATCAATGAAGTCCAATACCCCAGATGGCTAGCCAACATTCTTCCTGTCAGGAAGAATAATGGGCAGATCAGGTTCTGCATCGACTTCCGCGATCTTAATCGCCACTGTCCGAAGGATGACTTTCCCCTTCCCGTGACAGAGCAGTTGATCGACGCAAAGGCCGGGTTACAAGCCCTCTCTTTCATGGATGGGTATTCCGGGTACAACCAGATCCGGATGGCCCCCGAGGATGAAGAGTTCACTGCCTTCAGGGCCCCCCAAGGCACTTTCTGCTCTCGGGTTATGCCCTTCGGCCTGAAAAACGCAGGTGCCACCTATCAACGGGCTATGCACCGCATATTCAAGCCGATCCTCGGGACGCTGGTGGAGTGTTACGTAGATGACCTGGTGGTTAAATCTCGTCAGTGTTGGGACCATCTCAATGACCTTGAGAAAGTGTTCGGTTTGCTCTGTTCTCGCCACTTGAAGATGAACACGTTGAAGTGTGCCTTCGGGGTCACCTCCGGAAAGATTCTTGGCTTCATCGTCAGGTATCGAGGTATCGAGATCAACCCTGAGAAGATCAAATCCATCAGTCAGATGCCTCCCCCGAGTAATATTCGGGAGCTTCGAGGCCTCCAAGGCCAATTAGCCTATATACGCCGATTCATTGCGAATCTGGCCGGCAAGTGTAAGCCCTTCTCTCAGCTCATGAAGAAAGGCGTCGCCTATGGCTGGGATGAAGAGTGTCAGCCGCTTTTGAGGAAATCAAGCAGTATCTGCTTCAACCTCTGGTCTTGATGCCACCCGTTCCTGGAAAGTCGCTGGTCCTTTACGTGACCGCCCTGGAGCGATCCCTCGACGCCCTTCTCACCCAGAAGAGTAATGAGGGAACAGAGAATAGCCTCTACTACCTCTACTGCATGCTCCTCGATGCGGAAGTTAGATACTCTCCCATAGATAAGAGCTTCCTGATGCTCGTATTCGCCGTACAGAAATTGCGGCATTACTTGCAACACCACGAGGTATAGCTGGTCTCTCGGGTAGACCCATTTAAATAAATCCTAAGCCGTCCTATGTTGACCGGCTGATTGGCACGCTGGGCGGTGATCCTCCAGGAGTTCTTCATTAGGATTGTACCTCAGAAGGCCGTCAAATGATAGGCGATGCTAGACTTCTTAGCTGCCCATCCAACCTCTGCGGACCAGCCACTGGATTTGGGCTTTCCTGATGAGTCAATCCTCTCAGTCGATCACGCCACTCTATGCTTGCAGATGCACTTTGATGGCACCTCATGAGGCCCTACCGGTAGAAGACTCAACGATCCTTGGCATAACCGAGTGGGCATGTGTATCGTCTTCATCACCCCAGAGAAAGCCGTTTTGACATATTCTTTCTTGTTGTCAGAAGGCTGCACCAACAATGAGGCAGAACATCATTCCCTCATCATCGGCCTCGAGTTGGATCAGGAGGTTGACGTACCCCACCTGTATGTAAAAGGGGACTCTGAGCTAGTCATAAAGCAGGTTAACGATGACTAAGCTGTCAGGAAGCCATAACTCATGCTGTTGCGGGAGTGCACCCTCCATCTAATGGCTAAGTTCCCATCCCAACCAGATGTCGTTCACGTTCCCCGGTCGCAGAACAGTCGAGCGGATGCTCTGGCCAGCCTGGCCGCATCACTCGCGGAGCCAAAACAGGATGACCTAATAATCCACGTGGCACACCGAAGAGTCATTTCTCCTGTTATCCTGGAGGGTGATCGGGGCCCGCGAGTGGGCCATCTCACCGCTGGTGCCCCCGCGTCAAGACCCCATGGGGATTCAGGCGTGGTGATCGAGACAGTTCCTGACTGGAGGACACCCTTGGTTTAATATCTCCAGCACATCAATCGTCCGATGGACCGAGCAGAGCGGGAATAAATCTGTCACCGTGCACCGATGTTCACCCATCCAAGCGGTCCTAGCCGTGAGCAGCTCCTTTACAGGCACATGTTTGACGGTGTTCTCCTCCATTGACTTCAAGGAGTTGAGATCCCACAGGTCATGCAGGAAGTGCACACTGGTTCTTGTGGTGCCCACCAGGCTGGGTCGAAGTTGTCCCACCAGATTCGAAGACTGGGATACTTCTAGCCTTCCATGATCCACGACTGCATCGAGTACACCAAGAGGTGTCATGCGTTCCATGTTCATGCTAACTTTGTGCATCGGCCACTGGAGCCTCTCCATACTACTAAGTATTCTTGGCCCTTTGCAGTCTGGGGGTTAGATGTCGTAGGGACTTACCCGCCGGCGAAGGCCCGCCAGTGCCGGTTCATCTTAAACGCCACAGAATTCTTCTCAAAGTAGGCAGAGGCAGCCCCGCTTAGGGAAGTCAAGGCTGGTTTTATCGCCGACGTCGTGAGTTCAAATATCATTCACTGGTTTCGAATACCTCATGCTATCCTCAAGGATAATGGAACCAACTTCCGAGCGGCCTAGCTGAAAAGATTGTACGCCAAGTACAACATTCTCTCTAACCACACCTCCCGCTATCATGCACAGGTGAATGGAAATATTGAGGCGTTTAACAAAACCCTCTCTAACATTCTGCAAAAAATGGTTGGTCAGAACAAGAAATGTTGGTCGGAAAATCTCCCCAACGCCCTCTGGTCTTATAGGATGACGACTCGCAATTCCACCCTGGTGAATCTGTATTCCCTGGTATACAGAGCTGAGGCCGTCCTTCCCATCGAGGTCTAGCTGCCCTCATTGCGCACGGCGGTCTACGACCAGCAAGCGCTGGATAGAGTTGCCGATATCCGTCTATCCCAATTGGAAGCGGTGGATGGAAGTAGGCTTCGCGCTTTACATAACTTGAAATGGCATCATAGTAGGATGGCTCAAGCTTTTGATAAGAAGGTCCGCCTCCGCTCCTTCGAGCAAGGTGACCTGGTGTTGGCTCTCAGAGCGCCAATGATTCCCGGCAGGAAACCACCCATGTTGGAACCCAAGTGGGAGGGACCTTTTATTGTCAACAAGGTCTATCCCAATGGTGCGTATTTCCTGGTGACTATGGATGGTGAGCGTATCACTCCTCCTACCAACTCCTGGTTCCTCAAGAAGTACTTTGCCTAGCCAGTATGGCCCTGGATGACCTTAAACTGTATGGTCCCGTACGACCCAAACTGTGCTTTGGTCCGAGTTCTAAGACCTAAAACTAAGATCCTCTTATCCCGAGCTCTAAGACTTAAAACTAAGATCTATATTCCATCCAACATGACGTTAAAATGTATCTCTAAAACTACGTGTGGCTTGATTCCCATCCTAATGGGATACGTAGGACCACCCGGACATTTTGTCTCGGGTCCAGCCCTTGAGTTACCAAACTCCGCCCTTTCTTCTCGGTACGAGCTCTAAGACCTAAAACTAAGATCCATATTTAGTCCAACATGACATTAAACTGTATTTTCAGAAATACGTCTATCTTGATTCCCATCCTAATGGGATACGTAGGAACACCAAGACCTTTCGTCCTTGGGTCCATCTTGAGGTCCGATGTCACGTCTGTTTCGCCTTTGGGAACTCGACCATAGGATCACGTGGCGTGGTGTGAGATTATGTCCCCATTTATGTCGAGTTTGCAATAGCTGCACCATGCGCACCCCGTCCTCATGGTGTAGCCCTCCTCTGTCCAATGTCATTTAAAGATGCACCCCCTTTCATGAACTACGTGTGGCTTGATTCCCATCCTTATGGGATACGTAGGACTGCCTGAACACTTAGATGTCTGGTCTAGCCCCATCTCTTAGGAGATCCCACGATCTCCTGGTTCCTAGGGTGTTTAGCATTACGCCCCCTCTTTCGCCCAGGGATCCACCATCTTTTGGCCTCTCTCAGACTAAGCTCTATGACCATTCCAATGGTCTGCTGATGTGCTCAAAGCACACTGGTCTAGAACTTGGAGTTCTAGATTCGACATAGTAAAGTTCCAACCACTTTCCAGGCTTCGTGTTCCCCTTTATTCGGCCCCTCGACATCCTTCACATCCAGAGGGACCCCCAAGAACGACTTGGATACAACGCCCAACGGCTCTCCTACCGTCATGGGACAATGCCCCCGAGTGTTTTGGACAAGAAATTGATACGAAACCGGCATTGCGAACATGGTCAGTGGTTGATGCTCATTTGTTTGTCCCCATGGCTAACACGATAGGATACTGTGTTCTGAACATGGTCAACAGTAATCCTCAGTCGTCACGCCAGTTCCCCAGGCCCAGAATGTTGGTGGCATGGATCATGTCATGTTTCACCCCACCGTGTCAAGGTGGAATCTCGACACTCCTTATACTAACCCTCAGTACACCCCCGCACATCAGACAGACCGAGCTACGTAATGATGTCTCTCCAGGCTCCCGCGATCTGAGCGCTAGAGTATGTGCTTGGGTCTCTTCTTTACTGGTTGCGTGCAGCTTGACCCTCATCCCCTTGTGGAGTGAGGAGTCGCCCAGACATTGCGTTTCGGTCCTAGCATAGCTGGGAGCTAGCATCTCCTGCCCTCCCCAATTGTTGAACCTTCGTAGGCCTCTTTGGCCCAAGGATCCTCTCTCGGTTGGTCCAAACCATATGACCTTAAACTGTGTTGTTGGACCGAACCATATGACCTTAAACTGTGTTGTTGGTCCCAACCATATGACCTTAAACTGTGTTGTTGGTCCAAACCTTATGACCTTAAACTGTGTTGTTGGTCCAAACCATATGACCTTAAACTATGTTGCTGGTCCTATCACATGACCCTAAACTGTGACATTATTGACCTGACCGCACGACGAAAAACGGCACTGCATTGTGATGACCTCGTTGTAGAGGACATCACATTGGGTATTGGTCTTGTACCATGCCATTTGGAAACACCTATCATGGCTTGAATCTTGTGGCGACACCACGGCCTACTACTATAGGCCTGTCGCTTTACAAAAAAACCACTCACCTTAAAGGAAAAACAAGATCTATCAAATTCCGCTTCTTTTAGTGCAAGGGCCACGCCCACACTCCCCTTTTCCCTTGGCACTGCTATCTTACCATGTCACCTTTATGAACTACGTATGGATGGATTCTCATCTTTATGAGATACGTAGGAGCGTCTGAGGAACTTCCCCGTGGGACTAGCCTTCTTAAATTCGTGTTCGGTCCCTCGACTCGAGCATTTCCCCGGAGAGCACATGGTAATTAGGGCTTAGGTCGTCATTCACGTCGGATTTTGTAACAACCTTTCCATGTGTCTGTTTCTCCCCTTTCCTCATGGTCCGAGCTCTAAGACATAAAACTAAGATCCTCATGGTCCGAGCTCTAAGACCTAAAACTAAGATCCTCATGGTCCGAGATCTAAGACCTAAATCTAAGATCCATATTTCATCATGCATGAGGTTAAACTATATTTCGTCCTGCATGACGTTAAACTGTATTCTGTACCACATGACGTTAAACTGTATCTCGTCCCGCATGACGTTAAACTGTATTCCTTCCAACATGATGTTAAAATGTGTTTCAATAACTACGTGTGGCTTGATTCTCATCCTAATGAGATACGTAGGACCGCCCAGACATTTTGTCTTGGGTCCATCCCCAGGGATTACCGAACCCCGTCCCTCCTTATTTTCGGCCCCTCGGCCCGACATCATGGGAAGTGGTGTAATCGGGATATCTACCCCGAGGAGGTGAGGGATTACCCATGGTAATAATGGGAAGCAGCAGTTCTCTCACCAAAGAGGTCCTGCCTGGAAATTGGGACGACCCGTGATAAGGTTGGTACGTCCACCTAATGCACCTTCGCCATGGTGGCACAATTTCGGGAGTGTTGGAATCTGTTTGAACAAACCACCACTCCACCTTCCACGCTTTGTGTCCCCCTTATTCGGATCCTAGTTTTCTTTCATGTATGACGGGACCCCCTAATAGTATGGATGAAAGACCTATGGTCCTCCTACTGTCATGGGCCAACATTCTGGAGGACTGGTCATGTTTGACGGGACCCCCTAACAGTATGGATGACAGACCTATGGTCCACCTACTGTCCTGGGCCAACGTTCCGGATGACTGGTCATGTTTGACGGGACCCCCTAACAGTATGGATGACATACCTATGGTCTGCCTATTGTCCTGGGCCAACGTTCCGGAAAACTGACCATCGATATTTGAGTTAGGCCCCGTGTTGCGAACATGGTCAGCGGTCAGTCCTCATTTATTGCCCCCCCCCATTCCAGGTCAACGCGATATGGATGTTGTGTTTCCTCCACGGTTGACAGTTATCCTCCATTGTTGCGCCCCATTGGGTTCCGAATTTGGGAAGCGTGGTTCACCCTTCCTCTCCATCCCCCTGTGTTCGGAGGGATTTCAATGCCCCCAGAATTTCCCCGCATGTGTGTTAAAGCGCATTGAGGAGTCGACACGTCAATCGGCCCGAGGTCTCCTCAGAAGTCCAGGCCCAATTTTGGACGCCTGAAGCTTGGTCAATGCCCCACAGTTGAACTAAATGATGGTACGAGCAACTTCTGCTTCTTGTGTTGGACACGGCCCACATGAGCCTATGGATGAGTTGTTATTCGTTTCTAAACTATGGTTGGGTGCATTAAACCAGAGGTACAAATGATTGAATTTGGCCATGTATTGGATTGAGAAAATGAGCAGTAAAAGCAAAAAGTTCATGAGATGGCAAAAACAAAGCCCTTAGTGGTCAGCGTGCTGAAGCGATTTTTCCAGCGCTTCTACCCTTTGGCTGGTGGCCTCCAGGACTGCTTCTCACTCTTTGAAGACTCTCTCCTCATCGGCCACCGTAGAGCGCAGCTCGCCAGCCATAGCTTGTTCCTGCACACGCTCGGTTTGAAGTACAGTCATCTGGTGACTCGCCTCCACCAGTTGTTCCTGAACATCAGCCAGCTGGGCCATCAGTTCCTCCACGAGCTCAGAGCATGTTGCGATGAAGGCCTCTTTATCTGCTGCCTGCCCTTCAAGGTGTCGGACATCCTGTTCCTCCCTCAGCAGCGCTTGAGCGCTCGCAGATCCTTCCCGGCACTGGGCAATGTCGGTGCGCCGGCTGCTCTCACGTATCTTCTCGGCCATGTAACCACGGACCGTCAGATGAAGATGCTGAGCGTCAGCCCCTTCGGTGCATAGGAAGTGCAGCCAGGTCTGAATTGATTCCATCCGCCTCAACCAATCCGACTGAGGCTTCCTGAGGAAGCGCTGGATACACTTCCACCCTTTGCGTCGTGTCATCCGACTCTCCTCGGCTGCCTCTGAGTCTGAGTCATCAATCTCCTCAGGGTCAGCAGGTCAGTATATGTGGAAGGCCGCCAGCAAATCGGCAGCAGGATCCGCCCCAGGGATGTCTTCGTGAGGAATAAAATCCTCGACATTTAGGCGACTGTCTCTCGCCCCTGCAGCGATGATGCCTCCACCAGCTTTCAAACTCGTTTCAGGAACAGCGCCGGTGATGTCCACTGCCCCCTGTTCATCAATTGTCGGGGCCGACTCAGTGCAGAGAGCATGTTCCGAGTGAGGTGGTATGTCTGCCACTGGTCCACTCGCGGATGGCCCGGGCACCGCAGCCTGACGTGCCTCCAGTGTTGAGATCTCTGCGCATGAAATATGCTAGTTAGACGGGATCTTTTGACACCAATCACCAATAGTGAAGAGTGAGACTTACAGGAATCTAGAGCATCAGTCCCTAGTGTTTCGGCCACTACAGGAGCTTCCGTAAGGGGATACCACACTGCGCTTGTTAATTCAATGATGGGTGTCGGATCCCCATCATGTCCCACTGGTTCCTCTCCTCCCTCTTCTGGTGGGGACGCCCGTCCAATGCTCAACTGCTCTTGAGTAGGATGGGGAAGTGAGTTAGAAGTTGGAAAAGAGAATGGATGAATGAGGGAAATGAATGAAGACAGAGACAAACCTCGAGAATCTCGATTATGTCGATATCAGAGTCGGAAATCTTGTCGCTCTCTCAGATACTCCCTTGGTAGGTTGCCCCTTGTGAGCCCTCACCTTCAGGCTCCTCTTCCTCGTCTTCTCCCTCGCCATCGGCCTCTCCGGTTTCCTCCTCTCCCCCGGCTCTTCGTCACTGTCGCCTTCTCTCGGATGCATCACTTCCGGATCATGCTCCAGGCCGAGCATCAGTTTCACTAGGAAGGTTGTCTCCGCACGCCGCCCCCATTGGCGTGCGTATGCATCCATGGCCATCAGATAAGCATGCCTCCGGTGGATGTTTACCCGGTCGGTAATTCGAATGAGCCCGACCTCTGGCAGTTGGATCCCGTTTTGCATTATCTTCTTCCAGATGGCTTCGACGCTTAGCGATTGCCACAGGGTCATCCAGACCGACCACAGTGTCGGGAGAATTGCATCTTGGGACGGTTCGATCAGATATCTTATCTGCTTCCCGGGCAGTTCCCTGGACGCCTCAAGTGACCCCCCTGCGGGTAACGTGGACGTAGCAGCACCCAGTGATGCTCCCATTGCCAAAGTCCCGGCCTGCGCAGGCCTCGCTGCCTGACGCGCCTGTTGGCGCAAAAATATGGCCCGAAAGAAAAAAACGAAAAGGACGGTCGGCGCACTGCCTCGCGAAGCACCGACGCGAAGCTCCCGCACGAAGCCCCGCCGCGAAGCGCCCCGACCATCGCGGCCTTGCGAAGCTCCGGAGGCGGTGATGCTCCGCGAACACATTTGACATTTGTGAGCCGCCATGAAGCTCCAGAGGGGATGATGCTCCGAGAACGCATTTGACGTTCACGAGTCTCCGCGAAGCTCCAAAGGCGGTGATGCTCCGCGAACGCATTTGACGTTCGCGAGCCGCCGCGAAGCTCCCGAGACAGTTATTCTCCATGAACGCATTTGACGTTCGCGAGCCGCCGCGAATCTCCAGAGGCGGTGCCCTCCGTGGATGACGTTGATGTTCGCGAGCGCGTCGCGAAGCACCGGAGGCGGCGCACGAGTTCTGCATCACAGCGCTCTTTCCCTTTAAATACAGTACTCCCCCTGAGTCCAGAAGACCGACGATCCGACCTTTCGGCTTCTCCTCTCCCGAATCGCGAAGCACTCTTTGCCCCGGGGATCATGAGCTTCGTGAGGTATTTCTACTTCACGAGACGCCCCTTCTTTGCCTTGTTTTGAGCCCCTCTTCCGAGAGGGATGCTCTTCGTGAAGCTCAAGGGCATTCGCGAAGGAATGGGATTCCCAAGGGAACCCGGGCAGCCGCAGAGCACTTATGCTTCGAGAAACACCCAACCTATACTAGTGATCCTTATGCTAAGGCAGGATCGCTCCACATCGTGAAGCACACTGCCTCGCAGGGACCTGCTTCGCGAGGCACCCCTTCTTCGCGAGGTAGTGCTCCGCGAACACTGTTCCACTTCGTGAAGCACCTACCACTCACACCTATGCCCCATGCCAAGGCCATGGCACTTCACTTCGCAAAGAACACTCCTTTGCTTAGTGATTCCTCTTCCCGTACGACCCTCAAGGTTTTCACAATGTGATTTCAAAGTCCCATGGAAAATCTCACTCGTAGCGTTGCTTCGCCTAATGCTTCTTCGCATAGGCCCGCTAACGACTATTGCTTCTTCGCATAGCCACGCTAACGTGGACCCTCTGATGGTTCGTTACACAACCCCCCATGACCATGGCCTTACTAGTACCTTCCCTTCCCCAAGGACCAGAGGGTATCGGTTATGTATGTCCTAGGGGTGTGGAGTGAACCCACCTCGTCCGAGCTGCAGGACGTTAAACTGCCAAGCACCACGTCCTTAACACATGACGTTAAACTATGACCCAACCTCGTGTCTCTCACAAAGGGTCCCCCAGCTCGAACATTCTTTATACCACTCGTCTCCACGGTAATGGAATCAGCCATCCACAAGGGATGATATCCTCCTTACTAGAGTGGCGTATGTTCATGGGAGAAGGGAGACCCTAGTTCCCCAACGGATGACTGCATCTCTGCATCTCCGTACTTCCCCACTACCAAGGTCAGTGGAGGGCGTGATAGGGAACGAGGCACCCCCCTCTGGGCCTCCATCCTGGAGTAAGTTCCAACACCATGGCCCGCCTAACGTGTAAGCCCCTCTTCTCTTCTCACGGGCGCATCCTTCGTGATGTGATCATCAGGTCCTTGCAACCTCTTGTTTCTCACACCGAGCATGACTCACGTGGGCTTAGAGTGAGCACCGATCCTGACCCCTCAATCTTTTGAACTACGAGGACTTTGATCCATGTCAAGGCATGGTACGTAGGAAGCCTCCCTGAGGTTCAAGCTCACCCGTCATTCTTCCACGTCGGGTCTCATTCCCGTCCAGCATGACGTTAAACTGCACATTCCACCCGAACTACGAGGACTTTGATCCATGTCAAGGGTTGGTATGTAGGAATCCTTCCCAAGGATCAATCCCACCACTAGTGGACCCACGAGTCTACTTTCACATCGGTTTGTTGATGACGTCCATCGGACCAAGGTCCACCTTCACGTTGGTTCGCCGACGCCATCCCAAACTACGCGGAATTTGATCCATGCCAAGGCATGGTACGTAGGAAGCCTCCATGAGGTTCAAGCCCACCCATCATTCTTCCACGCCGGGTCTCATTCCCGTCCAGCATGACGTTAAACTGCACATTCCACCCGAACTATGAGGACTTTGATCCATGTAAAGGCATGGTACGTAGGAAGCCTTCCCAAGGTTCAATCCCACCACTAGTGCACCCACGGGTCTACTTTCATGTCGGTTCGTTGACGACGTCCATCGGACCAAGGTCCACCTTCACATTGGTTCGCTGACGCCATCCCGAACTACGAGGACTTTGATCCATGTCATGGCATGGTACGTATGAAGCCTCCATGAGGTTCAAGCCCACCCGTCATTCTTCCACGTCGGGTCTCATTCCCATCCAGCACGACGTTAAACTGCACATTCCACCCGAACAACGAGGACTTTGATCCATGTCAAGGCATGGTATGTAGGAATCCTTCCCAATGTCCAAGCCCACCACTAGTGGACCCACGGGTCTACTTTCACGTCGGTTCATTGACGACGTCCATCGGACTAAGGTCCACCTTCACGTTGGTTCGCCGACGCCATCCCGAACTACGAGGACTTTGATCCATGTCAAGGCATGGTACGTAGGAAGCCTCCCTAAGGTTCAAGCCCACCCGTCATCTATTCACGTCAGGTCCCATTCCCGTCCAGCACGACGTTAAACTACATTCTGGTCCAGTGGTAAGTCGTTGCGACCCATTCCCACCCGAACTACGAGGACTTTGATCCATGTCAAGGCATGGTACGTAGGAAGCCTCCATGAGATTCAAGTCACATTGCTCGGTCGTTCATTCACGTCGAGTTTTGCCCTCGTCCATCATGACGTTAAACTGTATGCCCCTTTGTCCTGCATGACATTAAACTGCACACCCATTCCCACCTTAACTACTAGGTCTTTGATCCATGTCAAGGCATGGTACGTAGGAAGCCTTCCAGAGGTTCAAGCCCACCACTCATTGGACCAAGGTCCACTTTCACGTCGGTTCACCGACAAAGCCCCATTTGAACTACGAGGTCTTTGATCCATGTCCAGGCATGGTACGTAGGAAGCCTCCACGAGGTTCAAGCCCACCCATCATCCAATTCATGTCGTGTTCTACCTACGTCCATCACGACGTTAAACTGCAATTCCAGTCCGACGGCAAGCCGTTGTGACCAACCCGAACTACGAGGACTTTGATCCATGTCAAGGCATGGTATGTAGGAAGCCTCTACAAGGTTCAAACCCACCATCCGGTCGTTCCGACCTCATTTACGTCGGTTCGTCGACACCCACCACCCGTCATTTATTCACGTCAGGGTTCACTATCTTCCCGCATGATGTTAAACTGTATTCCATCAATCCTTCCGTCTCCGGTGGACGTTAAACTCGTGGCGTACCCTGTGTTAAACACGGGAAGCTGAGGAAAACCTCAGATATCTGTCTATGACATATAATTTCCCGCGCTCGATGTGGGATTCCTCATGCTTCCACGCACTCAAAAAGCCATGTGACCAGGGATAATAGACAGACATGCTAGGCCCCCAGCATCCAGACACGCTACAGATGCCTCAACGTGACTACTCCCCCGACTGAAGGTTGCTGCCCTGACCAGACCCTTTGGAATGTCCCGACAGAAGCAGTGTAATTAACCGGCGTCCATGGAAACATGGCACTGGGAAGAGGTTCATGAACTACGTATGAAATCTATGAGGGATACCCGGACTAGGTGACGAGTTCTGAGGAGGAATCCATGGAAGGAAGGACCGACATCCCATCATCCCGTTTCGATCAAGGAGCAGACGTCCCTGAATAAGGAGTGCATGCCTCCCACCTTTGGAAAGCGGGAATGCAGGGCTACAAAGCCACGCGTCCTCCTCCGCGTGACGGACGGATGCGTGCGCGCCCCGTCGAAAGCGTCGGAAACAGAAATGGTGAACCCAACGTGAATATTCTTCTCCTCAATATGAAGATTAGTAGCATTCGAGACACCAATAGATTGACATGTCACCGGATCCATATTTCCAGCGTCTGGTCCCGCAAAGCAAATAAGCGGGTCTGTCGTGAAACTCACCAAAAGTCGGGGCAATAGAACGTGAGGCACTCCGTTCTGCTGCGTGTTGGCGTGGATCCTTCTTACAGACGTGTAGAATGGAAGGAAACTGGGGCACTGGTTGTCAATCCTTTTCCCTCTCAGTGCTGATGAGTTGATCCCTTCATTACTCAGGAACCAGGTTGTTGTTACAAAGACGTGATCACCGTCTGCTAGCCTACGCAGGGGCAGGGGCAACAACGCCACAGCCTCCCCACATGGCGCCGCTACCGCCACAACGGCTGCCACATCGCGGAATACGGGGCACCCACGTCCCCTTTCCCCATCAAAGGTTATCCAGCGAAGGGTGATCAACAACCTCGTGCGTATGTACGAGGAGGAAGGGGTCATCCCAACCCGGGATATGGCCCGCATGGACTTGGAGGCATCAAGGCCCCGCCGTCAACGCCGCCCTAACAGGCCGCACAGGGAACCCCTGCTCCCCACCCCAACATTCAACCGTTTCGGGAGCCTATCTCCGAAATGCCTTGACGACTCCTCGCCTTACGCTGATGAGGCGGGTGCCGTCCGGCTCAGCCCGCTCAGGGTCCCGACCCAAGGGCTCCAGGAGAGAGCTCCCGCTCGGCCGCGTCAGCGCCGCCGTCCGGCCCCACAGGAAGAGCAGGCAGACTACGTCCCTGCACCGCTTGCACCAGCTCGCTTGACCCGACGTCAGCGCCGGGGCCGGGCTGAGGACGCTCGCCTAGGCACGTCAACGTCGACAGCTACAGTGGACTGAGCCACCGCCGACGTGGATCGTGAATCCCCTGCATACACTGAGCAGGGTCACTCCTTCACCCAACCAGGATCGAGACCCCAACCACCCCACGGGAAGGCTGGGTTGACTCTCCGGTTTGCAGGCCCAAGTGGGGATCTCCGCGAACTAACCCGCGGTAATGTCACCCTGTACGGAGGTCCTCCCTGTACAACTACTCCACAGAGCGTGGGCCTTCCCCGCTCCGAACTTCGTCATGGAGGCATGCCTCGTGCTACCCCCATCCCGAAGGAAGACCTTCCCCGCGGCAGTGACGCTCAGTGCGGAAATCTTTCCCGCGCCCACTCTACAGGGTATGGAGTCCATCCTCCTTCCCCTGACCGCCAACATGAAAGGACCGTCCATCTGGTCCTTCTCCAACGTGGGGTCCCTCCCTATGTCCTCTCTACAACCGACGAAGTTCCTCCTCACCCCAGCAACTCGAGGAGTGAAAGTCAGCCTCGCTCCACTCGGATCGACCATGGAGGTCCTCCCCATGCTCCTGCAAATTCCAACAGAGGCCCCACCTGCATTGGTGCTATTCATGGAGGTCCTCCCCATGTACCCTTCGACATTTTCCCTGGTTCCCCTCGCGCCTCGGCCATCTCAAGTGGGGGCCCTCTCCGCCACGGCGCCAGCGCCGCCCCGAGACTCCATGATAGGGATCATCCCTTTCCCGAAGAGTCGTCCCGGGGCAGGAGAGCTGGTCGTCGCCGCCACAAGAAAAGTCCAAGAAAATCCCGGGTGGAGATCAAAGCTGCCCGCTTCTCCGACTATGAAGCGGAATGCGATTCAGCGATGGAACCTTCTCCCCGCTCCTCCGTATCAAGGAATGGGGCAGGAACCAGACATGTTAGCCTCATTCTCCCAGAATATGAGGTCCACCAGATTCCCGTCTCTCTCCGCAGGTACATCCAAGAGGAAGAGAAATTGGGAATTCCGCTGGTCTCGACCACAAAATCATCACCATCGTCACCAGAAGCGCCCTCTACCTCTACTAAAGATCACAGAGAGCTGTTTTGGGGGACAGCGACGGTAGAATGACGACATGACCTGTCACCAGTGGTCGCGACTCCTGTGCCGGAAGCTGTGGCTATCAGCCCATCGTACCATGACATTGTGGTCAGGTCACCTTGTTCTTTGGAGGATGGCCCGGAATTCGGCGGCCAGTCATCTCATTCGCCGTATTCTCCACCGCCGAGCTTACTATCCCAGAGGTCCGCCTCGATACCGCTACCGGTCCCTCAGCTGCCCCCGGTTGACGAGTGGGGAAACACAGGGCCGGACCCCAAGTCCGAACCCAGGAGGATCTGGAGTATTCTTGCAGTGGATTACTTCTCAGAGAAGATCTGGCCGACGGCAGCGCTAAATTTTCGTGTACCAGAGTCTCTTACCCCTGAAGAAGTGGGGTGATTTTGTCGAACCCTATGGGAGACACACTTCCGCCTTCATTACGAATGGGTGGTGTACCCCAGAAGTCGAGAGCACTTCGAAGAAATCGGCGAGCAGTGCCGCCTGATCGATGCGGCTGCACTCCTTGTGGCCCAACACCTTGAGTCGCCAGGCCTCCAGAGCGCCCTTCAACGAAAATGCGTTCAGAGTTTTAAAGCACTCCACAAGATTGTCAGGGAAGCCACCCCCCATGTGCAAGTCCGTGGTTGGGGACACTATGCCTCTCTATTCTTCGACCCTATCCGACGACAGCCGGATTCATTATGTGATATCGAGGACATGCCCTCTAGTGGAGTCGCGGTCCACATGGCCGACGTTGTGGACAAGGAAGACGAGCATTAATTCCATGATGGAGACTTACCCCCCAAGGGCGTACCTCCACTGCGGGACCCATCAGGGAGAGTTACCCGTTAGCAGAGGAACCTACTAGGCCTCCCCGTACCCACCGAATCGTTGGTGCTCGGTCGAAACACCGGCAAGGGTAAGGAGCACGTCGGAACTGTCAAGCACTCCGACTCATCCGCCTCTGTGCAGAAAATGGACAAGGTTCCAGAGAAGGCCACGTTACGCCAACAGCTTGCTGGGTAGAGGAGGCTGGTTGACGAACTCTTGGCTGAGAGCGCCGCAGAGTAGCGACCTGACTATGGTGATCCCAGGCCGGGGCAGCAGTGGCAGGAACAATTTACCCCCGGTGAGATGGCTCCGGGCAACCCTGATCATGCTACTTCCGCAGACAGGGCAGAAGCCGGAACGTATGGCAAGAGGGCATGATACGTCTCGCCGAATCCCCCTGAGCGACGGGGAAATCTGAAGAATCCAGTCTGGGTTCCCCCATTCGCCCCGCAGGTCATCCAGCCAGTTGACCCATGAGTGGCCGAAGCCGTCTACCATGTTGAAAAAACCTGGCAATGCACTTGTGGTTAGGGATACCCATCAAGACAGGGACCCCCGCCCGGATGATCTTATTGCGGTGCTCATAGCCCGCCTTGAAGCATTAGAGACACGGCAGGTGGTGGTCCCACCGGATGGAAATCTTTATCCCGTGTGGGTGGATGATATGACCGCACCGCCGGGTTTTGGGAACCCCACTTTTTCACCCTTCAACGGGACAGGGGACCCGCCCCATCACTTGGCTCATTTCTCTTCCAGGTGTGGCCCCATGCTAGGGACCCCGACTCAGCAAGAAGCTGCCAAACTCCGATGCTTTGTACAGACATTGGAAGGTCCGACATTCGTCTGGTACAACCAGCTCCCTATCAGATCGGTGAATGGTTGGGAGGATCTTCGCCGACAGTTCTTATACCAGTTCGGCTCCACCACGTGAAAGACCCGCATCGCGGACCTCTTCATGTGCAAGCAGAGGCCTGATGAGCGGGTTGCATATTTCATCGCCTGGTGGAAGGGACTTACGTATTCCATCGATATTCCACTGACTCAGGAGCAATTACTAACGATGTGTGTGGGGAACATCAAGACAGAGCTGGTACCCTCCCTGATCACCCAGAACTACCCTAGAGGGTTCATAGATTTATCAGATAAGGCTCAGCGCCTTGAGGAAGCCCTGCAACAGGCTAGTCAGGCGCGTTTGTTGCCCCCAATGATCCCAGCCAGGAGGACCGCCAGGGCTGAACCCGCCGCGGTGGCCCAAATAGAATCCTCGAGGCAGCTGGAGTTACTGCCGGCGGCACCACCCCCGCAACCCCGTAGAGGTCCTCCACCTCAAGCACAGGCTCCCGCCCAGCAGTGACCGCCTCAGAACTGACAGGTTCCCCCGCGCAATGCTTCACCGCCACCTAGGCGAGACAATCAGGCGCCGCCTCCTCGACAGGCCCCTCCGACCCCTCGTCAGGGCCAGGCCCCCAGGGCCCCATATCCGGAAAGAAGGCACCAGACTTATTCGTTTAACGAATATCAGGTCCCTGTCTATTTCTGAAGTGCTCTAGAGCAAGGGATCGTGTGCTTGCCCAAGTGTAGAAGGCCAGCAGAGGCAAATCTCACTGATCACCCCAACTACTTCCCTTATCATTGGATTCTGGGGCACACCCTCAAGCAATGCTATGTGTTTAAAGACTGGCTTCAAGACCAGGTCAATAACAACATAGTCAAGTTGGTCCCGGCACCAGCACAAGTGGCGGGTGTCTTTGCAGGATCATAGATCGGCAGGGACAGCGAAGGCGAGTGGCAGCATGTCCCCAGCCACGGATCCCTGAAATACGATGACTGTATGGCTCGAAAAACCTTCGGCTGTGCCCAAGGTATCATCCGGGCATGCCTGATGTCGTCAGAACCCTTAGAAGAAGTAGCTGGTGCCTCAGCATCATCTTCACAGTCGGACCCTTCCCAAAAGGGCAAGCAACAGCGACGCAAGAAGAAGCAACGCGCACCGCCAGTGTCGTCGTCATCCCGCACTCTCGGTGATTTTATGACCCCTGAAATGGGGATTCCCCCAAGAATCCTCCCAGAAGTGGATGACTCCTCGAGCGACAGCCAGGGGTACGCTTCGGTTAACACTGTGGAGTTGGTAAATCCCTATATGACCCCCGACGAGGGGGAACGTCAGGCAACCCTCCCCAACATTTCCAGCTGACGTCAACGTCAGCGGAATCGCAACCGCGCCGGTCATTGAGGTACGTCAACAGGCACTTTCGGCCAAGCCGTGCACGCTACTGAGACCAGGCAGTAGGCTCAACGCAGATCTCAGCACGCACAACCCCATCTAACGACCTCGGCTCTACCTCCACCGCCGTTCGTGCTACTGGATCAGGGAGAGATGCCTCGTTCGTATCACAGTCAGTCTTGCCCGGCTACAGGCCAGCCCCCGTCGTCCAATCCTAGTCTGGAGACTTTTCTCCAGGCTTCAACTAGTAGGCAGCAAGATGTGCCCAGTACTAGCCGATCGACGGTTCAACCGGCAGGACCCGCTCTGCCTCCAAGTGCCGAGCGACCTCCTGCAAACAGAGGTTCGTGTTTGGCACGAAAGTATGATGTCCTGAAGCACCTGGCCGGCATTACGGCAAGGCTCTCCATCCTTGAGGCCCTTCGCCTGTCATCTGAAATGCACGAGGCACTTGCCGAGGCCCTAAGGAGCCCCCACCAGTTTGAGACAGAGGTGGCAGCTACAGAAGCCTTCTATACCGAGGCGATTGAAAACGCCAAATTTCAGGCGGTTATCTCATTCTCTGGTGAAGATGAGGACCCTCCTATATAGGGTCACATTCGCCCGCTGTACATCACTGGCCACTTCAATGGCGTGGAAATCTGCCGCTACCTCGTTGACACGGGCTCCGGAATCAATCTAATTCTGACCCGGATGTTGCGAAAGCTGGGTCTGTCTGAAGGTGATTTTACTCCCTCTGGCCTCAGGATCCAGGGGTACGACAGGACCGAGCAAACTCCAGTCAGCAAGATCCGCCTGAAGACTCAGTTCAGTGGCTTAATTGCCAGCACCGAGTTCATGGTCGTCTCTCAGGACATCGCCTACAACGCGTTGATGGGTAGGCCATGGCTCCATCTGCATGCAGCGGTCCCTTATTCGTATCTCCAGTTCCTCAAGTGCTCGCTCAACGGTCGAGTAGGCATGCTCCAAGGAGACGCGTCCCCTTTCGCTTCTTGTGAGGCCCGCTACCTGGATGCGGGTTATTACAAAATTAAGGATAAACAGATCCTAGTAAGCGCGGATGAACCCGCCCCCGTAACAATTGATCCCTGGGCAAGCATGGATGACGCCTATATCCTCCAGATCAACCGGTTGGAAGCCACGACCCCCAAAATGGTGCAATGTTTTGTTGTTTCGGGTACGCAAGGAAGTCATGTTCCCGTTTCCATGTGACGGCGGAAAATCACCTCGTATTCCTACATCAACAAGGCTCAGGTGATCCCAGAACCTCCTACCCATGTACGGTACCGGGACGTTAAGCTTATAACGATGGTGGTGCGCCATACGTGTCTCTTCCGCCGGGCTGGAATCCACCGACTCAGGCCGACACGCCACCACTGCTTTGATATCATCAAACGGGGCCCCTTAGGCCGAAGGCCAGATGGGATAGGGTCAACTTCCTTCATTGCTACGATCTCGATGGCAAGTGAGTCTCCCGATGTGATGACCGCTGCTGCCCGAGTCTGCACCAGCTGCCCCGTGGATCTTGATAGACCATAAGTATCTTCCGTCGTGGGAAGTCCCCCCACGGGTGGGGAGGAAGACCTGGAGGATGCCCCCCCCACCTTTGAAGAAGGCGTCTCTACCATGGTTGATGAACTGGTATAAGTGAACCTTGGCAGTGAGGCAGATCCAAGACCCACATTGATCAATGTAGCCATGTCCCTCAATGAGCGGCAGCAGTAAGTAGACTTCCTCAAACAGCACCGTGATGTGTTTTCCTGGAGTTACAACGAGATGCAAGGGCTACATCCCCAGGTGTTCGTTCACCGTTTGGGCCTCCCGGGAAAACATCGTGGGTTTAAGCAGCCTCCCATGAATATGCACCCTTCTCATGGTGCTATGGTTGAGGCCGAAGTTGATAAGATAATCAAAGACAAATTCATTAAGGAGGTCCAGTACCCCAAGTGTCTTTCCAACATTGTTCCAGTCAGGAAGAAGAACGGGCAGATCAGACTCTGCATCGACTTCTGCGATCTTAATCACCAATGCCCAATGGATGACTTCCCACTCCCGGTGAAGGAGTTATTTATTGACGCCACAGCCGGGTTCCAATCCCTCTCTTTCATGGATGGATACTCCGGGTACAACCAAATCTGGATGGCCCCCGAAGAAGAGGATTCCACTGCCTTCAGGGCTCCCCAAGGTACCTTTTTCTACCATGTTATGCCATTCGGTTTGAAAAATGTTGGTGCCACTTATCAGAGGGCCATGCATCGCATGTTCAAACCGATCCTCGGGACATTGGTGGAATGCTACGTGGATGACCTCATAGTCAAATCATGTCAGTGCCAGGACCATATCAAATACCTTGAGAAAGTGTTCGGTTTCCTCCGTTCCCATCACCTGAAGATGAACCCATTGAAGTGTGCCTTCGGGGTCACCTCCGGGAAGTTTCTGGGCATTGTTGTCAGATACCGAGGTATCGAGATCGACCCGGAGAAGATCAAGGCCATCAGCGAAATTCCTCCCCCGAGAAACATTCGGGAGCTTCAAGGCCTTCAGGGCCACTTAGCCTATATACGCCGATTCATCGCGAATCTGGACGGAAAGTGTAAGCCATTTTCCAGAATCATGAAGAAGGGCGCCACCTACGAATGAGATGAGGAGTGTCGGACCGCCTTTGAGGAAATCAAGCAGTATCTGCTCCAACCTCCGGTCTTGATGACAACCGTCTCTGGAAAGCCTATTGTCCTTTATGTGACCACCCTGGAGAGATCCCTTGGTGCGCTGCTCGCCCAGAAGAATAACAAGGGTACTGAGAACATTCTCTACTATCTCAGCCGCATGCTTCTCGATACGGAGGTCAGATACTCCCCTATCGAAAAGAGCTGCCTTGCGCTCGTATTCACCGTGTAGAAGTTGCGACATTACCTGCAGCACCATGAGGTTCAATTGGTCTCCCGGGTGAACCCACTGAAGTACATCCTGAACTTCCACATGCTGACTGGCTGACTAGAACGGTGGGCGGTGATTCTCCAGTAGTTTGATATCATGTTTGTACCTCAGAAGGCCATTAAGGGACAGGCATTGACAGACTTTTTAGCTTCCCTTCCAACCTCTGCGGATCAATCCCTGGATCTGGATTTCACTGATGAGACGATCCTCTCAGTCGATCATGTTGTACCATGTTGGCAAATGCATTTCAACGGTGCCTCCCGGAGCCCCACCGGCAGGAGGCTCAACGATCCCAAGCTCAATAGAGTGGGCCTGGGTATTGTATTCATTACCCCGACGCATGCCATTCTTCCATAGTCATTCCTTTTGTCAGAAGGTTGTACGAACAACGCGGCAGAGTACCGGGCTCTCATCACCGGCCTCGAGTTGGCCCTTGAGATCCATGTGCCCAATCTACATGTGAAGGGAGATTCCGAGCTGGTAATCAAACAGGTTAATGTTGACTACGTAGTCAGGAAGACAGAGCTTTCACCGTTGCTAGAGTACACCCTCCTCCTAATGGCCCAATTCTCTTCTCGACCAGAGGTTACCCATGTCCCACGGTCGCAGAACGACCAAGTAGACGCCCTGGCTGGTTTAGCCGTGTCGCTCGCAGAACCCAAGCAAGATGACTTGATCATACACGTGGCACACCGGAGAGTCATTTCCCCAGTCACCCAAAAGGACAATGATGGCCTACGGGTAAGCCATCTCACTGCCGGACCCTCTACGTCAGGGGTCCCAGGTTCGTCAGACGCAGTGATTGAAGCCACTCCCGACCGGAGGGCACCTTTTGTCGAGTATCTCCAAAATGGGCGCCTCTCGTACGACCGGGCCGAGCGCGGGCGAATCCAACGTCGTGCGCTACAATTTACCCTCCAGAGCGGCCCCAGTCTTTAGCATATCCTTTATAAGCGGAGCTTCGATGGTGTCCTCCTCCGTTGCATCCAAGGTGTAGAGATACCTCAAGTTATGCAAGAGGTTCACGCCGGTTCCAGCGGCATGCATCAAGCTGGGCCGAAGCTGTCCCATCAAATCTGGAGGTTAGGGTACTTTTGGCCCTCTATGATCCACGATTGTATTGGGTATGCCAAGAGATGCCACACGTGCCAAGTTCACGCCAACTTCCTACATCGGCCGCCGGAGCCCCTCCACCCCACCAAGTACTCTTGGCCATTTGCGGTATGGGGGCTTGATGTAGTGGGACCGTATCCACCGGCAACAGCCCGCCATTGTAGGTTCATCCTGACTGCTAAAGATTTCTTCTCCAAGTGGGCAGAGGCAGTTCCGCTCAAAGTGGTCAAAGCCCGTTCCATCGTTGACTTTGTGAGCTCCAACATTATCCACCGATTTGGGGTACCTCACGCCGTCCTCACCGATAACGGAACCAACATCCGAGCAGCTGAATTAAAGAAATTGTACGCCAAGTACGACATCCGGTCAAACCATACCTCCCGCTACCACGCATAGGAGAATGGACAGATCGAGGCGTTCAATAAGACCCTATCTAATATTCTGCAGAAGATGGTTGGTCAGAACAATAATAGTTGGCCGGAAAAGCTCCACAACGCCCTCTGGGCTTACCAGACGACGACTCGCAACTCCACCCAAGTGACCCCATATTTCCTGGTGTGTGGAGCTGAGGCCGTCCTACCCATTGAAATCCAGCTGTCGTCGATACGCACTGAGTTTATGATCACCAGACATCAGATGAGGTAGCCGAGATCCGTCTACCTGAATTGGAAGCACTGGACGAGAACCGGCTTCATGCCCTGCACAATCTATAAAGGCATCAGGACAAGATAGCGAGGGCCTTCGAGAAGAAGGTTCGCCTCCGCTCTTTTCTACAGGGCGACCTGGTACTGGCCCTTCGAGTGCCAATGATTCCCGGTAGGAAACCGCCCAAATTAGGACCTAAATGGGAAGGGCCTTATATCATCCATAAGGTTTATCCCAATGGAGAATACTTTTTGGTGACCACAGATGGAGAGTGTATAACCCCTCCCACCAATGCCAAATTTCTCAAGCGATACCTTGACTAGGGAAAAATGGTCCTGCATGACCCTAAACTGCGAAAGGGTCCTGCATGACCCTAAACTACGACATGGTCCCGCATGACCTTAAACTGCATCCTCGTCCTTACTGTAAGACGTTAAACTGCAAGCCAGTCATTTCTTCCTGACCGAGGCTCAGCCTCAGGCCCCTTGGCCTCCTTGGTCCCCTGGCCCCCCGTCTTCACAGCGAGATGTCAAACCGCAAGCTGGTTAGGTCTCCCTGACCGCGGTCTGTCCCCATGCCCCTTGGTTTTTTCCCCGATATACCCTCTTACGGGATCGTACGGTGTGGTGTAGGACTTCGTCCTCATTCACGTCGGATTACTTGCCGCACCATACACATCCCCGAATGAGATGCCCCTCATCCCACATGACGTTAAACTGCATATCAAGAACTACGTGTGGCTTGATTCCCATCTTCATGGGATACGTAGGAATGCTCGGATGCCTCGTTTTGAGCCCAGCCCCAAGCATTTCTCTTCCACTATCCCCCCTTGGTGGTAGTTTCCTTGGAGGATCTGTGTGTAGCAGGGAGTAGGATTTCTTAGCCCCGCTCATACAACCCCGCTCGCGCAAGGATTGTAAGGGTCGCACCATGTGCCCACTCCCGTTCTTCCATCCTCCCACATCCTCACCGCACTACGCTAAACTGCATGGACTTCAAGAACTACCTATGGCTTGATTCTCATCCTCATGAGAAACATAGGAACACCCGGAAATTTTTTCTGTTGGCCCAGCCCAAAAGCCAAAATCTTCCCCTCCGGTCAAGACATGGCAGGGTGCATACTTTTGCCCCAACTCACATCGAGCAAGACTCGACCCGGTTGCACATCCCCCCTGGAAATGTTTGCCTCTATCATGGATGGATACAGCTATGCTTCACCCACTCTTTAATTGGGATTCCATCATTTTTTCATACCCAGAGGGATCCCCAAGAACGGCCTGGATACTATGCCCAAAGGCTCTCCTACCGATACGGGTCAATGCCCCCGAGGGTTTTCAAGCAACAAGCTGATACATGTCCCACATTGCGAATTTGGTCAGTGGTCGACGCTCATTTGTTGCTCCCATATCAGGTGACCATAGGAACGTTGTGTTTCGAACATGGTCAATAGTGTCCTGGATCTTCAGGTCCACCCCGAGATGTCCCAGACATCGAGTGCAGTGATTCATTCTGCCACATCCCAAGGTGACAAACTTCCCCCGGGTGGTGCTAGCGATCGGGCCCACGACCCCGATTCCCCGTAGGGTTGTACGGTGTGGCGTAGGACTAGTCCCCATTCACGCCAGTATCATGTACCATGTCGTACGCCTTCCCTTATGTGGCCCAGCCTCAGGCCCCTTGGCCTCCTTGGGCCCCTGGCCCCCCGTCCTCATGTAAGATGTTAAACTGCAAACCAGCCAGGCCTTCCTGACTGGTGCCTGACCATAGGCCCCAATGCCTTCTCGGGCCCCCCGGCCCAGGTCCCCTCTTACCCAGGGTGTATGGCGTAGTGCGGGATTATGTCCTCATTCACATCGGGATCATGTACCATGTCGTACACCCTCCCTTTACAAGGCTCAGCCTCAGGCCCCTTGGCCTTCTTGGGTCCCCGACCCTTGTCCTCATTGCAAGACATTAATCTACAAGCAGGTTAGGCCTTCCTGACCAATGCCTAACCATCAGGCCCCTTGCCCTTTCTGGGCCACGGCCCAGGTCAGCCCTTATAGGAGTGTATAGTGTGGTGTGGGACTAGGTCCTCATTCACGACGGCTTCTTCGCCATACCGTACACGTCCCTTGTTTAGGGGAATATTACTCCCCTCCTCGTCCCGTATGACGTTAAACTATGTTTGGAGAACTACGTGTGGCTTGATTCCCATCCTAATGGGATACTTAGGACCACCTGAATGTCTCGGATTCGGGTCCAGCCCCATCCGTCGGGAATCTTCATCCCATCTTGGCCCCTTGGCCTACCCTTCCTTCATGAGAGTATTATATGGTGTGGTGTGGGATTATGTCCTCATTCGCGTCGGTCTCGTAATGACCACCATGTACCTCTCTCTACTGAGTTGTTTCGTCGATCCCTTTCCGGCAGTCCACCGATGTGCCTAAGAGTACTCTAGTTTATTACCCGAAATGACAAGCTTTACTCGGACATGTCCGCACCCGCCTTCCAGGCTTTGTGTATCCCTAAATTCGGGCTTTCATCATCCTTCACACCCAGAGGGATCCCCAAGAACGTCCTGGATACTACGCCCAAGTGCTCTCCTACCATTACGGGCCAACACCCCCGAGGGTTTTGGACAGAAAATTGATAAAATCCCGCATTGCGAATATGGTTAGCGGTCGATGCTCGTTTGCTGTTCCCACCTCAGGCTAGCGCGATATGAACGCTGCATTTTCACCATGGTTAACCGTTTTTCTCTCTCGCCACGCCAACCCATTGGGCCCAAAATGTCGGGTGCACAATTCACGCCCTTCATCACTTCATCGTGTCCGAGTATAGTTTTGAAACTCTTGGTACTTTTCCTCCGTGCACGTCTGCATGTTGGGGAAACAAGCCATGTCGAAGGTGTTCTTCGGGGCTCTCTACCAACTCCCGTTTGACTCGCCCCAAGTATTGCGATGAGGATACCCCCTTGTTTCCCACACTGAGTTTAACTCACGTGGGCTTAGGGATCGGGTTGACATCTGTGCTTACTCGGGAAGTTGTCACCATCCATGGTCCGAGCTCTAAGACCATAAACTAAGATTCCCATCTGGAACTACGTTCAATTTGATTCCTGTCTCGATAGGATACGTAGGAATGCCCAGACCCCTTGTCTCTGGGCCCAGCTTGAGTTCAGCTAATTCGCCTCTCATGTCCTGCCATCGGGACCCCGACTACGGGACTGCGTGGCGTAGTGCGGGATTATGTCCTCATTCACGTCAATTTTGCAAAGGCTGCACCACGCACACCCCCGTTCTGAGAGTTAGCCCTCCTATTCCTTTTCCAGAACGACATTAAAAAGAACCCTTTAGAACTACGTGTGGCTTGATTCCCATCTTCATGGGATACGTAGGACCGCCCGGACGCCCTGTCATCAGGTACAACCCATTTGGGGAACCATTCTTCCCCCCTGTTTCACCTCTTACCTTTATATAGGCCCCTCGACCAGAGGTCTCCCTCTTGGAGTGGCACATAGTGTGATTTGGGATCATGTCTCCATCGGTTGTCTCATGACACTGTGCACATTTCCCGCCTAGCATCATCTATGCTACGTCTGCGATGCATGACGATAAAATGAATGCATGGTCCTATCATACGACCCTAAACTGTGACATTATCGTCCTGGCTGCACGATGAAAAACGGCACTGCATTGTGATGACCTCGTTGTAGAGGACATCACATTGGGTATTGGTCACGTGCCATTCCATTTGTCAATGCCTAACACGGCTTGATCCTTGTGGCGACATCACGACCTATTATTCTAGGTTTGTCTCCCCACAAATAAAACTATTCACCTTAAAGAACAAACAAGATTCATCAAATTCCACTTCTTTTAGTGCAAGGGCCACGCCCGCACTCCCCTTTTCCCCTGGCACTTGTACCCTACCATGCCACCCTCCAGAACTACGTATGGATTGATTCTCATTCTTATGAGATACGTAGGAGCACCCGGGGACTTCCCCACGGGCCCAGCCTAACCTTTGTGTTCGGTCCTTTGACTCGAGAATTTCCCCAGAGAATGCATGGTAAGTAGGGCTTAGGTCTTCATTCACATCGGGTTTTGTAACCACCTTACCATGTATCCCCTGCTCCCCTTACCCATCCATGGTCCGAATTCTACGATCCTAAACTATGATCTCCCTCTAATATGTCTCGTTGACGTATTCAGATGTGCTTCGACAATGATCTCGAAGATTGGGATTTACATGGGGACATCCTCTCATCCCATGACCAAGCATCGTGGACTTTCTATTTGGATCCTCATATTCCTCCACATACAAAAGGACCCTCAGACGACATGGATACTAGGCTTAAGGGCTCTCCATGAATGTTGGACCTACGGGCCCTCCAATTGTTTCGGGCCAACGTCCCTACGGATATTTGACAACATTTGTGACATGGTCCCGTGTTTCGAACATGGTCAACGGTCAACCCTCATTTGTTTGTCCCATTCTAGGCTAACGCGACAGGATACAGTGTTGCGAACATGGTCAGCAGTTATCCTCCATCGTCACGCCCCCATCATCATGATCTGAATATCGAGCGCTATGAATCACACATTTCCACTTCCTTATGTTCAAGTGGAATTCCATCATACTCCACTCTTTCTCTTCGCACATCTAGGTGCGCTAAATGATCGTGTTAGTGTCATTGGGCCGGTATTCACCGAGAATCCATTTGCCCTAACCTTCCCCTTTTTGTGTCAGGAAATTCCCACCACGACTGCTTGTTTCCCACACCGAGCACAACTCACGTGGTCTTAGTAGTTTTGGCAGGATGTGTACCAACACGACCAGGCTTTTCATCGTCCCACATGACATTAAACTGCGCTTTCAGAACTACGTATGCCATGATTCCCATCCTTATGGGGTACGTAGGAACGCCCGACCACTCTGCTTCGGGCCCAGCCCAATCCTCACTCTTGGTCCCTCGACCTGAAGAGTTTCCTCTGGGGGTATGTGGTGTGATTTGGACTCCATGTCCTCATTCACATCGGTTTCATATCTACTGCGCCACACGCTCCCTGGGATCTTTCCTTTTGCTCCACGTCCTATCGTATGACGTTAAACTATAGGATTCTGTGTGTCCTCAATGCATGACACTAAACTGCGGTTCTACCCTGAACAAGTTCAGGATGCCCCAAGATCCCACCGGGAAGTGACAGATCCCCTCCTCAGAGAGGCCCTGTCCCAAAGAAGGAATGATCCATGATCAGACCGATGTGCACATCTGGTGTGCTCCCACCACGGTGGTGTAACTACCTAAGTGTTGGATTCTGTTCGGACAAACCATCACTCCATATTCTATGCTTTGCGTACCCCATATTCGGACCCTTGTCCCCTTTCATGTCTGAAGGAACCCCCTAACGGCCTGGTCTCATGCCGCATCGGCTCACCTACCGTCCTGGGCCAACGTTCTGGAAGACGGGTCATGTCTTGAAGGACCCCCTAACAGTATGGATGTCTGACCTATGGTCCGCCAACTGTCATGGGCCAACATCCCGAAGGATTGATCAACAACATTTGTGACATCGTCCCGTGTTTCGAACATGGTCAACAGTTGACCCTCATTTGTTGTCCCCGTTACAGGCTAATGCAGTAAGGGTACCACTTATCCTCTATGGTTAACGGTTGTCCCTTATTGACATGCCATCCCCACAGTGTTCCGTATTTCAGGTATCGTGATTCACACTTCCAATTTTCATCTATCTGGATCGATTTCAGCGCCCGTGGTGTTGCCCCATTCGTGCATAAGAGGACACTGAAGAAACAGTCGGATGAGAGGGCAACTATCTCCCGTTTCTCACATCGGACTCGACCCACGTGGGATTGGGGAATTGTCGCCGAACGTCCCGCAAACATTGTAGGGATGTAACAAGGCAATTCAAACAGTGGAAATCATGTGCGCTACGGCATTCAAAACAAAGGAAAGAAATTGAAGCACGAAAGTACCAATAAAAGTTTTTTTTGGGTTTGTTACAATACCCGGGGGTCGACTCCCCCCATGGACGGGTTGACCCCATCAAAAGAGTGTTGCAGCTCCGCCACCCGTTGACTTGCGGCATCCAAGGCTTGCTGCCGCTAAATCAGCTCCCGCTTCTCCTCAGCAGCGGTGGGTCGCAGTTCGTCAGTTCTGGATTTGGCCCTCTCTATGTCAGCTTGAACGGAAACCATATTTCTAGAGGTCTGCCTCATATTCTCTTATTCCTCTGCCAGCTGGGCCTTCAACCGTGAGACCAGCTCAAATTGTGCATCAAGAGAGGCTAAAATCTTGTCTTCCTGGGTATGCATCTGTTGGATCTCGCCTTCGGCCTCCTGGAGCTTCTTAATTCTTGTCGCCTTCCTCCTCTGCCAGCCCACGCTGAGCCCACGATCATACTCCAGGATCTTCTCAGCCATAAGATCTCGGATGAGTGCGTGAGGACGTTGGGCATCCACTCCCCCAGCACACAGTTCGTGCAATCGCGAGCGGAGTCTGTCTATTTCGGTCGTCCATTGCACTTGGGGGTGTCCTTGATAAAGCGCGTGATCAGCTTCCACGACCGGCGGCGGACTATGCTGCTGTATTCCTCATCGGAGGCCGTTTCGTCCCAGTCTACGCGATTGGAAGGCTCGTACGCGGGCTACACGCACAGGAAATCCTCGGCATGATCTACATCTGGTGTTGAATCCAGTACGACACCTGGCGCCGAAGCAGGCACGACAGGACTGGGACCAACCGGTTGATCCTCTTCCTTGGAGTCCACCTCAATGACTTCGGGTACGGCCCTGCTGATGGTCCCGCCAGTGATGGTGTGCGTCGCGGCCTGAGGAGATGGGGGGACTATCACCACCATCACCGGCATGGCCCTAGGAGGGGCGCCACCAGACATCCTGACCAGTCTTGCCGCAGCAGCCCACGCCAGTCGAAGAACTGTACGATAGAGAGGGACATAACCTTTAGTTGGCATGGCCTACATGTGACAACGAGGAGACCGGTAGAGGAGACTTACGGAGATTGACCTCATGGCGTTGCTCTTGAGCTGGTGCTAATGGGATCCCGAGACGAGGCCCTCCATATACTGTTGGAAGGTCTGAAGATTCCGGAGGAGCCACCTCGGGCGCCCTAGTCCCACCAGATGAGGAACTGGACACAGCCATAGGCGCGGGTTCTGAAGGTCCCGCATCATCACCCGCCAAAGAGCGAGAACGAGGCATGCGAACAAGTTCCTCCTGCATGACTCAAACATTGGTGAGAAATCCATAGTGACCCAATAACAGATCGTAAGGAGAGAAGTTCGGAATGCTACCTCAAGAGCCTCAGCGAAGTCGTCGGATTCTGAGCCTCGGTCTCCGACCTCGCCCTCCTCCAACGGGCTCCCTCCTCCAGCCTCATCCTCCCGAGAGTAGTCCTCTGATTCCTCCGGCAAGGGGAAGCACTCCCTCAGATCGGCAGCCGATAACTGTGGGGGGACCGTCTGATTCAACTGTACCCTCACCCGGTCAGTCATTGGGCGAGGGACACCACTGGAGTGGACGTAATCCTCCGGATCGTCCAGGTACTGTTCTTCCTCTGTCGGAGATGCCATGAATCCAGCCCGAATTGGGCCTATACCTGGTAATTCCATCCCGAGGCGATTCAGGTGGGCCCATATCTCGGTTGGGCTGAGGAATTGCCGGTTGACATCCCAAATGTCCCAAGCTTCCTGGAAGACGGCATCCTCTGCCATGTCAATATGACGCAGACGCTTCCCCGGAGCCTGAGTGGATATCCTATGAAATCCCCTTGGTGTCCGCCCCAATGGATGACCCTGCTCTTCCGGAATCACCGGGTCCACCGTTGATGCCATACCCTCGGCCAGTGCGGGTCTTGCCGCCATGGCAGCCCCGCTACCGCGAGCAGCCCTAGCTACCCTCCGACCCCGACCTCGAGATAGAGGAGGGCCACAGTCACCGACCCTGATAGTTTATTGCTTCATCATATCCCCTGGGTAATCAGCCTCCCAACTGATGGTGTACTCCTTCACCAATCCGAAAGCGGCGGTGGATGGAGGCAATGCAATCCGCATCTTCCCATTTTCCCATGTGAACATGAGCCACAGTTGCCTCATCACACAAGGGTGATCCTCATGACGCACCTCCCAGTAGACCTACGGGGTCAGCCACTGGAGGCACCAGAACTGCCTCGCAAACCGATGTGGGGTGTACGGTTCGCAGAGCGGCTCACGATCTATCCATGCCACCAAAACTCCACCTTGAAAGGCCAGGAGGTAAGCCCGATGTTTTTCCGTTCCCTGCCCGTCATCAGTAAGTATCCCTGTCGGCAAGGGAAAGGGGTGGAAGTTGAACTCATCTGCCCTCCACACCCTATTCAGCACCATCGGAATGGCTAGTTTGAACGGGAAGCTCCCGACCGCGTTCAGGATGGAGGGGCAGAAGATCGATCCCGGCGGAGAAATGGGGTTTTGATACTCGTAAATCCCCCTGATATGCGCTGCGATGCACCCATATAGGAGGTGTAAGGGCCTGCATATCCTTGGTGGCTTCTTGCCCTTGCTAACATGCCGCAAAATTCTGTACAATTTGGTGAGCATCGGAATCCCCAGATTGATCTGTTGCCCCATGGCCAACATCGACGCCATGATAAACGAGCTGGGCCGCACCCCCATGCTTGTATCTCTCACCGGTAGGATCCAACCACAGATGAGATCCACGATGAACGCCGCCAGCCTGACTATCGGCTGTTGTTCAGTGCTGACACTGAATCCCCAAGTCTTCCATTGGCTGTCCTCCAAGACCCGCCAATACGAGTGCCCCTTGCCCCGTTGGGCCGCCCTCGGACAAGTTCGAGGCCTCGAAGGGAACTCTCGATTCTCTGGGAAATTCAGGAAGCATTTGAACCATCTCCTAAAATGGACATCCCCCACTGCCTCCTTGTCCTCTCCAGGGACGAGTGCCATCAGCACTGACGCCAGTCGCGACATTTGCTCTGTATCCTCCCACGTGCTGATGATGGGGAGGAATTCTTCATACATGGCCCCCAAGATCGGAACCCCAGAAATCTGGTGGACATCCCACAGGCTGATTCCCACCTCCCCGTGATGCAGGTGAAAAGTGTTGGTCCTAGACGACCATCTGATCAACAGTTCCAGCATCATTTGCTTGGGATGGTAAAAATGGAATTGGGAGGCCCACACCGCCTCATACAACCCCACTCTCCTCAGCTCGGCCCCGAAATCCTCGCATGAGGCGCCTACCTAGTAGGACCAGGCCCAGTCATCAGTAAAGTTTTCGCCCTGGCGCAGGTCCCACTCATCGGACCATCCCTTCTTCGAATCCTGCAAGGCCACCTTCAGCATGGTACGGTAGATAGGAGGGGACGTCTCTGGTTGAAATGGCCTCCCATCAATATCGTTCACATGGTTGTAGAGACAATCAGCAGTGACGGGTGTGAAGTCCTCTCGCGCATGACCATCGGCGGCCCTGAACCATTGGTGCTGGCACGGTGTGCTCCTAAACCAGCAAGCTGGTTCATCCCTACTCGCCTCAGGGATACAGATGTCATCCCTCAGCCCGAAGCCATACAATGGCCGTTTTTTGCACTGCGGATAATCCTTCTGACCCTCCGATAGCAGAACTGTCAAAGAAGTGTGGTCCGAGTGGCTTCGGACCATTTCCCCCAGGCCCGGACGGTTGGCCATCTCATCTCGACGAGCAGCATTTGCAAGCACCCCCAATACAGCCTCTTGATGGGCCATTTTAATTCTGGCCCTCAGAAAAGAATTTTTTTCGCTGGATCGCAAAGCTCGACCGCGAAGCTCGACCGCGAAGCTGAATCGTGATGGTCGGTCATGAGACCAACCCACGAAGTCTGTCCAAGGCCGACAAGCAGAGGTTCTCTTAGCACGGAAGCGGAGCCAGAGACCCGCAGTTCGCTGTGAAGCTCGATTCGCGGAGGGCTGTCGCGGAGTACGCGGAGCTTCGCGAAGTCAAGAGCACAAAAAGACAAGGAAGGCATGTGAAGAAAAAAGTGTTTGACCCCCCTATTTATAGGCGACGACCCCGGAGCATCGCGACGCGGCTCACCCGTGCGGAGCATCGCGGCGCGCCCGGATCGGTGGCCCCGGTGAGCACCACGAGGCCCCTTCGCGTAGCGGCATCGCGAACCACCGACAATTTTGGAGATTTTCCCTCAGACTTCGACCCTTCGTGTAACGCCCCAACCCCAGAGTCGGTGAATTACTTCGTAACATTGGCATGATCACAAAAGATCAAGTCTCGAAAGACCGATTAGTTTAGTAGCCTTGGAAACACTAGATACATTCATAAGTCTTACATTACATCATAAAGTGAAAAACTAATAACAAAGTCTTCATAGTCCACACTCATATCGTCTTCTGACTATCCCTATAGGTCATTCATAAAATACTTCTTCACATCCTGGAAAATATTAAAACATTGAAAGGGGTGAGCTCAGATGCTCAGTAAGGATAACAATATTGCGGAATCTTTCATAAATAAACATAAACATTTAAGGAAATGTATGACTAAAAAAAAGCCTTTTAAACTTGAACATCAACATAATATGGAAAAAGTAAAATGAGATAATGCCATTTATTTCATCACATGGATATTCTACTGGTCGAATAATCACATGCAATATCAATAACCACTTTCATAATGATGGAATGCATAATTCTAGACTATCATAACCACGTAGTCAAGGCCTCGTGCCAAGACCACAAATAAGATTTTGTCAAGGCCTCATGCCAAGACACTAGTTTGTCTCATGAGACCTGCCGATGCATCGAGGAGCTGTAGCGGGCTCCACCCGTCACTTATTAAGTCCAATGCATTCCTCATATGAATAGGTTTAAACATATCATAAACCAAAACATAATCGTATCACATAAAACATGCATAAAGGAAACATAAAATTTCCACATTTCAATCACAAGAAATCAATACAACACATTGATATAATAAAAATGCTTTCAAAACCATTTTCAATACCAAAATAAAATAAAGTTAAAACTTTGTATTTATTTTTCATTAAAAAAAATGATGGCTTGTAGAGGAAGCCGAAACTCAAATAATGGTCACGGAGGCGGAGAATTCGTTGTCGCCGCATATGTACGGAAAGAAAAACATTCCCTTTTGGTTGTTTAGTAAAACTCTTCATATAAAAAAGATTCCTTTTGAATAAACGTAAAAGTCAAAGGAGTTTATACACCGTATAAATGAAAGTTGTGTATAAAACCAAATATGCCTCAATGAAAGGAGATTGAGACGAAGTCCTTAAAAAGATCATTTTTTTAAATAATGTACATCTATAATGTATATTCACTATAAGTACACATAAATAATGTACAAATACAAGATATGACATAATAATATCATGACATAATTTGAAATTAGGAGATTAACCCAAAGAATAGAAATTGGGTTAAGAAGGTCCCTTACCATGCGTCCTGTCCTGACTCGACCGTTCATTAACCTCCTGAATAATAAACTAGAGTTAATTTCTATTTACATAAGAACCTTTTTCATGTTCATTATTCCTTTTATATCCCTTATTACCATGTTATGAACATTATGTAATTATTTAAGTTTATAACGGCCATTTTGTCGATCTTAGGTACTTGTGTCAAAAATAAAATTCTTATAATTACAATTTGTTCATGTGGTGATATATCCATCATATACATAATTATGTTCATGATTTAGATATCATGTATATCATATATATCCATTATATACATGTATTTATAATATTACATAACATTTAGAGGTAAGAAATGAAATGCACTGTTCATGGAGACGGTAAGCCGTACGTACGCATGAACGCTACTTTCATTTCTATTTCGTATTTAATGAAATCATAATGATATAAAGGTATATTATAATTCCTGTATAACAACATATATAATATCATTTACTCCATCCTTTATACATCCCACATATGGCATTAACGATTCAAATCACTTTGAGGGGGCGGTAGTCCGCACTTCCTAAAATGAAAATATCGCGTTTACCCATAATGGAAACCATAAAGGTATGCCATAAATGAAAAATACAGAAGCATAAAGAAAACATAAACATAATATAAACATAATATATGAAAATATTGTCATCCAAATGGCCACCATTATAGGTGTTAAAATAATTTGAACAATCATCGTTTCGTGAGGCAGTATTTCGCCACCCACAGAAACAGTATGTTCTTTAACCATTAGACGAAGGTGTGTGTAAGTGTAGCTCGAATCCTTCTTATAACAACATCATAGTATATTGAGGATACTGGTGTTGTTACAAAAGAAATGAATAAAAAGAGTTTATGGGGTTGGATAAGAAAAATAAAACAAAACAACATTAGAGAAGACATTACCTCAAAATCGGGTAACTCTTTTTGATTTGAGCCAAAGGCTTCCTTGGTAAGAGTTCTGCCCAAAGTGAGGCTTCTAGGAGTAATAGGGAGAAGTTGGGAGAGTATTTGGGTAGAGGTTGTCCGAGCCAAATGGTTTGAAAGTGTGAATGAGGTGGTAGAGGTGGGGGCCTTTTATAAGAGGAGAGGAGGGGCACTCTTGGAAAGTAAGGAAACTTTACATTATTATACAATGCTTTTCGGATTCTAAAGGTCCCAAACTTATATAATTCTTGGATAAGGTGATATGGGTTCGAAATCTACCAATATAATAGTATTTGGACAAGTTTATGCCTTGGATTTTACATTATCTTTTCATTTTATTAAAATCGTTAAATATTGAGGTCATCGCTGCATCATGATGATGTCATAAATAATTTAATTTATTTAATGTTTAAAAATTATAAAAAAAGTACTATGATGTAGGAAATCTTTTTATCTTTCCAATTACTATTTATAGTCAAAAATATTACTTGTATAACCCCATGTAAAAATTGTTTTAGTAAAACATTTCATGTTTGTGTCACTTTTTACTTTAACATTAAATAAAAGGTATTTATGTCATTTTCCAACTAAAGTGGCTCCAAGGGGTCCCCAAGTTGAACCATGGATTTTCTTGGTCGTCCATGGCACATCCAATGATGGTAGGACATGTGTCAAGCTCATCTCATATTATTAAGACATTATTTTTACCTTAAACTACACTAATTACCTCTAATCGCGATTAAGAACTTAAAAGTTACTATTCACCAAAAAATTATTTTAATTTCATTTAACCACATTTTACTTCTTAATGAAAACCATGTATGTCGGATTTTTGAATTTCAAAACACAGAAGTGGTAATGTTTCATTTTAACGGAAAATCAGTTTTTTAACAACCACTTAGTGGTTTCACTATTCATCAAAAATTGAAGTTTTTCAGAATAAGGCCAAAATTTCACCCTAAGCTATAATTGATATTCCGAATTCAAAAATGATGTCTATTTTACAAAATTCCAAACATATAAGTTTCATTAATTAATTTTATAATTAATTATCGCTGTTACAACACATAGCGTGTTTTTAAGAAACAATTTATATCAAAAGATTGGCAATTGATTATGTCCAATTTCCATGTTAAATTAATTATAATGACCACCATTGGATAAAATGGTAAAAATATATTATAATTATACTTTAAAACCACTAAATATTATAATTTATCACAATAAATTATTTTTATTAAAATAGTTGTTTTATGTATTTTTCACTATTCCTAAAAAATTGGAAGTTCTCAGAAAATTACAAAAAATTAAACTTAGGGTAATTTAGATATTATGAATAAAAAAATGAAGTCCATTTTGAAATATAAAATTTCTATAATTTTAAAAAGTGGTTATTACTTTTCATAATGGCTACTTTGATTAGTTGCGGTGTGTTAGAAATCGAAGTTGCGTACAATGAATGCTATTGCATTATTGAATGAGAAGCGTATCATGGAAGATCGGGGTGTTACATTCTCCCCACCTTCAATAAATTGCGTCCTCGCAATTTGAAATTTTTCATTGAAAACAAAAGGTTGAAAATAGAAAATACCTTTGTGGAAAACCCACATCGGAAATAAGGTTAATAAAATTTAGCCTTAATAAGAGGGAAATGGATATAAGAAAGTCACCACCAAATTATGATCTCGATAAGGAGAACATTGGTGGAAATTAGAGACATATTATTGGATGAAAAACGTAAATATTTGTAGGGAGTGATTGAGGTCATCAATCACAATCAACTGTCAAATTGAGGGCCTCAAATCCTTCAATCTATGTTGATTTAAAATATCATCAGTTCACCAAGACATGAGGTATTAGGATAACAAATTTTCTGTTTTAATATACCTTTACTAAAGTTTAATAATTAATTTATTCATTGAATAAGAGATAGGTATATATATTTTTATGCTTGACAATTAGAGTTTCACCTTCAACTCATCTTTCACTCAAAAAGATAATAGAACTCAAAAATATTATACTTATCCTAATTGTATAAGGTTCCAAATGTTAACACATACCATTTAGATTAGTAAAATTATTTTGTAATAACCAGGGAATTCCTGTAGGCTAGTGGTAGGTAATGAAGTCCTGTCGCACTATGGTTGTGGGTTCGATTCCTGCAGCTTTGTCCGACGCGACGGGTTATGCCCCACCCTGCAGGTTGTCCTTTTCCTAAAACTATAGTATTATAATATTCCAAAAATAATCTTCAGAAATTTTTTAACCTTAAACAATACTATCCAAAGATCAACTTAATCCATTCCAACCTTTATAGTTATCCAAAATACTTCTGTCAAACTCACAGTCCAAATTTTATAAGGAAGGTAAACATAATGAAGATCCTTTTTTCTGTGTAACAACATGTGAACACCTTCATAATGTATTATTTTAAAACACTACAATTACTAATGATCCCTTATTCCTTATAGAATACTAGATATACTCCTTCTATCCAAAAATGTATACAAATCATTAATCATCTTCAAGGAAGTTAAGAATATCCAATATAATTTATCCAAATCAATCATGTATTATTCAAAAATCACTATCTTGATATCAGAACCATATTATGGTTTATCTTTCTCTCAACCATATATTTTCCAAAACATTAACCTGATGTGGAGTAACGTTTCTTGGATCCACACAATCTCAAGTCCTTGATGAGATAGTACTGCAGTAGAATCCTTATATACTCAATAATTATTATAACCAGTACATCATTGATACAACACTCAAATGAAAAAATTATTTAATAACAACATAAGAAATCTAATCATTCCTCCTCATCTGTGGTAGTAACATAACTTGATTATTATCCAATAATATCATTTGGGGCATACTCTGATGATTTGGACATTGTTTTGTGTAGTGTCCCCACTCCTTGCAGATGAAGCATTGTACATTTGAAAACTTTTTCTTACCTTTTAAGTCACGCACTTTGTGTCCTTTTTCTCCACACTTATAACAAACTCTCATTCCCTTCAGGAAAGATCCAAGGTGTTTCTTCCCACAGTTATCACATATTGGAAAATTCTTCTTTTCCCACATCCCTTTTTCCATCATTCTCTCTTCCATCCTTTTCTTCTCTTTATTCCCTTCAAAGCCATAATACTCAGATAATTCTTTACTTATCTTATTAACACACGATACTATTTCTTCACATGTTGAGAACACATGTGATATTATTTCCCTTCTAAATGTTGGCTTAATACCGTGAAAGATTTGATCCTTCTTACGCTTTGGATCATACGTATTGCTGGAGTTCACATTCCTTCCACTGGGCACCATTTCTATACAATGGCATAAAATAAGTTAGTTTATGAATCAAAATACATAATTCCATACTTGTAAAACACTTAACACTAATTGAAATATTAATGGATATAATCCATAATCATAAAAAAAGTTTTCTTTGAGGATGTATATACTCATAACCCTTCATAGTGGTTTGTAAAGAAAACGAGAATTTTCCTAAGCATATCCCCCAGGAGTGTCGTAACCAAGAGTGCAGCAAGGCCCGTTGTCGTGCACCAGTTCCCGTTCGAGTCTAGATCAAAGCGGTGTTTTTGGGGTTTACCCCTAGGTACATCTGTGCCAGAGCCGTGTCTACCTGCTCGTATCCAGACAGGGATGTACTGCTCGAAAAACTCACAACATCTCTACAATACCAAAATTCTAGGAAGTTCTTCTATACTAATCCTCAAGGTCTATATTTGGGCTATGTGCTCTAATCAGAGTTTATCTAAATCTAGCTTCCAAGGTTATTACTAAACTTCCTCTGATACCAACTGTAACGCCCCGACCCCAGAGTCGGTGCTTTACTTCGTAACATTGGCATGATCACAAAAGATCAAGTCTCAAAAGACCGATTAGTTTAGTTGCCTTGGAGACACTAGATACATTAATAAGTCTTACATTACATCATAAAGTGAAAATCTAATAAAAAAGTCTTCATAGTCCACACTCATATCCTCTTCTGACTATCCCTGCAGGTCATTCATAAAATACTTCTTCGCATCCTGGAAAATATTAAAACATTGAAAGGGGTGAGCTCAGATGCACAGTAAGGATAACAATATTGCAGAAGCTTTCATAAATAAACATAAACATTTAAGGCAATGTATAACTAAAACAAAAGCCTTTTAAACTTGAACATCAACATAATATGGAAAAAGTAAAATGAGATTATGCCATTTACTTCTTCACATGGATATTCTACTGGTTGAATAACCACATGCAATATAAATGACAACTTTCATAATGATGGAATGCATAATGTCATACTATCATAACCACGTAGTGAAGGCCTTGTACCAAGACCACAAATAAGATTTTTTCAAGGCCTCATGCCAAGACACTAGTTTGTCTGATGAGACCTGCTGATGCATCGAGGAGCTGTAGCGGGCTCCACCCGTCACTTATTAAGTCCAATGCATTCCTCATATGAATAGGTTTAAACATATCATAAACCATAACATAATCGTATCACATACAACATGCATAAAGGAAACATAACATTTCCACATTTCAATCACAAGATATCAATATAACACATTGATATAATAATAATGCTTTCAAAACCATTTTCAATACCTAAATAAAAGAAAGTTAAAACTTTGTATTTATTTTTCATTAAAAAAATGATGGCTTTTAGAGGAAGCCGAAAGTCAAATAATGTTCACGGCGGTGGAGAAGTCGTTGTCTCCGCATAATTATGGAAATAAAAACATTCCCTTTTTGTCGTTTAGTAAAATTCTTCGTATAAAAAAGATTCCTTTTGAATAAACGTAAATGTCAAAGGATTTTATACACCGTATAAAAGAAAGTTGTGTATAAAACCAAATATGCCTCAATGAAAGGAGATTGAGACGAAGTCCTTAAAAATATGATTTTTTATAAATAAAGTACATATATAATGTGTATTCACTATAATTACACATAAAAAATGTACAAATACATGATATGACATAATAATATCATGACATAATTTGAAAGTAGGAGATTAACCCAAAGAATAGAAATTGGGTTAAGAAGTTCCCTTACCTTGTGTCCTGTCCTGACTCAACCATTCTTTAACCTCCTGAATAATAAACTAGAGTTAATTTATATTTACTTAAGAACCATTTTCATGTTCATTATTCCTTTTATATCCCTTATTACCATGTTATGAACATTATGTAATTATTTAAGTTTATAACGGTCATTTTGTCGATCTTAGGTACTTGAGTCAAAAATAAAATTCTTATAATTACAAGTTGTTCATGTGGGGATATATCCATTATATACAGAATTATGTTCATGATTTAGATATCATATATATCATTTATATCCAGTATATACATGTATTTATAATATTACATAACATTTAGAGGTAAGAAATGAAATGCACCGTTAATGGAGATGGTAAGCCGTACGTACGCATGAACACTACTTCCATTTATATTTCGTATTTAATGAAATCATAATGATATAAAGGTATATTATAATTCCAGTATAACATCATATATAATATCATTACTCCATCCTTTATACATCCCATATATGGAATTGACGATTCAAATCACTTTGAGGGGGTGGTAGTCCGCACTTCCTAACATGAAAATATCGCGTTTACCCATAATGGAAATCATAAAGGATTTCCATAAATGACAAATACAGAAGAATAAGGAAAACATAAACATAATATATATATCATATATGAAAATAGTGTCATCAAAATGGCCACCATTATAGGTGTTAATAGAATTTGAACAATCATCTTTTCGTGAGGCAGTATTTCGCCACCCACAGAAACAGTATGTTCTTTAACCATTAGACAAAGGTGTGTGTAAGTGTAGCTCAAATAATTCTTATAAAAACATCCTAGTATATTTAGGATACTGGTGTTGTTAGAAAATAAATTAATAAAAATAGTTTAGGGGGTTGGAGAAGAAAAATAAAACAAAACAACATTAGAGAAGACATTACCTCAAAATCGGGTAACTCTTTTTTATTTGAGCCAAAGGCTTCCTTGGGAAGGGTTTTTCCCAAAGTTAGGCTTCTAGGAGTAATAGGGGGAAGCTGGGAGAGTATTTGGGCAGAGTTTGGCCGAGCCAAATGGTTTGAACGTGTGAATGAGGTGGTAGAGGTGGGGGCCTTTTATAAGAGGAGAGGAGGGGCACTCTTGGAAAGTAACGAAATTTTACATTATTATACAATGATTTTAGGATTCTAAATGTCCCAAACTTATATAATTCGTGGCTAAGGTGATAAGGGTTCTAAATCTACCAATAAAATAGTCTTTAGACAAGTTTATTCCTTGGATTTAACATTATCTTTTCATTTTATGAAAACCGTTAAATAATGAGGTCATCGCTGCATCATCATGATGTCATAAATAATTTAATTTATTTAATGTCTAAAAATTATAAAAAAAATACTATGATGTAGGAAATCGTTTTATCTTTCCAATGACTATTTATAGTCAAATATATGACTTCTATAACCCCATGTAAATTTTTTTTTAGTAAAACATTTCATGTTTGTGTCACTTTTTACTTTAACATTAAATAAAAGGTATTTATGTCATTTTCCAACTAAAGTGGCTCCATGGGGTCCCCAAGTTGACCCATTGATTTTCTTGGTTGGCCATGGCACATCCAATGAGGGTAGGACATGTGTCATGCTCATCTCATATTATTAAAACATTATTTTTACCTTAAACTACACTAATTACCTCTAATCGCGATTAAGAACTTAAAAGTTACTATTCACCAAAAAAATTATTTTAATCTCATTGAACCACATTTTAAATGTTAATGACAACCATGTATGTCAGATTTTTGAAATTCAAAACACAGAAGTGGTAATGTTTCATTTTAATGAAAATCGGTTTTTTAACAACCACTTAGTGGTTTCACTCTTCATCAAAAATTAAGTTTTTCAGAATAAGGCCAAAATTTCACCCTAAGATATAATTGATATTCCGAATTCAAAAATGATTTATATTTTACAAAATTACAAACATATATGTTTCATTAATTAATTTTATAATTAATTCCGGCTGTTACAACAAATAGCGTGTTTTTAAGAAACAATCTATATCAAAAGATTGGCAATTGTTTGTCCAATTTCAATGTTAAATTATTTCTAATGTTCACCATTGGATAAAATGGTAAAAATATATTTTAATTATACTTTAAAACCACTAAATATTATAATTTATCATAATAAATTATGTTTATTAAAATAGTTGTTTTAACTATTTTTCACTATTCCTAAAAAATTGGAAGTTCTCAGAAAATTACAAAAAATTAAACTTAGGGTAATTTTGATATTATGAATACAAAAATGAAGTCCATTTTGAAATATAAAATTTCTATAATTTTAAAAAGTGTCTATTACTATTCATAGTGGCTATTTTGATTAGTTGCGGTGTGTTAGAACTCGAAGTTTCGTACAATGCAAGCTATTGCATTATTGAATGAGAAGAGTATCATGGAAGCTCGGGGTGTTAAACTTCTCCCTCCTCAGCTCCAAGTCTGAGGGGGGGAATTTGTTGGCGCCAAAATATGGCCCAAAAGAAAGGAACGAAAAGGACGGCTGGCGCGTTGCCTCGCGAAGCACCGACGCAAAGCGCCCGCGCGAAGCCCCTCCGCAAAGCGCCCCGACCATCGCGACCTCGCGATGCTTCGGAGGCGGTGATGCTCCGCGAACGCATTTGACGTTCGCGAGCCGCCGCGAAGCTCCGGAGGCAGTGATGCTCTGCGAACGCATTTGACGTTCGCGAGCTGCCGCGAAGCTCCAGAGGTGGTGATGCTCCGCGAACACATTTGACGTTCGAGAGCCGCCGCGAAGCTCCCGAGGCGGTTATTCTCCACGAACGCATTTGACATTCGCGAGCCGCCGCGAAGCTCTAGAGGCGGTGCCCTCCGCGGACGACATTGATGTTCGCGAGCGCGCCACGAAGCATCAGAGGTGGCGCGCGAGTTCTTCTTCGCGGCACCCCTTCCCTATAAATACTGGACTCCCCCTAAGTCCAGAAGACGGACAATCCGACCTTTCGGGTTCTCCTATCCCGATTCGCGAAGCACTCTTTTCCCCGGGGATCATGAGCTCTGCGAGGTATTTCTACTTCACGAGACGCCTCTACTTTGTCTCGTTTTGAGCCCCTCTTCCTAGAGGGATGTTCTTCGTGAAGCTCAAGGGAATTTGCGAAGGAAGGGGATTCCCAAGGGAACCCGGGCAGCCGCGGAGCACTTATGCTTCGTGAAACACCCAACCCATACTAGTGATCCCTATGCTAAGGCCGGATCGCTCCACATCGTGAAGCACACTGCCTCGCAGGGCCCTCCTTCGCGAGGCACCCCTTCTTCGCGAGGTAGTGCTCCGCGAACACTGTTCCACTTCGCGAAGCACCTTCCACTCACACCTATTTCCCATGCCAAGGCCAAGGCACTTCACTTCGCGAAGCAAACTCCTTTGCTTAGCGATTCCTCTTCCCGTGCGACCCTCCAGGTTTGCACGATGTGATTTCAATGTCCCATGGGCAATACCACTTGTAGCATTGCTTCGCCTAATGCTTCTTCGCATAGGCACGCTAACGACTATTGCTTCTTCGCATAGCCACGCTAACGTGGACCCCCTGATGGTTCGTTCCACAACCCCCCATGACCATGGCCTTACTGGTACCTTCCCTTCCCCAAGGACCAGAGGGTACCGGTTATGTAAGTCCTAGGGGTGTAGAGTGAACCCACCTCGTCCGAGCTGTAGGACATTAAACTGCCAAGCACCACGTCCTTAACACATGACGTTAAACTGTGACCCAACCACGTGTCTCTCACGAAGGGTCCCCCCAGCTCGAACATTCTTTACACCACTCGTATCCACGGGAATGGAATCACCCATCCACAATGGATGATATCCTCCTTACAAGAGTGGTGTATGTTCATGGGAGAAGGGCGACCCTAGTTCCCCAACGGATGACTGCACCTCTGCATCTCCGTACTTCCCCACTACCAAGGTCAGTGGAGGGCGTGATAGGGAACGAGGTACCCCCCTCTGGGCCTCCATCCTGGATTAAGTCCCAACACCGTGGGGTGCCTAATGGGTAAGCCCATCTTCTCTTCTCACGGGCACATCCTTCGCGATGTGATCGTCAGGTCCTTGCAACCTCTTGTTTCTCACACCAAGCATGACTCACGTGGGCTTAGAGTGAGCACTGAACCTAACCCCTCAATATTTTGAACTACGAGGACTTTGATCCATGTCAAGGCATGGTACGTAGGAAGCCTCCCTGAGGTTCAAGCCCACCCGTCATTCTTCCATGTCGGGTCTCATTCCTATCCAACATGACGTTAAACTGCACATTCCACCCGAACTACGAGGACTTTGATCCATGTCAAGGCATGGTACGTAGGAAGCCTTCCCAAGGTTCAAGCCCACCACTAGTGGACCCACGTGACTACTTTCACGTCGGTTTGTTGACGACGTCCATCGGACCAAGGTCCACCTTCACGTTGGTTCGCCGACGCCATCCCGAACTTCGAGGACTTTGATCCATGCCAAGGCATGGTACGTATGAAGCCTCCCTGAGGATCAAGCCCACCCATCATTCTTCCACTTCAGGTCTCATTCTCGTCCAGCTTGACGTTAAACTACACATTCCACCCGAACTAAGAGGACTTTGATCCATGTCAAGGCATGGTATGTAGGAAGCCTTCCCAAGGTTCAAGCCCACCACTAGTGGACCCACGGGTCTACTTTCACGTCGGTTCGTTGATGACATCCATCGGACCAAGGTGCACCTTCACATTGGTTTGCCGACGCCATCCCGAACTACGAGGACTTTGATCCATGTCAAGGCATGGTACGTAGGAAGCCTCCATGTGGTTCAAGCCCACCCGTCATTCTTCCACGTCGGGTCTCATTCCCGTCTAGCATGACGTTAAACTGCACATTCCACCCGAACGATGAGGACTTTGATCCATGTCAAGGCATGGTACGTAGGAAGCCTTTCCAAGGTTCAAGCCTACCACTAGTGAACCCACGGGTCTAATTTCATGTCGGTTCGTTGACGACGTCCATCGGACCAAGGTCCACCTTCACGTTGGTTCGCCAACGCCATCCAGAACTACGAGGACTTTGATCCATGCAAAGGCATGGTACGTAGGAAGCCTCCTTGAGGTTCAAGCCCACCCGTCATCTATTCACGTCGGGTCACATTCCCGTCCAGCACGACGTTAAACTGCATTCTGGTCCAGTGGTAAGCCGTTGCGACCCATTCCCACCCGAACTACGAGGACTTTGATCCATGTCAAGGCATGGTACATAGGAAGCCTCCATGATATTCAAGTCACATTTCTCGGTCGTTCATTCACGTCGAGTTTTTCCCTCGTCCAGCATGACGTTAAACTGTATGCCCCTTTGTCCTGCATGACATTAAACTGCACACCCATTCCCACCTGAACTACGAGGTCGTTGATCCATGTCAAGGCATGGTATGTAGGAAGCCTTACAGAGGTTCAAGCCCACCACTCATTGGACCAAGGTCCACTTTCACGTCGGTTCACCGACAAAGCCCCATTTGAACTACGAGGTCTTTGATCCATGTCCAGGTATGGTACGTAGGAAGCCTCCATGAGGTTTAAGCCCACCCATCATCCAATTCACGTCGTGTTCTACCTACGTCCATCACGACGTTAAAATGCAATTCCAGTCTGACGACAAGCCATTGTGACCAACCCGATCTACGAGGACTTTGATCCATGCCAAGGCATGGTATGTAGGAAGCCTCTATGAGGTTCAAACCCACCATCCGGTCATTCCGACCTCATTTACGTCAGTTCATTGACACCCACCACCTGTCGTTTATTCACGTTAGGGTCACTATCGTCCTGCATGACGTTAAACTGTATTCCATTAATCCTTCCGTCTCTGCTAGACGTTAAACTCGCGGCGTACCCTGTGTTAAACACGGGAAGCTGAGGAAAACCTCAGATATGTGTCTATGAAATATAATTCCCCACGCTCGATGTGGGATGCCTCGGGCTTCCACACCCTCGAGAAGCCCTGTGACCAGGGATAATAGACAGACATGCTAGGCCCCCAACATCCAGACACGCTACTGATGCCTCAACGTGACTACTCCCCCGACTGAAGGTTGTTGCCCTGACCGAACCCTTTGAAATGTCCCGACAGAAGCAGTGTAATTAATCGGCGTCCATGGAAACATGGCACTGGGAAGAGTTTCACGAACTACGTATGAAATCTATGAGGGAGACCCAGACTAGGTGACGAGTTCTGAGGAGGAATCCACGGAAGGAAGAACCGACATCCCATCATCCCGTTTCGATCAAGGAGGAGACGTCCCTGAATAAGGAGCGATTGCCACCCGCCTTTGGAAAGCGGGAATGCAGGGCTATAAAGCCGCGCGTCCTCCTCCGTGTGACGGACGGATGCGCGCGCGCCCCGGTGAAAGCGTCAGAAACAGTGCCCTTGGTCCTCCCCTTCCGACGGCACCGTGCCTTCTTTCCCGTCGCCCGGTTTCTGCGTGAGTAACCTCGAGTTGTTGGACGCGCTTGCGTAATAGCCCCTCAGGTTACGAAATGGTCCAGTGTTTGGCATATTCAGTTTCTAGGCTGGCATCGACCCCGGTGGGAGGAAGAGTAATGACATCGCCAGAGCCGAAAGTGGTAAACATCAACCACATTTGGCGCAGGACGCACAGATTATTGTCCAGCCAGACAGCCATGAATACTTTCTTCGGCATTCGTAGGAGGCACCCGAACTACCTGTCGAATCAGGATGGCACGTAAGGCTCGCAGATCACCTTTCCGTCGATCCGAGCCACGAGCACCCTGCCCCAAATGCTTTGGAAGTATTCTTACTGTTCCAGAGAGCCTCGCTCGTTGCCCACCATCTGGCCAACTGGGGTTGGGAACGGGTTGAAGTTGAAGTTGGCATGGTTGCCAATGTCGATCCACACGCCCTCTTCATTGAGCATCATTGGCGCCACCGTTGCGATGTTTATCAAGGACGGTCACAAGACATTTCCCGGAGGACGGAAGACGTTTGAGAATGTATATCCTCCGAGATGAGCCGCCACCCATCCATGGAAGATCTGGAAGGGACCACATACTCTCCGAGGCGACCCCCCTCGTGAGATGAGCCCCAGGATGGTATACAGCTTGGCCAGCACGGGGACGCCCAAGTTGAACTGTTTGTTGGCGGCCATGGAGCCCACCATCACCAAAGTCGCTGGACGGACGCCCATCCTCGCATCCCGCACCGGCAGGAGCCACCCGCTCAGGAAGGCGGCAAGGAACCCGGCATATCAGATATTTAGGTCTCGGGCCACAATGAAACGGTAGCCCCATGATTGGTATTGCCCTGCCTCCAGGGTCTTCTAGTATGACCCGTCCTTGCTCCTCTGAGTCGCGGTTGGCCACCGTTTGCCCCGTACCGGCATCTTGATGGTGGGATCCTTCTCAAGGAATAGGCTGAACCAGCCCTTGTAGGTGATGTCCATCAAGAAATCCTTGACCCCCAGCCTCTCTTTGGCCAGCTCCAACAGGTTCCACGTCAGCATAGGCGTCCGCGACCTTTCTCCCCAGGTGTTATTTGGAGGAACAAACTCGTCATATTGGTAACCATCCAATGGGATACCTCCGATGTAGTGAACGTCCCAGAGACTGATGCTGACTTCCCCATGATAAAGGTGGAACATGTTGGTGTCAGGAGACCACCGGGTTAATAGCTCCGGACCGAGTTCAGGCAGGCGGTGGAAGTGGAACTGTGATGTCCATACCGCCTCGAACAGGTCGATATACCGTAGTTCGTCCCCGAACTGTTCACAGGTATGGCGAACCCAGAACACCCAGGCCCATTCGCTGGTGAAGTTGCCCCCGGATCGTAGGTCCCAATCCTTCAGCCAGCCCTTCGTGTCATCCGTGATGCTTTGACGGAACGTGCTCGCGTAGAGGGCCAGAGAATCCTCTGTCATAGGCTCGTCCCCGGTAATGGTCCTAGCCCTCGGGTTCAGGACATATACGTCCATATGTCTTGTTTCCCTGGCAGGATGGCTGTTGTTGGTGATTTTGTAGAGAGGAAGTTCGTCCTCCTGAGTCACCCAAGACTGCGGGGTGTCCACTTCGAAGCCCTGCAGGGGAACCTCTTCCAGGATGCCAAAATTCCAGAGTGAGAGGTTTTCTGACAAAGGATATGTCTTCTGGGCCGGATTCAGTAGATTGAACAAGGTCAGATTGTTGGAGACAATCACCTTGGCACTGTAAACCTCCTCGTTTTCCGCCATTTCTATCCTACGGGCAGTGGATTCCCCCTCATCAACTCGGTTTGCAGCCATCTCGAATTTTTCGGGAGTTGGGCAAAATCAGGATGCAGTGCGCAGAATCGGAGAGTTCAGCGCGAAATCTGGATGAGTTGCGCAGAATCTTGGAGATGAGCGTGCAATCGGCAAGCGAAGTGCGAAAAAGCTCGAAGAGGCGTGAGATCACGACCGAATTTCGGATGGAATTCCGACTGCTAGTAGGTTATTACGCGCATCTGCGGAAGCAATTGCGCGCACAAGAGCAATAATCTTATCGCGCGGAAAAAGTGGAAGTACGGATTTGTGACCCAGCTCCCCTTTTATAGGTGAGGCCAGAGTTCCACGCCGCGGGGAAAGAGGATTCCGTGTGGTCCATAGTTTTTCGCACCCCGTCCGAATTTTGTGCAAAACATGTCTAGGAGGCTCAGCACTTTGGCGTTTTGGAGTTTCCATTCAAATATGATCATTGCGACCTCTCGTCGATCCAATTCCAAGGGGGGCATTTGTTGATGCTGAAAAAAGTTCGTAACTCCCGGAGGAAGTTTCGAAATGACGAAGCGAAGTCATATTCTGAATCAGAGGCCTGATCCGGAGGCCCGAGATGTGGTGCGTGAAATAAAGGAGGATCCGTGTGAAAAATTGTTCTACGTGCATAGAATCACCAGGATTCGCCGAATTGGGCCGATGAGGTGTGCAATCTTTGCGCGCCCCGTTTCTGCGCGGTGAGTTTTTGCACGCCGGCTACGCTCGGCGCGAAGAATTTGGCGCGCTGCCTGGGTTCCGCACCGGAGGTCGCCTATAAATAGAAGGTGACCCCGAACAGTTTGGGGGTTGAGGAATCCGAAGAGACTCTCATGCGCGCAATTAGGCTACCCCCACATGCATAATAACTTCCTGGTAAAACCCTCATTTCACGCAACCTTGCCCCGGAGTTTGCCTTTGCGCGCAACTCCACCGGCTTCAGTGAATTTTCCCCTTTCCCCGGGTTCCATCCTTACACTCAATGCGTGTCTATTGCGCACAATAGGCTACTGTGCGCGCAAAACCATGTGCATAGTTCCCTCTCTGCGCGCAATTCCATTTCTCCAATTGCGCGCTGTCCCAGAGTTTCATGAGCAAAACTTCCCTTTTGCGCGCAAAGCCTAGGACTCCTCACCTCGAGGCCCCTTGGCTGCCCCCTGCACCGACACGAGATGTCTCCCCTGCTGGGCATGTGCGCCATGCGTTGTTTTCCCATACGGCCTCCCATGCTCGTGCGAAGTAACCTCAAGGTACCCTGGGCCTTGTTTCCCGTTGCGTTGCTTTGCCTTATGCTTCTCTGCATAAGCACGCTAACAGCTATTGCTTCTTTGCATATCCACGCTAACGTGGACCCCCCGGTGGTTCGCCCTACGACCACCCTTCACAGTGGACTTTCCGATGCCTTCCCTTCCACAAGGGGTAGAGGTAGTTGGGCATGTAAGCCCTAGGGGTGTGGAGCAAACCCACCTCATCCAAGCTGCAGGATGTTAAACTGCTAAGCACCTCATTTTTAACACAAGACGTTAAACTGTGGTTCGACCCCGTGCTTCGCACGCATGGTCCCCCCATCTTGGACATTCTTTACACCACTCGTCTCCACGGGAATGGACTCTTCCTCACATGGAATGAGATCCTCCTTGTCAGAGCGGCGTTTGTCCGCGGGGGAAGGGTTGCCTTAGAGCGTAAGCCCCTAGCCTTTCTTGCGGGTGATTGCACCCATGCATCTCCATACTCCCCCCCGCCAAGGCCAGTGGAGTTATTTCCCCACATCGCTTTGTCGCACCACGGGCCTCCACCCTGGAGTAAGCCCCGGCACCAAGGGCCGCTAACCACGCGTAAGCCCCTGTTTCCTCTTAGGGCCACTCAATGCGTAAGCCCCATTCCGCTTCTCACGGATGCACCCTTCGCGAAGTGATCATATGGTCCATGCTGCTTCTTGTTTCCTGCACCGAGTATGACTCACGTGGGCTTAGAGTGCGCATCGACCATAAAATCCTCTTATGGGCCGCCCCAGAGCATATTCCCATCCCAGCGAACTACGTGGACATTGATCCGTGCTAACGCACGGTACGTAGGAAGCCTCCACGAGGTTAAAGCCCACCACCCGGTCGTCCCGACCTCTCCATGTCGGTTCCCCGACCACCTTGGGATGCCTCAGAGCGTAAGCCCCAAATATCGCATCCCAAATGACGTTAAACTATATTGCATCCCGCATGACGTTAAACTATATTCCGTCCCGCATGATGTTAAACTGTATCGCGTCCCACATGACGTTAAACTGTATTCCGTCCCGCAGGACGTTATACTGTATTTCCCTGCTTGGCCCATCTCATAACATAAGCCCCATGTCTCACTCCACCGTCCATCCTGATCCTTACCCGGGCCGCCACATCCCGGTGAGATCAGGCCACCCCATCCCACTCCATGATATATGGGAAGCCACCCACGTGCTGGCCCCAACATCGGTGTTCCCCCTAGGGATCCTTCAACCCGATCCGTCTCCGCATGACGTGAAACTCGCGAAATACCCCGTGTTATACATGGGATGCTGAGGAAAACCTCAGTTGGTACACATTCCCCGTGTTCGATGTGGGATGCCTCGGGCTTCCGCGCCCTCGAGAAGCCCTGTCATGAGGGACCGAAGACAGACATGCCGACGACGCCCCAACGTGACCATTCTCCTCACCGAAGGTTGCTGCCCCGACAAGACCCCTTGGAGCATCTTGACGGAAGCAGCGTAATTAACTGGAGTCCATGTAGATATGGCACCAGGAATGAGCTACACGAACCCGTCTTAAATCTATGAGGGAGACCCGGACTAGGTGATAATCTCCGAGGAGGAATCCGCGGAAGGAAGAACCGACATCCCATCATCTTGTTTCGATCAAGGAGCAGTTGTACCTGAACAAGGAACAAATGCCGCCCGCCTTTGGAAAGCGGGAATGCGAGGCAACATGAAGCGCGTCCTCCTCCGTGGACGGATGCGCGCGCCCCGGCGAAAGCATCAGAAACATCCTTCGAAACAGTTTAAGTATGTGGGTAGAAACCTGTCATATTTTTTGAAACAAACTCGAAAGGTTTTTCTCCAACGGATTTGCCTCATGAGAACTGTCAATGCATCAAGGGGCTATAATGTCCCCCAACCATCTATAAAATTCGAAATAATTCTTCATACAAATATATAATACGTGTAAAATTTAATTTCTCAATATCAATATAGAGTAGAGTATAGGGATTCATGAATATTTCCATTGTTAAAAAAAGATTCCAAAAAAACATCCTATGTAAAAGGTATATGGCTTAAGAAAATAATCGTATTCATGAAACCATAATATTGATATATAATATATTAATAATTTAAATTGAAAAATTATCTTAAATGGGTGGTGGATACACCACCTAAGAAATTTTAAGTTTACAAAACCATGTAAATGACAATGAAAGGGAAATTGAGACAAAGTCCCTTACCATGTAGTAATCAATCAATTTGTATGACCAATGAAATTAATAACCACCCAAAGAATCATATAATACCAAAAATATATTTGGAAACATGATTATATAAATAAAATTAGAGTACATGATACACCACTTGCATGAAATAAGTGGTGAACAATGAAAATATCACAAAATTAAAAGTGAGATAAGATACTCCTTACAATGCTTGTATCATTAGAGTGAGGATGAATCAATGGAATAAGTATGTGTGAAAAATATTAACCCACATAATAAAAGTTTATATACACTATAATAAAATCATAGGCTATTCACAAATAATCTTTAAAAAACGTAACCAATGGAAAATATGCTTAAATCATGAATGGTAATTGAGTTAAGATATCCCTTACCTTGGGCTCGACTTCCATAAAATGTGTTAAAACCACATGTAATATGGTATAAATAGTGTTATTAAATTATTAAATGACTAATATAATTTTTATAATGCTATAAATATTTTTATTATACCATTTCAACACATTCATTAAAAATATTTTCAGTTTCCGTTGTTTCGGGTATGTTCTTCTAATGGTTTCAAAGGATAGTTTATAATGGAATTCCCGATAAAAAAATAATAATCCATAATAGATAAAATATATATATAGGTAATTTTATTCAATTACATGTGATTTTAACATTCCCATGATTGTGGTAAATTGAAATGAAAATGCATCATCCACAAAGGTTGTTAATTGGAACCCCACAGACGATGATTTTCTTATTTATGAAAAAAAATAGAGTTTATGATGAATATACAATAAAAAACAAAATTACAATATATATATGATATAGTTGTTCTCATGAATCATTATATAATTTGTAGGGATAAGTTATAAGTTGAAATGAATTTGACATAGAGGAAGAAATTTTTTTACCTCTTGAGAATATCTCTTTTGAAACATTAGTATGGATCTTGGAAGAGGTGTTTTTGTTAGACTAGAAGAAAAAGAATGTGTTAAGGGGAATGTAGGATGTAATTTTGAAAAGTTCGGAGAAACAAAAAGTATCAATTTGATTAATATTTCTGAAATAATGATTCTATTTTTATAAGTGCAGTGGGGGATAACATAGGAATTTCAAAAATTATTTAATTATAATAAATTTATTATTGCATTCAAGACTTATAAAAAGGAATAAAACAAAATGGGATTACATTTTATAATTAATCTTATCATTTTGGTACTTCTTCTATAATTTTGGTGTTTTTAAATAATTATATAAATAATTTTATTCCTGAAAAATAATTTTGTTAATATACAAACTATTCATAAATTTGAATATAAACACATCAAAACAAAGTTTCAAAATCTAATATTTTTTATGTTATATTATATAAATGTTCTATGAATCTCGGTAATCTCGTAATTATCTTAATAGTAATAAATTATAATTATTTTAATATTTTTAATATCATTTATTTGATTTATTGTTTAATTAAATTAATATTGAATCATCTTTGTGAAATCCATTATGGTATTTATTTGTTGTATAAAATTTTAAAATAAAATTATTTGAGAAATGTAATTTCATTATAATTAAAAATAATATTTTTTTCGAATAACAGTAAAGGAAAACCTTACATTAAAAATTTAATACAAACAACACTTTATAGTGTAAACAACTTGTCTTACTTTTAAAAAAATATTCTAAAGATCTTAAATTGATTCTTGTTAGTCCAAATTATCCACAAATCGAATAAAAATAGATAATTGTCTTATATTAAATATATAATATGTTTTATCCAAAATATGTGTCAATTAATAATTCTTATAATTTTATTTAATTATTTTATTCCTCCACCAAGAATAAATCTACATTGGAAGGGGATTAATGAAAATAATATTATATAAAAAATAACATAAATTAATAACATAAAAATAAATTAAATAGATTAAAAATAATAATTTTTATTCATCCATTATGTTTATTTAAACATATATATATAAAAAACATCGTTAATATGTTACTTTTCTTTTTCTAGCCTTGAACAACAATTTCAAAAACATTTAGATAAGGATCATGTTATATAACAAAAAAATAAAAAGATTAACATCCAAAAAATAATAAATTATTAATAATTAATAAATAAGTGAAGAAAATAACTTGTATCACGCAATTACTCTATATAAGGAGGCATATTTGACTTTGCCAATGTTGCGTAGGTACTGCATTAACATTGTCAATAAGTTTTATACCTATCATGAAAAAAATTATAACATACAAGTAATGGATTATTTTAATATAATATTAATCTTATAAAATCATTATTTATTTATTACTTATGTTCAATAATTTTTATATAAAAAATAACACTTGGTGTTGTCACAAAAAATACTATATTTTATTAAAAACTATATATTTTTTTTCTATTTATTTAAAATTTAATTAAGTTTAAAAATCCAAAAAACCTAACTCTATTCATTTTTTTACAATTAGAATCTAAAAAGGAACTCCATTTTAAAAAAATTCTAAATATGTGAAATTTAAATTTTCATTAAATTCATCATTTTCTCGAAAATACCAATTTTAATATTTTAATGGAGTTTATGAAAGTTTAAAAAATTAAATACGGTCTCATAAATTTAGCTTATAATAATAAAAAAATAATGATTCAAAAATAAATTTATGAAAATCAATTAACATTTAAATTAATCTACAATTATAAAAATAAAATTCATTATTTATTGCTCCTAAAAATACCAACAAATTTTTAATAATTTTTAAAATGTCTACCGTCATTAATAAATTGCCTGAATTATATTTATTTATTTATGGGAGAGTTTTTAATTCATAAGGGTACATTTATATTCGTAAGTGTACATTAATATTCATAAGGGTACATTACTATCCATAAGGTTATGTTACTGTTCAAAATGGTACAATACTATTCATAAGGGTCAAGTTACTATTAATAAGGTTACATTAATATTCATAAGAGTTAATTTTCTATTAATAAGGTTACATTACTATTCACAACAAAATAATTTGATCCTTTCTGACTCCAAATATCATACTGAATTCTACCATGTATGTTCTTTTTTGAAAATCAAATCATTGAAGGGGAAAATTGTTTTTAATAGATAAATTATAAGAATCTCTTATAATAATGTTTTTTTAAGTGATACTCAATGTTTCGTGAATAAGAAGTTATCCAATGAATTTAAATTATTTATACCATAAAATATTGTGGTATTATATTATTCCCTCCTTCGGAAATTTCGTCCTTGAAATTTTTCAACTACAATGCCCTCAAAATTGATGTGGGTGATTCTTTTATTCTTCTCTTCGATGTCTATTTTAGGATTATGCTCATAAAACTATGTTTTCTAAATCTATTTCCCATTGTTTCTACTAAACTTCCTTCGATACCAAATGTAACACCCTAACCCCATAATTCTAGATCTGGTGCATTACATTATTACATTGGCATGATTAAAAGGAATGAAATTCTGAAGGACCAATCAGTTTAGTAGACTTCAAAAAACTAGATATATACATGGAAGCAATTTAATGTATGTAAAGGTAAAAAAATACAATACATAACAAGAAAAAAGAAACTGAATCCATGAGAACATAATAAATGGTCTCCTCCTCATAACATGTTGAAAGTAATCAAATTAAATGGGTGAACTAAAATGATTAGTAAGAGTTACCAATAGCGGAATCGGGAATCAACAACAACTGAACTAATGATCAAATTTAGATAGTCAATATGGATAGGTGAATAAATAAAAAACAGACACCATTAAGAAGCTAATAATGAAACTGCATCCCTCGATTTATTCGTATTGAAAACGTCATTGAATGTCAAAACAAGACCCACAATAGGGCTCGAGCTGCAACATCCCCCATCCCGCCTCAATAGGCCAGGGGATGGAAACTAGCGCTGATGGAACAACAAACTCAGGGAGGCCATTTCCTATGAACATGTACACACATGCATCCAACTCAATGAAAATAGTGCCGAGGGAAAAGAATGAAAAATAGAACACTACTATATATAATCAAAAATATGAATCGACCTATAAACAATAAAATTACAAAAAAGTAAACTGTACATGAAAGGGGAAAATACACACCCACCCAGAAGAGTGCCACAACACGGAAATAGGTGGGAAATTATAACTGCTGAGAGAGAGCTCTGATCATGGATCTGAAGCTGTGACCACCACAAATGGTCCAAGAACCCAGTATCCCTATGCTCCTTTGAAGTAACGATCAATCTGTCTGTCATCTTCATGGTCACACTGAGAGTAGGAAAAGCTCCAGTAGGGGTGAGAATAAAAATGATCATTAGGATGAATTGATGTCTCAAGTGAGTTTCAAGTGAGGTAGTGAAGAGGGAAGTAGTAGGTTAAACAAGTTATAATAAAAGAGTACATCTCAACCCAACAAACAAGTGATGAAAGATCATCTAGACAAGAATAGATATGAACATTTAAAAGTTGAACTTCACATAGAGTATTATCTACCTACAATAGGATAGTAGAAATGTCCAACCATAAGAAAATTGACACAGAAAACATGTGTCATACCCTGTGCGTCTTCACCTCTCCTAGAAGGAGAGTAACCAAATAACAAGGAGTGGGTACTAAATATTTGATATCTATATATACTAGATCACAGAAGCCCAAACTAGAGAGTAATGAGATCTCTATATCACTAGATCACCTAATAACAATATTTTAAAACAGTTCTAGAATAAAACACCAATAATTTCCACCATCCCTCGCATCTTCCCTAAACTGAAAGTCAAACGGGCTCAATCACCGCACCTTGATAATTTCTTCTTTGGTCGGTTATGTCTCACCCAAACAGTTTTAGGTCACGTCACAAGGACGCGTTTGGTGGGAATAGTTCCCTTCAATAAGGAGAGTCCAAAGTCACATCAATAATATCTCCTCACTATGCCGCACAGTTGAGAGATCATGTCACAATGTCATGAACCCATTATTCAGCCCTTCTAAAGGATATAATTATAAAATTCATAATTGAACACCACTGCCCAGCCTAGCTAGAGGGTATGCCCTGAAAGAGTAACTGGAGAATGCCATTTCCTAGCTGCGTTGGAGGGTAATCCATGAAATTGATCGGAAAACAGCACATTCCAGCTATACTGGAGGGTAAGCCTTAAAAGAGTGGTCAACGAACACGACTGCCCAGCCTCGCGAGAGGGTAGACCAAAAAGAAAATGGAAAACAACACTGAGCAAACCCGCTAGATGGTACCCAAAAAATAAAATGGTGAACGCCCTTAACTAGCCTCGTTAGATGGTAAGTGAAGAATGCTCTTGTGATTATGAAAACATCACTTCCTTCACTTCCATCATCACGCATCACCTCATATAGGAATCACAATTAGAACATCTTGCATCATACATTGAAATCCACAACAGAGAGAACCATCATGTTCCATGGGGAGAAAAACTCTGGACAGTCTACTCGCACGAAAAAATCTGAGTTTAGAAGAAAGAGATATGAGAGGTAGTTGATTCCAAGTGGTATGCAACATGTTTGGGGACCACACCACGTGTGACCCCTCCTCATTGCCTGGCTGTGTACCAAACCATTTACAGGTCCCAAAAGAGTAAACCATTACCACTAGGCTTGTCAAGGTACTCATAGAGTACACACCACATTAATTGCAAATCCAACAAGTGCATGACGCTCGTCGCTATGCCGAAGGGCCATAATCACACGTTAGATGAAATTCCTCCCCGAATAGTCCCAGAACATCGACCATATCTATTCATTCATCTACTCCACTCTCACAAGTGTCGGAGCTGACCTATGAAATGGACTCTCTTTAAACCAATGAAAATGATCTTCCACTGATACACCTTTCATGTTTCCACATTTAAAAAGAAATTGTGAATAAATCTCTGCACATTCAAATGGATCCCACCGTCATGATCTCTAAGAAAAAACACACAAGGTCATCTACTAACTTGCTTGAAATGGATTACTGATATAGACACAACATCTCCCAATATCAAACACAAATGGTGACCCATGGGGCCCAATCCTCAATCCCAAAACCCGAAACTTAGATCACACCATTTGAGTTCCCTATTGAAAAACACCGAGAACAGTATTATCATTTGTCTGAAACGGACCACCAGGGAAAAAGATTCTCTTCACCGCAACGCCTCGATGGCGCTCGATCACTATCTCTCGCAAAATGGCCATGCACCACCGAATGGGTCACACCGTTTTTATCCACGAGAAAAACATGAAATGTGGCCAATTCATTTTCCCAAAATAGACTTTTGAAACATAAATTATAAAAGAACATCGTACGTCTGAATTTCTCCTCGTGGGGCATATGCTCGACCATGAATTTAGGCGGGTAGATTGCGTTTTCGCAATCCCCTCAGAAAAAACACTCAAGAACAAGTATTCAAACACCCCAAACAGATGTCGGGTGAAAAAGAGACATGTCTCTATAAAACATGCAAATAGGGACCTGTGGGTCCCACCACTTTTCTTTAGCTCGAACACTCAATGGATCCTCTCAAAAATTCCCCACATCTACTAGGACCACTCTACCATCGACGATGCATAAATCAGACATCCCAAATAGGAGTTAAGTCAAATGCAATAATAATTAACTAATTAATTATTCACATTAAGTGATTCATTCAAATGAGTAATGAAACCTAACCGAAAAGTTCTGAAACCAACATTGGAAGGACTTCCTCAACTCCAGGTTCACAGAGCCTCTGTCGGTGTGTCCAACAAACATTTGGTATGACAAATAATCCAAAGAAAATAATTAATAATAAATTATTCTTATTAAATTAATGTTTTCTGGGTCACCCTCCCTTGGGAACAGAACTCAAAATTCCAAAAATCCATTTCAAAATGTAAGTCTCGATGAGACGGACCCATGACTGTATACGGTACCTTAAACGTATGCGAAGTTTAGGAGATACGCCCCTTTGAAGGAAAAGGGGACCAAATCGGACGGGTCAGGCCCAAAATGGCCGGACCCTCCTCCACTAGGTTGGCCCATCCTGGTAGGCTTAATACAGTCTTCCAGCTTGCAACCCAACATTAGCTCCAACCCATCTCATCACGACCCATGTTGACACCGACCATCAATGATTGTATGTCACCCTCCTGATCTATGCCAGTGCAGAGACCCATGAGATGTGGTTTCTTCCTCATATGCTACCCACAGATATTAGTACCTTGGGCTCCTCCTGATTGTCGACGATATCACCTTCTAGGGCTCCACCACTTGACGTTGTAGTCCCCGCACTAAAGCCCCCTGACGGTGCCTTAGCCCTTTCTATGCCTTCCATCGGGCTGAGCAACCACGTTGCCCTGGTGCTCCGAGCTCAATGCATGTCGTGCCAACCCCACGTTGTCGGCTCCCTCATGCTTTTCCCTCAACGCACTTCCTGTCAGATTCCCGCACCACTGCTCTTGGGATCTCTATACTAAACACACATGAATGTCATCCGCACCTCCCCACGACACCCCTGACAACACTAATTCCTCCGTGCTTCCGCCACGACACTATCGACCAACTCCGATAGTCGCTTCCATAGACCACTGGGACCTCATTCGAGGCCTTATTTCGATTCCAAATCTAGATTCAGGGTCCTCGAGATGAGGCCTTCATAGCACCACCCACTGCTCGTCAATCTATCACGGTATTTGCAGGTCTGAAATTTTGGATGAAGAATGATCAAGAATGGGATTTAAAATGGGGCTTGGACGATTGTCAAGATCATTTGGCCGTCTTCCTAATTATAAAATTATATAATTTAAATGATGAATTTTAAAACAAAAACTGCTAGATTTAGCAGAAATAGAAAAAAATAACCAGAATCCAACCTCGTTGGATTCGTTCATCATTGGTGAAGCCTTTGCTGCGATCCCACATCGATCCGTCAGAGTTTTCTCCTCGATCCCATGAAGAATGTAAAAGAATGCCAAAGAGTTGAAGAGAGTGTGTTGGGGAAAGGTAGATGAGAGAGAACATAAAAATCATTCCTCCAAACTCTTCCTTTTTAATTTATAGACAAATAGGCATTGTGTAAAAACATAAACCATATCACCCTCACATTTTATATCATAGAAAGGTAAAATGCCATATTTTTAACTCAACAGAAGTCTCAGATTTCCATTTTGGCACTTCATTCAAAAGTTATTTGAAAAGAACCCTAGGGATAAAAATAACTAAGTGGTTATTCAAAAATGATGAATTTTCTCCTGGGTGACTTTTCTCAAAGTGGTCCTGTGTTGACAAGGATTCTACAACTCCATGGTTAAACGGAATGCTCTAAACTCAACTATGGACTTGTATTCCTGATCTGAGTTACTGTTTGAGATTTATTTGGATTTGAGCTATTAAATTAATGAATTAATAAATTAATTCATCCATTTAAAAACATTTAAAAATATAGGGGTCTGAACATCCCGTGATGACATGGATTATGTCACACCTAGGGTAAACATCGTGTTTTAGACAAAACTGTGGTCTCATATTTCTTATATGATCAACCATTTAAGATATATCCAATTTATGTAGCGTTAATTTTACAAAAAGAATAATATTTTGGTATAATTTATTCCTGGAACACCGGGCCCCAGAATTGCATGTCGTCTCAGTTCCATGATCTAGATATAAATTTACAAATATTATAAAGTCTTACAGGTAAAAAACAAGGTCTCTACATTATTCCCTCCTTTATGATTTTTGTCCCTGAAAATCAAAACAAGGAAAACATATTCGGTAACTATAGTCAAAAAAGTCTATCCCTCTCCCAAGAGAACATGCACAGCATCACACTGGCATAATACCTGATCAAAATTAAAGGTCCTCCATCATAATTTATGTGACTTTCAATGAAATAAATAGTTACACACACATATCTCGTCACATGGGACACTAGGAAGACGTTGTGCGCCCACTCCAACTAGTGGGAGGGTAGGGCAAGGCAGTAGGAAACCTAGCCATCTCTTTCACGATTCTGAACGGCCTAAAGAAACTCAGTTGACTTCCCCAGCTGAACCTCAATACTTCACATCATGAATGGTATCATGGTTTGTTCCTTGAACATGGTATCATGATTCCCTCCTTCATAATATCCATCTGTTGAAACACCCAAGGATATCTGATCATTCATGATTTCATAGTAATTGAATAACTACCGAGACTCTCATACACACTTGAGGAGAGAAGGTCTCAACAACATTTAATGAAGAAAATTTTCACCCACCTGCTCTAACAGGGTCAACTGTAGTGAAGCTAACTGCTACAAAACACCCCACACCTGGCGAGCCTGAGACTCTCTACTAAGGGAATCTGCTACAACGCTGCCACTTTTTAGAGTATATACTACATCGAAGTCATAGTCTAGTAGGAATGTCTACTTGTACCAACAACTCAGATTCATGTCTCTCTGGGTGAAGACACAACTGAGACACTAGTGGACTGAGAAAAACATAAAGTTCTCTCCTAGAAGAAATCATCTCCACATTCTCAGGGCTAAGTCTACCACTACCATCACCACATAGTGAGTCGCATAGTTCAATTTATGGGGTGTCCATCTCCTCAACCTATACTTGATAATAGTATCACGATTAATGTTGAACACACAAGGTACCAACAAGTGGGGAAGGTGACCAAACTCATCCAACTGCATGATGGTAGACCCAGAAATCCCATGGTATAACCCACACGTATTATCCCCTCTTGGAAGAAGTGTAATCCAAAAAACAGGAACTCATCCAAACCCACTTGTGGTACCTCATGAAAAGGGAGGTCAAGCGAAATAACTCCACTGGAAAATTCAATAACTGCTCTGACACTCCACTGCACAACCGATCCGTGAACACACATGATAGAGGGACTCATCCACCACACCTCGATACAATTCGCTTAAGGTGGTATGAACTCTCCCTCATGGTTTTTCTTACGTCACTGAAATGTGTCTCAGTAGGGGAAGAAACCCTCTTTCTCAATCATTCAATGTTATATCAAACAACACTGACAGAGTTTTACACCTGTAACACCCCAAGCTTCCACGGTACGCTTCTCTTTGAATAATATAGTAGCGTTTGTTGTATGCAACTTCGGGTTCTAACACACACCACAACCAATCAAACAAGCCGTTATGAATAGTAACACCCACTTTATAAAATTTTATAAATTTTATCTCTTAAAATGGACATCATTTTTGGATTCGGAGTATAGAATTTAGACTATGGTGAAATTTTGGTACTTTTAAGATAACTTTTATATTTTGATGAATAGAGAAAATTACTAAATTTTAATTAAAACCAACTTTTTTAATCGAAATAATTAATAGTGATAAATTATGAATTTGAGTGGTTTTAAATTATATTTAGAATATTTTTTTCCATTTAATACAATTCTGGTCATTGGACATAATTTCACCATTAAACCGGACATAAACAAGTATCAATCTTTTGATAGTTATTATATCTTAAATACACGCTTTCTGTTTTGACAGCGGAAATTAATTTTAAATTAATTTATGCCACTGCTGTGATTTGAATTTGGAAAAATGGATTCCATATTTGCAATCAGGGAGTAAAAATTGTGTAAATAGGTAACTTTTTTTAGACATTTTGAATAATTACTTCGGTAAATATTTTATATACCATGGTTAAAGGGTAAATCCGATAAATAAGGGTTAAAAAAATATTATAATAATACTAAATTACCATAAAATGTATCTTAAACTTATTTGTGGATACATGTCCGACCATGGACATCTTTGGGCCAGTTTTGGGACCCCATGGAGCTACTGGTAGGTGATAGGGACACTTTATTTTAATTAAGTTAAAATAAATTAAAAAATGACATAAGAATATTTATTTTAGAAAAACAATTTTTAACTATTTTTGTATATGTTGTATTTTCTACTATAAATATTCATTAGAAAGATAATAATATTTCCCACATAAAGGTATTTTATTTATAATTTTTAGACATTATATAATTTAATTTATTTATGACACAATAGTGATATAGTAATTACCTAATTAATGAAAAATTAGAATAATTGATATTATAAATAACCAAATAAATGTAATTTGAGACTTTTTATAAATTTAAATAATTTTCTAGGATAATATGACATATTAGTATTGTTTATATAATTTTTTTTCAAAGTAATAATGCTGTAATGAATTTATCAAAAACAAAATACCCAATAGTGTCAAAATTGACATAAAAGAGTTTTTGAAACAAATATTGTATTATTAATTGATATTAAATTATTACAAAAATATAAGGTTCGGCCAAGAGACTTATATCATGATAAGTGTATCATTAATGTACCACATGGGGGTCTATTTGACGTATATAGTATGTTTATTAACTATATAATATAAAAATACAAACTGACATGGTAATTGTTAAACTAATTAACTAAGAGTTAAAACTATACGATATGGTAAATATAGTCACCTAAACCTGTCTAAAACCTATTGGTTTAGTGGTTTTCGACCCATCCCCACCTTAAAATTTATATAATCCACTTTGGATCCATTAGAAACTGAATATGAATTTATTATAATATAATATTTATATCTTTTCCAAAGGTGCCCTTCACCCCTCTTATAAAAGGGCAGTCCCCCTTCTCATTAATTCACACCATAAAAGCCTTTTGGTTCGGCCAAACCCTTCCCAAAAACTCTATAAACTTCCCAAAATTCATCCTATATTCCTTCCTTTAGTCATAAATCCATCCTATAGAGTACATTTGATCAAATCAAAAGCAAGAACCCGATGAAGAGGTAATGTTTTCACCACAATCTTTCAAGTTCCGTTCTACTTCCACTTATTATTTATTTGTTATTACCATTCTAAAATAATAACTCCAGTATGTTATATATACTTTGATGTTATTATAAACATGGTACAACCATATTTGCATATTCTATCCATCCTTTGAATGACATCTCACCATACGTTTGTACGTACGACTTACCGTCTCAACGTCGTGGTGTAATTGTTATTCAAAACATTATTATTTGGATGGGTATAATAATTATGTGTAATTAATCTAAATAATAAATATAACATGATAATAATTCTGAATATTTGACATAACATCCAATTAAATATTATTTTAATATCAAAAGAATTATATTGTCGCTCGTGCGTACGTACGAACTACCGTCTCCACAAACGAGGTGAGATTCATTCCCCATCATATCCTTTCAAGTATAATTATCATTTAATGATTAATAATAATGTTAAAGGACTTAATATCATTATGGATATGAATAATATACAACGTATCTATACCAAACATGTCTTACGTAACAAAACATATAAAAGAAAATGAGTAAGTTAACACCCAAAACGACAATAATATTAAGATATTATTAACAAAGCAATGTTAAAAGATAATATATGATATCAAATTAATGTATATGATTCTTGAATATTTTAATAAAAATTATTTCACCATTATAATGGAGGTTATCCTACCCCCAACCAAGGAAAATTTTAAGGTAAGGGTTTATTTCACAATCTCTTCATTATCTAAGGTTGTTTATACGTAATAATCTATTGGGAAACCTTAATCATCCACATCCATGTTTCGTAAAAACGTATTTCAATACATTTTTACTATTTACTAGAATATGGGTTAAAGTCATTTATATCCTTTTCTGACTTTTTATAAGAGGTTTATAAAGGAATATTTACATCGTTTTCAAAACAAGGACCCTTTTAACCTTTTCGACAGAATTAAGGTAAGAATGTTTTTTAACTTATAGGGTGGGTGCATCTATTTTCTATCGTTATAAAATCTTTGAAGCTTCCCTTACAAGATTATAAGAAAATTTTCAATGTAATTGTTTTATTTTATAATTATGTGACTTTTAAATTATTTCAAAAAAAGAGATATTTCTCTCAAATAGTTTTGATTTCATCTATGTTAACATCCTTTGATGGATATTAAGCTTATTTGAAGTTGATTTATTATGATACAAAACATCCATATTGTATTGAAGGTTTTTGGATTTGTTTGACTGTGGATGTGTTATTTTTATACCATTAATGGTTTATGGAGTAATTATTGACATTTCGTATGCTAGTTTTAATAGGAATGTTTATGTTATGTTTAAACCTGTTAATATGAGGAATGCATTGGACTTAATATGTGACGGGTGGAGCCCACTATAGCTCCTCGATGCATCGGTAGGTCTAATGAGACAAACTATTATCTTGGCAGAAGTCCTTGACAAAATCTTGTTTGTAGTCTTGGCACGAGGCCTTTCTATATGGTTATGATAGTCTAGAATTATGCATTCCATCATTATGAAAGTGGTTATTGATATTGTAGATGATTATTTGATTAGTAAAATATCCATGTGAATAAGTAAATGGCATTATTTCATTTTATTTCTACCATATTATGTTGTAGTTCAAGTTTAAAAGACTTTTGTTTTAGTTAGATATTGCCTTAAATGTTTATTCTTATTTATGATTGTTTCCTCTATATTGTTATCCTTACTAGGCATTTGAGTTCACCCCTTTCAATGTTTCATTTTTCCCAGGATGTGAAGAAGTAATTTATGAATGACCTACTGGGATAGTATGTGGGGATATGAGTGTGGACTATGGAGACATTGTTATTGTAATTTTCAATTTTTTGATGTAATGTAAACTTTATTAATGTATCTATTAATTCCAAGGCTACTAAACTAATCGGTCATTCGATACTTGATGTTTCTTTTGATCATGACAATGTTATCTAAGAAAGCACCAAATCTAGGTAACTGGGGTCGGGGTTTTACAGTTGGTATCATAGGAAGTTTAGTACAAAACTTGGAAGCCAGATTTAGAAAAACTCTGATTAGAGCACATAGAACTAAGATGGACTTTGAGGATTAGTATAGAAGAACTTCCTATAATTTTGTTATTGTAGTGATTTTGTGAGTTTTCCAAGCAATACATCCCTGTCTGGATATGAGCAGGTAGAGGCGGCTCTGGCACAGATGTACCTAGGGGTAAAACCTGAAAACACCTCATTGAGCTTGACTCGAATGGGAACTGGTGCACAAAAACGGGCCATGCAGCACTCTTGGTTACGACACTCATGGGGGATATGATTAGGATAAATCTCATTTTCATTACAAAACATTATGAAGGGTTTATGAGTATATACTTCTACAAAGAAATCATTTTTATGATTATTGATTATATCCATAAATAGTTAAATTTATGTTAAGTGTTTTATAAGTGTGGAATTATGTATTTTTACTCATGAACTGATCTAGTTTATGCCATTGTTTAGAAATGGCGACTAGTGGATGAAATGGAAACTGTATCAATGCATGCACTCCATGTAGGGATTTCCCTCCTACTCAAGATAATTATAGTGGAGTTGGTGATGCAACTGGTTCTGATCAGTTAATCATCATACTGGGACAACTTACTCACGTTATGAATAGTAACCATACCCATATAAAGCACCATGATCCGCAACATAGAGGAAAAATTTTAGACCGCTTCATGAGGAAACAACCACCAATGTTAAATGGGAGCACAAATACCTTAGTAGGAGAGCAATGGATAAATTCCCTAGAAAAAAATATTTCAGTCTTTTGGGAGTAGTGAAAGGGAAATAGGTATCATGGCAGTTTACCGCCTCACTGAAGATGCTGATCAATGGTGGTCATTGATTCAAAACATGAAGGAAGATGATGATGTAACAAATATAGAATGGAGCGAGTTCAATGATCTGTTTTTAGAAAAATAGTTTCCTCATAACCATCGAGCAGATATGGAAAGGCAATTTCTGAGTCTGAGTGAAAAGGAGGATGAGAATGTCACAAAGTATGAGGCTAACTTTATAAGGTTAGCAAGGTATGTTAGATATTATACACGTAACACAAGATGTAAGATTGAATGTTTCTTTGATGGGTTAAAACCATTTCTCCTTTGAGAATTAGTCTCACAATCCTTCTCGTCGTATGAAGACATTTTCTCATGTGCTCTCAAGAAAAAGGAGGAATTCTCTAAGTCTTATGACTTTAATGCAAAGCAAGAGAAGAATAGATCAGCTGATCAATCTGGGAATGTAAATAAAGGGATGATGGGAAAAGTTGAATATCCATCCTGTAGTAAATGTTGGAAGAAACACCCTGGTACTTTCTTAAAATGAATGCGAGTCTGTTACAAGTGTGGTCAAAAAGTCCACCAAGCTCTTGATTATAAGGGGAAGGAGGAAGATACTGATGTCTAATGCTACAATTGCAGAGAGATGGTACATTATTCAAATGAATGTCCTAAACGTCAGGGGAACTTACCTCAGAAAAGACAAAGGGATCAAGGCCAAGCTTATGCTATCACTACTGTAGAGGTAGAGGCTCTAAAAGACGTGGTGGTAGGTAATTTAATGGTTTCCTCAAGTTTATCAAATGCATTATATGATTCTGAATCATCACATTGTTTCATATCTTCGCAATTTGATAAGAAAATTAGATATTTCGAATTTGATTTAACAAGGGAGTTGTCAGTTAAAACTCCAAAGGGAAGTATCATTGCAACAATGTTTTGTGAATTAGTCCCCATTAGAGCACATAAATGTTCTTTTTCCGCTAATCTCATCATCATACATATGATTGAGTTTGATATAATCCTCGGTATGGATTGGATTTCAGACCAATATGTGAAGATTTATTGTAAGAAGAAGGAGGTTACGATTTTTGATGATGATGATAAAGAACACCTTATCTTTAGAGAAGAATCGTCACCACCTAATTCATATCTAGATCCATCCCCAATAGCTCATCTAAATTCAATTATTGGGGAGGAAGATAATGAAATGACTATGGGTGAGGAAAGGAATGTTCAAATAGAGGATGTACCTGTTGTGATAAAATATGTAGATGTGTTTCCAGATGATTTATTTGGACTTCCTCTAGAATGATAAGTTGAGTTTTCCATTGATTTAATTCCTGGATCAAGGACTATATCTAAGACCCTTTATAGAATGGCCCCTGTAGAATTAGTTTAACTAAAGAAACTAGAGGAATTGAGTAATAAGGGATTTATTTGCTCTAGTGTTTCTCCATGGGTATCCCCTATTCTTTTTGATAAAAAGAAAGATGGATCTATGAGTTATGTATCTACTATAGGGATATTAACGCTATAACAATAAAGAACAAGTATCCCCTACCTCGCTTTGATGATTTATTTGACCAACTGCATGGAGCTCAATACGTTTCAAAGATTGACCTTCGGTCTGGATACCATCAGTTGTGTGTGAAGAAGGAAGAAATTTCAAAGACAAAATTTCAAACTAGGTACGGGCATTACGAGTTTACGGTAATGCATTTTCGGTTGACTAATGCTCCCTCTGTATTCATGGATCTAATGAATAGAGTTTTCAAGGAATATCTAGTTGAATTTGTGGTGGTGTTTATTAATGATATCTTGTTATACACCAAAATCTACGAAGATCATGAAAATCAATTGTGCATTATCCTGAAGACTCTGAGAAGACATGAATTATATGGGAAGTTTAGCAAGTGTGAATTCTGGCTTCTGGAGATTTCTTTTCTTAGACATATTGTCTCTAAATATAGAATCTCTGTTGATCCTTCTAAGACCAATGCAATCCAAGAATGGCCTATAACGATGAGTATAACTGAGGTATGCAATTTTATTGGTTTGGAAGGTTATTATTGACGTTTCATCCAGAATTTTTCCCGATTGGCTAACCCATTAACAAAGCATACACGTAAAGGGGTTAAATTTGTTTGGAAAAAAGTTTGTGAAGAATGTTTTGAAGAACTGAAGAGAAGATTAGTCAATTCTCCTATATTGAATCAAACGTCGGGGAATGATGGGTTCGTTATTAATAGTGATGCATCAAAGAAAGGACCTGGTTGTTTCATTATGCAGAATGATAGGGTTATTTCCTATGCATTACGACAGTTGAAAATTCATGAAAAAAACTATCCTACTCATGATCTCGAGTTAGCAGCTGTGATCTTTGCTTTGATGATATGGAGACACTACCTCTATGGTGAAAAATGTGAGATTTATACTGATCACAAGATTTTAAGGTATATTTTCTCACAGAATGAACTCAACAAGAGGCAAAGGTGATGGCCTGAACTACTTAAGGATTATAATTGCATGATACACTACCACTCAGGGAAGGAAAATAAGTTGGCAGATGCTTTGAGCATAAAAGATCATGGTTTTTTGAACATGAAAAGAATTGAAAGGGATCCTATTTTTATGGACCTATTAAAGTTGGATATGGGAATCACCATGGAAGGTGAAACATCAATTCTTTTTCAAATGGTTTCCAAACTATCTTTACTAGAATGGATAATGATTTCTCAGACCGATGATGAAGAATTTCAAAAAAAGATTAAAGCTATGAATGATGGGTGATTGAAAGACTTTGTGTTTGAAGAAGGAATTTCAATATTTGGGAAGAGACTTTGTGTTCCCAATATACCTGATCTAAAAAGGGAATTGTTGGATGATGCTCATAGTTCCAGTTTTTCTATACACCTTTGGAGCACGAAAATGTATAGAGATTTGAAGGAACATTTTTGCTGGGACAACATGAAGAGGGAGATTTCTGATTTTGTTTCAAGATGTATGGTTTGTAAACAAGTGAATGTTGGAAGGAAACATCCTGGAGGAGTCATACAACCTCTTCCCATACCTGAGTGGAAATGGGATAATATCACGATGGACTTTTTCATGGGACTACCAAAGACTCTTAGAAGTAAATATGTAATATGGGTTATTGTTGATCGTCTTACCAAGTCAGCACATTTTATTTCTATAAGAGAAGATCTACCACTGGAATGTCTAGCAAGACTATATATTAATGATGTTATGAGACTTCATGGAGTACCCCTATCGATTGTTTCGGATCGTGATCCCCATTTTACTTCAAGATTCTTGAAGAGTCCTTAGAAGGCCTTGGATACTGAACTTCTCTTGAGCACTACCTACCACCCTCAAAGAGATGGAAAATCAGAATGGACTATTCAAACCTTAGAAGATATGTTGAGATCATGCTAAATTTACTTTCAGGGTATGTGGGATCAATATATACCTCTGGTAGAATTTTCTTATAACAATAGCTTCCATTCAAGTATTCGGATGGAACCATATGAAGCGTTGTACTGAAAGAGATGTCACACACCAACCTGTTGGGATGAAGTTGGTAAAAGAAAACTTGTAGGCCCAGAACTGGTGGAGGAAAAAATGGAAAAGGCAAAGGTAATCCAAAACCACATCAGGATTATTGATACGAGAGAACAAGTATTGAGAAATTGGATGACTCGTCTGGTAAAAGTTTTGTGGAGAAACCATAAAATGGAAGAGGAAACGTGGGAACCCGAGGAACATCTGACGAAGAACCACCTGAGTCTTTTTATGCAGTAATATTCTATCAATTTCGAGGAAAAAATTATTTTAAGGAGGGGAGAATGTAACACCCCAAGCTTCCACGATACACTTCTCTTTGAATAATACAATAGCGTGTGTTGTATGAAACGTCGAGTTCTTACACACACCACAACCAATCAAACTAGCCGTTATGAATAGTAATACCCACTTTTTGAAATTTTATAAATTTTATCTCTCAAAATGGACTTCATTTTTGGATTCGGAGTATTGAATTTATCCTAAGGTGAAATTTTGTTACTTTTCGGATAACTTTTATAGTTTCATGGATAGTGAAAATTACTAAATTTTAATTAAAAAAAAACTTTTTTAATAAAAATAATTAGTAGTGATAAATTATGAATTTGAGTGGTTTTAAAGTATATTTAGAATATATTTTTACCATTTAATACAATTTTAGTTATTTGACATAATTTCACAATTAAACCGGATATAAACAAGTATCAATCTTTTAATAGTTATTATATCTTAAAAATAGGCTTTTTGTTTTGACAGCGGGAATTAATTTTAAATTAATTTATGCCACTTCGGTGTTTTGAAATTGGGAAAATGGATTCCATATTTGGAATCAGGTTGTACAAACTGTGTAAATTGGTAACTTTTATTTATAGACATTTTGAATAATTACTTCGGTAAATATTTTATTTACCATGGTTAAACGGTAAATCCAATAAATAAGGGTTAAAAATTAACATTATAATAGTACAAAATTACCCTAAAACGTGTCCTAAAATTATTGGTGGATACATGTCCGACCATGGGAATAATTGGGTTGATTTTGGGACTCCATGGAGCCACTTGTAGGTGATTGGAACACTTTATTTTAATTAAGTTAAAATAAATAAAAAAAATAACAAAAGCATATATCTTTTAGAAAAACTATTTTTACATATAGTTATATATGTTGTATTATGGACTATAAATATTCATTAGAAATATGAAAAGATATCCTACATAATGGTATTTTATTTATAATTTTTAGACATTAAATAATTTAATTTATTTATGACACAATGGTGATGTTGTAATTACCAAATTTATGATCAATTAGACAAAATGATATTATAAATACACAAATAAATGTAATTTGAGACATATTGTAAATTAAAAATAATTTTCTAGGTTAATATGACATATTAGTATTGTTTATATAAATTTATTTTGATGTAATAATTCTGTTATGAATTTATCAAAAACAAAATACCCAATTGTGTCAAAATTGACACAAAAGAGTTTTTAAAACAAATATTATATTATTAATTGATATTAAATTCTTAGAAATATAAGGTTAGGCCAAGAGACTTATATCATGATAGGTGTATCATTAATTGTCCAATTGGGGGTCTCTTGGATGTATATAGTATGTTTATTAACTATATAATATAAAAATACAATGTGACATGGTAATTGTTAAACTAATTAACTATAAGTTAAAACTAAATGATATGGTTAATATAGTGACCCAAACCTGTCTAAAACCTATTGGTTGAGTTGTTTGCGACCCATAACCACCATAAAAATTAACGTGTCTACATTGGATCCATTATAAACCGAAAATGAATTTATTATAAAATAATATTTATATCTTTTCCAAAGGTGCCCCTCACCCCGCTTATAAAAGGGCTCTCCCCCATCTCCTTAATTCACACCTTCAAAGCCTTTTGGATAGGCCAAACCCTACCCAAATACTCTCTAAACATCCCTCAATTAATCCTATAGGCCTTACTTTAGTCAGAAATCCAACTTATGGAGTCCTTTTGATCAAATCAATAGGAAGAACCTGAAGAAGATGTAATGTTTTCACCACCCTCTTTGAAGTTCCTTTCTTCTTCCACTTATTATTTCCTTGTTATTACCATACTAAAATAATAACTAAAGTATGTTATATATACATTTTTGTTATTATAAACATGGTATAACATTATTTCAGTATTCTATCCAACTTTTTAATGACATGTCACCATATGTGGGTACGTACGGCCTACCATCTCCACGTCAGGGTGTAATTGTTATTCAAAACATTATTATTTGTATGGGTATAATAATGATGTGTAATTCATCTAAATAATAAATATAACATGATAATGATTCTTTATATATGTTATACCATACAATTAAATATTATTTCAATATCAAAAGAATGATATTGTCCCTCGTACGTATGTACGGACCACCGTCTCCATGAACGCGATGAGATTCATTCCCCATCGTAACCATTCAATTATAACTATCATTTTATGATTAATAATAATGTTTAAGGACTTAACATCATTATGGAAATGAATAAGATACAACCTATCCATAAAAAACATGTCTTATGTAACAAAAAATAAAATATAAAATGAGTAAGTTAACACCCGAAATGACAATAATATTAAGATATATTTAACAAAAAATGTTAAAAGATCATATATGATATCATATTAATGAATATGATTCTTGTATAATTTAATAACAATTATTTAACCATTATACAGGAGGTTAACCTACCCCCATACAAGGAAAAGTAAAAGGTAAGGGTTTATTTTGCAATCTCTTCATTATATGAGGTTGTTTATACATAATAATCTACTGGGACTTCTTTATCATCCACATCCATGTTTCTTAAAAATGTATTTGAAAAAAAAAATTACTATTTACTAGAATATGGGTTAATGTAATTTATACCCGAGTTTGACTTTTTATAAGAGCTATATAAAGGAATATTTCTATTGTTTTCCAAACAAGGTCCCTTTTAACCTTTTCGACATAATTAAGGTAAGAATGTTTTTTTATCTTATACGACGGGTGCAGCTATTTTCCACCATTATAAAATCTTCGAAGCTTACCATACAATATTATAAGAGAATTTTGAAAGTAAATTTTTTATTTTATAGTTATGTGACATTTAAATGATTTCAAAAAAATAGATATTTCTCTTAAATAGTTTTTTTCCATCTATGTCAACATCCTTTGATGGATTTTAAGGTTATTTGAATTTGATTTATTATGATACAAAACTTCCATATTTTATTGAATGTTTTGTGATTTTTTGACTGTGGATGTGTTATTTTTATACCATTCATGGTTTATGGAGAAAGTATTGACATTTCGTATTCCAGTTTTAATACGAATGTTTATGTTATGTTAAAACATGTACATATGAGTAATGAATTGGACTTAATATGTGATGGTTAGAGCCCACTATATCTCCTAGATGCATCAGTAGGTCTCATGGGAGAAACTATTGTCTTGGCATAAGGCCTTGATCAAATCTTATTTTTAGTCTTTTCACGAGGCCTTGAATACGTGGTTATGATAGTATGGCATTATGTATTCCATCATTATGAAAGTGTTTATTGATATTTCATGTGATTATTCGATTAGAATAATATCCATGTGAATAAGTAAATGGAATTATTTAATTTTATTTATGCCATATTATGTTGAAGTTCATGTTTAAAAACATTTTGTGGTAGTTATACATTTCCTTAAATGTTTATTCTTATTTATGAAAGTTTCCACTATATTGTTATCCTTATTGGGAATTTGAGTTCACCCCTTTCAATGTTTCATTTTTCCAAGGATGTGAAGAAGTAATTTATGAATGACATGATGGGATAGTATGTGGGGATATGATTGTGGACTATGGAGACTATGTTGTTGTAGTTTTCATTTTATGATGTAATTAAAACTTTATTAATGTATCTAGTTATTTTAAGGCTACTAAACTAATCAATCATTCGAGACTTGATCACTCGTGTGATCATGCCAATGTTTTCTAATAATGCATCGACTCTGGGTACCAATTCCAAACTACTCCATAGAAAAAGACTGGCTATCAAACCCACCATAGAACTCGTCTGTGTCCAATCAAGCATGAATAGGAAAACCACGATCTCTATCCAACCATTCACTGCCTGAGGGTATGGCTCATTGTGAATGCTCAGCTGTCTTTGACACTGGAACTCACATAACACGCTCAACATGTGCACTTCATCTGCCTTTGTTTCCAGTACTATCTGTTTCTCCACATGTAGAGGTGTTGATTCCGGTCCTCTTGGAAAAAGGGAAATCATATGATGGATCCTGAACTAAGGCCTCATCTCTCACAGGAGAACAGTCACGAACCAGAGCTAGTGTCCTAGTTGGCTCTCATCGTGGATCTATCGTGAATATGATCATGGAGTACTGCTATCAAATGATCATATATATATATATATATATATATATATATATCAATAGTGATGGGGAGATAACTTATGGAGGATAATAAAAGACTCAACCCTATATAATTCATGTACCAATGTTCCCTGCAACAGGTGTCTCATCAAGATGATTCGACAAGAGGTTAATAAAGGTACTGGTGAATGGATATGTCGACCTCTGCACCATCACTAGACTCCCTATCTTGATATCCTCTCTAGAGAAACATTGACATGGTTTCCCTAATACCCATCCAATTATTTTTTGGGATCATCTGAGAAATATCCCAAGTAATGAACCACCTCTAATTCCACTTTTTCATATCCCGATCTATACTAGGGATCAATCTGTAACTACCCCATTCCCACCTTCATAGGCCAGGGGCTAGTGACTTGCATCGAAGACACCACAAACTCTAGGTGTCCTTTTCCTAAAAACCAGTACACACGCAGACAACCCACTCAATGAAAACATTTAATAGGGAATAGAAATCAAAATACAACAATTCTATATATAAAACAAAAATATGCATCGACCTCTAAACAATACATGTATATAAAAGTAAATTGAATGGGAAACGGGAAAAATAAAATCCTAATAAAAGAAGTGACACAACCCGGAAATAAGTGGAAATGTAAAATAGCTGAGAGAGAGCTCTGCTTCTGTATCCCAAGCTAAGACCACCACACGTGGTCTAATAACCCAGTATCCCTGTGCTCCAATGAAGTCATGATCAACATGTCCTTTATCTTCAAGGCACACCGAGTGAGGGAAAATCCCAAACAGGGTTGAGTATAAAAATACATATTAGGATGCCCTGAAGGCTCAATGGAGCAGCAAGCGAGGTACTGAAGAGGGAATCAAGAGATAGAACCTGGTACAATAAAAGAGTATAGATCAACCTGAAAAGAGAAAAGTAAGATCATCTAATCATGAGGATACAGAAAATGTGAGAAGGTGAACATCACGTCATATCTCTTATACCTAATTTTGGAGAGTAGACTCATCTAACCATGATAATATAGACACAGAAATAACATGGCACACCATGCGTGTCTTCACCTCTACTAGAAGGATTGTAACCAAATCCCAAGGAGTGGGTTCCAAAAATATGATATATATACTCAGCCATAGAAGCCCAAATGAGAGAGTTTGAGGATCTTCGTATCACTAGATCAGAGAAGGAAAAGAGTTGCCAATAGTTCTGGAAGAAATCACCATTGATGCCCAGAATCCCTCAAGTATTCCCGGAATTGAATTTCAAAGGTTCTCAATAATTGTACCTTGATAATATCCACATTGGGAGGTCCTATCTAACTCTCTCATGATTTTAGGTCATGTCATAAGGACGTGTATTCATGGAAAAAATTAACCTCTTTATTTAGAGTCCAAAGTAACTTCAAGAACATCTCTTCACTATACCACAAAGTTGGGGGATCGTGTCACATTGTCACAAACCCACTATCCACCCACCTAAAGGATATAATTATAAAAGTCATCAGCGAACGAAACTGACAAGACCAGCTAGAAGGTAAGCCCGTAAGGAGTAACTGGTGAACACCACAACCTAGATGCACTGGAGGGTAAGCCTTGAAAGAGATCGTTGATAACCACTACCCAATTGTAATGGAGGGTAATTCCTAAAAGTGTGATAAGAGAATGACACTGCCCAGCCTTGTCGGAAGGTAATCCCAAATGAGAGTGGAGAACAACACATCCCATCCTCTCAAGAGGGTAATCCAAAAAGATAATGACGAACTCCACTTCCTAGCCTCATTTGAGGCTATCCCGAGATTTCTCTGGAGATTTTGAAAACATCACATCCGTTATTGTCATTATCATGCATCACCTTAGATAGAAATTTCACTCATAACATCTCACATTGTACCTCTAAATACACAATGGAGGCCACCATCACATTACATACATAGAAGAACTATTTATATTATACTTTCCGGGAAAAATTTGATTTCAGAAGAAATATATAAGAGAGGTAAATGATTCGTAGTGGTACCCAGTGTGGGTGAGATACAAACCATGTGAGACCCCTCCTCATCTCCTAGCCTTATACATAATAATTTTATGATCCGAAAATAGTGAAAAAGTACCACTAGGAATGGTAATGTGATCCTATAGTACACGCCTCATTAGTCGCAATGCCGATGAGGGCACGCCAACTGTCACTAAGTTAGAGGGTAAAAATCATAGGTTAGTTGAAACGCCTCCTCGAATGGTCCCAGAACATTTACTGTATCTCTTAATATATCTTCTCCAATTTCAAAAGAGTGAGAGATGACCAATAAAGACCCTACCATAAATAATTACATAATCTCGAATTTAATGAATAATTCACTTGGACTATCATTTCTTGTTTAGAGTTTTATAGAAATAGGATATAACTATTACATATCAACTTGGAAATTACATGTAGACCCTACTAATCAGTATACATTTTTCATAAAATAAAAACTCTTAAAAATAAATATTTCTAGTTCCAAGTTTTAGACAGGATGACTTTTCCGTGATACCATCCATGACCCTATTCATCTTCATGTCATGTGGAAATCATTTCAAAAACATGGGATGAGCATAAAAATCTCAGTAAGGGTTAAAAAATTAGGAAAGGAAACATTAAACCATCAATAAATACATTTCAATGAATCCATACTTTTCAATCATAACATAACTCATGAAATCATAATATTTTTGAATAACACACATAAATCATGAATCGTAAAGGTAAATTGTGGCATCCATATCATACATACATTATATCTACCATAACTATGTAAGGATTTAGATTGGAATATCTATCATAGTATTTTCTCTAAATAAATTATGAGATACATTAATGTTTTCCTCTGTCACATTACCTAATGCATTTGTGAGCTATCTTGGTCTCACCCACCCAAGGTTTATCCCAGAACCACCGGTATACGTAATCAATTACCAATAACCATAACATATTCATAACACATAAAACAAGAATACATTAAAGATAACGATTCCAAATTGCAATAACAATATATCATTTCAATATATTGACATAATCAATTCTTTATCAACCCATTTTCAAAACAATTTAAAACATTTAATAAATAGATTTTTGAATCAATGTGTCCTATAACACTTTGAATCTTTTAAATGAATCAACATTTGAAACCAATAATTAACATATAAATAAATCCTAAAAACCATTTTTAAAACATGTTCATCAATTATAAATATTTTGAAGAATAAATCTTTAAGACATTTTAAACGATATTTTAGTTAAAGAGTTGTTATCAAAATAAGTTATTCTTGAATACAAATAATTAACGAATAACCTTAAATCAGAACATTATAATACCATGAGAGTAAAGGTATTCATGATATAATATTCCAAAGGATAGTATATACAACATATAAAATAGAATTGGTTCATAACAATAATGAAGTCTCAATGGAATGTAAATTGAGATGAAACCAGTCATAAATACAAAATCTTTAGATTATTGATAAATCAATGACATAATTTTTTGTAAAAAATATAAATAAACCCAATATAAGTGGATATTATGTTTCATACAATACATTGTTATTCACAAAAATTAATTGTATGACATAATCAAGAAGTAGAAATTTAACCCAAAGAATTGAAAATGGGGGGAGAAGTTCCCTTATTGATATTTTACAGCCTAATGGCGTCACATTAAAATTCCTAAAATTAGTGTATGAGAGAGAAAATATATCTCATCACTTGGACATAAAATTTAAAAATATAAGGATATAGAAGAAAATATCCAACATAAAAAAGTTGAAATTAAAATACATAACATAAATGATGTCTTTTAAAAAGAGGAGGGTGAAAGATTCCCTTACCGATTTGGTAACATAAGAAACACACACCCCATGAAAGAAAGATCATACAATGAAGACTAAATTTCATATAAATTGAATTATAGTACCCAATTAATATAGTCAAGCCCAATGAATACAACACAAAAATGAAATAGTGGCAATATAGCATGAATCTCAATATAATAAAAAGTGAGATGAAAACCCCTAATCACGTTGTAATCAGTCCAGTCATATGACCAAAAGTGAATAACCACCATATGAATCACATAATAAAATAAATATTAAGATATTCATGATAACATATAACAAAAGGTAGTACCCAATACACTGCATTCAATAAATAAGTGGTGAAAAATGGAATTCTCATGGAATTAAAAGTGATATAAGAAACCCCTTACCACATTGTATTCAATCGATTCTTATGACCAAAAGTTAATAAACATCAAATGAATCACATAATCCAATGAATATAAATAGAATAATTAAAATATATATCAAATGGTAGTAAAAAATACACCACATGCATGAAATAAGTGGTGAACATTGGAAATTTCATGGAATTAAAAGCAAGATAATAAACTCCTTACCACATTGTAATAAATCAAGTAGTATGACCAAAAGTTAATAAACATAAAATTAATCACAAAATACCATGAATATAAACATAATAATTCTAATATATATATCAAATTTTAGTAAAAAATACACCAAATGCATGAAATAAGTGATCAACTATAGAAATCAAATAGAATTAAAAGTGAGATAAGAAACCCCTTACCTTGTGACCGACTTGACCCTTCATTTATTAATCTTCTGAATAATAAAATAAAGATATTTTTTACTAGATTAAGAACCTTTTTAGTTTTTTTATTACTTTTATATCACTTATTACCATGTTATAAACATTATGCAATCATTTATGTTAATTAATGGTCGTTTTGTCGATATTTGGTTCTTGAGTCCAAAATGAACTTCTTATAATTACATGTTGTTCATGTGGTAAAAATTCCATTATACCTATAAATATATTCATGATTTAGATATCATATATATAATATATATCCATTATATGTAGTATTTATAATATTACACAACATTTATATATAAGAAATTAAATACACCGTTAATGGAGACGGTAAGCTGTATGTACGCATGAACGCTACTTCCATTTTTTTCATATTCAATGGGATGAAAACATATTGATAAAAAGGAATATTATAATTCCATTATAATATCATCTGATATATATGTTAAATAATTTCATTAACTCCATCCTTTATACGTTCAATGCATGTCATGAACGAATCATATCACCTTGAGGGGGAGGTAGTATGCATTTCGTCAAATGAAATTATTGTATTTACACATATTGGAAAGAATAAAGGTATGTTTTTAAATAAAAAATACATAAGAATATAGAAAACATAAATATAATATATATAATATACTAATTCAATTCCATCCTAATGGCCACCATGCGAGGTGGTAGGAGAACATTAAGCAATCATCGTTTCGTGAGGCAGTAGTTCACCATCCACAGAAATAGTACGTTCTATTCCCATTTGATGGAGGTGTGTGTAAGTGTAGTTTGAATCCTTATCATATAAACAACCTAGTTTAATAAGGATACTTTAATTGTTATAAAATAAATGAATAATCTGGTTTTATGGGTTGGAGATGTAATCTAAAACAAAATATATTAGGAAAAGATGTAACCCTAAAATAGGGTATCAACATTTGGATGGAACCACAAGGTTTACATGAATTGCCTTCTGAAAAAAAGAAGGAATCTAGGAGGATAAAAGGGATATAGGGAGCATAATTGGGGATATTATAAGTGAGAAAATGGGCTTTAGAAGTGTGAGTAATGGGTTATAAGTGAGATATTTTTATAAGGGGGAGGAAGTGAACATTGGAATGCTTGAAAATATTATTTTATAATAAATTGAATTTAAGTTTCTAAAGGTAAAAAAAACATTAAAGTATAATATAAGATGACTCATGTTTGAAATAAATTAATAAAATAATAATTTTATAGGTTATGGATATTGTTTTAATATTTTTATTCTTATTAATTTAAATAATTCATTAATGATGTAAACACTACATCATTATTGTGTCATAAATAATTTAATTTATATGATGTCTAAAAATTATAAAAATATATCAGGATATAGGAAATATGTTTATAATTGAAATAAATATTTATATTCAAAGAGATAACTTATATAACCCCATTTAATAAATAATTTACTAAATGATATATGATTAAGTGATTTTTGTCTTCACATTAAATTAATTAATAAATTGATTATCACTCTTAAGTGGCTCTATGGGGCCCCAAAATCTACCTGAGGATTCCCATGGTTGGAAATGTATTATAAAATAGGATTAGGACTCATTTTAGGAAAATTTTATATTATTATAATAATATTTTGTTACCATTATTTACCAGATTTACCCTTAAACCATGGTAAAACTTTTTTACTGAAGTAAATATTAATATTATATAAAATTAACAGTTAGCTATTTACAAAAATTGGACCTCATGATTAAAAATATGGAATATATTTTTAAAAAATTAATAACACATATGCAATAGAAATTAATTCAAAATTTATTGCCGCTGTTAAAACAAAAATAGTGTTTCAAAAAAATAATAACAATCAAAAGATTGACACTTATTTATGTCCAATTTAAAAGGGAAATTACTTCCACTGAACAAAATTGGATTAAATGGTAAAAATATAATATAATTACACATTAAAACTAATTATAATTATTATATATCCTTATAAATATTTTATATTAAATTTTAGTTTTGAATAAAAATATAGTATTTTTCACTATTCATTAAAAATGAATTTTATCAGAAAAATAGCAATTTTTTTTAAAGTCCTGATTCTAAAGAAGAATTTTATTTTTTTCAAATAGAACATATAAAAGTGGTAAAAAAACTATATTTATCAAGTTTTCTACATCAAAAGGCGTTAATTTGACCTTTTATTGAATATTATAGTGTTTATGCTTAAAATTAGATTCATACATATTTTAAGCCAATAAAATTTATTAGATAAATATAAAAACATTTAATAATCATATATAATCATATTTTAGTTATTTCTATTCATTACCTCCAATAAAAAGGATATGTGTTAATAACCATTTAAAATAATAATATTATTATATTATTTTTCAGTATAACTCAATGTTGCGTGCAATGTAAGATTTCAATGAAACTCATTGTTGTGTATCATGTACGCCATCGAACATAGTATATCATTTAATATAAAATAATGTTTTTAATTAAAAAATATTAATAAATATGAATATTTTATATTTTTTTATTTAACTAGGATGTTAAATACTTCCACCCTTTTGGAAATTGCATCATAACAATTTTAAAACTTGGCTTAGAAACATCATTGAAATGCCCACATTAGAAAAAGAGTCAAAAAAATATCACATTAAAATAAATTAAGAGAAGTTAAAAGGTCACCTAAAACAACCGATTCGAGGATTTCATGAAAACATGGATATGTAAGAGAAACCAACTCTCATAGATTAATTGAGAGTGATTGAGAAATTGATCACATACATTTAACTACCACAATACCATAAATTTGTGATTGGGTAAAAGTCTGATGATAAAAGAGATCTTATAAATTTTTTTCTTCAATATCATTTTCATAGAGTGGATGAATTTAATAAATAAATACACTATGATCGAAACGAAATATAGTTACTTGTTATGTAGAAAGACATCATTTAATTAAATTCTATGATAGACTCATCATTTCTCCAAAGAGTAAGTATTCTAGATGACTTAGACACACATTAAGTGATAACATAAACTTCTAGAGGATAACATAATCTAAAATAGAAGAACAATATATTTCCCCAAAAATTAGACACCAACTAAAACCCAAATTGGTTAGTAAAGATCAGATAATCCCTAAAAGTATAATCCTTTATAAACTTAAATAATAAAATTAATCTCCAAAATTCATCAAAAAGAACCCAATGATCATGCAATACCATTCACAATACAATTGTACGTAAAATTCTTCAATATAATCAAAACTACAATTGAAACCCAAATCTCAGAAGAATTTAATCACATAATCTTTCTTAGTAAATCAGAAAATTTGTCTCAAAATATATTAACTACTCTTAATGTCTCATAATGATGTGTAATTAACATAAACACATTTCCTATATTATAGATTAATCATTTACAAATATAACCCAAATCACCTTATGTCCACAATTAAAACATAAATTCTTCCAAAATAATATTTTAACCATTACTCCAACAATTAAATCCCATAGTATTTTATTTTCCTTAAGAATATAGTGTTCCCAAAAACGAGAATTTCTTATAAAATAACCTTTATTACTTAATCATAAAATCAATTTACTATACTAAAAATGTAAATATGATAAAACATGATATTCCAAATAAACTAATTTTTGTTTGATAATATCATTTAACTAAAGATAATTAGTCATACTAAACGGGGACTTCACGTAGTCCAATTGTAGATGATAAATCCCAATCAAACATTGGTTGTGGGTTAGATTACAATAGCTTTGTCCAAAGCTATGGGATGTCACATGGTTTTCATGTTTTCCTTTTTAAAAATATTACAATTTGATAACCTTCCAAAAAATACAAATTAGACATAACATATTATATCCTCAATGGTTATCTAAAACCTTTCATTTAGCACCCCAAAATGTAAAAACCATTTATAACCACTAAAATACCTATGGATATTCCTAATGTGATAACCATTATAGTTATTTCACTTATTCTTAAAAAATCTAGATCCTCAAATGTTATCTATATCGACCTATGATCCCAACTAAAATGAACCACACTTGAAACATTACATAATATAGAATTAAATGAATAATTCACATTGAGGATATTTTTAGGTGTATTGTTTTAGATAATTAATCCACAAATATTACATATCAACTTGAAAATAATATGTAGACACCTTAACTCAGTATCCATTATTTTCATAAAATAAAAACTCTTAAATAGAAACATGTCTAGTTCCATGTTCCAGACAACATGACTTTCCATGATCTCATCCTTAACCCTATTCATATTTAAGTCTTTTGGAAAACATTTAAAAAACATGGGATGAACATAATAAGCTATGTATGGGTTATTAAATAAGGAAAGGAAACATTAACCCGTCAAAAAATACAAATCAATGAAAACATACTTTTAAGTCATAACATACATCGTGATATCATAAGATATATGAATAACACATACAAATGATAAATCATATAGGTATTTTGTGGCATCCATATTAAACATACATTGTATCTATAACATCAATGTAGGGAGTTATTTTAGAATACCTATCATAGTATATTCACTAATTATCGTAGGAGAAATATTAACATTTACCTTTGTCATGCTACACAATGCATTGGAGAGCTGTCTCAGGCTCACCCCAATGGTTTATCACAGAACCAACTATATTCTTAAACAATTCCCAATAACCATAACATATTCATAACAAATAAAAAAAGCATTAAGGACCGAGAAAATTTTCACATTGAAATAACAATATATCATTTCTAGAAATTAAAATAATCCATACTTTATCAAACTATTTTTAGAAATATTTAAAACATTTAATACGTTGATTTTTGAATCAATGTGTCCCATAGTAATTTATAATATTTAAATGAACCGTCATTTGAAGACATTAATTTCCATTTAAATAAATCTTAAAAACCATTTTGAAAACATGTATATTAATGATATATACTTATAAGAATAAATATTTAAAATATTATAACCAATATTTTAGGTAAAAAGGTTTTAACAAAATGAGAGACGCTTGAATACAAAAAGTTGAGGAATAAAATTTAATCATAACTTTATAATATCATGAGAATAAATCGATTCAGGATAAAATATTCCAAAGGATAGTATATACATCATATAAAATTGAATTGGTGTATAACAACAATGAAGTCTCAATGAAATTTATATTGAGGTGAAACCCCTTATAAAGAAGGTATCCTTAGATTAAGGACAAATCAATGACATAATTATGTTTGGAAAATATTAATACACCCAATATAAGTGGATATTAAGTGTAAAAAAATCAGGGGTTATTCACATGTATTCACATCACGAAATAATCAGGAAGTATAAGTTTACCTCAATGAATTGAAATAAGGTGAAGAAGTTCCCATAGAGAAATTCATCATCCCAACGACACCACATTAAAATTCAAAAAATTAGGTCATTGGAGAGGAAAGAGTATCTCATAACATGGAAATACAATTTATAAAAATAAGGATATAGATAAACATATCTCATTATAATAATGAGGAAATTAAAATACATGACGTAAATGATATCTTTTAAAAAGAGGAGGGTGAAAGGTTCTCTTATTGATTTGGAAACTTACAAAATATACCCACCATGAAATAAGGATCATAAAATGAAGATGAAAATACAAATAAATTAAATTATATTACACAAATAATAAAATCATGGGAAATACTTACAACACAAAAAATAAAATAGTGGCAATATAGCATGAATCTCACGAGAATAAATGGTGAGATGAAAACCCTTACCACATTGTAATCAATCTAGTCATATGACCAAAAGTTAATAACCACAATATAAATCACATAATACCATGAATATGAAGATAATCATTGTAATATAAATAAAATGTCAGTAAACAATACACTAAATTCAAGAAATAAGTGCAAAACAATGGAAACCACACAGAATTAATTGTGAGATAAGAAACCCCTTAACATGTTGTAATCAATCGAGTCGTATGACCAAATGTTAATAACCAAAAAAGGAATCACATAATACCATGCATATAAACAGAATCATGATGACATATTCCAAATGGTAGAAAACAATACACCACATGTAAGAAAAATGTGTCAAACAATGGAAATCTCACGGAATTAAAAGTGAGATAAGAAACCCCTTACCACATTGTAATCATTAGAGTCAAATGACCAAAATTTAATAACCTGAAAATTAATCCTAGAATATAATGAATATAAATAAAATCAAGGCAATATATATTAAATGTTAGTAAAAAATTAATCACATGAATGAAATACGGGGTGATCAATGGAAATCTCACGGAATTAAAATTAAGATTAGAAACCCCTTACCTCATGTCCAACATGACCCATTTGGTCTATAATATCTTGAATAATAAGATAAAGTTATTTTCTACTTTCTTAAGAACCTTTTTAAAGTTTATTAATCATTTTAAATCACTTATTACCATGTTATAAACATTATGAAACCATTTACGTTAAATAATTTCCATTTTGTCCATATTTGGTAATTGCGTAAAAAATGAACTTCTTATGGTTACAAGTTGTTCATCTAGTCAAACATCCATTATCCACATAATTATATTCATGATTTAAATATCATATATATAATATATATCTAGTATATATATGTATCTTTAATATTACATATCATTTGGAGATAAGAAATGAAGTGCACCATTCATGGTGACAGTAAACTACACGTACACATGAACACTACTTTAATTTCTATTTCATATTAAATGGAATGAATACATAATGATACATATGAATATTATAATTCCAATATAAATTTATAATATATATGTGCTACATAATTTCATTAAATCCATTTTTCATACTTTCCATGTATGTCATTAATGAATCATATCACCTTGACGGGGCGGTAGTCTGCACTTCCTCAAATGAAATTATTGTATTTACACATATTGGAATGCATAAAGGTATGTTTGTAAACAAAAATTACATAAGAATATAGATAAAATAAACATAATATATATCATATATAAATATAGTGTCATCATAATTTCCACCATGAGAGGTGGTATGAAATATTGAACAATTATCGTTTCCTGAGGCAGTTGTTCACCGTCCACAGAAACAATATTTTCTTTACACATTAAATGGAGGTGTGTGTAAGTGTAGTTGGAATCATACTCATAAAAGCAACCTATTATATTATTTATACTGGTTTTTTTAAATAAATGATGAAAAATAATTTATGGGGTTCCATATGTAAAATAAAACAAAAGAACATAAGAGAAGACAATACAATTAAAAAGGGTGTCTCCCTTTGGATTGAACCAAACGTTTTACTTCAACAGATTCAGCCAAGGAGAAGGCCTCTAGGAGGAGAATAGGGATGTATAGAGCTTAATTGGGATGATTTTTGAGGATCTATGGGTCTTGAGAATTGTTAAGAATGGTTAATAGTTGAGGGCATTTTATATGGGGGAGGAGGGGCTCTTTTGGAATGTTTGAAAATATTATTTTATTATATAATGATTTCCAATTTATAAATGTCTAAAACTAATTAAAGATGAATATAAGATGAATCATTTTAGAAATAAAATCATCCAATATGAATTTTATAGGTTTTGGAAATTGTTTTAATCTTTTAAATATTATTTATTTAATCATTCATTAATGAGGTAAACACTGCATCATTATTGAGTGTTAAATACTATTATATATTTGATATCTATAAATTTTAAAACAAAATTAATGTATGGAATTTTTTTATCTTTAAAATTAATATTTATAGTCAATGATATAACATATATACCCAATGTAATAATTGATTTACTAAAAGATATTTGTTTACGTTAGTTTTGTATTTACTTTAAAATAATTAATATAATGTTTCATTGTCACTCTTAAGTGGCTCCATGGGGTCCCGAAATCGACCGAAGGATGCACATGGTGGTAAATGTATTAACCAATAAGATTAGGACCCATGTTATGGTAATTTTATATTATTATAATAATATTTTGTTACCCTTAATTACAAGATTTACTCTTTAACAATGGTAAATATAAATTTTACTAAGCTAAATATTCATATTTTCCTAAAATAAAAGATACCTATTTACAAAATTCGGACCTCAAAATTCCAAATATATAATATATTTTAAAAAATTGAAAACACATAAGAGGAAAATATTACATTAAAATTAATTCCCACAGTTAAAACAAGAGGTATAATTTTAAGAAACAATAACTACCAAAAGATTGACACTTATTTATGTTCAATTTCTATTTAAAATTACTTCCAATGACCAACATTGGATTAACATGTAAAAACATAGTATAAGTACTCAAATACAATTTAGAAGATAACCGAAATTAATAAATATATTAGATTAACATCCGGTTTCGAATTAAAATATATTATTTTCAATATTCATTAAAAATGGATTTTATCAGAAATATACCAAAAAATTAACCAAAGTAAATTTTGATGTACCGATTCTAAATAAGGATTTCATTTTGTCAAATATAATATCTAAATATGACCAAAAAATATTTAAATATTTTTCACCATTAAATGAAGGTAAATCAACCTTTTAATGAATATTAGAGTATTTATGCTTAAAATTAGATTCATTCACAATTTAAGCCTATAACTTTTATTGGATAAGTGTAAAAATATTTAACAAACATATATAATCATATATTATTTTATTCTATTTATTCTCACCAATACTACAGCTATGTGTTAACTACTATTTAAAATAATAATAATATATTATTTTTCAGTATAACTCAACGTTTTTTGCACTGTCAGATTTCAAAGATACATGTTGTTGCATATTGGGTACGCCATTGAACATAGAATCCCATTTAATGTAAAATTAAAATTTAATTCACAAATATTAATAAATATGTAAATATTATATTATTTATTTACCTGGGATGTTACATGACCATAGCCATGGATTCTATTCAAACACATCTAAAGGATCGTCCATCGATACTCCATTAGTGTTTCCAAATTTAAAAAGATATCATGAATATGATTTCTTAAATTATAATGGATCACACAGTCATAGTACTCGTGGAAAAAAACACAAGATTGACTACTCACTCGTCTGAAAGAGACTCCCGATGTCGAAGCTGCATCTCCCAACATCATACGCAAACGGTGACCCATGAGTCCTACACCATGATCCCAAAACACCTCACATGGATTGCTCAATTGTGATACCTACTAAAAAACAAATAGGATCGGATAATCCTTCATCAAAAATGGAACACTGGTGAAAATTTTTCTTTTCACCGCAACGTCTGGATGGTGCTCGATCACTACCTCTCACAAAAAGGCCATGCACCACCGAATGGATCACACCATTATGATCCTTGCAGAATAACACACAATGTGGACTATTGATTTTCTGCTAATGGACATGTGAAACATAAGTTGTAAAAACACAGCAAATGTCTAAATGTCACCTCGTGGGGCCCATGCCTCGTCAATGAATTGAGTCTAGAATATTGTTCTGCCGCAATCCCCTTATAAAAACACTCAGAAACTGCAATTCAAACACCCTAAACGAATGTCGGGTGAAAAAGTGTCATATCACCATAAAATGTGTGAACCAGGAAATGGGGGTCCCACACCTTGTCTTTATCTTGAACATTGAAAATAGTGTCTCCAAAAGTCCACACAAGGACTAGGATCATGCTGCCACTGACGGCACATCAATCTGACATCGCAAACTGGAGTTAGGTATGATGCAACAATAATTAATTAATTTATTATTATCTGTAAGTGTTTCATGCCACCGTGTATTGAAAACAACACAAAAAATCACAAAACCAACTTTGGAAGGATTTATTCAACTATAGGGTCACAACCCCTCTGTCGGCGCATCCAATGGATGTCTGGTTTGACATATACGCCCAACGCAAGCATTAATAATAATTTATTATTGTTAAATTAATGTGTTCTGGGTCACCCATCCTTGGTCACAATACTCAAAGTTCTCGAAATTAATTTCAAAATGTCTTTCTCAATGAGACAGGCCCATGGACACAAACGTCGCATCAAATAGGCATGCCTTATATGATATATGGACCATTGAACAAAGAGGGGATCGAATCGGTTCGGTCTGGCCCAAATTGCCTGAACCCTCCCACTACTGGGTCAGACCATCCCAATCAGCCAATTCTAGTCCTCGTGCCCATGACCCATCTACATGTCTGACCAAGCTCATCGAGGCCCACTAGACACGGCCCGTGCCGACACTGACTGACTATGAGGGTCTGTCGCCCTCCTACTTCGTGCATGCGTAAGGACCCGCGAGATGGGGGTCCTGCCTCCTTTTTTTCCTCCGAGGTCAGTATCTCTGGCTCCTCCCACCTATCACCGACAACACCTACTAGTGCTCCACCACCTGACGCCGCCATCCCCTCTCTAAATCCCACAAATGCTGCCTGAACCCTGGCCCCTCCTTATTCCGTGTCGAGTGACCGCACATCCTCAATCCTCCTAGCTCGCCACATTCCATGACAACCACACGTCATTGGCTGCCTCACTCTCTGGCCTCCTTGTTCCACATAGCAGAGTCTCATGCCACTACTCTCAAGATCACTATAATGGTCGTACCTATAGACTGTCTGCACCTCTGGGCGACCCCTCCGGCTACGCTGGTACATCCGTGCATCCACCGCGGTGCCACTAGCATACTCCATTGGTCCCTTCAACGGACCACTGGGACCTTATTAGAGGTCCAATTTCAATTCTGAAGCTGGATTTTGGGTCCTTGGGATGTGGCCTTCATATGGCCGCCCCTCGATCGTTTATCAATATAGGATTTTGCGCGTTTGAAATTTTGGATGAAGAATGCCAAAGAACGAGGTTTAGAATGGGTCTCGGATGAAGGTCATGTTTTATATTCCTTAATAATAATTCAAAAATTATTTAAATATATGAATAATTTGAATAAAATCTGAGATATTAAAAAAAATTATTAAATTAACCAGAATCCAACTTTGTTGGATCCGTTTGTCATTGGTGATGCCTTCGTTTCGATACCGCTTCTATCCACCATATTTCGCTCTTCAATCAGGTGAAGAACGAATAATAATGATGAATAATGGAAGATAGAGAGAGGGGGGATAAGGATATGAGAGATATGGGAAATCCCCTAACTCCAAACTCGTGTTTTTCTATTTATAGAAAAACCTACATAGCATGGAATCTGAAACCATCACGCCCTCACATTTTCTTTCGCACCTAATTAAAACACCACATTTCAAACTCAAAGAATGTATCATATTTCCATTCAGATATTTTTTCATATGTTATTTGAAAACAATTCCTGAAATAAATATCACTAAGTGTTTATTCCAAAATGACAGTTTTTCCTCTGGTGTCTTTTCTCACATCTGTCCTGTGATGACAATGCTTATACACTTCATAGTGTAAAGGGAATGTTGTGAACTCAACTGTGGCCCCAGATTCTTGGACCACATTATAGTTTGTGAGTTACTTTGTTTGAGCTATTAAATGAATAATTTAATAAATCAATTCATCCATTTACATACCTCTAAAGAGCGATGGGTCAGAACCTCCAATTTGAACATGCTTTATCTCGCGCCTAGGGTAAACACCATAATTCATTCCCAAACGTGGTCTCAGATATCATATCCGATCAACAGTTTTAGAGATATCAAATTTCTATTATGTTAATAGTATATAGTCACTTAATATTTTTGTATAATTTATTCTGGGGACATCGGGCCTCATAATTACATGTCGTATCAATGACTAGCTATGGAAATATATGTAGAAATAATCCTAAGTCATATATTGAATAATCGTGTCTCTACATGGTTAATTATAACTAAAAATGAATAGTGTTTACTGATTATTAAAGACTCCTCATGTATCTGTCATATAATTCCACTATACCATTGAAAGAGTTTATGTTTGTTGGTAAAAACCCGTCTAATTTTGGGAATCAAACTCGAAGGGTTAGTCGCCAACTGATTTGTCTCATTAGAATTTTCAATGCATCGCGGGGCTATAGAGGGACCCACCAATCACTTCAAGTCCAAATCATTCATTATTCATTGATTTAATAAATTTATAATATGCCTTCCCAATATATTTATAGAGTAGAGGATATAGATTCATCAATATTTTTATAGTCAAAACAAGATTTCACATAAGAACTCTATGAAAATGGCTATAAGAATTAATACAATAATCATATCCATGAATCCAAAATGTGGATATATAATATATTAACAATTTCAAATGAAAAATGATATCAAATGGGTAGTGGATACATCACATAAGAATGATTTAGTGCACAATTCAAAGTAAATGACAATGAATTGGAAATTCAGACAATGTCCCTTACCTTGTTGTAATCAATCATGTTGTTTGACCAAAGAAATTAATAACTACCAAAATAATCAAATAATAGGATGAAAATAGATATAATAATTTCAATATAAATCGAATGTCCAAAACCAATACACTATATTCATGAAATAAGTGGTGAACAATAAAAATCTCATGGAATCATAAATGAGATAAAAAACCGTTAAAATGATCAAATCATTTGATTGAGGATGAATCAATGACATAATTACATGTGAAAAATATAAACCCACATAATAAAAGTGTATATATATTTTAAAATAATCAGTTCCTATTCACACATATCCTTGGAAAAAAATAACCATGGAAAATTTTTCTTAACTTGTGAATCGAAATTAATTTAGGATATCCCTTACCTTGGGTTCGACTTCCATAAAATTTGTTCAAAACTCTTATAATATGTTATGAATAGTGTCATTAAATTATTAAATAACAAAACTAATGTTTATAATTCCAAACATAATTTTCTTATATATTTTCCAACCATTCATTGACAATATTTCATTTTTTCCATTGTTTCCAGAATGATTTTCTCATGGTTTCAATGGTTGGTTTATTAAGGAATTACTTTAAAAAGAAATAATCATCCAGAATTGATAACATATATATATTAAGGTCATTTTAAACAATTACACATGATTTGAATCTTTCCATGGTTGTGGTAATGTGAAACGAAAATGCATCTTCCACACATGCAGTTAATTGACACACGACGGACAATGATTAGTTATTTATGAATAAAAGTTGAAAATAATAGATTTTATGAATCATATACGATAAAAAAATCCAGAATATATTTTATACTAGATTTTTGATGAATAATTAGATAATGGGTAGGGATAATTTATAAGTGAGAAAGAACTGGACGTAGAAGAATAAGGTAATTTACCTGTTGAAAATGTCTCTTTTAAAACCACCTTGTGGATCTTAGAAGTAGAATTTTTGTTTGAACGGATGCAAAATAATGTGTTAAGAGATATGTAAGATGGAATTTCATTGATTTTGGACAATCAATAAGGGTATGGGCGATTAATAATTGTGAATGAAAGAGTCTCCTTGTATAAGTGAGGTGGAGGATAACATAGGAATTATCAAAATTATTAAATTATAATAAATATATTATAGGTTTAAAGACTTCCAAAAGGCCTAAAAATAAATAGGATTACATTTTAGAATCATACTAATAATTTGGGGCCTTGTTAAATAATTTTGGTACTTTTAAATAAATTAATGAAATATTTTATTCGTGAAAAATAATTTTGTCAATACAAACACTATTCCTAAATAAGACATTAAACACATTAAACCAATGTATCAATATAGAATAAAATATTATATTATATAATATAAATTCCATATTCATCTATGGTATATATGAATTAGAATAAAAAAATAAAATTATATTTTTGTAATATCATTTATTTTATTTATTCATTAATTAGATTAGTTCTACATCATCTTTGTGGAAGACATTATGGTATTTATTTGTTATATAAAAACAGAATATAATATTGTATGATAAATGATATTATATTATATTTCAAAATAATATTTCTTAAGAGTAACACACAAGGAAAAAAATACATAATAAATGATTTACAAGCAAAACCTTATAGCATGTACACTGTGTCTTACGTTTAAATAAAATATTATATAGGTATTAAAGAGATTATTGTGGGTCCATAGTGTACCAAAATAGAATAAAAAATAGAAAATGGTCTTGAATTACTTATATAATACGTTTTATCCAAAATATTGATGATTTAATATTTCTTATAATTTTATTTAAAAACATTTTATTTAATTTTCTAATTCTTCTACAAGCACTACATCAATGATTCATAATAATTAATGTTAATTATATTATGTAAAAAAATTAAAATAAATTACTAAGAAAAAAATTAATGACATATCTTCAAAATAAACATTTATATAAATCCATTATGTTTATTTACACATATCTATATCAAAACATCTACCTTAATTTGTTTATTTTCCTTTTCTAGCCTTACATGAGAATTGTACAAACATTTATATAAGGATCATGTTATATAACACTAAAATAAAAAATTAACAATAAAAAACATCAATAATAAATATTTATTATTAAATAAGTGATGAAAATAATTTTTGTCAAACAATTATTATTTATAAGGATCCAAATTTGACATTGCCATTACAGTGCAGGTACTACATCGACACAAATAATAATTTTTATATGTATAATCAAATAAATTATAGAATACATGTCCTGAATGATTATTATACATATTACTCATTTAAAATCATTATTTATTTTTTTCATAAGTTTAATAATATTTATATCAAAAATATATCTTGGTGTTGTAACAAAATATTAATATATTTTCTTAAAAATGTATTTTTTTCTATATAGTAAAAATTATGTTATTTATAAAAAATTTAAAAATACTCACCCTAAACATCATTCAACATGTAGAACCCAAATTGGAAATCCATTTTATGAAAATAATTTTCTAGATGTGAGAACTATAATTTTTTATTAAAATCATCTTTTTATCAAAAATACCAATTTCAATATTATAACTGATTTTATGACACATCGAATAATTAGTGTCTTATAATATTGTCATATAATCATAAAAAACAAAATATTTTTTAGTAAGGTGGGGCCTCAGTCGAAGAATAAGGCACAATTTATTCAGAATAAAATAAATGTTACAAGAGTCTGAAGGATGAAATTTTATTACAATAAAACTAAATATATATTCAAGAATACATATATGTAAATGAATTCGCTTTTATATTATTCTATTAATTATAAAATTATAAATCATTTTTATTCTTCATTATAATACCTAATCTTAATTAATAATTTTTATAATATCCACTCTCATTTATAAGCTGCTAAATTATTTTTATACTTAAATGGGAGAGGTTTTAATTCATAAGGGTATGTTACTATTCATAAGGCTCATGTGGCTACTCATAAGGGTACATTACTATTCATATGGGTCAAGATTCAATTCATAAGGGTACAATACTATTCATAAGGGTTAGGTTACAATTCACAATGGTACATTACTATTCATAAGGGTAAATTTATTATTTGTAAGGGGACATTACTATTCATAAGGGTTATGTTTCTATTCATAAGTGTACATTAAAATTCACCAAAAAATAATTTTATCCTTTCCAACTATAAATATCATACTGAATGCAACAATTTATGTTTGTTTTTTGAAAATCAAATCACAGAAGAGAAAAAATTATGTTTAATGTATAGGTTATAACTATCTCTAATAATAATGTTTCATTTCCTAGATACTCAATTTTTCATGAATAATAATCTATCTAATGAATTGAATATATTCATATCCTCAAATTTTGGGTTGTTATTCATTTTTCATAATTTGTTACAATATCAAAATAACATTTTCTTAATTCTATTTTTTAATTTTCATTTGAGTTAAATATTTAATAAAATGATTTTTAAATCAATTTAATATGATTTCACAATTTTTTTTTCATGGTATTAGAATTTTTTATATATTTTCTTAATTAGAGATCAACAAAATCCTCTCATTGAACACTTTTTTATAAGTCATTACTATGTTGAAATACTAGTTTTCAGACATATATCATCTCCTTCTAATTTTCATATCATTACTTGTATAATATATCTAATCCTTAAATTAACATCAAATTAGTAGAATAATTATAATATAATATTTTTATAAAAATATAATATAATTTTATTTTTCAGCAAATAAAACACTTGTAACAAAGAATTATTCATTTTGGAAATGTTAAGCCACCTAATGGAATAATGATAATTTATTTTATCTTCTGAAATTTAGAAATATTATAAAAAATTAATTCAATTATTTAATATGAAATAAATAATAACAAAATATTTTATTAATGATCTATGGTGGTAAAATTACCATGATATTAATTGTTTACATTTATTACCATCTATAATAAACAAAAAAATGATGTCTCTCTAAATTGTAAGTATCTTCTAAAGTATTGAACTATATCAACTATAACATGAATTTATTTATATCACCAGACACTTTGTAAGATTATAAATCCTTGATTTTGACCATTAAAACTAAATTAATTGTTTGTTTAAACTATAAATGACTAATAAATGATAATACATTTATAATATGAAATAATTAATGTTAAATGGACATTAAATTTTTTTATATTAATTGATTAATAAATAGAAAATTGTTATAAAGGATGTTACAAGATCATAAAAAAATTATGACTCAGGGTTAGGGTTTCATTCCCAGTATTCATTATTTTAAATAATTGTATCATTGTTTCTCTACAATGTAGAAAATTGAAGCTCTTAGAACAATACTATATTTTTTATCTTCATTTTAATTAATTTATTTTTTTCCCTTAAAAATTTATGGTATTGTAACTCATAACACTCATTATTCACAATGGTTCGTTCCCAATTATTTTCATTCATGTAATTATATTATTTATCATCTTCCATATCTATCATTATTTTGTTATTTTATTTTCATTACATTTTTTGTAATTATATATTTCATACTATGCATCTATGTTTAATTTATTTTATAAATGTACTTTTACCATTTATATTATGAGTCTTGAATAATAAAAATTTATTAATTCATATTGAATGGTGTTAAAATAGAAATTTATTTCATTTATTGAATGGGGGAATATTTACAATATTTATACATATTATTTAAAATTAATTAAAGTTATTTAATGAAATTGGATTAAATATTGTATGGATTATTCATCCATTTCAAATGATTAATGTATGGGTCTTATTGCGCCATTTGAGGGGCTTATAAATATATGTCCCTTTAATGAATCGATAGGTCACATGACGAAATCAAGATCATTTATTTGGTTCATTTTATCTCATTTATATATGTTCTCTTACGTGATTTATTAATTGTATAATTTTTATTTACCCTATTATGCATTCCATCATTATGAGATTCATTATTTTTACCCATATGATTATTTAATTCCACTTTTATTGATATTTTATGTTTTTTATACAACTATATGGGACATATTTTTTCAATTTATTCAATTTATATTATGAATTTCTTTGTTTTTCAATTATATTTTTTTTATTATACCCCTTAGTGTCTAATATCACCGAATTATTTTTTTCTGTGTTCCCCATGTAATAGTTAGAAAATGATATTTGTTATCTACGGATAAGAAATTGATAAATAATAAAGTTCTCTACCATCTTAAAATGTAAATTATTAATTATATTTTATTATGCTGATAAAATATGTATCTAGTATCTTTATACTAGTAACATTTTGATTCAAGTGTTTGTTAATATAATAAGAAAAATAGGACCTTGATAAACTAGATTTGTGGTTTTTATAAATGAGGATAATATAAACTATATTCTTCTAGCTCATGGCTAAATATATCATGTTTATAGGAGTTATAATTTTTCAAAAAGTTTAATCTAGGTCTATAATCCATTAGATAGAAAAATCTATACATGAATGTTTCCATATATTACCAAAAACATGATGGTACTCGGGTAATTGTTTTTAAAAATTTAACACCATTTAACACATTTACTCTACAATTAAGACACAAATAATTTTTTTAATTCTTATTTATATTTTATATCATTGAATATTTTTTCTCACTTATAATAGTTTTATTTATTATATTCAATTTCATTCATTGGATATATAAGCATGTTTTTTTATTATTTTTGTAATAATAAAATAAACCTTTCCAATTCAAAGAATTGACTTTTTTAATTATTTTTAACGATTCCTATAACATATAAAATAATTTTATAGTTTTTCATAAGATTATATTAATTATATAATCAAATTGAGATATCATTCCAATAACCCTTATCTGGCATTGTACGTTGATATGTAATATTATTATTTTAATGTTCTAACAATGTATTAACAGGCTTTATAATGAGTTATTTAAGGAATTATTTACATAGTTATTATAATTTATAAATTATCACGTCCACATAGAAAGTATATAGTATCATTAATTTGAGTAAATGATTATTATTTTGAATTCAATCAATATCAATTTTTTTTTCATTTTTCTTATAACATTTCATAATAAGTTTTATATTTTATAACAAAAAACATAATAAGAAAAATCATCCTAACCAATTAATTTAAATTATTGAATATCTATATTTTATCAAACATTATTCATTTTTTTAAAAAATTAACAAGTATTACTTTATAAATAAGAGAGTATATAGTCATTATATATGTCCTCTTCAATGTTAGGATTATTTCTCATCTATTAGTTTTTTTCATCACTTATTTACCAATCTGAGTTTTTTATACATTTAGAGTTATATTTTTGAGAATGGATGTAATAATATATCTCATGATGAATAAAATTTTCAAAATGGTTTGTGGAAAATTCAAGTTACCCTTCAAGAAGATTATGTTTTTTCCATGAAACTAATATATTTACACAATGACTTAAAACATACCTTTGCTGAAATTGATTTTTTTTATGATTTCAACATAAAAACCATTAATTGATTGAATTTTGGGGAAAATGCCCGTCTACTTTTATTAATGATTATAATGTGTTAATAAAATAGTTCTAAAAAAGTGATTAATCAGGTATGTCTTTCAAAGGAATATATTTATTGAAGCGAGATGTTTTCAAATTTAATCCATTTTAAAATTTTATATTTTCATTTAAAGATTTATTTCATTCATAAAAATAAATACATATTATCTTCCCCTTAAAAATCCATATTATATATAGGAACGTTTAAAATTAATGATGAATTAAATCTGTTGATATTAAAAATGTCACATGAGCTGCGAACATGTAATGAATCTAGCTTTTGAGATTTATATTACATTTTATTTTCTATACTTATATATTTTCATTATTTCTATGAATTCAATATTAGCCTTTGAGGTGGTGAAGAAATTTTGGAGTGTAGGAAAAGTTTAGTGGATTTAATGTTCACAATAACAATCCTCCGTAACTTTTTTGGAGTACCCAAAGAGTATGATAGAAAGGATGATTCTCATAGTGGTTTTATATAAAGGCAATTGACAATCTTCAAGACTATTATGTTTTAGAAAATCGTTATTTAAACCCCACCTATATTATTTTTCCTTGAAAAAAATTATGAAAAATTAAATGTGATTATTATTGAAAATTTTATATTAGTATGTTATTTATATTTAAATAGGGGATATTCTAATAACTTTTCTCTCCCTAATATTTCAACTTCTACAATTAATTTTTCTTGTCAATTTCTCATGTTTTCTCTTGGATTTATGATCCATACGTGGTGTTCAACTCATGTATAACAACTCTTCAAATTCTTTATATTATTGTTTGATGGTGTAAATGTTTATTTATTTCATCATTATAATTATCCATACATTCTCATAGATATGTTATTATATCGATTATTTGTTTTTTAAAATGATTTATGTCTCCTCCCATATTTATAGTTATTCTTCTAATGTGAGGATGGAGAATTCATAAACTTCTAATGGTTTAATTATGTCATTCTATAAAAAATTGGTATGATATTATGATTTAATGATACTTACAAAGATATATGGAATGATATATTAGTTCAAATATTTTATAATAAATATAAAAGAGATATTATGTAGTACACATTTTGTATAAATATGTTTCAGTGATTAAGATTTTGAATTTTATATGTTAACTGATGAAATAATATGGGAAATGAATGATTAGATCACTAATTTATTGTAATCATCAAAGGTTTAATTATGTATGAGTATTTGAGGAATAAAATAATGTTAATGATTTTATGTATTATGGTATTGTTCCATTCTATATATATTAATTTTATAAATATGGGAATTTAAGTGAATTATTAAAAAATAAATTGGGGATATTATTAGTGATTAAACATATATTTATTTTCTACGATAAATATATTTCACTGTATAAATAAAACTAAATATTATTAAAAATCATATATTTATGATTTATAATGTAGTTATGTATTTTTATAATATTAAATAAGAATTTATTTGTATATAATGTGATATTTGTTTGTTGGAAATTATATTTTTTTAATTTATTTTTAAAACAGGGGAGGAAATGATCACTCAAAAATTTCTAAACCGGGAAGTGAATTCAATTAAGATGACATTTTTATTTTGATTTCAAAAATACAAGATAACATTAATTCAATTTATTTTAAATAATTGATATGAATTATGTCGGAATCCATGTATATTTAGAATGTTATTGTATAAGTATTCAATAACTTATAGGCACTGAGTTTTGGTGTGATAAAATGAAAATAAGTTAGTGACTCTAATGTTTTGATATAACACTTTTAGTTTTAAATAATTTCATGAAATTGGTCACCATAAATAATCCATAGTGTACGATTTCATATAATATATTAATGTGTGATCAAAGGGTATGGTTGATAACCCTGACTTGGAGCCTGAATCCTGAGACTCTTTTTAGGATCACCACAAGGTCTCATGAATGTTACAAAATATATATATATATATATTATATAAACTATTATTTAGGGATAAATTTATTCATTGGAGAATTTTTAATATCAAATAAACAATCAACAATATAATACAACAATGCATTATCTTTTATAATGAAACACCATTTTTAAATTATTAATTTAAAGTATACTGAAAACAATATGAAAATAGAATAAATAAGAGAGTAAAATTTTTTGATAGAAAATATAACAATGTAAAAAAAACTACAATTATATTATAATGATATTTCTTTTCATCCAATGCATGTTTGAACTCTTCCTTATCAACCTTGAACATTGGTTTTATCACCTAAGAACATCAGAGAATTTACTGTAACTATATTATTAAATAAGACACGTAAATATTCACATAGATGAGCAGGTAGTGGTTATTATATGTACACTATTAAATACCACGAGAGTCTCATGTAATTCCATGTAGACATGTTCCCAACCATGTGATCAGTGACCTTGAAAATAGTTCATCATGTTTAAAACAAAGGTAATTTATTACAATTCTGAAAATTCAATGAAAATGTGGAAAATATATAAATAATTAATTTACAAAATAATGAAACATTATATTTTTCTCCCTAATATATTTCAATTAAATAAAAATTATTATACAATAATAAGTGAGAAAATAAAAAATCACGTAACATAATTTTATTTTCTTCGATCATTGCATTCACCCTCTTTGTATCATAATCGGACATATATGATCATAAGTTTAATCGCATATAGTTTTGTTCACAAACATAATTGTAGACCACTATATCCTTCTCTAATATTTACCCCTTTCATCTTTACTTTTCATATCCCAATTAATACTCATGCCCAAAACATTACATTAAATTGTTCATTTTTAATCCATAAAAATATATTCATTGTATCTCCCATTAAAAAAAGACTTAATTTTTTCAAATATAAGACTATGTAATTATTTTTCATAAAATAAACATACAAGAAAAACCCATATTCATGTCAAAAAATAATTTTTAAAATTATTATCATCACTAAGAAAACACCAAATTATATAATCAATTATAAGAATTTATTAGAAAAATAATCAATATAGGAAATTAGTAACAAAAATACCAATCACACACCAGGGAATAATAATACCATATAACGTTAAAAATACCCATACAGTACATATAATAATCACTCAATATTATTTTACCCATCATTTTATGGTAGTTACATTATCTAATAATTAAAACCTTATAAAAATAAACAATAGATCATGGTCTTTCAATTCATGATTAAAATCCACAATTCAATGTTAAAGATAAAATAAAAAAATATTGATATATACAAGGAATAATAAATAGAAATTGGGATTATGGAAAGATCAAAGAACATTAGAGAACATCCAAACATACAGTGATAGCCGATATTATGAGACATTTTTAAAATAAATTTTATTTCTTTGATAGCATGTCATACACGCATCCTTGGGTTTATTTAAGCTATAACATATAATATTGTAATATTATAACCACTATTTTTGAGGTGTGAATAAGAAAAAAAATTTAAAATATTTAAAATAGATTTAGATAGAGGTAATTATTGTTTTAAAAGTCTTTAAATGCTTCAAAATTGTTCTTTTTCCATAAAATGGTTTAAAAAATATTTTTTGGGATAATAATATAAATCTTCTTTACAACTACATTAAATTAATTTTATAAAATAAAAATATTTTTTGAATGTAATATTGTAAAATTATAATTGAGTGTTTGTATTGTGAATTTTCTGAAATTATTAACTTTTCGTTGAATATGGAATAATACTGTTTTTACTGAAAATTACTTTATGTTTAATGATTTTAAAAATATAAATTTATTTAAAAAAAATCATTAAAAGAATTTTTTTTTCATTTATATTATTAATAGAACAATTATGTTCATTTTTATTTATCTACTATGGATTTTTGAAAAAATTATATATTTATGAAAACATTTTCTTTTATGGAAATCATTTATCTCTAATGATTGAGAGTTTACATTACTGGAAATATCTACCACTTTATATATTTATTTTGATAAAATTGATTAATTATAATAAATAGAATATTTATATTTTTAATTGAGTCCAATATTAGTTTGTATGACAATGAATGGGAAAAATAATTTAAATTTGACATCGTTGTGGATGATAAAGACAATATCAGTTGGGGATGTTAAACCAATAGATAATTGGGAATTATTCAACTAAAGAATTCTAAATTGTATATAATGGATATATTTAGAAATAATAATATAATTCCTTTTAATATCTATCCATTTTGATGCATTTGTAATTATAATGACTTCATTTTATTTTACTCTTTTAGTAAATTCCAATTTTTTCCTCTTTCCCAACTATAAAAGGGCGCCCATTGTTTCTCTTATTTAAACCACTTTGGGTAATATATATAAACTATAACCATGAAAAAAAATATAAACCCACCCATATATATATATATATGTATTATATATCATATTCATCTAAAAATAAAATTCCATGGGTCCTCAATAAAGGATCTAAATAAGTCCAATTTAAGGGCAGAAGGTCATCTAACATGATCTATTTCAATTTATATCTTTATATAACTGATATAAATCCTTTTTATTCATCCAAAAATAATAAAATCAGTATAAAAAATTTTCATAATTTTTATTATGATTATTTAACCCTCAACATACATCTCAATTTCATAATATGGGAAGTGAATGTATCACTTGTTCGTATGTGGCGACTACCACATCTAGGTAGCGATACAATTAATTTTATATAAACATATTTCATTGATGGTAATTATGATGGGGTTAATGTTTAAATTTGATATTTATGAAATAATTATACTTATGGAATTATAATATCAAATCATAATATCTACCTTACAATTTGTTGGATAACGATAGTTCTTCTCATGCGTACGTGTATACTACCGCCTCCAAGAAGGATTGTTATTATTCTTCATTTAAAATTTACATGGATAGTTTTAATGATATAATTACTCAATATATATGATATAATAATTATTGTATAATTATTAACATTTATTTTCTATTATTTTGATGTATGCCTATAAAATATAAAACAGTGTCTATGCATACATACATCCTATTATCTCTAAGAACCATGTAATTAATTTTTTAATCTACATTGTTAAAGATGATATTGAGTATATAATATATATATATGATAGTTTTATCTTTATTAACACTATACTGATGATTTAACCATTATCAATGTATGTGTAGAAGAACTACCAAACCAAAATTCTTATAAAAATGAAACAATGTACCGCTGAAAACACATATTTTAAAAAAGGAATTATTAATAAATATGTATTGAAATGTTATAAGGGGTCATATATGTTATTATAAATATTTATATGACTATATTATAAAAACTTGATAAATTTTAATTTTTTATCCATGATCTATGAACAATTTTGATGCAATTCAAGCATGAGGTAAGGGATTTACATTACAATATCATTATTTATCAAGATTATATGGGATTATCTTCAAAATAATAAAATTTTATGACATATTTTTCAAGAATACCATTAATAATTTTCTCTGATTTTAAATCCTCTATATTGATTTTTTTCATTTCTTTTTAATCTCTTTACGAACCCAATAGACCTAAAAAGGTTTTTATTGAAAATCTACATTATTTCAATATTTTCTTCAAAATAATATTCCTAGTATATACATATTTTATAAAACTATTTTCATGGATGTCTTCATATTCATCTATGATTTTTCATGGTTATTTTCTCCCAAGAATAAATTTCCAAAAAATTGTTTAAAATGAATATTCTCTTCATTTTTTAATGTGGTAGATTTCACTTTTTCATAAAATTTGAAAGGAATTTTTATTTTAACATACATAGAATGTATAGAATTTTCCACCATTATTATAGATGAATTATTATAAGCTTACTTGATTTTTTTGAAGAAATTATTATGAACTTCCTTTCCATAATATTTTTTTAATTTTTTATATTTTAAATAATTGAATTTCTAATAGAAATTGTATTTTTTAAAAAAAATTCCATGAGATCTAGTTATGGAATATTAATTTTTTATAACATTAATTGATGTTAGATATTATTTAATGAGAAGATGATCTATGGATACCATCCTTGTTATTTGATTGACTTTTTTCTCATTATTATTATTAAGTGTTAATAAAAGATGTTTCTTACATGGGTATTTCTATGGTAATTTATAGAAATATTAATTTAACCCTTTTATATTCCATGTGTTATGATATATGATGAATTTGTTTCTGATTCTATGGAATATAAATATATATATTATTATTTTGTTATAGGTTTGAACATAATAATATATCCCTAAAATTCATTTATTAATTATTTATATCTCATACTATTACGATATCTGGAATGTTGAGTGAGCCCTATTCAAAAAAGATGTAGTCTAGTGTGATAGTATTGGTATTGATCCTTGAAAAAGGATAAAAAGTAATGTGGAGAGTACCCAATTCTCAATGATATTTTTTGATGTGATTAGTGACATAGGAAATGATTTTATATGCGTATATTTATTCTAAAAACATATAACTTATGTTAATGTTATGATTTCGTGGAACATATTCATTTATTATATTATGATTCATACCTTATGAACATCTATGATTTATTTAATGAATCAATATTACAATCAATGATATATAGGGAACTACTTTGTATTTTTATTCTCATGTTTTCAATCTATTATGCTCTTCATTGGTTTAAGTGATCATTGATATATCTCTTGTTTCCCTTAACTAGGATTCATAGATCACCCTTTATTATATTTCCTTTCTCCAGTTTATAAATAATTTCTTTAAGTATGATATGCATAATAAAGGAGATAATTATTAAAAACCTTGTGAGATATGATATATATCTCATATGAAAAATTTATTTATATATCCATGTCTCTAAGGTCACAAAAATAATATAATTCTAGCATGGATCATTCTATTATTTATTTAATAATAATCTAATAGTATATGATATATATCTATAAAAATTATTGGCATCTATAATTGGTATCAATGACTGGATTAGTAACATTTGGAAATTCATAATATAAAAACCTAGTGAGAACCCTTAGGATAATATTATGTATATGAAAACATTCTATCTTACTTTAATGAAATCAATTTGGTTTAAAAAAAACCATATCTTCATAATATAAGTGGATGTGGTTTTATGTGAGATTCATTTATGGGTAATAAATTTGAAAAGGGATAGTTTACTATATCATGAAAACTATTCTAGTTCACGATTATTGTTCCATTATTGTGCACCTAATTTATCAATCCTATGAGATATAATTGGAAAACATAAATTTTAATTGTTTAACATTATAGATGAGTTGTATAGATGGTGAACATGAATTACCTAGTATTATACTAAATATTCATAGATTGAATATATAATTTCATTATTTAGACATCCTATTAATGATTTAATATGGTTATGTTGTTTCTCAGAATGATTATTGTTTATTAAAAATTTCCTTTTAGTTTTAGTTATTGGACGGAACCTGAAGGAACCTTCTTATTCATGAATGCTATGGAGAATGAAATTATTTTCCTCCTAACCATCCTAAAGTTATTTGTTCTTGAAAATTAAATTTCATTTATATTATTATAAATTCATCTTATGATATTAATCATGTTAATATTCTAAATGAGTAATATAGAAAGAAACATTCACTTGAGTCGTTCATGGGGAAACTTACCCCTTGTTTTAATGGGTATGATTATCCAATAGTTTAGTAGAAATGCATTTGTAATATTAAAAATATTTTTATTTCTAAAATGGTCAAAAAATAAAAATGTTATTTTTTATGTTAATAACTTTTAATGAAAAAGTGTTTAATGGAGGAAACTTGTCAATATCCTGACGTAATTGAATTAAATTTATTCCATATAGTGGTATGAGTTTAATATAATTTTATTAATATGTACAATAATTTTATTCTGCTTTTGAAATGGAGAATAAAATACATGACATAAAATAAAAGGATAATGAATCTATTAGTACAAATGAAGAATATTTTACAAGGATTGTGAGGTACACTTTTGGAATTATTATCTGACGTAAATGTATAGTTGATCAATTCATCATAGGATTAAAAATGATTCACTGAAGGTTATTCTCCATAATGGACATTAGAAATTATGTAGAAATAATTTTATATCCTAATAAACTAGATATATATATTATAATTATCCATTAATCACTTGGTTTTAATGAGAATTAAATGATGGATTTCCTTTGATATTATTAATACCATGAAGAGAAGAAGACTATTCTTGTTTTTTCTCTTTGTGTGGAAGAAACAAATGATCAAATTCTCTTAAAGGGCAGGAAAATATTTTGATGGTGGAAAATAGGTTCATGAGTTAATTGAATAATGCTTTTATGAGGAGAAGAAGTTACACAATGATGGATAAAAAGTGCCACATACTCAATCAACCAAATTTCAATGTTTACTATAATAAGATAATCAACAATCTGACAACCAGTGGTAAAATATGAATGTTAATGATGATGATTGATAGTAAAAACCTCTTAGGCCCACAGATAAATGTAAATTTCATGTGAAAAAAATTGTTGATGAGGGGTAAGTAATGATGTGTGGAAATATAAACATACCAAACACAGTATAAGTATAGATGTATTATTTTATTCAAGATATACCCACACTATTAAATTCAAAAAATATTATTGGTATCAAAATACCACCTTAGTGATAAGGTTTTAAATTATCACTGAATCCCCATAAGGGTCTGATGATCACATTTCAATTTGATGATTATTGTCAATAGAATTTTGTGCGAACATGCTTCCAAAAAATATTTATTCATCTAGTAGTTGAATGTTATGATATAGTGGACATATACTGTGTTTATCAACTTAAAACCCACATCAAATTACAAGAGGGAGTTACTTTTTATATTCAAAAAAATCTATGATCATCTATCATTGTGATAATAAATATGATCTTCTGAAAATAATAACATCCATTTTAAGGGTATTGATTATTATTCAATAGCGGTGTTCATCTCAGATGGATAAGGAGAAACTCATTATCAAGGATATACATATTGTGTAAGAGTTTTTCAACATCATTTTGTGAGATATTTGTATTCCATCATTGAATTGTGAAGATGTTTTTTAGTAGAACTCATACATAGAGAAACACGAATTTCAAAGACTCCATATAGAGTGGCCACAATTTAGTTACATAAATTAAAGAAGAAAATCCATGAGAATATTGAAAATGGATTATTTTCTCCAAATGAAACACATAGGGGTGAACATGTTAATTTTTTTATGAAGGCATATGAATAAATGTAAATATTCATTAGTTATATTTAGCATATGATTATCAATATGAAGAATAAGTATCATAAACCCCTTTTGGGTGGATTTTTTCTCAATTGTCTGCAGATCAATATATTCCATAGATTTACCTTTATTATTACAATCATAAATTGAGGGCTAATTAGGAGGATATATTCATGAAAAAACTCTATACCAGGTACAAACACTATAAATTTATCACGATTCTATATGGTCTTGCTGATTCACCAGATATTTTCATGGATTTGAGAAATATATCCTTTAAAGAAAACCTTGATCAGTTTTTTGTAGTATCTAAAAATTAATTTTATATATAATAATATATAAAGGATGATAATGAATATCTCATGATTATTATAATGAAGAACCACATGAAGGAGACATTGCATGGAAAATTTACCATGTGTTATTTTTAGCTATGAAAAGTATCATTTCTTGGTCATATGATATCAAAAGTGTATATATATATGGATCCATCAAATTAAAAAGTTATTTAATGTTATCCTATATTAACAATGATTTGTGAGATGTGTATTATTATTGGATTTTTTGGAAATTATCAATGTTATATGTAAAATTTATCATGGGTTTCCAATCCATTAACCATGTTAACTCAAAAGAGAGCCATGTTTCATTGGATAGATGAATGTGATTGAAATTTAAATGAAGGGATGATAATTTTAGATGTCACACAGTTTATTATTCAACCACATAGTGAATATGGTTTATTGATATATTATATTTCCATGATGATGGGACTGAGATAATTCCTCATGCAGAATGATATGGTGATAACTTATACATCAAAAAACAAGAGGGTCCATGAGAAATATTTCCCAACTCATGAAAATGAGTTATCTATGTAAATTTTATCATTAAATATATGGATGAATTATCTTTATATAATATTGTTTAATATATTTACTAAAAATAAAATATTAAAGTATATACTCACTCTGAGTGAGATGAATGTGATCCATAAAATGTGGTCGGATTTGATAAAAGACTATGCCTTGTTAATACAACATCACAATGCTAAATCAAATAAAGTAGTCAATTATATGTGTAAAAATAATCATACTATATTTTATATGTTGTTGATAAAAAATATATCAATTCTTGATTTCCAAATGATGGATCTATAAATTTTTATGGAAGAGGGAAAATATTGTCTTTCTCAGATGAGTGTTCAACTTTCAATCCAGATAATGACTAAAGATGTAAAAATGAAGATGTAGAAATATAAAATAAGTGGACAAATGTTACTATTATAAACTTTGATTATGAGATAATTATAAGGTTCCAGAATAATGTTTGTTCCCCACCAATACAATACATAAAGAAAGATATATTTAATGCTCCCGACATTTCAGCATTATATGTTCATCCTAGATGTATGGTGAGGTGTATACAATGAAAAGAGTATGTTTGGTGTGAAAACATGAAAATAAATATTAGAGAGTATGTATCTCAATGACTTTTATTTCATCACATGAAGGATAAGATGAAAAATTCTAAGTGGATGTTACAACCATTAACAGTAACAAAATAAATATAGAATAACGTCACCATGGATTTTTTCATTGGATTTCCCTAAAATCATGAGGGAATAATGCTATATAGGTTATATTTGATTACATTATGAAATAATAATTTTTCATTACTATAAATTAATATTCCCCCTAATCATCTTTATAGAGTATTCATTGAGGAAGTTGTAATTTTTTATAGAGTACCACATGCTGTTGTATCTTATCAAGACATGAGTTTCAACTAATTTTTTTTGGGGAATTATTTGAGATGATCTGAATTTAGTGTAGTGTTTTCGTACACCATATCATCCTTATATAGATGGACATTCTGATAAAACTATTCAATCCATGTGTATTATACTAATGTCATGTTCTATATATTTAAATGGTGGTTGGTATCATCTCTTTCCTCAGATCAAATTTTCTGACAATAATAACTTTCACATGAGAATTCAGATTGGTCCTTATGAATCCCTCGATTGAAAAATCATTACAGAAATTATTTTGGGCAGAAGTAAAGGAAAAACAATATTTGGAAATGTTTGAGCTATGGAAATGGAAAATAAATTGACATCCATTCGTTAAAAAAATAATTAAAAATAGATTCGATAAAAAATTTATGTTGAAAACATCAATGAAATCCTGAAGTCAATGTTGGTAGAAGAAATTCATATAATTTTATATAACAAATGATGTTATGAGACTCAATAATATAAGTTAACATGATCCCAAGGTATATTTTCCCCATTTAGATGTCTGACCGAGTATTAAAATATCACAATATGAAGATACCAAATCACTCTCAAGTTCATGATGTGTTCCTTGAATATCTCCAAAGGAAGTACATACATGATTCATCACAGATACTAAAATAATTGGTTATTCCCATGGATAATATTCGTTCATATGAAGAAAAACATTTAGCAATCAATGATTGGAGAGATAATGTTTTTAGAACCAGACTTCTCACCTATTTAATGATCTATGGATGAATATGAAATTCAATAAAGCAACATGGGAACCTGATGATGTCATAAGAAATATATATCATAATTGTTTCCTCATATTTATGAAATTATCTAGTGAAATTCATTTTAAGGGTGGTATAATATCACGACTTGTCCTCGGGGCCCGTGCCGTGACTACCCCAAACCCACCTTCCATAGGACAGGGGCAGGCGACTAGCACCAAAGGCGTAATCCCGATAAAAAGGGAAGTCATTGACTTTAATAAGTAATCGGAACAACAGAGTACACAATTATAAGTAAACACTACGTAAAACTGTATACAAAAGAAGGTGCTCAAAGTAAAGGGGCTGGAAATACAGGCCCAACAGAAAAGTATAATACAACTGAAAAGCTATTACAACTGTAGATAGGTAAATCAGAAACTACTGAGTCATCCTCTGGGATTCCCACCTAAAGGGTGGGTAAAGCTTACCTCCTCATCACCCCAGGCCCGTCCGTCCGTTCCTTGTACGCCTCGCCAGGTGGTCCACCTCCGGGTACCGTCCAGCTCTACAACTCTCTCCCTAGATCTTTATTGTCTATCATCTACAACCAACACAACGATGTGTGGGAATAACCCGTGCAGGGGTTAGTATATCTATACTCAGTAGGGACCCCGAGAGCCTCAATGACTCACAATATCCAACAAGGATAACCCACAAAGAATGATACGATCACGAAGTATCAACCAACCCTACTTATGTATATTCCCATACATATACCTAAGTTATCATTCATAGTTCGACTCCAACTCTAAATCCCAAGAACAATCCATTATAGAAAGGAATTAAATTCGATTAGCATGATGATAATGGTTTAAAGACAAGACTCATCTCACACAGGTATACATCTTTAGTAGGGAGAAAAAGATGATCAGATGTAGTCACTGATTCATCTAAGTTGTCGGACCCAGAGAGGATACTGGACCAGCTAAGCTATTAGACCCACACATGATACATGACCAGCTATCTCATCTATGCTATCGGACCCACACAGGATAGAAGACTAGCTATAATTTATCTAAGTTTCCAGACCCACAGAGGATACATTACCAGCTAAGTTGTCGGACCCGCACTGTATATAAGACCAGCTATTTTGTCGGACCCACACAAGATCCAGGAATAGAAGTCAGAACTTCCTGACCCACGGAGGATCCTGGTACAGTAGTCTGAACTTCCAGACCCACAGAGGATTCCGATACAGTAGTCATTACTGTCGAACCCACGGAGGATTCCTGTACACTAGTCATTACAGTCAAACCCACGGAGGATTTTGGTAGAGTAGTCATCACAAACGCAACGAGCGCTAGGGTTCCCGCACAAATCACACTCGATTACAGGAGGGTCCGTGTAATGTCCTAGATTTTTCCATGTATTAATTTAATATTATATGGGAATTATTTCGAGACCGGGCTCTAAGACGGTGTGCGGTTCTGGGGCCCGGTGAGCCCAGAACAAATGATTGAATTTATTTTAATAATTAAATTATTCCCACATGCGGTTTTCCTGAAAAAGTGGAATAACTCCCGGAAAGGTTCTTGGATTGGAAATCCGAGGGAACCATTGCATTCAGAACATCAATTTTACCTTGGGTGAGGTCTAACTTTGGTTGGCACAAGACGGTTGTGAAATATGGTTTTTGGACGTAACCGTAATAAAATATTTAATTAAAATGTTTTATTCAATATTGTTATGCCAAATATCTCTTAAATAGAGATTTCACAGGGGAATCAGGGTTACAATCCCCATAACCCTGAAATTCTATGGAGGCTCTGGGAAAACTCTGGAGGAAACCCCCGACGCGGTGGCAACGTTCTTGACAGATTTCATCGGTGATGACGACACGGGGACCAGATCTTTGCCAACGAACGTCGTGGATCCAGGTAGGATGATGTTGTTATTTTAATTATTCCCTATTCTTGATTTCTACGATGAACGAGAGCTAACCCACGAATAGATTATCCCACGGATCGATCATTCTTGTGGGATGGGCCTTTGAGGGGTTTTTTGGGGACTTGATTCTGGTTATTTGTTTGGTTTTGTTCAACCTTATAACGGTGATGAACCAAGATAATCACAAACATCGATCGAGGTTTGTCCCTCTCGATTTGTTGTGTGTTTTTCCCCAAATTCTCGTGTTCTTTGTGATTGTTCTTCGCGTTCCTTGCGGGGTGTTGAACAATGGATCGTTGCGCATCTGTTCTGCAACGCAAGCATACCAAATTGAAGGATCAACACCGTAGCAGTCTTGCGGAGGTTTGACGATGGTTTTGGCGGATTGATCGAAGCAGATCAGAAGAAATATTTCATCGGATGATTTCTGCTCGGATGGCCGAAATTGGATTTTGGAGCCGATTGAAGGCTTGAACCCCATGGATTTGGCTTCACGGAGACGGGACGACTCGGTATCTGGAGTTTCATGGCGAATGGATGACAAAATCGAGATCCAGAAGATCGACCGAGGTGCACGGAGGAAGAGGCGGTTCTGGAAATCTTCCCGACTACACACAGTGTAGTATGGACTACACAGTGTGTGTTCATCGGTAGGGTTACCCGGCATGAACTCCGGGAGTACACGGACATGGGTAGGGCACATGGCCATGGACACACAGTGTATACCCTCCCCGGCCAGACCCAGCCAGATACATGGGATACCCCGTGTACTGGTACACGGGCCGACGACACGGACACGGGCAGAGACCGTGTACAGGCACATGTCCAGCATATGTAGAGTGAGCCCAGGTTCTCGAACACGGTGTGTGATTTTTTTTACACGCCATATAGTTGTTTTCTATCTGACAAGTCGAATGACAGGGGCCGGTTACATGGGCTGTACCCGGGGTCAAGGAACACAGCGTGTACTTTTCTACACGCCGTGTAGTTTGGTTTTTCACGGCTTGAACGAAAGACACGAGCCGTTTACACGGGCAGTACCTGGGGTCAAGGAACACAGCGTGTAACCATACTACACACCGTGTAACTTTTTCTTCATGGCATGAGCCACTTTCCTTCTGGGACTTGGACTAGTTCTTAGGGTTTGTACCCTTGGTAATCCCCTGAAGGATCTGGTATCAATTCCTTTATACAAGAGTATGATCCCTTCAGCAGAACTCCATGAATAGAGTTCTTGGAATCCCCTCTGTGAGACTTAGAGCCGGATCCTCTATTCATTCCTGGAACCCTAGGTAGGGTTCTTGGTATCGACGTGACCAACTTTTCACTGGAGTCGATCCTCTGCTTAGCGGATTTGCTCAGACTGAGTTTTCAGAATCACCCCATGACTTGGATGTGATCCTCATCTGAGCATCTTGTTCCCAAGGTACTTGTGGACTGTGTTCTCCTTGAATGAGTACTTCGACTCTCTCTCTTCAGACCTAGGAGTGTGTTCTTCTGATGGTATGCTTAGTGGAATCATCGAGCTGGATCTTAGTGGTAGTTTCATGATTGTCATCTGTTTATGAGTATATCTGGATATTCTTGCTATATGTTCAATATAAATATACTATGTAGAGATGATTGTACCATTATTTGTGGTATTTTCCTTGTTTAATTTTCTTTGTGGTTTTTGGGGTGTCCTACTGGGTATTGTTATACTCACCCTTGCATGGGATTTGCCTGCACGTGTTGTGTCTTATGAAGACGAGTGATCCTATGACAAGATTTGAGGGGAACTAGGACCGGACGTTGCTCAGGGAGACCAGACATGCTGAGGTGTGTTCCTTTAGCGACGGATTACAGTCCCACTACCTTTTTCTATAGGTTGGACTTGTTTCAGACTTTCTTTTGGTGGGATTGTACTTTTGGCCCAGGGTTTTACTTTTCCGTACATTACTTCCCTATCGTACTCTTTTGGTTGGGTTTTAGTGTATGCATGCATCTATTCCTTTTAGTAGTTTTTACTTTTCAGGTTTTTGGGCTTGAAGATATGTGTGTGTGTGTGTGTGCATAGGTTTATAGGCAATGCCTCCCATGTTAGTAACATGCCTACTCGGTTCTAGTCACCAGCCCATGGCCAATTGGAGGCGGGCTTGGGGAGTTGCGGCTCGGGCACCACTTGGACGGGTCGTGACAGAGTGGTATCAGAGGTGGTCGGTTCTAACTTAGGACCAAGAGTCTGTGAGTTGGTTTGGGAAAACTTTGTTAAGTGTTTCAAGTTCGACTCTCAGGCTAGGGACCCCAGTGTTGGTGCGACGGCCGACGTATCCTTACACCAGGGCTCTGATAACTTTCTTTTCGACTCGGATCATGAAAACACTAGTTGCATGGGGAAAAATAATGGTACTTGTATCATATAGGAATGGGTTGTGGTTTCCATGTCCTTCTATAGTCAGATCTCCAGTTATACTCACTGACTATGATATATCTTGTTTCTTAAACAGGATGCCTCCGCGACGCACACCCGCTAGGATCCAGCTGCTCGATCACGAGGATTACCCCCTCAGTGATGAAACATTGATACAGGGACCAGATCCCCCAGTTCTACCACTAGGTGGCATGCCATGTATTCCACTACCTATGGGGTAGTGTTTAGCACCTGCTATACCAGTGGAGGAGGAGTGCGGGCTGAGTTCACTCCACAAGTTTCAGAGACAGAGACCCCTCAGGTTTCGAGGTGAGCTTGACCCTTAGGTAGTAGAAGACTGGCTTGAGGCAGTGACCACAATGTTTCGTTTATTCAGGACACTGACAAACCAGATGGTGATCCTGGCAGTGAGCCTTCTACAGGGCGTGGCAGGGCGATGATGGAGTTTGGTCATCAAGACTCACGATGAGGTGACTCTTGCATGGTCAGAGTTTGAGCATATATTCAGAGTGGAGTTTTTACCAGTTACCCTGAGAGAAGTACGTATACCGGAGCTTCTTCAGCTACAGTAGGAAACCATGACGGTGGATGACTATTCATCAAGGTTTACCGACCTCTCGTGGTACTCGATGGACATGGTCAGAGATCAGTACTTCAGAGCTCAGACTTTTGAGCGGGGATTGCGCAGATATATCGAAGCTAGCATCATCCCTATGATCATTCCTACTTATTCTGGGGTGCTCGAGCGGGCTTTGGTGGTCGAGAGATTCATGGAGGAGTAGGGACAACCGACAATTGTCAGTAGTCGGTGAGCTAGAGCATAGACCTCGGCGGTAGGGAGCCGAAGTTAGGGACCCAAGTGTGGTAGACGTTTCTAGAGGAGATCCCAGGAAAGGGGATCAGTCGTACAGGGTTCATAGGGCGCATCCAGCCAGCCTCGAGATAGGCTATGTTACTCACATGACGGCAGGGGACATCTCGCTCGAGATTTTCTGACCCGCCGTACTACTAACACATGAGCAGTGAATGGACCACCAAGGCAGAAGAAATGTGTGGAGCAGGCAGATCCGCGATGCGGTGGACGTGGAAGATGAGCTAGGAGAGCAGCTGGAGGTGGTTGGCATTTCGACCCTTTACCACCACCACCCCCAGGAGGTCCAACTCAGGCTAAGGGAGTTGGTAGACAGAGGCAGGGACAGCTGCAGGCGGTAGAGGCTTATGACCCAGGTACTCCCGGAATGATTAGAGGAACTATCTGTGTCTTTTCTAATTTGGCTTCCGTATTGATAGACACAGGTGTTGGTCATTCCTTTCCTGTTTCATATCTTGTTCGAGACCTTGAGATTCCAGTTGATCATTGACTCGGCCCTTATACTTAGATTCACCGACTAGAGAAGATTCAGAGATCACACAACTTTGCAGGCAGTGTGACCTGACCCTTGGAGGTGAGAGTTCGGTTGGAACCTCTTGGTGGTAGCGTCAAGGCCTTACGATGTCATTCTTGGCATGGATTGGTTATCCATAGTTCATTCCTAGATTGATTGTTTTAGGATAAGGGTACAGTGTGTCCATAGTGATGGAACAAGGTTCCCTTTTTTCGGTGAAAGAGAGACCCAAGCAGCACAGGATGGACTCGTGCACAAGAGGGCACAACCAATTTCACATCAGTTGGCTAGCCAAGCCCTTTGTGTGGCAGGTGTTACGAGTTTTCGTTTCCCAGAAGTGGTGGCTGAGTACGAGGACGTCTTTCCGGATGATGTCCCCAGGATACCTCCCCGTCGGGAGATAGTTTTACGCATTTATTTGCAACCCGGGACGACCCCGATGTCAGCATCGGCTTATCGAATGGATCCTACAGAGCTTCGTGAGCTGAGAATGCAATTGGAAAACTTATAGAAGAAGGGATTTGTGAGACCCAGTGTTTCACCCTGGGTGGCCCCAGTGCTGTTTTCCAAGAAGGCAGACGGGAGGTTGAGGCTATGTGTGGATTACCAGTGCTTGAATCAGGTGACCGTGAAGAACCGGTATCCGCTGCCGAGGATCGATGACCTCTTCGAAAAGTTGAGAGGGGCACGATGGTTCTCGAAAGTTGATCTACGATCAGTCTATCACCAATTACGAGTACGGGAGGAGGATATACCGAAGACGTCTTTCAGATGTCGTTATGGTCACTATGAGTACTTGGTGATGCCCTTCGGCATGATGAATGCCCTGGAAGTGTTTATGGGACTCATGAACCTGATCATTCAGCCTTATCAATACTAGTTTGTAGTAGTATTCATCGATGATATCCTTGTGTACTCTGTATCTGAGAAGGATAACGTGAGACACCTAAGCATGTTCCTGGACACACTCCGAGAGAACCAGTTGTATAGGAAACTCTCGAAGTGTCAATTCTGGTTAAGGAGGTCCACTTTCTGGGGTACGTTATCTTAGCGGATGTTGAAGCAGTTGAGGCAACAATAGTGGAGGCAGTGCTAGCATGAGAGCCACCCCAGAGCGTGACGGAGGTGCGGAGTTTCCATGGGTTGGCGGGCTACTATCAGAGATTCATCTATGATTTCTATAAGATTTTAGCACCCCTAAAAGCATTGACCTGAAGGGGGTAGCCGTTCGTGTGGACCGAGAAATGCCAGCAGGATTTCCAGCAATTGAGATAGAGTCTTATGAGTGCCCCGATCTTGAGATTACCTGAGGGGGGTGTCGAGTACGTAGTGTTCTGCGACGTATCAGGAACCAGGTTTGGTTGTGTCCTAATGTAGAGTCAAGTAGTGATCGCCTATGGCTCATGTCAGTTGAGGCCACATGAGCAGAACTATGTGACCCATGATCTTGGGTTGACAAAAGTAGTCTTCACATTGAAGATGTGATAGCACTACCTGATAGGAGAACGGTTTTCCGTCTACTCTGATCACAAGAGTCTCAGATATATTTTTTTTCAGAAGGAGGGGAGCACATTGTCCTTTTCAAAGGGCGCACGGTAGTACTAGTGACGTTGTGGGAGGATGTTCTGAGGGAGTTTTATACATCCCCTTTGGCGGTTCATCCAGGCGTGGAAAAGATGTACCAGGACCTCCGATGACAGTTCTGGTCACCAGGGATGAAGAAGAGTTTGGCAAAGTTTGTTTCTCAATGCCTTACTTGCCAGCAAGTAAAGGCTAAGCATCGAGTGCCAGCAGGTTTGACTCAGCCCCTTGAGGTGCTAGAGTGAATGTGGGATGGGATATCCATGGAATTCATGACAGGTTTACCATGCACGTCTAGGGGACACGATTCCATCTGCGTGATCATTGATCGACTCACCAAGTCAGCCCAATTCCTTGCCATACGGGAGTAGAGTTCAGTAGAGAGGTTGGGATGCCTCTAAGTGTAGGGGATAGTTTGACATCATGGAATACCATCCACTATCATCTCATATTGTGATTCTCATTTCACATCCCGGTTGTGGATGGTATTTCAAGAAGCTTTTGTGACTCAGTTATGCTTGAGCATGACGTTTCATCCCCAGACTGATGGTTAGACTGAGTAGACCATCCAGGTCCTGGAGGATATGCTATGAGCTTGCATACTTGACATCGTTCATAGCTGGGAGGATCACCTACCACTGGTGTAATTTTCTTATAACAACAGTTATCATTACACTATTGGTATGGAACCATTCAAGGCTCTATACGGGCGACCTGTCAGGTCGCCCCTTTACTGGACAGACCCAGGAGAGTTAGCACTCATGGGCCCAGAAATGGTGAGAGGTTCTACAGAAAAGGTGCAGGTCATCCAAGAGCAGATGAATACCGCACAGAGTCAGCAAAAGTCTTATGCTGACCGGAGACGGAGGCCTTTGGAGTTCGTGGAGGGAGACGATGTGTTCCTTCGGGTCTCACCTCCACGAGGACTGCGGAGATTTGGTCGAGGCAGAAAGCTTTCTCCAAGGTTCGTTGGCCCATTTCAGATCCTGAGAAGAGTTGGAAAGGTGGCGTATCAATTGGCTCTACCTCCTCATATGGACCAGGTACACAATGTCTTCCATGTTTCGCACCTACGGAGGTACGTGCATGATCCATCGCACGTCATCGACTGGGGCGAGCTGGATATCGATGATGGAGCGACCATTTTTGAGTACCTAGTGGAGATCAAGGATCAGCAGGAGACGATCCTTCATGGATGAGCTATTCCCTTGGGGCATGTTCGGTGGTAGAACGGGAATCTCCAAGAGAGCATGTGGGAGTGGGAGGCTCGGATTTTCATGCAGTACCCACACCATTTTTTGAGTAGCCCTTGTTTTGGATTTTCGAGGACGTAAAATCCCTAAGGTGGGAGTGATGTAATGTCCCTGAATATTCCATGTATTATTTTAATATTATATGGGTATTATTTTGAGACTAGGATCTGAGATGGCGTGCAGTTTCGGGGCCCGGTGATCCCGGAACAAATGTTTGAATTTAATTTAATAATTAAATTACGCGCGCGTGCGGTTTTCCTGAAAAAGTGGAATAACTTCTGAAACATTTCTCGGATCAGAAATCTGAGGGCACCGTTGCATTCAGAAGAATGATTTTACCTTAGTTGAGGTCTAACTTTGGCCGGCGTAGGACGGTGGTGAATTCTGGTTTTTGGACGTAACCGTAATAAAATATTTAATTAAAATGTTTTATTAAATCTTGTTACATCAAATATCTCTTAAATAGGGATTTCGTAGGGGAATAAGGGTTACAATCCCCATAACCCTGAATTTCTCTGGAGGCTCTCGGAAAGCTCTGGAGGAAACCCCCAATGTGGCGGCGATGTTCTTGACATATTTCATCAGCGATGACGACGCGACGACTAGATCATCGTCAACGAACACCGTGGATCCAGGTAGGATGTTTTTGTGATTTAAATTCTTCCCCATTCTTGATTTCTATGACGAACATGGGCTTACCCACGAACAGATTTGCCTGCGGATAGATCGTTCTTGCGGGATAGGCCTTTGTGGGGATTTTTGGGGATTTGATTCTGGTTATTTGTTTGGTTTCGTTCAACCTTCTAAAGGTGACGAACCAAGATCGACACAAACATCGATCGAGGTTCGTCCCTCTCAATTGTTTGTGTGTTCATCCCCAAATTCTTGTGTTCGTTGTGAGCGTTCTTCATGTTCCTTGCGGGGCGTTGAAAAACAGATCGTTGCGCATCCGTTCTGCGACGCAACAATTCCAAATTTAAGGATCAACACCGCAGCGGTCTTGCGGAGGTGCGGCGACGGTTTCGGCGGACAGATCGATGCAGATCGGAAGAAATCTTTTTTTTGACGATTTTCGCTCGGATGGCCAAAATCGGATTTTGGAGCTGATTGAAGGCCCAAACCCCCCGGATTCAGCTTCACGGAGACGAGGCGACCCGGTATCTAGAGTTTCACGGCGAACGGATGACAGAATCGAGATCTGGAAGATCGGCCGAGGCGCGCAGAGGAAGACATGGTTCTGGAAATTTTTTTCCCGACTACACGACGTGTAGTATGGGCTACATGGTGTGTGTTCGTTGGTAGGGTTACCCGGCATGTACTACGGGAGTACACGGACAAGGGCAGGGCACATGGCCATGGAAACACTGTTTATACCCTCCCTGGCTAGACCCGGCTAGATACACGGGATACCCCGCATACTGGTAGACGGCCAGGCGACATGGACACATGCAGAGACCGTGTACGGGCACATGGAAAGCGTACACTGAGCGAGCCCAGGCGCTCGAACACAACATGTGATTTTCTTCTACACGCCATGTAGTTGTTTTCTATCTGATAATCTGAATGACATGGGCCGGTTACACGGGCAGAACCCGGGGTCAAGGAACACGGTGTGTACTTTTCTACACGCTGTGTAGTTTGGTTTTTCACGGCTTGAACAAAGGACACGAGCCATTTACACAAGCAGTACGCAAGTTCAATGAATAGGGCGTGTAACCATACTACATGCCGTGTAACTTTTTTCTTCATGGCTTGAGCCACTTTCCTTCTGTGACATGGACTAGTTCTTAGGGTTTGTAACCTTGGTAATCCCCTGAAGGTTCTGGTATCAATTCCATTATACAGGAGTGTGATCCCTTTAGCAGAACTCCCTGAATAGAGTTATTGGAATCCCCTCTATGAGACTTAGAGCTGGATCCTCTATTCATTCCTCTAACCCTAGGTAGAGTTCTTGGTATCGATGTTGCTAACTTTACCCGAGTCTCGATCCTCTGCTTAGCGGTTTAGCTCAGACTGAGTTGTTGGAATCAACCCATGACTTGGCTGTGATCCTCATCTGAGCATCTTATTCCCAAGGTACTTGTGGAGTGTGTTCTCCCTGAACGAGTACTTCATCTCTCTCTCTTCAGACCTAGGATTGTGTTCTCCCGATTGTATGCTTAGTGGAATCTTTGAGTTGGATCTTAGTGGTAGTTTCGCAATGGTCGTATGTGTATGAGTATATCTGGATATTCTTGTTATATGTTCCATATACATATACTGTGTAGAGATGATTGTACCTTTCATTGTGGTATTTTCCTTTTTGTATTTCCTTTGTGGTTTTCGGTGTGTCCTACTGGGTATTTTTATACTCACCCATGCACGGGATTTGCCCGCACTTGTCGTGTCTTGTGCAGATGATCGAGCCTTTGATGGGATTCGAGGCAGACCGGGACCGAATGGTGCTCAGTGAGACCAGATAGGCTGAGGTGTGTTCCTTCGACGGCTAATTGCATTCTTAGTATCTTTTTCTACAGGTTGGACTTGTTGTAGAGTTTCTTTTGGTGGGATTGTACTATTGGCTGAGGGTTTTACTTTACTGTACATTACTTCAATGTTGTAGTTTGTTGGTTGGGTTCTAGTGTATGCATTCATCTTTTCCTTTTAGAAGTTTTAACTTTATAGCTTTGTGGGCATGGAGATGTCTGTGCGTGTGTACAAGTTTATAGGAAATGCCTCCCATGTTCGTAGCATGCCTACTCGGTGCCAGTCACCAGCCCCTGGCCTATTGGAGGTGGGCTTGGGGAGTTGCGGCTCGGGCCCCACTGGGAAAGGTTGTGACAGTCCTCTCCTCGAGCCAAGTTTGGATACATCATCTATCAAAAAATTCTTGAGTAGATGTATCACTTAGTTCCATTTCATCATTAGGAATCCAATCTGATAGACAGCACGTCAATTAGACACTCGGTCTGAGAGTTAATGGCATTTTCGTTCCAGGAGCCCGGTTGGATTTACGCTCCATCGAAACACAACCGTTTTCAAAACTTGTCTGAAACTAACTTAGATTATCCCAAAAGGACCGCATCATCGCAAGGGTCACAGTTCCATAGACGGTGCATCAATCAGACGCGTGGTCTAGGAGATATTCGCATTTAAGTGAAGGCGTGACCAGCCCGTCAAGCCCAGTGGGCTGGTGGGTTGGCCCGACCTGGCTCGGCGGGTCCGACCCGGCTCGGGGTCGGCCTGGCCTAGTGGGGTACACCCCACCTGCGGACCCAACCCGCGCTGGGGGCTGGTCTAGTTTTCCTGACGGTTCCAAGCGGCGCCGCCTCCTCCTCATCCCGGTCGGTCGTAGCCAACCAGTATGGTCTAGCGCACGCGGCCCGCGACCGCGAGCTATGATCCTCCTCTTATAGAGCCTATGGGTTCCACAGTTCTCCGACCCTACTGGCATGCAGAAGGCTAGTTTTCCTAGCCGAGTGGCCCATAGATGCGGGCCACGTCCTCCCCCATGCGACACCTTGTGTTCCGTGTTGTTCCTTTGGGCCGGCAAGATCGGATGGCCGGACGTCACGCGGACCGAGCGGCCTGAGCGGTTGTCGGTACCTCCACGCAGAAGGCACAATAATGACGTGCCCTCCACAGTGTCCTGTCTTGGCTGTGACTTGGTTTCTCTGGCACGACGTGACGACTTCGTGCTTCCTCCACCCTGGCCGCGACCCTCCTCTGCTGCGGTGCGACAACACCACGCCATTCCGGCTCTGCCGCGACCCACTTGTTTGTGGATTTCCTTTGTGTGGTGCAATGATGGCCATTATGCCACCAGCCACATCCGTGATACGCCTTCATCGTCAACACAAGTAGATCAATAACAAGAGTAGGGAGGGTCAGACCATGTTCTTACGGTCTGAGCCCTCCTCGTTATATTGTAAACATTCGGCATTAAGAGTACAACACATGATGAGGAAAAGAGAGTTTAACTCATACGTAAAAAATAATCCAATTTCCCCCTACCACGTATTTGTCGTTGAAAATTGACGAGTAGCGGAAGACGAGAATCATGGAAGACGAACTTCATTCCTTCAACGTCAGAGGAGGTAGAGCTCGGTAAAGACGAGTCGAGAAAACACCATCGGTGTACTTCATGGGCAACGTTGATTCCCTTCCTTTCTTCGGTTGAAGAAGGTAGAAGATGTTGCTTCACCTTAGTCAGAGATGAGGAGAGTTCTTCATTGGAAGAGGTCGTTCATCCAAGAGTTCTCTCAATCTCCTTCAAAGAATAATGGCCAAGCCAAAATAAAATAAAAGCCTCTATATTATTTTAATGTTGCATGCATTTCAAAAGAATTCATAAAAATTCATAAAAATACATATTAATTAATTAAGGAATTAAATAATCATTATGTTGGTACCATTATGAGGGAAGGTGGAAAGGCTCCACCAAAAATTGGGAGCTCAAGAGTTTATGGGGGTTCAAGGGGAGTTGAGATCATGTGGGCCCCACCACATAATATCCTCCCATGGGAGGTTATGTGGTGGTGGGCCCAACCTCCAACTTCCCCTTGGAGGATTAAACCACCACTTACATACAAATATGATAGTCTTATTTTTATTCAATTTATTTAGAAAACCCCCAAAATTAACATATTCTCTCGATAAAACACAACTGTGGTAAATGTCCTTTTAAGAGAATATCGGTGCTGCGAGTTCAACAGTGTCCAAAAATTTCAATTTCGAGCACTAGATCAAAATATAAAAAATCCCGATCTTATGTTTATTGAACGTACCTGGAAAAAACTTCAGAAATTGATTCTGGGAACACCGGGCCTCGTAATCATGTGTCATTAGAAACTGCGGACTCGTAAAATTCCCATGTATTTTAGAAAAAATAATTCCACGGAAATTACAGGTGTTTAAATTATCCCCACCACAGGTCTTTACATCTCCGTCAGCTGCTACACATACTAGGGAAACAAATGGGGTTACTGAGAATGCATGTGAACCTCCCTCTCTCATATGCTCTCATGGAGGTTCCCATGATGCCAGCATACGCGACCAGAGGAATCAACCATCCACGAATGACTCATTCCTATCGATCCTCAATCTCCACTGGAACCTCCGTGAATGTCTCTCTATCATCGATGTCCATCTCCAGGTGGTCGATGATGTGGGACGGGTCGTGCATGTATCTCCTCAGCTGAGAGACGTGAAATATGTCGGGCTCCCGGTGCAACTGAGGTGGAAGAAACAAGAGGTAAGAAACCTCTCTTACTCTGTTGAGGACCTGGAATGGTCTAATTAATCGTGGAGATAACATGGTTCCTTGGGAAAATCTCTTTAGTCCTCATCGTGGTGAGACTCATAGAAATACAAAGTCACCATCCTCAAACTCCAGTGGTCTTCGTATCCTATCAAAATTGGACATTTTCCTGCTCTATGCAGTCTTCATCGGCTCCAGGATGATCTTCACCTTCTCCGTCGTAGCCTACACCAAATATTGTCTTACAAGTGCTAACTCCCCTGGTCCATTCCATTACAGAGGCGATCTACAAGGTCAGCCTTACAATGCCTCATAAGGTTCCATCATGATGGTGGAGTGGCAGCTGGTGTTATAAGGAAACTCTACCAAGGGTAAGTGATCCTCCCAACTGCAACCAAATTCAAGAATGCATGTACGGAGCATGTCCTCAAGCGTCTGAATGTTACTATCAGTGTGACCATCCATCGGAGTGTGGAAGGCGATGCTCAAGTGAAGCTTCATCCCGAAATCCTCCCGCCACCCTTTCCATAGCTGGGAAGTGAAACGAGCATCTCGATCGGAGACGATCAACGATGGAACACCATGATGCCGTATGATCTCCTGTAAATAGTGGTGTCCCAATATCTCTACTGAGCCCTGCTATCTATCGATGCGATGTGGGCTGACATGGTGAGTTAGTCTATGATTACCCAGATAGAGTCGTGTCCCATGGATGTACGTGGAAGCCCCATCAGGAAATCCATGGATATCCCATCCCACTTCCACTCGGGGACCCCTAAGGGCTGAACCAAGCCTGCTGGGACTTGGTGCTCTGCCTTTACTTGCTGACAAGTGAGGCGTTTTGAGAAAAACTCTACTAGTGCCTTCTTCATACCTGGACACTACTGTTGATGTCAATGATCCTGATACATCTTCTCTACTATTGGATGTACCTCTAGTGGATATGTGTGGAACTCCCTCAACACCTACTCTTGTAGCGCAATTGGTACCATGGTACATCCTCTGAAGAGGATGACATGCTCCCCACCATCAAAAAATTCATCAGGTGCCTGCCCTATGGATATCTGAGTACTTCGCGTCTCACAGTCAACATCCCCACACCGTGCCTCCCTGACTCACTGAAGAAGTGGGGGAGTGAATATGAGAGACTATAGAAAGGAATATCCATCTTTATCCAAAAAGGATATCTATAACGCGGCCAGCTACTTCGTCACCTATCCTTGTAGCTAAATGCCTGATCTCTTACTGAGAGCATCTACTACAATGTTCCCCTTCCTAGGAGTATATAATATCTCTATGTCAATGTCCTGGAGGAACATGATCCATAGTCGCTGTCTCAGGTTCATGTCCTTCAGCGAGAAGAGTTTCCTGGGACTCTAGTGGTCAAAATAGACTGTAAAATGCTCGTGCATCAGATAGTGCCACCACATCTTCAAGGACATGACCACTTCTTCTAACTCTATGTCATGGGTAGAATATTTCTTCTTATGCTGTCTCAAATATTGAGATCCATATTCAATCACTGCTCTCTCCTTCACCATAATACACATGAGTCTGGTACATAATACATCACAGTAATCTACCTACTAAATGCCCTAATCAGGAAGACTCAAGATGGGTGCTCTGGTCAACCTCTGCCTCAGCTCCTGAAAGATCTTCTAGAATTTCTATGACCACAAGAAGGGATTCCCCTTCTTATACGATGCTGAAAGCGGTGCTACAACTCTAGAGAAGTCTGGCACAAATCTCTGTTAGTACCCTTCCAGTCCTAGAAATCTTCGTACCTCCGTGACACTCCTGGGTGGCTCACATGAAAGTACTTCCTCGATCTTTGCTGGATCCACTGAAAATCCATCCTTCAAGATGATCTGACCCATGAAATGAACCTCTTGAATCTAGAACATGCACTTTGAGAGCTTACCATAAAGCTGGTGCTCTCGGAGTGTGTCTTGTACGACCCGTAAATGGTAGGCATGCTCCTTCATAGTAGTCGAGTAGATCAGTATGTCGTCGATGAAAACTATGACAAAGAGATCAAGGTAAGACTAGAATATCTTGTTCTCGAGACACATGAACACTTCTGGAGCGTTGGTTACACCGATGGACATAAACAAGAACTCATAGTGGTTATACCAACACCTGAACGCCGTCTTCTGCACATCCTCATCTCGAACACTGAGCTGGTGATAGCCTGTCTTGAGGTCTATCTTAGAGAACAATCATGCTCCCGTGAGCTGATCAAAGAGATCGTCTATCCTTGAGAGTGGGTACTTTTTCATCAAGGTCACCTAATTCGGGAGACGGTAGTAGACACAATCACAAGCTCCCATCTACCTTCTTGGAGAATGAAATCGAGGATGCCCAGGGTGAAACAATTGTTTGGATAAATCTCTTTCCCTGCAAGTCCTCCAGCTGTACCCATAGCCCACAAAGCTCGGTGGGAACCATCCGATATGATTGAGTAGATATCAATGTGATCTCGGGGTATAGGTAAATGTATAATTCTACCTCTATGCGGGGAGGTAGTCATGGAACATCTTTAGGGAAAGCATCTGTGTACTAATCCACCACAAGAAGAAAACTCGGACTCCGCACATCAACCGATATGAGGATGAGACTAGCCAACTGATGTGTGATCAGCTACCCCCTCATCTGTGCAAGTCCATCCTGCAGTACAAAGGCTCCCTTCTCTCTGGTGAAGGATAACTTGGTCCCATCCGTGTGGATACAACGCACTTTGTACCTAATACAGTGAATCTAAGCATGAAATATGAATAACCAGTCCACACACAAGATGTCTTCGTAAGGCCTTGACACCGCTACAAGAAGATCCCAGTCGAAGCTCTCACCTTCTATAGTAATCTCACACAACCGGCACCAGTGCATAATCATGGAGTCTACTCTCGCAGGAGTCTCTAGCTGTAAGGATAGAGCCAATGGATCTATCGGAATATCCGAGCTCCGAACGATGGTAGTGGCAATAAATAAATGACTCTAACCTATGTATACAATTACTATAGAAATGGTGGAGTAGACACAGATAGTACGTCAAATCATCCCATGTGCGTCGTGGTCGTAGGCATCGACTTCCTGAAGCTAAGCCCACTTCTGTCCGCCAACTCCCTATGGTTGGGGTGGACCTCCTGGTGGTGGTGGTGGTTGAGCCTCGAAATATTGTCCACCACCCGCTGCTCGGCCAGCTCCTCTACCACATATGCCTGTTCCCGGCGGACCACCACGGTAAAACCTTTGCCTCTTCCTGGGAGGTCCCTCTACATTCTGCTGCTCAACTGCATGGTGAGTTGGGTAGTCTCGAGCCATGTGACCTTGCTCGCTGCATGCCTAGCACTTCCTGATACTCGTATAGCAGACTCTGTCTCGTGTTCCCCGTACAACCGAACCTGTATCCTGAGGTCTCCCAACTGATGGATTAGTTTTCTTGGACCTCTATGACATCTATATATTTCCGGGTGCAGAAGACTCCTCTACATGTCTCTCTGTGGTGGGTCTTTCTACTGGTGTCTTCTCATCAAGGAAACTCCCCACCAAAATGTCTCGCTCCAGCACCCCCGCCTGTATCGGGATGCTGTGGGGAATCATCGAAGTCCTGATCTCATGCATGAGTCCCTGCTCAAATTTATGAGACCTAAAGAACAGTTCATGTACCATATCTATGGAGTAGCGTGTTAGGTCGGTGAACCTCGATGAGTACTGAGCTACTGTCCTGCCACCCTGATCCAGATGTAGTAGCTCCTGAATCCACACTGCATGAATGGTAGCTAGACGAAAATATGATTAGAAGAGACTCTCGAAGTCTGTCCAGAGTAATTATGCCTTGTCATGTAGCAGGACCATCAGGCTCCCCAATATACCTACCAATGCATGTAGGAGACTCGTGCAAGGTTCCCCATGAGGTCAGCTTGTGTCCCTAAAAATATGAAGACTCTCACGAAATCCTCAAGAAAATCCTCATATGCATGTGGGTCCGTCTCTCCCCAAAACCTGGGCATCCACTGGCGCTGGAACTCGTGCAATGCACTCAGGCAGTGTGCACTCTCTACTACTAGAGCTGGTGGTTTTGGTGGCCCAGCAGGTAGTGGTACTGCTAGTACCATAGCCGTGATGGGGCCCTACACCGAGGCCTCGTCGCTCGGTGGTCTACCATATCATTCATAACTCGAAACCCTAGATGGATGCCTTCGTAGGGACATCCTAAAAATAAATAGGTGTTCAATTATTAAAACAGTATACCTAGTGTGATGAAACAAAGTAACTACAAAGGAAACTCTTGAAACACACACACAATCAGTGTTTTCGTGCACTGAGTCGAAAATCAGAGGTCAGGGTCCTAGTGTATGGATACATAAGCCGCCACACCAACATTGGACTACCTAGACTGAAAAACACACTCAATAATATTAACATTGTTGCTTCACGTAAAATAATGATCATAGTCGTGAGTTCTTTGGTAGAACTAAATCCTCTGATACCAATTTGTCACGTCCCATCCTCAGGGCCTGTGCCGTGACTACCTGAAGCCTGCCTTCCATAGGCCAGGGGATGGTGACTAGCACCAAAGGTTTAATCCCAATAAAAAGGGAAGGCATTGCCTTTAATAAGTAAACAAAAAAATAGAGTACACAACTTGATGTAAACACTAAGTAAAACTGTATAAAAAAGAAGGTGTTGAAAGTAAAGGGGCCGGAAATACAAGCCCAACAATAAAGTACAATACAACTAAAAAGCTAGTACATATACAAAAAGGTAAATCAGTGTATATTGAGTCATCATATAGGATTCCCACATTAAGGGTGGGTACATATATCCCTATCATCTCCCCTAGTCCATCTGTCTGCTCCGTGTACGTCTCACCAAGTGGTCCACCTCTGGGCATTGTCCATCTCTACAACACTCTACCTCGATCTATTCTGTTGATCGTCTGCATCCAAAAAAACGATGTGTAGGCATAATCCATGCATGGGTGAGTATAATGATACTCATTAGGGACCCCAATACCCTCAAGGTCGAATATTATCCAATAAGTATAACCCACAAATAATGATATGATCATGAAGTATCAACCAACCCAAAATAGTTATATGCTCATACGTATACCTAAGTTATCATTCACAGTTCGACTCTAACCCTCGAGCCCAAGGACAATCCATTCAAAAAATGAAGTAAAGTTGATCAACACAATGATAATGGTTGAAAGACATGACTTAGCTCACATAGGTATTCATCTTTATTAGAGAGATAGAGATGATCAGATGTAGTCACTGATTCATCTAAGCTATCGAACCCACACAGGATACACGACCTGCTAAGCTATCAGACCCACACAGGATACACGAACAGATATCATATCTAAGCTGTCAGACCCACATAGGATACATGAATAACTATAATTCATCTGAGCTTTCGGACCCACACATGATACAGGACCAGCTATGCTGTTGGACCCACATAGGATACAAGACCAGTTATTCTGTCAGACCCACACAGGATCTCGGAACAAAAGTGAAAACTGTCGGACCCATGGAGGATCCCAGTAAATTAGTCAACACTGTCGAACCCATGGAGGATTCCAGTATAGTAGTCATCACTGTCAAACCCACAGAGGATTCGGGTACAATCGTAGTCACATTAGATCCCACAGAGGATTCCGATACAGTAGTCATCACAGTCGCAGCTACCGCTAGTGTTCCTGCACACAACACGCTCGATTCTGGGAAGGTCCGCTCCTCGAGCCATGTGTCGATAAATTAACTATCAAAAATTCCTTAGTTGATGTATCACGTAGTTCTGTCTCATCATAAGGAACCCAACACGATATATGACATGATAATCGGACACTCGGTTTGAGAGTTATTGACCTTTTCATTCTAGGGGACCAGTTGGATTTACGCTCGATCCAAACCCTGCCATCTTCCAAACATGTCAAAAACACACATAGAGTATCCCAAAATGACCGCCTCGTCGTGAGGATCCTAGTGTCGCAGATGGCGCGTCAATTAGATGCATGGTCTAGGAGATATTCTCATTTAAGCTGAGATGGGCCCAACCCGTCAATCCTAATGGGTTGGAGGGTCGGCCCGACCCGGCTCGATGGGTCCCACCTGGTTAGTGGTCGGCCCAAACCGGTGGGGCGCATCCCACCTACAGACCCAGCCCGTGCTACAGGCTGGTCCAGTTTTCCTGGCTGTGCCAAGCGACGCCACCTCCTCCTCTGCCCGGTTGGCCGTAGCCGGACTGTTTGGTCCAGCGCACGCGGCCCGCGGATGCAGGGTGCAGTTTTCTTCACACGGGTCCTGCATGCACCATGGTTCTCCAACCCGGCTGGCACGCGGTCGACTTGTTTTCCCAGTCGAACGACCCATGGATGTGGGACATGTCCTCCTCCATGTGGCTCCTTGTGCACCATGTTCTTCTAGCAGGCCTACCAGAATGACCAACCGGACGTCCTGTGGACGGAATGGCCCGAGTGGCTGTCGATCCATCCACGCGGCTGGCGCGATGGTGCTGCACCCTCCTCCACAGCTCGTCTTGGCCACAACTCTGCTTCTACAGCCCAACACGACGATACCATGCTTCCTCCCCAATGGCCTGCCCTTGTCGGGACCCTCCTCCGACACGGTTCGACAACACCGCGCCCTTCCGGCTCCACCGCGGCCCACTTGGCTACAGATTTTCGTTGCATGGTGCAACGACATTCATTACACAGCCAGCCTCTTCCATCATCCACCTCCTTTGCAACACAACGAGATCAATAACAAGAGGAGGGAGGGTCAGAATGAGTTCGTGTGGTCTGATCCCTCCTTGTTATGTTGTTAACATTCGTCATCAAGATCCCAACACACGATGAGGAAATGAGAGTTTAACTCATACATAAAAAATAATCCAGTTTCCCCATACCTCGTATTTGTTGTTGTATGTTGATGAGTCATGGAAGACGGGCGTTGCGGAAGATAGATGTCGTTCCATCAATGCCGGAGGAGGTAGAGCTTGGTGAAAACGAGTCGAGACGACACCCTCTGTGTACTACGTGGGCGACGATACTTCCCTTCCTTTCTCCGGTTTATGATGGTAGAAGTTGTTGGTTCATAGTCTTTGAAGGCAAGGAGCGTTCTTCGTTGGAATAGGTCATTCATCCAAGAGTTCTCCCAAGTTCAACCAAAGAATAATCGCTAATCCTAAATAAAATTAAAGCCTCCATATTATTTAAATGTGGCCATGAATTTCCAAAGAATTGAAAAAAATTCATAACACTACAAATAAATTAATAAAGTAATTAACTAATCCTTATGTTGGAACCATTATGAGGGAAGGTGGAAAGGCTCCACCATAAATTGGGAGCTCAAGAGTAAATGGTGGGTTCAAGGGGAGTTGAGCTCATGTGGGCCCCACCACATAATATCTTCCCATGGGCAGTTATGTGGGGGTGGGCCACACCTTCAACTTCCCCTTGGAGGATTAAACCACCACTTATATAAAAATTTGTTAGTCATATTTTTATCCAATTTATTTAGAAAATCCAAAAAATTAACTTCTGCTCTCGATAAAATGAAATTGCGGTAAAGGTCTCCTTAAGGAAATACCAGCGCTGTGAGTTTAACGGTGTCATTGGAGTTTAATTCCGAGCAACGGTTTGAAAGATATAAAATTTCGCATGTACGTTTACTGAACTTACCTGAAAAAAACATCAGAAATTGATTCCGGGCACACCGGTCCTCAAAATCAAGTGTCGTCCGAAACTACGGACTCGTAAAATTCCCGTGTACTTATGAAATTTTTTTCAAGGGAATGTCTGGGTCTTTAAATATAATCTGGTACCTTGATAATTTATGATATATCTATTTTAAAGAAATTTAATTTCATCAATAGTTTGTGATACACTCAACACAAATTAAAATTGAATTGTAATATTGTCTACAATGATATCCTTAATAATCAATTGGATACATGAATATGAATAAAAATATTTCAAAATTATTCCTAAATTTTTTATATAGCATCAATATTTACTTTAGTAAAGTCTTTATATTCTTCAAAAAAATAGTTTTCCTTAAAAATAATTTTTTTTTTGTTTTTACGAAAATATAATAAAAATATTTTCTCATTATTATATAATTTATTTTTAAAATATAATTTATTTTTTAAAATTATAATTCCATAATTATCTTATATTTAATTTTTTAGATTTTTCTAAAAAGATTATATTTTCTATTAAGAGCGAAAAATATTTATTTTTATTGAAAATATTCATTACAAAAAAGGATTAAAATTATCCATTTTCATTAAAATGGATTTAAAATTTAAAATAATTTATTATTTATATAATTAAATTAGATTTATTTTAATTAATTTTTACTATCTATTTTTTGTATAAAAACATTTTATACTTAGGTAAACATTTTTTTGGGAAACTATTTTTATCATGTTTTGTGATATAATTTTAAATGTAATTTCAGAAAATTTTGAATTTTGGATTTGATAAAATATATTACATATTTGAAATCATTATTTAATTTTTTTAATTATTCCAATTTAATTTTCGTACCATAATATATTGTAACAATAGAAAAAAAGTATATTGTTAATGTTGAAATAGGTTTATTCGAAGAGTGGGGTTGAAACCAAGTAATAGATGTGAATTTTCAAGTTTAACTTATATAAATACTATTATATGGACATATTTATACTTATTTCCATCCCAACATTAAATATAGTCATTTAAAATCATTTTTCATGAGAGTAAAATTATTTTATTGTAATCTTTTAATAAATTCAAAACATTTCCTCTCCCCAAACTATACAAGGACACCCCCAATTTCTCTTGTTTACACTATGTTGATCCTTTTATATAAAAAAGACAAATATCTTAAAAACATACTTATAAATGAATTATAGGTTATGATTTTCATAAAATAAAATTACAAGGGTCATCAGGGGTGGTTCTATAAAAGGACAACCTAAGTAGATGTTATTACCTTATTAAACATATGTCAGTTTCATTAATTTTATGTCTAAACTAAATATATGGTAATCTTCATTAAAAATGAATTCATTCTCAAAAAATTAGTAAAATATATTTTTATTATGTAACCACTAATATCAACCTCTATTCTGTCAAATTGGAAGTGAATGTATAGATCGCTCGTACACATGCACTACCGCCACTAGAAAGCTATGCAATTAATTTTCCAACACCATGATTTATTGATGGTTATTATGATGGGTTTATTATTTATAAAATATAATTATTATATAATTATGTTTCTTTAAAATTTATTATCATTTATACCTTTTTAAGTTCTAATCTGATGTAAAATGATAACTTCGTTCGTATATACACATGAATTACAACCTCCATGAGGTGATGTGATTAATTTTTAATCTACAATTCAAATAAATGGTTATAATAATATATTCAATTAATATATACAATATATATGGTATAAAAATTATATTTTAAATTTTGATTGTTTTCTAACATTATTGTATTCTATCATTGAAATTCGGAAATAGTACTAATGTGTTGTTATGACCAACTGTCTACATTAATGGTGTAATTCATTTTTATATTTCTACATTTTATGTATGAATCTATATATATATATATGATATTAATATCATTATTATAATTTTTTTGGATGATATTACCATGATAAATTTATAATAACAGAACCACTGAACAGAAAATCATAAGAAAAATGAAACTATTAACACTAGAAAAAGATCGATTTAATAAAAAATTATTTTTAACTTAGTGTTAAAATTTAATAATTTTCTTGAATAAAATATTATAATTATTTTTGTTATTATTTATATAATTATAATTAATTAAAAAAAATTATAATAGAATTTGGAACACTTTTGAAGATTGTCGAACTTGAGGTAAGGGATTTATGTTGCAGTCTCATTATTTACCAGGATATTTTATGGTCCTGTTTCTAATGATGATGTTTTTTGACCAATATATCTATAATCCAAATAATTTTATTATCTTATATTTACTTCCAGATATTACATGTTTCCATTCATTTTATACAATTTAGTACCTCATAATACCAAAACAATGTTTTAAGGTAAATATTCATTATTTCTCTCTTCAGTTGAAAATATGTTCTTTTCTATATCCATTATTAATTTAAATATTTTCAAAGATGTTTTTATATTCTAATATTATTTTTTAAATTCATTTTTACCTCGTAATAACTTTTTACAAAATAATTTTAAATGATTCTCATTATCATTTTCTGAATGTGGTACATTTATATCTTTAATGAAAATATGAATGGAACCATTTTTAATGGACATTCAATGAAGAAAATTTATTTTCAAGCAGAATTATTATTTATTTGAATATGTTTTTAATAAATTCTATTTATATATTCTATAATTTTTTTTGATATTATTTGGTGGATGTTTATATTTTAAGGAAGTGTTTACAAAATGAAAACGATTTTTTCCTCATGAAATATTACCTGCGATATTTTAAAGGTATTTAAATTTAAAATAACATCCTTCCATGTTACTAATTATTTAATAGGTATATAATCCAATGATACCCTAATAATTATTTATATATCAGTTTAATGATTAATATTATGACATTTTTATGAAATTCATTTATTTTCCATCAGTTACTCTATGGAATATTTTGAAAATGTTTATGAAACGAATTTAATTTCTATTAGTTACGATATATAGTAAATATTTTAATGAAATTTTGTCCCATATATGAATTTATTATAACTATGTGATGGGTGGTCATGGAATTATTCATCCCTCAAATTCATTGGTAAAAAATAGTTATCTCGTAAGATAATACGAACATGAATGGGGAGAGAACTTCGATCAGTAGGTGACCCAATCTAGTATGATAATCGTGGAATTTAACCATTCCTAAAAATAAAATAGAATTGGGTGTGTAACCAATCCACTATGATAGTATTTCATGAGATCATTAATTAAGAAAATTATTATCCATTTTTATGTGTATGAAAAAATATTATATATATTTAAATTGTTCTTCTCTCATGGTTTATGTTCTTGGTAACAATATAATTCATGTATAATTAACTGCAAATATTTATTCAATGAATCTTGATTATTTTATATGATTTGTATGGAATGGATTTAAAATATTACTCCCCAGTTATCATACACTTATACTCATGAAATTTTTATTTGATCGTTGATCACTCCCTTTTCAACCCTTAATAAGAATCAAATCCAACCCTTTCTTATAATTAGACACCCCATATTATGAAGAATAGTTTTAAATATGATATTTCTAATAATGGTTCTAGTAATGACGATGTTAATGGAAGAAGACGTAAATATATTTTTATAAAATTTATTCATTTATGCATTTTTGCAAGACACTAGACCTATATAATAGGGTTTATGATGATTCTTATGAGGTGGAATAATATTTTTGAAAGGAAAATTACAAAATGTAAACCGAAAAACAAGGATAGGATACCCAATCAAGTGGGACCACATGTCCTCTATCTTGGATCCTCTACAAAAAACAAAATGTGGAAGAGCCACCCTATATGGACACTCAGCAATTTTAACTAACTATTCACTCATCTCTGTTATTCCACATTGACCAAAATAATATGGTTTGATGGTCAGAAGAATAATTCATCGAAGTTATGAATGGTTATATTCTTCAACAAAAACTAAAAAACAATATTAATGAGACAAAATTTCCATGTAACTATACTTGTTAATTCAGCCTCACGTGATCCTCTCTCTCACTCTCTCCCATTTCTACTATAGAATGAGACCAAAATTCCACATAACCATAGAATGTGGATTACACCATCCTATAAATATATTATCTTACCTAAAGAATGTCATTACCAATTTTTACACATGGTTTATTTATTGCTCCAAATCTAATATATCATATGATAAAATTAGAGATGGTTCGGGATGGTATTTACTTCTCTTATAAAAGTGGAATGCATTTTTGTAGTTGGGGTTTGGCTTAGTGGTAAGGACCCCTTAAATCTACATGAAAAATGGGGGTTCAAAACCCATTGGGCGCTGGTTACTGTAGCAGAACTGTAGCGTACTGTAGCAGTGGCGGCACTGTAGCAACAGAGGGCACTGTAGCGGCGGCGGGTACTGTGCAGTACTGTAGCAACGCGGGTACTGTAGGAGTACTATTCACAGAATGTGCTTTGAGCCAAAAAAATGGGCATACGGGTCATGTAATGGGATAAATGCCCACTGGGCCTTCGGGCTATGTAATGGGTCATCCTCTACCCAGTTAAAGAGGTCTTTGCTTTTCTTTGTGTCGTATGTGTCCCATCCATGATAAGACTCACAATATGATATCATCTCAAATCATAACTACTAACTTCCATAGAAAATTATCATCAAATGACTTCTTCAATGTTTTAATTGTTTATAATTTTTTTTATTTTTTTAATTGATTTGTCATCAAATTCACTAATCTATTCACAAAAAAGTATATCTATCACAATTCATCACTACATCTTGGTGATGGACCTAACCTCCCACATAACCAGTCAAATAGATCCATATAAATTGATAATTAATAGGTTTTATTATGGATATATTATACTAATGTTATATGGTCATGTGACAGGCCACCATGTCCAATGTGGTGGCCACCCCACATTGGCGGGGAGCAGATATGGTACCTACCACATCGGGGTCCTGTTGGAGCCTACAAACCAGACCAATGGGAGGCCGGGCCTAGCCAATCATGGCCGGACCCAGTGGGCTGGGTCAACTCAATGGTTCAGGTGGGACCTGGTAGGTCGGGTCGGACACGATGGTCAGGTGTGACCCGGAAGATCAGGTTAGATGGGACACTGTTTGGCTCGGACTAGACCTGGACCCCACCGGTCCCCTTTTACATAAAATCCAATGACTCTCAAACCATGTGTTTGATTGATGTGCTATTTGTAGCTTTCAGAACCTTGATACGAGGTTCTACTTTGGATATAATCAAGTGAGTTTTTGTGTTATTTGGTGTATGGTTTATTAGCTCATGTAGGAGGTTCTCCCAGCACTATAAGAAAACAGTTGTTTCACGGCGGTTTTTAAAACCTCCGTGCAAAAACTGCCGCGAAATGTGTAAGAAAAATTTAATTTTTTTTAAATTTTTTTAATTTTGTTTTAATTTTTTGAGGATTAGCGGCGGTTTTTTAAGAAACTGCCACAAAATAGTGGCGGTTTGGGTAAAACCTCCATGAAATGAAATGAAACAAATAACAAAACTTGAGAAACCGCGAAATCACTAAAACGACCATAACTTTTGATTCGGGCGTCCAATGGAGTTCCACGACCAGTCAAATAGAAGCTCATGAAGAGATCTAGAAACAAGTATAATCAAAACCATGAGAAGATCTAAGGTGCGGAAGATATGAGAGTTGTAAGAAAGTTGAAAAAAGTTCTTCAACTTCAAACTGCCATAACATTCGCTCCGAGTGTCCGTTTGGGCTCTACCACATATCAAATCGAAGACAATAAAGAGATCTACGCACAAGACCGACAGAAGGAAACTTCTGTTGTGTTTTTCAACACCAAAACCCCTATGAAGGCCCCCAAAACCTCGTTTCTGTCACCGGTGTCCCGTCAAACTTGTCTTCAAACAGACCTAACATTCGATCCGCGTGTCATTTCGAACTCCTCCACCTTCCAGATCATAGGTCATTCCCTAAGCTTTGGTTTGACTGGTCGTGGTGCCCACATGGACTCCTGGATCATATGTTATGGCCGTTTTAGTGGGTATCGGGTTTGTTATGTTTTTTATGCCTCGTTTCAAGCACCCGTTCCCCGTCAGCTTTTTTTTTAAACAGTCGCAACGTCCGATCCGTCAGTCCATTCGGTCTCTTTCAACTATCAGCTCGAAGATCGTTTTAGGATCTTTTATTTGACTGGTCTCGGATCTGGAACAGACTCTCGGATCATAAGTTATCTTCATTAATGTGAGTCCAATGTTTTTGTCACTTTATAACTGTTTTGATGGGTTTTAACGATTGCTCCATTTATTATTGATTATTTGGGTTTCCAAGACTTGTTATCTTTATCAATGTTTTTTTGAGGGTTATTATGATGATTGTGTTGAATTATTTAGGGGTTTGCCCAAGTTTTCATGAGTTTTCATGCTTTCTCATTCTTTATAATGCCTCATTCTTCATGCTTCTCCATCAGTTTTCATGTGTTTTCATGATTTTTCATCACTTATCACGTCTTTTCATACTTTTTCATGTGTTTCATTTATTATTTATTATTTATAATATACATTAATTTATTTATTATCTATTATTTGTTTCTGGTTATTTATTATTTATTATTTATATTCATTTATCATTTATTATTTATATTTATTTATTATTTATTATATGTTATATATTATTTATTAATAATAATAATATAATAATATTATTATTTATAATATTTGTTTCTGGTTATTTATTATTTATTATTTATATTTATTTATTAATTATTATTTATTATTTATTATTTATTATTTTTTATTATTTATTATTTATTTTCTATTTATTATTTATTATTTTTATTTTTATTTATTATTTATTATTTATTATTTATTATTTATTATTTATATTTATTATATTTATATATTATTTATATTTATTATTTGTTTATTAGTATTTATTGTTTATTATTTATTATTATTATTATTTTTTATTTATTATTTATTATTATTTATTTATTATTATTTATTTATTATTTATTATTTATTATTTCTTATTTCGTATTTCGTATTTCTTATTTCTTATTCATTATTTCTTATTTATTAGTTATTATTTATTATTTATTATTTATTATTTCTTATTTCTTATTTATTATTTCTTATTTATTAATTATTAATTATTAATTATTAATTATTATTAATTAATAATAATATTTTATTTATTATGTGTTATTTATTATTTAATATTTATTATTAAATATTCATTTATTTCGTATTTATTATTTATTACTATTTATTTTTATTTATTTTTATTTATTATTATATATTATTATATATTATTTATTATATATTATTTATTATTTATTATTTATTATTTCTTATTTATTATTTATTATTTATTATTCATTATTTATTATTTTTTTATTGTTATTTCTTATTTATTATTTATTATTTGTTATTTATTCTTTATTATTATTTATTATTTACTATTTATTATTATTTATTATTTATTATTTATTATTTTTATTATTTATTATTATTTATTTATTATTTATTATTTATTATTTATTAGTGTTTATTGTTTATTATTTATTATTTATTATTATTTATCATTTATCATTTATCATTTATTATTTATTATTTATTATTTATTATTTATTATTTATTATTTATTATTTGTTTATTATTATTTCTTATTATTTAATATTTATTATTTTTTATTAATATTTATTATTATTTATTATTATTTGTTTATTATTTGTTTATTATTATTTATTATTTATTATTATTATTATTATTATTTATATCTATTAGTTATGTATTATTTGTTTTTCAATTAATATATATAAGTATATTAAATTCTGTTTATTAACCACATGGGGAGTTTGCTGGAGTGGTAAAGTCTTTGGAAAATATGCAAGAGGTTAGGGGTTCAAATCTCAACAAACGCAGTATTTCTTTATATTGCATGGGCATGTGCATTTTCATGTGCATGCATGGATAAATAAAGTAAATAAAGTAAATAAAGTAATACGAAATAAATGAAATAAATACGAAATAAAGTAAATAAAGTAAATAAATAAATAAATAAATAAATTAAAATAAATACGAAATAAATAAAATAAAAAATAAATACGAAATAAATAAATAATGTAAATAAATAAAATAAATACAAAATAAATAAAATAAATAAATAAATATAAAATAAAATAAATAAATAAATAAATACGAAAAATATGAAAAATAAATAAATAAGAAAAATAAATAAATAAAATAAAGAAAATAAATAAAAAATAAATAAAATAAATAATTAAAAAATTAAATAATTAAAAAAATTAAAAAAATAAAAAATAAAAAAATAAAAAACAATATTAAAAAATAAAAAAAATTGTCGCTAAATCATTAAGAGGTGGTTTAAACAGCCGCTAAAAACCCGTCGTGAAACGTTCTGTGACAGTTTTGAAAACCGCCGCGAATAGTTTCCCAACGCACGATTTCGCGACGGTTTTTCAAAACTGCCGCCAATTTATTTAGACGCGGTTTAAACTGCCGCGAAACGTAAAATCAAACCGCCGCTAAATGCCTTTTTTGCCGTAGTGCTGAACGAGCGTGCTAATGATGGAATCCGATGAATAGCTGCGACATAGAAGCTATCTGATTACATATACATTGTGTCTTTCCTAGAATACATGTATGATCTAGACTTTGTGTCTTAGCATGAAAGAGTCGGTACTCCCATGTCCCACAATGGTGAAGGTCCTCTTTTCTTTTACGACAATCTATATATTACTTATACTCCTTGTGTTACCAACACATTGTGTGTTTTCTACACTCCATTGGTTACCTATACTCAATTTTTAACCAACACACCATGTGTTACCTACACTGTGTGTGTTACTAATTTTCCATGTTTTACTACATTAGGTTATTGTGGAATCTTATGACAATCCTATTTATGTACCATAGACCTATACTTTCTGTGATCTAACTCTAGCGACTCTTTGTATTATACTTCTATGAGGCTACACACCATTTAACTATTTTGTTATCTACCTTGTATCTAACTTTGTGGTCTACATTATGGTATAATTCAAGTGATTCCTGGTTGTTTACTTTGTATAATTCCATTGTGGTTAGGGGTAACTATTTGGTATTTATTTACTCTCTACTATATGGCCTTTACCCCAACATGTTGGGTCTTTTGAAGATGATATAAATCATTGATAGAGCCCTAATTGGACCAAATACATGGGGGCATTATGGAGACCCGAAAGACATGATATGCTTCAGCGATATTTAGACATCTTATTATACCTAACCTTAATGTAGAGTTTTCTATATATGAGATATAGAAGCTTGTACATTTCTATTTCAGTTGGGCTAGTATTCTAGCCCGTTTAATTTTCAATTTGTACTATTACTCTATGTGGGTTTTCATAGTGGTTTGCATCCATGTTGACATAGTGTTTTCAGTTTTAATACAATTTTTGTGGATGGGTGTGTGTTTGCATTTTTACAAGAAAATTCCTCCCCTTTGTGTGAAACACTTACTAGGAACTAGCCACCTTCCCCTGGACTGTGGGAGGTGGGCTTGGTTTAGTGAAGTCCCAGGCCCCGAGGGATGTGTCATGATATGAGATATTGGCATTTTTATAGTTACCATGATCCAGAGATTAGATATATCAACCTCAAACACCTCCATGATAGATATATAAAAAACCAAAATCCATTACACATGTATTTTTAAAGTAATACATTTCGAAATACAATAAAAAATTCTAATTAACAACCAAAATAAAACTAAGTAGTAACACATAAACTATCCCCAATTGCTAAGCTAGTAGTGTCCTTCTTGGTCGGTGTAATATGCTTGGAAACCTAAAAAACGTTTTATATATGTAGGGTTAGCATACTAGTATACTCAGTTGGGAAAACCCAAAGTCACTCATACATAAGTGGGAGAAGCAAACCAATTACCCTGTGAGAAAGCAATAGAAACTCAAAATCACATAACAAGGTATAATATACACCCCATACTCACCATGGAATTCTCACCATATAACATAGGTCATGAAATGTAAAGAATTATGAATGTCGATATTCGGGTACCCTGCACCACTTCCCACAGGTTAACTGCTCATCCCTATTGGTGAATATCCTGATAATACATGCTCTTCCATAAAACCCACTATCACAACCGTCATGTATACACCTGATCCGCACACAAAATCATATCCTTCTATTAGGAACATAGGCCACTACCACCACACATCTCGTCAGAAAACACATCGGTCTCATCCCAAAGATATAGGGGAAACAAACCACCTCTCACATAGGCAATACCATATGTCTAGTATTAAACATGAATCCATTACATCCTACACAAATAGTACTTCGAAATCAATACCTATAAGTGGGAGCATGGTAAATTCTGTAACCAGCCATTCATCCTCCCACCGAGATGCTAGGAAGACATCCTACCCCTAAAAATTGTGGTGTTCCGCCCATTTTTCTCAACATGGGTGGGGTTCATATAGAAAACATAAGGAACTAAAAGCTTATTGGTACCAATAAAAAACACTCATCCCATCCTATGTGATTCCAAACATATAACCTGCCCAATCAAAACAACTTTTTTTCTACCCCTACATGCACGTACCACAAGGAACGACAGTAACATTAACACCACATCACTACAAGACCCAACTCAAAACATACCCCCAACCAATTCATGTATCCAATTATCATTCTGAATTATTAAATAATTCTTTTATTTATTTCCATCCCTACTTGGGAAACTACAAAACACAGAAAACATTTTAAGGTGAAGAAAGTATACCAACCACTACAATGTCAAACAAAGAATGAACCTTCCCAAAACCATCATCAAAGTTATCATGTCCAATATATTCTATTGAAACCAAAACCGGCATCCGCACAACATAATAACACCACACCCAACACTCAAGAATCATGAAATCAATACACAACCTAGTTTTATAGCCCTTCTTCCCAACCAAATCTTAGATTCTGTCCCACTGTATGACAATTACATCCATTAAATAATCAATCAAACTCTTATCCAGATATACCATCACACCACCCATACCACCACAAACACACAGTAACACCCTCATCCACAGAACCACACTACCAGCATAGATGCAAGGCCGAAAATAACCACCCACAGTATACAACCACACCAACAAAGAAACATTTATTCATATTTAGCATCACTCATTATTTAATACCACTTGATTAAACATGGATGATCGCAGAATAGATTCGATCAAAGGGAATCCATTTATTTAAATGAATACATGTGATTAAAAATATTCCAATTCGTACAGTAGTGATTCTCAAATCATATATATACGAAAAAAGAGACCACTGACAACCATGATTTTCAAAATAACACAACAAACTTGATTCACGAGATGTATCTAGGATGATATATAAAACAATGTTATCATCCTCATCTTCACATTCACTAATTTATTACTTTTTATTATCTTTGTTAAATTTTAATTTATTCAATCTCACAAAGAGGAATCATAATACCCACCCCATATGATACACAATTAAAAGATATAAGAATGAAATCTGGACTTGAAAGGATAGGAGACTGATGAATCTTCTTGTTCAAAAACAAGGGGTTCGTGGGTAGCAAGAAAACTCCAAGAAAACATGATCGATGACTGTGAAAAAACACACGACTTCCTAGAAAGTTATTGTAACACCTGAGACTTTTATAAGAAATATTTAGTTTTTATTTTATATAAATCATCAAGGGAATCTTTCACTACACACAACACTATCTTGTCTTTCTTTACACACAATCGGGACCTTCCTTGATATCTTGTGTCGTACGCAATACCGAGTTTTACTAAACAACGATATGCTATAAAAATTAAATTAAAACTAGCCGTTATGAATAGTATTAACCACTTTTTGAAAATTTGTAAATTTTATTTTTCAATATAGACATCATTATTGGATTCGGAATATCAAAATTAGCCTAGGGTGAAATTTTGGTATTTTTCTGGAAACTTTCAATTTATGATGAATAGTGAAAATACTGGGTTACTATCTAAAAACCGACTTTTTATTTAAATAATTATTTATTTCATTTAAATTTATTTTGGTCAAAATTGATACATAATACCTATATATTTTCAATGTAATTCATTGGAGTAATTTTATAATAATTTTAGATATATAAAAAGTTTATTGAACTTTTCACCGTCTTTTACCCACCTCCTAAGAGAATTTGGAAATTTACATAAACCATAATTTTACCGCTTCTGTGAGTGTAATTAAAAAAATCCGAGAGACACGGTTGATGTCTGTAAGTAAAATGTGGTTCAATGAGATGAAAATAATTTTTGGTCAATAATAACTTTTTACTTTTATTTACCACGGTTAAAAGTAAATAGGGTAATTAAGGGTAAAAATGATATTATTACTACCCTAACACAAGTCCTAATTCAATTTCATAAGTTTAATTCGACCAAAAAAACCTTAGGAATAAAATATGACCATTTAGGACCACTTGGATTAGATTAGGGCATTTATTATTAATTTATATAAAGAAGGGTTAAAATAGTTAAAATCAAAGTTTAATAAGTAAATAATTTTTAATATGGGGTTATGCATAAGATAAATTAGAATATAAATATAAATTAGAATTATAAAACTATTTCCTACATAATGTTATTTTATTTGTAATTTTTAGTCATTAAATATTTTAATTTATATATAACACAAAGATGATGTAGTAATTATCTTATTAATGAAATATCGACACATGTGATGTTATAAATACCTGAGTAAATTTAATATGAGACTTTTTATTAATTAAAATAATTTTCTAGGTTAATATGACATGCTATTATGGATTTAATTAACTTTTTTCGAACTAATCATTTTATTATGATTTTCACAAAAATCAATTACTAAATAGTGTCAAAATTGACATAAAATAGTTTTTAAAACAAATATTATATTATTAATTGTTATTTTATTCCTAAAAATTTAAGGTTCGTCCAAATGAGTTATATAAGGTTATATATATTAATAATAAACAAATTTGGGTCGTTTGGATTGTCATTGTATGTTTATTAACCTTATAGTGTAATAACACAAAAAGACATGGTAAAAGTAAAATTATCTAACTTAAAGTAAATTCTAAATGATAAGGTTAAAATAGTACACTAAACTTTTCCAAATTCTATTGGATGATAGGATTTCGACCCATACCCACCTTATCTTCGAAATAAATCAATTTTGAGCTATTTTAATCTGAATATGTCTTTATAATAAAATAATATTTTTAGTTTTTCCAAAGGTGCCCCTCTCCACCCTTATAAAAGGGCACATCCTCCCTCTCTTCCTCACACCACTTTGAGCTATTAAGCTCGGTCAACCCCTAAATATTTCTCCTCTCCACTTCGCTAGAAACATCCTCTAGGTCCTGGTATTCTTAAAAGACCAATTTTAGTGCCCAAAAGGAGGTCTCAATGAAGCGCTTCAAAAAAGAGGTAATGTCCGTTACTGATTCTTTAAACTTTATTTCTTCTTCCAATTATTATTCATTAGTTGTTTCATTATGAATTAATAACATCAGTGTCACACATATACTGATATGTTATTATAAGTATGAAACAACCCTATTTCACCATCTATCCAACCTACGGAAAATGAAATCACCGCGCCTGCGTACGTACAAAATACCGTCTCCACGCCGTGGTGTGAACTATGTTCCACCACCACCTTACTTGGATGGGTATAATGGTGTAAAGAAAGAATATATATGATTATTGTAAAGTGATATTGATTCTTAAATAGTATACTTACACTCCAATACAATTCCATGATCATGGGAACGATATCATCGCTCGTGCCTACGTACGGAATAACGTCTCCACGATGTGATGTGACTCGTTCTACATGGTTTTCCCTGCATAATGATTACATAAATGAATTGAGTGAATAAATATGATATATATTACAGTAATACCAGTATGGAAATGAGGTATCTATAACCTAAAAAGAAGAAAAAGAATTTATTCAACAGAACACGCATAAGAATAAAAAGTAATAAACACCCGAATAAAAAGTAGCAATGAAATATTACTAATAATAAGCTAATAATATGACCATATATGATATCATAACAATGAGTATGATTCTGCAATAAGTCAATGACATTATTTAAATCATTATACAGGATTTTCAGACACTTACGAAGAAAATCGGACCTAAGGTAAGGGAAAATCTCGCAATCTCAATTTTTATCCGAGATTGTTTATACTTCATAATTTACTGGGGAATATTTATCATTCACAGCCATGATTCCTAAATATGTAATACATATATCCTTATATAGTATTTTATATCCAATTTTACCCTTCGGTGATTTTTTAGTAAAAGATATGAAAAGAATCTTTTGTCGTTTTTCGTACGAGGTACTTTTTGACTTTTCTGGAAAAAGTACGAGAAGAATGTTTTTTTAACTTATACGGCATTAATGGATTTTTAAAACATTATTTCCAAGAAGTTTCCTTTACATGTTTTCATTTTTATTTTTAATCAGCTTCTTTTAGTTTAAAATTTTATGATATGTTAAGAAAGGAAAAATGTTTTTGATGTAGAAATGATATTTTCCTCAAGAATGGAGTTCAAGGGTTTTATCAAATTTATTTTCCATATAAGATAATATAGGGTTCTGTTTCTATCCCTATTTTACATTGATTTGAATATTTTATGATGGAATTATTTTTAGGATGTCCTTTTATCTTATACAGATTATGTTATAATGGCATGATGTTTAAGATTCCCATTTTTATTACATGGGTTATGCAATGATGTATGATTTTTGATTTTGTGGAACACATAAGAATGGTATCATTATGAAATGGGTGGGACCTATATCTCCCTCCAATGCATTGGGTAAAGATTTTATATCTCATGAGATAGACATGGCTGGAACGGCATGTTAAACCGTTTCAGTGAAACTGGACTGAAATGAAGAATGAACTCGGTTCAGAAATGGACTTTATCCACTAAGATAGTCTTGGAAGTGGGTCTTGACTATTAAGAAATGATTCTCTATGATTGTTTGTGTATACCACAAAGATTCATGATTTAAGTAATCATTATTGTGATTACATTTCACTACCATGATTTATCCCATGTTATGAAATTATGATCTCTTTTGCAGGGTATGATTTCCAAAATGTTATGTTCTTATAAATATGATGTGATTTATATTTATTTTTTTACCCTTATTGAGCATTTGAGCTCACCCTTTTGTATGTTTTATTTCCCCAGGTCAGGAAGAAGGTTATTAAGTAATATATACCAAAAGGGACCATATATATGATGAAATAAATGGGAGACAGTGTAGACGCTTTATGAACCAGTTGTTTATGTTTCCCAGTTTCTAAAGACACTATAACTAAACGGTCCTTTCATGGTTTTGTTATATTTTTTAATAACTGTACTTAAATTTTGATGTACTAATATTTTATGTAAAGTATGGGTTTTTATAGTTGGTATCAGATGAAAGGTATAGTCAACATTTTGAAACTTGGATGTGAAATCCTTAGTAATAATCCTAATAATAAGTCTAAGCATAGAACACAATCTTAGTGTTTTTGAAATGGCCATGAATAACCTAGGATAAGACCTTAAGTGTGAAATTTTATTCTTGATTATGTGGTTTTAGTATTATAATTAGTGTTTCTCACACTATTCTTCTTGGTTTTAGTCAATGGCTAGAACCCGAAGGAACCATGTTAATGCGGAATGTGACGGGAAATGCAATGATTGTCCCCTTGAGCAACCAAATGTTATGAGAGCTATAATGAAAAATCTAGTAGCCATTCTTAGATAACTTTCTCAAGCTATGAATCATTCAGGACATCCAAACGAGCAAAGGAGGGAGCAACATTCTGTTGAATCCTTCATGAGGTAGCGTCCACCTTCATTCATCGGGTCTACTGATCCATTAGTTGCTGAACAATGTATTAGTACTACTGAAAAGATATTTTCAGTTCTTCAATGTTCTGAACATGATAAAGTCATCTTAGTACTGTATCGTTTAGAAGGTGATACTGATCAATGTTGGAATCTTATCAATAATATGAGGCCAAGAGATGAAATTGAGTCCATGGAATGGGACGAGTTCAAGAACTTATTTTTCAATAAGTACATTCCTCGTATTCTCCGAACAACGATGGAGAAGGAGTTAATTGAACTAAAGCAAACGGATGATGAATCTGTTGGTACCTATGAAACAAATTTTACAAGACTTTCAAGGTACGCTTCTGGTATTATTATCCAACCTGAGAGTAAGATCGATCGATTCTTTAGTGGCTTAAAACCAAGTCTTCGAAGGGTGTTATCCATAAGGGACTTCAATAGCTATGAGGAAATCGTTCGATGTGCTCTCAAAGTTGAGATGGAGATTTGAGTAACCCATCAGTCATATGGGTTTGATATGAAGAGGAAAATGTAATTCAAAGGAAAATCTAAAGAGCACACTGAAAAGAAGACGAGATTTCCCTTATGCTCAAAGTGTGGAAAGAAATGTGGAGGGAATTGTCTTAAAGGGGAAAATAAATGTTTCAAATGTGGAAAGGAAGGTCATCGGGCATTTGAATGCCCAATGATGTGAAGAAGATATCTAGGGATGCGAACAATGGAAAGGCTACACAGAGTGCACCTCTTACACTTCAATGTTACAAGTGCAAGGAAATGGGGAATTATTCCAATCAATACCCTAATCCAAGTGTTGTTGATGATGATCGATGTCAACAAACTCTTAAGGCTAAAGTCAATGGAAATTCACATGCAATTTCTATCAGCGATGTGGAGTATGATAACGAAGTGGTGAAAGGTACACTTACCATCCACTCTAAAGTAGAAAATGTTTTATTTTATTCTGGATCAACCCACTCCTTTATTTCTGAATAATTTTCTAAGGGTATCACCATATTACCTCAACAATTAGATGCTGAGTTAGCTGTGACAACCCTTAATGTCACAATAGTCGCATCAAATGTTTATAATTCTTCTCCGATTGAAGTTTGTGGGAAAGTGCTTCCTGCAAATATTGTGATCCTCCCTATAGTGGAATTTGATGTGATTCTTGGCATGGATTGGATTTCTCTATATGGAGCGTATATCAATTTCCAAAGATGGGAAGTCACATTTCGTATTCCAGATCAGTCTTTGATCGTCTATCGATGCAAGGATGCACATAACCTTCCAGTGGATATTTCTTCATCTTATGGGTCTTGATTCCACTAAATGAAGGTTATTTATCTCAAATGGTTGGTGAGAAATTCATTATTAAGAATATTCCCATTGTACGGGTGTTTGATGATGTCTTTCCAGAGGAATTTCCGGGTCTTCCACCAAATTGTGATGTTGAGTTTTCAATAGAACTCATACATGGTGCTTTACCTATTTCAAAGTCACCTTACAGAATGGCCCCAATTGAGTTACAGGAATTGAAGAAGCAACTCCAAGAGAATCTTGATAAGGGGTTCATACGCCCTAGTGTGTCACCTTGGGGGGAACCTGTTCTATTTGTTAAGAAGAAAGATGGATCAATGAGACTCTGCATTGATTATCGAGAACTTAACAAGATCACTATCAAGAACAAATATCCTCTCCCACACATTGATGACTTATTTGACCAACTATACGGAGCTCAATACTTTTCCAATATTGATCTTCATTCACTATATCATCAATTAAGGGTCAAAAAAGAGGATATACCAAAGGCAACTTTTCGTACAAGGTATGGACACTATGAATTTATAGTGATGCCATTTGGTCTTACTAATGCCACTTCTATCATCATGGATCTGATGAGTAGAGTCTTTATAGACTATCTTGCTCAGTTTGTGGTAGTCATTATAGACGATATTCTCGTATATTTAGATAGAAAGGAAGAACATGAAGATCACTTGTGAATTATATTGAAGACCCTGAGAAAGGAGAATCTTTATTCCAAATTTACCAAGTGTGAATTTTGGCTTCAAAAAGTTATATTTTTGGGTCACATAATCTCAAAAGTGGGGATATCTGTGAATCCAGCAAAAACAGAGGTTATCAAAAGATGGTCGAGACCAACAACAGTAACTGAGATCCAAAGTTTTCATTGTTTTCCTTGATATTATTGACGTTTTGTGAAATATTTTTCACCATTATCTAATCCACTCACCAGGTTGACTCGGAAAGGAGGTACGTTCGTTTGGATGGAGGAATGTGAAGAGAATTTCAAAAAGTTGAAAAGAAGGTTATCCAGTGCACCTGTGCTCACACTGCCTTGTAGTAGAGAAAGGTTTTTGATCTACAGTGATGCATACAAGAAGGGATTGGGGTGTGTTCTTATGAAAAATGATATGGTGATAGCTTATGCCTCACGACAGTTGAAAATCCATGAGCAAAATTACCCAACTCATGATTTGGTGTTAGTTGCGGTAATCATTGCATTAATGATTTGGAGGAATTATCTTTATAGTGAAATGTGTGACATTTATACTAATCATAAATGTTTAAAGTATATTTTCACACAAAAGGCGCTGAATATGCGCCAAGGAAGATGTTTAGAGCTGATTAAGTATTACGACTGCTCAATTCATTACCACCCTAGGAAAGAAAAAAAGGTGGCAGATGCATTAAGTCGACAAGACCATGCCAGTTTATCCATGATGAGGATCACAAAAGATCCAACATTTATGGATTTACAAAGGATAGATCTTGGAATTATAATTTAAGGGGAAAACCGTATCTTTCTCAAATGAATGTTCAACCATCTATACATGTTAAAATTAAAGAGGCACAGAAAGAAGATGTAGAGTTATAAAAGAAGGTGAGAAATGTTCCTAAATTCAACCTTGATTGTGATGGGATAATAATGTTCAGGAATTGAGTTTGTGTTCCTCCCATCCCTGAATTAAAGAAGGACCTGCTGGATGAGGCTCATATTTCTTCATTCTCTATTCATCTTGGAAGCATGAAGATGTATAAGGACCTGAAAGAGTACATCTGGTGGGATGGCATGAAAAGAGATGTTGCTGAATATGTCTCTCGATGCTTGGTTTGTCAGCAAGTTAATGTTGAGAGACATGAGTCTAAGGGGATGTTACAACCATTACCCATACCAAAATGGAAATGGGAAAACATCACAATGGACTTTGTCACAGGACTACCTAAAACATCCAAAGGCAATAACGCTATCTAGGTCATAGTTGATCGTCCTATAAAGTCTGCACACTTCATTTCTATTAGAGAGGATTTCTCTCTGGATCAGCTTTCCAGGATATATGTAAAGGAAGGGTTAAGATTTCATGGAGTACCACTTTCTATTATATATGATCGGGATCCGAGGATTACCTCAATGTTCTGGCGAATTCTTCAGCATACTTTGGATATAGAGTTGAGTTTCAGCACTGCTTATCATCCTCAGACAGACGATCAGTCTGAGAGGACAATTCAAAGTCTATAAGATATGTTGAGAGTGTGCTCTATGGATTTCAAAGGTGGTTTGTATCAACACCTACCTTTGGTGGAATTTTCTTATAATAATAGATTTCACTCCAGTATTTAGATGGCTCCTTATGAAGCTCTCTATGGAATGAAATGCAGGACTCCAACATGTTGTGATGACATTGGGGAAATAAAGCTATTAGTTCATGATCTTGTTGATGAGATGGTAGAAAAGGTCTGATCTATTCAACAACACATAAGAGCAGCTCATAGTCGACAAAAAAGTTATGCCGACAACTGAAGAAAAGACTTAGAGTTTGAAGTGGGTGATAAAGTGTTCTTGAAAATATCTCCTTAGAAGAGAGTACTGAGATTTGGAAAGAAGGGAAAGCTGAGCCCTAGGTATATCTGTCCTTTCGAAATACTAGATCATGTTGGGAAGGTATCTTACCGATTGTAACTTCCACCAAATCTCTCTCAAGTTAACGATGTGTTCCATGTATCTCTCCTGATAAAGTACAAACATTATCCTTCACATGTACTTAGCTCAGAAGTTGTATCGCTGGAACAAGATCTTTTTTATGAAGAACATCCGATAGAGATTCTCGATCGTAGTGAAAAAGTCGTATGGAACAAGACCACTCTCTTGGTGAAAGATTTATGGAGGAACCACCATTTAGAAGACGCTACATGGGATCTTGAGGATATGATGAGGGAGAGGTATCCTCATCTGTTTGTTACAAATGACGAATTTCGAGGGTGAATTTCATTTTTAAGGGGGGTAGAATGTAACACCCGAGACTTTTATAAGAAATATTTTTCTTTTATTTTATATAAATCATCAATGTAATCTTTCACTACACACAACACTACCTTGGCATGCTTTACACTCAATCACGACATTCCTTGATAGCTTGCGTCGTACGCAATAACGAGTTTCACTAAACAACGATATGTTATTAAAATATTATTAAATCTAGCAGTTATTAATAGTAATAACCACATTTTGAAATTTTTTAAATTTTATTTTTCAAAATGGACTTCATTTTTGGATTCGCAATATCGAAATTAGCCTAGGGTGAAATTTTGGTATTTTTCTGGAAACTTTCAATTTTTGATGAATAGTGAAAACACTAGGATACTATTTAAAACCGACTATTTATTTAAATAATTATTTATTTTATTTAAATTTATTTTAGGTCAAAAATGATACATAATACCTATATAAGTTCAATGTAATTCATTGGAGTAATTTTATAACAATTTTAGATATATAAAAATTTTGTTGAACTTTTCATCGTCTTTTACCCACCTCCTAAGAGAATTTGAAACTTTACATAAAACATAATTTTACCGCTTATGGGAGTGGAATTTCAAAAATCCGAGAGACACCGTTGATGTCAATAAGTAAAATTTGGTTCAATGAGATGAAAATAATTTTTGGTGAATAGTAACTTTTTACTTTTATTTACCACGATTAAAAGTAAATAGGGTAATTAAGGGTAAAAATGATATTATTACTACCATGACACATGTACTAATTCTATTGGATAAGTGTAATTCGACCAAACAAACCTTAGGTATAAAATATGACCATTTATGCCCACATGGATTAGATTAGGGCATTTATTATTAATTTATTTAGAGAAGGGTTAAAATAGTTAAAATCAACATTTAATAAGTAAATAATTTTTAATGAAGGTTTATACATAAGATAAATTAGACTATAAATATTCATTATAAAGAAAAAAATATTTCCTACATAATGGTAGTTTATTTGTAATTTTTAGAGATTAAATTATTTAATATATATATGACACAAAGATGATGCAGTAATTATCTTATTAATGAAATATTGACATAAGTGATGTTATAAATAAACAAATAAATTTAATTTGAGACTTTTTATGAATTACACTAATTTTATAGGTTAATAGGACATGTTAGTATTGATTTAATTAACTTTTTTCGAACTAATCATTCTGTTATAATTTTCACAAAAATCAATTACTAAATAGTTTCAAAATTGAAATAAAATAGTTTGTAAAAAAATATTATATTATTAATTGTTATTTTATTCCTAAAAATCTATGGATAGGCCAAATGACTTAGATAAGGTTATATATATTAATAATAAACCACATGGGGTTTTTTGGCTTGTTATAGTAAGTTTATTAACCTTATAGTGTAAGAACACAAAAAGGCATGGTAAAAGTAAAATTATCTAATTTAAAGTTAATTCTAAATGATAAGGTTAAAATATAAACTAAACTTGTCCAAATTCTATTTTATGAGAGGAAGTCGACCCATCCCAACCTTAACTTAGAAATAAATCAATTGGGATCTATTTAAAACATAAAATGGCTTTATAATAAAATAATATTTTTAGTTTTTTCAAAGGTGCCCCTCTCCTCCCTTATAAAAGGGAACATCCTCCATCTCTCCCTCACACCACTTTGAGCCTTAATTATTACCCAACCCCTTCCAATTTCTCCTCTCCACTTCCCTGGAAATATCCTAGAGGTCCTGGTCTTCTTCAAATACCAATTTAAGTGCCCAAAAATAGGTCTCAAAGAAGCGTTTCAAAGAAGAGGTAATGTCCGTCACCTATTCTTTCAACTTTATTTCTTCTTCAACTTCTTATTTTTTTAGATGTTTCATTATGAATTAATAACATAAGTATCACTCATATACTAATATGTTATTATAACTATGAAACAACCCGATTTCACCATCTATCCATCCTACGAAAAACGAAATCACAGCACGTGCGTACGTACGGAATACCGTCTCCACGCCGTGGTGTAATCTATTTTCCACCACCACCTTACTTGGATGGGTATAATGGTTTAAAGAATTAATATATATTATTATTGTAAAGTGATATTGATTATGAAATATTATGCATACACTCCAATACAATTCCACGATCATGGGAATGCTATCATCGCCCGTGCATACATATGGAATACCGTCTCCACGATGTGATACGACTCGTTCTACATGATTTTCATTGAATAATGATTACATAAATGAATTGAGTGAATAAATATGATATATATTACACTAATACCATTCTAGAAATGAGGTATCTATAACATAAAAATAAGTATAAGAATTTATTCGACAAAACACGCATAAGAACAAAAAGTAATTAACACCCAAATAACAAGAATCAATGAAATATTACTAATAATAAGATAAGAATATGACCATATATGATATAATAAAAATGATTATGACTCTGTAATAAGTAAATGACATTATTTAAATAATTATATAGGAGGTTCGTACACTTACGAAGCACATCAGACCTAAGGTAGGGGAAAATCTCGCAATCTCAATTTTTATCCGAGATTGTTTATACTTCAGAATTTACTGGGGAATATTTATCATCCACATCCATGTTTCCTCAATATTTAATATTTATCTCCTTATACAGTAGTTTATATCCAATTTTACCTTTCGGTGAGTTATTTGTAAAAGATATGAAAGGAATCTTTTGTCGTTTTTCGTACGAGGTACTTTTTGACTTTTCCGGAAAAAGTACGAGAAGAATGTTTTTTTAACTAATATGGAATGAATGGATTTTTAAAACATTATTTCCATGAATCTTCCTTTACATTTTTTCAAGTTTATTTTTAATCAAATTCTTTTAGTTTAAAATTGTATGACATGTTAAGAAGGGAAAAATGTTTTTGAAGTGGAAAGGATATTTTCCTCCAGAATGGAGTTCAAGTGTTTTATCAAAATTATTTTCCATCTAAGATAATATAGGGTTCTGTTTCTATGCCTATTTTTACATTTATTTGATTATGTTATGATGGAATTATTTTATGATGTCCTTTTATCTTATATGGATTCTGTTATGATGACATGATGTTTAAGATTCCCATTTTTATTACATGGGTTATGCAATGATGTATGATTTTTGATTTTGTGGAACACATAAGAATGGTATCATTATGAGATGGATGGGACCTATATCTCCCTCCAATGCATTGGGTAAATATTTTATATCTCATGAGATATACATGGCTGGAACGTTAGGTTAAACCTGTTCAGTGAAACAGGACTGAAACGAGGAATGAACTCGGTTCAGAAATGAACTTTGTCCACTAAGATAGTCTTGGCAATGAGTCTTGACTAATAAGAAATAATTTTCTATGATTATATGTGTATGCCACAAATCTTCATGTTTTATGTTATGATTATTTTTATTACATTTCACTACAATGATTTATCCCATGTTATGAAATTATGATCTCTTTTGCAGGGTATGATTTCCAAAATGTTATGTTCTTATGAATATTATGTGATTGATATTTCTTTTGTTTACCCTTACTGAGAATTTGAGCTCGCACTTTTTTTTGTTTTCTTTCCCCAGGTTAGGAAGAAGGTTTTTAAGAAAGATATGCCAAAAGGGACCATAGATATGATGAAATAAATGGGAGATAATGTAAATGCTTTATGAACTAGTTGTTTATGTTTCCCAGTTTCTAAACACACTCTACTTATATGGTCCTTTCATGGTTTTGTTATATGTTGTAATAAGTGTACTTCAATTTTGAAGTACTAAAAATGTATGTAAAGTATGGGTCGTTATAGTTATGGATCTAGAAGTACTGATACAAAATGAAAACACAATGGGATGAGAAGATCTTAGCATTGAAAATCTAGAAACAAAATCAATGGAAGAGGAAATGGTATCATGGTCAATTAATGTCTGATTGTGGCCAAGACCATGTTGTTTGACTATTTCGAAGTCCCTGAAGTGTTAGGATATTAAAGATATAATTAATATCCATTTAAATGCCTCTTGAACATCCCAAACAAGGATTTAAACTTGATTATGGATAAATAAAAAAAATAGAAGGATGAAACTAGAAAAAATGGGAAAAACTAGAAATGAGTCACTGATGGGTGAGTCACCGATAACAAGTGACCAACAGTGATCCACTAACAACAAGTCCCCAATTAATGTTGAGCTACCATTTCTGAGCCACTAATGCTACCGACTGATGCCTGACTCACCAACACCCTAACCCACTGATTCCATGAATAATAGATTACTTAACTCACTAATGCCTCAACCTACCAATTACCTTGACCTATTGATTCCCTGACCTATTTATTACCTCAAAATAATGATTCCCACGACATACAGACACCTAGACGTATCGATTCCTCGATCTAACAATGCCTTGACCTAAAAACACCCTTGACCTACTGATTCCCAAAACCTACCATAGCGCTAATCTACTGATTCCTGGACCAACTAACACATCATACTATTGATGCATCAACATAATGATTCCCTTGACATATTGATGCCTGGACCTATTGATCCATTAACCTACTGCTACCTTAACTAATGGAAACCTCAACATACTATCACCCTCAACCTACTGACACCCTAACCAACTGATTCCTCGACCTACAGAAACCTCATCCTACTGATGCAAAAACCTGTTGATGCCTTGACCTACCAATGACTAGACCTACTGATGAAAAACATGAAATTTGGAAAGCACATTAATTGTTCTATTTCTTAATCCCAGAACATTCCAAACTATGTATTATGAAAAATTAATATACCACAGATGATTGGTTGATTACATTCGATACCTCTGAAACTAATCTCACCATCGAGAATTCAAAACCAAACCCAGAAGAAATAGTGGTCTAAACAACCACCCTATAAGATACCTCTCAAGAATAAACCTCCTCATTAGAGTGAATCTTCAACATCCCAAAACACCTCATATGAGATTTTTTAACACAAAAACCACAATACATACCACACGATAAATAATATTCACACCTTCCAAACATAAGAATCAAATAATTCCTCCCCAATGTCAAGATAATATCTTCTTCTGGAAGCAATTACTCCCCCGCACGAGTTTAATTACATCTACATTAATGAGTCTTGATTAGGGAACAAATCCACTCCTACTCAAATGTTAAGACTTTTTAATGTGTCACGTAATATGGAAACTACTCATCTCATAAAATATAAGGATCAATAATTTCATGACAAGGAAAAATACATGAGAAAAACTCCAAACAACTTCTAGTGTTGGGAACACATCTGTATCTCATGTTCTCATGTACTCTCCCACAGGCCACCATGCATCCACAACATGTGTACCAAGGGAATGGTTCTTCCTTGTATAACCTTATCCTGATGATCCTGGATATCAACTAGTCACTTCACAAATGTTGCATCATACACGATATCCAACTCCCAATAATAAATTTCATGGGAGTCCTTGTGAAGATACCGATGAAGCTAGGAGACATGAGTGCCATCAGGGAAACCCCAAAACTATGATGCAAATTCCAGCTGATATGTAACCATGAAAACTCATCCCAACACCTCGAAAAGATTGATGAAACTCATATAATTATTTCTCCCTTTTCTGAACATCTACTGCCCACCTCATGGGGAAACCTTCATGAATATAGGGTCCCCATCCTCAAGCTCCAAAGGCCTTATCCTATAATTAGAATAAGGCATTTTCCGATCACGTGCTGCCTTCAACATCTGGTGGTCCAGATGCACCTTCTCAGTCATACTCTAGACCATGTCTGGACCAAGAACTGTTGCATCCCTAACTTCCATCCAGCATAAGGGTTAACGAAACGTCCTAATATATAGAGCTCTGAACGAATACAACCAATGGAAGAGTGTTAGATATTATGGTTAGTAAATTCTATCTAGGAAAAATGTCACACCAAAAACCTAAAAAAGTCTACAGCACATGTCTGTAACATGTCCGCCAATGTCCAGATGGTCCTCTCTATTTTCCCATCCATCTAAGGGTGGAAATTAGTGTTTTGGTGTAACTATATTTCAAAGGCATAATTCAATCCCCTCCAGACTCATGATGAAAATCATGTATCATAGTCTAAGAAGATGGACCTTGGAAATCCATGCTTCCACACAACCTAATCCACAAACCTCAATGTGAAAGCAACCATTGTGCTCGACTCATTAATTTCTAATAATTGAGCCGATTTCATCAACAAAACCATTTCTAGAAAAATTTCATGACATCCACCATGAGACCTATGTAATCTTATGATTAAATCTAAATATATTTCATAACACTTTCACTCGGGGACATCTAGGGGATGAAACAAACCATTGGAAACATGGCGCTCATCCATCACATAACAACTCACTAACCACATCGCCACACACTCTGCCACTACTCGCTTTATCCCAGACCAACATAACTGTTAATTCAAGAATCATTACATATTTTAAATTCATGGGTGTACTACAACTAATGATATGAGAAACTCAAATAGAATATCATCATGAATTTACACTAGACAAAACAACTTCCCATAGAACAACATCCAATTTTGACCTCCTCCAACCATACCTCTAGAGAATAACCCCAGTTAAAGAGATCATGTATCATCTCCACATCTGAGTTTTCCCACTAAGACTCCTCCACCATCTACCTCATAGATGAATGTACCATTATTTGATATAGACAGTCTCTTTCACCATTCATTCTTGAATCTATGTACAAGCTATCCAACTCCTCAATCACCCTCCAAGAATCTATATATTATCGAACCACTTCCTTATATGAATTCCTACTCAACCCTTCGGCTACAACATTCTTCTTTCCTAAGGAGTAGGAGATCTCAAAATCATAATCATGAAGAATCTTAATCCACCTCCATTGCCACAAGTTCATGTCTCACTGGGAAAAGATGTGCCTCATGCTCTTGTTATCCATGAGGACAACAAAGTTCCCCCTAATGATGTATTTTCTCCCAAACTTTAGTGATAACATGTCTACTTCTATTTCCAGAGCATGGGCTGCATGGTTACAGTCATGGTCATGTAACATCCAAGACCCATAGGTGATAACTATCCATTTTTGCATTATCACAAACCCCAACCCTTGACAATAAGAATCCCAAAATACCTTGAGCACCACCCGTTAGCCTAAACACTAGAGAACTAACCAACATCCCCTTCAGATTGCCAAACGCTTCCTGGATCATCTCATGCCACACAAAAGAATTTTCTTTTCGGTTCAAAGTAATCAAGGAACCTACTACCTGAGAGAAATCAGTCACAAATATCTGGTAGTAGCCTACCAACTAGTGAAAACCGCGAACCTCTGCACATTCATGGGTGCTACCCAAGAAACAACTACCTCAACCTTCAATGGGTCCACTACTACACCCTACTGAGACACCACATGTCCATGGAATTTGACCTTTTATGTCCAAATAATTCTTTGGGACTGCATTTCCTAGAGATTTTCGTGTTGAATGACATATTGGAAAGTCCTGGGATTTTCATTATTCTCCTCTTCTAACATAGTGTAGATGATAATTTCATCGATGAATACAATGACGAATGAGTCCAAGAACACACAAATAGTGGATTTCATAAGTTTCATGAACACAGTTGTTGTGTTAAAAACACTAAATATCATAACCATGAAATCTAAGATCTCATACCTTCAAATTAAAGAAGTATTCTAGATGTAACCCTCCTTCACCATTAATTAGTGATACCCAAACCATATATCGATCTTAGATAACCAAACTGCACCACTCATCTGGTCAAAATGATCGTCTATTCTCATAATAGGGCATCAGTCTTGAATGATACCTGATTCAGTCTCTAGTTTTTTATGCCAAGACACAGAACATAGTCTTCCTTATTCACAATCAAGATTAGAGCACCCCACAGTGACACATTGGCTTATATGAAACCCTTCATAATTAGATTTTAAATAAATATCCACAACTCCCGTAACTCATGAGGCCCCATATGATAAGGATCCATCGAGATCAGATGGGGACCAAGATGTATGTTTATCCCGAACACAATGTCACTTTGAGAGAGTATAGACACATCCAACATGGGGAAATAATGAATATTATTTTTGATATCTATTTGAATTTCTAATATCTGTACATCCATCTATCCCACTAACATCTCTGTTAACCAGAAAAAAAGAGGCTCCACACGATAACTTCTCATCTGAAATCTCACCTTTCCAATGAATTCTACATGTTGACCATTCATATATGAATACATTATTATTCTCTAGAAGTATTAGAAAATTGAATGCACATGTTAAAACCATTCAATGCAGTGGATAATACTGTATGGGTGCATCAGTTGATGATAGAGAACCCATTTGGACAGATGTGGCCCCAACATCAGCCAACATCCCTATAAAACATCAATCAAGATTTTCTAACCTCCGAATTGTGTACTCAACACCAGGGGCACATAAAGTATCTCTATTTACAATCCTAGATCATGGTTTAGACCATGTGAAACGAAAGGGTGTGATTATATTCAATCAAACAAGGCACAAGCAAGTGTGGTAATCAAATTTTTTGTACCTCGAACGATCTCCAGCCTTGTTAGAATTGATGCCTCTATAGTGTACAAATACCCACACCCACATCATCCATTCCAAGTATGTTGAATACCTCACCAAATGAACCCTAGTATAGGTCCATGAGGAGAACCTTGAGGTCGGTCTCCTCCTGTACCATCCACCCATTGTGGAGTAGGGGCCTACAATCCCTATTCTTAGAAAGGCCTGGCTGGAAACTACTACGGAGGCTAGCTCTGAACCTGGATACCTACACCATAAAAATATTGAGTCATGAACTATCCCTAGAGTTTTACATGTCCCCCAAATGAAAAAACCTTGACCCTAGGCACAAGGGAAAATTGTGAGGACCAGAGGGGTTGGCTCCCCACTGGCCGAAACCTGGAAGTCCCTAACGCTAGTGAATTTTTACTAGAAACCAACCCCTATGAAGTGATTGGAGTGAATTACCTCCCATGGTATACCACCTATACTTTTCATCCATTCCACTACCTCATCCTCCTTTTTAACAACTAAGTATGTTTGTAGGGTGAAGGTAGTAAGGAAAATTATGAAGAGTAAGATGTAGTGCCTCCTCTATGCCCCTTGCTCGAGACTCCTCATCTGGAATGAGATCAGGAGAAAAACATAGTATATCCTTGAACATGATTCCCAATTCCCTTATTGAAAAACTCCCTTACTAGAGGGACTATATCTCTAGACTCCTCTCATCTTTCTTGGAAAAGGAAAATAATTCCACTCGTAACTCCTTCTTTATGTCAGTCAACGAAGCATGAGTATCCTTCCTCTCCCCAATGTAAATCATCCACCACTAATGTGATACTACCCTCATCCGGCTCACCACTAGAATAACCCAGTACTCTGTTGGAGCCCAGACAATGCTGAATGTGAGCACCACCTCCACGAGACAAATCATTATCTCCATGTCAAAGAAACTTCCCTCGCACTTTCATAAAGGCTGTTTCTTGAAGGCACAAAGTGTCTCCTACAACTGATCATCCTCCTATATAGTATTGACCCTCCACCATTCATCCCGGTTATCTTACTAGAACTCTACTGCTCATAACACTCTCAGTCTACGTTCGTTATCCATAGATGAATGGAAAACAAGGAACTCTTATGCCATGGTAGTATGTAATTTTCTCTTAATATTAATTTTATATTTTTAATTATTTAAATTTTATAAATATTACAAAAACATTCAAGAACATAATTCATCATGATGTATGTATCTTTTCAAGGTTTTCTACCCTACAAATTGTGTAGCCTCACAGGGTCATTCGGTAAGTTCAGATTCCTTGAATTGGATCACAAGAGGGCCTAAAATTTTGGGTCCTAGCCACTATTCCCTAGCTTATGTCATCTACCAAGATCACCTAACATAGATTCCCTAACAACCAGTGCAATAGTCACTATACCTGACTACAATTTCTATCCAAACTCTCAACCATAACCTCTAATACCATCTGGTCATGACCTGCCTTTTTTAGGATGAGGGAAGGGATAGAAAGATACTTAGACATTTCTTCTTAACGATGAAGGTAAGATAATGACCCTGAGTCTCACCTCTAATAGGCTATAGGGTGGCGACTATCACAGAGGGTATATAAATATCACAAAAATGGGAGTCATTTCCATTTTTATAGTAACCAATATTGGGAGATATGTTTTATAAACCTCAAACCACTCCAAGACACACACACACACACACATATTTATATATACAATGAAATTAAAAAACATCCCACGTGCTTGTTTAAAGTAAAACTACAACAAATATCAAGAAAAATACAATGTAAGTACCAAAATTGAAATATGTAGGGACACAAAAACTATCCCCAACATCTAAACTAGTAGGGTCCAACATGGTCTTCGTAATCTACCTGGAAATCTGAAAATAGTTTAATATATGCAGGGTGAGAATGGAACTATACATAGTAGGAAAAAACCAAATTCATCCATGCATAAGTGGGAGAATATTGCTATTGTTTTTATTAGAAATCAATGAAAACTAAAAATAACCAAAATAGTTTTACAATAATACCCAACCTCACTAAGGAAAGCTCACCAAATAACTAATGTCATTTAATGTATTTTAGTAAGCACGTCTATATTTTGGTACGATGTACCACATCCAACTATTTAACTACTCATCCATAATGGTGAATGTCAAGATGCTACCACCCTCTTCTAAAGGACCCACTATCACAACATACCTTAACACACATGAGTTTCACACCACATCGGATCCATTTCACACACACATGGGCCACTACCACCACATATCTCACCTGAAAGCACATGGGCCTCATCCCAAAGACACTTGGGAAAAAAACCACCTCCCACACAACAAATATCATAATTATGGTATTAATCCTTAATCCATTACATCCTACCCAATGATTTTTGGGTGATCAATTCCCAATAGATGGAGTAGGGTAATGTTAGTAACCATCCACCCAACCTCCCATTGAGATGTTGGGAATGAAAATATCCCCCATAATAATGGGTGTGTTCGGCACATATTGCTCAACCATGGTGGGGTACGTATAGAACACATAAGGAATGAAATTTTTATATATATAGGTTACAAAAATTAAACCCATTCTATTAGACTCCAATCATACAACCATCCTACTCAAAAACCAAATTTGCTGCTACCCCTACATACATGTAACACCAATACAACAGTCACATGAAAACCCCTTCCTCACAAAACCTAACTCGAAAAATTCCCCCTGCCAATTAATTTAACCAAATATCATTCAATATTATCAAATAATTCATTTATTAATTTCAATCCCTACACGGAAAAATAAAAAAAACTACAAATAATATAACATGAAGAAACCATAACAACCACTTCAAATTCAAACAGATAATTAAACTTTCAATAATCTTATTTAATGTTATATCACCCAATTCAACCTCTCACAACCAAACCTAGCTTCCCCACTCCACAATAACACCACATCCAAGAAACCCATAAACATGAAATTGTGACACAACCCAATCATGAAGCCCCACAACCCAACCACTGCCTAGATAAAATCCCACTACAAAACAAATGCATCAATTCCACAATTAGTCAAAATGATTTCCTGAGATACCACCACACCAAATTTAGTGTCTAATTCAAAAAATGACACCACCATCCACAACAACACACTACCAACACAGATGCATGGACGAATTTAATGACACACAACACACAACCACTCCAACAAGGAAATGTTTATTCATATTTAGTATCACTCATTATTTAATTCCACTTGATAAAACATGGGAGATCATAGAAAAAATTTGATTGTGGGACATCCATTTATTTAACCAAATATATACAATTAGCTAGATTCTAATTCTTACAGTAGTGCGTCAAAAATTGTTCTGGTATGAAAAAAGAGGCCAACACCATCCATGATTTTCATAATAATGCATACCACGTGATTTACGACATGGATCAAGGATGAAATATAAATAATTAACCGTCATCATCTTCCCAACCCCTCATTTATAACATATTATTATCATAATTAATTGTTAATTTATATATTTTCACATGGATGCATCATTATACCCACCCCACATGATACACAATTAAATGTGAGATGAATTAATCCCTACTTGGAACAATAGGTGACCATTGATTCTTCGTTGCGCCAAAACTGGGGGTTCGTGAGTAGCATGAAAATACTAATAATGTAGGATCAATGGCTATTAGACAACATGTGACTCCACAAGATGGGAAAGATCTAGGTGCAGCAAGAGAAAATGGAAATAGACTTGGAAGAGAAGTTATCATCTTTAACTAACCAGAACCATTATCAACGGAAGGGGAAATTGTTTCAAGGGCTATTAAAGTTGGATCGTCTCTATGACCACATGGTTCAGATATTTGAAAGTCACTAGAGCATTAGGTTATTTTAGATATAAATAATATAGTTTCAAAGGCCTTTAGAAATTCCCAATCAACGCATTGAACATTATTTACACAAAATAAAAAGTAAGGGGGGGGGGGACTGAAAAAACTGGGGAAAACATTAAACGAGTCACTGATTGGGGAGTCACTAACAACAAACCATTGACAGCGAGCCACCAACATTGAGTCACTTAATCGGAGCTACCAATGATGATCTACCGATGATTGACTAATATCATAACCAAGTAACATGTGCCTCACCGAAGACCTAACTCATCGAAGGCCTTACTCACCAATTCCCTGACTCATCGATTCCCTAACTCACCGACACCTCAACCTACTAACACCCACGACCTACCGACACCTTAACCAACCGACACCCTTGAACTACCAACTCCTCAACCTATGTATTCATAAACCTATCGAAGCCTCGACCTACCAATTCCTTGACCTACTGACTCCCTCAGCCTACCGATGCCATCGACCTACCGATTCCCTGACCTATCAGCACCTCAAACAACTGATTCCCTGTCATACTGATGCCCCAACCTACCAACACCCTTGACATACCGACACCCTGAACAACCAACTCGTCCACCTACTATTTCATCAAACTACAGATGCATCGACCTACTAACACATTTGACCTAACTATACCCAGAACTACTGATGCCTTGACCTACTGACGCCTCATCCTATCTATACCATGACTAATCGACACCTTGACATACAAACACCTCGACCTACTAACAGGAAAATTTTAAATTGGAAAAACTCTTGAAATGATCTACCATTGCCTCCCGGAATACCTCAAACACTATATGTTGACGAATTAATGGACTATGAAGGTCTAGGCCATTATAAGTAATCTAAATGGATTGCAATAAAATTATTAATTAATGAAAAAATTAACTATTAAAATAATATTAATATCCTAAAATAATAATTATTTAATTTTTATAACTTATCTCCAATTAAATGGAAATATTATGTGTCATATATTTATTTGGAGACTACCACACTCATAGAACTACATATTTTGTTCTCTATTACCTACCTACCATGGATGAAATTAAAATTTTAATTAAATTATACAAATTTAATTTATAAAAAAAATTATATTTTTATTAAATATAATATTTGACCATATATATATGATATAAATAATAAATGGTAACAATAAACTTTATTTTTTAAAGGTAACTTATCAAGGTACATTTCATAATTTGATCCCATTTTTGATACCTATGAAAAATTATAATTTTTTTTAGGAATAATAAAACAAATTAACTAATACAATTATATATATAATTCTGCAATTTAAAAACACGTTTTTATATTGACCACATTTCAAATGGGTATAGATATATTTACCAAACAAACTCAACTAACCGTCCAATGTGAAACTAGTTAATAAATAAATAAATAATGATGGTAAATATATCATTGAAAATTATATATAGGTTAATAATAATATTAATAATGTTTTTTTCAACACAATTTTACTGTTTATGACGTTTTGTGAATGCGTATGAATAATCCGGCCTCGAGGAATAGGGTCTCTTAAAAACACATTTTTATATTCAGGTTACACATTCTATTTATTTATCTCAAATTTTCTACATATTATTCTCAAATAGTAGTTCAATATTATTTATATATTTTCCTTAATTATATAAATATTTTAATGTACATTTATTTTTTGGCATTAATATTTGTTTTATATTCCCATCACAATTATATATTTTATGTAATTAAAAATCAACGTAAACTCCCTATTTCTCTTTTAATGTAATGTTTTACCACCATCAAAAGATTTCCTACACAAATAAATTTCAAAAAACTTCATTATTTTGTGTCAAATCCTCTTATTTAAATTGTGGTTTAAATTAAAATAATAATATAGAAGCTCAACCCAACGAATTAGGGAGATAGTTCCATTAAACCAATAATTTTTCATATGACACTAGTTAATCACATCCAAAAAAGGCCAAACAATTTAGTAGTATTTGTAAACTATATATATATATATGTGTATGTGTGTCTTTTTTTACAACTCAATACAATATTTATAACATTATTGTATTTTTGGGATTATATCTTTATTACATCAACCCTATCATATAATATCATTATTATTACTCTCTGGGGAATCCTAGTGAAAGGAATCATAATTAGTGTGAGCTTAAATTTTATGTAAATGTAAAGTACAGTGGAATCAGTAATAAATAAATTAGAATATTTAGTATGAAAATGAAATAACTAAACAAAAACTTCATTTAATCAAAAAACAGAAAGGATAAACAATGTGGAAATGTAATTATAGGAATCATGTTTCATTCAAATAAATAGTTAAGGAAAAGTTAATATAGAAATTTAAGAAACTAATATAGAATTAAATTTAATCAATAAAATGAGAAGTAAATGCTTCCAAAAAATATTTCTATGATAAATAATATAGATAAATTATATATAAATTTAAATGAAGGAAATGATTAATTTTTTGTTGCCATGTCTGAAGAACATGGAATCCTATATCATCAAGACTAATCACAAGATGGTTTAAATCTATAAGAGGAAAGATATTTAATTATACGAACCAATATTCTTATGATAACTAGTCCATGCATTAAAGGGATATATAATGTCTGGGCCCACCTTTCACTGCCTGTCTAAATATTTCCTCATATTGAATAAACAATATTCCTTATCATATAACTGAATTAAATAATGGATTAAAATTTATCAATATTTCCACAGAATAACCCAATACAATAAATGTAAAATACTTATGTAAAATCATATATGGTTTAGGAAATAAACATATCCATGATAAGTTATTTTTTATTAGGGGAAATTCAAAGTCTAATGATCATAAGAAAATTAATATTTCCAAGGTTCTAACAGTGGAATTAATAAATTGAATTTTAATGTTATCCATTCTAAAATAAATCAAAAGAATATATAAGAAGAATAAGGTAGTAATCAATAAAACATATCCATGTGATGAAGTATAAAGGGTTATTTTCATTGATAAATACAGATATTATAAGAAGATATTTTAAAAACATTATTAAGGAAAATATCCATTTTGTTTTTATATTTTTTAAAAGACATTTCTATTAAAATAATTTTTTAAATAAATCATTAAAAATTATCCATTTAAACATTCAAATGAAACTTTAAAGTAATTTGGGTGTGTAAAACTTTAGGTCCCATGTATGAAAAATTGAATATTACTTCATCATAATAAAAATGTTAGAAAAGTTCCTTAATCATAATGTGACAAGAATATTTCATTGAAAACATTTTTAAATTAAAAAAAGCTAATAAAATTGTTTTTATACATTTTTGAAAACCTTTTTTGAAAATAGACTTTTAAATGAAAACATGTTCTCCAACTAAAGATATAAATAATATCACGTTTTATGAAAAATATTATCTGAAATTTTTGAGTACCAAAAGAGTGGGAAAATGTTCTATAACATTATAATGGTAATAAATAAAAACATGGAAATAAAATCAGTGGTGTCATTATGTAATGGTAAAACAATTTACTCATATTTTAATTCAAGTGTAAAAAATCCTGAAAAAATGAGATTGTAATGTCGACCCTCGTCAAGGTAATAGAATTGATTGAAAAGACATGAACAAATAGATTTATTTTACCAACTATAAATCAAAATAAAAGAAGCTGAAATACATCAATTGATAGTAAAAATTATACATACAAAAACTGATATAATATTAATGACAATGAGAATGTAATACAACACAATGGAAATGAATTTATTTATGAAATTTCCATATATCCTGGTGACAATAATTATAAATCCCCTTAAATGAAATTACTCAAATTGAAACTGAAATTTCATAAATAATGTATGCCTCATGATATTTCATTTAAATGTGGAAGAATTTAAAAAATTTATAATTAATTATGTGAAAACATTTAAATTATTCCTCAAATAATGGAAATAAAACTGAATGATCAATAAAATTATTCTTGAGGAAAATGATCTTTAAATATTCCAAACTGTCCCATCCACTTTGAAATGTTTGAATCATTAGGATTATTAAGGAAAAAAATTAATTGAATGTTCAAAATAACATCAAGATAAAATAAATAATTATATAATATATCCAGAGGTTTCGTAAATACATAATTCAAAGACGTAAGAGGTAAAAATGGATTACGCTTCATGGGAAGAATAGTGAGATAAGAATCGCTTACCATGTGTGTCCTTTATTAATAAAGTAAATTAACCTATTATATAAATATTTTCAGAATGGTACAAACATATAATATAATAATAAACATATTTATAATACCAAATATTAACGTAATCAATTGTCTTAATTCTATTTTTTAAATGTCTTTAATGAATTTAACTATTTCCGGTGTAATTTCCTTGTATTTCGGATTGGTTTTACTTTTTAATTTTTGTTCTTATTGAATAGATCATAATTTAATCATATCTATAATGTAAATAATTATTTAAAAATAATATATATCTTATATAAATTTATTTATAACAATCCATGAATTTGGAGGTAAGAAATGATATGCACCACCCTTGGATAAAGTAGGTCTTACGCATGAATGAACGCTACATTAATTTCATTGTCACATTTATAAATAAGGAAAATTAATATATATATATATATGAATAATATAGTTACATAATAATTTTTATTATTATATATGAAATATTGGTTTATTAAAAACATTATTTTTACATTCCATATATAGTGTGAAGGAATCACTTTGCATTGAGGAGAAAGTTGTCCACACTTCTTCAGATGATGTTATCTTATTCCCATAAATTGGAATGAATTTTGTATGTGTTATAAATATATAAATTCAGAAGAAAAAAGACATTCTAAATATATAATGTATAATATAAAAAATGAGTTTCCATAATAATGTCCAACCTTTAGAGGGGGGTCATGTAAAATTGAACATACATCATTTCACAAGGTGATAGTTTTCTGTTCAAGAACTATAAGATCATTATGCCTCAGTTGGATGTCTATGTATGTTTCAGTCCAACACATAGAATAAAAACATTTAAATATATTTATAACAATTTTTTTATTTTTTAATAATATTTTTGGAATATTCAATGGGTTGGATAATGAAAATAAAACAAAAGTGCTTAATGAAAGGCATTGCCACCTTATTGGGTAACACTTTTTCATTTCCACTAAAGGGCATCCTTGGATATATTTATGAAATAATTGAGGCCTCTAAGATGATGGTATAGATATTAAATATATATTAAGGAATATATCATTAGATAAAAAATTTATTAAGATGTGTGACGAGGGGGGGGGGGTAAGTGCCTTTTTAAAGTGGTGGAGGTGTGAAACTATTGTAAATATTTTGAAATGGGATTACAGCAACGTTTTCATTGTACAAGTGGCTCTAATAACGTTTCAATGTAGATAAAATGTGGTGTATATCCAATATATATCCATCAATTGTGTTTTGGACCAGTTTCATTGTCATTTGGGCTCTTAATTTTAATTTTTAGTCCCTTGATAATATAATTTTTCTTTTTTATCACTATAATAGATTTTGATCAAATTCACTAATAATTTTGAAAAATTATTTTTTTGATCATATTATACATTATTATTTTAAAAAAAAACTGAAATCCATTTACCCAAATTAATATCACAGATTTGGTAGAAATTTATTTAAAATTTATCAACTTGATGTTATGATATTTTGGGCTATTAAAATAATATTTTTCGAATATTATAAATGTTTTTATATCCAATATCAATGTGAAATTCATTAAAATCACCCATATTTTTTTAAATTATATAAAATTTATCTAATTTATCTTTTAAATAAATATTAAACATAATATAACACTATACTAGAATTAAACAAAAAAGAAGTTTGGAATTAAAAATCTCTATTTTCCAGTATTAATCAAAAAAAGATACATCACAAAAAAAATAAAAATCACAAAAGAATAACATATATGTACCACATTAAAAATTAAGTTTATATTGGAATATAAAATATATAAATTTTCCAACTTTTGTTTTCTAATAGGTTCTATATTAAAAGGTTAACGACATTAATAAAAATATAGGTTTTTTTACGTAAAATTGGTTATGTTATTATCTTATTCCTCTAAAACAAATTATATGAATATAAAAAATATTTTGTTGAATATATCACATATATATTACATTAATATAATTAACTATTTTTAATTAATTTAATTTATTTGGATAAGGAATCAATGTGAGCAGGAAAATATTTTCCTTTTAAAACTATCCCTTTATATTCAATTGGTTCTTATATTCATTTCCAATTAATTGGTAACCAACGAGTTAATTTATTATTTGGGTAAATAATATATTTTCATATGTTAGTTAATAATCTTCATAATCTCTAATTTATTTTCTAGGTCATATATTATCGTGTTAAATAAAAACACATTAATAAAATATTATTGTTTGGTAAATCATAGTATTCTGTGTAACACAAGACATTAAAGAATCTAATTGTTCTGTGTGATGCCTGATAACTCAATATTGTGTTCCTTTCAAAATATATCATATATTTATTTTATTTTTAAAACATAAACAAGTAGTAATTACTTTTGATATTATATTTTATTACATACATGCTGTTTCATGTTATACACGCTCTCGAATACAATGTTCGTACTTTTTAATTTTGGGGTGTTACATTCTCCCAGAAACAAATTAATTACATTCTCATAGATTAATTATATTCTCAAAAATATTTTATTTGAAATTTATTTTATTGAAATCCCACAACATGAGAAGGGTTCATAAAACATCTCCTAGAAAAGGTATAATTGAGAGTACAAAGGTCACATGGACTAAAATATAACTAGGAATCTAAGTAGGAAACAATTAGTGTAAATTACATATACATAAATGGTGGGGAAACATATCGTTTTTATGGATCGATATATTATATCAATAAAAAACATGTGAATGACAAGTGTATTATTGAGGGCCTCAATACCATAAATCCAATATTATTTAAAGGTCCATCAATTCAATAAAATTGTATTTAGACAACATTATTTATCATTTTCCTAATGACGAGTCATTATTTTTCTGCCTATTAATATAAGGATATGTACATAGATGAAGTATTTCTATAAACAAAACTTTATATATATTTTTGAAATATTAAATATTCATCCATTTTTTCATAAATTGGATGTCAAAATATTAACATTGATTCCTAAATCATTACATTGAACTTTCAATAGATATTACACTATATAAAATAGTTACAAGATAAAATACTTTTCAATTACTATTCTAGAAAGTTAATATGGTTAATTAATTAATATGTAAACCCATAAAATAAATAGTATAAGTTCATCATTAATATCTATTAATGATGTAATGCCCTGGCCCCAGAATCCAAGAGCTGGTGCATTATTTAAATACATTGGCCTGATTAGAAGGAATCAAGTCCCGAAGGACCGATCAGTTTAGTTGTCTTGGAAACAAGATACAAACATAATTTCAAGACATTAAATTGTAAATAAACACAACAATTATTTATTCTATTAGAAACATCAACTCTTACAAAATTATTCATACAAGTCACTCACAGATAACTTCTTCATATCCTGGGGAAATGAAACATGATAATGGAGTGAGCTCAAACACATAGTAAGAGTAATCAATACCGTGGATGATAACATAAACATTAGGCAGGGTGAATATTTGAAAACACATGCATTTACAAATAATTAACATGAATACTTTACGGAAAGAATATGAGATGAGTAAAATAATGCCATAATAAAACATAATGATGGGTATTCTACTAGTCGAATAACCCCATGAAATATCAATATCTAATCTCATAATGATTTAGTGCATAATTTTGGACACCAGAACGACATAGTCATGGCATCGCGCAAACACTACTAATACGTTTTCTTCAAGGCCTTGTGCTAAGTCACTAGTTTTTTTCATTAGACATATTGATTCATTGAGGAGCTATAGCGGGCTCCACCGGTCACTTACTAAGTCCAATGCATTCCTCATATGAAAAGTCTGAAACATAACATAAACATTTGTATTATAACTAGCATACAAAATGTCAATACATTATCCACAAACTATGTATGGTATAAAAATAGCACATCCACAGTCAAACATAACTCATTAAATACAATATGGAAGATTTTATTGTAAAATATTGACCACAATCAAGAGTAATGAAGGATATTGACATAGATGAAAATAATCATCAAATGTTTTGAGAGAAATATCCCCATTTTTCTTGAAAACATTCAAAAGTCACACTATTTATCAAGAAGTCATTTAAAATAGATTTTTGAATAAATATGCCTCATACCACTTTGAAACTTTTAAAAGGAATAATAATTTGATAACATTAATTTTCATATAAATAAATCCTTAAAACCATTTTTAAATCATCGACATTAATGAGAAATATTTAGAAGAATAAATCTTTAAAACATTTAAGATGACATTTTAGTTAGAGTCCCTAACCAAATGAGAGACACTTGAATATAAATAATTGATGTAATAAAATATTATAATATCATGATAATATAGTTATTCATGATATTCTATTTCAATGTACATTATATACACTAAATAAAAGTGAATTTTTTCATAACAACAAAGAAGACTCAATGGAATGTAAGTTTAGATGAAATCCCTTAAAAAGACTATATCCTTAGATTAACGATAAATAAATGACATAATTATGCATCACAAATATCAATAAACTGAATATTATTATATATTTAGTGTAAATAAATCATATAACATTCACACATATTATTTTAAAAACAACACCAATGAATTGAATGTTTAACTCAATGAATAGACATTGAGTTAAAAATACTCTAATCAGGTTCATATTGATTACTTGAGAATTTATCAATGGAGTGATTATGTGTATAAAAATTATATCCACATAACGGTGAGTGGAAATTACTAAATAAATAATAAATAATTATTCCTTACATAATCTTGGAGTTAAACAATCAATTAAGTATGCGTAAAGCCCAATGAGTGGAATTTGAAATTCAAAATTCCATTACCGATTTGGTAACTTATGAAACATACACCCCATTAAGGAAGGATCATAAAATGAAGATGTAAATACAGATAAATTAAATTATATTACACCAAGAATACAATCTCGGTCAGTACATACACCACACAAAAGGAAATATGGTAAATATTGCATTAATCTCACAGGAATAAGATGTGAGATGAAAACTTCTTACCACGTTGCAATTAATCGAGTCGTATGACCAAAAGTTAATAAACATCCAATGAATCATATAATTCCATGTATATAAAATGAATAATGATAATATATATGAAATCGAAGTACACAATACACCACATTCATGAAATAAGTGGCGAACAATGGAAATCTCATGGAATTAAAAGTGAGATAAGAAACCCCTTACCTCCAGTCTGACATGCCTTGTGCATTCCTTGTTCATCTTGAATAATAAACATAAGTTAATTTATACTTGATTAAGAACATTTTTCAATTTTATTATTCCTTTTATATCACTTATTAACTTGCTATAACAACTAGTTAATTATTTGATACCATATTGGATATTTTATCGATTTTCAGAACTTGAGTCAAAAAATAACTTGTTACGATTTCAATTTTTCCATGTGGTAAAAAGTCCATTATCTCTAGAATTATATACATGATTTATATATCATATATATATTATATATCCATTATATATATATATATATTTATATCAATACATAACATTTTGAGATAAGAAATGAAATGTACCATTCCTGGAGACGGTAAGCCGTACGCACGCATGAACGCTACTTTCATTTCTATTTTGTATTTTAATGACATTAAAACATAATGAAACATAGTTATATTATAATTTCAGTATAATATCATATATAATATCATTAATTACATCCTTTATATGTCCCCTGTAAGGCATTAATGAGTAATATCATTTTGATGGGGTGGTAGTCCGCACTTCCTCAAATAAAATTATCGTGTTTTACCCAAAATAGATTCCATAAAATAATTATATAAATTGAAAATAAAGAATCATAAAGAAAAAATAAGCATAATATATATATCATTTATAAATATAGTTCCATCTTAATTTCCACCATTATAGGCGGTAGGAGATAATCGAACAATCAAGGTTTCGTGAGGCGTTAGTTTTCCATCCACTGAAACAATATGTTTTTCACCCATTACATAGAGGTGTGTGTAAGTGTAGTTTGAATAATTCCCATAAAAACAACCTAGTATATTTAAGATACTGGTGTTGTTATAAAATAATGTAATAAAAAGTGTTTAGGGTGTTTTAGAACAAAAATAAACCAAAATTAAAAAAAGACTTTAAGAGAAAGTGTTACCCTTAATTGGAGTAACTTATTTTTGTTTGAACCAAAATGACTTCTTCAAGTTACTTCATCCTAAGTCGAGGCTTCTAGGAAAGATAGGGGGATCTTGAGAGATTATTTTTGCATGTTTTGGGTGATACAAGGGGCTTTAGATGTGTGTGGAATGGGTGAGAAGTTGTCTCCTTTTATAAGTGGGTGGAGGGGCTTTTTAGGAAATTGTATAAATATTATATTATTATTTAGTGATATTAGGTTACTAAATGTCCAAAACTAATTAAAGTCAAAGATAAGATGATTCTTATTCGAAATAAAATAATAAAATAATAATTGGACAGGTTTTGGATATTATTTAAATATTAATAATCATATTTATTTAAATCATTTATTAATGATGTAAATACTACACCATTATTATGTGATAATTAATTTAATTATTTGATGTCTAAAAATTATAAAAAAATTACCATAATGTAGGAAATCATTTTATATTTCTAATGATTTTTTATAGTGGAAAGTATGAGTTATACAACCCCGTGTAAAAATTTGATATACTAAAAGATATTTGTTAATGTCATTTTGGTCTTTACTTTATGTGAATTAAAATAAAGTGTCTTTATAATTTTTAAGTGGCTTTATGGGGTCCCAAAATTGAGCCATGGAAGCCCATGGTCGGCCATGACATATAAAATAAGGTTAGGACTAGTGTTAAGGTAATTTTGTATTATTATAATAATCTTTTTACATTGAATTACCCTATTTACCTCTAACTGTGCTAAATAAAAGTCAAAAGTTACTATTCACCTAAACATATTGTCATCTTATTGGACAGAATTTTACTTAATAATAAAAACCATGTATCTAGGATTTTTGAAATTCAATTCACAGAAGTGGTAAAATTTCATTTAATTAAAAAAGTTGGATGTTTAACTACTACTTAGTGGTTTCATTATTCATCAAAAATTGAAGTTTTTCAGAAAATACCTAAAATTAATACTAAGCTATATTTGATATTACAAATTCAAAAAATATGTCTATTTTAAAAAATTCCGAAAATATAAGTTGGATTAATTAATTTAAAATTAATTTCCGTTGTCAAAACAAATAGAGTGTTTTTAAGAAACAATAACTATTAAAATATTGACACTTGTTTAAGCATAATTTCAAATTAAAATTAATTCCAATGACCAACATTGGATTAAAGGGTAAAAATATAATCTAATTAAACTTCAAAACAAATTTAAAATATAATCTAATCATATAAATAAATTAGATTTAAATTCATTTTTGAATTAAAATACATTTTTTCTCACTATTCATAAAAATGAATATTATTAGAAAAATACAAATATTTCATTAAAAGTAAATTTTGATGTCCCCATTCTAAATAAGAATTTTATTTGTAAAAATAAATATGTCCAAGGGTCAAATATTAGATTCAAAAAGTGTTCTCCACTAAAAGGTGGTAAAATTAATTTTTTTTTAAAATACATTGTTTATCTCAAAATTTGAATTTATTCTTATAATATGTCTAATAAATAAAAAATACATAAGATACAATTTTATGGAGTATAAAAAATTCAAAATCCAGTTAATACTATTCATAACTGCTTTTGAACGAATTGTTTGGTAAGTCGTGGTGCGCTCGAACTCAGTGTTGCATGTAATGCAAGCTATTGAATTTAACGAAAATAACTTACTAGGAAATAATGGGGTGTTACATTATCCCCTACTTCAATAAATGGCATCCTCGCAATTTGAAATTGTACTTTGAAAATAAAATGATAAAAATAGAAAAAATACCTTTGTGGAAAACCCACATTAGAAATTGTGTTAAATTTTTTTTTGTCTTAATAAGAGGGAAAATGAGATGAAAAAGTCACCACTAAATTATGATCCTGATCTAGAGAATAGTGGTGGAAATTAGAGACACATAATTGGAGGAAAATGTAAATATATATAGAGAGTGATTGAGATCATCAATCAGAAACAAGTGTAAAATTAGGGGCCTCAAAGCCATCAATCTATGACGATTTAAAATATCATCGATTCAACAAAACATAAAGCATTAGGATAACACATTTTTTCTTTTATGATACCTTCCCTAAAGTTTATTTATTAATTTTTTAATAGAATAAGAAAACAAAAACATAAGAGAAAATACTAATATTAATTTAGAGATTAACTAAAACCAAAATGGTTATTAAAAGAACTGATGATCCTCCAGAAGGATAATAATTTAGAGAAAGAAATTCTAATATTAATTTCAAAAATTAAACAAATGACACCCAAAGTTCAATAAATAATTTTCCATAAAATATTTTAATATAATCCAAACTTATATTGAAACCCATGAAATATAGATTTTTCTTACAATGTTTTCCACATTAACTTATATCTCCAAATAATATTGACTACTCATAAAGTAACATACTTAAATGTAATTAACCTAATCACATATTCTCTATGATAAATTATTTATTTCCATAAATAAACCAAATCGTTATAAATACAAAATAAAAGCATAGGTAAAAAACACATTTACTCTTCACATAAAATCCCATAGTATTCTATTTACCTTAGGCATATAGTATTACCAATAGAGCGAACGTCTTTAAAAAAATCTTTTATCACTTAATCAGGAAATAATTTTCATATAATAAGGATATCCATTGGACATAACATAATATCTCATATCAACTTAATAAAATAAATTAACGAAAAATAATTAGTCACACTAACCAGGGACTTCACATAGTCTAGTGGTAGAAGATAAATCCCAATCGCACTATGGTAGTTGGTTTGATTCCCGCAGCTTTGTCCGATGTGACGGATTTTCAGATGGTCTACATGTTGTCCTTTTTCAAAAACTATAAAATTTTATAATATTCCCAAAAATGAGATAGATTACTCAAAATAACTGTAACATAATTTCATCACGCACGTTATCTCATACCTCACATTTTCATTCCAATATTTAATAACATATAATTTCCTCAAACACCATGATCATATAAAACCAAATTATTATTTATAAATATATCCACTAGGGAAAAGTTAATTCATCCTTAAATATCATTTTTACGTGATAAAATGCAGGGTAAAAAATATAAGAGAAAATACTTCCAATGTAATCCCATCAACAAAGAGCACTAATAATTTTTAAACATTTCCCCATCCATTTATTTCGTCATAACTTCTTCCTTGACCGAGAGAATATCCTATAGAATAAGGTATTCACTCGGGTAATGGCAAGGTCCCCTACATTTACAGAAAATGACTATAAATGGATTCTTAAGACCATTTTTATTTTCTTCCATTATACTCTTCATTTTTTCATGACAATTCATTACATAAATTCCTTCTTTCCAACACATAAATCATTTCTTTGTTCTATTAAGACACCATCCTAGATGTCTCCTTCCACATTTCTTGCATGATGGTAAATATTCTTTCTTTTCACCATAGTCTTCACTAATGTAGCTCTTATCATTCGCCACTTTTCTCTTCCTTGTTGAGTCCAGGAGTTGTTAATAAATATGTTTTTGATCATATTTTTTGAAAATTGATTCATCATGAACATGATATCTTTTACACCTGTAAACATTACATTTTTTTTCTAATTTCCACCACCATTGAAAACTTATACATCATGATCAATGTTATTATTACTTCCTTGGAATCCAGCCATTGACTAAAACTAGAAATCATTGTGTGAGTAATAATGGTCATAAAATCATTTAGAGAATATCCTAACACCTTATTTTAAATTTAAAACACCTTAAAATTTACCAAGATCATTTACTCCCATCTTATAATAAAATACTTAGAATCGGTTTATAATGGGAATTTAAATTATCCTAATCATATCCCACAGGAGTGTCACAACCAAGAGTGCAACAAGACCTGTTGTCATGTACTGGGATACCCCAGGTCAAACCCAAAACTCCAAGTCAGAATTATAACTCCTAGTTACATTTGTTCTAGAGCTGCCTCTAGCTGCTCGTATCTGGACAAGGATATACTGCTTTGAAAATACACAAAATATCTACATTAACAAGATTCTAGGATGTTCTTATATAGTAATCCAAAAATTCTAACTAAGGGTAATGTTCTCTAATAAGAGTTTATCTAAATCTAGTTTCCAAGGATTGTACTTAACTTCCTCTGATACTAACTATAATGCCCCGACCCTTGAATCCAAGAGCTGATGCATTTTTTAATACATTGGCATGATTTACAGGAATCAAGTCCCCATATACAAATCATTTTAGTAGTCTTGGAAACATGATACAAACATAAGTTCAACACTATAACTTGAAAATAAAAAAAACACTACTTTATTCCATTAGAATCATCCATGCTTCCAAGATTATTCCTGCATGTCACTCATAACTCACTTCTTCAAATCCAAGGAAAATGAAACATGAGAAAGGGGCGAGCTCAAACACTCATTCAGAGTAGTCAATACAAAAGAAGATAACATAAACATTATTCATGGTAAATAATTGAAAAAACATTCCTTTACAAATAATTAACATGAACACATTATGGCAGGAATATGATATGAGTAAATAATTCCATAATAAAACATAGTCTTGGGTATTATACTTGTCAAATAACCACATGAAATATCAATATCTAATATCATAATAATAGAATACATAATTCTGGAAATCATAACCACATAGACAAGTCTTCATTCCATGAATACAAATACTATTTTTTCAAGGCCTTGTGAAAAGACACTAGTTTGTCTTATGAGAACTACTGATGCATTGAGGAGCTATAGCAGGCTCCACCGGTAACTTATTTTGTCGAATGCATTCCTCATATGAAAAGTTTTAAACATAACAGAAACATTCGTATTAAAACTAGCATACGAAATGTCAATAATTTATCCACAAACAATGAATGGTATAAAAATAGAACATCCACAGTCAAACATAACCCATTCAATAAAATATGGATGATTGTATTGTAAAATAGTAACCTTAATCAGTAATAATTATTGGATATTAATATAGATGAAAGTAATCATAAAATGTATTTGAGAGAAATATCCCCCATTTTCTTGAAAACATTCAAAAGTCACACTATTTTTCAAGGAGTATTTTAAAATAGATTTTTGAATAAAAGTGTTCCATACCACTATGAAACGTTTAAAATGAATTTTAATTTGAAAACATTAAAGTCCATATAAATAATTCCTTAATATCCATTTTTAAAAATGGACATTAATGAAAAATATTTAGAAGAATAAATCTTTAAAAAATTTAAAATTATATTTTATTTAGAGGTCCTAACCAAATGAAAGACACTTGAATAAAAATATTTGAGGTAATAAAAACATTATAATATCATGAGAATAAATATATTCATGATATACTATGTCAAAGTACAATATATACACCAAATAAAAGTGAATTGGTGCATAACCACAATGAAGACTCAATGTAATGTAAGTTAAAATGAAATCCCATATAAAGACTGTATCCCTAGGTTAACGATAAATAAATGAAATAATAATTTGTGAAAAATATAAATATTGTAAATATGATTGGATATTAAATGTAAATCTATCATAGAACATTAACACATATTCTTGTAAAAACAACACAATGAATTCGAATTTTAACTCAATGAATGGATATTGGGTTAAAATTACTATTATCAGGTTTCTGTTGATGACTTGAGAATTTATGAATGGATTGATTATGTGTATCAAAGGTATTACGAAAGAAAGGTGAGGGTAAATTAATACATAAATAATAAATATTTATTCCACACATAATATTGGAGTAAAATAATCAATGAATTATGCGTAAAGCCCAATGAGTGGAAATTGAAATTCAAAATTCCCTTACCGATTTGGTATCTTATGAAACATACAACCCATGAAAGAAGGATCATACAATAAAGATGTAAATACCCATAAATTAATGTATATTACAACATGAATACAATCAGGGCTAGTTCATACACCACACAAAAGGAAATATTGGCCAATATAGCATGAATCTAATGGAAATAAGAAGTGAGATGAAAACTCTTTACCACGTTGTAGTTAATCGAGTTGTATGACCAAATGTTAATAAACATAAAAAAAATCATATAATACCATGAATATAAATAGAATAATGATAATATATATCAAATTGAAGTACAAAATACACCACATGCAATAAATAAGTGGAAACCAATGGAAATATGGCATCATGCCTTTTAATGACATAAATTCCCATTACATTTTATATACAAAGGATCTTTAAGGCTAGTTGCTTGGAAATCTGGAACAAAAAGCATGAATAAAACATATAACATTCTACTAGTCCAATTGTGAGGATTCATTATAAGTTATTCCTAATTAAAATTATAGAATCTCATATCCTGGAGACATACGTCAACGGAAAGGGTGAGAAAAAGGCTCAGTAAAGAAAACAAGTGAAAGAGTTGACATGTGGTCTTGAGAAATATTAATAACAACATGATAAAAGACCTAAAGGCATGATAAATGGAAGAATAGGAATATCATAATAAAAATATTTTGAATCATAACATGAATATGTGTCTATAACATTTCATTTAGACATTCATGAACATATCACCAATTTTTAACCACGAGGATTTATAAAAATTTACCAAGGTTATTCACCAATGTATCGTGAAACATGTCATCTTTTGAGATTAATTATTTATCTAATGCATTGGATATATATTAGAGAGAACACATAATATATATTTACTTTCTAGTTATCCAAATAAATCATAATAAAAAATTTCATTAATAACTAAAATAGAATCAATGAAATGTGTTTCGTGTCAAAATTATGACATTTAAAAAGAGCTTCAAAATAAGATCATAATGTCATTTATAACCACTAGAAAGGGATTGAGGGTTATATGTATGTAAATTACAGAATCAAATATATCATATTTATATATTTATTAACACATGTTGAAATGAAATATGTCAATGTATTCACATAAATAAAACTAGATAATTTCTTGAGAGAAAGAGATAGAAATTTGAGACGAAATTTCTGCAGTATAACGACTATATAACATGGATTTAGAAAAAATTTAAAAGAGATGGTAAAAGGGTCACCCACTCCTGAAAAATTCCTAATAAATTATGGGTACTTAATAAGATCATGGTATGTATATTTTCATGACATACCCCATGAAAATGAAACATGAACGAAAAGAAAAGATGTGATTTCATTTACAAGAAATTTGGTATCCTAACAACGTCACTAAAAAATTTAGAAAACAAATTGATGAGAGAGGAAAGGGTATCTCAAATATTATACATGAAATGTACAAAAATAAGAACATATATGAACATACCCTAATCATAAATAGATGTAAATTAGAAGACACAACATAAAATAAGTCATGATTTAAAAGAGGAGGGTGAAAGGATCCCCTACCTGGAAGTGTAACTTCAAAATCATGATGGGTGTGACCTTCGGAGGCTTGAGGGAGCCCTGGGAGGAATTTTGGGGAATTAAGGAGACCATAAATTCATTGAAGATGATTTTTGGAATGAAATAAATGAGGTAAATGGATTGGTATTTATAGGAAAAGTGAGTGAATAAATTATTAATTTCCAAGGGACACCTCATCAGTGGTATTTGAAAAACCATGGGTTTTCCCGTTGTATTTTCCCATGGTATTGGCCACATGAGAAACCTCATAGAATATCTCACTAATCATAATTCGACTATAAATCTTACATCATTATTACATCATTAATGATGTCATTAATCACTCGAAACTCAAAACTGCATTTTTACTATTTACATAAAATACAATTGTTTCAGAAAAATCCCTAAAATCCACCCTAACCTAATATCGATTCTCTGAATCATAAAATGAATTTCATTTTATGAAAATAATTTTCTATTTATTTTTAATTTAATCTTGAAATAAAATAATTATTTATCCCAAAAATACAACTTTAAAACTATAACTCATTTTGTAACACCTTAAAAGAGTAATCAAAGTCCCATAAAATTATGGAATAACTATAAGGAAATAATGTAACAATTTTGGATTAAATTTTATGAAAATAAATTTCCATTTAAATTTTTTAAATTAATTATTAATTTTTAAAGAAAATATTTATGGCATACAAAAAATACCAAAACATAAACTACGATCGTTTTTTCACTTTTACGATGTCTAAAATTTATTTATACATTCATGGGTGATGTTTCTATTTTTTTGTATCAAATTAATATTTATTACTATTCATTACTATTCATATGTGTATGTTACTATTCCTACTTTATTATTCACCAAAAAAAGTTGTTCTTATTAGACTCTAAATTTCTTACTGAACACAACTGTAGAAGACCATTTCATGAAAATCAGTTCACATTATTAATTATTTAATTAATAAAAAAATTTAAAATACCATTTTTTCCTAAAATCATCAATAGTACACATCCTATATTTATCTGGAGATAATAAATTCACAAAAATGGCCATAATTAGAAATAACAATTTATTTATATAAAAGGATTACTCAAACCAGCTATGGTCTCATTATATATCCCCTTATAACACCAGCATAAGACCTAAGTGTAAGGTTTTCTATGGTGATCGAATATTGTGGTGGCTCGGACCACATTGCCCAAGTGGAGATTTCTATCAGCTTGAACTTCTCCCTTAGGCGATTCCATTCAATCTTCATATGTTGAAGTTCAGATTGGGCTTGGTCCAGAGCAAAGTGCAGTGATGCTACCACTTTCCCAAGCTCCAATATATGGGATTCATATGGCTCAAGTCTACTAGATGAGGCCATTCAATCTTATTTCATTATTAATTAACCAAGATAACAGTATATATAAAAACACAATGTTAAGATTCTTGTTTCCAATAGTCATATTGACCAATAGTCATATAACAGTTGAAACCCAACAGTTTCATTTTAATTATACCCACTTTATTAATTAAATGATATTGTTTTGTTGAGTATACAGTCAAATAATACACAAAATTAGGAAAAAAATAATGGAAATGTTGGGGTCATTACAATCATCCCCCTTAAGAAATTTTGTCCCTGAAATTTTTAACTTGTAACCTCTGAAGTGAAAAGGTGTGGGTACTTCTGTCTCATAGACTCATTTGGTTCCCATGTGGCTTCTTCATATTTGGGGTTCCTCCACAACACCTTTACAAGGTTGGTAGTCTTGTTGCATAGAACCTTGTCTCTACGATACAAGATCTCCACCAGCTTCTCCTCATAAGAGAGGTCATGTTCTAGTTGTACCACGTCTGGATTTAGTACTTGTGAAGGGTCAGGTATGTACTTCATCAATTAGGATACATGGAAGACAATATGAAATTGTGCAACATTTAGAAGAAGTGTAAGCTGATAGGACACTACTCCCACATGATCAAGGATTTCATACGGGATAATATACCTAGGGTTGAGCTTCCCTTTCTTCCCAAACCTCATGACTCTCTTCCAAGGTGAAATCCATAGAAAGTGTTTATCACCAACATCAAACTCCAAGTCCCTTCTACAGTTGTCATCATATATCTTTTGGTGACTCTGAGCAGCCATAATGTGTGGCTGGATGGCATGGACCTTTTCTGTCATCTCTTGAAAAAGATCAAGCCCAAGAATCATTCTCTCACCTGCTTCAACCCAACAAGTAGGAGTTCTACATCGCTTCCCATATAGAGTTTCAAAGGGTTCTATTTGAATGCTCGAGTGGAAGCTGTTGTTGTAAGATAACTAAACTAAAGAGAGATGTTTATCTCATCCACCCTTAAATTCCATTGAGCAAGTTCGCAGCATATCTTCAATTATTTGAATAGTCCTTTCTGATTGTCCATCAGTTTGGGGGTGATAGGATGTACTGAAAGTCAATTAAGTGCTTAGATCTTGCTAAATACATCTCCATAATTTTGATGTGATCCTTGGATCATGATCAGATATGATAAAAACTAGAAATCCATGCACCCTTACCCCTTCATTCACATAAATCCTGAAATGTTGATAAAGAGTGAAATCTTCTCGAATGGAGAAAAAATGGACAGTCATGATGAGATGGTCCATAATAACCCATATCGCATTATTTCCTTTGGATGTTCTTGGGAGACCAGTGAATAAGTATATAGTGATATTATCCCACATCCATGTTGGTATGGGTTTTCTTTGCAATACCCCTTTATGAATTTGTCGCACTTCCTTCACTTGCTGACATACTAGGAACCTTGAAGTGTAGTCATCAATACCCATTTTCATATTATACCATCAATAATGATCACCAATGTACCTATACATTTTTTTCCTACCAAGATGTACAGAGAAAGTATATCTATGAGCTTCAACCATCAACTCCTTCTTTATTTCTGGAATAGATGGAATGCATAGACTTGTACAATATTTCAGTACACCTTCTTGATCAGTATTAAAATCTATAAACATCCCATTCATCATTGCCTCAATCTTCTTCTGTAACAATGGATCTTCTTTCTGGGCTTTTTTGATCTTCTATATTAGTGACAGTTGAGAAATAATCTGGGTTAGGGTTGATAATGTCACTTCCCTTATAATTACCATGTCCATCTATACTAGGTCATTGATCAAAATATCTCTTTGATTCCTTATCATGGAATGAAAAACTGGGTCTTTCCTACTTAATGCATCAGCTACATTTTATTGCTCTTCCAGGATGATAATGAATTGAAAAATCATAGTCTTTAAGAAGTTTCAACCATCTCCTTTGTCACATGTTCATTTTCTATTTTTTTAAGATATACTTCAAACTCTGATGGTCTTTGTATATATAACATATATCCAAATAATGATAGTGCCTCCATATCTTCAGAGAAAAAAAAACTACATTCAGCTCCAGATCATGCGTAGGATAGTTCTTCTCATGAGTCTTAAAATGCCGAGATGCATAAGAAATGAACTTGTCATTTTGCATGAGGAAGCATCCAAGTCATATAAGATATGAATCACTAAAAATAATGAATCCTTCTCCGAATGAGGGAAATTTTAACACAATTTCATTAACCAATCTCTTCCTATGCTCTTGGAAACATTCCTCACACATCTTTCTCCAGATGAACTTGAAACCTTTTAGAGTTAACATGGTTAATGGATTAGAAAGTCATGAAAATTTTATAACAAACCTCCTATAATATCCTGAAAATCCAAGGAAACTATGAATCTCAGTTATTGTTATTGGTTGATGCCACTCCTCTAAAAAAGTTGTCTTCGTAGGGTCAAATGTGATTCCGTCATTGGTAAAAAAGTTCCCCAAATAAGCTACTTGTTGTAACCATAATTAACATTTACTAGACATTCCAAAAAGACATTCCTTCCGTAGATTTTGATAAGTAACCCTAAGATGATCCTCATGCTTCTCAAAAATTTTGGAATATATCAGAACATCATCAATAAAAACTACCACAAATTTATCAAGGTAGTCCTTAAATACTATATTCATAAAATCCATAAAAATAGCAGGTACATTAGTAAGTCCAAAAGGCATAACAGCAAACTCATAATGCCCATATCCTGATCAGAATGCAGTTTTTGGAATATCTTCTTTCTTCACCCTCAAATGATGATCAACAGATCGAACATCAATCTTAGAGAATAATTCAGCCCCACGAAGTTGGTCAAATTAGTCACCAATTCTTGGAAGAGTGTATTTGTTCATTACAGTGATCCCGTTCAATTATCTACAATCAATGCATAGCCACATCGATCTATCCTTCTTCATCACAAAGAGAACTGGTGATCCCCAAGGTGACACACTTGGGTAGATAAACCCCTTCTCCAAATGATATTGTAGTTGTTTCATTAATTCCTCTAGCTCCACATTTTCCATCCAATATGGGGTCTTTGATATCGGGTGAGATCTAGGTACATGTTCAATGGATAACTCTACCTCTCTTTCTGGGGGAGGTCCGTGAAACTCCTTAGGAAATATATCAACGTATTCCTGTATGATGGGAAAATTTTCTATCATAAAAATCTCATTTCCTTTATCTTCTTCACCGATAAATTCCATAAAAACGATATAGGAGGTTCTTCTAGACAAGGATCAGGTTGAGATATCTCTCATTGGAAGACAACTGTAGGTTTTCCATTCAAGGCTATTGATATTTCCTTACTTATTCATTTGATCTTAGCATTATACATTGAGAGACAGTCCATACCTAGTATAATGATGAATTATAGCATGGGAATGACTACTAGATTTGCGAAAATATTGTTCTCACCAAAGTAAATAGTAGAGTTTCTAAACACTGATGATGCTTGGATAACCCCACCAGGAGTCTTGAATGGTAACTCTACATTTAGCATGTCGGGGGTTGATTCAAAATTATTTGAAAACATGGAGGAAATAATGGAATGCGTAGAACTAGAATCAAAAAAAGCACTTGTTATCTTTGATAGAACAATAAGAGTACATCCTACCACATCATTTGGAGCTTCAACTTCAGCTTTAGTGATAGAAAAAGCACAACCTTTCTCCCTTGGCCTTTGCTGAGGATTATGGTGGATCCCCTCCACTGCCCTGAGATTTGGACTGTAATTGGAAATGTTCCCAAGTTGTTCACACATAAGGCACTGGACATCATGTAGGGCATGCACCATCTTCCCCTTGTCGTTATTCTATGGAGGTTGAGGTTTCAATTCACTACGACAATTTCTCACAATATGTACATCTCTTCCACACATGTAGCATTTCCTTCTCCTGAGGAAGTAGTTCCCCGAATGCGTATTCCCACATTTATTACACGTGGGATGTTTCACTTTCTTGGCTCATGTACCTTGATCAAACCTCCTCTTTAATCTTGGATCCATTGATCTCTTTTTGTCATTGGATTTATGAGACCACTACATCTCACCAAGCTCTAGTTCATCTTTCATCGCTCTACGCCCGATCTCCTCATAGCTATCCTAATCTTGAATGGCTAGATTCTTCTGCAGATGAGGTCTCAGTCCAGTAAAGAATCTATCAACCATTCCATTAGGATCCATGAAAAATCTAGAGGTGTAACATGAGTGCCTTGTGATTTTCATCTCATAGCTTCCCACAGATTCATTCTCCTTCTGCTTCAGCTTGAGAAACTCCTTCTCCATTCTTATTCTCATAGAACATGGGAAATATTTACTGAAGATGATCCCTCTGAACTCTTCCCACACCATAGCTGCAACCTCCTTGATTTTCCTCGTGTTTTTAATCAGCTCCCACCACTAATCTGATTCTATTTCTAAGCGATAGACAGCTAGAGTGACCATCTCTAGCTCTGAACAGCGGAACACAGAAACAATCTTCTCGATTGAGGTGATACATTTCACTGAAATCAATGGTTCAGTCAATCCACTGATGTTTGGTGGTCGTTGATCCATAAAAGGCTCAACATAATGTTTTTCCCTTCACAGTGAGATTAGTCTCATAGTTGGATTCAAGTGATTTCCCATAACATGAGTAAGTTGGATCATCATTTGCATGAATGTTTCCATTGCAGCTTCCATCAGAGGGCTATCGGCACATGGTCCATTGTGGTAACCAATTTCCTGATTCCTCCTATTACCCACCATTTCTCAAAGAATAAAACCATAATGAGAAACTTATTTCATTTAAAAATCTTTTAACTATATATGATTTATTTCTTAAAACATCTTTAATCAATTACATTTCTCTATAAATCCTCCATAATGATATATAAAAAACTACTGATTAACCAAACATATACCCTGAGAGTGTTGTAATCAAGTTTGCAGTAAGGCACATTGTCATGTACCAGGATACCCCGTGTCAATCTCGAAACTCATTGTCAACGTTTTCACTCCTAGGTACCTCTCTGCCAGAGCCACCTCTACCTGCTCATATCCAGACAAGGATGTATTTTCTTGATAGACCAATTACATAATACTCAACCAAATACCAATTTTTTTTCCTATATTTAAAATTTTCTATAGTATTCTTCCTAATGATTTCATTTCCTAATTTCCATAAATAACTAAACTATCGTTTGACACAAACTATGGCATCCTGCCTTTTTACTAAATTACTTTGCATTACATTTTACATATAGAGGATCTTTATAGTATAGAGTCGTGGAAATCAGAAACAAAAATCTTGAATACAACATAAAAAATTATCCTAATCCACTTGTAAGGCTTCATTATAATTTCTTCCGTTGTACAATTACTGCATCTCATATCATGGAGACATACATCAAAGGAAATGGTGAGAAAAAGGCCCAGAAAGGAAAACAAGTGAAACAATTGACTTTTGATCTTGAGAAATTTTAATAAGAACATGATAATAGTAATAAAGGAAAGATCAATGGAACAGTAGGAATATCATATTAAAAATAACATGAATCATAACTTGAATACGTGGCTACAACATTTTATTTAGACATTCATGAACATATCACCAAGGATTAACCCTCTGGTGTCTTAAAAAATTACCATGGTTATTCACCTAGGTATTTTGAAACTTGTCATATCTAGAGATTAATTCTTTTTCCAATGCATTATAGTTCTATTTGGACACACCCTTAATAAAAAATTTCATAAATTACCCAAATAGAATCAATGTAATGGGTTTCGTGCCAAACTCATGATGTTTAAAAAGAGATTAAAAATAAGATCATTATGACATTTTTAACCCATGGAATGGGAGTGAGGGCTATATGTATTTAAATTAAAGAATCAAATATATTATATTTATATATTTATGAACACCCGTAGAAATGAAATAGGTCTGGGTATTCACATAAATAAAAAAAGAAAATTTCTTGAGAGAAAGAGATAGAAATTTGAGATGAAATTTATGCAGTATAACGACAATATAACATGGTTTTAGAAAACATTGAAAAGAGAGGGGACAAGGGTAAACCAATAATTTATAATTTATAATATTGTATGGGTACGGAATATGATCATGGTATGGGTATTTTCATGTCCTACCACATGAAAAGGAAACATGAAAGAAAAGAGAATATGTGATTACTTTTACGAGAAATTGGGTAGCCTAATGGCGTCACATAAAAATTTAGAAAACAAATTGATGAGAGAATAAAGGGTATCTCAAAAATTAGACATGAAATGGAAAGAAATTATAACATATCCTAACATACCCTCATCATGAAGAGATAGAAATTAGATGAAATCACATACAGGAAGTCATGACATAAAAGTGGTGGGTGAATCTATCATTTACCTTGAAGTGTGACATCGAAAGCATCAAGGTCTGGACCTTGGGAGGCTTAAGGTCGCCTTGGTCAGACTATTTGGTAGTTAAGTATACCAGATCATCGTTGAGGATGATTTTTGGAATGAAATGAATGAGGTAAATTGAATGGTATTTATAGGAAAAGTGAGTGAAAAAAATTATTAATTTCCAAAGGACACCTCATCGGTGGTATTTTCAAAACCATGGGCTTGCCCATGGTATTTTCCCATGGTATTGGACACATGGTACACCTCATATAAAATATCACAATTCATAAGTCGACCAGAAATTTTATATCATTATTACATCATTAATGATGTCATTAATCACCCTAAACTCAAAACTGCATTTTTACTATTCACCGAAAATTCAATTGTTTTAGAAAAATCCGTAAAATTCACCCCAAACTAATATCGATGCACTGAATTTAAAAATTAATTCCATTTTAGAAAATATTTTTAAAAATATTTTTCATTTAATTTTTAAATAAAATCATTATTTATCCCAAAAATACAACTTTAAAACTCTAACTCATTTTGTAACACCATAAAAGATTAATCAAGGACCTATAAATTATCGAATAACTATAAGGAAATGAAGTAAAAATTTATGATTAAATTTTATAAAAATACATTTCCATTTTATATTATTAATTTAATTATAACATTTCAATTAAAATATTTATGACATACAAAAAATACCAAAACTTAATCAATAATCGTTTTTTCACTTTTAAGATATCTAAAATGTATTTATACAATCATGGCTGAAGTTTATATTTCTTTTTGTCAAATTACTATATATCACTATTCATTACTATTCATATGGGTATGTTACTATTCCTACTTTACTATTCACTAATAACCAAGTTGTTCTTATTAGACTCTAAATTTCATACTGAACACAACTGCAGAAGACAATTTCTTGAAAATAATTCCACATTATTAATTACTTAATGAATACCGAAAATAGTTTAAAATAAAATTTTTCCAAAATTCATCAATAGTACACATCCTATATTTATCCAGATATTTCAAATTCACAAACTTTCCATAATAAGAAATAAAAATTTATTTATATAAAAGGATTACATAAAGCTGCTAAGGTCTCATTAAATATCCCCTTATAACAACATCATAGGACCTAAGTGTAAGGTGTGCTATAGTGATAGAATCTTGAGGTGGCTTGGACAACATTTCATAAGTGGTGATGTTTATCAGCTTGAACTTCTCCCTTAGGCGATTCCGTTCAAGCTTCATACGTTGAAGTTCGACATGGGATTGGTGCAGAGAAAAGCCCAGTGATGCTACCTCCTTCCCAAGCTCCGAAAAATGGGGTTCATAAGGCTCGAGTCTACTGGATGTGGAAATTCAATCTTCTTTCTATATTAATTATCCACGATAACCATATTTATTAAAACACAATGTTAAGATTATAGTTTCCTACGGACATATTGACCAACAATCATATAATAGTTAAAACCCAACAGTTTCATTTTAATTATACCCACTTTATTAATTAATGGATATAGTATTGTTGAGTATATAGTAAAATAACACACAAAATTAGAAAAAAAAAATTAAAAAGTGTGGGTCGTTACAGGAAATCTCACAGAATTAAATGTGGGGTATGAAACCCCTTACCTCAAGTCTGACTTGTCTTGTAAGTTCCTTATTCTTCCAAAATAATAAACATAGGTTCATTTCTACTTGAATAAGAATAGTTTTAAATTTTATTATTCATCTTATATCACTTGTTAAACTTTCTATAACAATTATTTAATTATTTGAGTTCTTATGGGATATTTTATCGATGTTCAGAACTTGAGTCAAAAATGAACTTCTTATAATTACAATTTTTCCTTGTGGTCAAAAGTCCATTATTTCTTGAATGATATACATTGTTTATATATATTATATAAATATATATTAAATATCCATTATATATATATATATATATATCTCTATTTATAACAATACATAACATTTGGAAATAAGAAATGAAATGTACTGTTCATGGAGACGGTAAGCCTTACGCACGCATGAATGCAACTTTCATTTCTATTTTGTATTTTAATGGAATTAAAATGAAATTATACATAGTTATATTATAATTATAGTACAATATCATATGTAATATAATTTATTACATCCTTTATAAATCCCACGTAAGGAATTAACGAGTCAAATCATTTTGAGGGGGCGGTAGTCCGCACTTCCTCAAATGAAATTATCGCGTTTTACACATAATGAAAACTATAAAATAATTATATAAATGGAAAATACAGAATTATAAAGAAATCATAATCCTAATATATATATATATATATATAATATATAAATTCAATTCCATCTTAATGGGCATAATAAGAGGTGGTAGGAGATAATCGAACAATCATCGTTTCGTGAGGTGTAAGTTTTCCATCAACTAAAACAGTATGTTCTTCACCCATTAGATGGAGGTGTGTGTAAGTGTAGTTTGAATCCATCCCATAAAAACAGCCTAGTATATTTTAGATACTTGTGTTTTTATAAAAGAATGTCATAATAAGTGTTAAGGGGGTTGTAGAAATAATATAAATCAAAATAAAACAAAAGAATTTAAGGGAAAGTGTTGCATTTAATTTGGGTACCTTCCTTTGGTTTAAACCCCAAGGACTTCTTGAAGTGCCTTCATCCTAAGGTGAGGATTATATGAAGAATATGGGGATCTAGAAAGATTATTTTGGCATGGTTTGGGTGAGCCAAGGTGCTTGAGAGGTGTGTGTAATGGGTGACAAGTGTTGTCATTTTATAAGGGGGAGGAGGGGCTCTTTAAGAATGTGTAAAAATATTATTTTATTGCAAAGTAATATTCGGTTTCTAAAGGTCAAAATCTAATTAAAGTCGAATATATAATGATTCGTGGTCGAAATAAAATCATCCAATAATAATTGGACAGGTTTTGGATATTATTTTAATATTAATAATCATATTTATTTGAATCATTTATTATTGACATAAATACTACATCATTATTATGTCTTAAATAATTTAATTATTTGATGTCTAAAAATTATAAACAAAATTACCATAATGTATTCAATCTTTTTTATCTCCGCAATGATTATTTATAGTTGAAATGATGACTTATATAACCCCATGTAAAAATTGATATACTAATAGATACTTTTAATGTATTTTTAGAATTTACTTTAAGTTAATTAAATTAAATTGTCATTATCATTCTTAATTTGCCCGATGGTGTCCCAAAATTGTCCCAAGGATGACGATGGTTGACCATGACTCATCCAATAAGGTTATGACTACTGTTAAGGGAATTTTGTATTATTATAATATTCTTTTTACCTTGATTTACCCTATTTACCTTTAACCATGGTAAATAAAAGTCAAAAGTTACTATTCAACAAAAAATATTTTCATCTTATTGGGCCTCATTTTACATACTAATGAAAAAAACGTTTCTCAAATTTTTGAAATTTAATTTTCAGAAGTGGGAAAATTTCATTTGAATGAAATGTTCTGATTTTTAACTACTACTTAGTAGAATCATTATTCATCAAAAATTGAATTTTTTCAGAAAAATACCCAAAATTTATCCTAATATATATTTGATATTACAAATTCAAAAATGATGTCTACTTGGCCAAATTAAAAACATATATGTTGGATTAATTAATTGAAAATTAATTCCCGTTGTTAAAATAAATAGCGTGTTATTAAGAAACAATAACTATCAAATGATTGAAACTTTTTTATGTATAATTTCAAAGTGAAATTAATTACAATGAGCAAAATTGGATTAAAGGGTAAAAATATAATCTAATTACACATCAAAAATAATTTAAAATATACTATAATCATATAAATAAATTAGATTAAATGACAGTTTTGAATTAAAATACATTATTTCTCATAAATCATAAAAATTGTTTATTATTAGAAAAATACCAAAATTTCATCCAATGTAAATTTTGAAATCCCTATTCTAAATAAAAATTTTATTTTGTCAAAATGAATATGTAAAAGGCTCAAATATTGGATTTAAAAAGGGTTCTCCATTAGAAGGTGGTAAAATTGAATTTTTTTAAAAATACATTTTTTATATGAAAAATTGAATTTGTTCTTATAATATTCCTAGGAAACAAATAATACATAAGTTAAAATTATATGGAGTATATAAAATTCAAAATATATATAATATTATTCATTACTGCTTTTGAACGACTAGTTTGGTAAGTCATGGAGTGCTCAATCTCAGTGTTGCGTGTAGTGCAAGCTATTTAATTTAAAGAAAATAACAAACTATGAAATCATGGGGTGTTACAAATGATATTGTTTGGATAATGTTAATTACAACTTAACTAGGATATCATTTAGGATAATGGTAGTTGTGAAATCCTTATCATCCTTCATCATGGGTTCACGTCTTCTAGCCATTCCATGTTGATGGGCCGTCACCAACAGAAAAAAATCTGTTGTGTGACAAAAAAATATCATATTATAAAAAACAAATAATTATTTTTTTGATGTATAAATATAAACACATTATTTTCAATCTAATACACCATAGTTTTGACCATGGTCATTAATTTTCATTATCTATAAAAATCCTTAATAATGGTTTGTAATGAAAATGTGAATTATACAAGGAATGTCCCAAGGGATTGTGAATATGGGTGCATAGTAAGGCTCTTTATTTCGTATCATGTTATGCCGAGTCTAGCCTGATTCACCTTGTCGGTGTTCTCACCCCTTGGTACATTTTTTCAAGAACCACATCCACTTTAAGAATCCAGACGGTGATGCATTTCTATAAAGACCAATATAACCTCTACCTAACAAATACTCTTAGGTTTACTTATATACTTATCGTCAAATTTAATCTTAGTGTTTTGTTATCTAATATATGTTTCATTAAATATATTCCACAACATTTATACTATAGCTGGTTTGATACCAACTATAGTGACATGAACCTAGAATTCCCGAAGCCAATGTCATGCAACCGTTACATTGGAAAAAGATACAAGTAAATCATTTCCCTAAAGGACTAAACCGTTTATTAGAGTAGGTAATCCAGATACATATATGGGGCTTGTTTAAAAATTTAATACATAATTAACACATAATTATTTTTTATTTCAATGATAATAACTTTATTCCATCTTGTATATCCTTGAATATCATTCTTAACACACATTAGGTAATTCATGGGAAATGAAACTAATATGTGAGAGCTCAATTTCTCAAAAAGGATAATATACAATGGAAGAAATAATTAAACAATGAAAATAGAAAACATGAAAAGGAAATATCTTAAAACACCTTCCATACAATCAATTTAAAAAGGTTAAACAACATGGAAACATAATAAATAAAAACAAATGATGTTCAAATAAGAAGATAAAGAAATGTTACTATATAAATGTAAGACACTAAAGAAAAATTCCATTTAATCAATAAACTAAAAAATTAATGTATCCATATATATGATGATGAAAAATTTCATAGGTAAATAATAATGGAATCTAAATTATGTAAATTCTTATTTTTTTGATGTCATGTCTGTGGAAAAGGAAAAACTATACTATCAAGACCTTTCACAAGATGGTTTTATAAAATATGTAGAAACCTATTTAATTTGTTTAACTTATTTGTCTCATGAGAACATGTCAATGATATTAGTGGATATATAAAGTAATGTCTTCACCCATCACTACATGTCTGAAGTATTCCACATATTGAAAAAATAATATGCCATATAAAATATCCTTATCAAATAAATGTTACAAAGTTATCAATATTTAAATATTAAATATGATAATGGTAAATGTAATAATTGTATGTAAAAAAGATATACAGTTTTGGAGAAAAATATCCATGATAATTGGTATCGATAATTTGGGGAAATTCAATTTCTTATGATCATAGAAATTGAATATTTTAGTGGGACTGACAAGTATTCAAGGCATTGAATGTGAATATTATACATTATAAAGGAAATCATAAACCATCCGTATATAGAATAAGGATGAAATAAATGAACTATATCTAATTTTTGTAAGGATAAAGGGTTATATTTATCGATGATTATAAATAATATTATATGATCTTTTAAAATCATTATTGAGGAAAATATCCTATTTATTTGGAATTCTTTTTTTGTAAATAATTATCTTGGAAAATACATTTTAAAATCATTTTCCTTAAAATGTTAATTTTTTAAATTTCAATGGAATCTTCATGGGAATAACTTTGAGTAAATTCATATATTTCGTACATGGTAAACTGAAAATTCTTTTTGCACAGATTTTTTTAGTAAAGATATTTTTTTACAAAGGCACCAAAATATTCCTTTGAAATAATTTATAATTGATAAACAAAATTTAACAAATGACATTAATAAATAATTATGGAAATGATAAATACATTTTCAATACTTTTTAATGAAAATTGGGTTTTCTCAAGAAAGTAGGTTCTCTACTAAAGAGATAAATAAAGTGTGGTTTTCTAAAAAACATTTTCTACACCAATTTGTATAAAAAAGGATGAAAAAATAGAACAATTAATTTATCAAGGTCATAAATTACCATAGGATAAGAAAATAAAATGTATAATTAGGTAATGATAAAATAATTAGATCGAATGAAAATTCAAGGGTAAACAATCTCGAACAAAAATATATTCTAAAGTAAACAGTTGAAAAGATCATATTTGTGATGTGAAACCAATAAATGAATTCATTATGTGTAAAAAATATAAATCCACATAAGGGATGTTGAAATAAATAAATTCTTCATCAAAAAAAGTATATTCCTAATCATATATTATTAACAATAATTAGTTAGTAATATAACTCAATAAAATGGAATCCAACTATGAAATTTCTTTACCAAATTGTGACTTTAATGGTAAATATTCATAGATCAAATATTTCAATGTGAATAAAAAATATAATTAATAATGAATTATTCGCTATATTATAGGTTAAAGTGTTATTATTTATATCATATATAAGAAACAATGTGCTCATAAATAATGTATTCCTAAATGAATCAAAATACCATTGAAATATAGTTAAATTTATTCTTAAGGAAATTAATCCTTAAACATTCTAACGTGTCCTATAACACAGTGAACCATTTAATAATAATCCTAATAATTGAATAATAAGAAATTAATTTTTAAATTCAATAAATATAAGAGATTTCCTGATATAATATGTCAAAACAGGTAGTAAATACACTACACAAAAATTTCAGTGATGAAAATGGTGTATGCCTCATGGAATGAAAAGTGATAAAAATATTCTCTTAACTTGTATTTCAATTTAGGTGGAAATAATTTATCCTCATATATAATGGTTTTTAAAATGATAAATAACTTTTAAATAATCATAAAAAATTTATAATATCATATATTAACTTCTAATATCTATTTATATATTTTTTAGTAATCACTAATAATTTCAACTATTTCGATTGTTAATTGGGTATTTTATTATGCATGTTTTACCTTGATATTTTTATCCTGTTACATAGATAATGATTTCATCTTCTAAATATTGTAAATCATGATTTAAATATCATATAAATAGTAAACATGTATGGATAATAATCACTAATGTTCAGAGATATGAAATGAAATGAATCATTCATGGAGATGGTAGGATATATGTATGCATGAACACTTCTTTTATTTTGAGTTATATTTCAAAAGAATGAATAGAAAATTATATATATATATATACATCATAATTATTGAATCATATTTATTTCATATAAATCAAAATTCTTTGATAAATTCATCTTTAAATATTTCATGTATAGCATGATGGAATCACGTCACTTTGAGGAGGGGTTATCCGCACTTCAACGAACAATATTATCATATTCACTAAAAATGATAATCATGATGAAATTTTGAATATAAAAAAATTACATAACCTTAATAGAATTATAGATATTATAAATATCATATTAAAATATTGTGTCTATCATAATTCTCAACCATTAAATGTTATAGTGGAAAAATGATAAATCATCAGTTCACAAGGTGGAAGTTCGTCGTACAATAATTGATAGTTATTTACCCAATATATGGGAGTGTGTATTATTGAAATTCTAAATCATTGAATAAAAATATCCTTGAATATTTATTATAATGTTATTAATAAATAATCATGTAATAATAATAATTTAGTGGTTGTAGAATGAAAATAAAATAAAAGAGCTTACAGAATAATGTTACCTCTTCTTTCGGTAACTCCATTTGGTTTGCACCAAAGAGCAGCCTCGGATAGATTTATTCAAAATTTAAGTATTATTGGATTATGGTTAGGATTTTTAATTTCTATTTTTTATAATCTTGTTTGATCCAAATTTTCTAGAGAGGTGTGAACAATTACGAGGTGTGACTGCCTTTTTTTAGTGGAGGAGTATCACCCATGAATTTTTTTAAAGGGGATTTTATATACATTTGTTCAGTTAAAATTTGTTCCAATAATGATAAAAATTAGATAAAATGTATTATAGGTTCATTATATTGAAATTAAATGTATTTTTGGAAATATTTCTTAGTCATTTTGATCGTATTAATAAGGTTCTTCCACTTTTAAACTATTTCTTCTCTTAATCATTGTAATTAATTTAATCACATTCACTAATATTTTTTGACAAAAAAATAATTATAACTTATTAGAAATTATAAATTATTATGATTCAAAAAAGGTAATAAATTATTCTAATTTCCGTCCAAAAAATTGGATGAAATTAATTTAAAATTAATCCTATAGATGGGGCTACAATGCATGGTTTTAATGTTAAAATGTTGAAAGGGTTTTTAAGTTTTATTATCCAATTTAAAATTGAAAATTATTACAATGATATTAATTGAATTAAATTATTAATAAATTATCAAATTAATATTCAAATATAATTTGAAATGTAATTTGATCTTATAAATATTTTAGATGAAATAACGGGTTTGAAATAAAATTCATTATTTTCACTATTCACCAAATAATGAAATTTAAAAAAAAAATACCCCATTATTATAAATTTTATGTTCCGGAATCAAATATAATATTTCATAGCATATATAAAATAAATAATAGTTCTATATGTAATATTTGAAATAGGGTCTCCATTAAAATGTGTTAAAACCGCTATAACAATAAAATATGTTTTTATGTATAAAACTAGATTTGTCATTTTCTTATACATATAAAATAAATAAGATGAATATTAAAAAAAATTATAGAATATATCACATATATATTTGACTAATATCATTAAATACTTCTTATAAATTAAATTTATATGGAGAAAATAGCTTTATGAGAATATAAATAGTGTTTTATAAAAAAACTCTTTTTATATTCAATTAGTTCTTATAGTCGTTTATAATTAATTTGTAAGAAATGAATTGATTTTATATTTTATATATTAATGGATTTAATAAGATATTTAATATTATTCATAAACACTATTTTAAAATCTAGGTTATTTATTATTGTATTAAATAATAATTTTTTTAAAAATTATATTGGTGTTTAGTAAAACATGGTGTTACATGTAACACATGACATTGAACAAACTCATTGTCACGTGTGATGCACACTAATACAATATTACATACATTGAAATATATATAATATAATTATTTTACTTAAAATAGTAAATATATTATAAATTATCAAGATATTATATTCCTTTATGTTTTTGGTGTGGTGTGTCACACATGATATCAAGTACAATGTTCTTACTTTATAATTTTAGGCTCTTAAAAATATTAAACTATCTTTTATGAAATATCCTTTACTCATTTTGATAATAAACTCAAATGAGGTTTTTTTATTCATAATTACCCATGAACCTTTTCATGAATTTTTCTACATTGTAAATTTATATATAGAAGCTAATAATATTTATGACAATATGAACACACAAAATGTCTGAATTCCTTTACTTCTTGTGAATTATTAATATATAGACTTTGGAAATAAAAAATATTATGAATCCCACTTCTTTATCAAGGTTTTTATCCAGATTATGATTCATGTACTATTAAATTTCCTCTAGTGTAAAATGTAGTCATGTACATGTTATGAAATTTAAGGGTACTCCCAAATAGATCTCTAATATATTAGGTAATTTTTTAATCACATGAGATACCATGTAAGTTTAATGAGGGGGTAGTATATGAACATTACATTATGATGACTTGGAAGAAATTCCTGACATATTCATATGGTGGATGGTCTGTCAGCGTATGAACTCTATGTTATGTGGTCATTTTATTGATACTTTACTTAATCTCATGAGTTAATGTTTTATTTGTTTCATATATGAATGATTATATTATAAAATAATATTATTTACATATTCATTGTATCCTGGATTATGATCATTCTATAATATTATATCTTGTTGTGCCTCTTGTACCAAATAGTTTTCTTCATTAACATTTATATTAAATAACATGTAATTGTAGATCTCTGTTTTAATTTTGTATTTTCCCGAGGGTATCCTGTTTCATTTTATAAGACCAATTGGAGTTAGGAGAACTATGTGGAGTTTAAAATAACGATAATTTAAATTACATATATATTTATGTGATTATGAGTCTAGTCTCCCAAAGACACCTCACCTCTTGATCCTTGATATGTATTTATCAGAAAACTCTATTAAAAATAATGAAACAAAATACTTTTAATTCTTGGTTTATTATAGTTTCAATCAAATCATATTTTATTTATTTTTATAATTTGAAAATTTATTTTTAGGGATTTGGATTATAGAATATTGGTGAAAATTCATACTATATGTTTAATGTTTAAGACCAAGTGTAGGATAACATCATGTAATTTTAAGGATATTTTGGGAAATTTTGTCTATTAGAAATATAATCCTTTTATGTATACAATAATTTTGAATTGTTATTAGAATAGATTCTTCAATGTGTAATCACCCTTATACTTTTTTGTATAGTATTAACTAAATTTTTACTCAATTCACGTTGTGTGTGACATTGACTAATCACATGGATAGAAAATCATTTGTGATAATATTTGGTAGTTTAAATAATCATTAAATGTAGTTATGAAATATTTAATATGTAATGGATTTAGGTTAAATAGAATGTGAGAAAAAATATTAAGGAATCATAAAATACAATAAGGATTATTTAGTTTTAACAAAAATCTAATGTGAAGGGTTAGAAGAGTATTGCATTTAGAGGTGGATTTTTTCATTAGATAATTTTTTATAGTTCACTTATGTTGTAAATTATATATCACTATATTTATCCCTTATTGGGTTTACTAATATATGAATCCAAAAGGAATATCTATGCCATCATTGATTGGATCATATGCATATGGTAAACAAGAGTAAGGATAGTCATATTATTATAAATAACTTGAATAGAATGAGTTTTCTATAAATAATTAATCAAGGCCACATAATATAAAATAAAAAATAGGTAAAAAGATAAAAGAGTTGGATATAAATAGAAAATTTTTTCATAATGAAATTAACTCTTAATTACATTAAATCATAAATAAGTACAAACACACAAAAAAATGACATCATGTAACACCCCCAAATTTTACGATATAAATATTTTAAAATAATATGTTTATTGATAACTTGTTTTACATGAATCACAAAATCAAATTGGAAAAACATTTTAAATTTATTTATATGATATATGATAAAAAACATATATTAAATAATAAAATAGTAATCAGTTAATAATTATAATGTTAAAGTGATGAATTATTAATATAATTCAATTATTTTTTTCTCAAATAAATTATTAAATAATTAATTAAATAGAGAGACAACTATTATTTGATAATTAGAAAATATATGTTAATAAAACATATGAATTAATATATTGAAATTCTAAAAATTAGTAATTGATATCACATAATATTAAAAACACTTGATGTTTAAAAACATTAAATTTTAATGAATGAGTTTTTATTTTATATTTGGAATTTGAATTTAAAAGATAAATTTTAGAATTTCAATTTTTTTAAAAAAAATCCTTAATTTATAATTCCTCATATGAATTTATTAATATGGTTATTTTTTGATATTTTTATAATGTATTTTATTTTTTTGTGAAAAGTGGAAAATACAGTTTTTAGTAAAAAGTTAGCATTTATGAATGTATTAAGAAGATTGGGTTACATAAAATATTTTTAAAAAACAAATTAGGACAAAATATTCATTAAGGAGTAAATATATACATCATTAAATGAAATTTTGTATTTTTAAAATTTATTTTCAACAACATATAAAATGTCATTCATTAAAAGAAACTATTTTTAGTCTTCTAGTTTCAATAAATATTAATTATTTTTAAAGTTAGTTTTTATCCTGATAAAAAAATAATTTTTTTTCATAATAAACTATTTGATTCATTGAATTCAATTTATTAGATTATTTTATCTAATACATGGATATTAGGCATTAAAATAATACATTTCAAAAAGGGGGGTTTTATGCATCACATGCATTAATGTTGAAATAAATACTTCATAATCATATAAATTTCATCTGATAAAAAGGATATTATATTTTATTATTAATTATGAAAAAATTATTTAATATGGATTGTTTTATTTTGATTCATAAAAATTAAATTATGCTGGTAATCATTAGTTATCGTGGTAAAACCAAAAAAGGTAAAAGGTATCATTTTAAGAGTGATGGACTTAAAATGTGATAAACAAATATTTCCAAATGATTGTATGTTGTATTATAGACCATACCTTATCCACCATACATTATTGTCCAATTTTGGTGACACATGAAGTGTGATACATGTTCTCTATTTATATTATGTTGAGATAATTAGAAAAATTTCATCCTTACCACTTAAAAAGGGGGTCTCTCCCCACCCCTTAAAGAAAACATAAATAATAAAATTTCCACTATAAATGATAAATTTTTTACTTCCCTTGAAATATCCATTATCTTTATTTATCTTCAAGTCAGATTAAATTATCCTATTACATTATTTTTAAGGTTTCCCCTCTGGTAAAACTATAGTCCTCAACCCGAGTACTCATTCTTTCTAACTTTTTTCATTTCTATGATAAATTTCAATTCAAATTTCTGAATTACTATCTAATTTAATAAGTAATATTTATATTTTAAATATCATTATGATATTTTGGTACTATGTACCGCCATTATTCTATTCAACTAAGAAAAATGAAGCTATTAATTTTCTATTGTGCGGACTACTGCCTCCATTATGTGATAACATCTATTTTTCACCACTACCACTCTTCACTGATTATAATACTTGAATTGAAGAATAAATAAGAAATATATAATTTAATTTAATTATTAAGAGGAAAATTTTATTTGAAATTACATGTCTCACCTTATTCGATAAATGATAATGTTAAGCATGCCTTGGGCATAAAATCACCTCCATGAAGTAACATATCACATTTTTTATCTAATTTATTTATTATAAGTTTGAATTTCACAAAATATGGTTAAATCCGATATAATTATCAAAATTATATCATTATTATTATTTTATGAAGACATTATACGTTAATAAATCACTTTTATAATCATAATCATTTATTATTTATAAAAGGATCAGGTTTGTGTCGATCTAACCATTCTCTTCTATAATGGTATAAAAATATATCATGAATTAATATTATAATAGAAATACAAATGTGAAATTATATTATCAATTTAATAATTATTTTTTTGATTTTTTCTATTAATATTTTGATCATTTAATAATATATCATAATTTTTTTAATGATAGTGGAAACAAGGTTGTCCTCAAATATTTCTATAAGAACCATTACATAAAATCTCTATGAGTGAAATCCTTACATTATAATCTATAATTAAAATTTAATTATTTTTCCATGTATCATTTTTAAATTAAAAACATTGGGATAAGAATGAATAATAACACCACTATTATGAAACCAGTTTGAAATGATCTTGATTACTCACACCCGATATTGAAAATAGAATATAAATTATAAATATACCTATAAATAAAAACTATCAAAAATGTTAAAAATATTAAATAAGTAAAAATAATATTATAAAATAATAATTTTAGATATTTATTTATATTTGAAATACAAGAGATTTAATCGATGTTAGTATTAATATTAGGGGGTTTTAGGTAAAATATTTAATTTCAGTAGTCATGTTTAATATAATGGATAATGGGATACATGGTATAGACAGATTACTACCTAATGAATTTATTCAAATATATTTATTATAATTATGATGTCTGGAGATCCATATCAAGTTAAATCATTATATTCCTTTGGAAGAAAAATATTCCAAAATTTTAAGGGTTTTTATTAGCTCAAATCCCTTCATTAAGTTATAATTATACCCCATTAATTTATTTTGGATTTTTGAAATCTAATATTTTATTTCCTTGTAAATTATATTTATCTTTATAGAAAATGAAACATATTATTGCACTATGATTACCTTCTAAATTTCTACCCAATAAAAAGAATACAACTGTTGATAATAATATAAATCAACTTTTATGGGGGATTCCTATCATTTTCCATATTTTAATATCATGCCAATTTTATCCTTATAGGTTCGAAAACCATTATATTTAATCTCATGTTAACTTCATATTTCACTCATACAATTTTCAAAATATGTCTTTATTACTCCTTTTAAAATTTGTGTTTTCAACAAAAGTATTTTTATATATTTTCCCTTCCATTAAAAAAAATATATTGTTTTACACTACACATTTTTTTATAACATTCATATAATTTCAATGATGTATTTATTATTATATTTTTAAAAAGTGTATTCCAAATATTTATAAATCGATTTTTTTATTTCATTTTATTTTGAATGTTACCATTTTTAATGATTTTTCTAAATTTAAATTATTTAAAAAATCACCTCACATTTCTAAAACCATTATTTATATTAAATGATACATTATTGGGATTTAAATTGAGATATTTAACTTCAAATTGCTTATATTTTAATTTCTCAAAAATTTAATTTTTAATTAATGACATTTAATTTGATTTTAACATTATCATTTATGGTCAATATAAAAAACAATACAACATTATATTTTGAAATTTCTGTGTCATTTATTATTTGTATCTAATAGATTTGTTTTATTAAAAATTATTTTTCATTAACCTCCCAATTAATTATATTATTAAATAATTTCTTTGGTTGATTTAGTTTTGCTGTTAAAATGATTACATTATCCACGTAAATTTTTGTTGAACAATAAAAAATCTATGAAACCTATTTTCTTCAATTGGGTCCTTAATAATGTGATTACTGATATTTTTCAAGTCACATAAATATGCATGGAAGATGACAGGTGGGGTCTTATATCGCCTTATAATTTATATGATATGGATTAAATTTAATTGTACATTTTTGTGAATACTGTATTGATTCATGCTCTATAATGAGAATTAGGATGTGATACATTCTCCACAATATAACTGGAATCGTGTAGTGATTCCTCTCCACATTGTTTATGGAAATCTTGTAGTGATTTTTTTCTCTACTATCAGAATCAAATAATAATTTCTACCCATCTTTGTTATGGGAAATAGGGAATTATTACTCCTAAACTATTTTATGTTTTTTTATAACAATGTCTCTACAACATTTTAATTTTATACTTATTTTCTATGGCATGAAATATATTAAAACCTTTAATTGTGATCCATGTATCTATTTTATTATCTATTTTTTATACCTTTATGTTTTTGTATATGTTTTATATTTTGATATTACAGGTCTTATTATCATGTATTATAGAATACTCTTACTGTTCAATGCACTTTTTTATAAAATATTTCAATTTATAAAGTATTCTCTTATTCTTATGATCTTACCCATGGTGACAGGTTGATGATTTTTTTATATTTTGATGTTTATAAATAAACCAATTATTAGGATTCCATTACCTATATTATGAATATGTTTTTAACATAAAATTATTCTAGAAGGGATTTTAGTAGTGTTTTATTATGGTGAAATGTTCAAATGTTTTGTAACATGAGTTCTCATTACATATAATATTCCCATACATGAATCGTACATTTCTTAGGTTTGAGTGAATATTTTTTAAATGAAGGATTATTCATAAACATAATGAATTAATTGTGTCTTTTTAACATAGTACACCAAAGTTGGAGTTGTTGGAGGGTTTACTTATTTTATAGATTACAAATATAACTTTAGTTAAAACAATCTGAATATGTGTAAACATAGGATAACATCCAATGGTTTTTGGTAAATAATGGATTATGTTGGTCCCATATAACTAAAAACATTTCTAAATACTTCATGTGGATGTATTATATTGAATGTATATAAATGTGGTAATACACTTAATAGGGTGTGTTGGATTTTTACTAAATATTCACCAAGACCACAACAGGGATGCATAGCAACAGACACTTTTTAACACACATATGGGTTATTATTTTTTTAATCATATTATCATTGGATGAAATTGTATAGGAATTTTTTTATTAAGGAATTATGTTAAGATTTATTAGAGAACATAATAATAAAACTTAAATGGAACCAAGAGTTATTTTATTTTAGCAGAAAACTAATGTGATCATTTCGGAGAGAGTTACATTTCTAGGTTGAGTTTTTTATATGATGATTTATGAAAATTACCTTATGATGTTAATTAAAAATTACTCTCATTTACCCCTACTAGGTTTAGTTTTTATGGATAACTAGATTATTCAAGTTAATAATCGATTCCACAAAAACTGTTAATCATATAATAATAAGAAACCTAATGTCATAATAGATGGAGTGGGGAACACATTAATTATTTTAATTTATCTAAAAATAATTATTATTAGTGATGTTTGTTAGGTGTTTTTAGAGACAGACCAAAAATATAATAATGGGCTTTTATAGAAGATAAGGTGGAAATGATGATGTGTGAAGAAATTCAACATCTTATGTGCCAAAAAATTAGAAGGTAGAACCCATTTAAATGCACCAAGGAAAGAGGTATATGTTTTTACAAGAATAATGATGAAATAAGGAACAAATTATTGATGAAAAATAAGGAGTTTAGTTGACATGATATATGTAATATATGTTGATTTCAATGCTCCATTTTTAATTGAATGTTTATAACATTTTCATTATTAGAGTCAATACCCAATTCGATGACTAATACAGATACCAAAATCTAGGATCCTAATTCACCAATTAAACATGGAAGGGCCAATTTAATAACCACTAATGAATTAGATCGTGATAATAAACTATATAAGGAAATAACCACCTCATGATTTATGGGATGAAGTTGCACAAATCCCTCCATTATATTCCAAATGAAATGAATGTGATAATCATTTATAAATCTAGTCCTAGATATAAGGAAACATTTTAAAATATTAACCAAAAATGAAAATAGAATTAGAATATATAAAAATCATGTTATATACTTCAATATCATGAAGGATCATGGAAACATTGGATCATAGTTTGAGACCAAAATATCCTTTATTACTCATTTTATAGAATACCAAATAATCAATTATAATTTTTTAACAATGGAATGGTCATAAAAAGTCATTACAAATCAACTTTCCATTAATAAATATGATCCTTTAATAGTGTGTGTTTTCCTATAACTGGATTGTTGTTCTTATTATCCTAAATGTAAATACATATTGAAAATTCATATATCAAATTGAGAAATAATTTTATGTAAAAAACATGTTTGGAAGTATATTTCAGAACATTTTCAAATTTACAAATCATATATCATTATCCATTGCATCTTGTACTTATATCAATAAGGTTTCCAACTTTTTCTTGGGAATATGAATTCAATGCTTCTAGAAGCTTCTAGTTCATTTTATCAACTCATGAACCTAACATGATTCACCTATAAGCCTTGTAATGATACTAATAAATTGGTGTAACTAGTGATCTATATTTTAAAAGGTATGTATCAAGAATATCATATGTCTATAACAATCCAAAAAAATATAATTTTCATAAATGTTTTTAATATGGGGTAATTAAAAAGTTAAATATGAATATCTTATTGATAACAAATATATCACGATGGATATTTAATGAATGATTATATCTCAAGTCATCACTATATTAAGAACTCCATTGTATATCTCACAGGTCAGAGAAATAGAAATTGTGATAAAACTATATATTTAAAGGGCGGAGAATGTAGCATCTAAAAAAATATCCATATAGTTATAAATTAAATAATATCTTTGTTTATTTCTTTTTTTAAGATAAACAAAAAACCAATCCAACCTACTATATATTATATGATCATTACTAAAAAAATATAGAATGAACAAAATGAATAGTAATAAAAATATAGTAATTAATTATAATTTCTTATGTTTAATGGCTCCATAATTAATATTTTTCATTCTATCTCAAATTACTATATAACGTGTTAAAAAATTATATTTACCACTATTAAAAAATTATTATCATATTATATGATACTAAAATATATTTACTTTATAATAAGAAAACATAATAATTAAAAATAATAATTTCTATAAAAGCACTTTTCTTTTATATTTATAGTTTTTGAATAAAAGTAAAATTTTAAAATTCATAATTTCAAAAAATGATTATTTTTAAATTCCACATATCAATATTATCTTAATATTTCAATTTAATATACTTTTAAAATAATTAATTTTTAGCTGAACAGTGGAAAATAATGTTTTTTATAAAATTAATGAATTTCTGAATATAACAAGAAGTGTAACATCAAAAATTAAAAAAAATCATGATTTTTTATTAATTGATATTAAAAAAACTTAAATTTATAAATATGAATATTATTTTTTAAACCATAATTATAACAATTATATAATTATTTTATAATAAAATAAAATATTATTATTATATTATTTTAAATAATTATAATTTTAGTAGAATTAGGTTTTGGTTTACATTCAATGAAAAATTATTTTCATTTCTTTTAAAAAAATAACTATAATCATGTACATTGATAATTTAAAACATCAAAAATTATTTTTTGTTAAAAATAAATATTTTTTGTAAACATATTTCTATTTTTTACAATAACTATTATTAAAATAAAATTTTCATAGACATATAAATTTAATCTTATAGATTAGATTTCATATTTTTTTTATGATTAGTTATACATTATTTTATTATATTCATTTAAATTTTAGGAATTAAAATTAATTTACTTACGTTATATATTTTTACTATAAAAAACCCAAAAAAGGTAATATTGAAAAACATTAGAGTACGATACTTTAAAATAATGCATAATAAATGTGTTAAATTCGATTTATTTGGTATTTATAACGTTATCTCATTCAAAATTACATTATTTTCCATTTCTTATCAGTGAATTTACATGTGAAAAATGTTATACATTAAGGTTGATATGAAATAAATAAAAAAATGTCATTCTATTAACTTATAAGGTGGGTCTCTCAACACCCCTCAGTGACTTATCAATGAATTAATTTTCCAACGAAAATATTCACATTATTCTACCCATTGAATCAAATTTGGCATCTTTTATCTTATAGTCCCAATATGTTTTCTTAGTATATGAATTTTTAAGGAGTCCTCTAAGAGAAAAGTCAAGTCCTGGACATGAGTACTCATTTTTTCTATCTTATTTTACATTTTAATTTTTTTAAAACATTTTAATTCAAAAATTAAAATTTTATTGATATTTTATTGTTTTTATGATGTATCATTTTATTCTAATGGAATATAATTAACAACATTTTCCTTTTCCCATTATTATAATTGAAATTGATATTCTTGTGATGGGCGAACTACCACCTCGTGGAAGTGATAAATTTCATTTTATGCTACCATATCTTTTTTTGGATTAGATGGTATAAATGGGAGATTACATCCGAAATATATAATATAATTTTTATTACATAAATTAAAATCGTAATCCAACTTATCTTCTCCTATATAATTGAGAAATGAAATCATTAACCTTGCATTTAGTGGACTACCGCATGAACGAAGTAACATTTATCAATTTTCATATAATTTATATATTATTTATTTAAACCCTATAATATTTTAGTCAAGCAATCAATATGAATAGTAATAAAAAATTATATGATGGATTATGGTAAAATAATAATAATATAATATATAAATAATAAAATAATATTTCAATTTTTTCATTAATTTTGACATTAATATTAAAGTCATTAATTAATATTTCATCATTTGTTTGTTAATGATCACTGAAACATGCCTGTTAATTTCTTTTATAATAACTGTGTTTAAAACTATTAATGAATTAAATTATAAAAATATAAAATATATCAGTACATAAATTAATGTATCTTTTATGAACTATAGGTGATAAATGTTTTACAGAATAACATATAAAAACCCTTATATTGTGATACTAGTTTGAAAAGTTTCAGATTAATCACACCCAAGATTGAGAATATATAATAACTAAGGAATATAAATGTATAGAATAATTATTAATAATGTTTATAGTGTTTTATTGATAAGAATACCGTTATGAAATAGATTATTAATATTAATATTTTTTTATATTGGGGATACAGTCACATTAGATGAATATATGATTTATTGTAAGTTTATCTTTATCTCAGATTTATTTTCTCAAGACATATTTATTAATGTTCACCATGAAATACTTGATATGGTTTGATTATTAAAAATATGTTTTATTTTTAAATTTTAATATAATTCAACTGGTTTAATGTGATATATCATTGTATTTCCCTAAAAATACTTTATTTCAGAAAAAACCAATGTTATGAGGGTATTTGTTAAATCAACACCATTTTGGTGTTAAAATTATTCATTTTAAACATATTTCTTCATATAGTAGGTTATTCACTATTATATTTTATTTGATGGTAAAATATATTTTTATCGAGGGTAAATTATTCTTATGATTTAATTTTCCCATAATGAATCCCCCCATAAAAATAATAACATTTTTGGGAATAATTCGCATCATCTTTAACAATGGTTTCTCATACATGACTATGGTTGCATTATAATGTGATTAATGATTCATTTCATGTTGCACATGTATATATATATAATGATTTGTGGCTCTCTATATCACAATAAATTTTAATGGTAAAATATTTTTAGCTCTTGATATAATTATGGGAACATGGAATTTATTTTCACTCAAGTATCAAAATAATGAATTGATTTATGTTCCACTATGTAATGGGAATTGTGTAGTGATTTCCGGTCCAATTTGTTTATTATAATCTAGTTGTGATGTTTGTAACACTCTGGAAACCAAATATTGAATATTTATTCACTATGTTATGGGAAATGGGTAATGATTCTTCCTCAAATATTTTATGATTTATATTCCTATGATAGTTCCATAGTTTACTTTTATACATCAATTTTGTGACTTGTTATATATATATATATATATTCCAATGATTTTTCCCTAGGGATCATTTTTATTTCATCATATTTCTGAAAATTTATTCTACGGTATGTTATTTTATTTTTAAAATAAAATTATTCTTCTAATGGATTATAAAAACCTGTTTTTTCAGATGTAATTTTTAATAATATATTTCTACTTGGTTATTTTTCTCATTTTTTATGGTTCAACCCATAATTAAATGTTTACTTGTTTTTTTCTTACTAAGCATTAAGCTTCAAACATTTTTTATATTTTCATTCCATGGGTTTTGTCAATGATTATAATATAAAATATGTCCATAATTTAGTAAATTAGAGTTATATTATAGTTAAATGATCAAAACTTTTATAAAATAATTACTATATATAGATAAAAATACATGTCAATAAACCATCATATCAATAGCTTGTATTAAAAATTGTGAATATAATTATTATTCAGGAAAATTAGTGAACATATTTTGTTTATTAAGTTTCGATAACCACATATCATAATCATTAATCATGTATTTATACCAAGACTACAAAACATAGTGTTCTAAGGGAAACCTCTCATGTATCATAGATGGTATATAATGAGATTAAAAAAATTACCACATTCACTGGAAAAATTTTAGGTATTACCCTATATATTCCGAAAATGAACATGAAAATGTTTTTAATAATTGTAAAAGAAACCATCCATGAACTATAAACATTATTAAACACATGGTAAATAAGTGGGTTACATAATTTATACCCAAATCATATCAAAAGGAAACATCAAAACAATTGCCAAGAGAAATGGGAATTAAATAATTTTTTTGCTGTTAATATATTTAATATTTAACCATGTTTCTTGAACCTTGAGTTCAAATATAGATAATTTCATGATAAAAATCAATGAAAAGATAGATTAATAATGAAATAAAAAGGTGTTTTTTTATAAAATGAAGAAATTATCATTTAAATAATGAAATATATTGTAATTTATATTTAGAATAGAATTGATCTAGGATGGATTACTATAAAATTATTTTTCTGGAAAAAAATTTTGTTACGAAATCTTATAGGTGTGTTAATTTATCTAAAATGTGAAATATGTAATTTCTCGTAAATTGGATTACATGAATAATGGAATTGAAGAGAAAACAAAAAACATGTATCATTAGTAAAAGGAAATAAAGCGAAATTAGGTATATTTGTAAGGAATATATATATATATATAATATTGATTAAATTATGTATATGGGGATAAATAAATAAGGTATAAAAATAAATATAACACATAAAAAATAATGACGGTTGATCAGAAGAACCCTTTTGATGTCTTAAAATCAATTTGTTAAAATAATGCACAATTAAAAAATATAACACATAGTTTATTAGTGGATTAGTAAAATATGAAGGTCACCATTGTTAAAACCAAATTAGGTTAGCAATTGAAGACTTACTCATTCGAATGAATATAAATTATTGATTGGTGTAGTGTCATTTAAAATGTTGGAATGTATTCTAAATAATGATGTAATTTTTGATGAATAAATTAATCAATGAATAATATTTTAATAAAAAAATTATTGTCCCAAGATAGGAAAATAAGGTACAATAAAATTAATATTTAGTATTGAAAAAACAATCATTGATGTTTGATGTTTGAGATGAAATATAATAAAATAATTATTTTTTGTTTGAGATATAAAACTATAATGCATCACAATATTTAAAATTAGAAATTAATGGAATATAGAACTAGATTTAAATTTTTAAAATTACGTTATATTTCATGAACATTTTCATAATTATTAATAAATTTTTAATACATACACTATAAAATAGAAACAAGTGGAGAATATAAATCATATTACACTGAAAGAAAATTGATATCTGAAAATACTAACCTCAGGTATTAATTGAATTTGTGAGTGAACCATACCACTAGGATTATCAAATTAGCATCATTAAAAAATTATTCATATCCTTATTAATTTATATTTCATATTATATGTTTTATTGACTACAATATATAATTAATGTACTATGTAATTTACAATGATATATGTTACATATGGTTCTATAGTCAATTTCTCTATAATTATCTTGAAATATTGATCACTGGCAATGGTATTTTAATATGGAATCATAATATCCCTGATTTTATATGTGTATTTCATGTAATTTCACATTATATATATATTTAGATCAACAAGTTCCCAAAATACACCAAAATAGTTAATGGTTCTTCAATATGATCATTTAAAGTAGTTATGTTTACTATGACCAGTAATTGATAACATCACATATAAAATGTCAAACACTAAAATTAAACAATATTATTGATTCCATAAATATATTTTTATATATATAATAAAATTTTAATTTCCCTCATTTTTGGAAGTAATGGAAAACTAGTTACATTATTAAGTGGTATCAACAATGTGTACATATACAAATGACGCATTCATATTACATTGAAATGGATATAGTATTAAATGATTAATAATAATTTATTCATTTAAATAATGTTATATTTATAATATTTTTTCATTATATAACACTTTTAGATCATCTATTTCATCATTTCTTTGAAAATTGCAACCTATTGTTCATGGAGTTGGTAGTCCTCAAAAAGCATAACAACATCTTTATTTTTTGATTGGTTTTGTAGGGAGGTATAAAAGTGATATTAAATTATTATAATAACATTCAAAATAATAATAATATATATTTTATCATATATTCATTTATATTTAATATTTGAAGAGGGGGTTGAAAATTATGAAATATATACTGCAGAGTATGATTTACACGTGTAGAAATCTTGAATATTCTATTGAAATTATTCAGATAAATGAAGTGTATTGGATATCTTATAGAGACCAGTGTCTTTTAGTTACGTAATATAATTATAATAGAGGTAAAATTGATTGATATTGAACAATAAATTGAATCTTTGAGAGGTCATGAATGGGTTGGGAGTGTCCACTTATATAATTAGAGGAAAATTAATTTTCTGTCAAATTATCATTTACATCACAGTAATGTCATGAACCTATTCCACAAAAAGGGATCCAAAAGTGGTCCATATTTGGGTTAACAACTTTTTATATTGATATATCAAAAATCATTTATTATTACCCTCATTTTAACCATGTTTTATGTCATTTACCATTAGATTAATATATTTTACCATTTTAGTTTTTTCCTTGGAAAATAAGTTTTAATGAAGTCATTTAGGTTTTACAAAAAAAATTTGATAATAATTATTAAATAAATTATTTCTTAACCAAAATTTTTCCTCTATGTGATCAAATTATATTAATATATATAAACAAATGTACATTTATATCAAAACAAATAAAACATAGAAAAAAAATTCTATAGAAAACATGAATGTTTTCATCATTAAGTGTTCTTAGTCATATATAAAATTAATCTCCAATTAAATGAGTGGGAATATATTTTTTAATATTATAAAAAAATAAAATAATTAATTATACAAAATATATAAATTTATCAAAATAGATTATAATTATAAAATTTAAGTAAAACAGTTCTTTGAAAATAAATCTTACTTCATTATAATCCTTATTATCATCAATCATGGATATTATACTATTATTACTTAATATGAAATTAAAATTATTTCAAAATATGAACATGTTGATATAAAATATAAAATCTATTTTTTAAAATTTAATATTAATGTGTTATGAAATCTAATTTTTATCATTATTGAAATGAAACATTATAGAGTAAAATATAATATAAATTTTAAAAATGGAAAACATGCGTTTTTTTAAATAAATTTACATATTTTTAATTGAAATTTATTATTTTTAAATTTAAATAATTTATTTTATTTCAAAAATATTTTTTCATTTATTTATTATAATAATTTAATTAATGTAACGAGATTATAAAAATCAATAATTTTCACTATTTTCTTAAAAAGAAACTTTTTACCAAAAAACAAAAAATTCATAATAATATAATATTTGATATAATAAATATAAAATTTCATATCATTTCATCAAATAAAATTTATAGTGTTTAAAAATATTTTTGTTAAATTTAAATATAAAACATAATGGAAATATTTTTAATAGAAAAATTAATTTTAGAATTGACTAATCATATTCTTATTTTCATCAATTCATAATTAAAGAATTTTTTATATTCTATTTAAAATATATTTTGGAAATGATATATTTTTTTATTAAAATAGTTTTTATAAAAATCCATAATTATAAAAAATAAATAACATGATCATTTTTATTGTATCAACGGATTAGTATATAAACAATTAATTTCAATAAAAACTAAAATGTAATAATTGTCAAACACATGTGATAAATAAGACACTAAAATAATAATTACATATTTATAAATTCTTAACATCTAGTCATGTATCCTCAAGATATATTTTTGTATGATCTAAGAATAAGGGAAGCCCGTGTGTGAGTCACAAGTTGTGATTTTTTAGTATGGAACTCATTCAAATTTCCAGGAGCTTAAAATCCAATGGCATATGATTTCACTCGTAATTTAACTTATGAAATTTGGATTGTTATTTTTCTTTAAATAAATCATTCAAAAATTACAGCCTTCCAAACATTGATATATGATCATCATTATGGAGATATCCAATTCCATATGTTATTTCATTTCATTCTTGATCGTATATCCATTATTTGGTTACATTATTTTACACCCAATAATTTAATGTCTATATTATATCTCTAAAATTTAGTGATTTTGTATTAATGTGTAACAATTTCATATTAGTTTTGTGTTATTTTTTAAACAACAAACATAACTTGTATAGTTTAAATGATATATTTATTGTAAAATATTTAGTCACTACATTCTCCCCCCAAATAAATTGCATTGTCAATATTTTAATTATAACATACCAATGGAAATAAATATTTGTACCTAAAAGAAATGTATTTCTATAATTTTATAGTCCTTATAAACTAAAAAATTTATCATTTTACTCTTAATATTCAGAAACCAAATATTGTGTTTTTCTCCTACTATTCGATCCAATAATCTATCATTATTTGATATCATTACCCATATTCTAAAATTTCTATCCATTGTATTTTCATTACCATCCTTTAATTTTTAGAGCATCATTGGATGACACATAATTAGATCACCTATTCTAAAATAATTTTTCATTTAATTGGGGATACAATTTCATTTCAAAGATAGAATAAACTTCTTTAGAGGAAGGAGAATATAGTTTTCACAAGGATCATTCATATATTCTTGTACTTGAGATACAATAGTCATTCAACTATAATTTTTATAATTAATCCAAATATTGACATCGAGGTGTCTACTTTTTGTCCACAAATATTTTAGGTGAAAATAAGTGGTTTTAATAAGATAATAATACTATACTCTAGGTTCATGAGTGGATGAGCAGTATTCCTCACAAGATATTATTTTCAAAACTCACTACTTTTATTATAGTTGTAGAGTATTTCACATATTCCCTTGTCCTTGTAAGTTGCATATTTTTATCATTATTATTACCCTATATAGTATAAAAATATCTTTAATAATTCTTTTTTTTTCTGTATTTAATAATTTGAGTAGTTATATATACCTCAGGGAGAATTCATTTTCCTTTCATCATGTCCAAAATATCATAATTTTCCCTTCGTAATTTGATTCTCTATTACACACTTAAATAAATATTAACCATATTCCTATTTAATTTATATTACCATGGGTGTATCTTTCATATATTTTGATAGGATAATGATTTAATATTCATTCATTAGTTATCTTCATCAACCAAAATTTATTGAATCTCTAAAATTTTATTTTCTAGTGTTTTTCTAAACAAATATAATTTAAAAAAATTAATCATAAAAAATGAGGGATGGTTTTGAGTAATCATAATATTTTTCACTACATAATTTATCTCAGTAGATTTCTCATTGTTAAAATCTATGATTTTTAATGGATCCCCTCATTGACAATGTGTTCTTGGGGTTTTCCATTAAAAAAACTAATAGGTGATAATGTGAGTGATGATAAATTACCATCATAATAGAATTTTCATAAATTAGCTCTTGAAAAACTCAACCATGAAATGTATTACTCTGTCAAGAAATCAAATTAGCTTTTAATTCATTCTAAATCACCCTCAGTTCAATCTTGGATTTAATAGGTTGGGTCTCTAATACTCTGAAATCAAACTCCATCATATAATTATTCCTCTATAATTTCTAATATACTTGATGTGATGAAAAACAATATATCCCTTGGGTATTTCTAGCCAAGTGTTAGTCTTAAACCCACTCACTCTGAACCAGGTAAATATCATGATAACAGTCAACCATCCTTGTTCAGGAATATTACCACTAGTTTCATTTGTGCCATACAAAAAGACACTCTATATTATCTACACATGGATTTAATTTTTCAGAAACTAAACAACCTATATATTTAGAAATATTAATATATTATCCTACACCTATAATTATCTTATAGAATTATCCCTAGGTATTTCAATAATGTTATCATATAATAATGGAAAAATAAATAAAAGTATCCTAAAAAAATATCTAATACATAATTTTATAACAATAGTAACAACCCAATATAAGAATAAATTGATTTTATATAATTTAAATAAATTGATCATTTATTTTCACAACAATATAACACATATTTAGAAATATTTTGATTTGTTTTCTTGAAGAATCATCATAAAGGAAACATATTTCATATAAATTTTAAAAAATTATCCTTTAAAAAATTGTTCCTCGTATGAGTTTAGAATCCTCTCTATTATTCATATCTCTATAACATTGGGATGGTAAGCATAGTAAATTGGTTTAGTCAAATGTTTAATTTGTGAAAATTTATCTACATTTATTCAAGGATTGCGATATAAAAATATGATAAACCATGAGTAGGTAGAAATTTCATATTAAAAATTACATCTTACAATATGTTTTCTCTATGAATCATGAGTTTTGAAAATTTGTTATCAAATTTAAAAACATGGACCATGATATTAGAGTGTTATACAAGCATGTAAACATGTAATAAGAAAATTATATCATTCAATCATCCAATGATTAATAAGTGTAAATTATATAAAATAAGAAATAAATAGAATAAATCAAGGAATTCTAGAAAGGAAAAAAATTGTGTACTTAGGAAAACCACTCATGCACTATAGTCCAGGATCCTCATCAATACTACATAAGATAATGTTCATAGGTTAACACATCTTTAAAAAAACAAGATATCTCATGAGATGAAAAAATTACCCTATGAATGAGAGCATCATCAATGTGAATCCAAATTTAAACAATGTACATGATGTGTTTTCCAAAATATGATAATTACCAATACATAAATCATAATAATTATAATACCTATAAGAATGGAATTTAGATCATAATATTGTCTCAAAACAAATCCAAAGGTTATATCTTAAACATTACCATATGAAGATGAAATAAAATAATTATGGATTTTAATATTTTTAAAAAATAAAAATATCTTCTATGTGTTGATTTATAGTGTATAATATTTTTTGAGAATCGCCAAGGAGAACTAAGAGTGATAATGAACCACATAGGTGATAATTTTATAAATGATAAAAATATATTCAATGATAGAAATATATTATTAATTCCCATTAAACATAAATTCAACACTAATGGTTCTAAATAAATTATGGTTTTAGAAAATATTCATTGTTAACATATTTTATGGGGTGGTATATTACATAAAGAATGAAATAAAGATGTTACCTTAAACTAGGGTTAAAAAAATTACAAAATTATGAAGCGAACTCAAAATAGTATATTCCATAAAAAAGAAAACATAAACTTGGTATATATGTAAGGACTATATATAAATAATAACATTGAAATATATGTCATTGAGATTGAGTATAAATGCTGTAAAATAATGAGAACACATAATCCATAAATTACATTGTTGGTCCATAAGATCCATTTTTTTGATTTTAAAAACCATTTTTGCAATACTAAATAATAAAAAATGATAGTTATACATTTTTGTTTTTGAAATGTGTATAATTTATATTTAAAGGCCACATGACAGAAAACATAATTAATTTTCAAGACAAAAATTATACAATTATTTTAAAGAGAAATTATTCAATAATGGAGAAAAATATCATTAAATAGAATGGAAATTATTCTCAACATTGATATAATTTTTAAGAATGAATTAGTTTACATAAAATATTATAATTTTAAAACATATTTTATCTACTGTGTAAGATAATTTTCAATAAGAAATATTAGTTTATGAGAAACTAATATTATAAGTACAATGTTAAAGATAAAACACAAGAACTCAATGTAAGGTGGTCTAGAGTTAGGAATAACCCATATGAAGTCATCGTCTTTAAAATTCCATATTTGAATTGAAAATCCAAGGAAGGTAGAAGATGTGATGGATTTTTTAGTTAACATATATTTCATGGAATTTAAGACAAATACAAATAAATGTCAAATAGATGCACTAAAGAATAAAGGGGTTAAGATGAATCCTATCACTATGAAATAAACATGTGATAATAAACACGTAAAATAGGCCAGAATATATTCTTAGTGTTCCCCCAATGATGTAAATAATAATTTTTTTTATCATAACCTTTATAAAATTTAGTATTCATGATCTTTGTAATACCATATATTATTAATTTGGGATATTGTTTTCATCCAAGTTAGTTACTTGAGTTTTTCTAATCAATTTTCCCACATGAATCATTTTATATTTACCACTATAAATGGTTATGTAAAATTGATTCATAATCTTAAAAATAGAAGATTTTTTATGTCCCTTGTTATTCCATTAGAAGAAAATATAAATGTTTCCATAGGTTTCAAAATTGGACTCTAATTATGAAATGTTCTTTGATAGGTTCATTTAAAGGGGTAAATTTTACTATGACATTTTATTGATAATATCATATATATAATGTCCACTATTAACATTATATAATACTTTTATCTTTATAAATTTCAATTTTATACCTTATATGAATTTTTATCATCATCTAAGTTATGAAGTATTGGAAAAAGTTATACGTCATTTTGTGGAGGCGGTAGTCCGCACATACACTATCGACACTTTCAATTCCAATAGAAAAAAATATGTAGAAATATATAAAAATTTCCATTAAAAATATTAATCATTTAATAATTACTATTTTCCCATGAAATAACTATTTAAATGATACATTCAAATTTGTTTATGAATAAATTAAACACATAGTTCATGGAGGAAGCTGTACGCACAACATATGAAAATGTCTCCATATTTATAATGGTTTTTTAATAGTTTCAAATGTTATTTTACATTATATTAACAAAAATAATATTTCAAAAACTAATTTTATCATTCCATAATGAATATAGAATATTTTAGGTGGTAGATGCTGATTTTAAAAAAATGCTTTAGAGTAAGATTTACTCACCAATTGAATTTGAATGATATCTTGAAAGTATTCATGGAAATGAAGAGATTAGGATAGATTATAAATAATTAGAGGTTATGGATATGAAATATAATTATAAGATAGAATATTTTAGTTTTTTTTTCGAAAAGAAACTGAATCATAATGTGGTATTCAAGGTGTGTTGAAAATCCCCTTTTATAAGTGGGGGAGACTAGGATTGTGGTAAATAATCACTACATATAATCAATAAAATTACATTATTAAAGGGTAAATATCTGTAAAAGGGATCCATAAATAAGTGAACATGGTAGTGGGTTAATAAGGCATCAAACATGCATTTTGGAACATTTTTTAAACATGTTTTAAGTCATTTACCTTTTGATTTATCAAATGACAATTTTATTTTTTACCTAGTTAACTAGTTTTTACCTAATAAATTTATTATTTTATAAGAATATCTGTTATTAATTCTAAAAAAATTCTAAAATCATGAAACTAAAATTTTCCAATATTTATTAAAATCAAATATCTGAATATAATGAAATCATGTTTTATATAATATCATTTTATATATAGAGAAATATTTTTTATAGAAAAATGATGTGTTGACTATTATGTGTTCTTAATATTAAATAACATTTTAACCAAATAAAATCAGTGATAATATTTTTATATATTTGTGAAAAATATATTCCATATTTAGTATATAAAATTTGATAATTTAATTTCTATATAAAAATTATAAAATATCTATACACCAATTAATTGAAAACAACCCCTTTGCCATTATCTTGTACAATACCTTTAATAACGGTAATCATAAATATACGTTTAAATATGAAATTAAATTTATTACGTAATATGAACATGTAGTTATAAAATATTAAATCTTCTTTTAAATATTCAATTTCTATAACTATTGGAAACAAATTTTTTTTAAAATGGAATAAAAAGGATTATAGAGTAATATTATTTATGTTTCTGAAACAGTCGGCATGGTTTTTAGAAATAAAACATATGATAATAAATAGATTTATTTTACATTTTAAATAACAAATTTTATAGGAAAACGATTTAATAACATTTATGTAATTCTTATTTTATAATGATTTCAAAAATTGTTTCATTATTAGAAAAATTAGTATAATCCATTATTGAACAAAAATAAACTTTTTTAAAAAAATTAACAAATTAAAATTAATCTATTATTTATATAATTATTCAAAAACTGATATCCTTATTTCAAATTCATATTTTAGAGTTTAATAATTTTACATAAAAATGAAAATACAAAATATAATCGATATAATTTCTTATAGTGAAATGAAATTTTAAATAAAAACTATTCTTATTTTAATTTCTTATTATTTAAAAATTAAATTTGTTTTATTATAGTATAATTAATTTTATTTATGAATTTCATATTTTCTTTCACAAAATATTGTATATAAAAACATAATTTTAGAAAAAAATCATAAAATGATCATATTGTTTTTGACTATGTATTAATAAATAATATTCATTTTTCTTTAAATATTAAAAAAATGTAAAAAAATATGATGAATACATTACGAAATTAAGAATTTCATTATTATATAATCATAATTTATAATTGAATAAACCCTATAAGATATATTTGTATAATATATAAATAAGGTATGCTCTAATGGGAGTTAGTGTTCTGATTCTATGAGCATGGAACTCAAGTAAATTTTGAAAATATTTCTCTTATATATCATATAATTTCACAGAATTTCTAATTTTTGGACCTCAATTTGGGATTGGTCTTCGGAAAACCGTAGTGAAGGAACCTCATTTCCAAGATTATAAAAATCATCTTTATAAGGGGTACGTCCGTTAAATAAGGCTATTTCATTCCATTTTCCTTGATGATTTCAAAACATGGATACTTCTTTTTATACATGATAACTTCATGACTATATAATTACATCCAAATGTAATTATTTTATATGAATGATTAAAAATTTCATTTTATTTTCGGTTTTTTGTTAGAAAAAAGATTCATAAAATTCTAAATAATAAATAAATATATTTATAATAAAATATTAGGTCCTCAAAAACTGTAATAAACATGATCTATTAGTATCATCTTGACCCATAAGAAACCAAATTAACTCAACAATATTGTCAGACATATGGCTTCTAGCGTGGCTTTCCAGAATCCAAAGTCTTTCAACATTTAGTGAGGGCCTATAGTCTGCCTATGGGGAGACAATATCCTCTTTTCTGAGTATAACAGAGCTATGAATAATATTAAATCAGTATATATATATTATAATTAATATACGAATTTGTGAAATAAAAAAGAAACCATCCATACAAATATCACCTATTTCATATACAAAATTATTATTATGTCATGATATAATACAAAATTATATATTAATGGGATACAAAGAATAAACATATAATAACAGATAATAAAATTCCAAACCTAACTCCAATAGAATTGTGAGAATATAGTCATTCCTCCAATCCCATACTCTATCCTAGGAAGAAAATAAATCATCGATAGTCTGAAATGTTCATTTTTCTCTACATAAAAGAATGTGTTATGTTTGGGTTCTAATCTATGTTTTGAAATGTGTGAGATATACTCAATATAACACTACCAAAAAAATATATTATGATCCAACCATAGTATATAAATTTTAATTGGGTAGAAATAATAAATTTAAAACATCAATATAAACTATAAATTAGTAGTCTATGTAACCAAAAAGACACCATGATGAAACTATCCTCTTTCGCTTGGGCTTGATGTATCGTCCGGACCCGGGTTCCATAGGCTAGTACCTAGAGATGGTTGGTCATAAGACCTAAATTGTGTATCCACATACACAAGAGGCTTCCTAGTAGAAGTGAGGGTCTAATATAACAAAATTGGTTGACTAAACAATCTTCTTCAATGTATCACTACAATATAAATAAACCTTCACTAACCAATAGTGAGAAACCGACAACCAAAATAATACAATAAATAGAACAAACAAACAATACATAATAAAACCAAAACTAAAAACAACATCCATAACTAAACATTATATATACCTTTCTAAATAATACTAAAGTATTAAAATATGAACCCTAAAGAATGACACTGACCACTCCCCCAGGCATAACCCAATGAAATGTTTGTTTCCATTTCCCCATGATCCATCTTAACTCATCCATATTACAAAGGGAACTTTGACATATCGTTTTCCTTCAAAACAAGTCTACTGGAGTAACAATTAGGATGAAAAATTACGGTGTGATTACAACTCATTAGGTCTCCACCAATGGAATCTAAAACAATATTTGGTTAATAATAGTGTATCATGTTTCAAAAATAATTAAGTACAATGCATAAAGTAAACAATTCACACATTTTTTATCATTAATTAACCAGATAAATCCTCAGGTTCACCATGAAACCCATAATATCAATACCATATTCTGCCCATGATACAGTATAAACTATACCTAAGGGATATCACAATACCATGCTTATCATTCATCCATTTAATTCAATTAAAAACATTAAAAATTGGATCCATCATCCAATTCCAATCTTATGGCTAAAAAACATAATTTCATACGCCCCATCTGTATTTGGACACTCTATCCCTATCCCAGCCCCAATTTCACATGTTTTTTTAGATAATTAATACATTTTCCATATTATCTACCACATATGGGTATTTCGAAAGTTAATCCAGTTGACACACTCATTATCACATGTGGGTCTAGAAATCCTTATCTTCAACATAATAAGTATTTTTAGACATCATTCCACGTCCCAGAACTGATTTATTAAAAAATAACATATATCAAATTATTACACTAAAAATTTCAAACATCATTTACCCACTAATTAACATTTCACGTCATGGTATATTATAATACTCAGATATTTTTATGAAATATTGTTTTCAAATTATTTTATTTCATGAAATGTTTTAATTACACACATTTTTCAGTTTAAAAGAACTATGAGATGCCCTTAATATTAAATTAACATTATAAACAAGTACTTAGGATAGTGGGGATAAATATAACTATCTTATTAAAATGTAGGAAAAAAATATAAATTAATTATATATTTGTATATTTGTTAATTTACTTAATTTTAGTAAACTAAATTAATTAAATAATTATGATATATAGTTAATAAAATATTCTTGATATTTATCCAAAGGATATTTTTTTAATATGGAAGGAATAAACACTATTTTATTTATAAAAACCAATATTTTTTAAAGTGTAATTTTCGTTTTTTAATGGAGATTACCTTTAAAAATAAGATTTTTGTACGGTAATCATTTTTTATATGACAATATAAACATTTTATTTTAAACTGGGATATAAAAATTATCTTTTGATGAATTTAGAATACTCTTCTATTAACATTTATGTTATAATGACCTGGCCTAAAACATTTACATAATATTTAATTAAACGAATAATTCTCATGGAGGATGTTTTTAGGTTTAGTGTTTTAATGAATTAGGACATAAATATTACATCTCAAAATATTAAAATGTGGACACTTCAACATAGATTCCATTTTTTTCATAAAATATGAACTTTTAAAAAAACGTTATGTGTAGTTCCATGATTTAGACTACATGACTTTTCCTTGATCACATCCATGACCATATTCATATATAAGTCATGTGAAAACATTTCGAAACCTGGGATGAAAATAAAAATCTCAGTAAGGGTTATAAAAGAAAGAATTAAAACATTTGTTCCTAAATACATACAAAACATGAAATATTTTACTTAACTTGTGAAATCATAAGATTTATGAAAGACACATAGAAATCATAAATCATAAAGGTAACTTCTAGCATCCATATCATACTTATATTGTAGCTATAACGATTATATAGGGAGTTACATTGGAATAACCATCATAGTATATTCCCTAAATCTCTTATGAGAAACATTCAAGTTTACCTCTATCATGTTACCCAATGCATTGGAGACCTATCTGAGGCTCACCCGCCCTAGGTTTATCACGAAACCACCCGTATACATAAATAATGCCAAAGAACCATAACATGATCATAACACATAACATAAGAATAAAGGAAAGATAAAATTTACACATTTCAATATAAAAATATCATTTCAAGTTATTGAGATAATAAATCCATTATTAAAATCATTTTCAATACCGAAATACGTAAAAATGGTATATGGTTTTTATTTTTCCATTTAAAAATATTACGGCTTATTAAGGAAGCCAAAGATCAAATAATACTCACATCGGTGGATAGGTCGTTGTCACCACTTACGTAAAAAAACATTCCTATTTTTCGTTTAGTAAAATGATTCATATAAAAATATTCACTTTGAATGAAATGAAAAGTCAAAGGTGTTTATACAGCGTATAAAAGAAAATCTTGTATTAACACAAAATAAGCCTCAACGAAAGGATATTGAGACGAAGTCCCTTACAATGTTAATTTTGTAAATAAAATAAATCTATAATATGTATTCACTATAATTACACATAAATAAAGTATAAATACAAGATAGGACATAATCCTAGCATGAGATTATTTGAAAGTAAGAGATTATCCCAAATAATGGAAATTGGGTTAAAAAGTTCCTTTACCTTATGTCTGACTTGACACGATAGTTATTTAATCTCCTGAATAATTAACTAAAGAAAATATCTACTTGGTTAAGAACCTTTTTCAAGTTTATTATTCCTTTTATATAACTTATTACCATGTTATAAACATTATGTAACCATTTATGTTAATAACGTTCGTTTTGTCGATATTTGGTACTTGAGTCAATAATGAGCACCTTATATTTACAAGTTGTCCATGTGGTAAATAGTAAATTATATCCAGAATGTTATTAATTATTTAGATATCATATATATCATATATATCTAGTATATACATGTTTTTATAATAGTATATAACATTTGGAGTTAAGAAATGAAATACACCATTCACGGAGACGGTAAGTCGTACGTACGCATGAACACTACTTTCATTTCTATTTCTTAATTTATGTAATTAAATCATAATGATACATAGTTATATTACAATTACAGTATAATATCATATATAATATCATTAACTCCATCCATTATACATTCCACATAAGGCATTAACGAGTCACATCACTTTGAGGGGGCGGTAGTCCGCACTTCCTCAAATGAGATTATCGTATTTACCCACTATGAAAACCATAAAGGCGTGATATAAATGGAAAATATAGAAGATTAAAGAAAACATTAACATAATATATATCATATATAAATACATTTCCACCATAATGGCCGCCATGAGAGGTGGTAGGAGATAATCGAAGAATCATTGTTTCTGAAGGCGTTAGTTTTCCATCCATAGAAACATTATGTTATTCATCCATTAGATAGAGGTGTGTGTATGTGTAGTTCAAATACACATCATAAAAACATCCTAGTATATTGAGAATACTAGTTTTGTCACAAAAGTAAGAAACAGAAATTATTTTAGGGGTTGGAGAAGTAATATAAAAGAAAACAATTTAAGAGAATCTGTTATCTTTGAGTTGGGTAACTTCCTTTGGTTTGAGCCAAAAGGACTTCATGAAATGCCTTATGCCTAAGGTAAGGCATCTAGAGGGAGTAGAAGGATATAAGGAGCTTAATTTGGTAGAGTATGGACGATCCAAATGGCTTGCAAGGTGTGATGAATTGGTTAGAAGTGGTCTCCTTTTATAAGGGGGAGGAGGGGCTCTTTTGGAAAGTGTGAAAATATTATTTTATTATTAAATTATATTCTGGTTATAATGGTCCAACAATCAATAAAGATGAATATAAGATGACTCATGGTTGAATTAAAATCATCCAATCCGAATTTTACATGTTTTGGATAATATTTTAATCATTATTATCTTATTTATTTAAATCATTTATTAATGAGGTAAATATTGCATCATTATTTTGTCATAAATAATTTAATTTATTTGATGTCTAAAAATTATAAAAAAATTATTAACATGTTGGAAATATGTTTATATTTCCAATTAATATTTATAGTCAAAATAGGGATTATGTAACACGGTATAATAATTAATTACTAAAATATTTTTGATAATGTCAATTTTGTCTTTACATTAAATTAATTTATCTAAATTGTCATGATCACTCCCATGTGGCACAATGGGGTACCAAAATCGACCCAAAGATTCCCATGGTTGGCCATGACTCATCTATTATGGTTTGGACAAGTGTTAAGGTAACATGGAATTATTATAATATTCTTTTAACCTTGAATTACCTTATTTACCATTAACAGCGTTAAATAAAAGTCAAAAGTTACAATTCACCAAAAATTATTTTCATCTTAATGAACCACATTTTACTTCTTGATAACAACCATGTATGTTGGATTTAAAAATTCAATTCACAGAAGTGGTAAAATTTCATTTTAATGAAAAAATCCTTTTTTAACTACAACTAAGTGGTTTCACTATTCATCAAAAATTGAAGTTTTTCAAAAAAATACCTAAAATTCGGCCTATGATATATTTGATATTCCAAATTCAAAATTGATGTTAATTTTTCAAAATTCAAATCATAAAATTTTCATTCATTAATTTTAAAATTAATTCCCTTTGTTAAAACAAATATCATGTTTTTAAGAAACAATAACTATAAAAAGATCGATACTTGTTTATATCCAATCTCAAAGTGATATTAGTTCCAATGACAAAAATTGAATGAAATGGTAAAAATATATTCTAATTACACACTAAAACCAATTAAAAATATAATCTAACCATATAAATAAATTAGATTAAAAGGCACTTTTGAATTAAAATAAAATATTTTCACTATTCATTAAGAAAATGAACTTTATCAGAAAAATACAACAAAAATTACCCAAGTAAAATTTGATGTCCCAAATATAAAGAAGAATTTTATTTGATCAAATAGAACATATTAAAATGACCAAAACTGGATTTAAAGAGGGTTCTCCATTAAAAGAAGATAAATCGGTATTTTAATGTAAATTATGCTTAAAATTAGATTTATTCACATTTTAAGCCTCTAAGATTTATTCGATGAATGTAAATACATTTAACAAACATGTATAATAATATTGTAGTCTGTTTTTTTCATTCCCACCAATACAATGGCAAGGAGTTAACTACCATTTAAAATAATATTATTATATTATTAGTGTGCAACGTAAGATTTCATAGAAACCCGTTGTTGCGTATCGGGTACACTATCGAACATAGAATCCCCTTTAATGTAAAATTTATATTTAATTCAAAATTATATATAAATATGAAATATGTCTTATTCTTCAGTTACCTAGGATGTAACATCCTTCCCCCCTTTTGGGAATTTGGTCCCCGCAATTTGTATTCACTTATCAAAATATGTGGGGTTATTAATTTTTATTCACTTATCAAAATATGTGGGGGTATTTATCCCGCATAGCATTTTCATATTCTCAAGATACCTCTTCAACCATGTGGTTTTTCCACAAAACCTTTACCTGGTGAATTACCTTATTCCGCAAAACTTTCTCTCTATGGTCAAAAATCTGGACTGGTTGTTCTTCATATGCGATATTCTCTTCCAACAGAACTACCTCTACAATGAAAACATGATATTGATCTGATATATATTTTATCAACACAGAAAAATGAAAAACATTGTGTACCTGAGATAAATTTGGAGGTAAAAAAAACTCTTTTCGCAACTGATCCAACATTATCCAGAATTTCATAAGGTCCAATGAACCTCAGACTCATTTTTTCCTTCTTACCAAAACGTAACACACTTTTTCATGGAGAAAATTTTAGAAAGACATAATCCCCTAACTCAATAGAAAGATCCTTCGTCTGGTTATCTGCATAACTTTTCTGTCTGCTCTGATCTATTCTCATGTGCTTCTGAATCAACTGGACTTTATATGCCATCTCTTCTACCAATTCTGGTCCAATCAGCTTCCTCTCACCTACTTCATCCCAAAAAGAAGGGGTTTGACACCATTTTACATATAATTCCTCAAATAGAGCCATCTGTATACTGGAATGTAAACTATTATTATAAAAACAATCAACCAATGAATTTTGTTGGTCCTAACTTCCCTGATATTCCAGTGAAAAAGCACGTAGCATATCCTCCAAAGCCTGAATTGTTCGTTCTGACTACCCATCTGATTGAGGATGAAAAGCTATAGTAAAATTCAACTCAGTACCCAACAACATCTGAAGGCCTTTCCAAAAGTTAGAATTAAACATGGGATCACGATCAGATATAATGCAGAGGAGAACTCCATGCTACCTGATTATCTCTTTAACATACAACCGAGAAAGTTGATCTAGAGAAAAAGTATCTCAAATAGGAAGGAAATGAGCAGATTTAGTCAATCGTTCAACTATAACCCAGATTGTATTATTACCTTGAGATTTATTTTGTAATCCCACAACGAAGTCCATGGATATATTTTCCCATTTCCACTCAGGCACCGGTAGAGGTTGAAGCATAACATTAGGTAACTGCTGCTCTGCATTAATCTACTGACAAGCCAAACACTTCATAGTAAAATTAACAATAACCTTTCTCATTCCATCCCACCAGTAAAACTCTCGATGATCTCTGTACATATTAGTACTGTCAGGATGAACTGAAATAGAGAAATATGAGAATCACATAACAACTCATTCGTCAACTGTGAATCACAAGGCACATATAATCTCTTCCCAGACCTCAAAACACAATCATTATCAAGACTAAAATCAGGAAACTTTCCCTTCTGAACCATCTATACCTTTTTCAATAACTTAGTGTCTTCTTTCTGTGATTGATTTATTCTGTCTGATAGAGATGATCTCACTGACACCTGATACAAAACAGAAGATTTTCCTGCACCAAAAACTTTTATGCCATAGTTTATCAAAACAAAAAGCAAAGGATCTCATTCCAAACGTAACATGGTTAATGAAGAATTAATTTTTCAACTTAAAGCATTAGTCAGTTTATTTTCTTTTCCTGGATGGTAATGGATCGTGCAATATTAATCCTTGATTAATTCCAACTATCTCTTCTGTCTCATGTTAAATTCTTTTTGAGTGAATATATTCTTTAAACATTTGTGGTCAGTATATATTTCAAATATTACTCCATAGAAATGATTATCAAAATTTTTAATGAAAAAAAGAACATCCGCTAATTCCAAATCATGTGTATGGAAATTTAACTCATGACGTTTCAACTGATGTGAAGAATAAGTAATTACCTGATCATAATGCATTAGGACACAACCCAACCCATTCAACAAAGAATCAATGTTGATAACAAACTCACCATTTCTGGAAGTCAGTGCCAAAACTACAGCATTCACCAATATTATTTTCAATTCTTGAAACAGTCATCACATTCTTTTGTTCAGATGAACATAACACCTTTTCGAGTTAACTTAGTAATTGGACTAGATAACAGTGAAAAATTTTCAACAAACCTCAAATAATAACCTGGAAAACCAAGAAAACTACATATCTCAGTTATATTTTTGGGTCTTGTACATCCTACTACAACATTCATTTTAGAAGGTCAATAGTTATGAAATTTTTTGAAACAATGTAACCATGGAAAGGAATTTTTTGTATGCAAAACTCACACTTACTGAATTTCCCATAATGTTTCTATTCTTTCAAGGTTTGAAAGACAACCCATAACTGAATTCCATTTTCCTCTTTACTTTTTGAATAAACCAAAATTTCATCAATAAACAAAACCACAAAGTTATCCAAGAACTCACGGAAAATTCTATTCATAAGATCCATGAATACAATAGGTGCATTGGTTAACCTAAAAGGCATAACTAAAAATTCATAATGGCCATATCTAGTATGAAACAAAGTCTTTGGAATGTCTGATTCTTTCACTTCCAACTGATTGTACCCCGATCTCAAGTCAATCTTCGAAAAATACTGTGCTCCCTGGAGCTGATAAAAAAATCATCGATATGAGGTAAAAGATACATATTATTAACAATGATGTTATTCAATGCTCTATAATCAATGAAAAGTCTCATTAAACCAACTATCATTTTAAAAAACAATACAGGAGCACCCCATGGCGATGTTCTAGGTCAAATAAAACCTTTATCTAATAACTCTTGCAATGGCTTATTTAACTCTAAAAGATCAATTTGAGCCCTTCGATAAGGGGGTTTTGAAATTGGCTTAGCATCAATAACTAAGTCAACAATAAATTCAACTTCTTGATCAGGTATAATACCAGGAAACACATCAGAAAAAACATCAAGGTACTCATTTACCACTGGCACATCATTATTCAAAACACTTTCTTTATATACCAAAATAAGTGCAAGGTAACATTAATTTCCATCTTTTACTAGTTTCTCAGCTTCCTCATATGGTATCAACATCAAGGGATTATTTTGGTATACCAACTAAAAATCATTCTGAAAAGAAACTTCATTAGCTCTGTAGTCAATCTTAGCATGATAAATAGAAATCCAACCCATGCCCAAAATAACAACAAACTCTACTAGAGGAAAAATAATAAGGTTTGTAGGTAGATTCTTTCTGCACACAAGGACATGAATGATCATATGTTTTATTAATGACTCTACATATCCTCCAGGTGTTTTTACCTTATGTTCTATTTTCATATCATGATATGGAATTCCCAATTTACCATAAAACTTCTCAGAAATGAAAGAGTGTGTAGACCTTGAATCAAACAATACATTGGAATAATCTGAACAAACAAACAATGTTCCTAACACAACTTCATTTGATGTCCCAACATCTGCTTAAGTAGTTGCAAAGGATTTTCCCACCCCTTTCTTCTTGTAGTCGGGCTGCTTTCCATTAGTTTAGTTCTTTTTTGGACACTCATTTTCATAATGAGCCATTTCATTGCACTTAAAACATTTTAATAAATGTAAAACAGATTTTTTCTTACCATTAACCTGATCCTTTTTAGTGTAATTAGGATCCATAGGTCTCATTTTACCACATCAGTAGCACTTAACATAATTCAAAACACATTCCCTAGCCTTGATTTTTACCACAATTTCCACAAACAGTGTACATAAGTTTTTTACTATCAGACTTTTTTGAAGAGTTCTTCCCTTTAACATTCCACCTCGACCTCTTATTCTGTTGTTTTTCAAAGAATAGCTAATCATCATCAAACTCCATTCCCACCGTCACCACACAATGAAAAAGTTTTTCATAACTTTTTAACTCAAATGAAGCTAAATTTCATCGATGGTTTTCCGTAAATATTGAGTAAAAATAGTTTATTTTACTATCAAGATCTCATATGAAATTTGGAGCATACCTTGCCAGTCGAGTGAAATTTTCTTCATAAGCATCCAATGAGTCATCCTCTTGCCTCAATTTCAGTAATTGGTTTTCAATTCCAAAGACTAATCAACTTAGGAAAATATTTCTCAAGAAACATACCTTTGAATTCATCCCAATCGAGAGCATCAATCTCCTCTATATCCCTGATATTTCTCACCATCAACCACCAATCATCAGATTCACCTTCAAAATAGTAAACAACAAGACTAACCATTTGATGTTTTGAACAACCCATGACATCAATAATCTTTTCCAGTTCTTTAATCCACCCTTCAGCTAGCATAGGGTCAGATGATCCTCTGAATGATGGGGGATGTTGCCTCATGAAATGCTCCACTACTGACATGTTCCTCTATTGTTGCTCTGGCTGATCTCATACATGGATGCCACCACCATTTATAGCATGATTCAACTATGACATTATTGTAACAAACTGTTCAGTTCCGAATTTGACCATCTCAGGTTGCTGATTTGGAAGGTTATCTTTATCTTAATGTCGTCCAAACATAGCGGTCATGTTTCCCTTAGGGAAAACCATTCTGAAAATAGAAATATCATCGGCAAAGAAACTTGGTAATCTGTAAATGATATATCATTTCAATATTACCATAAATTAATTATTAATTTAACAATACGTAAATATCCTAATGTTATCTAAACTGACCTCTGATGCCAACTATTAGGACCCGAACTTAAACATGTACAAAATTTTGAATTAAAAAAATAATTCACATTGAGGATCTTTTCATGTTTAGAGTTTTAGAGAATTAGGACATTACTATTACATCTCAAAATATTACAAGGTAGACACTTCTACACAGCTTCCATATTTTTTCATAAAATATAATCCCTTTAAAAAAATCATGTCCAGTTCCATGTTTTAGACATCATGACTTTCCTTGATCCCATCCTTGACCCTATTCATCTTTAATTCTAGTGAAAACATTTCAAAACATGGGGTGAGAATAAAAAGCTCAGTAAGGGTTATAAAACAAAGAATTAAAAAAATTGTTCATAAATACATACAAAACATGAAATCCTTTACTTACCTTATGAAATCATAATATTTATGAAGGACACATAGAAATCATAAATCATAAAGGTATCGTGTGGCATCTATATCATACTTACATTGTAGCTATCACAGCTACATAGGTAGTTACATTGGAATACCCATCACAGTATATTCCTTAAATCTATTAGGATAAACATTCATGTTTACCTTTGTCACGTTACCCAATGCATTGGAGAGCTATCTTAGGCACACCCGCACTAGGTTTATCATGGAACCACCGATATACATAAATAATGCCAAAAACCATAACATGATCACAACACATAACATAAGAATAAAGGAAAGATAAAATTTACAAATTGTTATAAAAAATATCATTTCATGATATTGAAATAATAAATCCATTCTTAATATCATTTTCAATACCAAAATACATAAAAAGAGTATATGGTATTTATTTTTCTTTGTAAAAACATTACGGCTTGTTATGGAAGCCAAAGATCAAATAATACTCGCGGTAGCAGAAAGGTCGTTGTCACCACCTATGTAAAAAAACATTCCTTTTTTGTTATTTAGTAAAATGCATCGTATAAAAATATTCCCTTTGAATGAAATGAAAATTCAAAGGTGCTTATACAGTGTATAAATGAAAATCATGTATTAATACAAAATATGCCTCAATGAAAGGAGATTGAGAAAAAGTCCCTTATAAAGTTAATTTTGTAAATAAAATAGATCTATTATGTGTATTCACTATATGAACACATAAATAATTTATAAATGCAAGATAGGACATTATACTAGCTTGTCCTAATATGAAATTAAGAGAATAATCAAATGAATGGAAATTGGGTTAAAAAGATCCCTTACCTTGTGTCCAACTTGACTCGATCATTCTTTAATATCATGAATAATAAAATAAAGTTAATTTATACTTTCTTATGAACCTTTTTCAATTTTACTATTCCTTTTATATCACTTATTAACATGTTATAAACATTATGAAACCATTTATGTCAATAACGTTCATTTTGTCAATATTTGGTACTTGAGTCAATAATGAACAACTTTTATTTACAAGTTGTCCATGTGGTCAATAGTCCATTATATAGAGAATTTTATTCATTATTTAGATATCATATATATCATATATATCCAGTATATACATGTATTTATAATAGTACATAACATTTGAAGGTACGAAATGAAATGCACCGTTCATGGAGACGGTAAGTTGTACGTACACATGAACACTACTTTAATTTCTATTTCATATTTTTATGGAATTGAAGCACAATGAAACATAGGTATAATATAATTACCATATAATATCATATATAATATCATTAACTCAATCCTTTATACATCCCACATAAGGCACTAAAGATTCACATCACTTTAAGGGGGCGGTAGTCCGCACTTCCTCAAATAAGATTATCGTATTTACCTACTATGGAAACCATAAAGGCATGATATAAATGAAAAATACATAAGAATAAAAAAAACATAAACATAATATATATCATATTTAATTACAGTTCTATTATAATGGCCACCATGAGAGGCGGTAGGAGTCAATCGAACAATCATCATTTTGTGAGGTGTTAGTTTTCCATCCACAGAAACATTATGTTCTTCGTACATTAGATGGATGTGTGTTTATGTGTAGTTTGAATATATCCCATAACAACATCCTAGTATATTGAGGATACTGGTTCTGTTACAAATGTAAGCAATAAAAAACAGTTTAAGAGTTGGAGATGTAAAATAAAAGAAAACAATTTAATAGAAACTGTTACCTTTAATTTGGGTAACTTCCGTTGGCTTGAACCAAATGGACTTCTTGAAGTGCCTTCTGCCTAAGGTAAGGCTTCTAGAGGGAGGAGAGGGATGTAGGGAGCTTAATTGATTAGAGTTTCGACGAGCCAAATGGCATTAGAGGTGTGAGCAATTGGATAGAATTGGTTTTCTTTTATAAGGGGGAGGAGGGGCTCTTTTGGAATGTGTGAAAATATTAATTTATTTTGAAATTATATTCGGTTTCTAATATTCCTAAAATCCTTAAAGATGATGAAAAGATGAATCATGGTCTAAATAAAATAATCTAATCAGAATTGGACATGTTTTGGATAATATTTTAATCATTATAATGTAATTTATTTAAATCATTTATTAATGAGGTAAATACTCCATCATTATTGTGTCATAAATTATTTAATTTATTTGATTTCTAAAAATTATAATGAAAAATACTATCATGTATGAAATCTTATAATCCTTCTAATTAATATTTATAGCTGAAAATAAGACTTATATAACAACATATAAAAATTAATTACTAAAAGATTTTGGTTAATATCAATTTTGTCTTTACATTAAATTAATTAATCTAAATTGTCATGATCACTCCCAAGTGGCTCAATGGGGTCTCAAAATCGACCCAAAGATGCCCATGGTCGGCCATGTCTCATACAATATGGTTTGGACAAGTGTTAGGGTAATTTGAAATTATTATAATATTCTTTTTACCTTGAATTACCTTATTTACCTTTAACTGAGGTAAATAAAAGTCAAAAGTTACTATTCACCAAAAATTATTTTCATCTTAATGAACAATATTTTACTTCTTGATAACAGCCATGTTTGTCGGATTTTTAAAATTCAATTCACAGAAGTGGTAAAATTTTATTTAAATGATAAAGTTTATTTTTTTAACTACCACAGAGTGGTTTCACTATTCATTAAAAATTGAAGTTTTTCAGAAAAATGCCAAAAATTCAGCCTATGATATATTTGATATTCCTAATTCAAAAATGATGTTTATTTTGAAAAATTAAAAAAATAAAAGTTTCATTAATTAATTTTAAAATTAAATCTCGTTGTCAAAACAAATAGCGTGTTTTTAAGAAACAATAACTATCAAAAGATCAACACATGTTTATGTCTAATATCAAAGTGAAATTAGCTCCAATGACCAAAATTGGATTGAATTGTAAAAATATATTCTAATTACACACTAATAAAAATTAAAAAAAATAATCTATCCATATAAATAAATTTGATTAAAAGGCACTTTTGAATTAAAATACAATATTTTCATTATTCATTAAAAAATGAACTTAATCAGAAAAATACAAAAAAAATTCCCAAAGTAAAATTTGATGTCCCAAATCTAAAGAAGAATTTTATTTGGTCAAATAGAACATATAAAAATGTCCAAAACTAGATTTAAATAGGGTTCTCTATTAAAAGGTGATAAATCAGCCTTTTAATGTAAATTATACTTAAAATTAGATTCATTCACATTTTAAGCCTCTAACATTTATGGGATGAATGTAAATACATTTAAAAATCATGTATAATCATATTGTAGTTAGTTTTGTTCATTCCCTCAAATAAAACGTCTAGGAGTTAACTGCAATTTAAAATAATAATATTATATTATCAATGTGCATCGTAATATTTCAATGAAACCCGTTGTTGCGTATCGGGTAAGCTATCGAACATAAAAACCCCTTTAAAGTAAAATTAATATTTAATTCAAAAATATTTATAACTATGTAATATTTCTTATTCTTCATTTACCTGGGATGTTATAGATGTTTTCTTATATAGTAAAAATAGACTAAATTTTAATTAAAAACATATTTTTCATCAAGATAATTTATATCGTTAAAAAATAATATTGAGTGGATTTAAATTATAAATATAATATGTCATTATTATTCAATATAATTTATATCTTTATCATTAATTTTACATTGTCTTCAAATTTAAAAACATTTCATTCATTTTCAATGTTTTAACTTTTTAAACTCATTCTGTCATTCCCACAACCAAATTTATTTTAAATTAATTACTAAAATATATTTGTTTTGAATGTTTAAAAATGGATTCTATATTAGTAAAAATTATAAAAAAATTATATAAATGGAGTTATTTAATTTTTTAGCATTATGAATAATAAAATCATTATTTTTTATTACTAAGGTAAAAGGGTAAATCAGGTAATTAAATGTAATAATTAATTAATAAAATTACACTAACTAATGAATTAATATCATTGTATGAGTAGGTATCAACTTAAATCATCCATGGGTCGAAATTTAATCCATTATGGTCTATTTGGTTGAGATTAGGACATTAAATATAATTTTTTAAAGAAAATATAAATATAATTCACTAAAATATTAATAAATTAAACATTTTTTATATTAGGTTATAAATATGATAAATTAGATTATACATACTCATTTTAAAGTTATAATTTATTTCACTATCATGATAATTTATTGTTAATTTTTATTGAAATAAATAATTAGCTTAATGACATATAATTTTCTGATGTAAAAATTAATTAATTTATGAGAAATCAATAATAAATTATTATTAAAATTATAATAACTGTAAAAACACCCAACCACATGACCAATTCATATTGGTCGAGTATTTCTAGACTATATCCATGCCTTGTCTATTTAGGGACCATATGGATCCTTATAGAATATATTGTGACACTTAAATTATTTTATTTAAATTAATGTTAATGATTTCAAATTCATTATTTAATAAGTATATCATTTTAAATAATGGATTTTGTAGAAGATAAATTAAATAAAAAGTATTCATAAAAAATAAAGTTGAATTATTTTAATCAGATTATATTATTTTTAATTTTGAATCAAAATTTAATATCTTAAATAATTACAAAATATCGATATAGTAATTATTTTATTAATGTACATAACAAATAGATGAAATTATAAATATTATTATAAATATAATTTTTTTAAAAAAATATGTATAATTAATTTTACAGATTATATTTACCTCATATAAATATAAATAATTTTTTTTCTATGTTAACATGTTATCTTAATATTTTTAAAAATCAATGAATTCAATAGTGTAAAAATTTTCATTATTGATTGATTATCAAAATGATGTTTCATTAAATTATTTAGAAATCATAAAATAGTTTTAAAGAATATATAATAATTATTATATGGTTTAAACTATTAAAAGATACTTTTTTTGAAATAATATACATTAATTATGTTAATATATCACCTTTTTAATATGGAAATATTTTATACCCTTGTAATAAATAGAAAGAATAACTATGTGTCAATTAAAATTATAATTTTTAAATTGATATAGAAACATGGAAAAAAATTATTGGTTGATTATATTACAACCCTTTATAATATAATATTATAAATTTGGTTATTTTGGTGGTTTTGGGATACATGTTTGATTTTATATTAAATTAATTTTTTTAGAGATCCCAAAATTGCCTCTCATGTAAATTATCAATTTACACCTCCTTACTCACCTATTTAATTAAAATTAAACGTTAATCTTGGACATAACCAACAATATTCTCATATAATAATCCCTATATAAATTATATAGGTACTTTTATTTTTGAAATTCTATCTTTACTACTCTTAGAGTGGATTTAGGGGAAGCATGTCGAAAAAGATGTAATCTTTTCTACCGATTCGTTCAATATTATTTCAACTTCTACTTATTCTTCTTGAGGTGCATAATTATAAAATTAAAACTCCATCATAACTTATAAATATATATTTTATTATGATTGTGGATAAAAAATATTCCACTCCTATGCATCCAACAAAAAATGAAATCACTACGTGTGCGTACATACGACTTATCGTCTCCACGCTATGGTGTAATATTTTTTTTACACCACCATAATTTGGTTGGTAGAATGATTTAAATAATAACTATAAGTTATTATTATAAAATTATATGTATTCTGAAATATTATATATCATTCACTTAAATACCATTCACAATTATGGGAATGATATCGTTGTGCATGCATGCGTACAACCTTCCGTCTCCCCGAAGCGATACGATTCATTCTATGTGATATTCATTAAATCAAGATTACATAAATTTATACAGTGAATAAATTTTATATATAAAATTTCAATAACATTTTTAATGAAATAACTATAACCTATTGAAGAGAACCAAAACTTATTCGACAAAATAATCATAAGCAAATGAAGCAGTTAATACCAGAATAACAAGTAATGACGAAATATTGTTAACAAATGGATGATAATATGACCATATATGATATCATGAAAATGATAATGATTCTCAAATAATTAGATTACACTATTTAAATCAATATATAGGATTTTTGGATATATACAAAGGAAATCATACATATTGTAATGGATAATTTAACAATGTCATTATTATCCATGATTGTTTATATGTATATATTTTCCAAGGTATATTTTTCATCCATATCCATGTTTCATAAATTTGTAATATTAGTTATATTATTCTAATTTTTTTATGGTTACATTTAGCCATTATTGAATTTTTATTAAACGGTGGGAAAGGAATCATGTGTCATTATTCGATAGAAGGTACTTTTTGACTTTTCTTGAAAATGTACGAGGGGGATGTTTTTTTAACCCATATGAAATGAATATATTGTTATGTTTTCATAATGTTTTATTTCCATGAATACTACTCTATATAATTTCATGTTTTTTTCAAATAAATTCTTTTCTTTTAAATTTATTTAGAATTTTGAGAAAATAAAATGTTTTTGATGAAGAAAGGATGTTTTCCCAAATAATTAATTTAATTTGTTTTATAAAAATTATTAATATATAAGATTTCATTATTTGAATATGGTTATGATTCTATCCTTGTTATTAGTATTATTTTATTCGTTTTATTATGGAATTATATTTATGAAATCCATTTATTTTATATTGAATATAATGGAACGATGTTTAAGAAACCCATTTTATTCCTTAGGATATGCTAGGATTAATGATTTCTGTTTTTGTAGAAAAATTAAGAATTATTTTCTTATGAGATTAGTGCGACATCCATCTCCATTCAATTCATTGTGTAAATATTTATATCTCATGAGATAGATAATTCTCGAAGAGAAATTATATCAGTTTAGTAAAAAAAGGCAGGAATGAGGAGTGAACATGGTTTGGAAATGCACATTGTTTGCTATGATGTTCTTGGAAATGAGTGAACACTAATATGAAATGCTTTTATATGACTATTTGTTTCCACAAAATTTAATTTCTTATGTTTTGAATTTTGGGTTTACATTCATTGGTTCTTTTGAGCTTTTATGATTTATCCCACTGCATGATATCATGATCTTTCATATAAATCATATGATATTCAAATGTTATGTTCTTATGTATTATGATTATGATATGAATAATATATCCATTTTTTACCATTACTTAGAATATGAGCGCTTCCTTTCATAGGTTAAATTTACCCAGGTCGTGAATATGTGAATTAAGTATGATTTGTCTAAAAGGGGTCTAGTTATGACTAAATAAGTGCGAGAAAAAAAAGATTTCTTATGAAACAATTCATTGTATTTTTTAATTTCTAAGACACTATAGATATACTGTGATGTTGTGTATTTTTAATATTTTATATTTAATATTCATTAACATTGAAGTAATATCAATGTATGTAATGTATGGGTCATTATTGTTGTTATTAGAGGAAATGTATAGTTATTCTATGGAAACTAGGATGGGAAAACCATAGTAAGAACCCAAAGGATATATCTAAGTATAGGTTAGAATCATAATAGTTTAGAAATATCATGAATAAACTAGTATTAATCTTAAAGTGTCTTAAATTGAAATTTTCTTCTTTTATATGTGGCTTTCCCGTTATGATTAGTGTTTCTGACTCTATTATTATTGGTTTTAGTCAATGGTTATAACTGAAAAGAACCACATTGATGCTTAATGTGATGGGAAATGCAATGATAAACCTCATTATGAAATCATATTTTATGGTATTCCAATTGAAAAATCATGTATCTTTGCTCACATAACTTTATCAATCGATGAATCATGCAATACATCCAAATAAGAAAAAGTATGGGAATAAATTCTATTGAGTCCTTCAAGAGGTATCATCCAACTTCTTTAAGCAGGTATTTTGTTCCATTAGTGGCTAAACAATGTATCAATACACCTTAAAATATATTTTCAATTCTCTAATGTTCATAACTTGATAAATTTATCTTAACAACCTATCATTGGGAAGGTGATACTGATCAGCGGTGTGACCTTATTTAGAATACAAGTCAAATTGGTGAAACTGAATACATGGAATGGGATTAGGTCAAGAAATTATTTGTCAACAAGTAAATTCCTTATATTATTTAAAAAATTTTAGATAAGGAGTTCCTTGAACTAAATAAATGGGATGAAGAATCTATTGGTACCTAAAATGAAATTTTTACAAAGTACGAATTGTATACATCTAGAATTATTATCCAACTTGACATAAAATTGATTGATTCTATAGTGTCTTAAAAACAAGTCTACGATGGGAATTAACCATAAGTGACTTCAATTAAAATGAAACAATTATTCAATTTTTACTTAATGTTTATATGGATATTTGAGTAACCCACCAGTCTTATGGGTTTGCTAAGATGAGACAAATGTAAATCATTGGAAAATATATAGAACACACTAAAAACAATATTAGTTTTCCCTTATGCTCCTAGTGTGTATAGAAATATTTAGGAAATTTTCTTTAAGGTATTAGTAAATGATATAAGTTTACAATACAAGGTCATCATATAATTGAATGGCGAAGAGATGGGGAAAATATGTCTATTGATGCGAATAGAGAAATGTCTACCCAGAATGCAGCTCCTACAATTCAAAGTTACACATACAAGTAAATGGGTAATTATTCCAATCAATTCCCTAATCAAAGGGACACTGATGACTATTGATGTAATCAAACTCTTAAGTCCAAATACAAAGGCAAGTCACATGTGGTCATTACCATAGATGTGGATTATGACAATGAAGTGCTCAATGGTACACATACCATCCACTCTATAGTATAAAATCAATTATTTTATTCTGTAACCACAAAATATTTTATTTATGGAATTTTTTTCTATGGGTTTCAATATATTAACTAAAAAAGTAGATGTTGAGTAAGTAATGACAACACCTTATGGAATAATGGTCACGTCAAAATTATATAATTCTTCTGCGGTTGATGTTTGTGGGAATGTGCTTCCTAAAAATCATTTGACCCTTCCTATAGTGTAATTTGATGTGATTCAAGGAATGGATTTGCATTCTATATATGGATAACATTTTAATTTCCAAGGGAGGTAAGTCACATTTCATATTTTGGAACAATCTATGATCTTCTATAGATCAAGGATGAATATAACCTTCTAGTAGAAATTTCTACCACCTTATGGGTCATGTTCCCTATAAATAAAGTTTATCTATCTCCAATGATGGTGGAGAAACTCACAATTAATAATAAAACTATTATAATATAATTTCATGATGTCTTTCTGGATGAATTACCAGGTTTTCCACCAAATAGTGAAGTTTAGTTATCAAACAAACTTATTTCTGGTGTTATTACTATTTCAAAGACACTGTATAGAATGGCCCAATTAGTGTTTCTTTAATTGATGAAGGAACTCCAATAGAATCTTGACAAAGGATTAATATGCCCCAGTGTGTCAACTTTTAGAGAACATGTTCTATTTTTTAATAATAAGGATGGATCAATGAGACTCTGCATTGATTATCAGGAACATAAAAAGATATCTATCAAAAAAATATCATCTTCCCCATGATGATTACTTTTTGAGCAACTACATAGAGCTTAATAATATTCTTTCATTGATCTTCGTTTAGAAAATCATCAATTAAAGGTCAATAAAAAGGATATACCAAATATGAAATTCTATACAAGGTATCGACACTATGAATTTATAGTGATGCCTTTTGGGATTACTAATGCAACAAATAACATCATGGATTAAATGAATTTATTCTTTAGAGGATGTCTAGATCAATTTTGGGAAGTATTTTTAGATGATATTCTTTTCAATTAAAAAATGAACTATTATCATGAAGATCACTTGATAATTATACTCATGACCCTATGAAAGGATAAGATATATGAAAAATTAACCATCTATGAATTTTGGATTCCTAAAATTTCATTTTTGGGTGACATAATTTTATTATATGGGATATCTATGGATCATGAAAAATAGAAGTTATTGAATGATGGTATAGACAAACAATAGTAACTGAGATCCACAGTTTTGTTTTGGTTTGGACAGATATTTTCAATGTTTTTTGAAATATCTTTCACTGTTATCTATTCCACTCCGCATGTTGTCACAGAAATTATTTATATTCATGTGGATGGAGAAATGTGTTGTGGATGTCAATGATCTAAAAATAAGGATATCCATCTAACATTTTCTTACGCATCCGTATAGTGTAGAATTTTTTTGATCAATAGTGATGGTTCCAATAAGGGGATGGGTTGTGTTCTCTTGAAAAATGATATAGTTGTAGCTTATTCCCCACAAAAATTGAAAATACATGAGAAAAATTACCCAACTCATGATTTGGAGTTAGTTATTGTAATCATTGAACCCATGATATAGTGGCAATATATTTATTGTGAATGGTTTGATATTTAAATAGATCGTAAAAGTTTAATGTTTTATTTCACAAAAAAATTAGTTAAATATGAATCAAATAATAAGCTCAAAGATTATTAATGAATATTAATGGTCAATACATTACCACCCTGGGAAAGTGAACAACGTGGAAGATGATGTGAGTCAAAAGGACCAAGCTAGACCATCCATGATAAGGATCACAAAATATCCCACATTTATGTATTCAAAAAGGATGGTTCCTAAAATTTTAATAGAGAGGGAGAAATATTATCTTTCTCAATTGAATTTTCAACCATCTTAATGACTTAATATTAAGGATCCGAAGAAGGAATATGAGGAGATAAAATATAAGGTGAGAAATTATATTGAATTTAACCATGATTTTGATGTAATAATATGGTTCTGGAACCATGGTTATATTCCTCCCATACCAAAATATAAAAATGAGCTAATGAATAAGGCTCATATTTCTTTATTCTCTATTTATTTTATAAGCACAATGATATAAAGGGACCTGAAAGATAAATTATGATTGGATGGCATGAAAAGTGGTGTTGTTGAATATGTCTCAATGTGATTGGATTTTCATAAAGTTAAGGATCAGTGAATTAATTCTAAGGGGATTTTACAACCATTACCGACACCAGAATGGAAATGGGAAAACATCACTATGGGCTTTTTCATCAGACATCCCAAGACATATAATTTCCATAATGTTATATGGATTATATTTGATCACCATACAATGTTAGAACACTTCATTTCTATTATAGAGGATTTATATATTGGTTAGAGTTTTTGTATAAATGTAATGGAAGTTATAAGATTTCATGGAGTACCGCATTACATTATTTCATATTAGGATCTAAGGTTTACCTCAATGTTTTGGTGAAGTCTTCCGTAAGTACTAGAAATTGAGTTATATTTCAACACTGCTCATCATCCTCACACACATTGTTAGTCATAGGGGAAAATTCCAACTCTTGAAGACATATTGAGAGCTTGTACTATGGATTTCATAGGTGGATGGGATCAACACCTAAATTTGGTGGAATTTTCATTTAACAATAGATTTCACTCTAGTATTTAGATGAATCATTATGAATACCAATCTGTAAATAATTTCATAACACTATCCTTGTGGGATTATGTTGGGGAAAAAATATTTTCGGATAAGATATTGTTGATGAAATAGAAGAAAATGTTGGATCTATTCAACAACACGTAAGAGCAGCACATAGTCGACACAAACATTGTGATAAAAACTGGTGAAAAGACCTAGAGTTTGAAGTGGGAGATAATGTGTTTCTATGAATATCTTCTTAAATGATAGTAATGATATTTGTAAATCAGGGAAAGCTATGCCCAAGTTATATTGGTCCTTTTGATATTCTGGATCTTGATGGGAAGGTAGAATACTGATCGGTGCTTTCACTAAGTATCACTCAACATCAGGATGGGTTCCATGTAACTATCCTGAGAATGTGAATACCTAATCTTTCACATGTACTATACTCAGATTTCGTATTGCTGGAGCAAGATATATCTTATGAAGAGCAACTGATAGAGATTATGGATCGTTGAAAAAAGTTCTACTATAAAATACAACCTTCTTGGTTAATGTTTTATGGTGGAACCATAATTTTAGGAAGCTACCAGGTAACATGAGGATGCGATGAGGTAAAGGTATACTCAACTTTTTGAATCCAAGTGATTAATTTTATGGGTGAAATTTAGCATTAGGGGGGACGAATATAACACTCAGATGTTTTTATGAAATTTTTTATTAAAATAATTATAATTATTCAATATCTTGCATTACATGTAATAATGAGTTTAAACTAACCATGATAAAACATTAACATAAAATTACCATTATATACAAGTCATTAGGATATTGGGAATAAATATAAATCACTTATGAAAATAATATAAATTAATTATATATTTTTATATTTGTTAAATAAAATACTATTATAAAATTACATTAATGAAATATAAATTTTATATACATCATATAGTATTTTTCATATTCATCTAATGGTTATTTTTTCGTAGGGTTTGAATAAACCCTATTTAATGTATAAAATGATATATTTTTTAAAATGGTAATTTTCCATCATTTATTAGTGAACCCCTTTTAAATTTTGATTTTGATACATTAATAATTTTTATATGAAAATAGAATCCTTTTAATTTAATGTGGGATATAAAAATTTACTTTTGACGAATTTAATATTTTTCAAATAACCTTCATGTTTTTATGAATATAAAAAATGCCCTAAATTTTAATTGGAAACAACTTTTTTCATCAAAAAAATTTATATGGTTAAATTATAATATTTAAATGTTATAAATTATAAATAGAATATATCATTATCATTTAATATAATTTATGCCATTATAATATATTTTACATTGAGTTTATATGTAAATAAATTTCAATCGTGTGTATTGTTTTTACTTTTAAATCATGTCCTATAATTCTAAAAATATGATCAATTTTAAATAAATTAATAAAATATTTGTGTTTTGAATTTTCAAAAATTCACTCAAAATTTTGAATTATTTTTTCCATATTATGAAAAATGATTTACTTTGTTTTTGGGCATTATGAATAATAATATTTTTAATTTTTATTAATATAGAAAAAGTGTAAATTGTGAAATTAAGGGTATGAATTGAATTATAAAATTACCATAAAACATTTATTAATATCATTGGATGTGCGGGATTCAAACTAAATCTTCCTTGGATCTAAATTTTATCCATTGGAATCAACATGGATGATATTAGGACATTTAATTTATATTATTAAATGAAAATATATATATGTCTCACTCAAATTTTAAAAAATGTTAATTTTTTTATATATGGATAAACAGAAGATAAATTGCATTATAAATTTTGATTTGAAATCTAAAATTTTTTTCTTTATAAAAGTAATTTATTTATAATTTTTTTCAAATAAATAATTACATTAAAAATTTATACTTTGATGATGTAAAAATTAATTAATTGGTGAGAAATTAGTAAACAAATTTAAATTTCAAATAACCATTAAAATACCCAAACACATGAAAAAAATCTTAATGGTCAAGTATATATCTACCATAAACATACATGTGTAGATTTATTCAACATTTTTATCCTTAAATAATATATTTTGACAATTATATTATTTTATTTAATGTAATGTTAAAGTTGTCACATTCATAATTTAATAAGTAAAACATTTTAAATGTTAGATTTTCCAAAAGGTAAATTAATATAAAATATTCTTATGAAATATAGAATATTTTTCTTAAACATAGAATTTTATTTTTAATTATTCTTCAAAAACATTATATTATAAAATTAGACAAAATTGATATATCAATTATTTTATTAATAGAGATAACATATAATTGTTATTAAAAATATTATAATAAAAATAATTTGGGAAAATTAATTTGTATAATTCATTTCATATATGACATTGACCTCTTATAAAAATATTAAAATATTTGGTTATATGTTAACAAGTTATATTAATATTTTTAAAATTCAATGAATTGAATAGTATCAAAATTGACACTATTGATTTTTTATCATAATAATGTTTTATTGAATTATTAAAAAATCATAAAAAATTAAAAAATATGAAATAATTATTATATGGTCTAAAATGATATAAGGCACTTATTTATTGTCTAATAGACATCAAATATGTAAATATTTAACTCTTTAAATATTGAAATATATGTTACCCTAGTAAAAAATAAAATTGAATAGTGATGTCTTAACTAAAATGATGTTGTTTTAACTAATAGAAAAACATTTCAAAAAATATTGGATGATGATATTACAACCCTATCTCATCTAATATTATATGTTTGTTTATTTTTTGGGGGTTTGAGATGTATTTTTATTTTATATTAAATTAATATTTTTAGAGATCCCAAAAGTGCCCCTCACATCATTTATAAAAGAGTACCTCCTCCCTCACCTATTCCCTTCTCATTGAGCCTTAAAACTTGGTCACACTTGGACCTTTTCCCTTATATAATTCCCTAGAAACCTTCTAATGTTATATTAATCTTCGATGACCAACTCAACCTCTCTAAGAGAAAATTCAGTGGAAGCACATCGAGGAAGAGTAAATCTCCTCTACCGATTCATTCAAACATCTTTAGTCTTCTAATTTCTCTTCATGAGTTTTTTTTGTTTTAAACTAATAACTACATAATAACATATATAATGAAATTTTATTATGATAATGGAACATAAATATTCCTCTTTCTATCCATCCTACGAACAATGAAATCCCCACAAGTGCGTATATACAGCTCACCATCTCTACACTGTGGTGTAATATGTTTTTCTCCACAACCATGTATGGATAAGTATAATTATGGAAATAATAACTATATTGGAATATTATGACATGATATTGATTCTAAAATATTATAAAACATTCACTAAAATACCATTCATCAATTATGGTAATGATATTGTCGCTCATGCATTTCTAAGGTCTACCATCTCCATGATGAGATGTGATTCATTATAAATGATACTCATTAAATAATTATTCTAAATAGGTATATAATGAATAAATATGATATATAAAACCTTCATATAATTTATTAATTATTTAACTATGATCTATGAAGAACGGGGATTTCTTTGACAAAATAGGCAAAAGAAAATGATGTATTATTTCACAAATAACAAGTAATAATGATTTTCTATTTAAAAAATGATGATCATATGATAATATATCATATCATAAAAAGGAATATGATTCAGAAAAAATTAAATTTCATTATTTAAATTATTATATCGGATTTTTTGATACATACAAAGTAAATTGGATCAATGGTAAGGGATAATTTCACAGTCTCATTATTATCAAACATTTTTTGTACGTAAGTATTTACTAATGAATAATTACCCTCCACATATATGTTTCATGAATATTTAATAATATTTTGATTCATATAATATTTTTTAATGTCAAATTTACCCATTGGTGATTTTTTATCAAACAGTAAGAATATAATCTTTTCTCCTTATTCGATACAATGTAATTTTTGAATTTTTCAACAAATTTATGAGGAGAAAATGATTTAACATATATGGAATGAATGGATTTTTACATTTTCATAATTCCATATTTGAATGAATATTTCATTATATCATTAATTTATTTATTTAAAATTAATTCTTTTCTTTACAAATTTAGTGGAATTGGGAGAATATAAATTGTTTTTTATGATGAAATGATATTTTCCACAATAATTAATTTCATGTGTTTTATAAAAATTATTTTCCCTCTTCGTTGACATTCATTAAATACGGTTACCTTTCTATCATTATTGTTACTCTGATTTTATTGTGTTTAGTATAGAATGTTTTTTTTGAAATCAATTTGTTTTATATGTATTATGTTGGAATGATGTTTAAGAAACCCATTTTATTCCTTGGGTTATGCTATGATGAATGATTTCTGTTTTTGTGGAAAATTTAAGAATAATTTCATTAATATATTGGTGGTACCTACATATCCTTCCAATTCAATGGGTAATGATTTATATCTCCGGAGGTAGACAAGTCTATAATTGGAAATGATCATAGTTCAGTAATATAGGCATGGAATGAGGAGTGAACTAAGTTTGGTAATGGAATTTTTCTACTAAGATTTTATTGGAATGGAGCCTCAACTAGTATGAAAATATTTTATTTTCTTATGTGTATTACCATAAATATAATTTCATATTTTATGACTTTTGGGATTATGTTCGTTGATTCTTATGAAATTTATTGATTTATCCCATGGAATGATATAATGATCATTCATATACTGGATAAGATTTTAAATTTTTTTGTTCTTATGTCTAATGAATATGATATGATGGATATATCACTAGTTTAACCTTATTAAGAATATGATCTAACCCTTTAATATGTTTCTTTTCCCCAGTTTATGAAGAATGGTATTAAATAAGATATGTCATAATGGGGTCCAGTTGTGATGAAATAAGTGGGAAACAATTATGATGTTTTATGATGGAGTTGTTTGTGTTTCCAAGTTTCTAATGATACTATACCAATGGGGTCATATTTTATTTTTGTTATGTTTTCTAATGAATATTCTTGATATTTTAATCAATATCAATGTATGTAAATTATGGGTTGTTTTATGTAACATATCAATCACCAAAACAATCACATTTCAACAATTTAATCACATGGAAATAATACAAATGTGGTTATTTAACCCATTTCTCAAGGTTTATTTACATATACCATTAGACATTCAATTTTAGGAAAAAAATCCTTGATTTCCCATAAATAATAAATTACATTGCTCAAAAACTATCCTATTACACAATCACATTTAACTGATCGAATATAGAGTCCCAATTTCCCTTCATTTACATTATTAAATCATTCAATCAAATTATTAACCAATTAATTAATCCAATTCATCCAATTTATAATTTCTCCCAACCAAACCCACTAAATAATCCAATGAAAAACAAAAAATTGAATCTAGATTGTGGAAATTTAAATTAAAACCTACTAACTAAAAATCACTAACAGATGGTCAGAAATGGTAATCCCCAATTAAAGAAAATCAGCAAATATTATGATGAAAAATGGGATATAGATCCAAAACCTCTATTCACAAAAAATATATAATATTTATCAAAACATACAACTAGATAAATTACCAACACCAGAATATTTCCTTTCAATAGATGAGATAAAGTGGGGATATGGGGAGAAAATCAATCAAGATGAGTTCTCTTATCGGGAGAGGATCATATCATCAATTTAGTATTAAATTCATCAATAATGGTCATTTTAAATCTGTTGAACTCATCCTTGTGCCTCAAAAAATCCTATTAATCAATTTAGATATGATTGAGGACTATAAATGAATAATACACCGGGGTTTGGAATTTTTTAATTCTTTTGGGGTTTAACTGATAATGTTAAAAAATTTCTAGTACAAAGCACATGGTTATCCCTAACTCTGTGTATAACCATGAAGATTCTCATAGAGGGATTCACATTTACTAAAAGGAGAGTGCGTGGTATGAAAAATAGTGTACAACACATGTGAATCCACCCACTTTTTGAAATTCAGGGTTTACAAGGATGGGTGCGTAATTGGGAATACCACATGGTAACCATGAAGTACCCCTCATTCTTCCAAAATTCAAAAATTTAACTCTAATACTAACTGATTTTAAAAACCAACCAAGATACACAAAAAAAGAGTAATAGAGTAAATATATAATAGAATAAGAAATCTCCATAAAATGTTGGGATATTAAAATATTGTCACCTTATATTAGCTCATACTTGAGTTGTACTCCCAATCATCTCTAAGATTCTAATGTGAAAATATTAGGCCACTGAGATCACATTTCCCCTTATCTCTCTAATTATTCCTATTTATCATTCCCATGTTGTTACAATACTTGATCTAATGGCGTGTTATTTCCACAAAACACATTCTCACTATGATTCAACTTCTGTTTCAAATGCTTCACAAAGGATACAACAGTCTCATGCTCTTCATCAGCAAAATGCATCCCCTAAGATGTTTTAGGGTTATGTCATAAATATTGTGTCAGATGAAAAAACTTAAGTGGATGACCCAATCAGTATTCCCTCATCTCAATTTTCTCTAAAACAAAAAATGTTCCAAAAAACCAGGGTTCTAACATGCTCGGTCTCTAAATTCTATAATGGCCAAATATAGGTGACAACCAAAGGAAAACATGATCACCCTCTTTAAAATATATTATTATTTGGAATATTTCAGTATATGACTTTAGTGTAATCTGAGTCATTTCTATATTCTTAAAAATCATATGAAACTTCTATGATGTCTCCTACATGAGAGTCAACCCTATAAACATTGACTTACAACTTATCTATTCAATAAATAGGTGATATTCATAGCCTACCACAAAGTGACTCATATTGTATCATCAATATAGTATCCAGATTACTGTTGTCATTAGAGAACTCCACTAATTCTAGGTGCTTCTCCAAATACACACCTTAGTCTGGGACACATGCTCATTGCACATCCTAGAGATCTTGAATAGTACAATCTGACATCAGATCAATCTGTGGGTGGAACATCGTTCTCATTAAAACCCGTATACCAAGAACCTTTTGTTATCCCTTCCTATTGTGTGAAGTGAAATACAAGCCATAGTATAAAAAAATAATTTATGAAACCCCGTGTAGATGGAAGTTCTCTTAAATGTATAGATCTCCTAACTGGTCCACTAAGAAGTATCCCACATATGAATGAAATGCACTATTTTTTTCAATCAGTAAACTAGCCCCAAAATAGTGTCATTATTTTGGGTAATTCCTAAAAGAAACACCACATTACCTATAGTAATTTCATACATCTTATATTCAGTAATAGGAAATAGCTGTAATAAACCATAGGGTTTTTGATGGTCAGACTTCACATATTGAAAGGAGTGTCGTCATGTCATTAACCTTCTAATCTATATTTTCATTCTTGGCCACCAATACTACATGCAGTTTCCATGGTACAGTTTGATCAACCCGAGATGCACCACCAACATCAATGCATGAAATTCACAAATTAACTCCTCCTTATTTCTTGTAGGAACAAATAAAAATTACTAGAAATAAATTATATTTTCTTTATTTATAGTCCAATCAGATGGTGACTCCCTTCCACCAAGTGTTTACCACTAGGAACAACATTATAGATCCTCATAATTACTATCTATGATCTGTCTCAAAACTGTATACTCCAATAAAATTGATATGAGACTTATATACTCATTGCACTCCCAAATCATAACACGAATTTCATCTTATAAAGTCTTCATCTTCCACTCAAAACAATTATCCTCAACTACATCAGTATATGTTTTATTTCTCAAAGAATCAAAAACACTTTTTCCCTTTCCGGGAATATATGATATCTCAAAATAAATTGATTTCATATACTCAACCCACATCCTTTCTTAGATATTAGAATATCATTGTGAAATGATACACTTTATGCTTTGGTGATTGTTAAACATAGTAAATTTTTTACCCAACCGATAATTCCATGAACACTTGAAAGAAAAATACACTCCAACTATTTTGAGGTCTTGTATAGGGTAGTTATGATCAAGAGACCTCAAATTTCATGACCCATACACAAAAACATAACCCCTTACATAATAACTGCTCCACACCTGATCCCATATGTGTCATATACAACATTATACTACTCCCTAGAAAATGTATGATCAAGATCGATGTGTTCGTAAAATGCTTCATTAACTCTTTGATAACATTCCCAAAATCTCTGAACTATTCATTCATAACACCAATCTAGATCAAATAAATAATGTGGTGGTACCAAACAAGATATTTCAGGATGAGCCTCTTATAGTATCTTTTTAACACAAAATAGATACAAATATCAAAATCATTATTTTGTTCCTCCCATGAAGAAATTTCTTTCATATTATCTGGGATTACTTACACAACTTCTTCTAATATAGTGTTACCCAATTAATGTACCATATCAATCCAGAATGGAAAAATACTTATATTTATTTATAGTAGGTTCTCTCTTAGTGTACTTAGTATGATGTCAAGATGTTGGGCATGATCTTAATGAGTCTTGGAGTATACCCATATTTCATCCCCAAACACAACCAAAATCTGGTCTAGGTACAGAAGGAATATTCAATTCATCAAGGCAATAAAAACTGCATAATAATTAATTAGCCCAAATAGCATCATAAAAAATTCCTAAACAAAATTCCCACTTCTGAATGAAGTCTGAGGTATATCTGAAGGTCAGACTCCCAATTAATGATACCCAATGCCAAGTCAATCATGGAGAAAAATCAATATTCCCTAAACTAGTTAAATATATCTTTAATACGATGAAAGGGATACCAGTTCCCCATTTCCATCTACTTCAACATCCTTTATCAAATCATAAGAAAAATGGTCTTATAGCCATATTAATGGAAAATAATATTTGGGAACACATGATGTACATTGAATAATAAAACCCTTTTCCATCAACTATTCTAGAAATTTTTGGAGCTACTGAAACTCTATTGGTGACATTATTAATGGCGTAGTAGAAACATTCCCATCCCGCCGTATGAGATCAATCCTAAACTCCTGATCTTTCTCATGAGGCATTTCTAAAAATTCCTCAAGAAACACATCTTGAAACCTATCCACTATGGGTGGAAGGACATCATATTTCACACCGCCTTAATCAATATAAAAACTAGAGACGTAGGTGGTGATCTACGAGATTTGGAGATGAAATAGCCCGACACATCCCACCTAGATATCACACTCACAATGGTGAATAAAAGTTTCACTCTCTAGAGATGTTATGTAACACTCCTTCAGTAAAAATCTATATGGGATCAGTACAAACAAGACAATTCCATTAACATAATTAGATTAAATCATAACATATTTGGATTGTAAATATCCCCAAATAAAAAAACTCCCCAAACTCGAGAGAATTCCATTTTCATAAACATGGGTCTCCCGACCATACTCCCAAAGGTGTATTGATTTTAATATACCTACTCAAAAAATTCCCTTCCAATAATGAAAATTCACAAGTTGTAAAGATATAAAATAATTATAGTAATGAGTATCAATTAAGGCACTATAATGGGTAGAAGATATATGGATAGTATCGCTAACTATCAACAGAATAGCCTTAGTATTCACAAGTGTAGGTTGAACTACACACAACTATCATCCCCTCATCCATGTGATGCAGTCTAAGTCCCCTTATCCGACCCACCCTACTGATATGGTTACTCTTTCCTATAAGTTCCATTTCCACTTCCCGTAACTCCATATCCACTAGAAATATAACTACCAGGCTAGTATGGGGTAGAAAGCCCCATTCTATAACTGTAGTTATGCCTAGTAATTACACCACTAAAAATATTCAGTTTTTCATGGAGAACTATTGTAGATGACCCATACTATCACAATATGGGAAATCCCCTGGTAGTTAGGGAAAGTGTCAATGAATATTGCATAGCCTAATGAACTAGTGACAGGTCTCTCAGTTAAGATCGGGTGTAAATGATCATTACCCCTATATAATTTTCATTCTAATTCTTTTATCAACATTCCCATAAAAATTCTTATTTACCTTGAAATATGTTACACATGATCATATATTAGAAACCATATTTCCCCAACTGGAAGCCTTCTTCAGGTTCCTCTTAAATAAGATATCCTAATCCACCACTTTAGAAGAAGAAAAATATGTAAAAATATATTTACTTTGGACTTTATCTCACATTTAATCCCATCCTATAAATGATTTTTTATTGTATTCTCATACACTATTATTATTGGATCAAAGAGATGAATTTCAGTAAAGTGACCAGCATAGACCATCATATATATACTCCCATGGTTCAACCTTATGAATTGTATATCCATCTCATTCTATAGTGTATTTGGATAAAAGTGATCTCAAAACACCTCCAAAAAATCCATCCATACCATACCATCTTCCAACCACGTCAGATCCCAAACATCCCACCAGTGCTTCACTAATCCACGTAACATATACAGAACCAAATTGACCATATTCTCAACATGAGTCTTTAAATGGCCAAGAAATTTTTTGATTCTCTCAATCAATAACACAATTACATAGATTTCACCCTCTTGAGTGAATGTATGAGGGTTATATAACTGAAATTCCTGTATCAGGTTAGACATATACCTAAAAACCCACTATGTTACTCCCACCATAAACAACATAAAGTGATAAATGTTCTCTAAGAACTACTCTTCAGCTCCTTCATCCAGAACTATCAGTGCCATAAGTTCCAGTACATGATGATAATTTACATCCAAATCAGATTTTACAACTACCAGCAAACGACATCATTGATGAATGTCTCTATAAATACAAAGAAATACATAAGGATACATTTATCAACATTAAAATTGATTAAAAAAAGTGATTTAAAAAATACACAACAAGTCATCCCCCCTATCCCACCACACGGTCAAAAAATTGTCACTGTCACTCTCCTGATACATATTACATTTGGATAGGTTTAAAATGGGTAATTACATTCTATTTTATAAATTTTCAATTACAAAATTTATTATTTATATTTTCCAATAGTTTTCAATCTATTAATTCTATATCTGGAACCATTTATAGTTTAATTAAACAATAATAGAAAAACATTCAATTTCAATAACTCACCCACAACCTTATTTTCCATGAAATCCTAAAATTATGCATGTTATACTAATTTCTAAGTGTCTATAATGATTCATGAAATATAAACTCTCAATACATACCGGTCTAGGATAAAAATTTCATAAAATATTAGAAAAAATAATCACACAACCCAAAAACTGTGTTACTGGAGGTAAAATAACATCCAATCAGAACTGAAAAATACAATAACAATAATCCCACCACAGTTACTTCAGTTTTACATCATTCATTTGTCTACTACACCCATGTAGGAGATCATATCTGAGTCCCAACTCTTCAAATATCTTTTCTCGAATTTCCAAACAATAATAAAAATGAACCGAATAGAAAACCACTTTGATCTCAGATAGAAACGTCCCAACTTATGTTCCACACATTGGTTCCCCAAGACGATCAGTCACATTACTGCAAGTGAACCTCCTCATACACCAGAGGCATCTAACTATAATTGAGGGTCTAATATATCAAAATGGGGGAAATTAACCTATTTATCAAAGAAGTAAAATAATAGAAAAAGATGAACTATAACCAATAATAAAAGAAAAAAACCAAAATAATGTAATAACCAAAAAAAAAACTGTATCACATGATGATAAAAAATATAAAAAATATACATAATGAAATAGTATATACATTATTAATGATAAGTGTCAATTTTAAAAAATTAATCCCCAAAATGAAGTAACTAACTACTCCCCCATGGGGGCCCCAACACCAATTCCAGTTACCTTATCAATGATTTATCCTGACTCATCGATATAACATATACAAATTTCACCTATCATGTCTGGAGAACCTAAAATACAATTTGGGTTTTGATCAGGAATCCTGAGAAGAGTGTGATTACAACTCAGTATGCCACCACCAAAAGATCCTAAAACAATACACATTTGATAAATTTGTATATAGTTTTATAAATAATATATTATAATTCATTACGTTTATAGATATCAAATTTTATAATTTTTAATTTACCATACAAATCCATGGATTCATAGTGACACCCAAACTATCAATACCTTCTTTAAGACTTTCTATAGTTTGAACTATCCCTAAGGGATATCACATATCACATTTTCATGATTATCATTAGATATTTCATTTCAATTAATATCATATCTAATTGGACTTATATTACAATTCCAATCTCAGGGTAGTTAATCATAATATCAAAAACCTTGTGGGTATTTAGGGCCTTTTTCCATGTCCCAAACCTCAGTTTCAACACCATATTTTGAGTCTAGGTACCTGTACCACACTAGCTATCACATATGGGTATCTAGAGTCTCATTTATTATCCCACTCTCAATATCACATATGGGTATTGAACACCATGTCTAGAATCATGTGAGTATTTGAATCCTCATTTTGTATCCCAAAAATTGTTTATCAATGAATCTATTATATCAAATATATCACATTTAACAAGTTTAATCATCATTTACTAACTCATAATCATTTCACATCTAGGTTTTCCTTTTCAATTTCCAAAAAATTCATCCTTTAATCATTTTATCACATGGAAATAATACAAAAAATTCTTCATTTAATCCATTTATCAGAAATTATTCATATGACATATTAACAAATAGAGGTTAATCCAAATATCTCTTTATTCCCTATATTAATCAATTTAATGTCTCAATAATTAACATACCACAAAATCCCATTAAATTAAAAAAAATCATAGTTCTAATATCCGATCACTTCCATAATCACATTATTACAATAATTAATTAACTAATTAACAAATCAAATTTATCTAATTTACAATTTCCCCTAATTAAAACCATCCATCCATCATAATCCAATTTTATTAAATATAATTAAATTCAAGATTTAATTTCCTGATCGGGGAAATTTAAATTTCACAATTACATAAATATAATTAAATCATGAAAATGGGATTTTCAATTGAGACTACCTATAACAAAATAATTGATAGACACCCACCAATGAAAATCCCAATAAGAAGAGGAGCAACCAAGATCATGGTGAAGAATGAGATCTAGATTTGAAACCTAAATCTATGATCAAACATATTAGATTTATCAAATCCCAAAACTATATCTACTACTAAAAGAGTAAAATATCCCTTTAAAGGATTATAGAAAGGAAATAGTGGGGGAATTAATTGGAATAATATATGTTATCAAGAGTGTTGTATATCTTCAATCTATTCTTTAATTCTTGAAAAATAGAGGATAAAAATTCTTGAAACACATATGTGAGACACTAAAATTCATAGGAATCAATTTAGGTTTGAGCATTGGTGATTTTGGAAAAATACATCAGGGTTCAAGATATTATTTTATATCTTTTGGGGTTTAAATTTCATTGAAAATGATTTCCTGTGTGGGTTTCACGGTTTTCCCTAAAAATGTTCCTAACTGTATGCCTCCTCCAATGGGTCTCACATAGTTACTACATGGAAGGAACATCATTTGAAAAACCATGGACATCTATGATCATCCCATCCGTTTGGATTCACATGTTTTTCTTACATCAATTCATAGCTAGGGAAAACCATGTACCAACTGTGCACCACCGCTCTTCCTTGAATATTTATCCAATTCCACACCAAAAATAATCAATTTATAACTCATCCAAGTTACACTAAAAAATTTGTTAATGAGTACTGTAAACAAGATCGATACATCACCATAAAATGTTAGAATATTACACTATGATACCTCCATAGATATGTAACCACATATATATATACATATATGTGTATCTATGCATATATATTAATTGTATATGTAGTGACATATATATATATATATATATTTTTTCTAATTCTAGACATGATCCAAGGCACAACTCTTGTGTCCATTAACAGTCATAAAATTCTTATGTTGTAATAGGGTATTAGGAAATTTTTCAATCTAGGATTTGGATTTCCTCATATCCATTAACACAAAGAGTGAAGTGAAAATTCATGTCCAAAAAAATCCAATGGAATGTGAAACAAAATTTCCACCACACACTACATGATGTGATATGTCATTCCCAACATCACACATAAAGTGATCATGATGTGTCATTACCATTTCTATCCTTACCATGTCTCACTGTTAATTATCCAAGGTTGAATATTATTATTAATAATATATCTCATATGTATTGATTTAGCGTAATCAAATGATAGGTTTACATATAATTTAACATTAAATTATCCTATGGTGTAATCCACTATTTAATTAAGAGTCGTGTGATGTGGTCATACCACCCACAATAAATTTAATTGAAATAATGCATTCAATTATATGGAAAATCAACTCCTCTTAGAAGGTGGTATGGTAGTATAAAAATAAAATATGTCAGGAAAATCATATATGCACACCCAATGGTCTGTCATTGGTTAAGGTGTATGACATTATATAGTAAATAAGGGTCTAAGGGAGTTCCATTAACATGTTTAACAATTTAAATAAGGGAATTCATAATTTTAGGGATATTTTCATAATTAAATCTATACAAAATGATGTAGAAATTTGAAATGAACATGTTTTTTGGGAAAAACTACAGTTCCCTCTACCATAATTTGTTAGATGACTCCTACTCCTATATTAGATTTATATTCAATGTAGAATGAGTTAAATTAATGAAATAGGAAAATAAATGAAAATATGGCATATTGGTTCGATTAGAAATAGAATTAATTAGGATCATATAAATAAATAATGGAATTAAGGGGATTAAATGGATTTCCAATTTCTCACCAATATAATGGGAATTGTGTGATTCAGAGCTCATAATAATAAGTAACCTCAAAGCCTATTAGGAGAAGAGATAGGGCTCATAGATGTGCAGTCCATTATGAAAAGGAGAATAGAGGCATTGTTTTCAATTTTAGAGGTTGTGGGAAAAAAATTTTGTTTCACTAATATTTTAAAGTGGAACATAGTGTGGATTCATAGTTTATACAAATTGTGTTCCTACATTGTTCGGTTACTACCAAAGTGGATCTACATGTACGAGCTAGGTGCATAGTTTGAAAAACCATATTAAGCCTATGTAGATCCCCACTTAATTTTTAATGTATTTTATTACACATTAGTGTGAACTACCTCACAAGAGTTATCAGAAATAACTCCTCTATATTTTCCCATTATACCATAATGGTTATAACTATCCATGTGTCAGTCATTATGCCCTAGATATTCTTAAAAAATTTGGTGATTTGGGCCCCAAAAAATCGTAGGATTCTCCTCAATCATTTATATAGACCTTAAGAACATAAATTTGTCTTATAGTAATGTATTACAGATAAAATTAATGGATCAATAACACATATCAAAATTTAAGGCTTTACAACCTCCCCTCATAAAGATAAATCATCCATGAGTTTCCCAACCAAGGTGGGTAAATCATATTCTATTAAAGATATGGCGACTAATCATATACAATGACCTCTACCTCCATGTAATTTTCATATATATGAATGTTATTCCATAAAACATTTATTAGTGTAGCATCCCTACCTCAGAGATCCATTATACTATTCTTAGCAATATGAATATGATTCACCTCAACAGAAGCATATTACACCAAATGAATATCCTCATGACCACAATAATGAGATTGGATTGAATAGTAATAGTGAATTTTTGATACATGGATGATAATGTGAGTATCCCATTACCACAAAGGAAATTATATAAAATAGGATACCATCTAAAATATCAATAAAATAAGTATACTCCCAACATAATGAGGACATTTTTTAACCTACCTAAGAATATGACAATGAAATATCCTAGGTGAAACTTGCATGAATACATGTTATTCCCCTAGATATATCAACAACAGTAGTGATGATCAGTTAGGATTCGGGCCTAGACTAAATTGAATTAATACACTTTTTGATAATATATACTAGCTCTGATGTCTACTAAATGAGTTCGGGTCCTAGTATTATTTCCTCACCATCCTCTTACATGAATAATTGTTAATAACATGACTTTCCATATAGGTCCTCGTATAGACACATTTTTATTGTCTCTTAAAAGATGTTATTGAATAAGAATTTTGTGGGAGGTAGGTGTTTCTCTCAAAAACTTACAAAATCAATGATTGATTCATGGATTATTTAATTAAACACCCATAATGTAGTGTCGTACTAACCATAATTCTATGTGTAATAGGTTTTACTCCACAATACTTATAAACCCATCACCTTCTATAAAACCAACATGAACTATGAAATAAAACAATTTTCTCTATCAGATATGATAAAATGTGTACCATCATGAAGTCATATGATCTTAAAAATGTAATTCCTCTTATGACCATCCACTAATAAAATCAATTTAAAGGGTAGAATGTGAGAAAACATTGTAAAAATACAGATGATAACCCATAACACATCACTGCATTTAAGTGATCTCAGAAAACCGGTCACAAAATCCATGGAGACATCATCACATTTCCATTATAGAATGGAAAGTGGCTATAATGTTCTCATTGGCCACTAGAGCACCACCTTCCCCTAGTGATATTTTAAACACCTTGTAATAATAATAACAATATTTATCTTCATACATAGCCACCAATATTAGTGATGTATATCATAGTATATCTTGGAGATTTGAAGGTTACAAACAAAAAAGAGGTGTTATACTTTCTCATTGATTCATCATATATTTTCACTGGAACACAGACCCTCCGATGAAGGTTCACAATCACATTCCTATCAATAAAATAATTAGGTTGTGGGTCCTCACATTAGACAGACCACCTCATGAATAATATTTTGGGATCAAGATGTCTTGTAATTTTTACCCAATGTAGAAGATAATATTTCAATACAACTTATACTGACAAATGTTTCCCATGATACACAAGAACCTACAAATACATCACAAAAAATCGATCCTTCAACTTCCACTAACAACATTCATATTTAAGGGATTGATTTTATGTCTTTAGGTTTAGTGTCTTATCCATTGCATTTCCATTTTTCAATCATATAGTGAGGATAAAAATTGATTTAATGTAGGTAGTTTACCTTACCTATCGATATAAAATCTACTGATCAATGCAGAAGTATATAATTGAGGCTTTTTTGGACCATGTAATCCACAAAATGATACCCCGGTAAGTAATTCCTCCAATAATGTAAAGAATAAACCACAGTTTCGAGCTCAAGATCATATTTTGGTAGGTATGATCATTAGACCTAAAATTATTAGACCCATATGTTTTGAATATCTCTAACTACATCTAAATGGATCCTATTACAAATCATGATTCATACCAAAATACTATAAAACTTCTTCTTAGCTCCGGATGAATCAGTATTCGTGCAAAATTAAATCTCCCTTTCAATTACTAACATGCTATTATTCAGGCCTCAAAACTATGAAAACATAACATCCATTTAATTAATTTTTATAAGAGGTTATTTTACACATGATAACTCCTAGATAAAGTTCCAATATTATCTATACACCACTAATAAAATCTTTATTTACCTTTCATTCTTGTATTATTCCCATGAAACCACGGTTCACACATTCTCAGTCGCAAATGACACGACTACCTCAGAGATGATGTGACCCCTAAAGTGAATTTAATTTATATAAAATTTTAATTTATTGATATTTTTATATAGTTGGTTTTATCTCGATGTATTCAGAAAGATCTTATGATTTTTGTCAATTTTTGTCGAGTACAATAATACACCAATATTTAATCTAATAAGGGGAATAAAGTACCAATTTTTTTGGAATACCTGATTAGTTATATATATGAAAACAATAGGCACTTTTGTGAGACTAAAAAAATGAAAAATAGTAATATATTCAATATTAATTAAAGGGAACCATGCTCAGTATATCAAATGTCTTCACTCTCACCCAATGATATCCTAACCGTAAAATTATCATGGAGAACAACCCCAATCCATTGATCTAGTCGAAGAGATAATATATACTTGGTAGAGGATACCAATTCATGATTTTATGGGGATTCATAATTCTATAATAAACATGGGTCATAATTCTACCATCAACCTTTTTGGAGAATTAAACTGGTAAACAACATGGTGAAGTACTAGGTACTAGGAAACCTATAACATATAATTCAACCAACTATATCTTGAGTTCCTGAAGCTTGGTAGAATCCATATTGAAAGGAGGAATGAACACTAGTTCTATTACTGGAACATTATTATTGGATAAATCTCCCACATTTAATTCAGGTAACTCCAAAAAATATTTTTGGAAGACATCCATGGAAAGATCTACTATAGAAGAGAAATCTATATGTCACATTCATTGATCTCTCTAACTAGTATATAAAATAAATGTTTTGACTCCATCAATCTCACTATGATTCAATCTATATCAACATTCCTTGACATTCAAGTGACTCATGTGAATATAATTTCCACCCACAGGTTATGTGAAATATTTCCTTTGGTGATATCCATCAATGTGAGCATGGTAAGACACTATCTCGTCCATCATGGACATATTGTAAAAACCATCCAACTCTTGGATGAGGTGGTTATATAAGAAAAATTATTTCCAACCTCAATGAGAAAATCCATATATTAGAATATACTCTATTATCATGTTCCCAATGGAGTGTCCAGAGTCATTACCCTATAAATTTACTAATTTTAAAAGACCAAACGTTCCATAATTTTCATGTAAATAAATTAATGTGAAGAACTTGTTACAAATAATGAAAATTTTAAATTAGATTCTATATGGATAATAACTCTTTTGGTATAGGGGTTGATTATTTTATCTTCTATTATTAGTTTTACTAAATGAAACTAGCTAGAATTATTACCTTGAGTAACACCATTTCCATCATGAGAAGGCCTCCTCAGATAGCACTATATCTTATAATACATTATCCCACAGTAACATCCACCACATCGACCTTATTAGATAGTAGTTGAATAGATTCATGTATGATATGAATATACTTCTCCCACTATTGAATATGGAGTCAGAGTATACTTCTTTTCAATAAGAGCAATGTAAATGGTTTTGATAAATTCTAAAAATGGATTATTTTGATTAATAATGAAAAATCAACTTTGTCATTATTTTATTACGGATTTATATGATAAATGATATTTCACCTATGTTGTAGCATATAATTTTCAATGCATGCAGTTTATCTAGAACTTCCCCCTTGAGTAGAATGATGGTGTCACTTCCAACCACTAGATGAGCTGCTACACTATCTTAGTCCTAAACTGTCACGACCCACCCAATCATCTTACATCAAATTAAACACTATAAATAGGGATTAGTTCACTATCTCTGAAACTATAGTCAAAAAGTAGATATTTAACTATGATCATATATTTTATAAAAGACCATCCTCATACCATCTCACTATCTGTATTTATTCATCGATGAGTGTATGAGTGAAATGTTGGTTCTCATTGAAATGATAAGTGTTATTTATCATGTAAATAACACCCTAGTGAGTGTGCATAAATTCCTTATACTGCATATCTCCTAGTGTATGTCTGATAAAAATAATCAGTCAAGTCCACACGTAAATCATATATGACCATATTCTGATATTGTCTTATATGGGTGAAAACATCCCACCATCATTTGGCATAATCACACCGCATGTAGATTTCCAGATTGACCCTCTATTTCAATGGAATCCATAATTTCTAAAATATAGATTTTATGGATTCCATAGTTGAATCAATATCCAGGGGGCCACCATCTCTAAAGAAAAAAGTTGGATGCTACTTATGGATATCCCATAAAAATTCCCCACATAGGTAGAAATTCATGGAGCTCGCTACATGGATTATAAAAACCATATGAATTTATCAAATAAGATAGCATTTTTACCAACATAGATATATTTTTTGTCTCTATAAGATGTATGATATGAGGTAATACTAGTTCATTAGGGTCCACCACCACTGGAGCATGGTCATCTCCACATTCTTAGAGCTCTACCTGAGGTGGTCATCGTGGAATATATTTATAATTTCAAAAAACATTAATCATAAAAAAATTTATTGTCACACATAACATAGAAAAAGATACAAGAAAGGTACAATTACATACTATAAAAAATTAAACAACAAGTTTCATGCTTCTATTTATTGGGAATGGTAATTCGTGATGATCATTACAGTCATAAGAGACACTCCCATTATCCATTAATAAGGATGGGTCTTGGTCAATGTTTCATATCATATATTAATGATATGATTATATGTTGTTTTAATTATAATTTTAGAGGAAAAATTTTTTGTTGCAATATTCATCCCCATTTAATGGTAACCATCATTTAATAGTTTAAAATTCACCTAGTTAATTTACATATATATATATATATATATATATATCCTGGTCTAGATAGATGTGCCAGTAATTCCCATTATATAATGTCCTATTCCTTACAAGTTTCAATTTGTTCTTTCATGTAACTATCACTAGACATTGAAATGTTTTAATTACTTGAATCATCATTCAAAATTTATAAACCACCATGAACTTTGTAAAATGATATAGAAATTCATCTATATTAAATCACTAGCATTTCATCCAATGTGATCATTGGTCTAGGGATGATATATGATATAATTGGTTAGTTACTATTTCACAATCATGCTTTATGGTAAAAACCCATTTAGGATGATGAAGAAACATTAAATTAACAATTATTTATATTCTTTCTCTATTAATGATATTTGAATATAAATATTAAGAAAATATTGGAACCACAGGTAATACAGAACATTTAATATATGATATACACCTATATAGAATGACATAATTCATAAAATGATAATCCCAACATACATATCACAGTTTATGAATAATAATTCCTTCCATAACTGGTAATGGGTAATTTATAAATCTATAAATCTCACAACAAAAAATGATTTCTTCTCCAAACAATGAAATTCATGTAATTATAAAAATATAAATATTGAACGACGAGTCATATCCCATAAAATTTGTATTTTAATTGTGCATGGGTTATGTACTCCCATTAATAGTCATGTTAACAAATTCTATCACTTGATTATATAATATATAGTAATTCCCAAACATTAAGGAAAATTTAAAAATATGTTACTATGATACCACATGGTATCAACCCAAACCAAAAGCCACTTAAATGTTGCCCTGATCTAATTGTCCATAAGTCCTCAAGTATGAATCCCCATACATGAGAGGACGCTAACTAGTAGTGAAGGACTTGGGTAATATTGTGGGGGGAATATATCATATGTTCAGAGAGGAACACATCAAAAATAATAAAACAATACAGTAGATGTAGTGTAATAAATATACGAATCAGTGAATGTAGAAATAATAAATCCAAATACATATCACCAATGTCATATAGAAAATGTTTATTATGTCATGATAATAAAAAAACCGAAATGGATAGGATATAGATAACCATCATTTAAAAAATGAAAATGAATTTTCTATCATAACTTCGTTATCACAGTGAGCCTAAAAATGGTTTAACTATATTGTACTCCACCCTATGATAGAAATTGGGTAACTATAGATAATCCCTTTCATTTTTCCTAACCTGCAACTGAGAGGTCTATTCTTTTACCAATCGGTTTCCCAAAAAAGATGTGAGATATAGTTAGTAGGACACCCCAAATGATTTCCATTATGAGACAATTGGTTCATATAAAATGTAAGTGTGAAGATATAATAAATATAATGTAGCAATGAAAACTATAGATGAGTCTCTCTAATTCCAAAACGACATAAGGAAAACACTATATTCTTCCTCCAATGTTAGGATACCAATGAAAATATGTCACAACATATATATGTATAGAGACACATATTTATATATATAAACTATATACATAGTGAAATATATAGATATATATATATCCTAATGCAATCTAGGACATGTGGTTCAACTCACGTGTTTTTGAAAATTCATAAATGACTCATTCTGTAATATGGTGTTATAAAAATCATTAAATTAGTGATATAGATTTAATTATATCCATCAACACAAAGGGTATAATAAAATTTAATTTCCAACAACCTCATTAGTAATATGATACATCTTTTCCACTATACAATAAATGGTGTAAGATTTCATTTGAAACAACACACGTCAATAGAGCATTAATCGCTATATCCCATTATAGCCTTATCATATCACAACATCTATTATAAATGGGAATGTAAAAATAATTAGGATTTTATCCTATATATAATTATATAACATAAGAAAAATATGTTTTTTAAAATCATTTATCATCTAATTAGAAATGTTCAAAATATACTATATATATATAAGAGTCACATGATGTGGTCACACCAGTCACTTTCAATTTAATTGTAAGAATCATTTCAATTTGGTGTAATATCATCCCAACATTGAAGTTGGTTTGGATACCTAAACACTTATGAAATAAATGTAATTTTATATACACACCCAAAGGGGTGGAATTAGTCAAGGTTAGAGACCTCCCACAATAATCATGATTCAAAGTTAGTTCCTCTAACATGGATATAATTTAAATATGGGAGTTCATAATTTTAATGAAATGATAAAAAATATAGCTTTCAAAATTAAGGTTCATGCAATAAAATTACTCAGCTTTAGTGAGAAATTATAAGACCACCTACATAAGGTTATAGAAGACACAACATTTGCTATCATCTTTATATTCAGAGTACTACATGAGAAATAAAATAAATTGAAAATTTCCGGATCCATACATCATTAGAAAATATATGATTTTACACAGGCTTACCTATAACATCACCAAAGTCATTTCACTATAGGCTCCAAGTCATTTCCATAAGCACCCTAGGATGGTAATAAGTAATATTGAATCAAAAGTGAACCCATTGGAAAAATATCACTTTCAATGAAACCATGATATAAAATATTTCAATTTTTCAAAATTCCATGAGGTTTTCGAACATTGGAAGACCATGAAAAATAGTATATACGAATAATATAAAAAATTATAGACAATCATTGGATATCTGGAATAAAAATAAACCAATGTTAAAAATAATAATAATAGAAAATGTTTTTATAAAAATATTCTACAAACCCAAATGGGGAACAATGGAAAAAAAACAAAACCAAATTTCGGAGAGGCTGATGCTCCATAGGACCCCAATTGGTCTAAATAACTTTGGAGAAAAAAAATTCCATATTTATTTGACTCTCTAATGAACACAATAACTCAAAGATCACATGTTCCCAAATAGGGGGCAGTAACATGAAAACCTTCATTATTTAACATATAACTTGTTGAGAATGGAATGAATCTGACCCTAGTAGCCTATATCTGGTGGTAAAATTATTACTTTTGTACTAGATACAAGATATCTCATCCTAAATTAATGAATAGAATTTTTTCTTCTACAACTAAATATATAAATGACTCTCATATTATATTGTAAATAGAAAAACATCACATAAAAACTTTCTTTGATCCTTCATATCTTTAACAATATCATTCTACATATCATGTGGAATCACTACAAAATATTTTTACTTTTTTAATGGACACATATATATTGGTAAAATTGTATTTTCTATTGGTAAAACATTTTACCAACATATATGTACCTATTATTAAATTGATGATAAAAACTATCACTAAATTTTTTTGTGATAGATAAAATAGTTCTATTTCAGTTATAATTATACCAACAGATAATATATATGTTGGTTAAAGTATTCTGATACAGGTTGTTGTGAAAAAATTGTCTTTTGGTAATAATATTGTCATCAGATAATATATAATTATTTACAAATTACTATCAAATAAAAATTATAAATTTTTATTGCAAATAAAATTTCATATTATATTTATTATTTTATCGTATATAATATATAAAATATAATTTTAACTCATGTTCCAAATTAGAAAATAAATAATTATGTTAATAATGAAATATATTATAAAAAATGTTGTATACAATGATATTAATAATGAAATATTTTAGACAAAACGATGGATCCTCCAATCGCCACCCCCACCCCACACACACACTGGATCCCCCAATAGAGTTCAACCCACCCCTAGGCGATCCGTCCATGTAATATAGTTTGCTACAGCTCCGACGCCCCAACCATGCCAGTGACCCATCGATGACATCGAGTCAGTTCCTGCTCCAAAGCCCCAACCATGCCAGCACCCTATCCATGCAATCTATTCACCTCAATCTCTAGATCCAGTTAAAATAATGTTTATCTTTGACTGGAAACATAGTATTTTTTGATACAGTCTCATGAACATCCTAATCCACCACCATGATGGAAGGCCCAAGCATATTTTCATACTGTAAAATCCATCTGTGGAAATCCAACATAAAAAAACATCAGTAATAATTCTGCAAAAAATGTATTACTTCACCAAATTATAATGAAAACAACATAAATAAAATAGAAGCTCAAGCAATACTCGAATATGTACATTTGTAAAGAAAATAAACTTGTTAAAAAATACCAAGATGTATCTCATACTTTTCTATATTCCATCCATGACATTCTAACATCAGCTATTTCTATAGTGATTCACACATGAAATAATTTTCTCTCACGATCCTAACAACATTACCTTCACACTTTCCAACTACAGACATCAATATACCAATGGTATATCACCATTCAATCAAAATCCAATTTTATTTAATTTAAATTTAAGGTAATTATGTGAAAGAAGACAAAAAATATTCTAAGTGTCGTAATTCCTGAAAATACAAATGACACTGCCAAGAGAGAAACAAAATTTACAATATCAATTATTTTTTACACGGAAAAATCTACTAATAATCAAGTGATAGATAAAAAAATATTCTATACTTAAAGACTTATATGATAACAAAGATGAGTCTAGTGAAATGGAGCATGAAACATTCCAATTCCTAGACACCACATCATTGCGATAGAATCATTGAAAACCCCAACAATGAACATAAAAGACCTCTGATATCTTCATGCCTTCCTTGTCATCACAAGACTAACAAACACTCCTCCACCATCTATATGCATAGAATTATATCTGTAATGAATTACAATAAAATTCAAGTGAAATAATTAAAAAATCAATCAATATTCAAGGAAACTCACCTCACACATCTCTTAAGAGATGAAAACATAGACCACAATCATCCAAGATGATAAGATGGTACTTACAGTCAGTCGTATTCAAGATTAGTTGATCAAATAAACAAGATAAAATAGAGGAGAATCCTAAAAACCGTGCTGACATTGTCATGGAAATTATAATAGAAGAAAAAATACCACATGAACATGAAAATAATGGGTTCAATGGTGCATAAAAATGAAATATGGACCTGAAAGACACTCCATTCACCTGGAGAACCAAATCCTAGTCAAATATCATATCCACCCCAGGATTATCTACTAAATAGAAGACCAAACACCCATAGACCTAGAGAAAAACATATAGCCAAAAGGCCATGACATGAATGGGTTCAATGGTGTGTCCAAATGAAATCATTACCTCAAAACAATCCCTTCTCTTAGAGACCCAAAGCATAGTCAAATGTAATATCCACCTAGGATTCCCTACTACAGTAACGATCAAACACATAAATCACCGAGGAATAAAATATTACTCTCTCTTTCTTTTCCACTGTGAGCATATGGATTCAGAATCCAAGTAACTTGTTTCCATATTAAACCATAGAAACAAACCGAACATTAATGAAATTTCCAAATAACTGGAATACCTATAAATCCACATTCACATGATTAACAACTATGAATATGGATCTTCATACCCACCATAAACACTACAAAACACCACTAAAAATCATTAATGAATGCCAACACACACATGTAAACTGTGAGATGAACCCTCAATGCAGAAATAGAGAAAAAAATGCTATAAAAAACATATAAAAAACATAAAATAACACACACACATCAAATAGGTGAATCATGTAAAGACCTGTAAAATTCAAGGGAAATTTTTTCTTAATTTTCTTTAGAATTTTTCAAGAGCGCGGTTTCAGACGGCACCTGATTCCGAGGCCCGGAGTGCCCGGAATTAATTTCCGAAGTTTGGCTCGGGTACGTTCAGTGAACGAACGAGCGGGAATTCCTAACTTTTGATCCGGTGCTCGGAATTGAAATCCGAGGGCACCGATGAACTCGCAGCGCCGATATTCGCTTAAAGAGACCTTTTCGGGAGTTGTGTTTGTTGCGGGTTGAATGTTAATTTTGGGGTTTTTAGTTTGAGTTAAATAAAATTTGTGTAGAACAAATTTTATTATAACTTGATAAAACCTAACAATGGGGGTTGGAAGTGGGACCCACACCCACTTAACCTCCCTTGGGAGGATTAAGTGTGGTGGGGCCCACAAGAACCCCTAATCCTTTCAAATTCTCCCAACTCCCTTAACGCCTCATTTATTGACTTGAGTTACTTATTTAATTATGGGAGTTAATCCTTTTGAATTTCAAACTTTTGAAATTCTATTGTGTTATGTAATAATAAAATAAGTTGTTGTCTTATTTTATTTTGGGTTATTTGTTTGTCTTCTTGAGAGGTGGAGAGCTCTTCTTCTTCTTCAACTCTGAAGAAGAACTCGAAGAACGTTCATCTTGACGAAGAACGCTCAAGCTCCGACGAAGAACGCCGCACCTCCATTCTTCGTTTACCGTGTCAACGAAGGGGACGCCACTTCTTCCTCGGACAACCTTCGTCGGCGTACAAGTTTCGCCAACGATGTGTCTCTTCGAACGCATCCCTTCGTCATCGGATTTGACGAACGGCTACCGTGACGCCCGACCTCCGTGACGTCGTCTTCCGCGGAACGTTCACAATCTTCGAACCTTATACCCGAGGTAGGGGTTGTTGATTTCTTTTTGGTTTCCTTATTTTATTCTTGATCGTGAATAGCAAGTCTAACGTGTGGCTTGAATTATTTAAGTTGCGTTATTATTTTAACGTGAGGGGGCCGGACCGCACGAACACGGCCGAACCCCCCTCCATCGTTCTTGTTTATTCTTGCGGGTGGAAGCAAGTGGCGTGGTGCCGTCGCACCACGCGGATAGTCGTGCTATTATTTTACACGGCGCCGTCGCGCTACGCCGAGGTAGAATCTTCAAGAACGCGACGCCGTCGCGCCGCGTTGAAAGGAATCAAGGCACGGCGAAAGGGGCGCGGTGCCGTCGCACCGCGCCGGATGACGAACACCGCGGCCGGTTCCGGGCCGCGGCGGGACGAGGAGACCGCGGCCGGTTCCGGGCCGCGGTGGAAGAGAAGACCGGCGGTCGGGCCGCCGGTGTCGGGAGCCGAAGGGGGGACCGGAATTTCCGGTCCCGTTGGAGAAAACCGGCCGGCCAGCTGGCCGGCCGGAAGGCATTAAACCGGGGGAATTAATCCCCCGGCCAGCATGTAAAAACCCCCCTCTTTAAGAGGGGGGCGGTTCCATGAATGGGGGGGGGGCTGCAGCCCCCCGGTTCTCTTTATTAAACCGGCCCCCACGTGGGGGCCGTTTGTTGCAAAGGCGCGGCACAAAGGCCGCGCCGCTTCAATCAGCGGGGGCTTAGCCCCCGCCTGCGGCCCCTCGCGGCGCCAAGCTGCCGCGGCCCGCCGCGCCGCCGCCGGCCACCGCGCCGCCCCAGGGGGGGGTCGGGCCGGGTCGGCCCGGACCCGGACCCCCCCGTTTCGAACCAGAATCGGTTTTGGGCCATATCTTGAGCCTCGGACCTCCGAATGTCGAACCGTCTGCGGCAACGCGATCCTTGGATCGAGACGGTCGTTTCGGTATATCGCACTCAAGGTTTCGGTTTACTTTGAGTTCGGCCGGGTTGGTTCGTTCACGAAACCAACCGGGCCTTCGGAGCGGAAACGCTCATATCTTGAGCTACGAACGTCCGATTGACGCGCCGTCAGTCGCGTTGTGTTCCTCTTAGTGAGACGGATCTTTTGGCATACTCCGCCCGAGGTTTGGACGCAGGTGGAGTACGGTTGGGTTGGTTTAGCCTTAAAACCCAACCGGGCCCCGGAGACGAAAATGCCAATAACCTTCAGACCGGGCGTCCGATCGACGCGCCGTCTGTTGCGTTGAGTTCCTATTGACGATACGAAACTTTTGGATAAATCAACTCTGGTCTTTGTGACAGTTGATGTATTAGCCTCTCGGCGCGTGGAGCGGACCCTCCGAACGAGCTTGCTGTGTGCGGGAACCCTAGTGCTGGCTGCGACTGCTACAACTGCTACTACTGCTACGACTGCTACTGTGACTGCGACGACGACAGTACAGAGATCCTGTGTGGATTCGACGACGACAGTACAAAGTTCCTGTGTGGATTCGACGACGACGACTACAGCACTCAGCGATCCTACGTGGATCAGTGCTACAGGTCCTGTGTGGGCCCGATCCTGTGTGGGTCCTTGCGCTCAGCGGTTCTGTGTGAGCCAGCGCCTACAGGTCCTGTGTGGGCCCGATCCTGTGTGGGTCTTGCGGGGGTTAGTTACCTATCGATCCTTCGTGGGTCCGACGACTTAGATGGATCAGTGATCATCTTTATCGTCCTTGAAGAAGTATATCTGTGTGAGCTGAATCCTTTTGCTTTCCTGAGTGGATTGTGTTGTGCAATCCTGTGTGGATTATGTTTTGCTTTCCTATGTGGAATACGTATACTTTCCTGCGTGGACTGAGTTGTACTTGGGCTCGGAGGTTGGAGCGTATTTGAATTGATGACATAGGTATATGTATGGGCATATACCTAAGCAGTGTCGGTTGTTACTTCGTGATTGTACTTTTCTTCGTGGATTATCCTTTGTGGATTTGAGAGACCTTCAGGGGTCTCGGGGTCCCTACTGAGTAGCTTATACTCACCCCTGCACGGGCTTTGCCCGCACTACGTTGTGTTGGTTGCAGACGACGGATAGCGTTGACCTTAACTGAGGCTTGCACAGCGGGACGGTACCCGGAGGTGGACCACTGGGCGGGACGTGCTCGGAGCAGACGGCGGAACCCGTGGAGCAGAGGAGCTATCTGTACCCACCCTTCAGGTGGGATTTCCTGTGGACATCTCGGAGTAGCGGCTTTTACTTTCAGTTGTTGTTTTTCCCTTTTTGAGTTGTACTTTACTTTCAGTTTGGGTTTGTATTCTGGCCCATTTACCTTTCCGCACTTTCAGTCGTACTCTGTTTGTTTAGTGTTTACTTTCCACTTGTTTACTCTGTGGTGTGTGTTTACTTTTCAAAGGCAATGCCTTCCCTTTTTACCGGGATTTACGTCTTGGTGCTAGTCGCCAGCCCCTGGCCCATGGAAGGAGGGCTTGGGGTAGTCACGGCACGAACCCCGAGGGTGGGTCGTGACAAATTAGTATCAGAGGAGTTCGGTTCTACCGTGAACTCTGATCTTTTCTATGTGAAGCAATAATGTTTAGCGTATTGAGTGTGGTTATCAGTCCAGGGAGTCCAGTGTTGGTGCGGCGGCCGACGTATCCGTACACCAGGACCCTGACTTCTGATTTTCGACTTAATGCACGAAAACATTGATTGCGTGTGTGTTTCAAAGTTTTCTTTGTGATTACTTATATCAACTCACCAGGTATATTGTTCTGACCGTGGCGCACCTGTTTCCTTTTCTGGATGGCCCCACGACGGCAGCCAGCTAGGGTTCCGAGAGTCGAGCATGACGACAGCCCACCGAGCGACGAGGCCTCGGTGCAGGGCCCTTTTACAGTAGTGGAACCGGCGGTAGCTTTACCCGCCGATCCCCCGATGCTTCCAGCAGCAGCCGCTGACGATGCACGTCGCCTCAGCGCACTGCATGAGTTTCAGCGCCAGCGACCGCCCAGGTTTCGCGGGGAGATGGATCCCCAGGCAGCAGAGGACTGGCTGGAGGCAGTGGATCGAGTGTTTAGGCTAGTGAGGACACCAGCAGACCTCATGGTGATCCTCGCTGCGAGCCTACTACACGTAGCAGCAGGACGATGGTGGAGCTTGATGCTCCAGGTGCACGATGAGGAATCTCTACTTTGGACGGACTTTGAGAGCCTTTTCCGCTCGGAGTTCGTCCCAGCCACCCTTCGTGCGGTGCGTATCCAGGAGCTTCTACAGCTGTGGCAGGGCAGCATGACGGTCGCTCAGTACTCGGCGAGATTTTCGGATCTCTCGCGCTACTCGACCGACATGGTACGAGACCCATTCTTCCGGGCCCGGACCTTCGAGAAGGGTTTGAGACACGAGATCAGGGCATCGCTGATCTCCCTCAGCATACCGACTCAGACAGGAGTACTGGAGCGGGCCCTTCTGATCGAGAGCTTCCTTGCTGAGTCTACACCAGCACAGCGACCCACCGCAGGGCGGCACGTGGCAGAGTCATCTGCAGCAGTCAGTCGACGGATGACTCAGGGGTCCAGACAGACCAGACCGTCAGGCAGACGATCTCAGGGCACTGGCTCAGCAGTGCGGGGCACACAGCGCGGAGCCAGTCTTACGAGAGGCAGACAGTGCTACTCGTGCGGCTGGCAGGGCCACATGGCTCGTGACTGCCCGACCCACCGTGCCGAGGAGCAGCAGTCAGTTGATGGACCACCGAGGCAGAGGCAGAGGATCGACCGTGGCGGTCCGCAGGGAGGAGGTGGACGAGGCAGAGGAGCTGGACGAGCAGCTGGTGGTGGACGACGCTTTGAGGATCTACCACCACCACCACCAGGAGGTCCACCCCGACCACAGGGAGCTGGCGGGCAGCGACGGGCACAGCTCCAGGCAGCAGAGGCCTACGACCACGGCGCACCGGAGATGATTCAAGGTACTATCTGTGTCTATTCCACCATTGTTGAAGTTCTTATAGACACAGGAGCGAGTCATTCTTTCATAGCTGCTGCCCTTGTTCGGAGCTCGGAGATTCCGACAGAGCCGTTGGCTCGATCCTTATGGCTAGAGACTCCTACGGGAGCAGACTCGACGATTACGCACTGGTGCCGGCAGTGTGAGCTTACTCTAGGAGGCGAGAGCTTCGGCTGGGATCTTCTTGTAGCAGCGTCGAGGCCTTACGACGTCATCTTGGGCATGGATTGGCTATCTATGGTCCATGCACAGATTGACTGTTTTAGGCGCAAGGTGCGTTGTGTACGCACCGACGGGAGCAGGTTCACCTTCACCGGCGAGAAGGGAGCCTTAGCAGCACAGGATGGACTTCCGCGGAGGAGAGGACAGCCCATCACTCATCAGTTGGCTAGCCTTATCCTTGGAGCAGTTGACGTGCGGAGTCCTGGTTTTCCTGCAGTGGTGGATGAGTTTGCGGACGTTTTTCCCGACGACGTTCCAGGGCTACCTCCTCGCAGAGAGGTAGACTTTTATATTGACTTGTACCCCGGGACAGCCCCGATATCCACTCCAGCATATCGGATGGCCCCCACCGAGCTTCGAGAGCTACGGGTACAGTTGGAGGACTTGCAGGGCAAGGGATTCATCCGACCCAGTGTTTCACCCTGGGCTTCCCCGATATTGTTCGCCAAGAAGGCGGACGGGAGCTTGCGACTTTGTGTTGACTATCGTCGCCTGAACCAGGTGACAGTGAGGAACAAGTATCCGCTACCGAGGATTGATGACCTCTTTGATCAGCTCAAGGGAGCACGGTGGTTCTCGAAGATAGACCTCAGGTCAGGCTATCATCAGCTCAGAGTCAGAGACGAGGATGTGCAGAAGACGGCCTTCAGATGTCGGTATGGCCAATATGAGTTCTTGGTTATGCCTTTCGGTGTAACCAATGCTCCAGCAGTGTTCACGGCTCTCATGAACAGGATATTTCAGCCATACCTCGATCGGTTTGTCGTGGTCTTCATCGACGACATTCTGATTTACTCTACGACAGAGGAGGAGCACGCCTATCACTTGCGAGTTGTTCTTGACACACTCTGAGAGCACCAGATTTATGGTAAGCTCTCGAAGTGCCAGTTCTGGATACGTGAGGTCCACTTTTTGGGACACGTTATCTCTGAGGCAGGAGTTGCAGTGGATTCCGCGAAGATTGAGGCTGTGTTAGCTTGGGAGCCACCCAGGAGCGTGACTGAGGTTCGGAGTTTCTTGGGACTAGCTGGATACTATCGGAGATTCGTGACAGACTTCTCTAGAGTTGCGACATCACTCACAGCTTTGACGAAGAAGGGGAAACCCTTCGTGTGGTCAGACAGATGTCAGCAGAGCTTCTAGGAGCTGAGACAGAGATTGACTAGCGCACCTATCTTGAGGTTGCCTGAGGAGGGAGTAGGGTACGTAGTCTACTGCGATGCATCAGGGACCGGACTCGGATGTGTTCTGATGCAGGAGCGGGCCGTGATCGCCTATGGATCATGTCAGTTGAGGCCGCATGAGCAGAACTACGCTACCCATGACCTGGAGTTAGCAGCAGTGGTCTTCGCTCTGAAGACATGGCGACACTATCTGATGGGCAAGCGCTTTACAGTCTTTTCCGATCATTAGAGTCTCAGGTATATCTTCTCGCAGAAGGACATGAACCTGAGAGAGCGACGATGGCTCGAGTTCCTCCAGGACTATGACTTTGAGATAGTCTATACTCCTGGGAAGGGGAACGTAGTAGCCGATGCCCTCAGCAGGAGGACGGGCATTCAGCTACTTGAGGAGGCGACGGAGCAGCTAGCCTATTTGCAGATATCCTTCGTGGATAGAGATGAAGCAGCCTTTCTTCAGTCTCTCACAGTCACTCCTCCACTACTGCAGCGAGTCAGGGAGGCACAGCGCGGGGACGCTGACTGTGAGACACGACGTGCACAGATATCCTCGGGACAGGCACCTGATGGTTTCTCCCTTGGAGCAGAGCACGACATCCTTTTCAGAGGACGTACCATGGTACCAGTCACATTGCGAGAGGAAGTACTGAGAGAGTTTCACACTTCTCCTTTAGCGGTACATCCTGGAGTGGCGAAGATGTACCAGGACCTCAGACGACAGCATTGGTGGCCGGGTATGAAGAAGGATGTAGCAGAGTTCGTTTCTCGATGCCTCACCTGTCAGCAGGTGAAGGTAGAGTATCAGGTACCAGTAGGCTTGGTACATCACTTAGAGGTTCCGGAGTGGAAGTGGGACGGAATATCTATGGACTTTGTGACTGGACTTCCACGCACTTCCAGAGGTCACGACTCCATCTGGGTGATTGATGACCGACTCACCAAGTCGGCACACTTCTTACCCATCAGAGAGCAGGGCTCAGTGGAGAGCTTGGGACGTCTCTACGTTCAGGAGATTGTGCGGCTCCACGGCGTGCCATCATCTATCGTTTCCGATCGAGATGCCCGCTTTAGTTCCCAGCTTTGGAAGGGGTTACAGGAGGCGTTCGGGACGCAGCTACGTCTTAGCACAGCCTTTCACCCTCAGACGGATGGTCAGACGGAGAGGACCATTCAGACACTCGAGGACATGCTCCGTGCCTGTGTCCTCGACTTTGGTCGTAGCTGGGAGGACCACCTACCCTTGGTGGAGTTCGCGTACAACAACAGCTACCACTCCACCATCGGGATGGGACCGTACGAGGCGTTGTACGGCCGACCATGTAGATCTCCTTTGTGCTGGACAGACCCTGGGGAGTCAGCACTGGTGGGACCGGAGATGGTCCAGGCCACGACAGAGAAGGTCCAGGTCATCCAGGAGCGGATGAGGACAGCTCAGAGCCGGCAGAAGTCATATGCTGACAGGAGGCGGAGGCCACTGGAGTTCGAGGATGGCGACCACGTCTTCTTGCGGGTCTCACCTCGACGTGGTATTCGGAGATTTGGCCGAGGCGGCAAGTTATCTCCGCGCTTCATCGGACCTTTCCAGATTCTCAGCAGGATTGGTGAGGTGGCTTATCGCCTGGCTCTACCACCTCAGTTGCACCGGGTGCACGACGTCTTCCACGTATCTCAGCTGAGGAGATACGTGCACGACCCGACGCACATCATTGACCATGGGGAGCTTGACGTTGACGATGGGGCGACTTTTACGGAGGTCCCGGTGGAGATAGAGGATCGACAGGAGCGGGTCCTGTGTGGGCGATCGATTCCTCTTATGCGCATCAGATGGAAGCACGGGAATCTCCAGGAGAGCACCTGGGAGCGGGAGGCTCAGATGCGTGCTCAATACCCTCATTTGTTTTCCTAGTTTTTGATGTATCTTTACGGGGACGTAAAGCCCTGAGGTGGGAGTAATGTAAAGACCCGTAAAATTCAAGGGAAGTTTTTTCTTAATTTTCTTTAGAATTTTACAAGAGCGTGGTTTCAGACGGCACCTGATTCCGAGGCCCGGAGTGCCCGGAATTAATTTCCGATGTTTGGCTCGGGTACGTTCAGTGAACGAACGAGCGGGAATTCCTAACTTTTGATCTGGTGCTCGGAATTGAAATCCGAGGGCACCGATAAACTCGCAGCGCCGATATTCGCTTAAAGAGACCTTTTCGGGAGTTTCGTTTGTTGCGGGTTGAATGTTAATTTTGGGGTTTTTAGTTTGAGTTAAATAACATTTGTGTAGAACAAATTTTATTATAACTTGATAAAACCTACCAAAGGGGGTTGGAAGTGGGAACCACACCCACTTAACCTCCCTTGGGAGGATTAAGTGTGGTGGGGCCCACACAAACCCCTAATCCTTTCAAATTCTCCCAACTCCCTTAACGCCTCATTTATTGACTTGAGTTACTTATTTAATTATAGGAGTTAATCCTTTTGAATTTCAAACTTTTGAAATTCTATTGTGTTATGTAATAATAAAATAAGTTGTTGTCTTATTTTATTTTGGGTTATTTGTTTGTCTTCTTGAGAGGTGGAGAGCTCTTCTTCTTCTTCAACTCTGACGAAGAACTCGAAGAACGTTCATCTTGACGAAGAACGCTCAAGCTCCGATGAAGAACGCCGCACCTCCATTCTTCGTTTACCGTGTCAACGAAGGGGACGCCACTTCTTCCTCGGACAACCTTCGTCGGCGTACATGTTTCGCCAACGATGTGACTCTTCGAACGCATCCCTTCGTCATCGGATTTGACGAACGGCTACCGCGACGCCCGACCTCCGCGACGTCGTCTTCCGCGGAACGTTCACAATCTTCGAACCTTATACTCGAGGTAGGGGTTGTTGATTTCTTTTTGGTTTCCTTATTTTATTCTTGATCGTGAATAGCAAGTCTAACGTGTGGCTTGAATTATTTAAGTTGCGTTATTATTTTAACGTGAGGGGGCCGGACCGCACGAACATGGCCGAACCCCCTCCATCGTTCTTGTTTATTCTTGCGGGTGGAAGCAAGTGGCGTGGTGCCGTCGCACCACGCGGATAATCGTGCTATTATTTTACGCGGCGCCGTCGCGCTACGCCGAGGTAGAATCTTCAAGAACGCGACGTCGTCGCGCCGCGTTGAAAGGAATCAAGGCACGGCGAAAGGGGCGTGGTGCCGTCGCACCGCGCCGGACGGCGAACACCGCGGCCGGTTCCGGGCCACGGCGGGACGAGGAGACCGCGGCCGGTTCCGGGCCGCGGCAGAAGAGAAGACCGGCGGCCGGGCCGCTGGCGTCGGAAGCCGAAGGGGGGACCGGAATTTCCGGTCCCGTTGGAGAAAACCGGCCGGCCAGCTGGCCGGCCGGAAGGCATTAAACCTGGGGAATTAATCCCCCGGCCAGCATGTAAAAACCCCCCTCTTTAATAGGGGGGCGGTTCCATGAAAGGGGGGGGGGGCAGCAGCCCCCCGGTTCTCTTTATTAAACCGGCCCCCACGTGGGGGCCGTTTGTTGCAAAGGCGCGGCACAAAGGCCGCGCCGCTTCAATCAGCGGGGGCGTAGCCCCCGCGTGTGGCCCCTCGCGGCGCCAGGCTGCCGCGGCCCGCCGTGCCGCCGCGCCGCCGCGCCGCCCCAGGGGGGGGACGGGCCGGGTCGGGCCGGACCCGGACCCCCCCGTTTCGAACCAGAATCGGTTTTTGGGCCATATCTTGAGCCTCGGACCTCCGAATGACGAACCGTCTGCGGCAACGCGATCCTTGGATCGAGACGGTCGTTTCGGTATATCGCACTCAAGGTTTCGGTTTACTTTGAGTTCGGCCGGGTTGGTTCGTTCACGAAACCAACCGGGCCTTCGGAGCGGAAACGCTCATATCTTGAGCTACGAACGTCCGATTGACGCGCCGTCAGTCGCGTTTTGTTCCTCTTAGTGAGACGGATCTTTTGGCATAATCCGCCCGAGGTTTGAACGCAGGTGGAGTACGGCCGGGTTGGTTTAGCCTTAAAAACCAACCGGGCCCCGGAGACGAAAATGCCAATAACTCTCAGACCGGGCGTCCGATCGACGTGCCGTCTGTTGTGTTGAGTTCCTATTGACGATACGGAACTTTTGGATACATCAACTCTGGTCTTTGTGACAGTTGATGTATCAGCCTCTCGTCTCGTGGAGCGGACCCTCCGAACGAGCTTGCTGTGTGCGGGAACCCTAGTGCTGGCTGCGACTGCTACAACTGCTACTACTGCTACGACTGCTACTATGACTGCGACGACGACAGTACAAAGATCCTGTGTGGATTCGACGATGACAGTACAGAGATCCTGTGTGGATTCGACGACGACGACTACAGCACTCAGCGATCCTACGTGGATCAGTGCTACAGGTCCTGTGTTGGCCCGATCCTGTGTGGGTCCTTGCGCTCAGCGGTTCTGTGTGAGCCAGCGCCTACAGGTCCTGTGTGGGCCCGATCCTGTGTGGGTCTTGCGGGGGTTAGTTACCTATCGATCCTTCGTGGGTCCGACGACTTAGATGGATCAGTGATCATCTTTATCGTCCTTGAAGAAGTATACCTGTGTGAGCTGAATCCTTTTTCTTTCCTGAGTGGATTGTGTTGTGCAATCCTGTGTGGATTATGTTTTGCTTTCCTATGTGGAATACGTATACTTTCCTGGGTGGACTGAGTTGTACTTGGGCTCGGAGGTTGGAGCGTATTTGAATTAATGACATTGGTATATGTATGGGCATATACCTAAGCAGTGTCGGTTGTTACTTCGTGATTGTACTTTTCTTCGTGGATTATCCTTTGTGGATTTGAGACACCTTCAGGGGTCTCGGGGTCCCTACTGAGTAGCTTATACTCACCCCTGCACGGGCTTTGCCCGCACTACGTTGTGTTGGTTGCAGACGACGGACAACGTTGACCTTAGCTGAGGCTTGCACAGCGGGACGGTACCCGGAGGTGGACCACTGGGCGGGACGTGCTCGGAGCGGACGGCGGAACCCGTGGAGCAGAGGAGCTATTTGTACCCACCCTTCATGTGGGATTTCCTGTGGACAGCTCGGAGTAGCGGCTTTTACTTTCAGTTGCTGTTTTTCCCTTTTTGAGTTGTACTTTACTTTCAGTTAGGGTTTGTATTCTGGCCCATTTACCTTTCCGCACTTTCAGTCGTACTCTGTTTGTTTAGTGTTTACTTTCCGCTTGTTTACTCTGTGGTGTGTGTTTACTTTTCAAAGGCAATGCATTCCCTTTTTACCGGGATTTACGCCTTGGTGCTAGTCCCCAGCCCCTAGCCTATGGAAGGCGGGCTTGGGGTAGTCACGGCACGGACCCCGAGGGCGGGTCGTGACAAATCATTGGTGATTTATCAAAGAGAATTCCCTATATTGTTCGCAAGAATCAGTAAATGAAAAGAGAGACCTCAAACAAACAATTTGTCTCCAAACTACCATTCACAGAAGTAATGATCTCAAGGAAAGTGGTAAAATATAAAACCTAAAGATTATAAGTGACCATAAAGAACACAAAAAAATGCGAACAGAAAATCAAATATTTCCATGAATCTAGCCAAAACAACCAAATTATAAATGAAACAGCCAACCTAATCAATCATCTTTAATCTGTTCAAGTCATCAATCAATGACCAACAGATAGTGATTATAGAAATGATTTGATAAGTCCTAAAAATATGGAATATCTAAATTATTTATTATGATAATTTTTTAATTCTAAAAATAAATAATCTGCAAACAAATTTGGTAACATATTATATTTGAGATAAGCTCAAATATAACTGTAGAATACTATAATAATAATATTATTTTATTATAGTGTCAAATAAAAAAATTGTGAAATATTTTTAATAGTTTTAAAACCAAAATTGAACAAATAATTTTTAATTCATCACAATATACACAATAATATAAATATAATTATGATTCAATACACAAAATGAAATGGTCAAAACAATTTAGAAGTGGTCAAAATAAAACATGGCATAAAACAGAATCATTATTATCACAATTCCAATTCTAAGACAAGAACTGAAGCATAACTAGTTATAGGAAAATGAAATTATAGATATTATAATAAGTGACTAACTATGTAAATAATAAATGATATATTTCTTTACAAATCAGAGGAACAAATTTTACAGAATCATGATATATCAACATATACACCCACCTTATACTAGACCAGTCACACAAAAATCAACATATACACCCACATGTGATTTTATATATTGAATGATATGGTATCTAGAATGTATTAATAGCCACTGACAAATGGGAATTTAACTAGAAAATTCATAGGATAGGTAGAGAACATAACTAGTAATTATTCAAAACAACCAAATTCTGAGCAAAAAAGTAAATGAATATAGTGATACTCTCAAGCTACTTTATATTATCACACATGAAATATTTGAGGCTCAATTTTTATTGATATTGAGCTTGATTTACTTGATAAATTCATCACATTGAACTTAACTAATTAATCATCTCATGAATATAATGGACGGGTAGAAATTTTAAGATATAAATTATTTTTAATACATATTTATCAGTTGTAATATGTTTAAGGTCACTATATAATTTTTTTCATGTATTTAAAATTTTGTATATGTGTTTATGTTTTATTAACATAATCAAGCTTCATCAAGAGAGCTAGACTAACTCATTTTGAAATTTAAGTAGAGTTCAATCTTTAATGTTGTTATTAATATTTGTTTTAGATGAGTGTCATGCTTGGGCTGATGTAGTATCATCTATTTACTAGACTGGACTCAATTTTGTTGCACCCCCTAATAGAAAATTTGAACTCAATTTGAGATATAAACATATACCCCCAGTCTATAATAATTAACTATATATAACATGTCTTCTTTATATGTTATTTATTTATAATTAAACTAATAATGTCATTATTTCATTTTCAAATGGATGTTATCTTAGATAATCCATCTATTATTCGATATGGAAGGTTAAATAAAGCTAAAGAAGGACATTTTTTGCTTTTATCTAACCACAAATGTAGAAAAAAGTGATTTTATTTAGATAAATTTTGTAACATGATCATTGTGATGTGGTTTGATGAACCAAAATCTACCACATATGATGTTGGGGTAAAAGGAGCACCCACAAAACTTAAATCCATTATCAAAATACCATGTAGAACAAAATTATTATGAGGTATTTTCCAAAAAAACGATTTCAAATGTTTTTTTAAATATATAAATAATTACGTTAACTATTTTTCATTAAAAACCAGATTTCCAAATATTTATAAAAAATTTAGATTCCTACGCACTATTGGACGTTGTACTTGTGAAAATACCTAGAGCACACCCAAAAAGTTAAATCCAGGGCCCTAACATGAGGATTACAAGTACCCTATAAAATATGAAAATTGACTAAAGAATGATGTTTTTTGTGAGTTAAAATAATTGTTACCATCCATGTAAATCTTATTGAACACATATCTAGGAAAATAAATCTATCATTTTATATTCTCTTCATAATTTTTCCCATCAATGAAACCAGAAAAAATGATAGTTAAGTAGAAACTGATTAGTGATAAAGAGTGTAATGATTCTAAAAAATTAATAATAAATCATAAGTATATATTAACAATGAAACTAAATAAATTTGAGTTAAAATGGATATTTATTTTGAGTGAGAATGAGTTTAACATTACTCGACAATTAACAAAAATTCATCATTGAATTTTAACATAGAAGATAAAATTCAAATAACCGATGTGAATATTCATTTTAAATACAAAAATAATTTATGATTCATTAACATGAAACACAAATAGTTTATAATCATATAAAAATAAAATTTTTATGTTTAAAATATAAATGAAATTATGTATATATATCATCTATAGTATACACTATCGATAAGAAAAATATTAGAGAAAACTAAAAAAGAAACACAAATTGGAAGACATGCGAAGGAATATTTAGAAAACACAAAAAAAAACATAGCTATTTAACAATGTCCATACCAATATGTTATAATACTTCGAAAGGATTCTATTATAAATGTCAAAAAAAGAAAATATTATGAAAGGGGATTACCTAAAATCTAAAAGAATACATTTTGAAATACCATGACTCATTATCTCCATGGCCCACAGAATTGAGATTTAGCCACATTTGAAAACTCACAGTCATAACATGAGACATATAAATGATGTTTAGAGAACTAAAGAAGGCTTGTACAAGAAAAAAATAATTAGTAATGAAAAAATCAAAAGACTCACCAAAAAAAGAGAATAGTTTAATAGTAGTATAATAAAATAATAAAATAATATGATAGAAAAAATAACAAATATTAGTGCCTCACAAAGTCAAACACAGCATCGCAATGTCACATTCTAATGAAAATATTGAAGTAAAATTAAATCAATAAACAATGATCCTACTTGAATGTGTCTTGAACAAGAATCCCTTTCACTATTCATTCATATCTAAGAACTGGTCCGCTTTCTTATTTAGAAGACCATTTAATGGCACATTTTCCCCCAGCGGTTTCTAAACATCAACCTCCTTACCCAAAACACTACATGTGAAGACCTTGCTATTTATGAAAGAATATGGTAGTTTGGAGGGTTGATAATGGCTAGTAGATGTGAGGTAAAGCAGCACCAAATTAGGGCAGGGCACGACGGCGGGATGTGAGGCTGAAGTAGGGCAGGGTGAGACGGTGGGATGTGAGGTAAGGTGGTGGGATGTGAGTATTCCAGGATGTGATAATAAAGTAGGGTAGGTAAACATTGGAGGAGGGTAGGGAAAGATGTTATGTGGGGCGACACCGAACACCAACATGGGGAAGGGATGGAGTCTTAATTATGGTTTTACTATGATTTTTTCATAAAAATTATTTTAATGTTTATTAAATAAATAATATTGAAAAATATACAAACTATTAATAATTCCTGAAAATTAAATAAATGATTTTGAAAAATATAAAAATATATATATTTCAAGAAAATTGGAAATAAAAATCCATTATGAGATGTTTATTATAATTCACGGAGAAATAATATTTACTATGATCATAAAAATAAAATATATATATATATTTATATTGATTCTATGAATTGGTTATTGATAATATCTTTTTTTGAATGGATTATTTTAACATTTTTTATTGATGTAAATTCTTTTTGGTAATATCATAATTAATAAAAGATTCACAGGTTACTAAAAAAATGTTCTTATTAGTATGCTAATGAAATAGATTTAATTATTGGTAAATGATATATTGGTATTGAATGGTTAATATCAATAAGTGTATATGTTGTAAAAAAAATAAGTGTTGGTAATATATATTAATACTAATAAATCTTATTATATATTGGAATAGCTCATATTTTTCATGAGATATATTGTCTATCAATAAATTTATGTTGGTAAAATTCATTTTTTTGTAGTCAATTTAAAAAAATACAGTGTGAGATCAAACTCCTTATATGGGTATGCATATAATGGAATATATCTTTATTTAATAAGGAATAATAAATATGTAAATTAAAATAAATGAATACATATGCCACTTAATCAAGTATATGATCACTAAGAATAATATGGATGTGATAAATGATCATTAAATAATTCTAGAAACATAAACATGTGACACTTACACTTTCCCTTTGAAAACATAGATATTCAAAAAACATGTGAAAATAAATTACAAATTTCTTGAAAATTTAATTCATAATTCCATTTTTCAAAAACATATCCTCAAAGCCTATTTCCAAGGTTTTTAAGACATATTTTAAGGCATTGTACCTAAATATATTACATAAATGGGTAACGCTTCATCCCAATACAAATCCAATTTTTTCTATTTACACCCACTTATAAATATAGGCCCTATTTATTTTTTGGCCTCAATAATAACCTGATAATTTAAATTCTTTTTCCATATTAATAAACAATACCACTTAATCAACACGTATTAATAATCAATAACAGTCTCTTTTATAAAAATTAGCTTACAAAATGTCAACACATACCTCAATCAAAATATTCATAATCCATTAATAAAAATATATATTACATTACCTTTAGTGTAAATCCTAATAAAATCATAAGATTAAACAAGTTGTTTTAAAATAGACGAATATAATTTAAAAAATCACTAGAAAATTCCTTGAGGAAAAAAACCATTATCAATTGGAAATAATTAAATAAAAATATATTTTAATAAAAATATTAATGAAACCATAATTTTTAAAATAACCATCAGTACATTTATTGTAATCCTCAAGGAATATATAATTCATAAATAGAATAACATCCATTCATGTAATATAGGATAACAAATTATCCTTTTATTCTTATGTAAAATGGTGAAAAAGTACCTGATTTGGAAAATGACTATATGATTCCATTTAAACCATTTTGAGAAATTTAATATTTGTGTAAATATGATTATAATAATTTATTGTTGAATAATAAACATATTATTTAAATAATTATATGAAAAATATAAAAATTGATCAAAAATATTCTTGATCAAGTAGAAAAAAATTCTATTTTCATTAAAATCAGTATTTCAATATATTCACTACTTAAAGAGAAGAAATAGAATTAAAATGATTAATTTATTGAAATAACCAAATAATGATAAAATATATGTGTTCTTAGATCTAATGGTAAAATAATTTCCACAGTATAGACTTAAACAAAAAAATTGAATAAAGATGAAATTCCTAAATAAACCCTTACTATAGTTTTGACATCCTTCATATTTGTTCAAACTAATTTTTTGATAAATAAAATAATATTATATATGATTTATAAAAATATAATCATATATATAATTCTACATATTATTTCATTAAAACCATTTGTCACCATTTTATTAATAACGATTTATTAAAATCACTATTTTGAGTGAAAAATACTTTATTTTTTATATATGTTATTTTCATAATTCTGGACCTTGTAAAATGAATATGTTTCCAAAAATTAATTAATTTTATTTTTTATTTAAATATAATTTATATTAATTATATATATAGTTATAATAATCCATAAAGGGTATTGATAAAAGATTGAATAAGAATGTTTATGGAGATGGTAGGGAGTATGTAAGAATGAATGTTGATTTCACTTTTGGATGGATCGAATGAAGGAAAGATAAATTATAATAAAACATTACAGAATAATTAATATATATATATATATAATATATAAATATTACAATAGATGTCATAGGAAATGAAAAAAAGATCACATCACTTTTTGGTGGTGGTAATATACACATACACACGATAGACGTTATAATTTTCCAACAGAATGGAAGGTGAGAAGGTTGATATGGTATTATGATTAAAAAATAATAACTATATAATATATATATATATATATTTAATCCATCATAAATACCATACATGATATTTTGTGATGGAAAATGAATTTAATCAATGTAAATCGGTGGTGGTCCACACATACCCACAAGTGACCCATTCCCTTCACATTTATTTGAAAATAGGGTAGATAATAGAGGTTTCATAATAAAAATATAATATATTTTTATTATATATGTTAAAATAATTATTTTATTATAAATACCACACATTTTTTGGATGTAGAAGTGGAAGTAAAAAAATAAAGTTATTGGTCAAGGTGATTATATCTTATTTTAAAGAACTCATTTAGATCACCTCTCAAAGACATTAGGGTTGGTATTTGGGAAAATACAACAAATCTAAAATTTGTATAAGGATTTTTGCGAGAAATGTTTTTTTAAATAATATATATGTATAAAATTAATTAAAATTATACAGATAAGTGTTCCCTTTTATAATAAATGGAAAGGAAAAACTTGGAATTACTAAAAAGAATAAAACTGTATTATGTCATTTTCAATAAAAATGAATCTAACTGAACTTATATAAAAATACAAGAACCCTAAAGACATAATATAATTAAAAAATTATTTTTAATAAGTTTTTTTTTCATGTTACACCTTTTCATTATGTGTATTCGCTTCTTTAACTGATCTTATTCTTAATTATGGTAACAAAATTTTAAATTTTATAGGGTTATAATTTTACATAAAATGTGAAAATTGACACATAGATATCCAAGAGATGAAATTTATTACCATTAATCATAATATTTTTTCATTTATGGTTTTTTATTTTAAATTAATAAATAATTTTTTTTTCACATAAAATATCATTATTTTCAGTTTTGATACTATTCATTTTATTTGACATTATACACACAATTAAATAAAATAAATTCATATATAAACCATTGAAATATCTCTAATGTGTTAATATTTCTCATAAATTTCATTTATCATAATAATTGAACAATATTTTATAACATTTAATATTTTAAAACCATTTATTTAAATTTTTCTATTAATTTAATAAATAATATATTTCCATTAGGATATAATGAAAGGTAATTATTTAATTAGTCAATATTTTAAATACATTACCATAATTATAGAATAATAATTTATCTTTAAATTAATCTTTTAAAAATTAAATTATCTTATTTTATCCTTAATTAAAAATTTATGACATGAAATTAATTATACTAAAATTTTGTATTTATTTTTTCCTTAAATTAATATAAATGTCATAATAAAATTAAAATGGAACCTTCTATCCATAAATTAGATATTTTATGTAAATTTATGTATACCTCGATAAAATATGATGAAGGAATGTGTTGGGTTGATTTTGAAACCATATCGTAGGATTTTTACCCTATTTAACCAATTTTACCCTTATTGAGATGAATAAAAATTACTTTGGTTACTACTAATTGTGAGAATAAATAAAAGGGACCGATTTACCAAATTTGAACAGCTAGATTCCAAATATGGTATCCATTTCTCATAATTCAATATCTATTAGTGGCAGAAATATTTTTAATATAAAATTGAAGAAAGTAACAAAAAATGTTTTTTTTTACAAAAATGCATTTTAGGTATAAAAATGATTTTTTACCAATTTCAAACATTAATTTTATTTTAATTATAATTGAATCGTTATTAATTGTATAAGTGAACTAATTTTATAATGAAATTATTTTAAAACACAATTTTACATTATAAATGCATGAAACAAAAATACAATTTTCAATAAAAAGAGTATTTTCACTATACTATAAAATAAATATTTTCAAAAAAATGAAAAAACAATTTTAAGATAATTTTTTAGGATGATTATACAACTTATATCATTTTTATAATTTAAGGTTTTTAAATTTTCTACAAATTAGACATACTAATTTTTTATATGAATCAACAAAATCCATATTTGAAATAAAGCTATTTTAAAGAATAAAATGTATTTAATAAAATTAAGTTCAATTTAACTAAGAATTATTAAATAAGATTGTATTGATTTGGTTTTTCATATATATTTAATAGTGTGGTCAATACTATTCATCCCTCAAATTCAACTAGTTTTTAATGTTTGTCATATTTAAATAATAATACATTTAGTTTTCCTATACTCGATGTTTCATGTTGTATATGATATTGAGCATATTTTTCATTTAAAATATTGCGTTATTACTTTATAGAACACCATTTAATAAATTACACCATTATAATTTGAACTTTTTTCTTGGTAATCAAGGGTTTGAGATTTCATAATATCTTTGCTGAAAAAATAAAATCATAAAAAGGTCTAACAAAACCTCCTCTTATATGTGGGAAAGGTAAAAAAAAGGTCACCTGGATTAACACATCAATAGGATTCCAAATTGGATAAAATTAATAAGAAATGAATATTTTTAAATTGAGGAAAAATAAATTTCCTTATAAGGATATAGAGTTAAATATAACCTTGATCATAAGAAAGTTAACGATTATAAGAAGGATAACAACCAAAAAAACTTAAATAATAAATAAATTAAAATGTCTATGAATTCATCAGTAATGATGGTAATTGGGAAAAACTTTGTTTCAAAATCTTTTTTCCTAGATTTAAGGAATTATTTTACAATATTTACTAAAAAATTAATGAATTATCTTAAAATGAAAATCAAAATTTTATCCTTTAATAAATTCGTATGTTAATATCATATTTTTTCCCCAATAATGAGTAAATAAGATTATTTTTACCTTCCGAAAGCACCAGAATATTCGTCCAATGGATCACATAATCCAAAAAAGGATTACAAGATATTACTCCAATCATAAAATATTAAACAAAACAAAAATGGATTCCACAAGGTAAAATAATATTTAACAATTTACAAACCATCATGTGAAGAAATAATAAATCATAATTCAAAATTTAATCAATAATGTTAAAGGTAAAACATTGATTATTCAAAAAAATAATAACCCTATATTGAAATTAAAACAACTAACATCATCATTAAATAATTTTGTAACATAAAAGTTGATATCATAGATTTTTAAAATATTATTAAAAATTTCATTGAAATTTTCTCACATAATATATCTTGTTAATCCTAAATGATATATATAACTCTACCCAAAAAAATAATCATTAAAATATAATTAATCTACATGATAAATATCTATATAATCCTAAAATATAGTTCACACCAAAATATCTAGAATAAAATTTTTCTACTAACCTAAATGTTAATCTATATCATGACCATAAATATCTCCCAAAATATATTATTATTTATGAATTACTTCTGCACTATAAATATTATCTATATCCCAATATACAATAGACAGTAATTAATATAAAATAAAATCATATAATAAACCAAAGGATTTTTCCACCATTTGTGGTGGGTGGTAAAGAATTTGGGTGAGGGGAAGGCTACGAGGACATGTTCACAGACATCTATGTTTACTATGATTTTTATATGTAAAATCTATTCTGTGGAGTGGGATGTAATGAATCAATAAATATACTAACCTAGAGGGTCATTTAATCCTTTATAGACTATTCTTCCTAAAACCTATTGACAATTTCAAATAACATCAAATACAAACACTTAACTCTTCAAAAGTAGTATCTATTATTTGGAACATATGATCAAATTCAGACTTGTAATCCTATGATGGTATCCATAACTCTCTATTTATCCTCACATAAAAACATATATGAATCCCAAAAATAAAACAATCGTTAGTCCTAATATGAAAACACTTAAAATATCAATATTTCAAAAAATTAAGTAAATATCTTCAACAATGGAATAAATCACATTTTTATAATCCCAACATCCAATTTCTTAGTCACTAATACTATCCCAATTTCTTCATCAGTGGAAATCATTTATTTATCCAATCTAATCATTTTCACATTACCACTATATGAATTTTATTTATTACTGTTACCTTTACATATATGATTCCAAATAAATAATGAAAATATACTATAGAACAATCCTTATATATCTTAAGATTCTCAATTCTAGAATATCATTGATATTACACTTCTTCAAAATAATTATCAAATACAATACATCAACATTTCACCCTTAAAGATCAATGAATCTTAATGTATATGTTTTTTCTTATTCTAGGATTTGACCCTTATATTAGTACGTAGGTTTAGGTAATTCCAATAATCCTCACACATAATACAATGAACAATAAATTATACATTGGCAATAAATTCAAATCCATCAATCAGACTCTTCATTTTTTATTGATAATTAAATGGTCAACACCCTTTATTTACACACGTATAACATTTTCTTATTCCTTTGACTATTTCTATAGGGTTTCTCTTTCCACGTTTCTTATATAAAGGAAATACTTTTTTCATTCATTCGTGGTCTGCAATATCCAAGATCTTATAAAATTCTATTATTCTCATATTTGGTGAGTCAGAGAGTTGGTTAAGTTGTATGTTGTTAATCATATATCATAATACATAATTAGGAATAATAAATATACCATTCACTCTTATCATCATCCAATTTGATTTCTCATTATCTCGTAATTTTCACTTAAACTCAAGGGTTCAATGATTCCTCCTGGTTCCATCCATTTACTAAAACCCAAAATTGATGTTTGAGAAACAAATTTCATACAGGGAAACCATATCATCATGGAAATAATTTATAAGATGTCAAAAAAATAACATATTATGTTCAATCTATGACACCATATGTTTAACCTAGGTAATTAATTGTCATCATATATTCCCATCTTTCATAATGGTCTCTAATGATAATGGTAATTAACCTATGAATTCCCCCCTAAGAGTGTCCAACTAGGTGCGTTGTAATGTAAAAATCATTGTGCACTTGAATGATGTTCAAGATATAAATGACTGATTCTTTTGGGGTTATTAAGCCTATATAGATCTATTCCAAAACCACTTCTAATTGTGTCATACATATAGATATTATTTCTATGAAAACCATATAATCTATACCTTACCAAAATTTGAGGATTTTATCATTTACATAAAATTATCATAAAATTTATTTATATGTTTATGGTCCCAATTCTATATTTTATAAAATATTGTTCCAATGAATTCTATAAAATGCTCTAGGATAATAACTATAAATACCATGGCCATGGTATCTAGATATGGTGTTTACTTGTTTAAATTGGTACTAGGTAAAATTTATCAAATCCCAAAGGACTATATAATGTTTTAGTCATGGTAAACTAGATAAAAAATTGATTCCAATTTTAAATTGAAAATATTTAAAATGAATAAAAATAATTCATTCATCTGTGTTATCTATCATAATATCCTTTATTATATCCTAGGAATATTAAAAAAATAATGTGTGAGCTCAGATGATCTATAAGGGTATATTTACCATTAATTAAATCTTGATTAAATAAGGAATAATCAAAAGGTCTAGGTAAATACATGAAAAACATACTGTTTAATCGATACCTTGATCACAAATACTAACATAAAAGGATTAGAATATTACAAAATAACTCAATATAAATATTCCCAAAAAATTTAATGAGATCAATGGATAACATCACTATTAAAATAATCACGTGAACATTTATAAATGATTTGATAGTAATTAAATTAATAATATCCCACATTTGAATATTACTATTGAGGCTTCAGGCTAAGACATCTATAACATAACATCCAGGCCTCAAGCTAAAACATATTAAATAAATAGGTAGTACATATGCCAAATACATAACCAATTTAATATAATGATACCTATCAATGCATCATGGGTATATGAAATTGTGGGCCCCACCTTTAACTTAATAAATCCAATGTTGTAATCATCTAAATAAATAATTCAACTTAGTCAACATACATTTATATTTCATTATTTTTTGTATTTCAATAACTATCATACATAATGTTAATAATTTCCCCTTGTAAACTTATCATATACCATCAATAGATATATGATTGATTTTATATTTGTTCAATATACTTGTTAAATAACAATATTCAAAAATTGATATAGAATGTGATTAAAATACTTTAAGAAGAACACTTTAAATGAATATAATATTTAAAATAATTATTGGATACATAAAATTATTGTTAATTCATTATTTCATTGATTTATATTCATGTTTTATATTCTAAATCCAATAATCTTCAAACTTATATAAATTTTCAAAAAATAAATTGTTCAGATTATGATACAGAGATTCCATATAAAATATTTTTTAAAATTTAAAACATGGGGAAAAATTTATTCAATAATTAAATGTAGAATAATGAAAAAAATATATCAATTTTTTTAATGAAAATATTGATATTACCAAAAAATATTTTTGGTCAAGTAGAAAATTTATTTTCATTAAAAACATAATTTTAAATTAATGAGTAAATGAAGAGGTAAAACAAAAAGAAAGACATCTAACATTTAAAAATAAAAAATTGAGAATAAAACATATTTTCATAATATTTAATGTATAATTAATTCATCTAGAGGAGAGGTAAACATAAACAATCCCAAATGATTATAAGATTGTTAAATATTCCCTTAACATAGGTTTCAAATCCATCACATGCATTTGAACCTCCAGTATAAAAAATATTTATTTATTAAACATATATTCGAAAATAATAGTCATATATATCGTACAAAATATGATTTAGTTATAACATTTAATCACCCTTTTATTAATAATTACTCATTAATTTCAATATTTGGAGAGATATATGTTTTGTATTTCATATATGTGTTGGTTCTGAAATTTTCAGCCATGTACTATTACCGTGTTTATATAATACCAATAACTTTATTTATGATAATAAATACAAAATTTATACATTATATAAATTTTTATAATCATCCATTAAAATTAATAGATAGAAAAATTAATTGCACAATTAATGGATATGGTAGGCCATACGTATACATGAACAATGTTTTCACTTTTTGATGATTGAAATAAAAAAAATTTATATAGTAATTAAACTTACTAGAATAATTAATATGTAATATATATTTATTAAATATATCCTTTTTACCAAACATGTAAAGAATTAATGAAAAATGGATCAAATATCCATTTAGAGGGGGTAGTCCACACATAGTCACATGCGACATTATCATTTCACAATAGTCTTGAAGGTAATATGTGAGATATGATATTATATTTCTAAAAATATAATTATGAAATTAATATTTTATATAAAAAATAATCCCATAATAATAACTATCCATGAAATATGGGTATCTAAAATGAGTTTTATCGCTATGTTAATGTGGTAGTCCACACATACACTCGGGGGATAGTTTTCCTCAATAATCGATGGAAAATATTTTGGATGATCATGGTTTAATTAATATAAAAAAATTATGTATATTTACAAAACAAAAATTTTAATTTTTTGTTGAATAAAAAATATTTATATGAGGTAAAAGATGATGAAAAATCAAAATATTCAATTAATTATATTTCTTATTCTCTAAAAGAACATATTTAGATACCCTCGTAAAGACTATAGGGTTGGTCAGTTGGGAATAAAAGAACCACTATAAAATCTGTAATGATTTTTGGGTTTTATTTTTGAAATTTGGGTTTTTAATATATGTATCAATGTCATTTAATTTAGAGAGATATAGGGTTCCCTTTTTTAAGGAAGGTAAATGAAACACATGGAATTTCTAAAATGAATAAAATATAATTTTTTCATTCTAAAGAAATTTTTTTCCAAATGGAAATATGATTCAAAAATAATTCTATGATAAAATATCATAATAAAAAGAAAATTATACTCTTTTTTGTTTAATTTTAAATCATTTTTTTTAATTTAACATCTCTATTAAATAATTTTAATCATAAAAATGGTAATTAATTTTTATTTTTAATGTGTTACAATTGTACATATAATTTATAAATTGGATTATAGAAGACCTTGGTATGGAATTTAAAACAATTTCCCGTACTAATTTTCATGTCATGTTATTTTAGATTTTCAATAGTTTTATAAAATATTATTTTATATGAAATATCTTAAATTTAAATTTTGACACTATTCATTTCTTTTGAATTAAAGGAAAACAGTAGAGAAAATTAATTAAAATATATTCTTTTCATCTAAAAAATTTATATTTCACTATATATTTCCAATATTTTTTTACTTTTAATATTTTTAAAATCATTTAATTTCTTTTTATATTAATTAGATAAATAAAAAATTGGTTTTTTATTTTAATTTAAGGTAGTTTTTTAATCAGTAAAAAAATAAAATATAATAATAAAATAAATTAATTTAACTTTAAAATTAATATTTACAACAAAAAATATCACTTTTTTTACACATTTAAATAATCTCTAATAATTAAATTTAATGGAGTAACATTTTATATTTTTTCATTACATATATTAATATAAATGTCGTTGTCAAAAAAAATGAAACCAAATTTACATATATTATATAATTGAATATAAATGGATGAAATAAACCCATAAAATTGTATAAATAAAAATGTTTGGCTAATTTTGAGACCTTATCACATGGTTTTAAAATTATTTTAACGATTTACCATTATAGTGGTGAAGAATAATTACCATGGTTACTATTCATAATGACTAAAAATAATAGAGAACTATTTACAAAATATGAATATCATTATTCCAAATATTGTAACCATTTATTAATATTCAATATCTATACATGGTGGAAATTATATTAAGATTCAAATTGAATATGCGCTGACAAAACATTATGAAAAATACGCTTATATGAATAAAAATATTTTTATACATAATTCAAACATAAGGATTATTCAAATGAACATAATTTAATTATAAATAATATAATATTTTCTATATTGATTTCAAATAATGTTTAAATAATATAGTGCTCTGTAAAATCTAGAAAAATAAATAAAATTTTCAATAACAAATATTATTTTTCACTATTCATTAGATAACCAATCTTTTGATAAAAATTATAAACATTCGCTCTAAGATAATTTTTACATTATCATAAAAATACTATTAACCGTTTTACGAATTAAAATTTTTAATGTAGTAGAAATTAATTATGATATTCACTCACAAAAATCAATGAGAACAATTATTAAACAAAAGTTAATTTGAAAAATAAAATGTAATTACTAATAATAGCGTACTCATTTCATAATAATGAATCAATAAATTTTTATTAACTAGACCCTTTAAATATATTTCATAAATTGGTTATTCCTACTCATTTTTAATAATTCAATAAATTGGTTATTAATCAAATATTTAAATATTAGTGTTTCACAGTTTATTTAGTCATGTTGGTGCATTTTGTATATTCTATATAGCATAATGTTATTTAAAATATCAAGGTTTTATAGAAAATAGTATGATTTCTTATCCATAAATGTGATTATGCTGGGTGTGAGGAAATGGCCAGTATGACACCACCATGTGTACACTACAATCCCCTTATAAAGAATACAAGTCAACTTGTTAGTAAGTAATAAAAATGTCGGTTTTCAATTATTTTTTAAAAAAATAAACATATCAATAAATTTATCATTTATTAAAACAATCCACTTATAAAACATTTCTCAAGGAGTACTTAACTGGGTATTGTCATTTAGAAAACAAGTTGTAAATATTTTTTAAAAAAACATTCATTTCAAAAAGAATCATGTTAAACAAAACTTTTCATTACAAAATTACATTTTATATAAATAAATCACACGGTTTAAAATTAATTTCAAAAGAAAAAACATCAATATGATTAAATTTTAAAAAAATATTGCTTTTCCCATTTTTAAACTAAACACACACACACGTTCACACTCAATAGGTGTACATGAACACGAAATCATAATAAAATTCACAAACATAGAAAGTTCATAAATAGATTACAATAATAAATCAATTAAATTTTAAAACAATAATGGTGATCAACCATAAATTACCAATTAATCAATTTAGTCTCAAAATACGATAAAAATAACTTACATTCTAATACACAATAAAGTGGCATTATATAGGATACATTGAATGAATCAAAGACCTAGGGGATAATCAAATAATTACTATGTGTTAAAAAATTTCCTAACATCTAGTAGTTTAATGGTTATAAATATAATCCCCTAAATAAATATAAACTAGTATCATACGTGAAAATCCACTTTCTATGTAATAACAATAAATATGGGATAATATTTAGTGTATAACTCTCAACTATCATAGCCAACATCCATTGAATCACCACATAGTGTCCTAGAGTTATTCATGTCATATATAATAGAAGTTGACCACTATAATACCAATATTAATCACATTTAAACCATAGTGTCCAATGGAAATCTAACATGACAAACAAATATATTCCAACTCCTACACTCTAAATTGAATAATGTGCCCCTTTGCAAACAACATATCTATGAATAAAAATTTAGATATCAATAACATATGCACACAAGAATTAAAAAGGATAATAATTTGGATCAACTAGGGTATAACATCATCCAATAAAATGACATCACCAAATATTCCATATATCCCTCTAGTTTATACGTATAAATGATATTCATTGAAATAATTCTTAAAACCATTTTGAAAAGAAAAAATTCATATATAAATGACACATAACACCATATATGAATTAATGTATGATTTTTAGAAATAATATTTCAAAACACCACTGAATAAAAATTAAATTCTGGAAAGAATATAAAAACACCAATGATTCCACATACCTAATAAAAAAAGGTATTAATCCAAATTAACCAACATATGAGGATGCACACACCTCTATTAAAAACATATAATTTATATAAAATGTTTTCAAACTCATAAAAAAATGAGAAACCTTAAAAAATAGTCCCTCATTTATAAATTAAAGTAACCCCTTTTATAAATAATGATGATTCAATTTAAAGTAAAAAATCACCTATTAACTTAAGGAAGACCCTTTATTATATAAGAAAAAATAAATTTTTAAATCCATTTATACACAAATTTCCTTGATCAAATAAATTTTATTATAGAAAAACTATAAATGTAATTTTATCAAATATATTTAATGCATGAAATTCAACATGGAATAAAACTTCCAACAAACTAAAAAGACACTGATATTCAATAATAAAAAGTCAAAAAAAATATAAGGAACCATTGATTACACATAAAAATTGCATCAATTTTTTTAAATTTAGTTGTAAACATTTTTAAAACCTCTTGAAACTATGTAATTATTTAATAAAATTTATCAAGGGAATAGCTACCTAAACAGGTGTTAACATTTCACCTATAATGAAAACTATCGTAATCAATAAGAAAAGGAGGATCCCAACCATTTAGAACCAAAACACCCAAATGATAACCTTCTATAACCAAAATAAAATAACCATTTCCATTAGGGTTATTTAATATGGAAAAGGGCATAAAACAAATAAATAAGAAAATAAGAGATCATACCTTTTTAACAGTGCACATATTCACTAAGAAACCCATAATAATCCACTAGAGAGGGGATTCAAAAATGGTGAAAGAGACTTAATATGAACCTATTATTTTTGAAATTATACGAGATGTATAATAGGATAATAAACAACAAAAAATTAGTGAATATGATAAAAAAAACATATATTGAGAAATTTTCATGGTTATATCTCTCAACTTACTAGACGATGCACAGATTGTTTGATTGTTGTAACATTGGAACATTCTGGGTCACCTGATTTCTAAATAATGATTTCCATACTCATGAAATAACATCTAACTCATAAAAAATTAAAATATAAATCTAACATTGACCATGGGGAACCATTAACCCTAGGAATAAATTAATAACATAATCTCAAGATAGAAATTCATATTTTGGTGTGTCAAAAAACCATACTATGTTTTTAAATTACTAAATAACAAGAATGAAACTAAAAATTTATTTAATTTATTCATATTATATTTACTCCACCATTAATATTTCATAATGATAATATTAGTTATTATTTAGGTGATATAAACAATAAAATGTCACATAAAACAACAATGTTTGAAAGGGCTTTCTATATGTACTTTTTAAAATGTGATCCCAATTTGGAGATATTTGGGTCATTAAAATTTTTTATATAAAAATAATAATAATAAAAAAACTAAAAAATTATTGATATCGTGAATAAATTTTAGAAAATATGTATCCATTGTTATCATATAGAAATAGTTACATATATATTTGGTGATCAACATCATATAACTATCAACAAAAAATCTATTTAATAAAAAATAGAGAATGATGATAAATATACCACAAAAATGAAAAAATGCATAAGTGTCAAAAAAAGTTTTGTTAAACATTATTTTTTAATAATTTATGAACATGTGTTCAATAAATTAGGACATAGGGTAAGGGATCTTCTAACCCACCCTCATAATATTCTGGCAACATATTCTCTTAAAATCATCCATATTTCACTATATGTTTCTCATTTATTTCATATATACATTATATATATATATTCCATCTATATACTTTTTTTACATTAACTTTATTTGGTGAGAAAAATACATGTTTTAATTTCCCTCAGAATGCTTTCATTGACGTAAACTGAATTTAAAGGGAACATCTCTATCCCTCATTTCATATCATGTATCATCCTTATTATGTGATTTCATCCATGGATTTATTTTTAAATACATTATTATTTAATGTAAATTCATTATGGTTATGTTATGTTCTCAATATAAATAAATAATCTCTATCATTATTGAGAAGATCCAATTTTTCATTTCGAAAATAAACACATGTATGATTTTTTTGTTTACTTGATAATTCATTAGAATATTTATTTTATAGATATTAACGATTAAAATAAATAGTTATTTATTAAAATATTAACAAAAAAATGATTAAATTCATTATTATCATCAGATTCCTTCTAATATTTCTCTTAGTTATAGACAAGATTATGAACCACATTTTTCCCCATGGGGTTTATCATTATTGTGACTAATGGAGGGTTTCTTTTCATTCTAATGGAACACATATTCATATACATTTTATGAGTATGATGGGTTCACCCAGATTTAAATCCAATGAATTTTTTAATGTTTTAATCGCATGAGATTCTATGTATGGTGAATTGGTGGTTAACCTCTGTGCACAATGTTATATTTTATTGGTGGTGAGCCTTAAACTAAACTTATGGTGCAAGTGTTGTAACCCTAAGAACACTATGTTCACTTTTCCTGGGGATGAACCTTGAAATATTCACATGATGTCCTGTTTTTTGTTGTTTTCAAAATTTGTTTATTCTATGTGTTTATGATATCTTTTCTTTATGACTTTTCCATGATAATGTTAATTATCTCTTGTAAAATCATACTATCTATCTTGTATTACATATTATTCTTCCTTAAAAATGTTTCTTCCCATACGAGTGTTTCTAAATAACCCATTTTAATAAGTTTTTTCCCAGTATATACTATATTGTTTTTTAATATCGATGAGATATAGGATCAATATATGGAGTGTTAGATAAACATGATGTCATTTATGTTTAATAAGACGTGTTCTTGTGTCTAATATAGTAATGATGCTAGGACTCTTGATCCTTAATTTGTATTTACTGGAAAATGAAATAAAAAATTATTAAATTAAATTTGTATAATTATTGGTTTTATATAGTTTAAATAAAATAAAGTATGAATAATTTTGTATGATTATTTATCCAATTTTTGGAGATTTTGATTAGAAAACATTAATTAATTTATTAGAAAAAATTATAAGGGGTTTGTGTTAATATATGATAGAATTTTCAAATTTTGAAAATAATTTGATCATGTTGTATTTCATAAAATTACATAACAATAATATGTTAGATGGTGGATGCACCTATGGCATAGATTAAATAGTTGGTAATCACCATAAAAAAGGATGGATTATTAATAACTAGATCTTTTCTCGGTGCATGATTATTGGGAATAGAACTTCACACTAGGGTGGACACTCCTAGGGTATAGGATTCGGTTGATTGAATTAAATTTTCAATCCATTATGATGAGTAATTGATTATGGTATTCAGATCAAGGAGCACGTGATAATGCAACCTAAACAAACCCAGATTTAACCAAGCTTGAACCTCGTATTACATAAATCTAATGTGATTATTTTAATGATTAATAGATTTAAATGATTATTTTTTCATAAATTAATTTTTGATAATTCAGTTATGAATTAAAATTATTATTACTTATATTAACCCATTTTTTATTTTATTTTATATCTTGATGAAAATATGTTAATAATTTATGACAATGCATAGTTTTACATTTAAAAAACATAATATGATAAGAGATAGATTTAGAAAACTTATGATTATACCAAACAAGCTATCAATAATTATGATTCAACAAATATTATTTGCTTAGTTTCCAAAAACAATAAATAATATAAGGATTGTTTCACATTGATGTTCAAAACATAAATTTGTTGATGTAAATAAGATTTAATCACCATCATGAAAAAAATGTGCAAAGCGACACCTATAAGAAGGTATCAAATGAACTAGAATCTGATTTATTAGTTGTAACAGAGTTTATAGGGCATCATCTTTCTAAATAAAAAGGAAGTGATAATTTAACATGATAGGAAAAATAATGATATCTCTAATGAAATAATAGAGAATATATTTTTTAGATATGAATAATTTTGGTACTATGAAAAATTGACTTTTGTGAGACTATGTCTTCTTCATGGAAAATGGGTATGTTTTGGTTATCCTGATAATGGTTAACTATAGTTATGGTCCACCTGTGGTGTTATGATTCTACAACCTTTTTCAATTGAATGTTGGGGTAAGTGTTCGGGTCTCTCACATTGAATCTCATTCTGATTTGGATATCATCTATTAGTGAGTTAGGTAATTAAGCACAATGTTTTTTGTTTTTTTCATGATCATTGAATGTCTTTGGGAGTAGGATAATAAATTAGACTTTTAATAATTATTAACAACAATTCATAATGTGTTTCTTGTTTACCAACTTAGGAGGTGTCCAAATGACAATATGATTATATTTAAATGAGTGGTTGTTGATTTTCAAACTAAAAAAATTGTTTTTAGTATATTTAGTTTATTAATAATCTTGATAATGTACTAAATTGTTATATAATCACTTTAATCAATGTATTATGGTACTGAAAATGAGATAGCCACATTTTGTGGCAATAGAAATTAGTGTCTAGGTGAAAATGGACTCCTCTCTTTGTGAGATCTGAATAATGATCTCTTCCTAGTGATCTAATTAATTAATAGTGGGGGTAACTATAATGATCATTTTTTAATAATTAAAATCCCATTTTGGTTTTAATTTTTCATATACTTTATGTGGAAATAAAATAATTCTCACTTAATTTTTAAAATTACACATTGAATAGGGCCTCTATAAATTTATATTCCCTCTACCCATACACATAGTGGTTGTGGGGATATTTGTAAATGTACTACCTCATTTTAATGTGTTTCATAATTGTAGTGGTTTCAATATGCTATTTAAAGGTAAGAATCTATGTGGAAATCATTAGGTCATTATTTTTTCCAATTTTGAACTTTATTCATCTTTGAGTATTTTCATGGAGTTTAATTTTGTCAAGGTTCTAAAAAATGAGTTTTTAGGGGAAAAACTATTGTATAAGGCCAGTGCATGGTTTTTATAAATTATCTAGTGTCTGTGCAAGGGGGTATAGTTTTGGACAATGAACATTCCCAAGGATTGAGCATAGACATTCAATCCACGAAACACATTAGGGAACTCGTTTGGAATATATTGGGTTGATAGTGGAACCATCAAAGTTGGATCACAGTTTTCTTAACTTTTTGGCCTAACTATACAACCCTATCCATCTCAATAGAAATTATCATTTTATCGAAATAAACCTATAATATTTTTTCTGTTGTTAATCATCATTCTTCCCCTACACATGCTTCTTCTCTTATATGTTTGTGGATCTCCTCTATCCCATTGGTGGTGGATTTCCTCTAGGATTCTTGGTATTTTTCATGATATATGTTGATTTCTCCTTGATTTCAACTTTCTCGTACCCCTCTCATGCATTTTATTTCCCTTTTGTAGGAGATGTAGAACAATAAGGGTGTTTTTCAAAGAATAATTTGTTTTTATTGGTTTTCATGGTATATTTCAAGTGTCTTAGGTGTGTGAGTTTTGTTTCAATATCTTTTTAGTTGGCGTTGTTAAGGGAAATGAGAATTAGACCAATTCTGATGTAGTTTTCTCTATTTAAGGGTGTTTTCCATGACATAACCTTAAATTTCTAATAATATGTAAATTTTTTATTTAAATTTTAATATATATGATTTATTCATAGTGTTAATTCTATTTCTGGTGTAATTTAATGATTTATTTGTAAAATTAGAAATTAATGCAGGGTTTGCTAAATTTGTTTGGCCTCTGCACATCGGGTGCTTTTTAAAATTGATCAAATGGTTTATATAGGTTTAAAATTATTTAAAATATGGTTTTATAAAATATTTTAACATGGAAAATGTTTTTACTAAAATGTTATGGTTTGGTTTTGAAATGGATTATGTAATATCAAGATCCATAGAGGAACTTCATTATGTATGCATTGGAATATAGTTTCACATGGTTTAACAAGGTTTTCAGTGATGGGTTTATTTGATGGGTCTTGTGATACTTTATTGGATTACTATGTGATCTTCTATTTTGTTTTGTTCATGTGTTCTTGTTATCCATTGAAGAGAGGACTATGTGATCCCCTAATTTTCATTCCAAGAAACCATGATTTCCTTTTATTAGAATGATCGTTAGATATTACATTTTGTTCTTGGAGGAAGACCAAGATATAATTCATTTTCTTAGCTAGTTAGAATAAATTATTCATCACACATACTAGGCCTAATAATAATTTACCTTGGACCACAATACTCATCATGAATTGGTCTATATGAATTATATATTTTTTTACTTCAGTTTTCATGTGATGGGATTTATTATTCCCATTGGATCATTTTGTATTTATAAAATTTTATGTTAATTATTTGTACAATCACATTTATTATTCTGTATTGTTTATGTTAAGAACTTTGTGTAATGTTTCTTTGTTTATTTACATGGTCCATGTTTTGTATGAAAATTTGAATACTATTATTTTTTTAAAAGTAAACCCCAAGGTATTTTATTGGTTTACTTAAAAAAATGGATTTAAAAGTGTAAAACTTTTTAAATATATGTTAATTAATATTTTTATTTTCATGGGTAAAAGAATAAAATATATTCTTGGTGGTATTCTATAGGGCTTCATTCCTCACATCTTTCATGGGTCCTTTGGTATTGTTTTACATTTCATTTTTTGGGACATATGTAATGGAAATGGAACCATATTCCACATTTAGTTGCTTTATTACACTAATCTTATACTTCTTAGTGGATTCTATGACTCATGGTGGCTAGATTATGTGGATTTTTTTTTATTTTTTACAGTTGTGTTGTACTTGGTCCTTTTTTGGCATTCCACTGTTTAATTTTTGTTTGGGGTCTTTTTTTGAGATACAATGTAAATGTTCAAATATAGCATGTTTGTAATGTGATGTATGTATTGATTTATGGTATCTTATTATCTTTGTATGAGGTATTTTATGATATCATTTTGGTCATCCTGTTTTATATATAAGTCAATGTTGTTTACTTGTGGATAAATCAATCCCAAGTGACAGTTTTTCATGACCATTGCTTATCACCAGCTTGTAGTCATCGAGAATGCACTTTTGGCCATGTGGTGTGATATCTTGGGTAAATATTTGGGTCATATTGGGTTGGTTATTTATAAAATGGTACTAAATTTATTGTTATTTGAGATTCTACAGTTTACTGGAGCATTGACCATTGAGACTCAAAAGGTAAGAACAAAGGAGTGCATAGCCACCTCTTCTTTGTATCAAAAATCATGTTATCATGTGTGGTCTAGGATATACATTATGTTTTATCTAGGTTATTGGTATGTGGATTATGTTTCATGGTATTTCCCAATCAGTGGAACATCAATGGGTAATCATAGGGCCATTTTAGTTTTACAGTGAAACATTATGGTTAAATGAGTATCTTTATTATTGTGCACAGTTTGTAGTATCAATGTGTATCACATGAAACTATACATTCAATTACATTGACATTCACAAGGATTGATCACTATTTCCAAATTTGTGTGTCTAAAATGTGATGTGTTGGTTATTCGTAATATTTTCTATTTTTTTGTTCTGATCTCTTTTATATTTTCATGTCATGCTTGTGATACTTTATGATACCCATCATTAGAGTTTATTTTAACTCTATATTATTGTTAATAACTAAGTTATTCTTAATAGATATTTTTTGTTTATTCCATGTAGACAATGACTCTGAAAATATCATTATCCTATTATATAAGGGGTAGGATGGATAGAATCCTATAGGGAAACCCTCTAATCGATCTATATTTAGGGGATTCTGTGGTTTTTATGATCAAATCCTGGGTCCAAGTGGGTGTTTGGGATTAGAAATATTCCATTGATGATGAACAAGAGTTTTAGTTGTAGAATACATTGTCTTTATATGGAAAAAGGGAAAAAAATCAATATATTTGGATCATATTGAGTAGATATTTGAATTTTTGAAGACCCATAAGACCACTAAATTGGTAATTTTAGTGTATATTCTAGTGGGACAAGATAGAAAGTTGTGGGATTCTATTGTGGCATTAGGAATGAATGAAAATATCACATGAACCACATTTAAAGTGGATTTCAATCAATAATTCAACTTGAAGAACATGGGAGTGGAAAAGGAAGGTCCATTTCTAAAGATAGAATATTTTGATCACTAAAATTGTGGATTATTCCACAAGATTTATTGAGATAGTTCATGTTTCTCTAGATCTCCTTGTGAATTATGATCACCTAGCTTGGTTTATTGGGATGAGGTGGAGGCCATATAATATATATATATATATTCTCATCCTTCTTATTATTCAAACCTATACAAGGATGGTTAACATGGTAGCTATAATGGAGTTAGATTTTTCTATAAATATATGTCTCAGTGGTTTCCATTCATTCGGTGGAATCAAGATGTATTCTTCTAGATAGAATTGAATGTGTGATAAGCCTTATAGATTCAGTTGAAATAGTGTCCAAAAATCTGTTAGATCATCTTTTTTATCTCTAATGAGGTATATATGAGCTATCTATAATTAGTGATGGTAGTTAAGACACATAAATCCAAAGATTCATGTGACTTCGATAATGTTACACAATTGATTATATACATGTAATAACCAAACACTTTTCCAATTGGATTCACGTGGTAGTCATTTTAGATCCAAATTTTTAAAGTATCTCTATTTATGTTATAGTATTATTATAGCTGAGGGTCTTATCCTTGAAGCAAGGGGGATTATAACATGGTAAATAAAACATTGGACATGTCTATGTTAGGGTGAATCCATGTACCTGAGGTTATTCTAGTGGACTCAGATTTTAATCCATCCACCAGTAGTGGTACAATTCATATTAATTCTCTTATGGTATTGGTTTAATTTGAAACCATTTCAACCCATTATTCAATTTCACATTACTATAAATTTTATTAGGTTTAAGGTCATACTTAATGTATTATGTTATTGATTTATTAAACCCATTAGGTGTGAAGGATGGTAAATATTTTAGGTGAACTGAGTGTCGTTATATGGTAACTGGTGTGGAGTTTGTTTGGGACTTCTTTATTTTTGACCTATACATGTAAGACACCATTATTTATATGAATTTATGGATCATATTCAATTAATTGGTCAAACATTTTCACCTTTGGTTACAGTTTCTTTCTCCTGATGGGTGCAAAAATTTATTTCATGGCAAGTGGGATCCATGATCAGGGAGAGAATTACTAGTTTCATCACAATCTTGGTTAATTTCATGATAGTTTTTGAGGTTATATCTTTTGGTCTGTTGAGAAGGGTTCTTCAATGGAACGTCTAGTGTTTGTTAGTAGGTACCCAAGACGGTTTCTAGAGTATTGTTTAGGTTTTATGATCCAATTATATGTTTAGTTAACCATTTATCTACTCCCTAACATGTGACTCAATTCATTAACATATTATTAGATGGATCTGGATGAGATGAAGTTGTTTAAAGATCATCATAAAGATATTTACGGAAATGGTTTTATCCATACTAGTGAAACATTATGGGCTTCTCTATATCTATTTTAAATAAAATTAGATAGTATCCTTAGAATCTTCATTGAGTATAATAAGAATAACTAGGTTACTGTAAATAATAAATACATGTTTCCCATAATTGAGGATCTGTTTGACTAACTCATAGGGGACCATTGGTTTTTTAATAAATAAATGATATTAGTGTACCACCTGTTGAGGGTCTAGGAAAATGATGTTCTAAATACTTCATTTAAAAGATGGTATTAATGTTTTGAGTACTTTGTTATGTCATTTGGGTATACCAATTCTCCTACAGTCTTATTGGGGTTAATTAACCAGATGTTCTATCAATTTTTATACTTCATCATAGTCAGGTTCATAGATGGAATCCTATTTTAAATAAATATGTAATATGATAAGACTAAAATGTGGAGGTTTTCTGGGGGTTTTAAAGGTAAATCATATATATTCTATTATTACCATGTTCAATTTTGTGTTTCATGGAGAAACTTTTTAAGGCCATGTGATTTTTGAGGTAGGACATTCAATGGATCTTGAGAAGGTTCAAGTAGTAATGTCTTGTAGGTATCCCATCAACATGTTTGAAACAAATGTTTTGGAGGATTGGATGGGTATTATATATTATTTTATTGGGACATCTATGGGATATCCTTTCCCATGACAGTTATGACTAGGAAAGCGGTGATGTTTTGGTGGGATTGGAAGTGAGCATGTTCTTTTGAGCAATTACATACTAGTCTATCATTGGAATTAGTTTTGATTACTCTAGAGAATTAGAGAGATATTACAGTTTATTGTGATACTTCTAGTCTGGGTTTGGGGCTGGTGATCAATTTTCTTAACCAAGTGGTAGCCTAGTGATTTTGGACGATATTCCCACATGAGAGGAATTATTCCATCCAAAACCTATAATTAGAAGATGTGATGCATTCATTGGTGATGTGGGGACACTACCTCTTTGGGAAAAAAATTATAATTTATTTAGATCAGAAGATTCTAATGTAACTTATGACTCAAATGGACCTAAATCTCAACAAGAGATTTTGTTTTGGGTACTGTAAGAATATTAATATTGAGATAGAGTGTACACCCCGAAACGAAAATGTAGATATCGACACATTAATCATGATGCATCCAGTTCAGGAAGTTAAAGAATTATATGATAACTGGAGTTTTTTGTGTGTCTTTCTGATCTAAAACTATACAAGGAGTATGATAGAGGTAATTTATTCTTCTATAGTGTGAATATTACATCTACTCTCATCAATTGGGTAAGGATTGAAAAGAAATCATTCCCATGTGCTACTCTTTTATTAGTGCTTTAAATTATGGGAAGGCATCAGATTATTGGTCATGATCCACATATGGTTCTCTTATCTTCCATATGTGATTATTTTTTTATTTTTGGATTATGTAAGGAGTTATTGTTGACGGGTAACCATTATGTTTTTTTCATTAACCGTAGTCTGACTAAGATGATATATTCCTTGATAGGCATGTTTTAGAGGTCTATTATGAGACGTGTTATCTAAGACATTGTTTATAGATGTATGACCTACCATAGGATCAATTCATAGAAACAATGACCAGTAAATTTGTTGAATCCAATTATCTTGGTAGTTTGTAATTGTGAAAAGTACACTATGAATTTCATTATATTGGAACTCCATACTCCGATGGGGGGAATATGACATTTCATTAATTTGTAATTGTCTGAAAAAGTCATGTCATCATCTATCCATCAAGGAGGAGACAATGGTATAGGACCGTAAATACCATCATGTTCAAGAGGTTGTTAGGATTCAATTAGTACCCTCATTGATATTTTTAGACAAGGATTCATGTTTAACATCTAAATTTTTAAGGGACTCCATAAGTTATTTGGGAATCCAACTATTGTTGACCAATTCATATTACCCATAGACAGATGGCCATTCATTATGAACCTTCCAGACTCTTGAGGATTTGTTGTATCCATGTGATCATGATTTTGGATGTCTTTGATAAAATTATATTTTTCTGAAAAAGTATTCTTATAAGAATACATTCCAAGGATCGATCATGATGTTCCTATTTTAGGCTTTTTTTTGGGAGGCCATTCCAATCTCCAATGTTTTTTTCAGAATCATGACAGTGTTACTTGGTTGGTATTAAAAAAATAAATAGATGGATTATATAATAGTTCATATTTAATAATATATTATGACATCTCAGACTCACTAAAATTATTTAGTTGAAATTTTTCGTTGTCTTTTAGGGTTTTAGGTTGGAAATCATATGTTTCTCTATATATCAATTTAGTGGGTTATTCTTCATTTGGGAAAGAAATGGTAATTGGAACCATAGTATTTCATATCATTTCATGTTAATGATCATTTTGGGATGGTAGTGTATTGGTTGGAGCTTCCACCATGACTAACCTTGATCTGTTATTATATTCAAGCCTCTATTAAAGATGATCAACCATATAAACCAATCTCATTTTATAGAGTGGGATGATCAAGGATTAGAGATTGATGAAATCATTCGGGAGCATCAGGTTCATATGACTAATGTTCTAAATAATTTTCCATGTGGTAGGTAGATGTCATTGTTCATTTTTATTTGGATGTGGGGTGGGGATATCGATGAGACATGGGAGTGGGATGGTGTGTGATGCATTAGTGTAACCTATATATTTATTCATGAAATGTTGGAGGACATTTCAGGGGAAGAAAGTGGCATATTTGGGAGATTGGGATAACATTTAGATCCCTAGTAATAATAATTTTGAGTTGTATTTTTCATTGAGTGTGTTGTTGGAGGTACTAGGTGTGAGGGGATAAAACTAGGAGTTTTATAGGAGAAATTAAATGGTGCATAATTATAATATAGTTTTTTTTAATCATGTGGTAAAATTGTGTGTGGGATTCAGTTTCTAATTGTGTGCTTTTAAACAGTTTATGAAAATTCTTTTAAACAATGTGGCACACCATAGGAAACAATGAAACCTATTTTGGGTTTGCAATGGAACATGCATAGTCGATGTACAATTCTCATAATATTGTGGTCATTCTGCACATCCCTTTCTAGTTCTTTTGAATATTGGTTTTACCAAAATTCCATTGTCAGGTAATTTTGGTTTTGGGGCTCATTTTGTTTCCCACACATGTGTAGCCTCTCCCCCATGTATGTGGATAACCTCCCTATCCTTACTGGTGGATTTAAACTTCAATTAACTTGTGTTTTATTTCTGTATATTTCATTCTCCTTAATTTAAAATCCATCCTCCCCTTATCATGATTTTTTCTTCCATTTTTTTAGAGATGGTGAACCCTAGGGGTGGTTTTGGAAGAATCTAGGGTTCATAATTGGGTTTCTGTTATTATTAATTATGAATTTTATGTGTTTGTCTTGATTTTACCCCATTTCGGTGGTCTTCATCAAGGGTTATGATCATTATACCAAATCCAAGATTTGAGTATGCAATTACGTATTTTTTCCACAGGCTGCCATAAAATTTCTAATCACCATTAGTTTGTTTGGTTTTTTATAACCATTTAAATTATTTATGATTGGTGTCAGATCGATGTTTGAGGTGTTTCCAGGTTTATTTAGGAAATATGGATGTTTATTGTTTGGTTTTCCAATAGAGTGTGTTTTTTTGCCCAAAATGTATTTATTAAAATGGTTAAAAGTGTTTTTATAGGTTTCAAAGGATTTTTTAAGTTATTTTAAAATTATTTTAACATGGAAAACAAGTTTTTATATAATGGTGTTTTTTGATGTAAAAATTGATTGTGTTATATACTGATTTATATGTGATCTTTTTTGTGGGTTTGTTTGAATATATTATCACATGGGTTAACTATAGAGTGAGTGAGTGGTTTGTATGAGGAAATAGGTGGGAATTCCAAGGGATGACCTTGTCACCATCAATTATATTTTTTCCAAGATGATGTGTGTTCAATCTGAGGGGAGATATTGAAATCATCCAAGTTGGTTTATAGGGGACCCTGAGAGCCGTTGGGTAAGAAGACTAGGAGAACTACCATGTTGGGTATGAGGGAATACTGTGAGAGATACCATTTTTTAGATAGATAGCATACATTTTTACTCAATCAAATTATGCATGAATGTTATAGACTTTGGATAACATTACATGTACAAGATCGGTTTCTATGGTTTATTCATTTTATTATCAATATGATGAGATTTGATATGTTATGCCCATTTTCTTATTTTAAATTTTGGTGTTCATCTGATATTGATGTTTACAATAACCTTAATTATGTATTCTTGGATATATTGAGAATATTGTGCCTTGATTCCTCGTTTATAAATTTAGTCCATGTTTTTAAATTGTTCAGTGAAGGCCACGTATTATTTTGAAAAGGAAAATAAATGGAATTATAATGTATAAATTGAATATATTTTTTGTTTATGTAGTTGAGTTTTGAAAAAAAATATACTAGTTTAATCGTTTTCATATGTAAAATCCTTAAATATAATGGTGGATGTATCCTATTTGGATTTATGACTCACACCATACATTTTACATCATAGGAGTTGTAGAATTATTTTTTTTGTACATAGGTAATAGCAAGGGCATCGTGTTCCAGGGTGGAACTTCTTGATTGTTGACATCTGGTGTTTTTTAGATGAGAAGTTATAATGTAGGTATTCAATCTTGGGTATTTTTCTTTGGAATTACTATTTTTTTTGTTTTATATGGTTTATTTTAGGAATAATACACTTCATTTAGAGTTTGATTTTTTATTTTAATATTCCATGTATATGTTCATCAATGGCGTTTTGTATTGTGATGTATTTTTTGGGTTATGGTATCATGTTGTATTTTTATCTTGAGTAAGAAAATATCATTGTGGTTATCAAATACTATGGATATGTAATTCTGATCTACTAGTTGTGAAATAGTTTCCAAGGTATCTTTGGTTATGTTTCATTCTTGTCACCTGCCTATGGTGATAAGAATTCTTTTTGAGTTATGTGATATGTCATCTCAGGTGATAAGTTGGGTCAACATGGGTTATTTTATTACACACAGTTTCCAATGTGTAGGTAAGTATACCTCCTATTTATTTTGGTTCCTTAATAGTATGGTTTGTTTTTTGTAGAGTTAAATGGATTTTTTTCATTTTATGTAAATAGGTAAATCCATTGTTCATTATGTTGTGTATGGGTAACTCTTACGTGATGCGTAATGTTAGGATTTATTTAAGGGTTACTCTTATAGCCTATATAAGGGTAATATCCTATATTAAATGGCTATATAGGGATATCTAAGATTCTATGTAAAGGTAATTGTGCTCAACCAAATCTCACATAAGGGTAGTTCCCTGGTTTTAAATTCAATTTAAGGGTGTTCTATAGATGTGTAATAGGGAATTGTCTCACACAACATATACTTAAGGGAAACTTAATAACCTTACACAAAAATTCTGAGCTTTGTTAGGGTAAAATCATATTACACTTACACAATGCTATTTTGGGAAGAAAAATAAACAAAAACGTGTTTTTGTCTTATTTGCCTCAAAAATGAACCTTTAACACCTTTTCTCCATCTTAATTGTTGGAAACCATTGAAATTTCCTCCTTTTAGCTCATTAATGACCAAAAAATCTTTTTAACAAAATTTGAGCCTTTAGCATTCATGATTTGTTTAAAATGGTAAATTAAAAAACATATTTTATTTTCAGGAATTAATGTCGCACACAAGACATATATTTTTAAAATTACTTGAGTGATTTTACATGTGTGTTTTCTCTCTTCTAGGGAAGTGTTCAGTGAGTTCATCTACGATAGAATAATATTCAATTAATTTTTCTCATTTTGTTTTCTACCTATCTGCAAACCTATAAGAAGGGTGTTGTTTGTTGTTCTTCATTATACGTTGTGCATGGATATTCTCATGTTACTAGAGGTTTCTCTCCCTCAGCGGTTGGTGGGTTTCATTCCAAGATATTGTTGTACTTTTTTGTGTTAAGTGTCTCTATATATTTTTATTAACCCAAGAAATATTGTATTTTCTTGATAAATTTTTTTGTTTGGTTTTATAAATTAATTGATTGACTTAACTTTTCAATGAAAATGGGATTATAAGATGTTTTTCATAAAAATGTATTTGTGAATTTTTCATGTTTTTACAAAATTACTACCAGATTGATTTGTTTCAAAAAAATTATTGTCATCTTCTGGGAGTGGTGATACTTCTCTTGTGATTTTTTTAAATTATGAGTTTGGTAATGTTTTGTTTTTTGAAAAATATAAACATGTAAATAGTTAAGAACCCTATGAATGGAAAAATATAAACATTATTATGTGTCAAATATTTTGTATTTTAAATAGGTCATCATGAGGTTATAGAACAAAATAGGAATCCCAAAATCATGATACTGAGATTGTGCTCTGTATTGTTAGGATTCACTCATGGATTAGTTTTCCTTATCTATCCTAGTTATGTATTAACATATACCATATCCCAATTACGTTTATGGAATAATAGTTTCACTTATGAATATTTTTTTATATGATCAATTTTTTTCTATAGACTACAACCCATAAACATGGTGCTCTAATAATGGATTGTATTATCTTGGCCACTTTTTTGGATCATGTATATATACTCATCATGTTATCTTTTGGGATGTGATTATTATTTCTACTGCCCAATTTTTAATATTATTATTTATATACATATTCATATGGCCTCGAACAAGATGTTTTTTAGAATAAACAAAACAGAAGTCTTAGAAAATGGTTTATATTTTGAATTTCCTTGATAAATAGTCTTCAAAAGATGAAAATAACGTTCACATGGTGATATACATTGTATAGATTCATTGGTGGTGTCCTGTTGATCATCATTTTTCGCACCCTACCGTATCTTTTGGGGTTTTTTTAGATTATTTTACAAACCAAGGAATAGGGTAGAAGATCGTGCCACGTGAAATATTCTCTTTGTTAATACCACCTTCAATGTGAAAAGGGATGGTGGTAATGGTTTGTCTCAAGGAGACTTGGGTTTCTCCTCAAATGTCTCATGGATATGTGCATTCCATTATTTTTGTAATATTTTTATTTATAATAATTTTGGTATACATAGAAATTTTTTTGTTATATTTTAGACAAAAATAATTCTCGTTGTTTTATTCATTGATACCCAGGTTATTAATGCCAACCAATGGCAATCAAGAATGCACTAAGGATATGGTTTTAAGACCGCTCAGTGGAAAAGTCAAGCTGACTCGGGTTATTTCGTTACTTGCATACATTTCTATGTACCTAGGTATGTGCCAGAAAATTCCCATACCTGAGCATGTATGTACCTAAAAACAGAAACACATTCATACATATATACAAATGTAACTACATACAAACATACATATGTTAATATATACATAAATAAATACATACACTCATTCATATATCCATCCATTCATATATATCTACATTGTTATTTACTGGTATGTTGACATTCATACATACAAATATGAATACATACTTACATACATACATCGATACATACATATATATCTACAAAAATACATATGTGAGTAAATACACACACACATATATACATGCATTCATGCATCGATCCAACCATACATACATATATTTTTACACACATACCAACATACATACATACATACAAATATAAATACATAAATAAATTCACACATGCATACATCCATACATTCCTATATAAACACATGCATTCATAAATAAATATTTAAATAAATACATTCATCCATCCATCCATACTTAGATACATATATACATTCATGCCTACATTCATTGACATGATTACATGATTGGTTGCATCCATGAATACATACACCCATACATATATATAAAAATTCATTCATACATACATTCATACACACATACGTGCATCCACACATATCTATATACATATATACATCCATACAATCATACATACATACAATAATGTATGAATACATACATACATACATACAAACATCAATACAAATATGAATCCATCCATATATAATGAATTCATGTAATCATGAATCTATACACACATACATGCATACATACATATGTCTGTACATACATCATTATATACATTTATACATACATATATTTACACTTACATCCATACATCCATAAATCCTTACATCTATTCATCTATCCATCCATACATATATACATACAATGATACATACATATACATATATAAATGGATGCATGCATGTATGTATGTATGCATCCACACATACATGAATGCATGCGATCATGGGTACATACATAAATATATACATAAATACATTCATTTATACAAGAATACATTCATCCTTACATACATTCATTCATCTAAGCATGCATTCTTCAATACATACATACTTACATCCATGAATACATAAAAGCATCCATTTATTCCTAGAGATATATATGAATTCAAAAATATATACATTAACACATTAATATATTATATATATACATATAGATAGATATATACGTAGGTACATACATATATACATGCCATCATACTTAAATGCATGCATTCCTACAAACATAAATGCTTATATACATACATACATATGTATGTACAGATGAATGTAAATACATATAAATAGACACAAACACAAACATACATACATACATACATACATACATATATACATACATACATATATACAGACATCCACGCAAGCATCCATCCATCTGTCCACTTATCCATACATACATATACACATACATAAATATTTTCATTCATACAAACAATCATACATATATATATACATAATACATATGTACATATGTACATACATACATACTTAATTATACACACACTCACAAATTCCCACCACAATGGAGACACACATACAAACATAAATATACTCATACATGCATGCATACAAACATACATATATCTATATAAACATACAAACATAAAACCATATGTGAATAAAAACATACATACTTACATAAATACATACATAAAATACAAACATGCATATGTGTGTAGGTAACTACAAACATACATAAAAACATGCATCCATCAATATATACATACATATATACATCAAAAGATACATACATATAATAACACATGCATTCATGAAAAAAACATACATATATCGATCTATAATACCTATGTACGCTTGTACATACTAAAATAGACACATTAATAAATACATACATACAAATATAAAACCATACATGAAAGCATACATTCATTAATTCATACATATATTCAAGAATACATACATATAAACTTATATACATATAAATGTATGAAAGTAGTAATGAATCAACCTGAGATTCCAATCTAACGGGGCGACCACAAACCTGAGGAGCATCGCTGACCCTCCAAGGCTGATGAAATGAATCATGGGGATCCAAATGAAAAATTAGCGATTGTTCAACCCTAAAGTCCTCTGGAAAATCATAAAAACATGTTATATCTATATGTAAATAAAGTTAAATTCCAAAAAAATTCCTAAAACAAATAATAATTTAATACATATTTACAAAAAAACTACAACATATGTTGAAAAGAACAAAATGGATGACAAAAAAGGCTGAAGTAAAACACAATCCATCTATATCTTGGAAACCAAAGTTCTGATTAACAACCCTATGAGACACTCAAGTCACCACCCTTATCCCAACAAACATCCACTTGTTGTGGAATATTGTACTAGATCCAACCTGAAATCAATGACCAGATGGAACCTTCACATGAGAAGAATACTTCATTCCCACAAATGGGGGTATGTCTGGTGTCTGTCGAAGCCAATAGGATACCATCAGGGTTAAATTTCATTCCATTTACCAAAATAAACCAATTATACTTGTATGAAAACATGTCACAGGGAAACAATATTTCCCTCTTTCCAAAAAATGGTGTAAAACCAGACATGAATCATAAAATTCCTCAAATTTTTTCATTTTATAAAACCATTTCGTAGGGATAGTGATCATTCAAACCAATTCCAATTTGAAAGAAATGAAACCTTTAAATTTAAATCATCACACTTTGTAAAATAGCACCACCATGGTTTCAAATATGTCAAAAGTTTCAATAAAAGAACATATTTCGAATAATGTTTCCCCTTTTTTAATTAAAATATTTTAGACAACCAAATCAATGATATATACTAGAAAAGGGGGAAATGATTAACAAACATATCAGTTTACAAATAACAAAAAAATGAATCAAAATAATCTATATCAAGTCTAAATCTGTAGATCGATAAACACATCAATCCAGTTCATATACGTAATAAGAAACAAAAATTCCAATATATATATATATATATATATAATATAGAATGAGGAAACACTCTATGCTTTATGAGATTGCTCAGAACACATACAAGTGGATAGAAAACTGAAAGGTGAATGGTCACACATCCTTCAATTGAACAACTCTAACATACCTCCTAAATGAAATACCCACTAACCATGTGTCATATACAACCAAGGGTGATTATCCCTTTCTAAACATAAAATATGAAGACACTATCCCAACACATCCCACTTAGAAACTTATGTCTCCCCTTGGAATAATAATGGATGTGGTCCCTATACGAAGAACCTCATATCATAACAATAATGAAGCCATGTTGGCTAACACCACGATCACATCCATCCCACCTATCAGAGAACCCTTAAAAGATCCCATATTGAGCACACATCATGAATAAAATCATACTAAGTCTATCTAAGGCATTACAAAAGAATCATCAATTACATATGGGGGAATAATAAGGGCCCAATCAATATCACTACACAAAGTGTCATCTAGAATTTGACACAACCAATATTGAATATAGTTTCATAAATCTATTTTATTAAAACAATTTAGAATAAAAAATAAACTAAGCATAACCATCCATAAGAACAATCAAGCAAACCAAGGGATACTCGATTAAAATTTACAAACCCACATTATGATTTGAAAAAAGTAGGAAAATATTATCCCAAAAGGGAAATATTCTGGAAAACTCCATTTTTCATGAAACCTAATGATAAATTGATTTTCTTAATGAAAACCATTATAGAAATTTTAGCAAACATATATAATTATAGAAACATCCATATTCATAAATAACCATTTAGAAAATGAAGATTTAATAATTTTCAATAGGAAAACAAACCCATATTAGGAAATGCTATAACAAATCTACCCTAGATAATCCACTAGAGAAAAATCATGGTTAAACATGAATTTATAAAGACAATGAATAAATAAAACACTAAAATAAATGAGAATTAAATGTAAACACCTACCTCATGTGGTGGAACCTGGTCACCTTTGACCACATCCACAGGATTGGGAATCCTACCAAATATCACAAACATTATAAACCAAATCACCAATTTTTAAAACCATAAATAAAAAACATTCCTAAAATTTCCACTTTTGTTAGAGGGTTTACAGAAAAAGGGTTAAAAAAGTGGAAGAAGGGAGAGGGACTAGTACCTCTTGATCCAGGCGAAGTGCTACCAAAGAAATGATACAAATCCAGTGGATAATTTGGCATATGGTGGTAGAATCCCTTGTGAGGTATTTAGGTTGACTAGATATATTTAAAAATAGAATTTTAATATATAAATATCATTTTTTTAGATGAATGTTCAACATATTTCAAATACACACCCCCAAGGACCATAATAGATTAGTGTATCTGGATGCTATAAATAAATATTCTTATTTCTTGAAAGATATTCATCCTCATTCATAATTATGTTCTTAAATACTACTCTACTAAAGCATACCCTTACAAAAAATTTCATCATAATTAGGGGAAGGGAATTTAAAAAAGGGTGAGTTCAGATGCTCTATAATGGTAAGCAGAGAAGATATTAATCTATGATCATATAAAATCAATATATTATTATAAATATATTTTATCATTAACATAACTAAATATGTTAAAACCCAACATCTTATAGATCATAAACATGATTAATGCCAAACAACATTATAATTATAGAAAACAAGGGCCATAATACTGAAAAATAATCATAAATCTAAATGAACCATAAAACAATTTCATAAAATTATGACACCATAAAAAAAATATAAACCATTTCATATTACAATGTTAATGACCAAAACCATCAACATAGTGGATTACGACTAATAACATGTTCCTTATTTTGGATCATGATGAACTAGTTTTCCTTAGTGGAATATGAATCACATATTTCCCACAGTGTATCATTCTCATTATTTTATTTATTATGGGTATATCTTTATAGATAAAGCCTTAACCAATGTATTATTGGGATGTATAGGTACACCCATATCCTTACTAAACCCACACTTATTTGTGCCACAGTATCATAAAAAATCATCATATCATCACATAGTAACACATTTAATGAAATTAGGTATCATAAACATTTCATCAAAATAAAAAATAACCATCCAAATAAAGAATAAGGATGGTATCATTCAATATGATCCATAGTAAATCCTAACTAACATAAAAGGATGTAATATTAAATGGAAACTGATTTTCAAATATCACTTGTAATATTTATTTATGAAAATATGATTATAAAATTTTAAAATACATCTTAAGTAAAAAAAATCAATATTCTTTTCTTTGAAATTAACCTTGGAATCATATAAAGTATTCAATAACAATAAATTAATTCATTTAAAGAAGAAATTATCCTTTACACAATCAAAATAACTATAAATTCATAAAATAATTGTGGAATAAATTTATTTTAAAATAAACATTTAAACTTATTATAGAATATTTAATACTATAAGTTTTTCATGAAAATAAAAATTATTTTTTCATATCAAACATGTTAGACCAAAGATTCATTTCACATTTTTAATGATATCCAAATGGGCATTAATTGGAAAATGAAATGAATATTTATTTAAAATATTTTTGAAAATTAAAAAAATGGGTAAGAATAACATTAATAAATGATTTTTATCATGTATAAACTTTTTTTAAAACATAGATATGGATAAAAAAGAATTATTTCAATAAATGATAAATTCAAAGATGATTTTATCATAAAAATTATTTTAAAAACATGAGTAAATAAATAGACTAAAATGGAGAGAAAAAATAAATTATTAATAAATAATAATATTGGAATAATATTCATTATTTTATTACTATATGGATCATAATATTTAATCCTCTATATAATAATCATAAACAATCTCAAAAAATGATGATAATAAAACTATTACCAATTGGGACAAATTAAATCATAATCCCCATGAATGTATTGTATCCAAAGAAACATAAAATATCAAGTAAATTAGTAAATTCAAGGTCTTCCATGTCATGTTTGATTTATATAGACCTCATAAATGAATATTTGATCATTAAATTAAATGTCTCAAAGAGGGAAAATAGAGACAAAATTCTATTATCTTCAACATCAACATAATTAAAACATGTTGGAACCTTTTTATAGTAAATATATATTTTTTATAAATATATTAAAGATTTATAAATATATATACTATACTATATATTATTTTTGGATTACCTTTTACTACCCGTTAACAAATAATTCCATGTTAATGTCATGTTTCTCGTAACAACAACATTTTTTCATTGGTTTTCTTTTGGTGATTTTAGTACTTATACATAAATAATTTTTATATAGTTTAAATAATTTTTACCATAATATATATATCAAATATATTTTTTATATATATTTTTTATATTAATCCATTTATTATTGAAATAGAAAATTAATTACATTGTTCATTAAGATGGTAGGTCGTACGTAAACATGAACACAGTTTACATATTATCAATGGAATAATTGAAGGAAATGTATATATTATTTTATAATTATAGAAATATTAATATGTAATATATATCACATATATTAAATAAATTGAACTTAATTACATTCCATAAATAGAATTAGTGAAACGTGAATAAGATGGTATCATGATGTGACATTCAACTATATACAAAAATGAAATTGTAAAATTATTTATGGAATGAAAAGTAAGAAGTTATATAAAATACTATAATTAAATATGTATAATAATATAAATATTTAATTTCTAAATGCTACATACTTCATTATATCCATTATTGAGAAGAATTGATGGAAAAAATAATTATGTCGGTTCGTGAGGTGGTCATCTACGGTACAACCGATCAACAGTTTGATCTCACATTTGAGTGAGTAATATATATTGGTAGGTCATTAACATAAAATAACAATATATATGTATATGTAATATATCAATTAAATTATATAATAATTTACTAATATGAATTGATGGAGTGGAGTAAAAAATATTACAAAGCACTCGATTAAGAATGTTACATCCACTTTGGAGACATAATTTGGTTTTCACAAATAGAATTCATAAGTTGAATTTATCATCAAAACGTGGATTATTAGATTAAGGTTGGTAGTTAACGATTAAATTTTGTTAGATATTTTCCTAACTCTTCAGTTTTGGATTTTTAGGTAGAGAGGACATTAGGTGGCTGTCTATAAATGAGGTGAGTGGCATAATTATAATTATTGAAGAGGAAACAATATACCCAACTTTATCACATTCCACAAGGATCCAAGATTCAAAATAATTGAATATAATGTTCTTTAATATTTATATATGGTCATAAAATGGGTATTTTAAATGTTTCTATGCAATTTTACCCCATTTTTATTTAGTTTAACCCCTTAGTAAACTTTTTTTAACCATAACCATGATAATAATCTTTTAAAATATTTAATATAAAATTTTTTAAAACAATTATGTAACATAATTATAAAATATAATTTTTTTATTAAAAATATTTCATACATTTTCAAAATTTCATTCATATAAGTGGAAAATTTTATTTTAAAATTAATATCATAGACGCAAAGAGAAATTAGTTTTCTAAAGTGAAAACTCTCATATGTAAATAAATTTTTAACATTCCAATTCAATGTGTAAATGTTTACAATAAAAAAATTGATTAATAAAAAAATAATTGATCTAATAATTCTTTTAAAAAATTATTAAAAGTAATTTTATGTTTTTATATTTTGTAAACGAAATGACAATTAAATATAGAAACTATTATTTTTCACTATTCATTGAAAAATTTATATTTCCAAAAAATTATCTAATATTCAAAACAATATGACATTGAAAAGTAGAATTTAAAAATTAATTATATTATTTAAAATAAATTTTTTAATTTTTATAAAAATTTATTTTAACTTTTTTTTCAGAAAATAAAATAAAATCATTTTTGAGATAATATTTCTTTCAAAACATATATAAACATCTATAAAAATTATACATGTTTTATCAAAGTGTTTTCTTTATATAAAAAATTTATACTCAATATTTAAAAATAATTTATTACTATTTATATCTGTAGGATTAATGTTTAGGTTATATTAATCATGTTTAAATAATTATATTAATAATATATTATTATTTTTTAAAACATAAAATCGCATGTAATGGAAGAGAAAAATGGTGTTCTATTTAATACATAATATTGAAGAAATCAATTTATTAAAATAAAATAATAGATAAAAAATAGGGTTTTAACATTCTTTCCCACTTAAAATAAATTTCCTCTATGAAATTTTGTCACTATAACAAAAACAAATAAAGATTATGTTTCCTCATAATTTCCTTAGGTTTCCACATAACTTCTTCAAAATAGTTGTTTCACCAAAATATATTCACTAGGGGAGCGGTATAGTTTCAAAAATCATTATTTCTACGATCTGTAATCTCCGATACATTTTCCTCATAATAAAGTTTCTTATCTAGCAGTTTGACCTCTATGTTATGTAAATTTTATGAATTTTGTTTATACTTCCCATAAAGAGATACATGGAAGACATCATTAAATTGATAAATATTTGGTGTAAATGAAAAATTACATAATATTTTCCAAATATGATCAGGAATTCCCAATGTACCATCGTATAGACATATTAAATTCCCTTTATTCCAAACATCATAATCTTCTTCCCTGGATAAATTCATAGTATTACCTTTCCAATAGTTTTAAATTCATGTTCATGATTGTAATTTTCAGTATAAAGTTTCTTCAGATTATGAGATTCCATGTTGTATTAATGAATGGATCTATCATTATTTTATATTTATTCTGATTTATCATGTACCAATATCTCTGTTTATCTATCTTCATTCTATCATGTTGATGTTTTACACTTCATTTAATAGAAAGATTCAAAATGAGATATCTGAATTATCATGTGAAATATATTGTTATAAACAAACTCAATTAGAGGAATGTGCTGATCCCAACATCAATTTAAATTCATTGAACAATATCTCAACATATCTTCTAGGGTTTTAATTTTTCTCTATGATTGGCCATCTTTTTGAGGTAAATATGCATTGTTGAATGGTAACTCTATATGCAGATCCTATTGAAGACTTTTCTTTTAAAATGAGGTAAACCTAGTATCGCAATAAAATATAATATAATGTGGTACACCATGTAATATTAAAAAGTCATTAATCTATTTTCATCAAATATGATCAAGATAGATGTTTAATCAAATGTATATGATGCGTACTACCTTTGTAAAGCAATATATTGAAAACCAAATAACATTATGCCCTTTTTATGTTCAATTATGTTTACAAAATTCATGGTGATGTTTTCTCATTTCTATTCTAGTATGGATAATGGTAATAAAATCCCATTATAATTTTTTTCTATTGTACATGACTTATTAACATACCAAACATCTAGATAGAATCTCCAAAATATCTCTTATCATGCCAAAAACACCTGAAATACACTATCAAATCAATATACATATTTTTACTCCTATTATTAATAGATAATGAAGAACCATGAGATTATTATAATGAAACCCTTATTTAAATCAGATATGGATTGAACACATACATGATTTCCAATCCATATCATTTCAGCACAACCAATATTTAACTTCAGAACATTTATCACCTTCTAATGCATCTCTATATCTTAATTTTAATCCTTTTTAAACATAACATGGGTTGATTGATGAAAATTCATATTATAATAATATGTTTTCCTCATTCCATTAAAATTTCTATATCCATCCATTATTAATTCATCAGTATTGGAATTTTTTTAACCTCATCATGTATAATATAAAATGATCCTTTCGGCCAAACCATTAAACAACTTCTTTTATTTCCTAGTGTGGTAATGTATTGAAATTGAATAATATTTAATCATCTCGAACTGTCTCCTCAACATCTTGTTCGAAGCATTCTTTGTTAATATATAAATTAAAAATTGTGATAAATATATATCTCACATTTTTATTTGTAAGGATATTTTCTCTATGTCTTTAAGGAGAATATTTCTCCAACTAACACCAAATTAAGTGTTGGGTAATTTAACTATAATTTAGCATGATGCATAATATTTCACTATATAATTATTCATGATAACAAGTCCTAATAATTTTGGAAACATATATTGTACCCATCGTAATGAACAATAGTTATTTCCCCTAAAAATATGTGTATAACCTATAGCCATGGGTTTAGGAGCCACGAAATTGTGAGATATCCATATAGAACTATACGCATAGATTCTATAGAATCCTTGGGAATTAACTGTGAGTATTTCACCATACCCATGGTTTAATAAAAATCATAGGTATAGTTTTTCCAATAACTATATCTAAACCCAATGTTCACTAAACTATGGGTATAGATAGTTGTTCCCATATATAGGCAGCAATTCATAAATATCCTAAACTTGTAAATAATATAAATAACATAGTATAAAATAAATGAAATTAAAATATTATATTTTTATAATTCTACCATCTATTTTTAAACCATATTCAATATTATAGGATACAAGAAATCCATAAAACCAAACCAATTATGTCATTAAACAAGATCCACATGACTCTTTATAGGTAATTCAAAAATGATGGGGATCAATTTCTTGACCATATCCAATATCCTCATCCTCATCAACATCAATTAAAATTTCACATCAACAACATTATTATTCGAAGAAGTAGAGGCGTCATAATCATCATCGCCACCACCATCAACTCAACCTCCACTTTGACCCTTATAGGTATCCCTTGTTTCTTCGTTTAAAGAGCACATTGATTCCATATGTGAATAAGAAGTAGTTGTATCCTTTGATGGAAGTGATTTTCATAGAACTATCATAGATTTCAGGAAGTATTTTATGATTAGATTAAATCTTTCATGATTTTATACAGCTATTTTTGTCCTCATCTTCTTTTATGTGATCACTTAGAACCTCTATGGTCTGAGAAGTTTTATCGTAGCACGATGAGAACCATAACCTAGTGGGGTTATGTTTTTCCTATGTCAATATTGAAATCTCCCCTGGTGCTCATCACATAATACATTACTCAAATAATTATATGGTCCCATTTTTTCATCATTGTTATCATTAATGGACTCCCGCGACAAATATTAAAAATTTAAATATATATTTAATTTATAATTTCATATATTTATTTTAAATATAAAAAAACATTCCATATTTTCTTGTGTTTGTGAATTTAATAAACATCCATCCTTTTTCCATATACTCTCAAAATATAAGTTTTCTTTTGGTAGATGTCCTCTGATTCCAAATACATATTGCTACAAATGACATTTAATAGTATACACATAATCACAATATAAACATTTTGTAACCCTGAATAATAATAAAATGTTATAATGGTTAAATTAATCAACATTTAATATATTTAAACATGTGTTAAACACTGGAGAAAATTAATATATAAAATCTAATCAAAAACACTTTATAATATTTTCTACTCATTATGAACTTTTTATAATATTGAATAGGAATTATTTATATTCATTTCAAAATATGACCTCCATATTATTCATTATATATCCAATTATCCTATAGACCTAATGGTAAATTCATATATATGCTTAATAACTAATTGTCCAGCAGGACAATTGTCCTTTATTCCCTTAGGCCATTTATAAGGGGTATTTTCATCCTTATGTTAAATGGATTAATAAATATAAAACATAAAATTTAAAAAGAAAATATAACTATGTAACAACATAAAACAAGATATTGTTTGAATTCAGATTAAAGTACCTTGTACCTCTCATTATAAAGCTTTGTAGTTCTCCCCAATGTGTGCAGATATGTCATAGAATCTTTGTTTTTTTACAGATTCCTCATAAAAAAGAAATCAATACATGTAATAAGAATTAATATTTATATGAAAACCATTAAATATATCTAATTACATATACTCATCAAACAACTAATAATTTGTCATTTTTTTATTTTTTGTTATTGTAAATTCATTGAATATAGGTACACCCTCTAAATAAAATATGGCTCTACTCCTCTAATTGACATATAACTCATGCTTTTACGATAACCAAAACTCCCCAAGATCTATGATCCATGAAACCTTAGAATCTTCATTTTCCAGAATGTTAAACTAACACTACAAACTACACATTAATGTTTATAAGTACAAAAATTATATAGATATAACTATAACTAATTTTCCTACCCATATATCTTAGCATTCTTACTCATAGGTCTCATTACTGATTTGTCACCGTGAAACTGATTACACCAAAATTATATCGTGGTACATAGATAATGTTGACATGAATCTTCTACATTGCATGACTTATATACCTATATATTGATTTTCTCCATTTTATTCTACCATTATCTATATTTGTTGATTCTAGGATTCCTGTGTATGGGTGGTCCCACATTGCATACTAGAGGATCCCACTAAATAATATAAATAGGGAAAAATAATTGATTAACCTAACAAAATGACTAAACAATGTGATATAATTTGACACACTAGTCATAAAAAATAAATTGTAGAATCCTCAATAGGATCTGATGGATCTATGGGCTATCCAAGATTAGTAGCCTCTAAATGATATGTATCTTCCAACTCATTATCTAGTTGATCTTCATGCACTCGAGTGGATGTTGAAGGAATGGAATCATTAGATCTAGGATGGATGGTTGTAAATGGATTTTTTGTAGACATTGAAGGATATAGGGAGTAGGGTTTTTTATTCATCAATGTATATGGATATCATAAAAGTTGAAACAACCTTTGTGGAATTATAGGCATGATATTGGAATAAGAGGTAAAATGTGACGATGATGCAAGCATGGGTAGGAACATCACTGGTGGGTGAAGCAGAGGATGAAAATGTGTGGTAGATGGGTTTTCCATTATGGTAGATGGGGTGTGTTTATGTGGGTTAGGATGGGAACATAAAAAAATGTTGATCCTCTAGATCTAGGAGAATCCCTGGTTGGACACATTCTAGTAGTATGAGGAGAATTAAACCATGGTGAAATAGAATGTCCCTATAATTTATAATAATGAATAAAAACCCAACATCATATTTAATGAAGAATAAAAAGTATAATTATTATAATCACTATGGAACTAGTGGAGGTAACCCACACTCGCGCATATGTCGATGAACATCAAATAACTGATTCCTTTTATGTTTTTTACTATTTTTTAAAAATTGTATAAGAATTAATTGATAATTTTTTATTAATAGTTTTTAAAAATCAAGCATATAATTTAGAATTCCAATAATTCATAATCAAATTCACAACATCTATTTGAAACAATAACATAAACAAAGTTATACATTTTTTAAAGAAACCATTTAAACATGGTTTTCTAATTTGAAATAAATCTAATTAAATGTATTGAAACAAAACAATACTAAAACAAACATATCATTCCAAACTTAAAAAATGAAATTAATTGTAGTGGTACTACCATAATAGACACATTTCAATGTAAACAAAATGAACTATGAAAATATTGGTTTTATTTTTTATATTATCCACCACCACAATAAGTTCAAAATAAACTCTCACAATATGAAAATGTGAGTCATGAAATGTAATATTTTGGTCAACACCAATGTGTGTTTCAACGGTGTCAATTTCATCACTATAATCATAACCATTTTGTCTTGGGAATACTTTATTAATGACACTATAATTAGATATCATTATATCAATCACATAAAACACATAAATTTTAAGTTATTCTCAAATGTAATGTTAATTAGTATACATGAATCAACTCTTATAAATAACTATTATCCATAATCACTAATATATTTTATTTTTCAATTCAACAATTCATGAAATTTACATTTAATTATAGTGACTAAACCATGAGATTATTAATCTAATAACAATATTTTCTCAAAAATGATACAATATGACACATTTTCATATCTTAATGTGACTATTTGATGCACTAGAATAATATATTATTCTAGTAGTAAGAATAAAACCATCTTGTGGTGTTCCCATTTTCTCTACTTCATCAGTTTAAAAAAATTTCTACCCCAATATTATTAAATATTTTCATTTTTTAACTCAATAATCAGGGCCAAAAGTCAATTCTCTTAGTTATTGATAAATGGAGTCAAAAGGTAAACTCAGTAACTAAAATTTATTTGAAATATTAAATTATATGAATATCTATATATTATGTTAATTAATGTAATTTTCATACCATTTTTTGCAACCAAGAGGAATCTCTTGGCTATACAAAGCCTCTATTTTTCTCAATGGAATGTATATATGAACTCTACTTATAATTTTTTTACATTCACATTATAAATTGATAATAATAGTCTATCATATATTTGAAATGAAAAAGTATGAAATAACATATAAATATCAAAATTAGTTACAAGATATAATCATCGAACAAATCAAATTTAAACAAGATTGTGTGATGTTCCATATCCTACTCTTTAAGGATCCCTGTGGCCAATTTATAAGACCCATGAATTCATCCTATTTAGGGAAGATATGGAATTGAAGGCTCAATTTCCCAAGTCTATTTATCTTTATTTCTAATTGTTCATTTATATATTGTGATCACATAATAATAGTCATTGAACAAAAATACATACATTCATGATCCAGATTACCTATCAGAATCGGAAGTTCATGATTATTCATATTTTGGACATGAGATCTCATTTTGGATATATTTCCTTCATTAATATACATCAATAAAAGCAACGGGTCCCTCGATAAGTGTTTCATCTAAACGATAAACTATTAAATGTAGCATGCCATTGAAAAATGATAGAGTAAAATATTTTTCTAACTCAAAAAATTTAATGTCTCCTATAACATCATTTTTATGAAGAAACAATTTTCTAATCATTTATCAAAAATTTATCTAAAAAGTGGAACAGTTGAATCACTTTCCCATGTAAATTATTAGATTGAAAATGAAAGAATTATATTGGTATCAATTTATGAAGAATGGCGTAATAGTCATTATTTTTTAGGGATTTTGGTTTCAAATCCATTATGTTGACTCATTTAGATATTCTTCTCAATGATACATAAAAAACCTTGATATTATATAATACATATAGAAAGTTGTTTTTAATTAATGGTTTCATCACATAAGAATCACTTGGAACATTCCATTTGATTTCACTAAAAAAAGGATGTAGTTCTGGTGAAATACCATAATCCAGCAAGGTAGATTATATCAAATGTCATACTTCGTATTATCTTTTATATTTGGAGGAATTGATATTTTCATTTCCAATAAATTATTCTCAGGGTGAATTACATATAAACAATGAGGTATCCAATTGGTAGACCAAAATGGAAAATCAAAAACGATACTTCTCATTTTTAAATGGTAAGTGGCCTCAATATCAACATGTTTTCCTTTTTTTATTTTTATATCACATTTACCTCAGGAAAATTGATGTGTTTCCAATTAATTTTGAAAATTATTTCATTATATAATTTTTTGTGGATGTTTGGTTTCAACAGTATTATAAAAACATCCGAGGATACATTCTAAACTGATGATCAATTGGAATGAATTTTTGATGTCCCATGAAACAAAAATTGTGATGTTATCTATGGATTCTTGGAAATGTATAATTCATAAAAATAGGACATGATATTTTTTCCTATGTGATTTAGTTAAAAAAAAATTAATAAGTAGGTGAATAATTTATAGTCTATTGAAAGGAATCACACAACTGAAATATATTGTTTAAAAAGTGTCAAATTTTCTCATACCTGAATCCCAAAGGTGCATCAAAACTCTTATTAAAATATAAAATTAGACTCTTATATCATTTCCAGCAACAAATGTTCAAGATGTGAGTATAATAAAAAAAGATATTTTTTTTCATAGACATCATTGGAGGATGATTCTAAACATGAGTAAATTCTGGCTACGTGTTGTGAGTAGTAAGAATGTAACCAAACAAATTAAACCCATAATTGGATAGACCCAACCTCAAATTATGACCCTCAACTACAAATCTGGATGTTGTGCATCAAAATTCCATCATGCTAATCCATATTCATGATGAAACAACTCATCGTTACCTATAATTCTCTCAACATCCTTCCATTTCATATAGGATGATATTTCATTTGACATAAATATATTTTGGATCCTAATAATCAAAGTAAATTAATATATACATTTCTGTTGTAACACCCCAAAATTTCACAGTATGTTATTTTTTCAAAGTAATTAAATAACTCGCAATACAAGAAACACCGAGTTCAAGCACACCACGACGTACCGAACTAGCCATTCAAAAGCGCTTATGAATAGTGTAAACTGAATTTTGAATTTTATATAATTATTAAAAATTTAGAATCAATATGATGAGTTACTTAGACATAATGTAATAACAAATTCATTTTCCCTATACAATAAGTATTTTTTTTTAAAATGCAATTTCACCCCCTTTTAATGGAGAACCCTTTTTAAATCAAATATTTGAAAATTTTATATATTAAACTTGACAAAAAAACTTCTTCAATATAATAAGGACATAAAAATTTAGTTTTGATAATTTTTGGGAGTTTTTCAGATAACATTCATATATGGGTGAATATTGAAAAATACTAAATTATTACTAAAAACAACTTTTTTAATCGAAATAATTAGTAGTGATAAATTTTTCATTTTAGTTGTCTTAACGTATAATTAGATTATATTTTTACCATTTAATCCATGTTTGTTCATTTTACATAATTTTACTTTTAAACTAGACATAAGCAAGTGTCAATCTTTTGATAGTTATTTTTTCTTAAAAACACACTTTTTGTTTCGACAATGGGAATTAATTTTATATTATGTTATTCCACTTATGTGTTTTGAATTTATAAAAATGGATTCCATATTTAGAATTAGGAGGTCCAAATTGTGTAAATAGGTAACTTTTATTTTTAGACATTTTGAATAATTACTTCGGTAAATATTTTATTTACCATGGTTAAAGGGTAAATCCGTTAAATAACGGTAAAAAATAATATTATAATAATATTAAATTACACTAACACATGTCCTAAACTTAGATGATGATACATGTCTGACCATGCCAATATTTTTGTTAATTTTGGTACCCCATATAGCAACATGTATGTGATAATGACACTTTATACTAATTAAGTTAAATGACACAAGCATATATATTTTAGTAACACTATTTTTACATAGAGTTATTATAACACCCTGATATTTTATGAGAAGTATATTTTTTAATGAATTACGTTATACGAAACATCAAAGGAATCTTTCACTGCTCACAACACTAGCTTGGCTTGCATTACACGCAATCACGACCTTCCTCGATAGCGTGTGTCGTACACATTACTGAGTTTCACTAAACAACGATATATTTTTATAATATTATATACTATATGTTATGAGTAGTATTAAATTAATTTTGAATTTTATAACATTATTATTCTTCTTTCATATTTTCTTGAACAAGGCTTGAGAAAATAATAAATTTTTCGACTAAAATAAGTATTTGTCAAAATATGCAGTTTTGCCTCCTTTTGATGGCACACCCACTTTAAAACTAGTTTTTGACTGGTTTATAAGTTCAATTTTAAAAAATAAAATTATTATTTGAAATCAGGATATAAAAATTTACTTTGGATAAATTTTTCATATTATTATGGCAACTTTCATATTTTGATGAATAGTAAAAGCATGCTATATTTTAATTAAAAACAACTTTTTTCATCGCAATAATTTATATGGTTAAATTATAATATTGAATGGTTTTAAAGTATAAATAGAATATATTTTTATAATTTAATATAATTTATTTCATTAGTATTAATTTTACATTAAATTCATCGGTAAAAACATTTCAATCATTGGCATTATCTTAACTTTTAAAACCCGTTTTCTTAACAACGGGATTAATTATAAATTATTTACTAAAAATTCAGTGTTTTAATTTTGAAAAATAGAGTCCATATTTGGATTTAGTGGGTCCAAATTATGTTAATAGGTTACTTTTGTTTATTTTTTGATATTATGAATATTAACTACGGTAATTTTTTGTTACTAAAGTTAAAGGTTAATCTGGCAATTAATGGTAAAATTATGATTATAAAATTACCCTAACACTTTCCAAAATCATATTTTATGAATAAAAGTCGACCTATATCACCTAAGGGTCGGACTAGATTCATTTAATGGACTTTTGAAAATGAAATAATATAATTATTATTAAAACCAATGAAAGTAACAACATGTTAGTCTCTTAAATATAATAAGTATAATAATTTTAATTTTTTGATAAACTTCCTGAACTTCGAACATAAATAGTCCCCAAAAAGATAATAAAATTATATATATAATATGAATTTATTTATAATTTTTAGGGATTATATCATTATCATTAATTATGACACAATATTGATGTTGAAATTGTTTTATTGATTGAAATATCAAATAAATGAATTTAAAAGTATTAAAATAAATATTATATGAAATATTTAATGTGATCCACTAATTTTATAGATAAAAATGACATGTTATGAATCTATTAAATATTTTAGTTTGAACTTATCTTATTTATATATTTTATTTATTCTCATATAAATGAATAGTGTCAAAATTGACATTATTGTTAATTTATAGAAATTACATATTATTAAATTGTTAAAAATCATAAATATATTTAAAAATTGTAAATTAAAATTTATATGGTCTACAATGTAATAAAGTATAAAATTATGGAAAATTCAGAACATATAAGTAAAAATTTATAATGATTTAAAATTTAGAATATTATTACCACAAATAAAATTAAATAGATTATATAAGGATAAATCATGTTGATAATGTTTAAAATCAATTCCCAAGTTGTCTAAATTTTATTGGATGATGCGATTACAACCCTATATCATCTAATCTTCGGATTGGACTCATTTTTAGAGGTTTTTAAGTTGGTTGAAATTTATTATAAATTAATATTTCTTATAATTACAAAGGTGCCCCTCTCCTCCCTTATAAAAATCAACCTCCTCACTCTCCTCCTCACACCAATTTGAGCTTTAAATATCGGCAAAATTCAGCGAATTTATCTTCTCCACTTCCCTAGAAACATCCTAGAGGTCCTGGTATTCTTCAAAGACCAATCTTAGTGCCCTAAGAGGTGGTTTCAAAGAGGTGTGTCGAAGAAGATGTAATATCCGTTACCGATTATTTCAAATTTATTTCTTATTAAACATCTTCTTCATTAGTTGTTTAATTATGAAGTAATAAAATTACTATCACTCATATACTTATATGTTATTATAAATATGAATCATCCATATTTCACCTTCTATCCATCCTACGGAAAATGAAATCACCGTGTGTGCGTACGTACGGAATACCGTCTCCACGTCGTGGTGTAATTTGTTTTCCACCCCCACCTTACTTGGATGGGTATAATGGTGTAAAGAATTACTATATATGATTATTTTAAAGTGATATTGATTCTGAAATAGTATACATACACTTAAATAAAATTCCACGATCATGGGAGTGATATCATCACTCGTGCGTACGTATTGCCTACCATCTCCACGATGTGATGCGACTCGTTCTACATGATCTTCATTGAATAATGATTATATAAATGTATTGAATGACTAAATATGATATATATTACACTAATATCATTCTCAAAATGAGGTATCTCTAACCTAAAAAGAACAATAAGAATTTATTCGACAAAACACACATAAGAACATAAAGCAATAAACACCCAAATAACAAGTAGAAATGAAATATTACTAATAAGAAGATAAGAATATGACCATATATGATATGATAACAATGAGTATGATTCTGGAATAAGTCTATGACATTATTTAAATCATTATACATGAGGTTCGGACACGTACAAAGCATATTATAATTAAGGTAATGGAAAATCTTACAATCTCATTTTTATCCGAGATTGTTTATACTTCCGAATTTACTGGGGAATATTTATCATCCACATCCATGTATCCTCAATATGTAATAATATTCCAATACTCCTAAAAATTTTTAAAACCAATTTTACCCTTTGGTGTGTTTTTAGTAGAAGATATGAATGGAATATTTTTTCATTTTTAGTACCAGGTACTTTTTTGAATTTTCCGGCCAAAGTACGAGAAGAATGTTTTTTAACTTATACGGAATGAATGGATTCTATGATTTCATATAACCTTATATCCATGAATCTTCCTTTATATGTTTTCATGTTTAGTTTTTAATCAACTTCTTTTAGTTTAAAATTTTATGAAATGTTAAGAGAGAAAAAATGTTTTTGATGTAGAAAGGATATTTTCCTCAATAATGGAGTTCAAGCATTTTATGAAAATTATTTTCCATCTAAGATAATATGGGGTTCTGTTTATATCCCTATTTTAACATTGATTTGTTTATGTTATGATGGAATTATGATTTTCTTTTATCTTATATGGATTATGATATGGTGGCATGATGTTTATGAATCCCCTTTTAATTACATGGGTTATGTTATGATGTATGATTTATGATCTTGTGTGACACAAAAGAATGGTATTATTATGAGATGTGTGGGACCTATATATACAACAAATTCATTTTGTAATGATTTATATATCATGAGATAGACATTACTGGAACGAAAAGTTAATATGTTTTAGTGATACAGGACTGGAACGAGGAGTGAACTCGGTTCAGTAATGGACACTGTCTACTATGGTGGTCTTGGAAATGAGCATTGAATAATATGAAATGATTTTCTATGATTATCTGTGTATTCCACAAAGTTTCATGTCTTATGTTTTGATTATTGGGATTACATTTCACTACTATTATTTATCCCATGTTAAGAAAATATGATCTCTTTTGCAGGTTATGATTTCCAAAATGTTATGTTCTCATGAATATGTTGTGATTCATATTTGTTTTGTTTACCCTTACTGAGCATTTGATCTCACACTTTTGTATGTTTTCATTTCCCCAGGTCAGGAAGAAGGGTTTTAAGTAGGATATGCCAAAAAGGGACTCTAAATATGATGAAATAAATGGGAGACAACGTAGATGATTTATGAACCAGTTGTTTATATTTCCTAGTTTCTAAAGACATTATACCTAAACGGTACATTCATGGTTTTGTTATATGTTGTAATGAGTATGCTTCAATTTTGAATTAATAACAATGTATGTAGATTATGGGTCGTTATACTTTTGTATCAGAGGCAAAGGAGGTAGGAATGTATCTGATCCTTGGGAACTCTCACATTTGAGCATTGGACGAAGCATGGCTCTCCGCCCAAGGGAATCATGAGTAAATGCATGAAATGGTGGTTGGTGGTGTGTCCCTCCAAGGGGGTGTAGACGCCCATGGAGTGTCCTACTAGTTATAAATTATAGTCCACTGGTATTAATTCCAGACCATTATATTTGGTATCAGAGGATTGGTATAGTCGACCTTTGGAAACTAGGATGTGAAAGCCTTAGTTAGAACTCTACGGATAAGTCTAAGCATAGAACACAATCTTAGTGTTTTAGAAATGGCCATGAAGAACCTATGATAATACCTTAAGTGTTAAATTTTATTCTTGATTATTTGGTTTTCCTATTATGATTAGTGTTTCTCACACTATTCTTATTGGTTTTAGTCAATGGCTGGAACCCGAAGGAACCGTGTTAATGCAGAATGTGATGGGTAATGCAATGATTGTCCCCCTGAGCAACCAACGTTTATGGGAGATGGAATAAAAAATCTTATAGCCATGCTCACACAACTTTCTCAAGCTATGAATCTTGCAGGACATCCAAATAAGCAAAGGAATGAGCAACATTCTATTGAATCCTTCATGAGGAAGCGTCCACCCTCATTCAGTGAGTCTACTGATCCATAAGTTGGTGAAAAATGGATCAGCACTACAGAAATGATATTTTCAGTTCTTTAATGTTCTGAACAAGATAAATTCATCCTAGCAGTATATCGTTTGAAAGGTGAAGATGATAAATGGTGGAATCTTATCAAGAATTTGAGGCAAAGAGACGAAATTGAGTCCATGGAATGGGAGAAGTTCAAGAACATACTTTTCAATAAGTAATTCCCCTGTATTCTATGAACTAAGATTGAGAAGGAGTTACTTTAACTGATTTAAAAGTATGATGAATTTGTTGGTACCTACGAAGAAAATTTAACAAGACTTGAAATGTACGCTTCCAGAATTATTATCTAACCTGAGAGTAAGATCAATGGATTATATAGTGGCTTAAAACCAAGTATTCAAATGGTGTTAGCCATAAGGGACTTAAATAGCTATGAGGAAATCGTTCAATGTGCTCTCAAGGTTGAGATGGAGATTGATGTAACCCATCAGTCATATGGGTTTGATAAGAACAGGATAACAGAATTCAATGGGAATTAAAAACAACACACTAAAAAGAAGATGAGTTTTCCCTTATGCTCAATGTGTGGAATGAAACATGGAGGGAGTTTTCTTAAAGGGACAAGTAAATGTTTCAAATGTGGAAAAGAAAGTCATCAGGGATTTGAATACCGCAATGATGGGAAGAATATTTCTTGTGATGCGAACAAAGAAAATGCCATACAGAGTGCACCTCCTACACATAAAAGTTACATGAGAAAGTAAATGGGTCATTATTCCAATAAATTCCCTAATCCAAGGTTTTTTAATGATGATCTACGTCAACAATCTCATAAGGCCAAAGACAAAGGAAATTCACTTGTAATTAATATCAGCGATGTGGAGTACGATAACGATGTGGTGAAGGGTACACTTACAATCAACTCTAATGTAGAAAATGTTTTATTTGATACTGGATCCACTCACTCTTTAATTTTTTATGAATTTTCTAAGGGTATCATTATATTACCTCAGTAGTTAGATAATTATTTTGTTGTGACAACCCCTAATGGCACAACTGTCGCATCAAATGTTTTCAATTATTCTCCAATTGAAGTTTGTGAGAAAGTGATTCCTAAAAATCATGTCATACTTACTAAAGTGGAATTTGATGTGACTCATGGCATGGATTGGATATCTTTATACGGATCTCATATCAATTGACAAAGAAGGGATGTCACATTTCATTTTCCAGATCAATATATGATTGTTTATCGATGCATGGATGAACATAACTTAATAGTGGAAATTTATTCCATCTTATGGGTATTGATTCCACTAAATGAAAGTTATTTATCTCAAATGGTTTGAGAGAAACTCAAGATTAGGTATATTCCCATTGTACGGGAGTTTTATGATGTCTTTTTGGAGGAATTTCCTGGTCTTCCACCAAATCGTGAAGTTGAGTTTTCAATAGAACTCGTACCAGGTGCTTTACCTATTTCAAAGACAACTTATAGAATGGCCCCAATTGAGTTACATGAATTGAAGAAGAAACTCAAAGAGAATCTTGATAAGGGATTAATACACCCTAGTGCGTCACCTTTGGGAGCACCTGTTCTATTTGTTAAGAAGAAATATGGATCAATGAGACTCTTCATTGATTATTGAGAACATAACAAGATCACTATCAAGAACACATATCCTCTCCCACACATTGATAAATTATTTGACCAACAACACGGAGCTCAATACATTTCCAATATTGATACTCGATCAGGGTATCATCAATTAAGGTTCAAAAGGGAGGATATACCATAGAAGGCTTTCCGTACAAGGTATGGATACTATGAATTTATTGTGATTCCATTTGGTCTTATTAATGCCCCTGTTATCTTCCTAGATCTAATGAATATAGTCTATAGAGAATATCATGATCAATTTATGGTATTCTTTATAGATGATATTATTGTCTATTAAAAGATCAAGGAAGAACATGAAGATCACTTAGGATTTGTATTAAAGTCCATGAGAAATGAGAAGCATTAAGCCAAATTTACCAAGTGTTAATTTTGGCTTCAAAAAGTTGCATTTCTAGGTCACATAATCTCAAAAGAGGGTAAATCTGTGGATCCAGCAAAAATAGAGGTTATTGAAAGATGGTCGAGACTAACAACAATAGCTGAGATCCGACATTTTCTTTTTTTGGATGGATATCATCGACGTTTTGTGAAATAGTTTTCACAATTATCTAATCCACTCACAAGGTGGACTCGAAAAAGAGTTATGTGTGCTTGGACATAGGAGTGTGAAGAGAACTTCAATGAGTTAAAAAGAATGTTATCTATTGCACCTGTGCTCACACTATCTTATAGTGGAGAAACGTTTTTGATCTATATTGATGCATCCAAGAAGGGATTGGGGTGAATTCTCATGAAAAACGATATGGTGATATCTTATGCCTCACGACATTTGAAAATACACGAGAAAAAATACCCAACTCATTATTTGGAGTTAGCTGCGGTAATATTTGCATTAATAATATGGAGGCATTATCTTTATGGTGAAAGGTGTGATATTTATTCTGATCATAAAAGTTTAAAGTATATTTTCAAACAAAAGGAGATAACTATGAGCCAAAGAAGATGGTTGGAGGTGATTAAGGATTACGACTGCTCAATTCATTATCACCTTGGGAAAGCAAACAAGGTGGTAGAAGCATTAAGTCTACAAGACAATGCTATCTTATCCATGATGAGGATCACAAAAGATCCAATGTTTATGGATTTACAAAGGATGGATCTTGGAATTATAGTAAAAGGGAAGAAATCATATCTTTATGTGATTATTAAAGATGCACAAAAAAGAAGATGTAGAGTTACAAAAGAAGGTCAGAAATGTTCCAGAATTAAACCTTGATTATGACAGGATAATAAGGTTTAGGAATCATTTTTGTGTTCCTCCCATCTTAGAATTAAATAAGGAGATGACAGATGAGGCTCATAGTTCTTTATTCTATATTCATCCTGAAAGCACGAAGCTGTATAGGGACCTGAAAGAGTACTTCTAGTGGGATGGCATGAAAAGATATGTTGTTGAATACATCTCTCGATGCTTGGTTTGTCAGCAAGTTAAATATGAGGGACAGAAGTATAAGGGGATTTTACAACCATTACCCATACCTGAATGGAAATGGGAAAACATTACTACGGACTTTGTCACCGCACATACTAAAACATCGAAAGGCAATAATTCTATCTGGTTCATAGTTGATCATCTTAAAAAGTCGGCACACTTCATTTCTATTAGAGATGATTTATCTCTGGATTATCTTGCCAGGATATATGTAAAGGAAGTGTTAAGATTGCATGGAGTACCAATTTCCATTATATCGGATCGGGATCCGAGTTTTACCTCAAAGTTTTTGCGAAGTCTTCAGTATACTTTGGATACAGAGTTGAGTTTCAGAACTGTTTATCATCCTCAGACAGATGTTCGGTCTGGGAGAACAATTCAAACTCTATAAGATATGTTAAGAGCTTTCTCTATGGATTTCAAATGTGCTTGGGATCAACACCTAACTTTGGTGGAATTTTCATATAATAATATATTTCAATCTAGTTTTCAGATGGCTCCTTTTGATGCTCTCTATGGAATGAAATGCTGAACTCCAACTTGCTTTGATGAAGTTGGGGAAAGAAAGCTATTAGTACCTGATCTTGTTGATGAGATGGTAGAAAAGGTCCGATCTATTCAGCAACACATAAAATCATATCAGAGTCAACAAAAAAGTTATGCAGACAATCGAAGAAAAGACCTAGAGTTTGAAGTGGGTGATAAAGTGTTCTTACGAAAATCTCCTTGGAATAGAGTAATGAGATTTGTAAAGAAGGGAACGGTGAGACGTAGGTATATCGGTCCTTTAGAAATACTGGATTGTGTTGGGAATGGAGCTTACTAATTGGTTCTTCCACCAAATCTCTCTCAAGTTCATGATGTGTTCCATGTATCTCTATTGAGAAAGTACAAACCTGATCCTTCACATGTACTCATCTCAGAAGTTGTATCGCTGGAGCAAGATCTTTCTTATGAAAAACAGCCAATAGTGATTCTGGATCGTAGCGAAAAAGTTCTACGGAACAAGACCACTCACTTGGTGAATGTTTTATGGAGGAACCACCAATTAGAATAAGATACATGGGACCTTGAGGATGTGACGAGGGGGAGGAATCCTCATCTGTTTGTTACGAAGTGATGAATTTCGAGGGCGAAATTCATTTTAAGGGGGGTAGAATGTAACAGACTTATATTTTATGAGATGTATATATTTTATGGCTTATGTTATATGCAACATCAAAGGAATATTTCTCTTCACACAATACTATCTTGTCTTGTGTTACACGCAATCACGACCTTCCTCGATAGCTTGTGTAGTACGCATTATCGAGTTTCACTAAAAAACGATATATTACTATAATATTATAAACTAGCTGTTATGAATATTATTAACTGAATTTTGAATTTTATAACATTATTATTAATCTTACATATTTTCTAGAACATGGTATGGGAAGGAAATAAATTTTTCGGGTAAAATAAGTATTTTTAAAAAAATGCAGTTTTGCCACCTTTTGATGGTGCACCCACATTAAATATAGGTTTTGACGGGTTTATAATTTCAATATGAGAAAATAAAATTCTTATTTAGAATAAACATATAAAAATTTACTTTCGATAAATTTTTCATATTATTTTGGTAACTTTCATGTTTTGATGAATAGTAAAAACACGCTATATTTAAATAAAAACAAATTTTTTCATAGCAATAATTTATATGGATAAATTTTAATATTTAATGTTTTTAAAGTATAAATAGAATATATTTTTACTAATTAAATATAATTTATATCCTTAGAATTAATTTTACATTTAATTCATAGGTAAAAACATTTCATTATTTGGCAATGTTTTAACTTTTAAAACCCGTTTGCTTGACAACAGGATTAATTTTAAATTAATTACTACAACTTAAGTGTTTTGATTTTTGAAAAATGGATTCCATATTTTGATTCAGTGGGTCCAAATTATGTTAATATGTTACCTTCAATATTTTTTTTTGATATTATGAATATTAACTATGGTAAATGTTATTTACTATAGTTAATGATAAATCTGGTAATTGAGGTTAAAAATAAGATTATAAAATAACCCGAACAGTTTCCAAAATCTAATTGGATGAATAAAAGACTACCCATATCACCTAAGGGTTGGAATATATTCATTTCATGGACTTTTGACCATGAAATAATATAATTATTATTAAACCAAAGAAAGTGAGAACATGTAACTCTCTTAAAACTTATAAGTATAATAACATTTATTTAGTGATATACTTCATGAAACACTGAACATGAATAGTCTTTAGAAAGATAATAAAATTATCTACATCATATGAATTTATTTATAATTTCTAAGGATTAAATAATTATCATTAATTATGAAACAATAGTGATGTTGAAATTATTTTATTGATTGAAATATCAAATAAATGATTTTAAAAGTATTAAAATAAATAATATATAAACTATTTAATGTGCTACACTAATTATATAGATAAAAGTGACATGTTATAAATCTATTAAATATTTCAGTTCGAACATATCTTCTTTATATATTTTATTTAAACTCAAATAAATGAATAGTGTCGAAATTGACGCTATTGTTAATTTATAGAAATTATATATTATTAAATTGTTAGAAATCAAAAAAATATTTAAAAATTTTAAATTAAAATTTATATGGTCTATAATGTAATATAGTATACAATTATGTACAATTAAAAACATATAAGTAAATATATATAATGATTTAATATTTAGAATATTATTACCACAAATAAAATTAAATATATTATAGAAGGATAAATCTTGTTGATAATGTTTAAAATAAATTCCCAACTTGTATAAATTTTATTGGATGATTATATTACAACCATATATCAACTATGTTTCGGATTGGAGTCATTTTCGGAGGTTTTTAAGTGGGGTTGGAATTTATTATGAATTAACATTTCTTATAATTCCAAAGGTGCCCCTCTCATCCCTTATAAAAGGGAACCTCCTCCCTCTCCTACTCACACCACTTTGAGCCTTCATTCTTGGAAAAACCCTACCAATTTATATTATACACTTCCCTAGAAACATCCTACAGGTCCTGGTATTCTTCAAAGACCAATATTAGTGCCATAAGAGGAGGTTTCAAAGAGGCCTGTCAAAGAATAGGTAATATCCATTACCGATTCTTTCAAATTGATTTCATCTTCTACTTCTTCTTCTTTAGTTGTTTCATTATGAAGTAATAACATCAGTATCACTCATATAATGATATATTATTCTAAATATGAAACAACCCTATTTCACCTTCTATCCATCCTACAAAAAATGAAATCACCGCCCGTGGTGTACGTATGAAATACCATCTCCATGCCGTGGTGTAATCTGTTTTCCACCACCACCTAACTTGGATTGGTATAATTGTGTAAATAATAACTATATATGATTATTTTAAATTGAAATTGATTCTGAAATAGTATACATACATTTCAATACAATTCCATGATCATGGAAACGATATCATCGCTCGTGCGTACGTATGGCCTACCGTCTCCACGATGTGATGCGACTCGTTCTACATGATCTTCATTGAATAATAATTATATAAATGAATTAAATGAGAAAATATGATATATATTACACTAATACCATTATGGAAATGAGTTATCTATTACCTAAAAAGAATAATAAGAATTTATTCCGCAAAACACACATAAGAACATAAAACAATAAACACCCAAATAACAAGTAGCAATGAAATATTACTAATAAGAAGCTAAGAATATGACCATATATGATATCATAACAATGATTATGATTCTGGAATAAGTCAATGACATTATTTAAGTCATTATACAAGAGTTTCGTACATGTACAAAGCATATCAGAACTAAGGTAAGGGAAAATATCGCAATCTCGTTTTTATCTGAGATTGTTTATACTTCCGAATTTTCTGGGGAATATTTATCATCCACATCCATATTTCCTAAATATTTAATATTATTCCTATCCTCTTACAATTGTTTAAAACCAATTTTACCCTTCAGTGTCTTTTTGATAAAAGATATGAGAGGAATATTTTGTTGTTTTTAGTACGAGGTACTTTTTTGACTTTTCTGTCCAAAGTACGAGAAATATGTTTTTTAACTTATACGGCATGAATTGATTATAGGATTTCATAAAACATTATTTCCATGAAGCTTCATTTACAAGTTTTCAAGTTTCTTTTTAGTCATCATCTTTTAGTTTAAAATTTTTTGACATGTTAAGAAAGGAAAAATGTTTTTGATGTAGAAATGATATTTTTTTCAAAAATGGAGTTCAAACATTTTATCAAAATTATTTTCCATCTAAGATATTATTGGGATCTGTTTATATCCATATTTTTACATTGATTAATTTATGTTATGAAGGAATTATGCTGTCATTTTATCTTATATGGATTATGATATTATGGCATGATGTTTATGAATCCCATTTTTGTTACATGGGTTATGCTATTATGTATGATTTATGATCTTGTGGAACACATATGAATGGTCTCATTATGAGATGGGTGGGACCTATATCTCCCTCCAATGCATTGGGTAATGATATTTATCTCATGAGATAGACATGACTAGAACAGAAAGTTAATATTATTCAGTGATATAGGACTGGAACGAGGAGTGAATTCGGTTCAGTAATGGATTGTGTCTACTATGATGGTCTTGACAATGATCCTTGACTAATATGAAATGATTTTCTATGGTTATGTGTGTATGCCACAAAGTTTCATGTATTATATTATGATTATTGGGATTACATTTCACTACTATTATTTGTCCCATGTTGTGAAATTATGATCTCTTTTGCAGGTTAAGATTTCAAAAATTTTATCTTCTTATGAATATGTTGTGATTGATATTTCTTTTGTTTACCCTTACTGAGCATATGAGCTCACCCTTTTGTATGTTATATTTTCCCCAGGTCAGGAAGAAGGGTACTATTTAGGATATGCCAAAAAGGGACTCGAGATATGATTAAATAAATGGGAGACAACGTAGATGATTTATGAACCAGTTGTTTATGTTTCCCAGTTTCTAAAGAGACTATATATATACGGTCATTTCATGGTTTTGTTATATGTTGTAATAAGTATGATTCAATTTTGAAGTAATACCAATGTATTTAGAGTATGGGTCATTATAGTTATACATGTTTTATATTAAACTATAAATATTAATTAGAATGATAAAATGATTTCATACAGAATGGTATATTATTTATAATTTTTAGACATTGAATAATTAAATTTATTTATGACACAATGATGATGCAGTATTTTCCTTATTAATAAAAGAATCTAAAAAATTTTATTATAAATATTAAAATAAATATAATTTCAATGTTTTTATGACAGACACGAATTTACTAAATTAATATGACATGTTATGGATGATTTCATGTATCTAGTTTGAAATAATCAAGTAATGACGACTTTCACAAAATCAATATACCAAATAGTGTCAAAATTGACATAAATTAATAGTTAGAACAAATACTATATTATTGGTTGAAATAATATTTCTAAAAATGTATGGTTTGGCCAAAAGACTTATATAATGATAGGTGTATCTTTAATGGACCACTTGGAGTTCTCAAGGAAGTATATAGTAATTTTAGTAACCATATAATATAACAATACAAAGAGACATGGTTAATGTCAAACTATTTAACTAAGAGTTAAATATAAATGATAAGGATAATATAGTGACCCAAACCTGTCTAAAACCTATTGGTTGAGTGGTTCTCGACCCATCCCCACCTTATCCTTTAAATAATAAATTATGTAGTCATTATAAACCTGATATGAATTTATTATAAAATAATATTTATATCTTTTCCTAAGGTTCCCCTCACCCCTCTTATAAAAGGGAACTCCCTCTTCTCACTAATTCACACCATCAAAGCCATTTGGGTTGGCCAAAATCTGCCCATAAACCCTATAAACTGTCCCCCCTTAATCTTAGAGGCCTTTATTTAGTCATAAAGTCAACATAAGGAGCCTTTTTGATCAAATCAATATAATGAACCCAAAGAAGAGGTAAATATTCCATCACGTCTTAAAAGTTTCTTTCTTCTTCCACTTCCTTTTTCGTTGTTGTTCCATTTCTAAAATAATAACTCTAGTATCTTCTATTTAATGTGATGTTATTTTAAATATTGTATATCCAAATTCATTAATCTATCCATCCTTTATATGACATGTTAAAATAGGTGCGTACGTACGGCTTACCATCTCCAAGACGTGGTGTAATTGTTATTCAATACATTATTATTTGGATGGGTATGAAAATGATGTGTAATTGATGTAAATAATAAATATAACATGATAATGATTCATTATATATGATATAACATCCAATTCCACACATTTAAGGAAATTATATTGTCTCTCGTGCATACAGACAGATTACCGTCTCCACTACGCGATGAGATAAATTTCCATGTTCACCATTCATCGGCGATTATAAAAATATATATTACTAATAAGTATGTAAAATATGACATTATAATGCTATTTTATATATATTAATTTATATATATATGTACATACCGATATCTTATTCACTTATTTCCGTTCAATACGATATGAAAATGGAAACAATGTTTATTCGTACCTACGAACTATCGTCTCCATAAAAGATGTTTTCCATTTCATATATATTTCTATTATACATATATATATTCTCAATATATATGATATATAAATCATGTTTTATATTTTGGAAGTATTTAAATCTTGATCTCTGTGATACAATCAAGAGTAATAAGATAAAACACGTACGATAAAGAAAGCGATTATTACCCAAAATGTGAATTTATCATGGAAATTATTATTAAATGTCTTGTATAAAGTAATTAAAGAATAATGTATGATATAATAATTATTAATATGGTTATGGTAAAATATAATCACATACAATGATCTTCATATAGGAGGTTTAACATACCCTCGACTAATGGAATGTGAAAGGTAAGGAGTTTTCATCTCACTCATTAATCTCGTGAGATTCATGCAATATTTCCACTATTACATTTTTGTGCTCTATGTACTGCTCATAATTGTATTCCAAGTGTAATAAACATTAATTTATCTGTATTTACATATTAATTGTATGATATATCTTTCATGGGGTGTATGTTTCATAAGTTACCAAATTGGTAAGGGTTAATTTCACAATCTCTTTATTGTCCGAGTATGTTTTTACGTAAGTATCTACTATGAAATATTTATTATCCATGTCCATGTTTCATAAAAGAGTTTTCAAATGGATTATTTGAAGGTAATTTTTTCTAAAACATCATTTAAAATGTTTTAAATATTTATTCTTCTAAAAATTTCTCATTAATTTCCATTACATCATAATGGTTTTTTTATGATTTATTAGTATGGTCATTAATGTTTTTAAAATGTTAATTACTTTTAGAAGTATCAAAGTGGTATGGGACACTTTGACTAAAAAATACCATTAAATTTCATCATTTCTAAATTGGGTGACTTTAATATGTTTTCATGAAAAGGGGTATTTCTCTCAAAGAGTTTTAAAAATATTTTTTGTCTATGTAAAAATCTTTTAATGGATTTTAAACTTTTTTTGAAGTTGATTTATCATTATACAAATGATCCATATTGAATTAAAAGATTTTTGATATGTTTTACTATGGGTGTGTTATTTTTATAACATTCATGGTTTATTGGTAAAGTATTGACATTTCATGTTCTAGTTTTAATAAGAATATTTATGTTATGTTAAAACCTTTTCATATGTGGAATCCATTGGACTTAGTATGTTATGGGTGGATCCCACTATAGCTCCCAAATGCATCAGTAGTTGTCATGAGTCTAAATTGTTTCTTGGATCATGGCCTTGACAAAATCGTATTTCTAATCTTGTCACAAGGCCTTGAATATTTGGTTATGATAGTTTAGAATTATGAATTTCATCATTATGAAAGTGGCTATTGATATTCCATGTGATTATTCGACTAGTAGAGTATCAATGTGAGTATGTAAATGGAATTATTTTGATTTATATTTTCCATATTATGATTATGTTTATGTTGAAAACTCTTTTGTTTTAGTTTTATACATTTCCTTTAATTTTTATTCTTATTTATAAAAGTTTCCTCTGTATTTCTTACCCTTACTGAGTGTTTGAGCTCACCCCTTTCTATGTTTTATTTTTCCCGGGTTTCCAAGAAGTATATTGTGATTGATGTGTAGCGTCAATCCAACTTAATAAAGGCTTTCATAAAGGATTATTTATGTTGTTTTGTATGTTATAATTTGTAATGCAGAATTCATGTGTGTAATATTTTTCCAAGACTGCTCAACTGACCAGTCCTTTGGGAAATGATTCCTTGTAATCCTACCAATGTATTAAAATAATGCACTGAATCTGGGTAACTGGGGTCGGGGCATTATAAATGGTATCAAAGGATGTTTAGAAATAACCTTGGAGACTATATTTAGATAAAATCTTATTAGATCACATTACCCTATGATAGAATTTGATTATTAGTATAGAATAACTTTCTTGAATTTTGGTAATGTAGTGTTTTTGGGAGTTTTCCAAAAAAATGCATCCTTGTATAGATATGAGCAGGTAGAGGCGGCTCTGCCACAAATGTAACTATGGGTAAAATCAGAAAACACTACTTTGAGCTAGACTCGAACTGGAACTACTGCACAAAAATGGACCTTGTTGCACTATTGGTTACAACACTCCCTAGGGATATGCTTAGGATAATTCACATTTTCATTATAAGACATTATGAAGGATTTTGGAGTAACAACTTCCTGAAAGAAAACATTTTTATTATTATAGATTATATTCATAAACTGTTAAATTTGCATAATATATTTTATGAGTTTGGAATTATTCATTGTGATTCATAAAATGACCTAGTGTATTCCATTGTTACGAAATGGCGCCCAGTAGTAGGAATGAGAACTCCAGCATTACGTATGATCCAAAGAGTAAGTAAGATCATATCATTAATGGTATTAACCCAACATTTAAAATGGAAATAGTCTCCCATGCATTCTCAACATATAAGGAAATAATATAAATTGTTAATAAGATATGTAAATAATTCTTTGATTCCAATGGATTTGAAGGGATGTATGAAAAAAAAGGTTGGTAGAGAGAAATATGGATAAATAGAAGAGGGGAAAGAAGGATTTTCACATATGTGATAAATGTGGAATGAATCACCTTGGTAAATGCTTTAAGGGAATGGGTGTTTGTTATAAGTGAGGAGAAAAAGGACACAAAGTACGTGATTTCAAGGGTATTAAAAACGTCTCAAATGTACAATTCTTTATCTGCAAGGAGTTGGGAAACTACGTGAATCAATTTCCCTGTCATCATAGTATACCGCAAGTAATTCTATTGTATAATAATCAAGTTATGATTATACCTCAGATGGAGAGGACTAACTAGATTTCTTGTGTAATTATGTGTTGTATCGGCGATATACTGGTAATATGAATTATGGAAATAAATAAAGATTGTATTGTAGTACTATTTAATTTGGAATTTGGGGTTATATGGACCTAATACTGAGGTATTAATTTTGGAATAAGATATGGTTGATTTGGATAACTTTTATTGGATATTCTTGACTTCATTGGAACTTGTATATATTTAGTTTATTTCATCATTGTTTGAATATTAAATAAATTTGGATATAAAGAATATATTCAGTATTCTATATATAAAAATGGAGCATGAATGTAATAAATAAGGTTTTATTGTGATTCAGGGTGTTAACTTTTTTTAAAACAATAAATGATGAAGTTGTTCACATGTTATTATGTGGAAAAAAGGATCTTCATTGTGTTTAACTTCCTTATAAATTTTGGACTGTGAGTTTGGATAGAAGTATTTTGGATAAGTCTAAAGTTTTGAATGGATTATGTTAGAAAATGGACACAAGTGTTAATGTTATTTTTGGATTGTTATAAAAAGGAAAACCCAGAGGTCGGGCGACAACCAGTCACATCCATCAAGGCCGAGATACTTGAACCCATAATCAAAGGGTGACATGGGTGCATCACCTACCACTGACGTCCGTGATGTCCTGGATTGTATAATGTAGTATTTTTAAAAGGTCTGATAGGTGAAATATAAATTCATTATTTCTAGAACCCTATATGATTAGTATAAATAGAATATATTTTTTGAAATAATTTGGAGTGAAATATGAGTATGTGGTAGGAATTAGTTAAAGGATGTAACTCTACTTGTGAAGTATATATATATATACCTCTTCTTCTAGGATTAAATTAATTCTCAAACATTATTTAAGGTAATTCATCACAATCTCATTTCATTGAGTCATCCTTTTATTTTCAAATGACTTTCTTTAATATAGTGTATAAAACCCATTGAATTTTCATTTCAAGGGGAATCTTTTTCTATGAAGCATTTTACTAAACGAAATAAAAAAGAATGTTTTTTCTAACGTAAGCAGTGAAAACAACCTTTCCCCCACTGCAATTTTTATTTGATCTTGGCTTCCTTAGGAAGTACAAATGTATTTTTAAATATGAAAAATAAAATAAATACCATATAATTTTTTTACGTATTTTTTTATTCAAAATGGATTTGATAATGGTTTTTTATGTCATTATATTTTAATCGTATATTGTGATTGATGACCTAAATCAATATCTATAAATATTTATATCTTACCTCCAATTATGTGTCTCTAATTACCACCAATGTTCAGTTAATCGAGATCTTCATTTGGTGGTAAATATTTCATTTCATTTCTTTTTTATTAAGACTAAATTTTATGAACCCAATTTCAAATGTGGGTTTTCCACAAATATATTTCGTTATTTTAATACTTTTTTTCGAAGAACAATTTCAAATTGTGAGGATACAATTTAAGGAAGTAAAGGAGAATGTTACACCATAATATTTCACAGTACGTTATTTCTTCAAAGTAATTCGATAACTTGCACTACATGCAACACAGAGTTCAAGTGCACCATGACCTACCAAACTAGTCGTTCAAAAGTGGTTATGAATAGTGTTAACTGATTTTTGAACTTTATATATTGCTTATAATTTTATAATCCATATTATGAGTTTCTTAGACATTGTTTAAGAACAAATTCATTTTTTTCAGATAAAATCAGTATTTCAAAAAAATGAAATTTCACCACCTTTTAATGGAGAACACTTTTTAAATCCAATATTTGATACTTTTATATATTCAATTTGAGAAACAAAACTTATTCATTATAATAAGGACATAAAAATTTATTTTCAATAAATTTTATGAGTTTTTCTGATAACATTCATATTTGGGAGAATAGTTAAAAATACTAAATTTTAGCTGAAAACAACTTTTTTAATCGAACTAATTAGTAGCGATAAATTATGAATTTGAGTGGTTTTAAAGTATAATTATATTATATTTTTACCATTTAATACAATTTTGGTCATTGGACATAATTTTACATTTAAACTGGACATAAGAAAGTGCCAATCATTTGATAGTTATTATTTCTTAAAAAATGCTTTTTGTTTTGACAACGTGAATTTATTTTAAATTAATTTCTGCCACTTCTGTGTTTTGAATTTAGAAAAATGAATTCAATATTTATTATCAGGAGGTACAAATTTTGAAAATAGTTAAACTTTTATTTTTATCAATTTTGAATAATTAATTTGGTAAATATTTTATTTACCATGGTTAAAGGGTAAATCTACTAAATAAGCGTAAACAATAACACTATAGTAATATTAAATTACCCTAACACATGTCTGAAACTTATTAGATGATACATGTCCGACCATGGGAATCTTTGTGTCGATTTGGGGACCCCATAGAGCCACTTGTAAGTGATAATGACACTTTATATTAATCAAGTTAAAGTAAATACAAAAATGACATAAGCATATATCTTTTAGTAAAACTATTTTTACATAGAGTTATACATGTTATATACAAGACTATAATTATTAATTAGAAAGATAAAAAGTTTTCATGAATAATGGAATATTATTTATAATGTTTAAACATTGAATAATTAAATTTATTTATGACACAATGATGATGAAATTTTTTCCTTATTAATAAAAGAATCTAATAAATGGTATTATAAATATTAAAATAAATATAATTTCATTGTTTTCATGACATACACAAATTTTCAAGATTAATATGACATGTTATGGATGATTTAATTTATATTTTTCGATGTAATCAAGTTGTGATGACTTTCAAAAAATAAAAATACCAAATAGTGTCAAAATTGACATTGATTAATATTTAAAACAAATAATATATTATTGGTTGAAAAAATATTACTAAAAATATAAGGTTCTAACAAAAGTCTTATATAGTGATAGTTGTATCATTAATTTTCCACTTTGGGTTAACATGGAATTATATAGTAATTTTATTACCCATATAATATAAAAATACAAAGAGACATGGTAAATGTCAAACTATTTAACTAAGAGTTAAATGTAAATGATAAGGTTAATATAGCGACCCAAACATGTCTAAAACCTATTAGTAGTGTGGTTTAGACCCATACCTACCTTAGAATTTAAATAATACATTTATGAGCCATTAGAAACCGAAATTTTATTTATTATAAAATAATATTTCTAGCTTTTCCTATGGTTCCCCTCACCCCTCTTATAAAAGGGAACTCCCCTTCACTCTAATTCACAACATCAAAGACATTTGGCTCGACCATACTCTGCCAAAATACCCTCTAAACTATCCCCAATAACTCCTAAATTCCTTTTTTTATTCATAAATCCATCCTAAGGAGACGTTTTGATCAAATCAAAAGAAGAACCCGATGAAGAGGTAAATATTCCATCACCTCTTACAAGTTCCTTTCTTCTTCCACTTACTTTTTCTTTGTTGTTTCCTTTCTAAAATAATAAATCCAGTATTTTATATATACTATGATGTTATTATAAATATTGTACAACCAAATTCATTATTCTATCCATCTTTTATAGGACATGTCACCATACGTGTGTACATACGACTTACCATCTCCAAGTGGTGGTGTAATTGGTATTCAATACATTATTATTTGGATAGGTATAATAATTATTTTTAATTAATGTAAATAATAAATATAACATGATAATGATTCTTTATATATGATATAACATCAAATTCCACACCTTTAAAGAAATTATATTGTCGCTCGTGCATACGTACGGATTACCGTCTCCACGACGCGATGAGATTCATTTCCAAGTTCACCATTCATCGACGATTATAAAAATATATATTACTAATAAGTATGTAATATATGACATAATAATTCTAGTGTATATATATGTATTTATATATATATCTATATATTCTTACATATATATTATTCACTTGGTTCTGTTCAATATGATATGAAAACTGAAACAACGTCTATGAGTACGTAAGGAATACCATCCCTATAAACAATATTTTCCATTTATAATATATGTATATTATACATATTTATATTCTAAATATATATAATATATAAATCATGTTTTATATTTTGGATTTATTTAAATCATGATATAATTGATACAATCCAGAGTAACAAGTTAAAACACGTACAATAAAGAAAGCGATTATTACATGAAATGTTAATTTATCATGAAAGTTATTATTAAATGGGTATTATAAAGTATGTAATGAATCATGTATGATATCATAAATATTAATATGGTTCTGGTAAAATATAATCACATACTATGATCTTCATACAGGAGTTTTAACGTACCCTCAACTAAAGAATGTGCAAGGTAAGAGGTTCCTATCTCAGTCCTTACTCTTGTGAGATTCAAGCCATATTACAAATATTACCTTTTATGTGGTGTATCTACTGCTCAAAATTCTATTATTTGTGTAATAAACTTTGATTTATGTGTATTTACATATTCATTGTATGATACTTCTTTCATGGGGTGTATGTTTCGTATGTTACCAAATTAGTAAGGGTTTATTTCATAATTTCTTTATTGTCCGAGTGTGTTTTTACGTAAGTATCTACTGTGAAATATTTAATATACATGTTCATGTTTCAAGAAAGAGTTTTCAAGAAGATTATTTTAAGGGATTTTTTTCAAAAAAATCATTTCAACTGTTTTAAATAATTTTTTTCAAAATATTTCTCATTAATTTCCATGAATTCAAAATGTTTTTTTATGATTTATTAATATGGTAATTAATGTTTTTAAAATGTTAATTCCATGAAAAATATTCAATGTGGTATGAGACACTATGATTCAAAAATGTATTTAAATGTCTTCATTTCTAAATTAGGTGATATTAAAATGTTTTCAAGAAAAAGTGGTATTTCTCTCAAAGAGTTTTCCAAATAATTTCCATTTATGTAAAAATCCTTTAATGGATTATAAAATTGTTTTGAAGTTGATTTATCATGATACATATCTTTCATATTATATTAATGGTTTTGTAATATGTTTGACTGTGGATGTGTTATTTTTATACCATTCATGGTTTATGGGTAATGTATTGACATTTAATGTGCTAGTTTTGATACGGATGTTTATGTTATGTTTAAACCTTTTCATGTGAGGAATCCATCGGGCTTAGTAAGTGACGGGTGGATCCCACTATAGCTACTCGATGCATCTGTAGGTCTCATGAGAAAAAAATTGTTTTTTGGAACAAGGCCTTGTCAAAATATTATTTTTAGTTTTGTCACAAGGCCTGGACTGTGTGGTTATGATAGTCTGGCATTATGCATTCCATCATTATGAAAGTTGATATTGATATATCATGTGATTATTCGACTAGTAGAGTATCCATGTGAGTAACTAAATGGAATTATTTTGATTTATATTTTCCATATTATGATGATGCTTATGTTGAAAACTTTTTTGTTTTAGTTTTATACATTTCCTTTAATGTTTATGATTATTTATAAAAGTTTCCTCTGTATTTCTTACCCTTACTGAGCATTTGAGCTCACCCCATTCTATGTTTTATTTATCCCAGGTTTCTAAGAAGTGTATTTTGATTGATATGTAGGGTTAATCCAAGGGAATTATGGCGTTCATGAATGATTATTTATATTGTTTTGTATGTTATAAATTGTAATGTAACATTCATATATCGAATATATTTTCCAAGACTGCTAAACTAACCGGTCCTTTGGGACTTGATTCCTTGTAATCATGCCATTTTATTAAAATAATACACCGAATCTGGGTAACTGGGTTGGGGAATTATAAATGGTATCAGAGGAAGTTTAGAAATAACCTTGGAGACTAGATTTAGATAAACTTCAATTAGACCACATTACCCTATGATGGACATTGAAAATTCTTATAGAAGAAATTCCTTGAATTTTGGTAATAACTTGTTTTTGTGAGTTTTTGATGTAATACATCTCTTTCTAGATACGAGAAGGTAGAGGAGGATTTGGAACAGATGTACCTAAGGGTAAAATCTGAAAACACCACTTTGAGCTAGACTCAAACTGGAACTACTGCACATGAAATGGTCCTTGTTGCACTCTTGGTTACAACACATTTTGAGGATATGCTTAGAATAATTCACATTTTCATTACAATCCATTATAAAGGATTTAGGAGTAAATACTTACACAAAGAAAACATTTTTATTATTATGGATTATATTCATACAATATTCAATTTACGTTAGATATTTTACGAGTTTGGAATTATTCATTTTAATTCATAAAATGAACTAGTGTATGACATTGTTTACAAATGGCGCCCAGTAGAAGGAATGAGAAATCCAGAAATACGTATGATCCATATAGTGAGAAGGATCATATCATTCATTCTATTAACCCAACATTTAGAATAGAAATAGTCTCCCATGTATTCCCAACCTATAAGGAAATAATATCATTTTATAATATGATAAGTCAATAATTATATGAGTCCAATGGATTTGAAGGGATGTAAGAAAAGAAAACGATGGTTGAGATAAATATGGATAAATAGAAGAGGGGAAAGAATTATTTTCACATATGTGATAAATGTGGAATGAATCACCTTGGTAAATGCTTGAAAGGAATGGGAGTTTGTTATAAGTGTGGAGAAAAAGGACACCAAGTACGTGATTGCAAGGGTAAGAAAAAAGTATCAAATGTACAATGCTTCATCTACCTGGAGTTGGAAAACTACGTGAATCTATGTCCCTTTCATGAGAGTATACCACAAATGATTCTATTGGATAATATCCAAGTTATGATACTACCTCATATGGAGTGGAATGAATAGAGTTCTTGTGTCATTTGAGTGTTGTATCGACAATGTACTAGTTGTATGAATTATGGAAATAAATGAGTATTGTACTGTAGTACTATTTCAATTGGAATTTGAGGTTATATGTCCCTAATACGAAGGTATTAATTTTGGAATAAGATATGGTTGATTGGGATAAATTGTATTGGATATTCTTGACTTCTTTGGAACTGGTTAATAGTTTGTTTATTTCATCATTTTTGGAATATTCAAAATGTTTGAATATAAGGAATATATCTAGTATTAAATAAAGAATAAGGGAGCATGAATGTGATTAATATGTTTTTATTGTAATTCATGGTGTAACCATTTTTTAAAAGAATACATGATGAAGGTCTTCACATGTTATTACGTGGAAAAAAAGATCTTCATTTTGTTTAACTTCCTTATAAATTTTGGACTGTGAGTTTGGATACAAGTATATTGGATAAGTATAAGGTTTGGAATGGATTATGTCAGAAATTGGATACAATTGTTAATGTTAGTTTTGGATTGTCATAAAAAGGAAAACCCAGAGGTCAGGCGACAACAAGTCACGTCCGGAAAGGCCGCGAGACTTGAACCTGCAACCGAAGGGTGACAAGGGTGCATCACCTACCACTAGCCTACGTGATGTCCAGGATTGTATAATGTAGTTTTTTTAAAAGGTCTGATAGGTGAATTATAAATTCATTATTTTTATAACCCTATATGATTAGTATAAATAAAATAGTTTTTTTCAAATCTTTTGGAGTGAAAGATGAGTTTGTGGTAGGAATTAGTTAAAGGTTGTAACTCTACTTGTGAAGTATATATATATATATTCCTCTTCTTATAGGATTAAATTAATTCATAAACATTTGTTAAGGGACTTTTCCATAATCTCCATTCATTGATGAATCCTTTGATTTCCAAATGACTTTCTTTTATAGGGTGTATAAAACCCTTTGAATTTTCATTTGAAGGGGAATCTTTTTCTACAAAGCATTTTATTAAGCGACATAAAAAAGAATTTCTTTAACGTATGCAGTGACAAAGAACTTTGCTCCACTTATAGATTTATTTGATCTTTGTCTTCCATAATAATCCAAAATTTATTTATAATGAAGAAAAATAAAATAAATACCATATACTTCTTTTACGTATTTTGGTATTGAAAATGGTTTTGATGATGGATTTGTTATGTCAATATATTTTAATGATATATTGTGATTGATGACCTCAACCACTCTCTATAAATATTTACGTTTCCCTCCAATTATGTGTCCTTAATTTCCACCAATATTTACCTAATCGTGATCATAATTTGGTGGTAAATATTTCATTTCCCTTTCACTCCTATTATGACTAAATTTTATTAACCCAATTTCTGATTTGGGTTTTCCAAAATCTTATTTATCTATTTTCAACCTTTTATTTATGAAGAACAATTTCAAATTGCGAGGAAACAATTTAAGTAATTAGAGTAGAATGTAACAACACAATACTTTATAGCACGTTATTTCTTCAAAGTAATTCAATAACTTGCACTACACGCAACACAGAGTTTAAGTACACCATGACTTACCAAACAAGTCGTTCAAAAGAGATTATGAATAGTGTTAACTGAATTTTGAACATTATATAATCCTTATAATTTTATAATGACTATTATGAGTTTTAAAGTTATCATTTAAGAACAAATTCATTTTTTTCAGATAAAAGTAGTATTTTTAAAAAAATATCATTTTACAGCCTTTTAATGGAGAACCCTTTTTAAATAAAATATTTGATACTTTTATATATTCAATTTGAAAAAACAAAATTCTTCATTAGAATAAGGACATAAAAATTTATTTTTGATAAATTCTTTGAGTTTTTCTGGTAACATTCTTATTTGGGTGAATAGTGAAAAATACAAAATTTTAACTGAAAATAGATTTTTTAATCGAAATAATTTAAAATTGATAAATTAAGAAATTGAGTGGTTTAAAAGTATAATTAGATTATATTTTTACCATTTAATCCAATTTTGGTCCTTGGGCATAATTTTACATTAAACTGTACATAAGCAAGTGTCAATTTTTTGATAGTTATTATTTCATAAAAACACGCTTTTTGTTTTGACAACAAGAATGAATTTTAAATTAATTCCTGCTACTTCTGTGTTTTGAATTTAGAAAAATGGGTTCCATATTTAGAATCTGGAGGTCTAAATTTTGTAAATATATAACTTTTATTTGTATACATTTTGAATAATTACTTCGGTAAATATTTTATATACCATTATTAAAATGTAAATCCATTAAATAAGGGTAAAAAATAATACCATAATAATATTGAATTACCCTAAAACATGTTCTGAAATTTTTGGATGATACATGTCCGACCATGGGAATCTTTGGTTCAATTCTGGGACCCAATGGAGCCACTTGTAAGTGATAATGACACTTTATATTAATTAGGTTAAAGTAAATAAAAAATTACATAAGCATATATCTTTTGGTAAAACAATTTTTACATATAGTTATACATGTTATATATTCAACGATAAATATTCACAAGAAATATAAAAATATTTTCTACATAATGGTATTTTATTTATAATTTTTAGTCATATAATAAAAAAAAATTATGACACAATGATGATGCAGTATTTTCCTTACTAATAAAAGAATCAAATAAATGGTATTATAAATATTAAAATAAATATAATTTCAAAGTTTCTATGACATAAACGAATTACCTAGATTAATATGACATGTTAGGGCTATTTAAATGTATCTTGTTCGATGTAATCATGTTTTTATGACTTTCACAAAAACAAAATACCAAATAGTGTCAATATTGACATAAGTTAATATTAAAAAAAAACTATATTATTAGTTGAAATTATATTCCAAAAAATTTATGGTTCGGCAAAATGACTTATATATTGATACCTATATAATTAATTAACCACTTGGTGGTTCTCTTGATATTATATATTATGTATATTGACCATATAATATAAAAATACAAAGAGACATGGTAAAAGTCAAACTATTTTACTAATAGTTAAATATAAATAATAATGTTAATATGGAGACCCAAACCTGTCTAAAACCTATTGGTTGAGGGGTTTTCGACCCATCCCCACCTTAGCATTTAAATAATCCATTTTGGAGCCATTATATACCGAAAATTATTTTTTCATAAAATAATATTTCCAACATTTCCTAAGGTGCCCCTCACCCCACTTATAAAAGGCCAATCCCACTTCTCTCTTATTTACAACATAAAAGCCATTTGTCTTGGCCAACCTCTGACCAAATAACCTTTCAACTATCCACCCTTCATCCTAGAGGCCTTCCTTTAGTCATAAATATGACCTTTGGATCCCTTTTGATAAAATCAAAAGGAAGAACCTGAAGAAGAGGTAAATATTCCATCATCTCTTTCAAGTTCCTTTTTCGTCCACTTCCTTTTTATTTGTTGTTTCCTTTATAAAATAATAACTCTAGTATATTATACATAATATAATGTTATTATAAATATTTTACAACTAAATTCATTGTTATATCCATCATTTAGATGACATGTGACTATACGTGTGTATCTATGGCTTACCGTCTCCATGTCGTGGAGTAATTGTTATTCAATACATTATTATATGGATGGTTATAATAATGATGTGTAATTGATGTAAAATATAAATATAACATGATAATGATTCTGTATATAATATATACCATCCAATTCCACACCTTTATAGAAATAATGTTGACACTCCTTCGTATGTACAGATTACAATCTCCACGATGTGATGAGATTCATTTCCAAGTTCACCATTCATCGATGATTTAAAAAAAAATATAATGAATAAGTAAGTAATATATGGGATAATAATTCTACTATAGATATATTAATTTATATATATATGTACGTACATATATATTATCCACTTAGTTTTGTTCAATATGATATCAAAATGGAAACAACGTTTATGTGTACGTACGGACTACCGTCTCCGTAAACGGTGTTTTCCATTTCATATATAAGACTATTATACATGCTTATATTCTAAAAATATATGATATATTAATCATTTTTTATATTATGGATATAATTATATCTTTATCTAAGTGATACAATCAATAGTAACAAGTAAAAACAAATACGATAACGAAAGCAATTATTACCTAAAATGTTAATGTTTGCTGGAAATTATTATTAAATGGGTAGTATAATGTCATTAATGAATCATTTTGATATCATAAATATTAATATGATTCTGTTATAATATAATAACATACTACTATTTTCATACAGGAGGTTAAACGTACCCTCGACTAAAGAAATTTGCTAGGTAAGGGGTTTTCATCTCACTCCTTATTCTCATGATATTAATGCAATAATGATAGTATTACCTTTTTTGTGGTGTATATACTGCCTAATATTATATTCCTTGTGTAATACACTTTAATTCATCTGTATTTACATATTAATTGTATGATACTTCTTTCATAGGGTGTATGTTTTGTATGTTACCAAATTTGTAAGGGTTAATTTCATAATCTCTTTATTATTCGAGGTTGTTTTTACGTAAGTAGCTATTAGGACATATTTATTATCCATGTCCATGTTTCATAAATTTTTTTTAAGTGATTATTTTAATGGACCATTTACAAAAACATCAATTCAAATGTTTTAAATAATTATTCTTCTAAATCTTTCTCATTAATGTTTATGTCTTCATAATGATTTTTAAGGATTTATTTATATGGACATGAATGTTTTTAAAATTTTAAATCCTTTAAAAATTATCAAAGTGTTATGGGACACTTTGATTGAAAAAAGAAATTAAATTTATTCCTTTATAAATTGTGTTACTTTTAAATGTTTTCATGAAAAAGGGATATTACTATTAAAGAGTTTTACAAAACATTTTCATCTATGTCAAAATCCTTTAAAGGATTTTAAACATGTTTTGAAGTTGATTTATCATAATACAAATATTTTATATTGTATTGAAGGTTTTGTGATATGTTTAACTGTGGATGTGTTATTTTTCTACCATTCATGGTTTATGGGTAAAGTATTTAGATTTCGAATTCTAGTTTTAATACCAATGTTTATGTTATGTTTAAACCATTTAATATGAGGAATGTAATAGACTTAGTAAGTAACGGGTAGAGCCTGCTATATCTCCCTAATGAGTCAGTAGGTCTCATGAGACAAACTAGTGTCTTGGTATAAGGCCGTGAAAAAATCGTATTTGTAGTCTTTGCACAAGGCATTGACTATGTAGTTATGATAGTCTGGCATTATGCATTCCATTATTATGAAAGTTGATATTGATATTATAGGTGATTATTCGACTAGTAGAGTATCCATGTGAGTAAGTAAATTTCATTATTTTGATTTATATTTTCCGTATTATGATTAATGTTATTTTTAAAATACTTTTGTTTTTGTTTTATACATTTCTTTAAATGATTATGCTTATTTATGAATGTTTCTTCTATATTGCATATCATTACTGATCTTTTGAGCTCAGACCTTTATATGTTTTATTTTTCCTAGGATTCTAAGAAGTGTATTGTGATTGATATGAAGGGTTAAGAGAAAAGAATAATGGCATTCATAAAGGATTATTTATGTTGTTTTGTATGTTATAAAGTGTAATGTAACATTCATGTATGTAATCTATTTTCTGAGACTGCTAAACTGATCGGTCCTTTAGGACTGGGTTCCTAGTAATCATGCTAATGTATTAAAATAATGCACCGATTCAGTGTAACTAGGGTCAGGGAATTAAATCTGTGTTATACTAGATGGTGGTCTATAAAAATTTCCCATCCATCAAAATTTACCAAATTCTATAAATTCAATTAGTTCATCTATTTCCTCCCATAATAAACTGAAATATTTTGAACAATCATGATGTTTATTAGTAAAATATTTGATCTTCTTATTTTAAATCGGTTCCTTATAAGGATTTGAGGTAATATATTCACCATCAATAATAAATACCTTTATAAAGGTAAAAATATAAAAATTAGATGTTTTAGATATTACATACATGGTTATTGCAAGATATATTCCCATTAAAAAGTCAAAAAATTTCATTTTCATAAATTCTTGATATATAGGGGTTTGAGCATTATCCAATAAATTTTTCACTCTACCAACATCATCATCATCAATATTTTCCTCAAGTTTATTGATGTCATTATCGTTCATAACTGGAATAATATCTCCCTTTTTTATGATCCACAAATGGAAACCTTTCAAATATCAAGTTCTTTTTACCAAATATTTTTTTAATTGATGAATAGTAGAAGAATGTCTTATCTCTCTATTGTGATACCAAATAGAAATTTTTTATTTAAATATTGCTTTTCATATATGGTAGATATCCATTTTATTTATTAACCATGATCTTCTAATGGAATATAACAATGAAACTATATACAACCTCTATCGTAAGCCTTTTGAAATGAAAAATCTAAAGAAGAAACCAAATAATCTTGAACTTAGTGGAAGTACAATAGGTGTTATAAATTCATATTATATTCTTTCAATTATAGGTAATAAAATGTATGTTCCACTCAATAATCGACAACATAATTATAATTATATATAAATTAATCTACAAAATATTATTATAGTGTGTAAGATATTAATAAATAGTATGTAAAAGTAATCTAAAGTTATGTAAGGGTAAAAAAAGTTATATAAGAGTAAAAAAATGTTTTTTAGGGTAAAATATATCTATGTAAGGTTAAACTATGGAAATTATGGTTAAAATGAAGGTGTGTATGGTTAAAAAGTTATGTAGCGGAAAATAATTTTGGGGTTAAACTATAGTTAAGTAAGGGAAACACAAAGTATAGGAAGGGTAAACTAAATTTGTGTAAGAGTGAAAAACAGTTTATTAATGGTAAATTAAAGTTATGAAATGGTGAAAAAAATCTATATAAGTGTTAAATAATTCTAATCATGGGAAAAATAATGTTATGGAGTGGTAAACAATAGTTTAGGATATTTAAACCAATGTTTTGTATGGGTAAAACAATGTTATTAAAATGTAAAACTAATACTAAGTAAGGGTAATATTATAAATATATTTAATTAATTTCTAAATTTTCTTATTTAAATATTATATTTTTTCAACATTATTATGAATATTGTTTTTAGTTAATGAAACTAGTATAATTATACATCTTTTTTTTTATGATTTTTAATCAAATAAAAATATTATTTATCCATAATTATTATATTTAGATTGTCATTTATATATACATAATATGATTTAAATAATAATAATAAATTAAATAGAGATATATTGTGTGAAAAAATTTATTGAAGATATAATGTGAATCACCAACAATGAATAACCATAGAACACCTTGAATATAAGGGACTAAAAAGAGTGAGAAGATGGCCAAAAGAGTCTCTTACCCTAATTGTGATAATGAATGAGATAAAGGAGGGGCGAAGGAAACAAAATTTTAAGGTAATATAAATGAAACAAAATTGAAAAATAGTTTATCATTAAAGAGAATTAGGCATTGGGATGATAATTACCAAGTTGGAAGCCACCGTCTATATATATATCATCATGGTTGATCCCCATGCCTAATGGAAATTGTCTTATAAAAAACAATGTGGAAAATATTATTCATGGATGAAACAATTATTAATGAACTAATAATTTCAAAAACTATTGAATTTATATGAATATATAACTTAATCTAATTAATTAAACATGTAATTTTATTTAATAAATTTTTTAATTAAATTAATTAAATGTTTTTTCCTGATTTTAATTTTTCGACCCAAAACATATAACATAGATGGAACTGAATCAAGGAATGGAAAAATATATTTATTCCTGTAAATTCTGCATAGTAACCATTCATATATGACTTACATTTGATCTCTTAATTTAAAAATCCTTATTATCATGTACATTCAAAATATGAAATGGTATAGACTATAATAAATGAGTATGGGGACCCACGTCTTATGAATTAAGTTTAGTCATCATATTGGAAAACACACACTATCATAACCCCTTATGGTTTAAAACTATGTTTTAGTGACAAAATAGACTATTATGAAACCTTTTTCTCAAAAAAGATATAAACAAAAATGGAAAATCATGCCTCAGTAATGAAACACACTTAAAAAATACTAAAAAGCTACATGAAAAGAAAATTAATTTTTTCAATATCACAAAAAAAGTTACAAGTCACATGTATACTCAATGTATATCTATAAAAGTATCTCATGCCAATAAAAATTAAGGAAAAAAGAGTAGAAATAAAATATAAAAATGAAACCATACCTATCAAAGGTTGCAAAAAAAAATAACTACACATGAAAGAAGAACATCTTCTAATTGTAGCAATATCACCTAGGGGATTCTAAAATCACCTGTTGAGGGAAGGGTGGGGCACAAATCACCTAAGGTGGGGAGGGAGATTCCAAAACATCTTTAGTAAGGTAGGTAAGATGTCATGATCACATGATGATATGGGTACGTGTGGATGTACATGAGAAAATACGGGTTGAATGAGGAGGAGGGGAGGATGAGCTCAAGAGATCCTCCTTATCTAAAGGTCTCTTACCAAAGTTTTTAAAACCCCTTTTTATAGTTAAACCTATACTATAAAAAAATTAAAACCATTTATATAGTATTTGGAACATAATCCTTACCCCCTTATTCTCTAAACTGTGGATATATATCCATTGGGAAAGATGCAATTTCTAGTAGTGTAATCCATTTTTGGATTTGTCACTATATATTATAAACCCTTCTCCAATATAAGGATGTGTGAGTAAAAGTGTATTAACCAACCATACCATCTTTAGCTTGAAATTATCCTTATATTCATCCTTCCAAAGTAACCTATCACCTTGCCATGTTAACATTGTTAGTGGTTTCGAAATCAGGGAAATATTCTCTAAACAATTGTTGATATTATCCATCCAAATCAAGAATTCCATGAATAAAAGTCACCATGCTTGGTCTAGGACCACTTTCAAAAACATAATTAATTGGATGACCCAACTATATACTATAAAATGAGATTATATGATACATTAATAAATCATTATGAATAAGAAAATCACACATGGTAATTTATTTATACGTATTATCATTTACAAGGGTCCATAGAACAATCCTAAAATGATCATCATGATATTTCATTAAATTTGAGTATATAATCACATCAGTTATAAATAATACCACAAACTGATCAAGATAACCTCAAAAGAATATATTTACTATTTATATGATGATATTAATGTACTTATTACGAAAAAAGAATCAATATAAATTCATAGTGTCCAAACCTTTTCTTAAAGGTTGAAATTGGTATTTTATCACTTTTTACCCTAAACTGATAGTAGCATGATTGAAGATTCATATTTTAGAAGTACTGACCTCCTCATAATTGATTAAAAAAGTCATCAATATAAGGTAGTGGATATTTTTACTTTATAGTAATCTTCTTATGTTATTGATTATAAATGGAATGACACATTGACCCAACATTAATATATATAAAGGGATATGTGTACCCTATGCTGATGCACTAAATTGTTTAAATCCCTTATCATGATTTCCCTTTTGTTGATTCACTAATTTTTAAAACATAATCAGGGCTATTATATATGGATTCATTTAAATATGCGAGTCAATTAGTCTGATTTCTATTGTGAACTAAACATCACTACTCATTAGAAGATCGAAAAAATCATCTATAAATACATAAATAAATACTCATTCAGCATAACTTTAATTATGTTGATTTTATCACCAACCTTCTGATACATGTAGCCTTCATGGATAAAAATTAAAACAAATGAGGTGTAAGTAATTTCATTTTAATGTTTTCACTCATACTTAAAACGATAAATGATCATGGGTTAATTTAGAATAAAAAATATGACTTCTCTTACTCAACAAATAATATGTACTCCATTAAAATAAATCCAATTCATTACTAAAATCACACAAAATTTAACTAAAGTTTGAATGATATGATTTTCATGATGCATATTCCAGTAAAAAATAATCTGATAGAAACTATAGACATCTGATATGACCATAATACCATTATAATTTTTTAAATAACATAATATCTAATCATTGAGATGGTAATTCAATACCCTCTTCAAAATCTTTTGATATTAATTAATGGGATGAACCATAATTAAATAATACATTTTCTATTATATAGTGAATTATATGTGTACCTTTTTTCACATAATTCTCATAAATCAATTCATCATTCATGGTCACATGAGAATTCCCATTATCTTTGGGATTAAGAGTTTATTTCCACTTATCACCAAATACCATAAAATTTGGGAAAGGGTTACTCCTTGTATTTGAAGCATTTCATACTGGGTCATTCGTTAGTCAGTTTCCACTTCTCCACCATTTCATTAACTAGACCATTCATCACATTTCATTATAAAAATGATTTATAAACATCCTTTCCACATTTAATGCACCACCCAATTCCATTAAATTAATCACCTTGATTCATTTTCCCACATTTATGGCATCTGGATTTTTGGAATATTTTCCACTGTGATAATTATTATTTTTTATGAGACTTAATCTTAATTTTCTAATTGAATCTCTCTAAATGGTGATAATAACCAATTTAATTTTCTATATTGAATATAGAACAAATTATTTCATCATAGCTACTAAAGTGTCTTATATCCATTTACTCTTATATACTTTATTTTAAGCCCCGAAATAGTTGATCACATTTAATATTTGGAATGATGATAAAATTAGAAGTGTACATTGAAATCCTTGTAAAATTATATTCATATGTACCAATATATCCAGCACATTTTTTTAAATCTCTAGGAATCCCATCATCATCATTTTATATCGAATGTAGGGGAAATACTTTCTGGAAAATATATGACTAACCACATATTATTCCATGGAGTCAATTTCATCCACTTAAAATTAATTCATAATAAGTTTCCACTAATTATCAACTTCACCTAACAAATTAAAATATTCTATGACAACATTTTTTTATTTAAAACAGATTTAAATATATTATCACTTTTAATTTATTTTGATAAATTAATCTTAATTTAAATTTTTCTAAATTATCTAACCGTTAAATATTCATGTGTTTTTTAGTAAAATATTTTATTTTATTTTGATTTTAAAAAAAAATTTATTTATTTTTTAAATGATACTGGTTATACATAATATTTAAATGTTATTTATTTTTTATTTTCATAATTTTTGGTTAAATAAATAATATTTTGTGTCATTATGAGGATCCTTGGCTATCCCTAAACGAAAATGGAGCCCCTTTAGGTTCAGCACTATGGTAAAGCCTTCCTTAATAATCCCCACAAGGAGGTTGGAGTGTATTTTCCACAATGGATGCCTATAGCATGTGGAGACTGTGTTTAAGTCCCCATGGTTTGTGTTGTAGGTGAAAAGGGTTGGCTAAGTCACCTCTATAGTCCATAGACCTATTTTGTACTTTTATTTTGGTCTAAACCGAGGATCTGCATACCGTGGTTCATATTCCACTCTGCTGCCTGAAATCTAAATAATTGTGGGGGGATTTTTTATTACTGTTTACTCAGATTGACTCTCATTTGTGAATTTTTTTAATCTCATAAGTTCATTTATTTATTATATCCTAAGAATTATATTTTTAATTCTCCCACTAAATTTTATCCTTCCCACACATTATTCATCTTGATCATCAGTTCATTTTCATTATATTAATTGGATTCTAGGAATCAATGTTGTACATATTTTCTCTTTCCATCTGGTTCAACTATTTATTTGAACTCCTTTGTATTCTTCATTAACTCGTGTTCATGGATGTTTTTTCTTCAATATTATAGTGGTATTATTTTAGATTCAACATTTATTTTTTTCTTACTCTGTTGGGTTTTAATTTGTAAAAAAAATACATTTTATTCCTTGGTATGCCTCTCATTTTTCTTCGGGTTCGAATCCTATATTCTTTTTGGTTACTTGATGATCATTTTTTAGAAATTAAAAATGATGGATGTTGATTCAACTTTGGTAAATTATATATGGTGGGTGATTTGACACACTATTGAGCATCCATGTTTATTGATTTTACCAACCATTAGAAATCACCCATGGGATATTTTTACCCACTATTTATTCATCCTTTTTAATAATACCCCTTCTTAATTTCTATTCAATATGAAATGGGAGAATTTTCAATATCTTTTTTTGAATCAGCCATTTTTTTACATGTTTTTTTTAAATATTGAATTGGATCTTTTCAACTTCTTCTTTGGTTACTTTATGTTTTTTATTTTAATATTTATCTCTAATTTTTTATCAGTTTTATATATTTTATAATAATTCACCATGTTCCCCTATTTATATCTTCTTCCAAATACAAATGTATTGTTTCCTTATTTGATCATTTATTAGAGTAGATTTTTTTCTTTTTATATTAAGAAGTCATATTTTTTGTTATTGTGTATTAATTTTTTATTTCTGAAATATTCATATTTTTTAGATGATCTTCTTAATTCATTATATCATTCTGATCTCTTTCATTTTTACACATCCTTGGGAAAAAATATTTTTTTTTCAATGATCCACCGTTGGAACCAAACAGTTGGTCACGAATCACTGTTATTTTTCTTCCACAATGGTTTATGAGTTCCCATTGGACTTCCGATAGTGAGAATATTTTTATTCCTTCATAAAAATCCTATAATTACATACATTATTAGTAATAAATTTTTTATAATTAACTCATTTTGATTTTTATTGAAATAACAATTATTAGGAATGCCCTATTTAGACACCAATGGAACCCAATGGTGGGCCATGAGTCACCATTAGTTAAATTTTTATTTCTTATAAATTTTCATCGTATGTTTTCAGTTGTTGTAATTAAAATAATTCATTATTCAAAAGTATTATTATTTTATGTGAAAATAAAATTTATACAGTGATAAAAATTAATTATAACATTATTTTATTTACTTTTGTAAAAGTATTTTTAATGGAATATGATGCTATATTTTAGTACATATTTTTCTACATGAATAGTCTAAATGATTATACTATTATTTAAATGTATTTATAATTATAAACTAGTTAAATTTGATTTAATTCATATATTAATTTTTATACTAACATTTAATGAGGAAATGTAAATCCAAATTATATATTTTTTATAACTCTATTTGGGTACTCAAAAACTTTAGATAATTGTTATATAAGATTTTTTTTATTTGTTAACATGTGTTATGAAGATATTAGACACATTTTCCTCCTCGTATATCTTGTATTAATGATATATAAGATCCTATAAAGGAATATTTATAAATATGTGTATTTCAATTCATTAATATTACCTATGATACATAATTCTCATTATTGTTGCTCTCAAAATTGATCATGGTATTTTGTGGCTTCAATATAGTTATTCTAATAACTAAATTTCTCCATATTAAACATTGTATCCTCTATTTAATAAATGAACATCTAACCAAAACTTAATCGATATTTTTCTCATATACACCTTTTCTTATATTTTTTATTCTTGTAATATTACTAATTTTTGAATGTAATTTCTATGTTTGGGATTATGTTTTTCTGTAAAAATAAATTCTTTCTCTTTCTATAGCTATTTAACTACACAATAAGATTTTTTGGATGTGACTCCCGATCAAAATTAAGGTATAAATTATAGTTTGGTCTTGAGTATCAAAGACTAGGATGTGCCTCCATGTTGTTTAAAGGGATGAGTATGTAAAAATGGTAATAAAACCATTGAAATTAAGGTTCATTCAGGATACTAGTATCCTCAAGGAGTATAATATATTGTGTATTATGCTTGTATGTTCTTGATCCAAACCATTATTAATATAGTGTTATTTTACTTTTTATTTTCAATTAATCTTAACTCAACAACACTACACTCACTACAAATTAATATTTTATAAACTCTAAATATTTTTGACATTAAATTTTAAAAAGACCATTCACTACATCCAAGTCATATTTTCCATCAACAATGATCCAAAAATTGGAATCAAACAATATTTTTGTGATATGTTACTCATTCTATTAATTATTATTTTTAACTCGGTGATAATATGTATCCTCGATATTATTGTATAGTATTGAACTAACAAATAACTTTTATGATGCTAGGTGTCAATTCCAAAGATGTATAGATAGTATAGAAACTCCAATTATTTTAGGGATGTGACAATAGATATTTAGATATTATAATGGAACTATATATGGAATGATTATGAGTGGATCACTAGACCATTTTAAAATCTATATAATCTACATAAAAAGGATCCAGAGACACTTGATGGTAATTTCATGGAAAAAATTGTTTCGAATTATAATGATGAAAATATTTTATACTATGATATAAATATAAGACTATATAGTAAAGTTTCATCTTTTAAGATAACTCATGACTTATAAATGTTACTCTATATAACTCATTATGGCATTGACATGATGAAGAGAACCAAGCTAGAAATGATCTGAGAAATATACTGAAACAACAAGATTGGGGAACAAAAATCCATAAATTAGATTTTCTATTAGTTCACTAGTATCACATGTGGTATGATTGCTCATAGAGAATTCATGGAAAACATTTCTCAATTTTAAAGTGTACTAAGAGCTCTTCCTAATATATGTCATGCAAATAAGGTGTCCACCGATGGGAGTAATAATTTCCTGGTGTGTACATTAGGTTAACCCATTTTATCTTTGTTGCAGTTTGATTCAGAGTTGAAGAATATTACTAATGAATAGTATAATTGAATAAAAGGATTTTATGTATATAAAATTTGGGATATATGTCTAACTACTCTGAATTAGAGTGTGAGGAAAGTGGCAAATATATGGCCCACTTCATTACAAAAAATTGTGGGAAGATGAAGTTCAAGTGGAATTCCAGAAAAGACTATAAGTAATTTAATACAATTAACCAAATTGATTTTTTAGAATTAAAAAGTTACCAATGTAATAATAAAGGTCACATAAGGATTGATTTCCATGAACTCAAACATCCAATAAAATAAAAAGATAACTGAATAAAAAAACATTCTTTGGTTATAGGTTGGGACCACTCAGAAAGTTATAAATATGGAATTTATTCTATTTGTGAACATAAGATATATAATATTTCCCTGATGTGTATAACATGTTAGTTAAATGATACTCTCTCTAATCTGTTTATATATCCATTAAATGTTGATCATATTTCTCTATCTAGAAATAACACTGTTATTTTTTCTAAATCTTGTTCTGACTCTTATTCTAAATTTTATAATGTTATGAAATTTTATAAATAAAATTATGATTTAAATAACGATGGAGAAAAACAACTTGAAATGATTATTGAGTTAAAATTTATAAATGACAAGTTGAATAAATAAAATGATAAAATTAAACGATAATTCCATAATCTAAAAAACTGTATATCCTATTATAATAAAAAATAGAATTTAATATTTTAATTTATAAAGATAAAATATGAAATTAAATGATTAAAAACATTATCTATGAAAATGATAATGATCAAGATAGAAGATTTAATTTTTTTTGACGATCTAACTAATGTAGAAATTGAATTTCATAAATAAAAGTTAGAAATAAAAAATTATGAAATGTAAATTATGAAACTAATGAAAAGTCATTATTGATTTAGATTTTTTTCAAAAATATAATATGTATTTTGAAATAGAATATGTTAATATAAAAGAGGAATTATATAATTTTTTAAAATAAAAAAACAATTTGATACGATGATTTTCTCACTTATATTAAAAAAATATGATCAATGTTGGATACAATAGTACAAACCCATGTTAAAATAAAACTATCATTATCTATAACTCAAAGGGAATCATTTAAAGTGTATCCTATTTTTAATATAAAATGACATTCCATTATACTAATGGGTGATAACTTAGATATAAAAAGTTTTATTGTAATTAAAAAACATTCATCACAAATGTTTTATTTTCTAAACATCACATAATTAAATGAATTAAATATATTTGGGTATCTAATCTTTTTTCTATTAATCTAGTTGCTCCCAAGTTATCATGGGTAAAAAAATAGTTTTCTTGATTTCCTAATTCGATGAAATATTACATAGAAGTCTCATTGAATCATGGTACTCAGATAGTAGCTGCTCCAAGCATTTGAAATGTAACATTTCAATGATATAATCATTTATGTTAGGTTATTATGTCTTTTTCACATTTTGAGACAAATCTAAAATCTATATTATAGCTATTAATGAGGGTGGGTTTTTAAAAATAAATTATAATTTCCAATGTATTAAACATACTTCGTTTAAAAAATAATACCATTAGAAAATATGTGTTTGGTGATGATGGATTAAATTTTTTATTTTAAAATGATATATATTATTTTCTGAAAAATATTTAAGTTTTATTTTCTAAAAATAAAATTAATTATTTATATGCTATTGATTTTTCTAATTTACCCAAAAAAAATATTAAGTGCCTATGTTCTAGAGAAATAAAATACATTCTACCACATAGGAGGCTTGGGAAGTAAAAAATTTACCTTAATTTATAAACCCTCAAATCATCAACAAGTTATGAAACTAATCATGATTCATAACTGTAAGTACATAATGTGTGATTCCTTTTAACAATATAAAAAACACAATGAAATAGTTAAATCATTTAATTATGTTTGTATATTTAGATGTTTAGAATTATTACAACATGACTTTTTTTGGACCTATGAATCCAACATATATTGTTTTTATAAGAATATTTTTTAATTTTGGATGATTATAATATATTACTATGGATTAATTTCATACATCACAAAAATGACACCTTTTAAAAAAATCCTTGTATAAAAATATTGAAAATTTCCAAAATACATTAAGCATCTCTATATTAGGTTACAGAGGTAGTCAATTTTTGAAATTATAATTTTATAAATTTTTTAAATCAAATGTATATAAAAACTTTTTCTCATCCCCTATTAATCCACAAGAAAATGGTGTGCTAGAAATAAAGAATAGATGAATTCAAGAAATGGCTATGTCTATGTCAATTTAATTTATTGTAACTAATTATTTCTTGTCAAAAACATTAAATACATATTTTATTATTTTAAATAGTGTTTCAATTAGAAATTTCCTAAATAACAACCCTTAAATTATCCAAAATGATATAAACCAAAAGTTTTACATTTCAATGTACTTGGTTGTAAATTGTTTATCATAAATACGAAAGATAATTTTGTCAAATTTTAATCTATATATAATAAAGGTATATTCTTATGATATTCCCATTCTTGTGAATTGTATAGAGTTTTCAACAATAGAGAAATATTTTTTGAAGAATTTATGCATGTTATGTTTAATGAAAAAAATTATAATTATAAATATTATGAGTCATTCAAAGAAAATTATTATTTTAGAGAAAATTAACTTTGGTGAAGATAATGACCAAGATAATAATAATGCTTTAGATTAGGGGGATTATATCACTTCTCTAACTAATCCAAAATAATAGATAACATTTAAAAACACCTAATTGAAAAATTAATTGTAAATTTATAATATTGAAATCAAACTAGAAAATCAGTTTTGATTTACTATGCTAATTCTACTTGTCTTGCTAAAATTGCTTGTGTTAGTGACGAAAATACCTTAGTTGATTACAGTTGGATTAAATATATGAATCTTGAATTAAGTCAACCAGAAAGAAATAAAGTTTGGCATTTAGTTTCTTTTCTAAATTGTAAACCTTTTATAGAAACTAAATGGATTTTTAATATTAAACATGATGAAGATGGAAACATAGTTAAAAATAAATAATTGTTAATAACTCAAGGCTATTCCAAGGAATAGGGGATTGATTTTGAAAAAACAATTCTCCTATTTCTATGATGGAATCCCTTAGAAATATATTTTCCATTCCTAGATTTCAAAAAATCAAATTATTTAAAATAGACGTAAACAATTAATTTTGAAATGGAATAATTTCAAAGGAAGTATATATAAGAAATCCACAAATATTTTAAAATTATAATTTCGTAGATAATTTTTTTAAACTTAATAAACCTTTATATAGTTTAAAAAACCTCTAATAGTGTGGTATGAAATAATTACATTGTTTTTATTAAGAAATGTTTTTTAAATGCATGGTTGATATAACCTAGTTTATAATAATATTTTCATACGATATACAAATTATTTATATATATATATTGATGATATAATTTTGGATAAATAAATGATTTTGTGTGTAATTAAAATTCAATGACTCTAAAAATTGAATTTGACATAAGACTAATGGGGAAGAAAAAGTTTCCCAGGTTTACAAATTAATCAATGAAGATTAAATATTTTATTAAAAAAATAAAATTATTCTATATAACATAAAAAATTATTTGGACAAGAATTTAGTAAAACTATTAAAAAAATCACAAATTCTAAATTGAATGTAGAGGAATTTGGAAAATCTATTGATATTAAACAACATAGAGGCATGATCGGCAGCCATTTGTGTCTCACTACAACTAGACTAGACATCTTGTTCTTAATTTTATTTTATGATAGGTTTTAGTAAAACCCTAATGAAATAAAACTTAAATATATTAAAAGAGTATTCAGTTCCATCAATGGATATATTATAACTAGACTATTAAATTTAAATAATATTTTTTATATATTTCCTTACTCATATTCTTACTTTGGAGGTTTCAAAATTTACTAGAAAAGAACTACTATTATGTGCCACTTTTTATAAAAAACATTAATTTAATTGATATCTATATAATAACTATCAGTAGAACTGTAAAAAGTTGTGTCAGATTATGTTGATGTTACTAGTAAATATTCACATAGCATTTGGATAAAATGAACACTATATCATTTTAATATTATTTTTTGTAAAAATTATTATTTAATTTTATAACTGAAGTACTATTTCAATTTCTACAAATCATTTTCAATATTCAATAATAAAAAACTTAGATGTAATATTTGACTTTATATGGCTTCGTTTAAATAAAGGTGATATATGCATGAAATTTTCTCCCACCTAGAAACAATTACCTCATATATTTACAAAATAATTAGATTAAAATAAATTTTAGAAGTTGGAATTTTAAATTTGATTATTATAAACATAAAATTGTTGTTAGTATGATAACTATTCATAAAAATGTATTTACATAAGTTATATAATTACAAACGTTTAGTATTTTTCATCTTAAATAATTTTTAAATCACTTTTTTAAAAAGTTCATTCCTATATGTCTACACATTATTATTTATACTATATTTTTATATAATAATTTAATAATTTTTGTTATGTTAAATTTTAAAAAGTTGTGATCGTTCTAAAAACAATTAATAAATATTTTGTTTTTTAATTTACAAAAGGGGGATTTTCTTAGTATTTAAAAGTTATTTAAAAAATTGTATCACCATTAATTGGTTTTTAAGAATTATTATTTATTAAATTTTTATTAAAAAAAAAATTTACATGAAGGTGTTTTTAGTTAAATTAATCATATAAATATAATTTCAAGAATAGTTTTGTAATTTTTGTAAATGTTATTTACTATACTTAGATTTTTATTATTACATATTTTTTATTTACAATATTGTTGTTTATATAAAAAATATGTGAAAATATATTGAGGTCCCTTAGGAATGCCTCAAAAATATAGGGGACCCTTTTGGGAAACCCCCTAGGAATTCCATCCTTATAAATCCCTACAAGAATGCTAGAGAGAGTTCTGTATAGTGTATGCTAATAGCATGTAGGTCCTGTGTTAAAGGACCCATGGTGCAATTTTATAGGCTCAAAGGGTTGTGTAGGTCACCCTCATTCACTACTAACATAGTGTGTGATTCTTTTTTGTTTAAAATCGAGCATTATCACTCTCTCAGGGATACATCACTTAAATTCCTTGTAAAGATACTTACCCCAGTAGCCTAAATTTGGTGCATTAGATAATTAAATTATCTTAATAAACAAAGAAGTTGCATCCCAAATGACTGAATAGTTTAATATATTTAGAATATAAGATAAAAAAATAAGTATTACATTATAAATTTAAATTATAAAATATCATAAAAACGCTATTGGAAATATCTGAAACCTCTTAGATTATCCCTCTGGGTTATTCATAATATACATCTTCACATCCTAGGGGGAAAATAAAACATAAGAAATAGATGAGATCAAATTCTTATTATGGGTAAAAAATACATAAAAATATATCAATAAAAATAATAATAAATAAGACATGGTGAATAAACAAAAACCCATTCCCTTAAAACATAATCCTGATCATAATATAGAAGGAATAAAATATAAATAAACAATTCTATATAAATAATCATGTGAGAATGAAACTTAAACATGGATATTGTCCTATTTGAACAATAACATGGGATAATAATAATAATATCATAAGGAGGTAATGCATAATTCCATACATCATAAACATACCATCATGGCCTTGTACAAGAAGGATAAATTAAATGGAAGTGCCTCAACTAAGAATTTGTCTAGTTAGTCTCATGATACCTATCGATGCGTTGAGGGGCTATAGGGGGCCCTTCCCATCACGTACTACGTCCAATTTATTCCTCATATGATAAATAATATATTTAAATATTTATCATTAAATAAATGTTTTATAAATGAATTTTAAACATTTTAATCATAATAATAGGTTAAAATACTCTCGTAAAATCATTGATATATTATTGTGAGAAATAACCTTTTACGTTGAAATGAAGATTTTTTTGGAAAATCAAATGTATTTGTCATAAAAAAATATTTTAGAAATTAATATCACAAAACATTATATGTAATGATAATAAAATTATTCTTTAGGTATAAATGATGTTCAACATAAGTGGAAACATTTAAAATGAGTTTTTAATAATCTTTAGAAATGTGTCACATTAATGAGGTTTAGGTGAAAATATAAAAGTGCATTTAAACCCGTAAAAGTTATAATTTTTTGTATAAAGGTAGGAATGAACTAAGATAGTTTTTAATGAAAATAATTGTTATAATGGTTTCTTAAAAAATATTATTGATATTACTTGAAAATGGATATGAAATTGGGAAGTTCTATTTAATTGGGATTTCTTATCGAGAGAAATTGAAAAGGTAACCTTATAAATGAAGTATCTCTCATAAAAGAAGATCACATGATATAGATAAAATAGTTTGTGACATATAATCCAAATTTTGAAGAAGTTATAAAAAGTAATATGAATTAAATTTGTTTAACTAGAGAGATAATGTGTATCCATATGGAAAAATGAGGCTTCAGAGGAAATGCCTTACCACTTTGCAAATAGTCAAACCATATACCCAATAAGATTAATAATCATAAAATGAAACATTTAATACAATTAATATAAAGAGACTAATTATATTATTCATTAAAGAGTAGTATAGATGAACCATACACAGGAAATAGTGGTAAATAAGGTAAATCTCATAGAAATAATTGTTATATTAGAAAACACCAACCTTATGTTCAAAAGCGCTCTGCACTGGCACATAATGTCGTGTCTAATAAAATTAGATTTATTAGTAACTTCATTAAACAAATATTCAAAATTATTTTTTACACTAATTTTACTTATATTCATTTATGATCATTTTGATAAGTTATAAGAATCAATTTCACCATTTGGGAGTGTTTTTTCCTTGTTTTTTATATTTGGATTACTGGTATACATGTACAAATGAAAAAGTAAATTGGGAATATATATATATATGGAAATAAAATTTTATGTTATTAGTGAACATCCCTAAGGTTAGATGGTTTTATAAATCATTTTTTATTTTTGGTGACGATGAATCATTTGGTAATACGTTATTGATAATCATTTAGATTATTTTGGAGGTTTTGTATCACCAAAATCTTCTTTGGACTCATTAATTAAAATTACATATATATACTAGTTCTAGAAAAATAAACAATATATAAAACATATATTATAATCAATTTTATCGATAAATTTTTTTTATGACTATATTTGAAGAGGGAATTTAAAAATGAAAACACCTCATCTGTAAAAGTGGTAAATCAGCACCTCACAGACGATGTTTTCATTTTTAGATTAAAAGTAAAAGGGGAAAAACATATATGGGGGATTTTCCATTGACCTAAAAAATTATATATATTATAATGGAGGTGTCATTAATTTTTGGATATAGTATTTTAGAGATGGATAATAAAAGAAAATAATAATAAAAATTTAATGGGAATGATTAAGGGTTTTCCACTCGACTTTTTCTCCATGAGAACGTCCTTGAAGAACATTGGAGTGGTTTTTGGGTGAGTCTAGGAATTTCATTATGTGGGGGAATGGTTTGGGAGGGTTGTTTTGTATCAATTGGATAATATTCAATGATTAATATGTGTGAGGAAAAAAGAGGGTGATGGGAGGTATTTATAGTGCATGAGATAAGTGTTTTCTCATTATTATATTCATTAGCATATTATTTTGGATATAGACTATGAATAGTTTGATCATCATCACATTATATATTTAAAAAATTAATTATTTTTCAATATGATGGGATAAAATAATCTATAAATCATCTATAACTGAATCAATCATGTATTTATAAAATATCATAAATTACTATATTTCACTATTCATTAAAAATTCAACTATTTTAGAAAAATCCCAAAAAAAGTCCCCCAATAAATTGGTTCAGATGTAGAATAAAAAATTGAACCTCATTTTATTAAAATTATTTTTCTATATATGTGAAATTTAATTTTTAAATGAATTCGTCATATATTTAAAAAATTCAAATTATAAAATTATAACTCATCTTATAACACATTGAAAAATTAATTTAGGTCTCATAAAAATATCTTGTAATCATAAGAAAACAATTATTAATTATTGATTAAATTTTATTATTATAAATTTTATTTTAAATCATTAAATTAATTAAACAATTGAATATCAACATTTATGTTTTATAAAAATATCAACACTTAAATAATGATTTATAAAACATTTATTTACATATACGATGATATAATTATATCATATTCCCATTTATAAGATTCCAAAATTTTATTTGTAAATTAATAGTTGAGTTTAATATTCAAATCAAAATGATAATTTTAATATAACAAAATTGTCAGTTTTATAAAAATCGGTATTTTTTAGTAACAATTGGAAAATAAATATTTTCAAAAATTAAAAAACCCCTAATCTAATTTTGACATTTCAATTTTAAAAATAGTTTTTTTTCAATCAAAACTATAAAATCATGAAATTTTTGTTTTAAAAAACAATTTTCTGTTAAGAGGCTATAAATTTTCCTTTAGAAAATAAATTATATCCTATTAATGAAAAAAATTTGTTTCAATCTAACTTTATGCCTTTAAAATCATTTGGATGGATGTCAAATAATTTAATTGGACAAAGTATTTTCTTAAAAAAATTAATAAAATTCATTATCTTTAATTTAATAGTGCGGTTGTAAATATAATTTTAAAGTAATGATATATAATTATATATCATTGTTTTTTAAACATCTTGTTGTGTAAAGCCATTGTTGTCAATGAAATTAAATATAAAAAGAAAAGTACCACAAGATCATTGGTTGTTAAATTCTCCCCTCCTTAAATAATTTTTCATCCTTACATTATAATATTTTACTTTGAAAATCAATGGTTTATAGTTCATAATTCCTTTGTGGGATACCCACATTGGAAATATGTTTAATGATCCAACCCATTATTAATGAAAATTCCTCTTGATCTAATTAAATGTAATATTATGTAAAATGGTTATATAAAACATATGCACTTCAGCTGTTTTAAGATTTTGTACTTTAAAATACCATTAATAAATGATATTGTTTCTAATATAGTCTTTGAATAATGATGAGAAGATTTGTAAAAAATATAAGGCCTTATCAAATCTTATTTATTCATACAAAAGAAGTGATAGCCTCATCCTGTAGAATTTCCCTATATGAAGCTGATTTTTCGGAGCTCATAAATGAGGTAGCATCACTAGGCTTCCCTCTTGACCACACCCAATCTGATTTTTAACATGTTAAGCTTAAATAGAATCTCTAATCGGAGAATTGGAAGTTAATAGAGATCACCACCCGAGCGACGGAATCTAAGCCACCCCAAGGGTCTGTCACCATGACACACCTTACCCTTAGGTCTTATGTGGGTATTATAAATGGTTATTTAAATAGAACCTAGCACACTTATTATGTGCATTAGTTTTTTATAGAATAAATAATGTACATTCATTTTGTTACAATTACTTTTTAAATAATTTTTCAATTACAAATAGTATTTTAACTTAATATTCAATTAAGAAATCTATTTAGTTATATTAATGGATTTTATAATTAAATAATACTTTAATAAAATATATTTACTAAATTAATTTTTATTTAATATAAATGATCATATATTTGTTTTACGAGTACAATAGTAATTTTTATTAAGGTTTGAATGATGTTTTTGTCCAAACCCATAAATTTTCGATAATTGTTTGTTTTTATTTTAAAAGTAAAAATTCAAATATTTAGAAAATTCTTTAGATAAAAGGAATATTATTTTCGGATTCATAATATCAAAATTATATAATATTTAATTTTTACTAATTTCTTGAGACAGTTGAAGTGTTGGGGAAATATTAAATAAATATTAAATAGATATTCTATTTTATGACATAATAATAACCCAATAGTGATGTAATAAAATATTATAAAACGTATATTAGAAATATATATGTTTACCTTTAAAATAATGAGAATTTATATTTGTTTGATTAATTTTATGGTTCCTTAGTCGACCCTCCAAGACTTATTAAATATATTAAAATTTTAAAATGATTTCCTTGAGAGTGTGACTCACATACACATAATAAAACCAAATATTTTCATAATTTCTGCCATTGTAATTATAAAATAATGTTTTCCACTCCGCTTTTGAAACCCAATGGGAAAATTCATGGTTTGGTTTGTGGTTTTGATTATTTATTTATATAGATTCAAAATCCTATGTTTGTGAAATATTAAACAATTCGCCTCTCATTTCCTATATAAACCCACCCAATACCCCACATCTCTTCACTAAAAAACCTTTTAGAATGTCTCTAATCTTAACTCCTCTATCTATAATCCTCCCATGGAACCCCTGAAGGACCCCGGGACACCCTGAGAGGGGAGGGGTGAATCAGGGTGACAACTTTTTTATTTAAAGTGATGGATCTTATTCCAACGTTGGTAGGAACTTGTTGAACCTGTATGATGAATATGACTAGGAAGCAAACATTAACATGCACAGAGAAGACACAACACATTTTACATGGTTCACCACTAATAGCTACGCCCAAAGAGCATACACCGACAAGTTTTCGGTCTTGCCTAATTCCACTAATCTTTACTAGTTATGGATTACAAAGGTACGGGCACAGAAACTCTGTCCCAGGCTCACTACCTTTACAAAGGTTCAGGGATAGCTCAAAGCTTCCCTCAGTTCACTCCTATTGACTCCCCCTGGCTCACTGAATCTAGGTGAAGTCCCACTTAGTTTATAGACAATAAGGTATCTTCATCATTGAAAAATAATTCATCCTCTGTCGTATGTAGATGCTCTGTTGAAATCCAATGTTCATCCACCGATGAACACCCCTTTTTCTCTTAAACACCGGGAAAAGTACCTTTGGAAAGTACCTTCGCAATGCACCCTACTTCGCGAGGATCCCAATTTCGTGAAGCTCAAACAAGCCTTCGTGAAGCTACTTCCTTTTCGTGAAGCTCACAATTTCACAGAGCTCAGACCATCGCAATGCTAAAGCCTTCACAATGCTTAGGCCGTCGTGGAGCTCAAGTCGTCGTAAAGCGACTTCCCTCACGAAGCTCACTAACCCAATGCAGAGCACCCGACTTTTGCGAAGCTAGAATAGCCACCACGAAGCTCCCCTTTTGTGAAGAACATTTCCTTCGCGAACTTCCATTGCGAAACGAGAGCAAATAATTTTCTCTGAAAAATCTCTCTACATCTCTCGAGGGGGTCGACCGGTATTTATAAGCGATTCCACCATCCCTCGACCCTTCTGCGCAAAGTTAGAACCACGTCATTGCCTATCGTGATGCTCTGAAGTTTCTTCCGGATTCTGTCCAAATTGGGAAGTACCATAGCAATTTTACAATCGCGGAGCTTGTTGTAATCGTAGATCGTTCCGTCATTTACTTCGTGCCACCTCCGTGAAGCTCCCTCTCGTTTCCTTTCAATGCTTCCGTTCGCGAAGCTCATCGTAACCGCGAAGCATCACCGCCTCCATTTCTCTGGTCTTCGTGACATCCAATCCATGCATCCCATCTTTGTGAAACTCATGCCTTTTCCATATAAAAATATGATCTTCAAGAATATCCTCTTTTCGTGATGGTCACGAAAATCCAAATTTTGGACCCCAAAAATTTGGAAAACACTAGGAAATGTTGCCACCTTCAACACTGTTGTCTTCATGAACTGCATGATCTCTTTACAGGTACACATTTTGAACTTCCACTGCTAATTGACAACAAACACAAACCAGACTCCAAATAATACATAGAAGACCATGGTTCCAACAATCCCAAGCTATGAATAATCCCTCCCTCAAGCCCGTGAAGTCACACACTCCCAAATAAAGGATCCTCACTTTCCTTCATTTCATATTTATGTCCAATTTTCCTTATATTGTTATTAAATTTTATTTTCAATTAAAAACGTTGATATTTGATTTAAACCCCCCCCATACTACTCTCCTAATTTTTGGATTATGTTATACCCCTTTCTATCTCATTAATTCTTTACATGTACGCCTGTTACCATGCTAAAATTCCATAAGGCATTTCTCTCTCCTCATTTACATTCAAGAAATTAATTTATATTATTTATATAAATTCAATTACATATGTTGTTATATTATGTTACATTACCCCCTTACATTGCATTTCATGTATAAATGATAGGATACCCCTTTCTCCCTCAATAACTTATTTTGATAGTTCTATTTGACATCATTCTCCTGGCGAAGTTACACAAAAATTTCCCATTCCAAAATCATCATGTATGTGAATAACATACTCATTTCTCTATAAAGGGTATTCACCTTTATGTACTGGTACTTTTATATTGGGGAAATACATTTATGTATTCATCGTCTCTTATTCTAGGAATAAATAATGATGTTAAACTAATCCATTTTGTATGAACTCTGGTGCAAAATTATTCATGAAATGAAATGATTAAGAAGGATGTGCCCTGATAGCGCTCCAATGAATTAGGTAAAGAATAGTATCAAGATACATCATGTTCAATGTGTGTTTACTCAAGATAATTCATGTTCAATTAGGTTTTACTCACGCTCCATGTGAAATGCGCCTTGTCTCATGATATTATCATGTTAAATGGTGTTTCCACATCTCTATGTTTTGATAATCATGCTATATCAGGCCTTTATGTTCATGTATCTCTTATGATCAATTAATATGACTATTTCCAAAAATTTATTATATTATTTATTTAATGCCTTTTTCTCCCTTATTATTCTTTATAGATCACAATTTTCTAATGTATGTCCTCATGTTAACCTATGAAATTATATGTACGAAGGAATGTTGTGGTCATGTAAAATATGTTCACAATAAAGATGTTGTATTTTTATGTCTAACACTGTAACTTAATGTTCCTAAGACCCAATTACACTAGACTTCTTGATCATTTGGGTTGTATTAAGTGAATTTTTATGTAATAAATCTTGTTTAAATGTGTAATAAAGATCAGGGTTGTTATAGTCCGTATCAAATGATAGATTTAGTCATTTTTGAGATTTGGATATGAATACCCTAGGGAATGATTTTGGGATAAGAGTAAGTATAATGAAAAAATACCTAAAATTTGTTTATTATATATTAATTGGTTTATCAAGAAAATACAAAAATTTCTAGATACGAACAAGTAGAGGTGGATCTGGAACAGATGTATCTGGTGGTAAAATCTGAAAACACCACATTGAGCTAGACTCGAACGGGAACTGTTGAACGATAATGGGCCTTGCTGCACTCTTTGTTATGACACACTTAATTGATATTCTTTGGTAAATTCATAATCTTAGTACAAATCATTGTTAATGAAATAAAAATATTCTCCTAATAATATATGTTGGGAAGTAGATCATTGATAACATAGATTAAATTCTATATATTCATTAGATAATGAAATAAATGTAATTTGTATGTTAACCCTTTTTCATTGTATTTTTCTTTATGTCTTACCTCAAAAATTACTTTTATTACATCTATTAGTTAGTACTATGAGTACATGGTCTAACAACTAATGTGGAGATCAATGTAATGAATATTCTAATGAGATGCACAATTTGATGGGAGCAGGAATCACAATCATTATCAAGATACACTCTCATTTAACTCTGGTATTGAATAGAAACATAGTCACGCGGGATGTAACGCCCCCTCACCCCTCTATGATATAACAAGCCACAATTGGGATCTTTATGAAACAAAGTCCTATTACTATTAATGGATCATTTGATCCATCAATCGCAGAACAATGGATCAAATACATTGAAAAGATATTCACCATCAATTAATGTTCCAAAAATAGAAGGTTCTTGTAACTTCTAATAATATGGAGGGTGAATTTGATAAATGGTGGAAATTGATCAGAAATACGAAGCCTGAGGAAGAGATCAAGGTTTTGGAATGGAAGGATTTTTGGAAGAAAAAATTTCAATAAATATTTTCCTCATAATCTTTGAATCAATATGGAAAGAGAATTTCATGCCCTAAAATTATGAATAATCCATCAAAGTGTATGGGAAAAACATCATAAGGATATCATGATAAGCCTCCTAATTTTTGGTTACCCTTGAATTCATGGTTTACTTCTTCATTGGTGGGCTAAACCCTAACCTACAAAAATCCCTAGGGATCTGCGACATTGATAGCTATGAGGAAATTGTCTGTTGTGACCTCAATGTCTAAATAGAGATTGATAATTCTCCGGGGTATCATGGGGATAATAAGATGAAAGTGGTCTTTCATTATTGTGTCCCGGTGGAGATATCTAATGGTGCTACGAAAATCCAGAACCCCGCCATCCAAAGGTACGGAAAGAAGTACACTAAAAAATTGCGTGAAGGGGATGAAGAAATGATTTAGGTGTAGAAGTGAATGGAACCCAACCATTAATTGTCGAAAAGAAAAACTCACTGTTGTGAAAAAGGAGAGGAATACTCCATTCAAAGATTAAATCATTGGTCATTTCTGCAACTCCAAGGATCTAGGGAACTTTTAAAACTATTTCCCTAAGCCATGGGTTTACGGAGGCAACCAACAACCTCAAAGGCAACAAGGGTTATATTTTTCCACCACTACTGCTGAAGAAAACACTGAAAACAATGTGGGGATGGGTATGCTAGTTATTCATTCATGAATATCCAATGTAATTTTTTATTCTAGTTATACACATTCTTTTAAATCCTGAATGTTTAGTAGAAAAATTTCAACCCGAACAAAAATCATCGAATTAGAGATGTCGATGAGAACAAAAAATGTGGAAATTATTGAATCCCTAGAATAGATCTCCTCTGTTGCAAAAAAATTTGTTGATTGAACATCCCTGTTAACCTCATCATACTAACTCTAGTGGAATTGGATGCAATTAATAGCAAGGAATTCCTTTCCAATTATAGAGCCAATATATAATTCTGTGAGAGGGAAATCACTCTCTATATGGAGAATCATCCCCTGATTTTGTACCAGTCTAAGGAGGAAGATGATTTTTATTTAGCAGTATCATCTCATGCATTGATATCACTTCACTATGAGTAAGAATAGCTTTCTCAGATAATTGATTCAAAGGAAGAACCCATCCTTGAATACATAACTATTGTGAGAGAATTTGATAAAGGGTTTCCCAAGGAATTGCATGGTCATCTTCCAAGAAGAGATGTTGAATTATAGATTGATCTTATACCTGGTTCATTGGTAATTTCCAAGACCCCGTATAGAATTTATTTTGGACATTGATGAGATAATGAATCAACTATGGAGAATTTTGATAATGGTTTTATATGCCCATGTGCTTCACCATGGGGTGCACCAGTCCACTTCTTCAAGAAGAAATATATGTCAATGCTCCTTTGCATTGATAATCATGAGCTCAAAAAAGCACAATAAAGAACAAGTATCCTCATCCACATATTTTTGTCCTGCTCAATCAGCTATCTAGAGAAAAATAATTCATCAAGGTGGATTTTTAGTATGGATATTACTATGTAAGGGTAAAGAAGGAGGATCTCCCCAAGACTACTTTTCGTACAAGGTACGAGCTCTATGAATTCACACTAATGCTTTTTGGATTCACTAATGATCCATAAATCATCATGGATATTATGTATATAGTCTTTAGAGATTACCTAAACATATTTTTGGAAATATATATAGATTATATACTAATATTATCCAAAACTAAAGAGGGTCATGAGGATCATATAAGCGCTATAATAGAGTCCTTGAGAAAGGTGAATCTCTTTGAATATTACATAAAGTGTGAGTTTGGGTTGAAGTATAATTCATGGGTCATATCATCACAACAAATTGGATATATATGGATCCCTACAAGAAAAATGAAATTGAATAATTTCTATGGACAACAACTATGATGGATATCTACAAATTCTATTGGATAGAAGGATATTATCGCATATTTGTGGGAAATTTATCATGGTTTCAAAACATCTTACAAAGATAACTCGAAAGGGAGTTAGGTTTTCATGGAATGATGAATGAAAACATAGATTCAAGGAGTTTAAATGGAGGCTTATCACTGTGCTCATGCTCACACTACCCACAAGTGGAGAAATATTTGTGGAATTCAATAATGAATCGACGAAGGGACAAGGAAATGAGTTGATGAATAATGAAAAATTCATTGCTTGATCTTTATGGTAATTAAAATTTCATGAGAAAAACAATCCAAAATATGTTCAGGAGTTGGCTGCAATAATATTCACTTAAAATTTTTTGTGAAACTACCTCTTTGGGGAGATGTGTCAAATATATACCGATTAAAAAAGACTCATGTATATATTCACATAGAAAGAGTTGAACATGTGCCAACTAAGATGGTTAGAATTTATCAATGATTATGTCTTCTCAATCCATTACCACCCTAGGAAAGCAAACAAGGTGGTTGATGCTCTATGTATAAAGGACTCAGCGATTCTATCATTGATGTTAACTAAAAATTATATAAGCTTCTTATATTTGATGAAGATGGAAATAGGGAATCATAACTAAGGGAACATCATAAATCATTTCAGAAATGAATGCTAAAATGTGTATTTTGGAAATGATAAAGGATGATCAAATGAATGATGTGGGAATTAAAAAGGAATTGAAAACTATCATAAAATGGAAATCATGGGACATAAATGTTAAAAAATACTGAATGATGAGATTTCTATCAAGAAAATGTGTTCCATAAAATCTATAGATAAATAAATAACTTTTGGATGATGCACATACGTCAAATTTCTCCATTCACCTAGGAAACACAATGATGTATTGAGATCTATGAGAGCATTATTGGTGGGATAACATGAAGAAGGAGATCACTGAGTATACATCAAAGTTCCTCATGTATCATCAAGTGAAGGATGAGAGGAATAAGTCTATGGGGATGATGAAACCATTACCCATACAAAAATGGAAATGGAAAAACATCACAATGGAATTTTTCACTGGACTTCTAAAAAAATCCAAAGGAAACAATTAAATTTGGGTTGTTGTGGATGGAGTAACAAAGATTTAACACATCATTTACATTCAGGAGTATTTTTCATTGGATCCACTGGAATGAATATACATGAAAGAAGTGGTAAGGATTCATGGAGTACCACTATCAATTGTATCTAATAGAGATTCATGATTCACCTCTATGTATGGAAGAGTCTCCAACGTGATATAAAAAATATGATGAACATTTGTGCAACTTATGATCCTCAAACTGATGGAAAATATAATTAGATCTTCCAAAAACATGAGGACATGTTGAGAGGTTGTTCAATGGACATCAAAGGAGGACAAGATCCGCATCTTCTTCTACTCGAGTTCTCTTATAATAATAGTTTCCACTAAATAATCTAAATGGAACCTTATGATTCCCCTTATGGGAATTAGTGTAGGACACTAGATTGTAGGGATGAAGTTATGTAGGGAAATCTCCTAGGACCAAAAATGGTTTATGAAAAGTTTTAAATGGTTAAGACCATCTACCAACTTAATAAAGATGCCTAGAGTCGAAAAAATATCTATGATAATAATCATTGATGAGACCTATAGTTTTTTGCTAGAGACAGGTCATTCCTCCTCATATCACATTGGAAGAGAATTATGAGAATCAGGAAGAAGGGAAATCTTAGTCCATAGTTCATTGCCCCTTTGGATATCCTTGATCGCATTGGGGAAATGTCCTATCTACTAACACTCCCACCGAACCTATCTCAAATACATTATGTATTCCATGAATCACTCTTGAGGAAGTACATACATGACCCATCAAATGTACTCAATATTGACGTGGTACCATTAGAGAATGACCTCTTTTATGAATAGAATCTGGAAAAGATATTATATCAAAGAGTGAATGTTCTATGAAATAAGGCAATGCCCATCCCCAAAGTGTTGTGTAGAAATCAAATTATTGAAGAAGCAATGTGGAAATCAGAGGATGTGATGAATTATTGTTAACCTTATCAGTTTTAGTGTGGGAAATGGAAATTTCAAGGGAGAATTTTCTAAATGGGGGAAGATTGTAACGACCCGGACTTTTATTAAGGAAAATTCATCTTGATCTAATTAGGTGTCTTATTATGTAAAATGTTTATATATAAGATATGCACTTCGTGGATTTATGTTTTTGGATTTTCAAATACCATTAAGAATTTTTTCCATTGTTAATATAGTTGATGAACAGTGATCATGTGATTAGTATAAATATAAGTCTTTTACAGATCCAATTTACTAAAAAAAGGAAGAGAATACCACATCTAGTAGAATTGATCCTTAAGAATCCCATTTTTTGAAGCTCAGAATGGAGGTATCATCACTGGACTTCACACTTGAACAATCCCTAGTCGATCTTCAACATGTTAAGCTTGAATGTAATCACCTACGGGAGAAGTAGAATCTAATAGAGATTACCACCAGAGAGATGTTATACCAGCCACCCCAAGAGTTTTTCATCATCACACACCTTACCCTTAAGTATTATGTGAGTGTTACATGGGGTTATGTAACAAAAACCCAAGAACAATGATTATGTTTATCAGTTTTGTATAGAATAAGGAATATACATTTATTTAGTTATTTTAAATTTGTAAATAGTTTTTAATGCACAAATAGTATTTTTAGTTAATATTCATTTAATTAAACAATTTTGATGAATTAATGGATTTTTAAAATATATAACATTTTAATAAAATATTATCACTAAATTACTCTTTATTAATTACTAATGATCGAATAATTTTATTTTAAGAATATAATTGTAATTTTTATTATGGTTTGAAAGCTCATTGTGTCAAAACCCATTAATTTTTTATAAATGTCAGTTTTTATTTTAAGAATAAAAAATCATGTATTTAGAAAATTATATAGATATAATGAGTATTATTTTTGGATAATGAAATTAAAATTATCTAACGGTGAGATTTTCATAATTTTCATAGACAGTTAAATTTTTGGGTAAAAATTAAATACTACTTAAATATATAATGGGTTTTGTAACATCATAATGACTCAAAAGTGATGTAATAAAATATTATAAAAGTTATATTAGAAAAATATATGTTTAAATTTTTATGTAATGTGATTTTAGATTTCTTTTGATTAATTTTATGGTTCCTTAGTAGGACCTCAAATACATATAAAATATTTTAACATTTATAAATGATTTCCTTTAGAGTGTGACTCACCTCCACATAATAAATCCTAATATATTAATTAGTTTTTTCATTGGCCTTATAAGGTTTTTTTACTCTCCCCTTTGGAAAAAAGCATTGGAAAAAAATCTTTGGTCGGTTTGTGTTTTTGATTATTTATTTATATAGATTCCCATACATAAGTTTGTGAAATATTTTAGAATTCCCCTCTCATTTCCAATATCAAACCACCCAATCTCGTAGTTATATTCACTAAAAATCCTTGGAGAACGTTCCTAAAATTCCCTCCTCTATCTGGAATCATCCCCAGTCACCCCAATCTCTTAATAAGCCCCTCCTCAAGCTCATCTAGTCAGACACATCAAAGGAATCTTCACTTTCCATCTATCCATATTTATGTCCATGATTCTTTATATTGTTATGACCTTTAATTTTCAGTTACAAATTTTAGGGTATGATTTCTCACCTACCTTATAATTCCCTTCTTATGTTTTAATGATGAGAGACTCATTTCTGTCTCTCTAATTCCTCCCATGTACACCTTTTACCATGCCGAAATTCTGTAAGATGTTTTTTCTCCTCATATACATTCAGTAAATTATTTTTTATTATACAACTAAATTACATTTAATATGTTGGGATATTATGTTACATGACCACCTTAATTAATATTTCATTTATAAATAATGAGAGACCGCTTTCTCTCCCATCAAACCATTTTATGATTTCTATTTGAAGTCATTATGCTGCCGAGGTTACACCAAAATTTTCCATGCAAAATCATCGTGTAAGTGAATACCATACCAATTTCTCAATCAACGGTATTTACCTTTATTCCCACATACATTTTTATTTGGTAATTAAATTTATGTATTCAACATCTCTTATTCATGTAATGTATTATAAATTTTAATGAATCAATTTTGTATGATCTAAGGGGAACACTTAGGCATGAAATGAAATCATTAAGAAGGGTGTGTCATGATAGCACTCCAATGTGTTGGGAAAAGAATAATATCTTCACACATCATGTGAAATGATTGTTTACTCATTATAATTCATGTGCAATGAGGTTTTACTCAGGCTCCATGTACAATTATACTTGGATCACTCTAATATCATGTTAAAAGATGATTCAACATCTCTACGTTATGATAATCATGCTATATCATTCCTTTGTGATCATGTTTCTCTTCTGCTCAATTGATATGCCTATTTCCTAACATGTTTTGTATTCATCATGGTAAGCTATTTTAATCCCTTACTGGTCTTTATAGCTCACCCATTTCTTATATATGTCATCATGTTATCTCATGAAATGCTAAGTACGATGGAATGTTTTGGTAATGTAAAAGAAGGTTTCAATAAAAATGTTGTATTTTTATGTCTTAAGATTTTATGTATTGTTCCTAAGAACCAAAGAAACTAGATCTATTGATCTTTTTGGTTGTATGAAGTGAAATTTTACAAAATAAGGAATGTTAAAATGTGTAATAAAGAGTTGGGTTATTATAATAGGGTTAATAAAATATCCTCTTAATATGGGGGAATAAAAATGATAAGGTCTCCACAAAAATTGGATTTCATATAGGAAATAATTTGTTGGAAAAAAATAAAATGAAAAGGGAAGGAAATTATAACTACCATTATCTGTTCCATATTAATATTGAACAGGTTCATTAGAAACTTAACCATCAAAAAATTGTAATTCTTTTGATTAGTGAAAAGACCATTGATTTCAGAGAAAGAAATGTAAACGAATAATGTTTTTGTTCCAAAATATATTTCTTAGAGATTGATGGATTAAATTAATATTCAGAAAAGGACTTGACAAAATAAACATATATTATTACATTTCTTGTCATAAGATTAATCCCATCCATTGGTTGTGCTTTGATCAATTTTCAATTCATCCCTTACATTTGGAAATGAATTTTCTTGATGAATTTTTCACAAATATAGAACATTAAATGAATCATATTGTTATTGTGTCATTCCTCCAACCTTTAAATATTTATTGAAAATGTGCAGGTTTTGACATATTTTTATAGAATAATATTTTTACAATGTTTAAGTTAATCCATTTAACAAGTAGATAATCATAAGACTTTTCTCAAACTTGTCTATCCACATTAAATTATAAAAACATATAAGGGAACTAAATTTCTAAAATATTCCTAACATAATATTCACCAAATAATATAGATTTTATTACCACATACCAAATAACTGAATAGATTAATATCTTTTAAAACTTTATAAAATGAATTCTCCCATGAGTAAAATCTTTGGTTGTCCTTAAATATGAATATATAACAATTCCAACATTACATAAACCATCATATCCCTAACCACCATCATGGTATCCAATACTATACCAAAAACATATATTTAATATTATCTCAACATAAATATCATATTAATGGTTATTGTAACACCCCGAGATTTTATGAAAAATATTCTTTTTAATGTCATCAATGTATTGTGTTGTACGCTACACCAAAAGAAGCTTCCACAACATACATCCTTGACTTGCCTTGCATTACACGCAATCGCGACCTTCCTCGATAGCATGTGTAGTACGCAATACCGAGTTTTACTAAACAACGATATGCTATTAAAATATTTTTAAAACTAGCCGTTATGAATAGTAATAACCACTTTTTGAAATTTTGTAAATTTTATTTTCAAAATGGACATCATTTTTGGATTTGGAATATCGAAATTAGCTTAGGGTGATATTTTGGTATTTTTCAGATAACCTTCATTTTCTGATGAATAGTGAAAATTACTAAATTTTAATTAAAAAAACCTTTTTAATCAAAATAATTAATAGTGATAAATTATTATTTTGAGTGGTTTTAAAGTATATTTTGAATATATATTTACAATTTAATACAATTTTGGTCATTGTATGTAATTTCACATTTAAACCAGACATAAACAACTGTCAAACTGTTGATAGTTATTATCTCTTAAGAACACACTATTTGTTTTGACGACAGAAATTGATTTTCAAATTAATTAATGAAACTAATTTGTTTTGAATTTGGTAAAATAGACATCATTTTTGAGTTCATAATATCAAATATATCTTAGGCCTAATTTTTCGTATTTTTTTTGGAAACATTCATTTTTTTTGATGAATAGTGAAACCACTAAGTGGTAGTTAAAAAATGAATTTTTCATAAAACATAATTTTACCACTTCTCTAAGTGGAATTTCAAAAATACAAGAGACACGGTTGATGTTAGTAAGAAAAATTTGGTACAATGAGATGAAAATAATTTTTGGTTAATATTAATTTTTTACTTTTTTTACCACGGTTAAAAGTAAATAGGGTAATTAAGGGTAACAATGATATTATTATTACCCTAACACATGTCTTAATTCTATTATGTAAGTTTAATTCGACCAAAAACAACCTTAGGAATAAAATATGACAATTTAGGCCCACTTGGATTAGATTAGGACATTTATTATTAATTTATTTAAAGAAGGGTTAAAATAGTTAAAATCAACGTTTAATAAGTATATCATTTTTAATATAGGGTTATACATAAGATAAATTAGACTATAAATATTAAATAGAAATATAAGAATATTTCCTACATAAAGGTATTTTATTTGTAATTTTTAGACATTAAATAATTAAATTTATTTATGACACAACGATGATGCAATAATTTTCTTATTAATGAAATATTGACATAATTGATGTTATAAATACCAAAATAAATGTAATTTTAGACTTTTTATGAATTACACTGTTTTTTTTGGTTAGTAGGACATGTTAGGATTGATATAATTAACTTTTTTCTAACTAATCATTCTGTTATGATTCTCAAAAAAATCAATTACTAAATAGTGTCAAAATTGACATAAAATAGTTTTTAAAACAAATATTATATTATTAATTGTTATTTTATTCCTAAAAATATAAGGTTCGGCCAAATGACTTAGATAAGGTTATATATATTAATAATAAACAACTTGGGGTTCGTTTGGATATTTATAGTAAGTTTATAAACCTTATATTATAAGAACACTAGAAAACACGGTAAAAGTAAAATTATTTATCTTACTGTTAAATCTAAATGATAAGGTTAAAATAGGAACCTAAACTTGTCTAAATTCTATTGGATGAGGGTTTTCGACCGATACCTACCTTAGCTTCTAAATAAATCTATTTGGAGCTATTTAAAACCGAATTTTGCTTTATAATAAAATAATATTTTTAGTTATTCCAAAGGTGCCCCTCTCCTCCCTTATAAAAGGGCACCTCCTCCCTCTCTTCCTCAGACCACTTTGAGCCTTCAAACTCGGCCAAACCCTACCAAATTATCTTCTCCAATTCCCTAGAAACATCCTAGAGGTCCTGGTATTCTTCAAATACAAATTTTACTACCCTAAGAGGAGGACTTAAAGAGGCGCTTCAAAGAAGAGGTAATGTCTGTTACAGATTATTTTAACTTTATTTCTTCTTCCACTTCTTCCTCTTAGGTTGTTTCATTATGAATTAATAAAATCAGTATCAATCATATACTGATATGTTATTATAAGTATTAAACAACCCTATTTCACCATCTATCCATCCTAAGGAAAACAAAATCACCACCCGTGTGTACGTACGGAATACCGTCTCCACGACGTGGTGTAATCTATTTTCCACCACCACCATAGTTGGATGGGTATAATGGTGTACATAAAAACTATATATGATTGTTTTAAAGTGATATTTATTTTGAAATATTATACATACACTCCAATACAATTCCACGATCATGAGAATGATATCATCGCTCATGCGTACGTACGGACTACCGTCTCCACGACGCGATGAGATTCATTCTCCACGTTAACCATTCATGAATGATTATAAAGTATATATAATAAGTAATCATGAAATATATGACATAATAATGATACTGGATTTATGTGTATATATATTTATGTCATCTACTTAATTCCATTCAACTCAATAAGGAAACGAAAATAGCGTTCATGCGTTCATACGGCCTACCATCTCCATGAACGGTGTGTTTCTTTCCATTTACTGATATATTATATATATGTATATTATGAATATATATTATATATAAATAATGTTTTATATTCTGGAATTAATTAATGATTATCTAAGTAATCATTTGAATAATTACAAGTCAAAACAAAGACGACAAATGAAACGATTTTACCCAAAACGCTCTTTAACATGAAATTTACAAAAGGACAGGTAAAATAAAGTCATAAGTGAACCATATATGATATCATAACAATGAGTATGATTCTAGAATAAGTCAATGACATTATATAAATCATTATATGGGAGGTTCAGACACTTATGAAGCAAATCATACCTAAGGTAAGGGAAAATATCATAATCTCATTTTTATCCGAGATTGTTTATACTTTGGTATTTACTGGGGTATATTTTATCATCCACGTACATGTTTCCTCAATATTTTATATTCATGTCCTTCTACAATAGTTTATATCCAATTTTAACCTTCAGTGAGTTTTTAGTAAAATATATGAATAGAATCTTTTGTAGTTTTTCGTATGAGGTACTTTTTGACTTTTCTGACAAAAGTACGAGAAGAATGTTTTTTTAACTTATACGGCATGTATGGATTTTTAAAACATTATTTCCAAGAAGCTTCCTTTACAAGTTTTCATGTTTATTTTTAATCAACTTCTTTTAGTTTAGAATTGTATGACATGTAAAGAAATGAAAAGTGTTTTTGAAAAAGAAAGGATATTTTTCTTCAAGAATGGAGTTCAAGAGTTTTATCAAAATTATTTTCCATCTAAGATAATATAGGGGTCTGTTTATATCCCTATTATTTCATGGATTTGATTATGTTGTGATGGAAATATTTTTATGAATTCCTTTATCTTAAATGAATTGTTTTATGATGTCACGATGTTTAAGATTCCCATTTTTATTACATGGTTTATACTATGATGTATGGTTTATGATTTTGTGGCACACATAAGAATGGTATCATTAAGATATGGGTGAGACCTATATCTCCTTCCAATTCATTGGGTAAATATTTTAATTCTCATGAGATAGACATGGCTGGAATGGCAGGTTAAACCGGTTTAGTGAAACAGGACTGAAACGAGGAGTGAACTCGGTTCAGAAATGGACTTTGTCCACTAAGATAGTCTTAGAAATGAGTCTTGACTAATAATTAATGATTCTCTATGATTATGTGTGTATTCCACAAAGTTTCATGTTTTATGTTATGATTATTGGGATTACATTTCACTACTATGATTTATCCCATGTTATGAAATTATGATTTCTTTTGCAGGTTAAGATTTCCAAAAGTTATGTTCTTATGTATATGATGTGATTGATATTTATTTTGTTTACCCTTACTGAGCATTTGAGATCACCATTTTATGTTTTCTTTTCCCCAAGATATAAAGAAAGGTTTTAGGTAAAAAAAGGAAGATCTTTATGGGAGATGATGAAGCTCTTTCACCACGATTAGAAGATTATTTTCTGAGTTTCCAAAGACACTAAACTATTACGGTCCTTGTATGTGTGTTTTTGTTATGTACTAATTATTCCACAAAATTAATGAAATGTCCGTGTACGTTAAGCTTCGGGTCTCTACAGTTGGTATCAGAGGATAGGTTTACTCAACCATTGGAAACTAGGATGCGAGAACTTTAGTGAGATCCCTAGATATATATCTAAGGTATGTCTAGGGATGTCCCTAAGGTAAAGTATAATTATAGGTTATAGTACTAGAATTACGGTAATCCAAGAAGTTAGATATTGAAGGTACTCCCCCTTTCTTATATTGTTTTCCCTAGCGTGATTTTTTCCTCTCACACTATTATTTTTGGGATTTAGACGATGGATGGAACCCGAAGGAACTGTGTTGATCAATGTAATGGACAATGCAATGATTGTCCTCCTGAATAAACAAATGTTGTGGGAGATGGAGTGAAAAATCTTGTTTCTATACATACACAAGCTATGAATCATTCTGGACTTCCAAATGAGTAGAGAAGGGAACAATATTCTATTGAGTCCTTCATGAGGCAATGTCCACCTTCTTTCAGTGGGTCTTCTGATCCACTTGTGGCTGATCAATGGATCATTACCACTGAAAAGATATTTTCAGTTCTTCAATGTTCTGAACATGATAAAGTCATCTTAGCAGTATATCGTTTGGAAGGTGAAGCTGATAAATGGTGGAATCTTATCAAGAATACGAGGCCATGATATGATATTGAGTCCATGGAATGGGACGAGTTCAAGAACTTATTTTTCAATAAGTAATTCCCTCGTATTCTTCGAACAAAGATAGAGGAGTTTCATGAACTAAAGCAAAAAGGTGATGAATCTGTTGGTATATACAAAGTGAATTTTACAAGGCTTGCAAGGTATGCATCTGGCTTTATCATCCAACCTGAAAGTAAATTTGATCGACTCTTCAGTGGCTTAAAACCAAAACTTCGAATGACATTAACTATAAGAGACTCCAGTAGCTATGAAGAAATTGTGTGATGTTCTATTAAGGTAGAAATGGAAGTTGGTGTTACATGTCCATCTCATGGTTTTCACAAGAAACTAAAGACGGAGTTCAAGGAGAAATCTCAGAATAATGGTGAAAAGAAGATGAATGTTTTCTTATGCTCAATGTGTGGAAGGAAGCAAGGTGAAGATTGTCTTAAAGGGACTAGAAAATTTTTGAAGTGTGGAAAAGATGGTCATCGAGCAGCTGAGTGTCAATGTAATGGAAAAAGGGTTGATAATGGTGTGAATAAAGAAAATACTGCAGAGAACGCACCAACAACACTTCAATGATTCAAGTGCAATGAAATGGGTCATTATGCTAATCAATGCCCTAATCCAAGGGTTAATGATGATCAATATGAGAAACCACATAATGCAAATGACAAAGGGAAGTCACATGCGATCACTATTGGAGATGTTGAATACGACAACGATGTGGTGGAATGATTAAGTGTTTATGTAATGGGATTCCAAAATAATGATGTATATAGTATCGTGGAATATTTGAATATTTATTGGTATATTGTGGTTTTCAATAATTTTATGGGACCGGTAACCATGGAATGTGATTGAGATATTTTTGGTAAGCAGATGATATGCGCATAATGAAGGTATAAGAAGATAATGATATGTTTGACTGTATTCATGAGCTCATGATTGATATAAGGACTAAGTGATATCATGATTTGAGTATAATGAATTTTGAGGATTTTGGTTTGTGGAAAGTGTTAACTTTTAACTGCATTCATGTTTTCACTAAGGTTCAATGGGTATTCATTATTCAAGAGAATACATGATTAATGTATTCACATGTTTGTAATTTGACCAACGAGATATATCTAATGATATATAGGGGACAAATGATGTCATTCACGTGATTGTTATGTGTCATTACAAGTAATCATTTTCTTTATACTATGAGCTTGGACTGAAGTATTTTAGATAAGACTAAAGATTGGAATGGAATATGTTGGAAAAAAGGTAGGATAGAACTTTTTTCGATATTATTAATGGGATGTTATAGTAATATAGCTTTTGAAAAATGACAACATTCAGGACGGGTGACAGCCCATCACGTCAGACAAGGCTGCGGGAATCGAACCCACAACCGAAGTGCGACTGGCCCTTATCGCCTACCACTGGCCTACAGGAAGTCCCTGTTTAGTAGAAACTAGTTTTATTATATTAATAAGTATTATATATGAAGTATAAGTCCATTTTAGGAACCATATATGATTAATATCACTATAGATGGACTTATGTATTTTTTGATGAATTTTCTAACCTTTTGTTTGAGACAGATGGAATGACCCCTCATTCTATCACATGATCTGCTAACACATCACAAATGAAAAATTCAACTTTATTTCTTTAAGAGATGAAGTGTAAATTTTCCAAAGAACGACCAACGGTGAGACTATACCAAAGTCACGAAAGTATTTCTTCTAATTCCAATTTCATCAACTATAGGGAAATGATCTTGAAAACAAAAAATGTTGTCCTAGTGGTCATATATCTGATGAATCAGATGGTACCTTAAATCATCACAAATCTAGGGATTTGTGATTTATGGATTTTCCATAGACATGTTCTCTACCACTCTATATCAGAACATTATGGTTAGATTTCACTTCCATATCCATATTTTCTCCTCTGTGGAAACCCAATGATTAGTTTATTTGGGTAACCATTTCATTTCATACTTTTGTTTTTAAAGATTGGTTTTGGTATTCCTTTTTACGATGTGGGTTTCTATTAATGAATGTTTCGAGTAGTAAATCATTTATAACCCCGACGAATTTCGAGGGCGAAAATCATTTTATGGGGGTAGAATGTAACACCCCGAGATTTTATGAAAAATATTCTTTTTAATTTCATTAATGTCTTGTGTTGTACGCTACACCAAAAGAATCTTTCACTACACACATCCTTGACATGCCTTGCATTACACGCAATCATGACCTTCCTCGATACCGTGTGTAGTACACAATACCGAGTTTCACTAAACAATGATATGCTATTAAAATATTATTAAAACTAGCAGTTATGAATAGTAATAACCACTTTTTGAAATTTTGTAAATTTTATTTTCAAAATGGACTTCATTTTTGGATTTGGAATATCGAAATTATCTTAGGGTGAAATTTTGGTATTTTTCGGATAACTTTCATTTTCTGATGAATAGTGAAAATTACTAAATTTTAATTAAAAAACATCCTTTTTAATTGAAATAATTAATAGTGATAAATTATTAATTTGAGTGGTTTTAAAGTATATTGGGAATATATTTTTACAATTTAACACAATGTTGGTCATTGGATGTAATTTCACATTTAAACCAGATATAAACAACTGTCAATCTTTTGATAGTTATTATCTCTTAAGAACACACTATTTGTTTTGATGACAGGAATTAATTTTTAAATTAATTAATGCAACTGATATGTTTTTAATTTGTTAAAATAGACATCATTAATGAAATATATCTTAGGCCTATTTTTTGGTATTTTTCTAGAAACTTTCATTTTTTTGATGAATATTAAAACCACCAAGTGGTAGTTAAAAAATGATTTTTTCATAAAACATAATTTTACCACTTTTGTGAGTGGAATTTTAGAAAATATGAGAGACATGGTTTATTTCAGTAAGTAAAATTTGGTTCAATGAAATGAAAATAATTATTGGTAAATAGTAACTTTTTACTTTTTTTTTGCCATGGTTAAAATAAAATAGGGTAATTAAGGGTAACAATGATATTATTATTACCCTAAAACATGTCCTAATTCTATTGGATAAGTTTCATTAGACCAAAAACAACCATAAGAATAAAATATGAAAATTTAGGCCCACTTGGATTAGATTAGGACATTTATTATTAATTTATTTAAAGAAGGGTAAAAAAAGTTAAAATTAAAGTTTAATAATTATATCATTTTTAATATAGGGTTATAAAGAAGATAAATTCGACTATAAATATTCATTATAAATCTAAAAAGATTTCATACATAATGGTATTTTATTTGTAATTTTTAGACATAATATAATTTAATTTATTTATGACACAAAGATGATGCATTAATTATCTTATTAATGAAATATTGACATAATTGATGTTATAAATACCAAAATAAATGTAATTTTAGACTTTTTATGAATTCCACTAATTTTATAGGTTTATATGACATGTTAGTATTGATTTAATTATCATTCTTCAAACTAATCATTCTGTTAGGATTTTCAAAAAAATAAATTACTAAATAGTGTCAAAATTGACATAAAATAGTATTTTAAACAAATATTATATTATTAATTGTTATTTTATTCCAAAAAATCTAAGGATCAGAAAAATGACTTAGATAAAGTTATATATATTAATAATAAACAACATAGGGTTCTTTTGTCTTCTTATAGTACGTTTATTAACCTTATAGTATAAGAACACAAGAAAACACGGTAAAAGTAAAATTATTTAACTTAATGTTAAATCTAAATGACAAGGTTAAAATAGGAACCTAAACATGTCTAAATTCTATTGGATGAGAGTATTGCGACCCATACCCACCTTAGCTTATAAATAAACCAATTTTTAACTATTTATAACCGAATTTGGCTTTATAAGAAAATAATATTCTTCGTTATTCCAAAGGTGCCCCTCTCCTCCCTTATAAAATGGCACCTCCTCCCTCTCTTCCTCACACCCCATTGAGCCTTCTAACTCGTCCAACCCCTGCGGAATTATATTCTCCACTTCCCTAGAAACATCCTAGTGGTCCTGGTATTCTTCAAAGACTAATTTTAGTTCCCTAATAGGAGGACTCAAAGAGGCGCTTCAAAGAAGAGGTAATGTCTGTTACCGATTCTTTTAACATTATTTCTTTTTCCACTTCTTCTTCTTAGTTTTTTTCATTATGAACTAATAAAATAAGTGTCACTCATATATTTATATGTTATTATATGTATTAAACAACCCTATTTCACCATCTATCCATCCTACGGAAAACGAAATCACCGTGTGTGCGTACGTAGGGAATACCGTCTCCACGCTGTGGTGTAATCTATTTTCCACCACCACCATACTTGGATGGGTATAATGGTGTACATAATAACTATATATGATTATTTTAAAGTGATATTGATTCTGAAATATTATACATACAATCCAATAAAATTCCATGATCATGAGAACGATATCATCGCTCATGCGTACATATGGACTACCGTCTCTACGACGCGATGAGATTCATTCTCCACGTTAACCATTCATGAAAGATTATAAAGTATATATAATAATTAATCATGAAATATATGACATAATAATGATACTGGATTTATGTGTATATATATGTATGTCATCTACTTAATTCCATTCAACTCAATAAGGAAACGAAAACAGCGTTCATGCGTACGTACGACCTACCGTCTCCATGAATGGTGTAATTATTTCCATTTACATATCTATTATATATATGTATATTCTGAATTTATATTTTATATAAATCATATTTTATATTCTGGAATTAATTAATCATGATCTAAGTAATCATATGAATAATTACAAATCAAAACAGGGATGAAAAATGAAACGATTTTACCCAAAACGCTCTTTAACATGGAATTTACAAAACAACGGGTAAAATAAAGTCATAAGCGAACCATATATGATATGATAACAATGAGTGTGATTCTGGAATATGTCAATGACATTATTTATGTCATTATACAGGAGGATCTGACACTTACGAAGCAAATCAGACCTAAGGTAAGGGAAAATATCACAATATCATTTTTATCCGAGATTGTTTATACTTTGGTATTTACTGGGGTGTATTTTATCATCCACATCCATGTTTCCTCAATATTTAATATCTATATCCTTAAACAATAGTTTATATCCAATTTTACCCTTCGGTGAGTTTTCAATAAAAGATATGAAAGGAATCTTTTGTTGTTTTTCATACGAGGTACTTTTTGACTTTTCCGAAAAAAGTACGAGAAGAATGTTTTTTTTAACTTATACGGCATGAATGGATTTTTAAAACATTATTTCCAAGAAGCTTCCTTTACAAGTTTTCATGTTTATTTTTAATCAACTTCTTTTAGTTTATAATTTTATGAAATGTTAAGAAATGTAAAGTGTTTTTAAAATAGAAAGGATATTTTTCTTCAAGAATGGATTCAAGAGTTTTATAAAAATTATTTTCCATATAAGATAATATAGGGTTTTGTTTATAACCCTATTATTACATGTATTTGATTATGTTGTGATGGAAATATTTTTATGAATTCCTTTATCTTATATGAATTTTTTTATGATGTCACGATGTTTAAGATTCCCATTTTTATTACATGGGTTGTGCTATGATGTATGGTTTATGAATTTGTGGCACACATAAGAATGGTATATATTAAGAGATGGGTGGGACTTATATCTCCCTCCAATGAATTGGGTAAAGATTTTATATCTCATGAGATAGTCATGGCTGAAACGGTAGGTCAAACCGGTTCAGTGAAGCAGGACTGAAACGAGGAGTGAACTCGGTTATGAAATGAAATTTGTCCACTAAGATAGTCTTGACAATGAGTTTTGGCTAATAAGAAATTATTCTCTATGATTATGTGTGTATGCCACAAATTTTCATGTTTTAAGTTATGATTATTGGGATTACATATCGCTACTATTATTTATCCCATGTTATGAAATTAAGATTTCTTTGGTAGGTTAAGATTTCCAAAAGTTATGTTCTTATGTATATGATGTGATTGATATTTCTTTTGTTTACCCTTAATGAGCATTTGAGCTCACCCTTTTATGTTTTCTTTTCCCCAGGATATAAAGAAAGATTTTAGGTAAAAAAAAGTAATAACTTTATCGGAGATGTTGAAGATCTTTCACCATGATTATAAGATTATATTCCGAGTTTCAAAGACAAAAAACTATTACGGTCCTTGCATGTGTGTTTTTGTTATGTACTATGTATTCCACTTAAGTAATGAAATTTCCATGTACGTTAAGCATCGGTTCTCTATAGTTATCATTACTAGGTCATGTTTTTTCATGAATATAAACATACAACAAAATATATTCTCTTGAATACCGGTGATATTCTTTGCATACTTCCAATTCATTATTGAATAAGTTTTATAAAACAATCCTTATATATCTCATTATTATTATGAAAAATCATTATCAATAATATACTAAAAAGGAATAATTATTTAATCAAAACACAAACATATTAATAATTACTCTTCATCTATGGTATTAAAATATTCTTGACCATGATCCATGATCCCATTTTTTGGTATATTCCATTAAAACATAAGACAATAATTTGAGTAGTGTCCCATGTCCTTATTGTTGAAGCACTGAATATTGTAAAATTATTTCCCTTCCATAAAATCTTGAGCATGGTTTCCTTTTCTCCACATGTGAAGAACACTCATCATCCACTTAATCTTATACCAAAGAATTTCCTTTCACTATTATAACTTGTTGGAAAATACTTCTTTACATTCTTCCCTTTATCAATATTTTTCCCGAATTTACAATTCTTCTCTTAAATCCAATTGAATCTATAATTCATGGGTAATTCTTCCTATATCTTGTTAAAAAAATTTATTATTGACTAATATTATGATCATTTGTGGAATAATACTAACCGTTAAAAAACTAGATTAAACACATAAATGAAATGACCATTCATTCTTTGTATTATGTACATTGATGTGGTTCCTATTTCTTCCTCTAGTTGCCATTTCTATGGAATTTTATACACCATAATATATAATAACATTATGAAACAAAATTTATAATAAAAAAAATAGTCAAATACATAACATATTTTAAAAAAATATGCATAGCTAGTATCAAAATACTAAACATGATTTTTTTGGGTACATATTTACTATTAAATGCTTCATATTTTTTTTAAAGAATTATTTATCTGAAGAATATTTTCCATGAGTTTCACACCAGGTGAACCGTAAGGGAAATTTATATGCACCATGTTATGCTAATTCAGTCCTAACAAACCCTGTCAGAGTTGTTACAACTAGGTAATTTTTACTAGAACCACATACACTTGTAGAGTCTAGGATGGAATGTATTTCAATTAAGACCCACATAATCTCTATGTTAAAAAAAATTATAGGATGTTATTATATTATTTTACTCAATGACTATATGAGGGTTTTGTTACCTAATAATTGTTTTCTATATCTAGATTAAAATGTTTCTAATAAACTTCCTCTTATACCAATTGTAAATACCTTGACCCGATTAGCCCGAAACTAGTGAATTATTAATAACAATGTTATAATAAATAAAGAATTTTCATCCTAAAGGACTGAATATTTTAGTACATTTAGAAAACTAGATAAAAATATATGTATTTCATTACAAATTGAAATAATAAAATTACATAACGAATCAGTTGGAAACATCCATAAACCCATATATTATACCTATATGTCATTAATAATATACATATTCACATAATGGGGAAAAATAAAACATTAGAAGGGGAGATATTGGACTCTAATAAAAGATAAAAAATATAGTTGAAGATATCAAAAAAATAATAACTAATAATTCACAATGAATAACTAAAAATTCATGTCCTTAAAAAAAATATTTAGTATTGTGTGGTAGGAATAAAATAGGAATTTATAATTCCATTTAAATAATCACATGAGAATGAAATATAACCCTGGATATTCTATAAGTCAAATAATTAGATGGATTATAAATTAGTAATAACATTATGAGGGGGCATAAATGTAGTACATCATAAGAATACCACTAAGGCCTCATCTATGGAGTCTACAAAAATGTGTAAGGCCTTATCCAAAACCCTGTCTAGTTTATCTCCTGAGTCATACACATGCATCGAGGGGCTATAGCGGGCCCCTCCCACCACATTATAGGTCCAATGAATTCTTCATTTTTTAAATAAATTATTTAAATAGTTATCTTTAAATAAAAGGGTGCCACATAACATTGAAATATTGAAATCATAATTATAGAAAAAATACATGAAAGAAATCTTTGATAAATTCTTGTGACCAATATTCTTTTACATGGAAAAGAAGAGTTATTCTTGAAAATAATTTGTATTTTTCATAAAATAAAAGAGTAAAAATGAATATAATAGAAATTAAATTTTATTGATAATTAAATTACGTTTTACTTATAAATATTATTGAACTGAAATTAAAACATATGAAAATTATTTTTAGGAAACTTTAGAAATGGTTCACTTTAGTCATGTTTAATGGAAAATGTAAAAGTTTCTTCAAAATGTAAAATTACACAATTATTTTTACAAAAATAGGGATGAAATATTGTAGTTTTTCATGAAATAAATAGTGATAATGGTTAAGTAAAATAGATTAAGTACTGTACATGAAAATTGGTAAGAAATTGAAATGATTCCATTAATCGGGCATGCTTATCAAAAGAAATTGAAAATAGATTATTGTAAATCATGTATATCCCCAGGAAAAAAAGATGGTGTGATACAGAGACATTATTTCGAATCATATAAAAATAATTTATAAGAAATATATAAAAATTACGACGAATTTTATATGGGTAAAGAGAGATATAAAATGAAACTTGAAGGAAAAAATTGGGGTTCCGAGGAAATCCATTACAACATTTCAAATAGTCAAAATGTTTTCACAAAAAAATTAATATTAATCCATTAACAAATTTCATGAAATGAATATAAATATGTTTATGGTATTATAAATCAATGGTATGTATAAATAAACCATAAAAAAGAAGTAGTACTGAATAAGGAATATCTCACATAAATAAATGTGAGATGGGAAAATCCATGCCTTATGTGTGAAACTGTTATGTAGATAAGCTTAATGACATGGATAATGAAATTAGATTAAATAATAACATACATTGGAACATATTAAATGTATATTTTATTTATTATAATATTTATTATGTATATTTTTGGAATTTTGAGGATTTATATGATTCAATTTCATCGTTTAGAGGTGTTTATTTACTTTGTTTTAATGATTGGTTTACATGTATACATAAACGAAAGGTCATATAAAATGGGAATAGATATGAATAATTGAAATTATATTTTATTAATGAAAATAAATAATATTAAATGGTTATATAAATTATTTTTTTATTTGGAGCGAGGATGAAGAATTAGATAATACTATGTTGATAATCATTTAGATTGTTTTGGTGGTTTTTGATCCTCGAAAACATGTTTTTCCTCAATAATTAATATTATTTATATATACTAGGTAAAAAAATTAAATAAAATGTAATAAATATAATATAATAATTTTTAACTAGAAATTTTTTTTATTACTAGCCTTGAATTAAAAATTGAAAAAATAAAACACATCATCCATGAAGGTAGTAAAATGGGACCTCAGAACCGATATTATATTTTTTATAATAAAATGAAGGGGAAAAGAGACATGATGGTGGATTTACCATTATTATAACATAATTATAGATTATATAAAATACTTTAGTTATCATTCATGTTTTTAAAGATAGGAGAGTGAGTGATAGTAAAAGAAAAGAAAAATAATAGAAAATGAAAGGGAAGGATTAATAGTTTTACTTACTAAACTCCTCTCCTTGGGTACCATCTCAAGGAACATTGAAATGGGAATTTAGGTGAGACTAGAAAGACCATTTATTGATGGAGAGTTTTGGGATTCGTATTTTTTTGCAACGGGAAAATCTTTTATGCTTAAATTATGTGATTAGAATAGGTGGTGAGAGGTGGTATTTATAGTTTATAAGATGGGTGTTTTCTCATTATTATATTCACTAGTTTATTATTACGGATATATACATTGAATAGATTGATAATGTTCAATAAATATACTAAAATAATTTAGGATATTTCTATATTATGGTACTATATCATCCATTCAACATCTATGAATCAATAAATCATAAATTTGTTAAATAATATAAATTATCATATTTCACTATTCACCATAATTTCAATTATTTTTTTACAAAATTAACCCTAAATTTTTTTTATTTGTAGAATTAAAAATTGGAATCCATTTTATGAAAATAATTTTAAAAATATGAGAAATTTAATTTTAAAATAAAATCATATTTTTTTTAAAAAAAATACCAATTTTTAAATTATAACTCATTTTATGATACATTGAAATTTTAATTAAGGTCCACTAAAATTATAATATAATCATAAGAAAAAAAATAAATTTTGAATAAATTTTATGAATATAAATTTTCTTTTAAATCATTATATTAATTATAAAATTTAAAATAAACGTTATTATTATATAAAAAATCAACACTTAATAAATCATTTATAAAAATTATATTTACTAATATTATCCGATAATTATTTGATATTAAAATTCATTATATGTATAAATTTTATTTATAATTTCATATTTTAGGTGACTATTCAAATAATAAATATACTTTTATTATACAAAACTTTATTGTTTTATACAAATCATTATTTTCACTAATCATTTGAAAATAAATATTTTCATGAAAGTAAAAAAATTATACCCTAAGATATTTATGTCATTAAGATATTAAAAATATTTTTTATTTTTTCAATAATAATTATAATATTGTTAAACATTAGTTTTAAAATAAATATGAAATTAAATGGAGTTTAAACTGCCTTTAGAAAAAAAATGCTTTTAATGCATAAAAATGGATTCAATATGATCTTATCAATGTTTAATAATTTGGATGAATGTAAAAATATTTGATTAAAACCATAAATTAAATAATTTAGTTAGTATTATTCATTCCTCCCAAATTTATGTATTCGTTTTGATAAACATTTTAAAAAAATGATATTTAATTATATATCATTGTTCATTTATGCTTGGTCTTGTGTGAAACCAATGTTTCCGTTGAAATTAAATATAAAAAGTGGCATACCATAAAATCTTGCGGTGTAACATTCCGTGACTCCGAAAAGATAATGGCCACATTTTATAATTATAGTTCACTAAAAATGATTCTCGACCATATATTTTCTTTAATATCTTTTGTTTGGTTTTTTTATATCTCATCCGTTATATATTGAATTCATGCATATAATCGTTTTTATCCTACATGTTCTTCATCTTACATATCAATTTATTATCATTATGTTTCCCAGTGTCTGTTTGTTGCAAATATCCATTGATTTTCTTCTCTTTGGGTTCAAATTTTTAATTTCTTCTCTTTTTTATTCTACTTTTACTCGTTTTCTGGTTCATTTTTTCTTCAATACCACACTGTTACTATTGTTTTGATTCAAAATTTCATTTTTGAATCATATATGTTTTCATAAAAAATAGAACAAATTTTTCCTCAATATGTTTCCCACTATTCTTCTAGTTTTAATCCTCACCTGTTGACGGTTTCTCAATGATCCACATTTAGGAAATACCAATGCTGGGTGTCAAGTCACATTTGGTAAATTACCAGTGGTGGGTGATTTTATCCAATATTGGAACCCAACTGTGCGTAAGTGACCCACTACTAGACATCAATAGTTGGTGATTTTACCCACCATAAATCAGTAATAATGGGTGATTTGTACCCACTGTTGTACATGAATCAGAGGTTGATTTTTACCGACAATTTGATATTAACGATGGGTGATTTTAACCATCATTGGATATAAATTGTGGTTTATTTTCATTACCCGCTAATGTTTAATCCTTTTCATCAATTTAATTGGCTTAGTTTTCTTAAATATCCAAATGAACATTTTATTTTTATTTATTTTTAAAAAAACATTTTTTATATAGGTAGTTCTTGAAACTCCAATGATATATTTTCATCATCTACTTATGTAATTTTAAATTAATGTGATTTTATTCTATTTTTATTATTTTCTTATCAGAAGTATATCTTTTCTAAAAATTTACACACTTATATTGTTTGTGAATTATTCATGATGAAAGTGTTTCTTTACCTTCATTGATATTCTGTTGTAGTAAATGTTTTTATTTTTTATTATGAAGTTATCATTTATTAGTTTTAGCAGATTTATTCTTATTGTGTTATGTGATATTATATTTTATTATTTGATTTTATTCATTATTTATTTCATTCTAATCACTTTATTAATTTTACTTATGCTTGAGTAACAATATTTTTTCTTTCAATGATCCACTATTAGAACCCAACAGTATGTCATAACTAATCACTATATCTTTCATAGGTGGGTTACGAGTCACCATTATATTTACAATGGTGAGAATATTTCAATTGATTTTAAAGAATCCTTTGAAATCTTATATTCTATGTATGAATTGTGTTTCAATTAAATGATTTTACTTTTTAAATCTTAAATCAAATATTAGGCACTTTTTATCCACTGTTAGAACCAAACAATGGGTCTTCAGTCACCTTTGGTTAAAAATGTATTTCTTATTTAATTTTTTTTTTAAATAATTAGGTTGTTAAAAAAAATATTGATTTATGGTGAAATAAAAATTTTTACTGTTAAACATATAACTATAAGATTATTTTATGTACTTTTACACTAATAGATTTAAATTCATACGATGCTTTGTTTTACTAATCCTTTTACTGCATGTATAGTTTAAATTATAATATATTTATTTCAATTCATTTATAATTATAAATTGATTAAAATTTATTTACATATTAATTAGTGTTTTTAAATAAATATTTCATGAAGATATGAAAATTCTAATTATATTTCTAAATTAATCAAGTGGGCCTTTAACAAAATAATGGTAACAGTCATATTATTATATTGGTATGGATCAAACATGTGTCATGAATATATTTTATGCATTAATACTCCTATTGGGTTATTTTTTTTAATTATTTGAGAGATCCACTAATAGAATAAAATATAAAAATGTGCAGATCAATTCATTTATATTACCTATTATACATTTATGACATTCTGGTTACCATCAATGTTGTTCAGGATCTTCTGTGGAATCTACATTCTTGTTTTGATCACCAAAAGACTTTTTTTCTGATATTTTTTCCTTCAATGGATCAATGTTCATCAATCGTAATATTCCATGAAATTATGATCATCAGATACATTAATTGTATTTTTTTATTCATCTAAAATTTTTAATTTTTATTTTGAATTTAGGAAGTCTACACTATTATTTTCCCATAAAATTCAAGTATTTCTATTTCCCTACTAATTCAACCACCCAAAAGAAATTTTCAGTACTTAGTCTCAATAAAAACTCAGGTAAGCAGACTAGGGTGGTCTCTAGTATGAAATACAAGGTTCAACCACCAGGTTCATTAAATAGAAGGGTTTTTAAACAAGGTTCTCTTACCTTTAAACATGAGGTTCATAGTGAGTACTGATCTCCGTGTTGAGTAGAGGAGGTTGGGGGAGTGGACTAGGATCATTAGGATCTGAACCACTATAAATCATTTGTTATTTTTATTTTTATTTATTCTATATCTTAAATCAAGAACATTTCTCTCACTATATCTTAATATTTTATAAACATTGATTGTTTTTTTGGTTGTATTTTTATGTTACTATTCACAACTAGTCATAATTTCCATCAATAATGATCTGACAATCCATTCAATGTTTTGATCACTACAGAATAGAAAATATCATTTCAATGGATCTGATCCACCACTCAACTACTCATAGATATTAAGACACACTAAATTATGATATATGTTGCCTCTTTAAGGATTCAATTGAATGTTGTTCCCTCTTTTGATCTTTCCAAAGCTCAGTATCATTTATTTCATATGAAAATTTTCTAATCATTGAAATAAGGTTCTATATCAAAAATACCAAAGAATTTGGTTTTGTATGATTCTAAACATTACATTTCCCATCACATTATTCATTATTATAGTTCCTTATGGATCTATCCATTGAGTGAAACCAAAAACAATATTGTGAGAATCATTAATTTGAGCGGAAAACTACATAATAATGACAATTTTGTTTTAGGATATCAAAATAAATACAATTTATTTTTAATATATAACCACTTATGTTTATAATAAGTAATTAATAGTCATAATATATTAAAATATGTCATAATTTTTTATAAATAAAACATCTATTAACCTTTGAATATACCCTTGGACTGTCAAACTAGGTGTTCATCATGCCTTGTTGTCATACACCATGAGAAGATCAAGTCTATCTCAATTCACATTTTTTTGAGTTATTACTCATTGGTTCCTCTGTACGAGATCCATATAAACATATAGTTTATAGAAAGGGATTTAATGTTAACAATACCGTATAATTTTTTTCTAATAAAAATATTAGGATAATATTTAATATATAAATTTATCCATAGGTTTTCAATTTTTTTGACTAATATGAATCTAGAAATACTAATTAACCCTTTCATTTAATTCCAACTATAGTGACTTAGGACTTTATTACATAAATACCACAAATTTTTATATTAATATTAAATAAATATCATAAAAACATGATCAACGACTATTAAATAATTATGCATTGGGAGACTAGAAAAAATATTCTAATTTTATAAAATATTATGAACATATTCCAGAAAGATCTTCGAACATATTACTCCTTTTAGTCATACCCTACCTAATCCATTATTTATAACTTAGGTAAGGATAAATAAGTAATGGTGATCTCATATTCTTATTTTTTGGAACCGAACATGGAGCGGAAACCCCAAACAAGTTGGATTTTAAAAAATTTCCACCGATAATCGACGTAATCTTGTTGACGTCAGTGGATAGCAGCCCGGTATTAGTCAAGGACCAAGCGTGAAGGAATTTAAGCACAAAAAAACTGTAAAAACACATGGTTTAGATATGAATTCGTGCATGAGGTCTTGTCATCATTGGTGATCACTGCTTGAAAAATCCAAAGTTGAATTCCTTTAGATTGTCCATAATTTCTTTTAGGAATCTGCGAGATCGCTGTTCGTCGTAATCCGGGTGCCAGAACGGAATTGTGATGACGCCTCCGATGCTCCAATAGTCACCACATTGCTTTGCCAGCGATGCCAGAGAGATATCCCCGTCTGAGCTCCTTGGATCCATATTCTCTCTCTCAAGATTATGGGAGAGAAGGGAAGGGAGAGAAAAACCATGAATAGTACTTGGAAAAAGCCCCCCTCTTCTATTTATAGTGGTTAATTAAAATACACAGTATCGCCTCACCAACACCGATTATTTAACACACTATCAATGACATTTTATGAATACTAAATTGAGTCATAAATATTATTATAATTTACTTGTAAGATATTAAAATATATTATTATTTAATAATTTAGTCTTTAACTCGACTCCTCACTCCCATAAATATATATTGAACCATGAATGCTTTTAAATTCATCAATTAATATTGTTCATGTATTTACTAAAAACAATTAAATTCTTTTAATAAATAAATTCAATACTCTTTATTCTAAACTTGAACAATATGAATTTATTTATTTCATTGGTGATCGCTTAACATTGGAAAAATCCAAAACCCCAATGGTGAGTCCCACCCTGTCCAAAACACTTATTCAACTAAATATGTCATAATCATGAATATGCTATTTTGTGTAACCCTCTAGGACCTTATCTCAACAATAGTGAATAATATTCACAGGCCAAGAGTGGGATCTACAACCCATCATGGCCCCGGAAGAGATAAGGATTTTCACATCATCAACAACCAACATACGAACACAAACACTGTAATATAATCTATTTTTCATTAATATATATTAAAATAAGGATGTACTCACGTTTCATCTCCCCTTTCTTGATTTATAGTTTTTTATTTAAATGGATGGATTTACCCTTGACTACAATGGCCATGGTATTATAATGGTACATTCATCCATATCAATGTAGCATGAGATATATATTACTTCCATAACACAGAAGCTAAAAATCATTTCTTGACCATTCAACCAATGCCATGCACCAATGATGCACCCAATACAAACTACCTCTATGGGTCTTCATCCCCATGGTTTTCGTCTTGTATCAATGTACACAATCAAATGAAGTAAATTGGTAATAATATCAAGGAGACCATTACACATGATCGTAGATAGGAACATCCAATGTCACCTAAAACATGTGGTGTTCCTATTGGTTGGTAAGTCCTCATGATCTCACTTCAAGAGATCACCAAGTGCGAACTACATGAAAAGAAGACACAATGCTTATGAGCCCCCATAACGTGATAGTCAAACATCAACATTGTCCAATCAGTAAGATGTATCTATACTATAGAACATATAATATAGATTAATGTCATAGTATCTTGAGGTTCTCATTATAGCATGTCAACTGCTATAACTATTCGATATGATAATCAATCTTTGGACATTACCATTTAAATAGTGGATGTACAAAATAAAACACAATAAATGTAAAATGAAATCATGTATAGATCATTTTATACTCAATATGGTAATCTATTGCACTGAATAGTTGGGTCTAGGACACCCACTATTTCAACACTCCCACTTGCACTAGATCAAACATGCTAACTAAACTTGTTAGCCACTCACATGTTGACTATCATTTTTCTGCTAAGTTATGGATTTAGCTACTAGGTCACCCATAGTTCTACCGTGTTGAAATTCTGTTATTGCGACCTCATCTTTCAGATTAGAACTTCTCAAGAGATAGTATCCAAAGTATATCCCTTTTTTCCACTGTCGTAACATGAAAAATTGTCTTTTAAGAATATCATAATATACAATATTTAAATACTTTTCTTACCAAGTGTGATTCAATGAACTGGAACAAATTGTTGCATTTCACTACTTCTTAACTACCATAGAAGCTGCAACTTACTCTGAATGTTTTGGTATGGCTACAATTGGTTTATATGAGCTTGACTCGCTCATCATCTTTTTCCTAACTACAATAGTAGATCTATTGATATATGGAAGACTAGTTTTTATCACCAAAAAATAGTATCCATTCTTATCCACTTACCAAGTACATATCTTTTGTACTTTACAAAGTACAATTAAATAGTTCTAAATGCACTCCTAATAGTGCTCCAAGATATAACTGATATTTACCTACTGTAAAATATACCTTGGAAAAATTAGTTCTTGTACATATCTTCGAATGCGTGATTCATCCATCACTCTGACATATGTATTTCAATTCACCACATTTATCTCTTCCCATGTCACAGACAGGTCAACATGGCGAGATTATGCCCTGTGACATATGAAACTATTCATTTCTTTAATTGTTCCAACATGTTTTTTTAAATTCAATTTTACTATATATAATATTGACTAGGACCAAGAAACCTATAGATCTACCTCAGTTGATCCTATTCCCTTGAACGTAGGTTTCTACATTAAGCCAATCATTTGAGAATAAATATTATTTTGGTATTAACTAACTGTGAGACCAATGTATTTTTTCCATATGTTTCCAGAAATATTTTTACTTGTAAAACATTAGTTCTCCCACTAACCTCTAGTAGACACATGGAAATCATTTAATGAAAATTTATATACTATGATCATGGTGCTTACTTTAATTCTATACTATATTTCAGTGTCTTGCAACTTTTATTATCATTCTGCGATGTGACCATCTCTTTCTGGTTGGATCGTATAGACACCACCCCCAATTTGTGGATGTGACATCCAATGATAAATAAATAGATCATAAATATTAGTTGTGATGTGTAAAATTCTAACAGATTTAGGAATAACAACTTGGTCAAACCAATCGATCCATCTTGGTACTATACTGGTACTATCCATGCCTCAACCCACTTGAATACCCACCACAATATTCAAAATAATAATCCCCTTTTCCCTTTGATACATGGAATCCATTCTTTTAATTTTAGTTGGTCTTATCAATTTTAGAAAATTTCCATATACTCTTAACTTTTAGGAAATATTATTCTCATTGAATAATAGATCACCAACCATAATGAATATAAAAACCATCACTATGGTTTTATCGATCCTACGTAGTATGTGTATTTGGAATATACTATGTTCCACATGTGCTTGTGGAACTAGCTCTTATGCAAACTACTTCTACATTTTGAGCATCTACTAAACAAAAGTCAATATATCTCCCAATCTCTTTAATAGAAATGTGCACCCTCATATAGAAGTTTAGTTTGTTGCTTGACTACCTACCCTTCTATCATAGAGATTTATGTAACATCCTAAACAACTATTAGGATTATTACACTAAATGTACAATGTGTTTGTCTTGATGGATGATTGTTTATGTCCTAACAAAATATTTGAATCCAAACACATGTTCTTATGAAATAATGGGGTTACATCATATTATGAATCATACGATATCCATTTGTCATTATATTTTTCATATTGTTGTGGGATATCGTTGTTATTTGCAATGCATTTCATGAAATATAATGGATGTTTCTGCTTCTTCCATCTTTGATATTACTTAAATCAATACTTTAAAGACTAAAATTTTCATTTATGAATTATCCACACTATCTTTTTTTATCAATGTTGATATGAAAGACTTAATCATCAATCCTCATCATTAACATCAACTTTGTGATGTTGATAAGGTAATGATCATTTAGGAATTTCTCCACACTACATTATCATGATTGGTGAATGATTGATCGAGATGTTTTTCGACATACAAACCCAAATCAACTTATATCTCTTGGCCAAGTATATACCTCACTTTGATATTCCTCAATTACCTAAAGGAATCTTATGAAGTATATATACCTCTACCTTATACTTGGAATACCTCACGCTTACTAGTTGAACTATTTCCAAATGCATTGTGACATACCTTTATTTCTAAAGGCTTCTTTGTTGAAACTAAAAACATCAATAATACCAAATGTATTTAGCTATTCTATTCCTAAATATCATACTTGTAATATTGATGATGTTCAATTTTGTTATTATTTAACAAATAATAATCTTATCACAACTCGGTATAAGTCTTACATTTATATTCATCATTAATTGCATATGATTCATGTATTACTAAACTAGCGATTGAGTTTACCAAAAACAATATTCATTCCAGAAACTGAAATCCTGTATCCATGCATCCAAGGAAACATGATATTAATTTTTGTGTTTATATTCAATAATAGTTCAACAAGAATATTTCATTTGGAAATTAATAAATTCGTTTACTTCTCACCACTGGCCATGGTATCACCCTTTCACAACCACATGGAGAATACACCTGAATTCTATTAATGTTTATATACTTACTTGGTTATTATATTTAAATAAACATATGTAAAAAGGCATATATTATTATAAAACCAAGTAGTAAAAGTAAACATTACATTGATGAATATCCCTGATGTAGAAGTGGTAACATTATTCTTTAAATCATTTTATTGCATTTAAACATCAATAGAATTATTTTATAATATGTAATGAAAATAAACATTTTTTATACCTCATTAATTAAAGGATATTGTGAATGTGTCGTTGTCATTAATTAACTTTGAACTTTACACATTTGATTTAAATTTATCTACAATATTAATTAAATCTTATTTATCTTTTATTATTATTATCTTGGCGAATATTACCCAAATTGGTATTGAAGCGTTTACTCAATACTTGTTCATTTTATGAATTAAAATGAGAATTCATTAATGTGGTGTAAAATGATATTTAAATATCATGATAAATATTTCAATTTACACATGTCGATGTAACATTCGTGTTATTCATATCATTGCTTCTCTTTCTCCTTTTTAACTTCATAGAGATGAGACTTTTTGTTATATCATCTATGTCCTGGTGTAGCGACCGCAACTGACATCAGGCGTTGATGAAATCATAATGATATAACAATCATAAGATTTGTACATTAGTCTACTATGAGAAATTTTCACCCTAACTTATTTGGGTAGTTTAACAGTGTTGGGGACACTAACACCTTGAGTTTCCTATATCATTGAATTGTGCACATGTGCCTATACTATTCATGTATACTCGTGTTGGTGTGGAAATTTACCTTTTCCATTATAATATAACAGTTTTAATATTTAAGTATAACTTTTAATTTTTTCTACAAAAATTAATTTTTGCAGATTATTTCCTTTTATCTAAATTACCAATTTAGACATGTTTTGATTAATTAATTAAAACATCTAATGTCTCCCACTATTTTATCGGCTTCTACCAACCCTCTGTGTATGATTTGGAATACTTTGTTTCTTGAGTATTCTCGTGGAATGGATCCCAGAACTGCACCTCATAGTCTGAAAGCTATGCCTACACCACTACTTGGAGGGTTCTAGGTAGGCTTTTGGCGGGTCGCCCGCTATAACAAGCAGCTCCTCGATCTGTTTAGTGATGTCCTAGCTTCTTAAATTCGGAACCTTATTTACTCAATGCTTGGCTATAAAATTACAGCAAACTAGCTATGGCTATTTCATTTCAAAAAATTTAGATATGTCAACCCATAAATCTTATAAGGACTCCCCTGTAGTAAGAGGCACCCTCAGCAATGACATAAACATCACCTCAAACAGCTATTTTTTTGAAACTAGAATAATGGAAGGTGGTTAAAACATAATATATATTTTTAGGGTTTTATTATTTTAAATGTGACGAATAATATCATTTTCTATTTTTATAAGCATGTACTTTGTGATCTCACTCACAACATTTCATGTAATAAATATTATTTTCATCACGTCACAAGTTAATTTTTTCTTGCATGCTTGTTTATTATTATAATATGTGATCGCACAATAAATTACACATGCACCAAAATAATAAACCATGAAAAAATAAAATGAACACCTGATCATGAGTTGGTACTATTGGTTGACTCATTGATAGATTGACAAACCAACTAAAACCCAAGGGGTAAATACCCTTTAGTCATGTATCTTTCAACTTGAATAGAAACGTATGCTCATACAATGCTTCAAATTCATGTCTGGTGTATCGTCGTCACTTGTAATGAAGTGCATCACACCTTGTCTCGTCATTATACAACTGTATTCACATGCAGGCGAGGGGTTATTGGGGTGTAAAAAGTAAAACTCATAGAACTGTTCATGCAGGTCCTTATATATATAATATTAATGAGATGACACATAGATCATATTTTATTTAATTAATCAAATTATTACAAAACCATTGTAATAAATAATTAAATAATTATTAAATAAATAAAAATGAACCAACCATTCCTTGGTCGGTCTCAGCTCATGATCAATCAAATATGTATAAAACTATTATATGTTAAATAAATGTCAAATAAAAATTCAACTTTAATTAAAAACAACTTGAGGTCATTTAATTGAATTAAAAACATCACTCTTGTTTTTAATTCTATTTAATGTCGTTCGATCATGGTTAATTAATTTAATTATAAAACTAAAAATTAAATAAAATAATTAATTTAATTACTGTCCCAATTAAACTAATTATGCCACATCTAAAATTTGATAACCAAAAAATATTATTAAATTAATTTAATAATAAAATGTAATTAAATTAGTTATTTAAAATAATTTTTTATTATGTTAAACAACTCTAACCCTTAAAACATTGGTCAGGGCTTGTGCGGGTCGGGGTGAACCTATGCAGGTTATGTCTGGCAAGTATTGACCTCATGAAAGAGATTCTTGGGTTGTGCCAGACTACCCAAGCCCATTCCGGGCTAGGAGGATCCGACAAGACTTATTTCGGGGAAGTGAGGTTACCTTCCCGCTAGGAAGACCGGGCGACAGTCGCGATGAGGCAGGTCTGGGACGGAGCGTGTTTGTTGAGAGTGTTGGGGCACGACGCTCTACCTGATAGAGGAGGATGGTTCATAGCATCAACTGTAGGCAGGGGCCGTGTGGATGGAGAAAGCCTTGGGGGGCTACCCAAAGCCGGTAGGGGCACCGTGGGGTGCCGATGCAGTAGACTTGGATAGAGCCAGCCGGCCTGGTGAACGTTACGCATTGCACTGAAGCGAGTCCACATGGGGGAGACGTACCTAGTAGGCTATAGATCTTCTCAATGTGGCTTTACTGGGGCATTGTGTTTGTGTGGGTGTACTGCGGGAGGTGGACTAATGGTGGAGGGTGCCTCATGTTTGGGTAGTCTATACACGGCCAGGGAGCGCATTCCTGGAGGTCCTAAGCCCACACAGAGGGTGGATACTTTTAAGCAGGATCCGTACAGGGTACTGTCTACAACAGCGTGGCAGGGAGGAGGCCCTGGGTGGCCTAGGGGAAGTGGCATGTGCTTGGCACAGTACCTAGGTGGGGAGCCTAGGAATCCCCTAGTGCAAGTGATGTGGCGCCTCTTGGTGGTCTAGGTGCGCCTTGCCTCCGCAGGGAAGGAGAAGAGGCGGATGGGTGGTCTTGCGGCCTAGGCGGGGCACTACCGGGTGGCTACTGCGCTACATCGGAGCTGGGAGGTAGGTAGAGCAAAGGTGGCCCATGGGGTGGATCTAGTGTCATACGACATGACCTGGCCATTTTGTGTGCTACATGAGGGAGACACGATAAGGACACAACATTTTAAAAAAACATTATGGATGGGTTGGTCCACACCCTTTCTTATTATATTTCATTAATCTTTAGACAGTCTTTTTTCAGTCTTCTTTCCCCCAACCCATTTTTATTTTTAAGAGAAAGAATTAAAAAGAAAGTATGTCCCCTCTCCATTTTTATGTTTTTCTCTAGAAAAATTGTATATGCTTTATGAATATATAATTATATTAACAATATAATTAATATTATTATCAAAATAAATTAATATTAGAAATATAATAAAACCAAATATTTTTATTATTATTATAATAATTCCATTAATTATAAGAAATCAATATCAATCAAAATTGATTTCCAGGTTAGTATTGCGGCCAAAACATTTCTGATCGAAATACGAAACACGATCAGAAATCATTCTCGAATCTGAATTTTAAAAGTCATATGTCAGCATATAAGCCATTTGATGTTCGATTCAGATTCCGTCTACGGCGTTGGGACTGTATCAATTCCCATTATAATGTTTAATGCAGATTTAATTTTTCGGGTTAAAATCAACACATGCTCCCTCATATACGTCATATTGGAACCAGACAAGCAGTATAAACCCCAAACAGAGGGGTTCATAATATTTTTCCACCGATGATCGATGTAAACATGTCGACGTGGGTGAACAACAGTCTAGTATTAGCCTAGGACAACATGTAGGGAATTTAGGGGCAAAATAAACCGAAAAAATGCCTTGTTTAGATCTGAATCTGGGCATGACATCTTATCATCATTAGTGATCACTTCATGAAGAATCTGAAGTCAAATTCCTCTATATTGTCCCCACGCACATCAATGATTCTGTGGGAGCACCATTCATCATAATATGGGTGCTAGCGCAGAATTGCAACCACACCTTTGACACTCCAACGATCGGTGCATCACTTCTCTTGCAATGCCTGAGAGAGAGCCCCATCCGAGATCCTTGGATCCAAATCCGCTCTCTCTAGATTATGGGAGAGAAGATAAGTGAGATAAGCACCATGAATTGTTCTTAGAAAAATAATCTATTATTCTATTTATAGTTGTTAATTAAATTACCCTGTATCGCATCACCGACCCCCCATACGTAACACACTATCAACGAAATTTTAAGACTACTAAACTCCGTCATAAATTTTATAATCATTTACTTGAAATATATTATTATATATTATCCGATAATAAAAGAGTCATTAACACTACTCTTCACTCCCAAAAATATTAAGCGAACATTGAATAATTTAATATTCGTCAACTAATATTTTTCATGTATTTACATAAATCTCGTAAATACATTTAATAAATAAATTCAATACTCATTAATCTAAACATGAATAATATGAATTTATTTATTTTTATTAGTGATAATTTATCCTTGGAAAAATCACGAACCCCAGTGGTGAGCCCCACCATATCCAATACTCCAATTCAACTGAATAGGGCATATTCAGGAATACGCTATTGTGTGTGACCCTCTTGGCCCTCATCTCGACAGTAGTTAACAGTGTGCACAGACCAAGAGCGGGATCTAGCAACCCATCATGGCCTCTGAAGAGAAAAGTATTGTCACAGTAGGGAAAACCAACCTATGAACATACACTATGTAATATAATCTCTTTGTCATTAATATCTCATAAAGAAAGACACACTCACATTTCATCGCCCTTATCTTGATTTTTATTTGGTTGATTTAACTGGAAGGATTTACCTTTCAGTGAAATGGCCCCGGTATTATAATGGTACTTCCATCCATATCAACATGTCCTGAGATATATTACTTCCATAACCCATAAGTGAAAATTCCTTTCTTGACTATTCACCCAAATGTCATGCCACTAATGACTCACCCAACACAAACTACTTCGCCATGACATCATCGCCATGGTTTTTGTCTTTATCAAAGTGCACAATCAAATGACATACATTTGTGATTTTCTCAAGTCAGAAGACCATTACACATGATCGTAGATAGGGTCATCCAATGAGACCTAAAACATGAGTAGTTGTTATTGGCTGGTCAATCCTCATGATCTCACTTCTAAAGATCACTACGCGAGAACATCATGGGATGAAGTCCCAATGATTATGAGCCCCTAGGACCTAATAGTAAAACATCTAATGTGTCCAATAAATAAGATTTATCTAAACTATATAATATATATTTAAGATTAATGTCATAGTATCTTGTGGTTCTCATTATATCCTGGGAACTTCTATAACCTTTCGACATGAAAATTAATCATTGGACATTACCATATAAATAGTTGAAATAGAAAATCCTACACAATATTGGTATGATTACATCATGTATAGCTAATTTCACACATGATATGGTAATCTATATCACTAAATAGGTGGGTCTAGGGAACCCACTATTTTAGCATTAGTAAGTGTAAAGATATGATATATAAATCTATGATCATATTTGAAATCATATGATATGAATAAAGTTATATGGTCCTGAACAGAAATTATGATTTTCATACCCTACTTTTCATGGATCATGAATATCAACCATTGTAAGAAAATTTATCATTTAACTAAAATGGGGCATAAGAGTGAGAAATCATTTAAAATAAATCATGATCCATAATTTCATTTCCAAAAATAGTGGAACCATTTTAATTATAAAAAACCATTTCATAAAAAAAATGTTAAATACCATGACTACCAACATAGTGGATCAAGACTTGTAACTTTTTTCTTATTGTGGATTATGATTCTCTTATTTCCCATTGTGGGTCAGAACTCCCCACTTTCCTATACTGGATCAATAAAAATAAATTGTTTCCCATTGTTATATCATGAGATGAAATTCATTACCTACAAATTTTAAGGGTGATATTATTCCAACCTATCCCATAATCAAAATAATACTTATTTGTGATATAATATCTTAAAAAAATTCATAACATCAAAAAATAATTCTTGTAGTGTTAACATGTTTCATAAATATTTCATCATCTTAATCAATAACCATAAAAAGAATGAATAAGTATGGTATCTCTAAGGACCCAAGCATAATGTATACATAAACATGGGTTAATTCAATAATTTGAACATATTTCACATTAGGGATCTTCTCAAGTTTAGCTCTTTATATAATTAGTCCATATCTCATATATAAAAACGCTATTATTACAAATTACACACTTTTACTCACTAACAATTTTTTTCAAAATAACAAAAAATATTAAAATGAAACATGTTTTATTTTAAAGGTAAATTATCAAAACTATTACCAAGATCCCATTCATTCATATATTATCCTTAAATACTATGAAAAAATATAAAAACTTGTTCTGGGTATAAATATCTCAGTAAGGGATTCACAGTGAAGGAAAATTGTTTTCTTTTTGAGAACATGTAAACTATGAATACTTTATCATAATGTATTAATTTTCACATTTAGGAAGTATTAAAAATTCTTAACTAAATTTAAGATCATTTATTATCCTTTTATATTCAAAATATTACCATAAAACCCATGTAAATTATATATAACATATAAAGGTATCATGGGACATAATCATACATCAATGGAATAACCATAAAGTCGACTTCTATATATATCAATATTACAAATGGAATATCTATAAGGACTACTTCTATAACAAATGAATTGGTGGTTATAATGTAACCACCAAAACTTCCATTATCATGGAACCACCCATATTTGGTTTATCACATAACCATCCACCTAATGTCCAAGTAACATTACATAATCATACCATATAAATGTTTGTAATTACCATGATTTCACTCATAAAATTTCATTTAAAATAACATGAAAACATTTCAAGATATTTAAATAACCAATCCATTATCAAAACAATATTAAATATAAAAATATATACAAAAGGGAATAATTTATTTCTTTTTCATTCAAACACAATAAGTCTTTTAGAGGTAGCCAAATATCAAATAATGATTATGGTAGCAAAGATGATGTTGGGGACATATGTGTTTAAAACATTTGTTTGTTTGTTTTGTATAATTATTCATATAATATTATTCCTTTAATATATATTTTAATAAATTTTAATTTTAAAGTGGTTTATATTAACCATAAAAGGGAAGGCGGTGTATAACATCAAAATATTTCTCAATGAATGGAGATTTAGAGGAAGTCTCTTACTAGGGTCCCTTTATGAAAAAGAGTTAGAAACAAAATAAGATTCTATTATAAATAATTCATTTCCATATAAATATTTTAAAAATCCATTTTTAACCCATGGACATAAAATTAGAATATTTATAAAAATAAATCATTAAAACATTAAAACCAGGTTTTGAGTTAAAAAGTCTTTACCTAAAGTCGAACTCATCACGTAGAATATTTATCTTCATGAATAATAATCATAGGTTAATTTATAGTTTCTTGAATAACATTTATATGTTTAATATTAATTTTATATCACTTATAACCATGTTATGACAATTACCTAATTATTTTAATTCATGTTGGATATTTTGCTGAATTCGGTACTTGACTAGAAAATGAAATTGGTCTGATATAAATAGTCTATGTGGTAAAAATTTAATAATATCCATATTAATACTCATGAAATAATAATAAATTTTATATGTCAATAATAATTTTATATTATTTAGTTAAAATGGATATAAAAAATGAACAAGGTTACAATCATTAAGGTCGTATGTCGTAAGTTCCCATGAGTAACGTTTCAATTTGTCATTGATTATTATGGAAAGAAGATTAGAATTATTTTAAATTTATAGAATGATAATAAAATAATTTATATCATATTAATAATATAAATATATTTTTATATATCATTCATGTGATGTAGTGAATAAAAATGAATCACATCGCTTTGTGGAGGTGAAAGTTCTCACATACGCATGAATGGCGTTATCATTTTTATGTGCATGGAATGTTAGAATGTAATACATGTATTATAATAATATATTAATTAATATGTCACAAATAGGACATATTAATACTAATTAAATCATTATAACTTGTCATGAGAGATGGCTATGGAAAACGAATTATATCGATTCGTGGAGATGATGGTTCACATGTATGCACGAACGATTAATTCCTTCCCCATTTTATGGAAGTAGATATGGATTTAATTGATTATATTAACATAATAAAATCTCATTATATTAAGGATACTTGAATTATTATCTAATCATGTTTGGAGGATATTTGAATGAATATCATGAACAAAAATAGAAATACTTAATTAAAAATGATAACTCTCCTTCAGATGATCAACATTAATAACATATTTACACCTCTAAAAAGAGTGTAATACCTAAAATAAGGCCTCAATAATGTGGTTCCATTTTATTTTAAGGTTTTTGGGTAGATATTGACTGAAAATTGGTTTTTTAGTGTGAGTAATAGGGACGAATGTGTACCTTTTTATAGGAGAGAAAGGGGGAACCCATGGAAACCCTCAAAATATTAAATTAGTATAAATTTATTTTTGAGTTTAAATTGTCTGAAATGGTTTAATTTTGAATCTATGATGATTTTGGGTAGAATCCACGTCATCCAATTTAATCTAAATAAGTTTTGAATAATATTTAATCCATATCTTTTTGTTATAACCCCTTTAACTCCTACCATTTTATCAACTAAGTTACATATTGAGGGATAAAGTAATTACAATAACATTCTAACATACCAATGAATAAGTAATTAATGTAATATTTTGACCTATATCAACTTGTGTTCTGAATCAAGGATTTTTAAAAAATTTATAAAATTTAATAAAACAATTATATTTAAAAATGTGATTTATGTCAATTTTCAAACTACACATTACATAATTTTTTTAAAACACAGAACAACTTGATTCCATAAAAATAACAACTTTAACACCTCTATAACATATAAAATTAATATAGAAAATTTATGGACGGAATAAAATATTTATATTTATATTTATTTTAATATTAATAATATCATTTAATTGATTTTTCCTTTACCAAATCTATTACATCATCATTTTTTGTAACATTATTAAATTTAATTACATATTTCTTACAAATTATTAATAAATATAAAATTTGTAACTAATATTATTATATTTATATGTACTACTTATATTCTAATATATAAATTATATAACCCCATGTAAAAAATTATTTACTTATTAAAAAAATGACTGACATTTTTAATTTATCATTGAATAAAATATAATAAATTTTATTTTCATATCCAAGTGTCTTAGAAGGGTTATAATTCAAAAATAAGTTTGTTTTTTGTCAAAATCTCTCATATAATAAAATTAGGACAATTATTAGGGTAATTTTATATTTTTTAAGATATTATTTTTACCTTTAATTTCCTTATTTACCTTTAATAGTGTCATAAAAAATACTAATGTTATTATTCAGCAAAAACTATTATGGTCCGATTAGAATATATTTATAATACTAATCAAAACTAGGTATTTCCTTTTATCAAAATTAAATTTAGATAATTAATAAAATTATGATTAAAGTTAATCCCGTAGACGTGGTTAGAAGGAGGGTAAAAGAGACGTTCAAAAATTCAAGAAGGGTTTTAATCTAATTTCAATAGAAAAAACATTCCAATGACCTAAATTGGGTTAAATGGTAAAAATAATAATCTAATTAATTATTAATTACAATTAACATGATAATATGAAAATATAAATAAATGAAATGAAATAGAATTTTTGAACTAAAATGAATTATTTTTCACTATTCATTAAAAATGAATCATATCAGAAAAATAACAAAAATTTATGAAAAGTAAATTTTGATTTCACTATTACAAATAAGTTTTTTATTTTTTCAAATAGAACCTATAAAAGTGAAAAAAATAGATTTAAAATGGTTTCTCTATCAAAAGGTACTAAAAATGATGTTTTTAAAAAAATACATATTTTATTCTTAATATTAGATTTTTTCTTATATTTAGACTAGAAAATACATAAGTTGAATTTAAAAAATGTTATTGAATTTATATTTTCATAATATAATCTAAAAAGGGTGATTTTATTGTATTTTAAACCCAATTATTTGTATTTATATAGATTTTTCATAAACACACATCTTTTATATTCAGTTGGTTTTTGTTTCTATTTATAATTAATTTAGAAACCAATGAATCACTATATAAACATGTGTATACCCTATGTTGATAACTTAATTAATATTGTTCTTTACCTCCCATCTAAAAATTATTCCATAACTACAACTTAACATAATAATATTAAAAATATATTATTATTTTTTGTATAACTCAATCTTGTGTGTAATGTACGATTTCGAGGGAACCCATTGTTCTGTGTTGGGTATGTTATCATACATGGTATTCCTTTTAAATTAAAATTACTATAGAATTCATAAATTGTAATAAATACATAATATTCTTATTCTATAATTATCATAGATGTTACATGCTTCCCCTTCTGGGAAATTATGTCCTTCCAACTTTAAATTTGTGCTCTGTATCTAAAGTTTAAAATTTCAACAATTACATCATTGAAATTGTACTTTATAAAAATAATAAATAAAATCTACACTTTAATTGAAATAAATTTAAGTAAAAAAGGTCACCATAGATAACACATATTATGATTCAATGTTGGAAAACATGTATATTTAAGAAAAACTAACCAATATGTTCTGATGGAGAGTGATTGAAATTATGATCTGGATAAACTAAAAAATTACAAAACATTTAATTTTATATCTGTTAAATGATATTTGATTTCATTGTAAGAGAAGTAAATTGATAACATTTCTGTTTTACGACCTTTTCATTGATTTTTGTAATTATCTTACTGCATGGACTAAGAACATAATTAAATATATTTATATGAAATGTATAGTTTCATTCTTTAATCAAATTCCAACACAACCAAATTTTTTCTCCAAATAATGAGTATTTAAGAAGATTTTTCACCCATGAGTCATCTTCTATAGAATCATATATTCCAAAAAATATTAACAATATATTTCTCCTATGTCAAAAAATTTAAGAAAACCAAAAATGTTTAGGATAAGATATGATAAATCTCCAAAATGAACAAACCATTATATGATAAAAACTACATTAATCTCCAAAATTCAACATGGACACCCGAAGCTCAACATATATCATTCAATAAATAACTATCGTCAAATTTCCTAAAAATAATTCAAACTAATATTGAAAAACAAAATTCAAAAGGATTTGATCCCATAGTCTACTAATATAAATTTTAACATTTCTCTCTAAATAACATCAACCATTCTTATTGTCTTATACAAAAATTAATTATCTTAAACACATATTCTCCATGATACATTACTTATGTATATAAATATACTAATTCCTCATAATTCCACAATTAAAATCACAGATTACCCCAAAATATAATTTAACCATTAATCCTCAATTAAAATACCATAGTATTCTATTTACATTATTCATATGAACTTCCCAAAATAGTTAATATCATCCTAAATAAAATTTATCACATAATCCCCAAATCATTTTACATTACCAATTATATAAATTAGATTAAACACATGTTCTCAAAATCAACTTATTCTTAATCCATAAAATTATTTAACTCTAAAAAATAAGTTATACTAACTGGAGAATTTATGTAGGATCTGTGTAGGTGATATACCTGTGTCACCCTTTGGTTGATGGTTTGGTTCCCATAGCCTTTCTGGATGAGACGAGTTGTCACCCATCTAGTGGGTTTTCCTTTTTCAAAAACATTATCATTATTATAACATTCTGAAATTATGATAATGTCCTTAAAAAATACATAACATGTTTTAACATCTATTGATATCTTTTACCAATCATTTTCTATCCAAAATTTTAAAAATCATTATTTACCTAAAAAACAAAAGATCATATGAACTATATAGGTTTCTATTTCTTTATATTTATGTCCAAAAATAAAAATTCTTCCTTAAAAATATTTTTACATAAAAAATTTCTGGTGTGCATAATACAATGATAAAAAATTATTCAAAATTACCCCCATAATCAAAAGAGTATAAATACTTTTAAAAATTACCACTTCCTTAAGAATACTATAAATATTAAATCCTTTATATGTAGACATTTTAATATTTCAACATTCATCATAATACATTAACTATACACTTCCACCTTATCTATTAATAACTCATTCATAAAAAATAATGATATGAATTATATCCTCGTGATTCATAAATATCAATCATATCTTGTTTTATATATTATAGATAACAATATTATAAATATGTTGAATCAAAATTTCAGGATATTCTTGATGTTCCTTTTATCTTTCAGAATTTTTTTCTACATTAAAAGAGAAAACATTCCCACCAATATGGTATTTGACCTTTCAAAATATTTGAATGAGTTGATAACTTGATTTCATCTGAGAGAGATATCATGACATATAAAATTGTTTTAAAAATGCGTAATTGTGGGAAAACACCAACAATTTCTTAAAAGTGATTTGAATACTCGAGAATATGTCCAAATCATTCGAACAATCATTGTTTATAATAGTTATGTTCAAACCATCATGGATGGATAAAAATGTATTTCAAGATTTATTTCCATCCATATTAGAAAATGATCAAAAATTTGTTGAAAAGTTATTTTTTAAACTTCAAATTAATTATTAATAGAAGAATCATCTATATGGTAAAGATAACATAAATATTTTATAATACTATGATCTATAAACCTAGTTATTTCTCTGTTTTCAGGTTTCTATTCAATCTACCTAAGTTACCATTATCCTCCAAAATTTTCCATATGATAATAACCCTTTTGGGTATATGGGATCTTTAACATACACCTAGATAAAATCCTAACCTCTAAAGTTTTCTGAAAATTTCCTCTAATTCCAACTATAAGGAACTGACCATAAACATTAAATTAACATGATTGAAGTTAATAATTTGACTTTATTTCACATTAATTATCTTTTAAAATTTATAGATTTAGAGAATTAGGCAATATATCATACATAAATTTAATATTACAATGTAGACACTTATAATCACTACACATTAATTGCAAAAAACAAAAACTATTAAAATGAAACATGGGTTCATTTCAGGTTCAATTATCACAAAATTTTCCAAGATCACATTTTTTTCAATATTATCCTTAAATCACAAGAAAAACATTTTAAAACATTCTATGAGAATTAAAGGATCAGTAAGGGACACACAAACAATGAAAACTGATAGCCTAGAAAAAACATGTAAACCATGAATAATTATCATAATGTAATACTTTTCTAATTTTTTAAGTATTAAACACTCTTCACTAAATAGAACTTAATTTATTACCATTTTAAGTCAATATATTATTATAAATCCCATATAAATAACAAATAACATATAAAATTAACTTGGGAAATAATCATAATTAAATGGAACAACCATACGGTTGAATTCCACACATATACATCTTACAAATCGAATACTTTTACCATAAACTTCCACACCCAATTCATTAGAGGTTATAATATAACTACCCTTCCTTTGATTATCAATAAACCACCCATCATTGTTTTATCATGTTTACCCATCAAATGTCCCATAACTATTACATAATCATAACACATAAAATAATGAAATTATCAACATTTCACTCATTAAATTTTATTTGAAATCACAAGAAATAATTTGAATATATTGAAATGATACATCCATTATAAAAACTGTATTAAATATAAAAATAACTAGAAAATGGAATATGTGATTTCTTTTTCATTTAAAAACCTTATGATTTGTAGAGGAATCCAAATATCAAATATTGGTTATGGTGGTAGATAAGTTTAGTTCATCGTATATGTCAAATAATACATTTTTTGTTTTGTAAAAAACTTCATATAAATTGAATAATTTTTAATACATTTTGATGAAATTAAATTTTGAAGGGTTTGATTATATACCTTATAAAATAAGGTGGTGTTTGACATCAAAATATGCCTCTATAAAAAATTATTGAGATGAAGTCCCTTAAAAGGATCACATTATGACATTTTTTTTAAAAAATATATGATTCCATTTTAGAACCTTAATATACATGTAAATAAATTCATAAAACCCATTTTTAAATAATGTACATAAAATATAAATATTTTTAAGAATAAATGATCAAAACATTAAAATGAGGTTTTGTGTTTACAAGTGTCTTACCTAAAGTTTGAATCATCACGTATTATCATTATCTTATGGAATAAATAACTTAACTATATTTATACATTATTGAGAACCTTTTTCATTTTTATTATTCCTTTTATATAAATTATTTCCATGATATTAAAATTATATAATTATTTACGTGCATGTTTGATGTTCTGTAGATATTCAGTACATGAGTCGAAAATGAACATGGTATGATGTCAATAATCCATGTGGTAATAAGTTCATAATCTCTATAATATTATTAATTACATAATAATAAATTTTATATTTCAATTAAACCTTTAAATTCATTCATTAAATATTTATATGATGAATAAACAACCTTAGAATCATGCAAACTGTTAGTTGTATGTACACATGAGCAACGTTTCCATTTTTCATTGATTGTCAGGGAAAGAAATTATTTATTATATTAACTATATATAATTATAATAAAATCATTATTATCCTATTAATAATTCAAATATAGTTATATATATCATATGAGGAATTTATTGAATAAAAATGAACCACATTGCTTCGTAGAGGTGATGGTTCACATGTACGCACAAATGATGTTATCATTTATATGTGCCTATAAATTACGAAAATAATTGATATATTATTATATTATAATGATTAATATGTCTTTAAAATCACATATGAACATTAATTGCATCATTATAACCTTTTATGAGAGACGCTTAAGGAAAAAAGAATTATATCGATTCGTGGAGGTGGTAGTTCTCACGTACGCACATACAATTAATTCCTTTCCAATTTTATGGAAGTTGAGATGTATTTAGGTTAATATATTGAAATAATAACATATAATTATATTTAGGATAATGGATTTATTATTTCATCATGGTTGGAGAATATTATAAGGAATTCGAAGAAGAAACAAAATTGATATACTTAATTAAAAACGTCAACATTCCTTCAGATGGTCACCGTTAATTTCATGTTAACAACTCAAATGAGGGTGTTATGCATAAAATAGGGACTAAATAATGTGTTTATGTATTATAGTAATGGTTTTTAGAAGATATTGTTTCAAAATAGTATTTTTTTAGTGTTTGTAATAGAGAGTAATTGGTGCCTTTTTATATGAGAGGGCAGCAGCACCCATGAGAAACCCTTAATATAGTAAATTCGTATAAATTAATTTTTAAATAAAAAACGTATAAAATTGATTCATATAAAATATATGATGATTTTGGGTTGAATATAAACCATAAAATTAAAACAAGACATGTTTTAAATATTTTTTGATCCTTATCATTTTATTTTAACCACTTTTAACTCTTACTATTTTATCAAGTATGTTGCACTTTGTGGGTAAAAATAATTACTATAAGATGAAAAAAGAACAATTTATTAGTTATTGATCATATTTTTAGACATATATCAAATTTTTTCTGAATATTGTATTTTTATTAAAAATCTATAACAAATAATAAACAATTTTATATTTTAAAATATGAATTATGTCAATTTTTACACTATTCATTGCATGATATTTAAAAAAATCATAAAAATATTATTCCATCAAAATAATAACATTAAATCAACTATATTATGTCATAAGAATCCAAATGATTCATGAATAGAATAAAATATATCAAATTTAAAATTTTTTATATTATTAATATTATTTATTTTATTCTTCCAATAATAAATCTATTATTGCATCATCATTGTCCCACAATTAAATTTAATAATTATTTCATAAAAATTATAAATAAATTACCATGATGTAGGTAATATTTTTAGTTGTCTGGGGACTATTTATAGTCTAAGATATATCTTATATTAAACAATATTAGTAATTATTTAATTATTATAAAAATGAGTATGTCATTTTTAACTTCACGTTAAATAAAATATAATAAAATCCATTTTCTTATCCATGTGGTTTAAAAGGATATAATTTCTAAATAAAGTATATTTTTTTCAAAACCCATGCATCCCATTAAATTATGATAGGCAATAGGTTAATTTTATATTCTTATTAAATTAATTTTACCTTTAATTACCCAATTTACCTTTAACTACTATAAATGAAATTATAAAGTTAATACTAAACAAAAACATCTTTATACTATTTGAAAAACATTTTTAATACTAATTACCAACATTTATGTCTGTTTTTAAAAATTAAATTCATAGAAGTAGTAAAATTTCGATTAGTGCTAATCTTGTAGATGTGGCTAAAATGGTGGTAAAAGATATGTTCAAAATTTCTATAAGTGTTTATATCAAATTTCACAAAAAAATCATTATAATGATTTTAATTGAATTAAATGATAAGAATATAACCTTATTATACTTTAAAACCAAATAAATAGATAATCTAAACATATAAAATATTTATACAAAAAATAATTTTCGAATTAAAATGCAGTATTTTTAACTATTCATTAAAAATTGAATATATTAAAAAATATACAAAAAACATAACCAAATAAATTTTCATGTCACAATTATTAACCATAATTATTTCTAAAATATAACATATAAAATTGACAACAATTATATTTTAAATGGGTTTTCCATCAAAAGGTTGTAGAAATTCCTTTTAAAAAAATAATTAGTTCATTCTTATAATCGAATTTGTTCTTATATTAGGACATGAAAATACATAAGGTGGATTTAAAAAATTATATGGTTTTTATATTTCATTAATATTATAAAACAAGGGTGATTTTATTATTTTAAAAAAATTATTTTTATTTAAATATTTTTTCATAAAAACCATCCTTTATATTAAAATATTTTTGATTTCAATTTCTAAATAATTTGGTATCCAATGAATCATTATATAAACATGACTAAACCCTATTTTCATAATTTTATTAATATCATTCATTCACACCCTTCTATCTGTAATGTGATAAATAAAAATTGAAATAATAATATTAATAATATTTTATTTTTTGTTATAACTCAGTCATGTGTGCAATGTAAAATTTCAAAGAATCCTATCGTTGCGTGGCATGTACAATATTGAAAATACTATCCATTTTAAGGTAAATTTACTATTTAATTCATAAATTTTAATAAATATTTAATATTATTATTCTCTAATAACTGTGGATGTTACAGTATCATTTAATTTTACCCCTATTAAAGCATAAGTAACCTAAAAGGATTACATCTTACTTGGAAAATGATTATGATCGATCACATGAAAATTGATAGAGGAAAATAGCTTTTCCACTCTGAAAAAACAATTTCAAAAAGATAAAAAAAATTCCAAATAATTACCATTCAAAATAACATTGGAAACATATAGATTATTCATTAATATTAATTTAAAACATTTCATATCTAAAATATCCCTTCCTTTTTAAAAAATAACTACAAATTCATTAAATATTTAAGATATGGATTTCGTTGAAAATAAGGATTGATAATTATAAAATAATCCTTACAAAAATTAGTTTCTCATTAAGGAAATAAATATAATTCATGATGTACACAATAAAACAAAGTGTCATTTCGAATTTTTGGTAAAAGCAAAACGATAATTGTTTCTAAAAATGTGATGAATGCCTTTAAAATTCATTAGAAAGGATAAAATATCCGTAATAATTTCGTCAATAAATAATTTTTTAAGGTTAACAAATTAAATCATTTTTAAAAAACATATATATGTGTTAAAAAGAATCTATTTCTACCAAAGAGAGAAATAAAGAAAAAGTTTCCTTAAAAATACTATTTTGAAATAATGAGTACACAATGAGAGAGAAATTAATGGATGAAATGTATTTTTAATAAATAATTAGTTGATAATAAAATTCATTCTTTTCCTGAAATATGGTTCATAATAAATCAACATCATAATCATTAAAATAAACAATACCAATAAACAATGTGATTTTACAGAAAAACCATTACCACTTTGGTAACATTTAATCATAATACCCATGAAGTAATAAAATTAAATGAAACTAATAATGTCATTGTAATAAACAAATTTATGATATTAAATGAAAAAACTATCTATATATACACCTCATAAAAAATGTAGAAAAATGGATATTATATAAGATATTAAATTATAAGATCGAAATATGGTCATCCAATGTGTGTGGGATAAGTTTCATGATCATTTTAACCATTATCGTTTTTTGTTAACCCAATATTAATCCCATTTTAACCTTAACCAAAGTAATTTATTTTTTATAATTTTTACTATTAATTAGTATCAAAAATTACTTTGGCCATATTAGATAATATAAATTATTAAGATTAAAAATATTTAATCCATATTTTTTAATTCCATTTTCATCAGTGGAAATTTTTAATTTAAAAAGAATCCTATGGATGCAACAAGAAAACTGTTTCCCAAAAAGAAATTTCTCAAAAGTATGTAATGTTTTTATATCCCAATTCATTATGTAATTGATCTCAATGAAATAAATGGGATTATTCAATATATAATTTAACTAATTTTACATTTCATACCATAATTAATAAATTTATCATTTTAAAAGATATAAAAAACAATTGTTAATAAAAACTATTATTATTCAATATTAACAGAAAATTTTATCTTTTCAGAAGATTATCAAAAATTCACACCAAGATAACATTGATATTTATATTTTAAAAATTATGTTTTTTAAATACAATTTTTTAATGTGGTAAAAATAAAAAAACTCATCAGATTCATTAATAATTGAAGAAAAAATTATTTTTTTAAAAACATATAATGTCTTTCTAAAAAATAAGAACTTTTTATAAAAAAATAATTATGTAAAACTCTTATACTAAATATTTACATTTTTTTATAAAAATTAATAATTATATTTTTAATGGTTCTGTTATACATTTCATTTTTAAATAATAATATTAATAATATATCATGGTTTGTTAAAACTTAGTCTCACATGAAACATAATCTAAACATGATGTTGTGTGAAACAAAAACTATAGAAGAAATTATATTTATTCAAAAATAAAACTCATAAAAACTCTAGGTGTATTAGTTTTCAATGGAGTAGTCTTGGGGTGAAATCCACATTTAAAAATAAGGGGAAATAATAAATTACCAAAAACTGGGCAGGCTACATATTTGTCTCACAATGTTTTCTAGAACATTTATAGACCATGCTTCTACCACTACCTAAATTACCCCATTCCAAACATGGTTGTGTTAAATAGATTTAAAAAAATGTGCATCCCCTATCCACCCCTATATTTCCACGTGGTTATAACTATATGGTTCCCAAACCATGTTATTTAACTATACACCCCTGGAATACTCCCAAAAAACTCAAAAAATCATCCCTCAAAACCAAGAACCCAAGATGAAAAATTCCAAAAAACGTACTTTTATGAAATTGAATCCTCATAGTGCTATAAACTCCCCACTATTACACATTATTAAATCATAATGTTCTCATAAGGTCATGGGATACTAGAATTCCATGACCACATCTCCTCTAAGTAGAACACAAAAACAAATTCCAAAACAGTAAGACTAAGTTAAATAATACTAAAAACTAAAATAATATAGGATAAAAAATGATAAATTAGTTTTAATCCACTAACTTATGGATCACTAGGAGTCCATGCAAGTAAACTCCATATAAAATAATAGAGAAGGGACTATAGTAGTGGCATTGGAGTATCTACTCTTATGATCCTCTTAGAAATTAGGAATGTCAGAATATCCAAAAGTACTTCTAAGAGCATCGCAAATCACAAAATATATAATAAAAAACATATACATAGAGCCTCTAGAACATATTAAGACACTGGGTCCAATTAAATCACATTGCCACTAAAAGAACTCTAAAGGATCACCCGAAAACAAAAAAAACACACTAACCCATTTAATATGTCTCCCCAAAATTTATAAGTACTATAGAATTGATAAATAACTAATAATCCCACCAAAAATATATATTTTTACCATAGTGAATTGATCCCCTACCCATGACCATAAAATAATGCGAAAATCCTAGTAGAAGCAGACCAAGCATTGATCTAAAAACCAATTTAAATTTATATAAAATGGTGAGACAACGGACTCCGTAATTCCAAAAAAATTGTGGATTCCAAAATCATATGAATTATTATAATATCCCAATTTAATTTTACCTGTATTAATTGAGAATGAATGTGTTAAGCATTCCAATGGGAATTCCAACCAAAACATTGATACACAAAGTATCCAGAATCCAACCATCATAACAACTGGAGGAAATCCTTACTTAGGAATATTATGGAAGTAAATTAATGGTCACATAAGTCATATGAGGTTTTCTATATTATTATCCTTAAAATACCATATCATGGTAATCATAATAAAAAACAAAAACCTGGTGGAATCTATAGCCCAGTCAGAAATAGAACCACACCCAAAGTATCTAGGAATGAATCTTAGGTTCTTCCCATGCCAAAAATGATTAACAAAAAACATGAATAAAAAACATACACCCAGTAATTCCCAAACCATATACAAAATGAATGGTGATCCTCACCAAGATTATTTATTATTTCATATAAAATGAAAATTTTCATCATTCATAGCTACCCACTCAATCACCTCATGGGATCCTCAATCACTATAAAATATTGTTTGATATTGATTAAAAACAATCATTCAGGATCCAACAGTTTTGGATAGAATAGAGAAACCAATCCATAATTTGTTTGGGAATTCATATGTAATAGAATAATACCTACTAGATCACTTAGACAACTACCTAAGACATTGCCTGCTTTACCTTCTAGATCTTTCAAATGGGACTCATTATAAATTATCAAAATGAAACAAATTCAATAAAAAACCATCAATGTCAACATAAGGGAGAGTAACTGCAACCAATCCAGTCCAAAAACAATTTCAAATCACATAAAATCATTGAACCAATGGAAAAAACTCAATTAATTCAAATCAAGTTCACAAAACCCTTTAGAAAATTTCGATTCAAAATATCTGGAAACAGTTTTTACCAAATATTCAATTCATTATGGAATTATCATAAACTCAAATTATCATTCATTATTTTAGATCACATGAATTTATATTTAATAATTTTCATAAAAACGCCCTAAAAACCAAAATATTTTAATAATTCATCCTCATTGGAACCCCTTATATTATTTCTATAAAAAACAGTAGAACCTAAAAACCATTATAATAGTTTAAACACGTTTTAACCCAAAGCAATTCAATAAACCAAATCATAGTTTCAAAAACAATTTCAAATTCTATATCATAAAATATATAATTCAAAAAACATTCAAAAAGAAAAAAAATAACAAAAACAGTCACACAAAATTCTAACACACACAACAATAACTTAAACCAACAAATAAATGAAGGAATACAAAAATCAAAATGTTCTCCACTATGTATAGTTTCTCCTTTGGGTTTCCCAAACCATGATACAACCATGTGAGTGATATTATAAGTCATCTAAAATATCCTATGTTTAATTTACAAATATGAATAATCTATGATTTAAAATAGTACTCACTCTAAATTCCATCCAATTTAAACTACTAAATAATGAATTTCTAGGGGCATCTCATGAAATCTCCCAAAAACTAAATGTAAAATCACTCGACCCTAAAAAATATCATTCAAAATACACAATAACTAATAACCTTAAAATAATACTATATAATATTAGTGGAAACTCAATATCCAACATAGGGAAGAGTGGTCCAACCACATCCTTGAACTTACCACCCAAATCCAAAAGGTATTATCTAATTTCAAACACTAACCCCCAAATAGAAAAAAGGTGTATCTCAACAACTTGGACATATTTCAAGAATCATAGGTACATCTATGAAATTATATTTTTGAACCAAAATGGGCTTACATTTGAACATACACCCCAACCGGCCTGTAACATTCCCAAGGAGCATCCCAACCCCCCCCCCCCCCAAAGCTAATTACATACATCAAGGGTATCAAACATAAATATTAGGAATTTTTTCCATTAAGAATCTAAATATAAAATTCCAAACATGTTTTAATTATAAATAAGAGAATATAAATTGAAATTAAAAACATATATCCATTAGTCATTTAATACAGAGTAAAAAACTATGATGGGAGATAAAATAAACAAAATGAAAATCCAAAGAGGATGAAAGTGAACATAATCCTATTGGTTCCATTAAACCAATAGAATGGTCACCACCACTATGTGACACTCATGTCCACATAATTTTCAAAACAAACATCTTCCACATAGGGAGGACAACACTAGATCCACCCTTAAATAAAAGACCTGAAGAAACCTAAACAAGTCATAATGACTAAAAACACACTGATTAATGTATGTAAGTTGTGATATAAATATATTAGGATTCCACTATGATTCTATTTCATTCCATTTTAATGGAAACCAATTATTATAGTTTTAAAACAATGAATGGAAAATCGGGTTTTAATTCTCTTTTTCCAAAACAAGGTGTAAATAAATGAAACATAAAACTTCTAAAATTATTCAATTTTTTAATTACTATTTAAAAACGATGGTTATCATTTAATAGAATTACAATTTAAAAGAGGTAAAACATTTATCTTTGAAACAAAACTTTTTTGAAAAATACAGAGAGACGGTCACAAATATTTCAAAAATGGAAGAAAACGACATTCATTAAAAACCAATTCATCCATTTTACTTTTTTTAAACAACCAATAGAAATGTAAGTAAGGAAACATATTTAAAATAATTTAAGCACATATTTATCAAGAAAAAAATAATAGAAAAATGGAAGGAACAAAACAATTTTATATCAAGACTAAATGATCATAAAGAACAACACATTAAGATCTTCTATCAAAGTAATAAGATAAATACATGAATATATATATATACCTAACATAATTAAATAAAATAATGAAACACCTCCAATAATAATCTGACTACTCATGACATGTACAGGTGGACCTATTGTCGTTCCGTTAATAGTAACACATTCATCAACCCAAACCACTATAACCATTCTATTTGGTGATAATCCTAATACCTATGTGTTATGTACAAATTTGGTTTACAACCATTTTCAAAACCTCAACTATCCAATAACCATCCCAACACTTCCAATATAGTAGCCTGAATCCTCCAATGGAATAATAAATAATATCGGAATGAAAAAACAATATCATATCATGCTACTAAGAAATAACCAATGGTTAAAACCATAATCATATCTTTCTCATCTCCATTATTCCTCTTAAAATGAGTCTTCATTCATAACACAACATAAATATCATCATAAATCTTTCATCTTATCGATATAAAAATATCATAAATAACACAAGGAACTATGTAGAGTCACAATAAATATCACTTCACAATTTGTCAAGTGGGCCTTCGCTTATCAAAAATATCTTATAAATTTGGAAATAAATATTTTAAAACAATTTCATTTCAAAACAAAATTTCATGGTAAAAAATAACAAACCATATTCACAAATAAATCTATATATAAGAAACTTTATTTCCATTTCCAAAACCACACCACCCTTTGAAAATAATGGATACTCTATAATCTCAAAAATGAAAATACTCTTGAAACAACCATTTAGATTAAAACAAAATGATCTATTGAATTTCTCATTGAAAAACATCAAATTTTTTATCAAATATTTAAACTAGACAAATCATATATTTTATTCAAAAAACTATTAAAACATAATGATTCAAGAAATTTCCATATAAAAAACCATGTTTTGGGAACCATTAAAAAATCAATCATAGATAAGCCACACCAAAATTATCGAGGATAAAAATGAATCTATAAAACCCATGAATCATTATATGTCTCAAATAACAAAAATTTAAATTGAGAGACCTATCTCATGTGATGGAAACATTTCTCCTTCCATAAAATCCACATAAAATATAAAATTAACATTCCATGCATATATTTAAAATCAAAATAACAAATTTATAAAAACACTATTTAAGAAAACAATCTAAAAATACTATGTTGATATATTAGTTATGAAAAATGATATTAAAAAGAGGAATATAAAATATGGACTTGTACCTCTTGATCAAGGTGTATAACCACCAATAGAAAACATTAAATCCAACTTAGATGATTGAAGAGATTGGTAGAAGACATTGAGATAATTTTGGGTTATATAGTTTGAATTAAGTAGGATAGGGATGGAAGTATAAATAAAAAACAATGATAAATTACAAAAATAAACTACATTGAGTAGGGCTCACAGTTGTATCACACAGTTTTTCCAACCAATTGCAGACTGTGCCTCTCCCACAACCTCAAGACCCCTAGATCTCACACAGTTTTCATGCATACTTTCTTTAACCACGGTAAGATCATTTTATACCCTCTATCCATCACTAAGTAGACATATAAAATCTTCAAAACAGTTCCAAAACAATTTTCATTAATCCTTCACCCTAGACACCCCCAACTAAAAAAATAAACCAACAACCAATGAATCAAAACCCCTTAAAGATTCCTATAAAGAGTGTGACACCCCGATGTGTAACATAAATACATATATATATATATACATAAGGATTTATACACATACATATGTACAAATCAACATATATACTAATATTTATAAGTACATATGTTCATACAAACCCACATACATATATATGTGTGAATGTATACACACACATATGTATGTATTTACGGATTTATACATGTCCATACATCCATCCACATGTGAGTACTTTCTAATATACATACATAAATACACAGTTACACACATTCATATATACGTACATACATACATTCATACATGAATAAAAGTGGTGGCCCAGTCCTATACCCCCTATCTGTATGCTAAAAACATATAATTTCATAACAATATTTGATATCAAGAGAGATTTACAAAACTTATATTAAATATATTACAAATTTTTTTTAAAGCTTTAAATTTTACAATCATCACATAATCACATGAAAAAAAGGGTCAGTGTCTTGGTGAACTTGCAACATTTGAAACATATTTTAAAACACTTATATATATTTCTCCCTAATTGAGCAACAATAGTCTCCATTATTAGATAATTATAAGCTATAATAATCATCGTAACCTTGGAAATGAAATCATAAGAAATTGGTGAGCATGAAATCTCCATATGAGATAACTTATCAGCATATTATCAAGGCTGATAAAATTAAAAAATGAGATAACATGTTTATATAATAGATAACTAATTAAAAATAGAATTGAATACTGATATTTTTATATAATCCAAGATAAAAGGACATGTAATGTCAAATTTTCAAACCTATAACATGGAAAAATTTTGAGAGAACATATGATAATAAACACTATCCATGTAGTATAGTCATTAGAATATAGAATGGAAATATAACAAAAAAAAGAAATTTACCAGAACAATGATCTTTTGAGCAAACATATTTTTTATGTATCATCACCTTCATGGGTCACTACTCAGATTAACACCTTCAGGATTCTCAAATATAACTCACTCATTATGGGGTAACATAATTTCTCCTACTTATATGTGTCCCATGATATAAATACAACTAACCAATTTATTTAATGGATACATAGGTTCCAAAAAATCAATAATTCATACATATATGGGACACTTGAAATTATTTATTCAAGATATCATAAATAACACAGGGGAAATATGGTTTTGTGTCCTTTTCAATTGGTATCACATAAATAAATCATTCAAATTACATGATTAATGAAAACATCCTAAACTCATGGATAAAAAATTTACATCCAATGATATTCAATAACATTTTATGAGATTAACATTCAAATAATATATCTAGTGTATCTTATTTACAACATATTGATAAAATTTTTAATGTTTATTCCATAATTTCAAAATTCAATTGACATATTGTATCATAGTGAACACCCTTAATCAATAGAAGGAAATACATTGTGTTAACATAGGCAAGGTATTCAAAGGAAAACATTTTTTAATAATTTTATGATTATGAATTGAAAAATAACTAATGGATTTCCAGGAGTTAATTCACGAAAAATAATTTGATAGAATTTAGCGTGTAATTAATAGAAATTAATATACTTGAAAATAAATTTATTTGTATAATGTAAAAAATAAAATTGATATCATAAAATAATTTTTATGGAAAGAATTTTTATCCTTTCTATAGTAGAAGTTAGAGGTCATTTTCAAAATGTGAAGTGAATTTTTTTAAAAAATTATAAATTTAAAAAGAACCATTGATAATGGATCATTGAGAAGACATACAAGTCATTTCAATGAAATTTTGTCTGTGAGATAAAATGTACAACATGGAATGAAATACATTTTAATGAATTTAAATATTTATTTTAAATTTATTATCTTAAAAAAGGTAAATAATTTTTTTTTTAAAATATGTGCCGAGAACTGTAAAATATCATAAAAGATAAAACATTACTGGGTTTCCTAATATGAAGGATAACATTGGTGGAAAAAGAAAATGTGGTTGTGGAAGGCAAAGAGATTACATGGGAAGGACGATAATTATTATTAGTAAAATTAGACATTTATAGTAAAGAAATTCACATTGAAGGGATATTTCAATTAGAAATCATTTCTAAATGGATAAGAAAATAAAATACATTTTTTAGTGTAAGAACCAATGAATTTAAGTGTATTGTTTTAGAATAAATAATATAACTCAAATAATGATGTGTTGAGTAATCCATATCCATTAAATCTAAAGAAAATTTTAATAAAAACCTCAAAAAATAGTGGATTTAAATTTAACATGAAATTAAAAAGAAGAAATTATATTTCATGATATTACATATCTAGTAGGAAATATATACACTATTTAAATGAAATTATGTGCATTATAAGATATATCTCAAAAATTGGAAATTGAGATAGAATACACTTACATTAATGATATCATTCGAACATAAATCCAACGTAATATTGAACATGATATGGATTTGTAAAAAAATTATATTTCTCAATAAATTATTATAAAATAAAATAACTTCTAATATATACAGCACTAAAAGGAAACAAGTGGTGAATACGCATTATATGTCAAAGAAGATAAATTAGGATGAAAAAAATTACCTTAATTCATTAATTTAATTAAAGATATTTTACCTTCTATATTATAAGAATAAGTATATTTATCATCTATTATAAAACCTTATTAATACTTATAATATAAACCCTTCATATTTGAAATGAAAACCCTGTGGTTGATAGTGTTTGTGAGATGCTACACTAAACATAAAATGAACCATTATTTCTTAAATATGACCATTATTAACTAGATGTTAACTTGATGGGTATGAACACAATTTACTACATTATAAATTTCAGTTAAATTTTTTTGTAAATTTATAAATTATTATGAAATAATCGCCCATTTTTAATAATATAAATAAATTCATCCAAACAATTTTTTTTCCATCAAAAATTATTTTTAATACTTTTTATGGGAAACCCTTATAATTGGATTTCTAGAAATTTAATCATATTATTTTACAAAATTAAACTAAATTTTATAAAATCATATAATCAGTATTAAATTATGGAAAAAATTGGTATTTTTAAAATGATATTTAATTTTTAGTAAATTGTGAAATATATCATTTTTTGGTAAAACTATAATTTATTTTTAATAAATTAATTATTTTAAAAGTCAATTTAATTTTAAATTAAACGAAACCACTACTATGAAGTGGATTTTTTAAAATGGATTCAATATTTTTAATCAGAATAATTTACATTATATAATATGATCAATATAATTTATTTTTATAATTAATATTAAAAATAGAAAAAATAAATAGGTATCATGGAGAAAAACATTCAAGGGTAAAAGTGAGTAGCCTTAGAATTAAAGAGGCTAAATTTCCTGAAATTTTTTTATTTTAAGTCGATGATATTTTTTCCTTATATAAATATAAAAAATCATTTATTTTTAAAATTTAGGAGTCACATGGCTACATTGTGACTTCACATTGTGGAATATATTTTCATATTTACAAGAATGACATCCATCCGCACTTATAAAATAACACTCCCACTCCTATAATTTCTGCACATCCAAATCCCACTAGATAATCCAATAAAAGAACATATAAAATAAATAATTACATCCTATCTTTATATAATACTTTTTTATCTTAAATATAATATATTAATGCTCTATATTTAATCTATTTAAGGTTGTCTGAAAAGAGGTAACGTTCTAAATTAGGCATTATATTTTAATTTATTTTTACTCCATAAAAAATTACTCAATTTTTCTATTATAAGAATATAAGTATATAATATTAAATATAAATTTTTATTTAAATTTTATTACCTTAATCCATTTCCACTTCCATAAAATTTGAAATAAAACCACCATTCTAGAGTACGATAGACTTCTACCTCGCAAGCCAATATGACCCATTTTCCAACATCACCTCAAATGGATATTAATATGGATGCATTTAATGATTATATATGATAAGAATTAAAAATTAATAATTTTGAGAAAGTAATAAATCATATACTTTCTTAAATAAAAATCCACTTAAAATAATAATGGCGTTCGTGTGTACGGAAGACTACCGACTCATGATGGATGTGATTTATTTTTAATTATAGCATCACAAGGATGATATCTGTAAGTGTATTAAAAGAAATAATATTATTTTATGATAGTATTATCATTATATAAATATAAAATAAAACCTACATTATTTCCATCAGGTTTTTTTGAAGAATTGAAACATTGGTAGTGTGTATGTACGACCAACCATCTCAATGATTGTAATGTAGTTCCTTTTCTATAACCATACCTCATGCTTGGTTTAAAATTATAATTAATTAATAGAAATAAAAACTATTTAATTTTTATTATTAAATAAATTAATAATTAATAAACTCTTTGACCCTTGTCAACATACCAAACTGATTATGGGCATATGATTTAAACGTCGTTAAATTGTTCGATATAAACTTTAATAATTAACTAATATTATATAACATTGTAATGCCTAAAATAAAATTAATAACAATCTTAAAAAGGTTCTTATGAAAGTAAATAACTACCATAATATTATTAAGGAAGATATAAAAATTTCATATGATGAATATGGCTCTAGTAAAGGGATCTCACTAAACGACCCTTTCTATTAGGTTACGAACACTCTATCTCTAACTCGAATTTTCTATTTATTTAATGATATTGAATGGTTCTATGTTATATATATGTATATATTTATATCTCAAATATATATTTATCGCATTATACCTTCCTTTTATGTGGTAATACATCACTTATGACCATTTTTCAAATTTCATCTTTTAGAAATTTTTTTTGATTATGTTATAAGACAGTATTATTCAACCCATTTCATTCATTGGGTAATTCATATGTTCAATTTTTATGATTTATTTCCTTATGTAGCACATGAATTCATGTAAATAATATGAATTCGATCCATGGGGATAGAATTTTATGGCCCTTCCAATGTATTGGGAAATTCATTAGTATCATGAGATATCATATATGTTATTATAGAGTAAACCTAATACATTATGGGACTATATCAACTATGTGATGTTGTCTCAAGATTTATTAATTAATTTTTTATTTCATGTTTTATGTTTACGGAAGATTTACTATAATAATATTATTTTATGATACCATTTCCGTTATATCATTCTTTTATTTGATTACAAATTAACCTTCCCTTTTATGATATCTTCTTATACATTTTATTGGCATCCTATGCTCCCTTATCAAGTTTATTCCCTTATTGGGGTTTTTATCTTACTCCTTTACATCATTTATTCCTCAAATTATCCCTTTCATTTTTTGGACCACAAATAAATTTTGGGATCTTATTATATAGAATAAAATAAATATACTTCATTTTATGTTCCTTTTGATGCATTATAAACCTATTCTTCCAAATATAATTTTACTTTTCAATCCAAGTTTTTTATTAATTGATATTTATGTTAAGAATAATGTTACAATATTTTTAAAAAGGATTGGATTGTTTTAGTTTCTATCAGTAAAATAATTTACATATCCTTTTCACACATGGATGGTAATATTGTAGGTATGTATTTAAGGATAAGTTATTCTATTGGAAAATATCCTAGATTTTTTTAGATGGATAGAGATAATGGTTTCTGAGAAATTATATCTATTTATGGATACTATAAGTGGACATGGTTCTACTACTGATGTACCTAGGTGTAATAACTACAAAAAAGGAATATCATGGTTTTCTTGAGAATCACCAAGTATATGAAAAAATTCCTTACTGCACATGTGGTTTGACCCTCCTGAGAGATTTTTTAAAATCTAAAAACACTTTAAGAACCATTATAAATTTTACAAAACTTCCCCAAAGTATGTATATTATTAAATATATCATAGATAGCATAATTTGAAACCTATAAATCTATATGTCAAAATTTATAAGAAATTTATGATTTATCCCTTAAATTTTCATAGTTTTCTATATATGCATTTACTGTTTTAGAAATAATCACCCTTAATTATACCCTAATCTTAGTTATTGGATAAAATTGGAGAAATAGAGTCAACAAACCATGTGAGGGGAAATTTAATTATTTCCCTTTCCAACCCAATATAATCTATTTTCCATAACCTTAAGACAATAAATTTTCATTTAAATCAGGTTTTTAATAGAAACATGAACCAGGAAAAATGCATAATTATGACAATGAAATTTCAATTCTCAATTGAAATCTTTATGTAAAACATTCAACCAATATTTAGTGGGTATTTGGATACATTCATCTTGGAAAAGTGTATCATCTCCATGAAAATGATATTTTTTATCCTTTAATGCTATTTGAAAGGGAAGGTTCATTTAGATATTTATCATATGGAGGGAGTAGCTAAATAATAGAGGATGTTGATAAAAACAGAATTCATGATAAAGCGGTCAAATAGAGGTAATAGTAAGAAATATATAAAAAATAAACAAATATTTTCTTCTCACTCTCCAAATTAAATTGAAGAGGAATTTCATTAGACTTTAGAAAAGTGTTAAAAATTACATTATGATATAAAGAAAACATCCCAATACTTGAAGAAGATATCTTATGTAACCTCAAATTTGAAATGGATATCAGTTAATCTCAAGGTTCTCATAGGGATATGAAGTAGAAATTTGATATCTATTATAGAAGTATGATGGATAAAAATAAGGGTGGAAATAAATTCCAACATACCAATTGTCAACATTTTGGGAATAAGTGTCGTGTAATTTATTGAAAGGGGACCATTAAGTGATTTAGGTCTAGGAATGAAAGGAAACAATCAATTTAATACAAATGGAATAAACCCACCAATGTGATGGAAGAAATTAATGCTCCTACATTCCCTTGTACTATTTCCTAAGTTCACTAAATTCAAGGACTAATGATATTTTTCAAACTAATGTACTATGATAAGGGCTCTCAATAAAAACCAACAACAATAACCCACAAGGCCTAGACAATATGAGAGATATTATTCCTTCACACAAGTGGAGGTGGATCTTGAAAATGAAGTGGTGATATTTATAATAGTTATTTATTCAAGAATATTGGATGTAATTTTTGATTCTGTTTCTATACATTAGTTCATATCACATAAGGTTAGTATTACATTTCAAGTATTTGATGAAAACATGGAAGAAGAGTTATTGGTGATGATCATAAATTGGTCAACTTTTTCGTCCTAAGTATATAACTCATCTGTTATCTATTTCTTTAGGACAAAAAATCTATCAATCATTTTGATAATACTTTTCAAAGAATTTAATGAAATTTTGGGAAATGATAATATTGATTTATATAGATCCAATATTAAATTCGGAGAGAATTAAATCACCCTTTTTATTAGGACAATTTCTCTGATTAGATACATGTTATATGAGGTTAATAAATCTTATTCGGTATCATCCTTTAAATTATATATATTATTGCATTTGTTCAAGAATATCTAGAATAAATGATTGAGGATAATGAAGTATCTTGTTTAAAGACATACCCATTTGAGGGATTACACCTTTGTATTTTTTTCAATGTTGTATTTCCTTACTCCTTGTTTATAGGCTGAATTTTCAACCAAGATTATATCAATATCTTATAAATTATTCAATAATATGTATATAATTTCCATTGTAGAATTTGGGAATGTAAAAAGTAGTTACAAGGGGATATTGAAAGGGTTTTTATATAACTCAGTTTTTCAACGTGGATTGCACCGATCCTCTTCATAATGAATAAATATGGATCATTGTACAAATAAATTTATTTTTGTGATAAAAAAATACTTGATGAAGACAATTTATCACCTTCCATAGATAGATGACTTGTTTGACCAAATACATGTAGAAAGTATTTGTCTAAGATAGACCTTCAGTCGGGATACCACCAATTAAGGGTAAAGTAGGAAGATATTCCAAAAACTGCCTTTTGAATATGGTATGGATAATATGAGTTGATAGTGATGCCATTCAAACTCACTAATTCCTAGTATTCTTTCTATACATAATTTATAGTGTCTTTAGATATTAACTAGAATCATTTTTGGTAAACTTTGTAGATGATATTAAGATATAATCCAAAATAACGAGTATCATGATGATAATTTAAATACCAAAAAGGCTTAGCTAGAGGATAACCCCAGGACCATTTATTAAAATAAATGAAAAGATAGTCAACAATTAGTGGAATTTAAATATTGTGATAATGAAATTGATAATGGAGAATATAAATTAAATGTATAGTAATTGTGAGTTCTAGAAGAAGTGTGTATCATTTTGAAGTTATATTATCACTATTAAAGTGATTTCTATAAACATATCTATGGTAATGGTGATCAAGGAGTGGCCAAAACCATCATCTTCAATTTCATGGGTATTACCTATATTTTGTGTTAAAAAATCAGCATTGGCAATACAACTAACCAATCGAACACAAATAAGAGTATTTTTTATTTAGAATACTAAATGTGAAGAGGGATTTAAGTAGTTTAAGAAGAGGATTATCATTGCGCATGTACTCATGATACCCTCAAATAGAGATATTTTCGAGGTATATGGTGATTCAATAAATATGGTTTCATGTTTTATATATATAATTATAATTGGATAGCCTATGAATCAAGGATTTTTAATGTTCATGAGTATAACTATTAGAATAAATAAATTTATCTAATGGTAGTGATATTTTCTCTAATGATCTGGATATATTTTGTCTATGGGGGATTTTTTTAAATATATATGGATCATCAAGGAATAAATTATATATTCATATATAAAAATAGTAACATGCACCAATAAAGATAGTTAGAGTTAATGATGGAATATCATTTCTTAATCCATTACAATTTTTGGAATTAAACCAATGTAGAAGATGTACTATATAGAAGGAATTTTTAATTTTTATCAATAATGAGAATTGAGAAAGATTCAAACTTCTAATAATTTCATTGTACGCATATGTGAATAATAAAATGTCATTCTTCATACTTTTCATAGATAACTATTTATCCCTCTATTCTTTAGAGGACCAAGAAGGAATAGAAATGGGATGAGGTGCTATAGAAAAAGGCATGGATTATTCCTCATTTAAAAATTAAAGGTAAGGGGTTATTATGGATTTTTCCTAGATATGTTTCAAATGAAATCCAGAGATGAAGAGGAATATTCTGGATGATTTTAATATCTCATCCTTGTTTATTCATCTAAAAAGTAATAATTTGTATAGAGATCAAATGTAATACTTCTTGGGTGATAATATGAAGTGGTAGATTTCATGATATATATCTTGATGCTTGATATACCAATAAGTCAAGTCTGAATGATAGAGGTATAAAGGTATGATTCCACTACCTCCTAAAACAATATGGAAATCGTAGAAGAATAACCATGAATTTTATTTTCTTAGGTCACACCCTGACACCAAAGGGAAATCATGTCCTCTGGGTGGTAGAAAATTATCTTCTAAGGATGAAAAGTTTAATTTTCATCAAGGAATATTTATAACATGATAATAATTCAATAATATTAATAAGTTATGTGGTATGATTTCATGGAATTCCACTCTCTATTATGTCAAATAGAGATATGTGGTTTACCTCAATATTTTGGAGATGATTTATGTAAGCATGAGATACAAGACTCAAATTTAGTAATTCTTATCTCCCTCATATAGATTATTATTCAAAGAGTGACTTCTAAAATTAAGAGGATATTCAAATATATTTTTTTATTTCATTTACAAAAATGATGGGATAATCACCTTCATCTAGTATAGTTTATATATTGCAACAGAATCCACTCTAGTATTCAAATGGACATTATAATGATTTGTATGGGAAGTGGTGTTATACCATAACATTCTAGGAAGATATTAGATATAGGATGATTATGGGACCTGATAATGACTTTGAGGTGATATATAAGGTTCAAACCATTCATTATCACATTAAATCCATGAAACTTTGATAAAAATTGACACATACAATTATTGATGAGACACGGAGTTTGAGTTAGAAGAAAAGGTATTCCTATAAATTTTACTATGGAATAAAATCATGTTGATTATGAAAAGTTATAGCTTATTCATAGATACCTCTACCCCCTTGAGATCCTTGAATACAACATAGTTATATCCTATCAACTAAAACATCTTCTTAACTTATCTCAACCACATGATGTGTTCCATATATCAATCTTGAGGAAGTATGTACTAAATCTAAAGGTAGTACCATTGAATAATGATATTCCAAATGTGGAATATCTATTATGGATATAAAATTATGGATACAATGTTCTATGAAAAAAATAACTCACTAGGTTAATGTATTTTGGAAAAACTCTACATTTGAGAATGTAACATGGAATCCAAAATATGTGATAATCTAGATATACCCTCAACAATTTAACCATATTTTATAAAATAAAATTTTGAGGTTTATCACAATAAATGGGGAAAGTTTTTATCACCCCATTTTTTAGAGGAATAACAATGTTTGATGACCTATGAGACACACAATACAAAACCCAAACAAACTATTATTATTTAAATTAGAAAATTATAAGATAACTGTTAAAATTATCGGTATTAATATTAATATAAAAATCATGAAATTTATATAAATTTTCTACTCAATTTATAAATTCATAAGAACTAATAACTCATATTTAAAATAATGACATTTTTCTGTAGAAAAATATCTTTTCATCAAAAAATGGTTTTGATGGATTTTTATTAAAAAAATATTATATTATGTTTTTAAAAACATTTAGATATATTATTTTTTGAAATGAGAATCAATTTTTTTTATAATAATATCTATTTTATCTTTAGTAGAAATATTTTGGATTTATCAGTGAAATTTTATTATTAAGCGAATAATGAAAAGTACATATTTTCAGTAAAATTGTCAAATATTTTTAATATATTATTAAATTTCAAAATCCAATTATTATATTAATTTTAATTTAATAAAAATAATTGTTATTAGTTAAATTTAAATCAATTAGTTATAATCCAATCATCATTATACCAAATTTTAATATAAGTTTTTTTAGGAAATAAATTCTAATTTTTTAAAATACTATATAAAAGTGAAAATTGTTGTCGATTTTAACTAAATAAAATAATACCTAATAATGAATAATTTAAATAAAATTTTAGATTATATATTTCTAAAAATATCAATTGAAATTCCTTTAATTATGATTAATTTTGATATAGATATTATAACACCATCTTATCATCGAAAAATACAATTCTTGAAAATCATTTTCTTTGACACGTCTGCGGGTTTAATTTTAAATTAATTTTGTAAATTTTTATAAATTTAATAGAATAAAAGGTATTAATTATTTGAATTATAATTATTTATATAATATAATAATTTAATCATTTTTATGTTCATAATGAATAGTTAAAATAATAAAATAATAATTACAATTGAAAAAGAATTAAAAGGGTAAAAGTGAGTAACTTTATAGGTAAAGAGGATAGAATATTAAAAAAATAAATATTTTGTATAGTAAATCTTGGTATTGTCCTTATATATTTTACAATATTTTATTTTTTTAATTTTTTAGGCACTTGGATTGATAGTGACTTCCCATTACTTAATATTTTAGGTATTTAAAATAATGGCACCCTTCTCCCGTATAAATGTGAACCCCACTCCTCTCATATCCATGCTTCCTAAACCCATTGGAAAATATAATAAATTATAAAATAACATCACTAAATAAATCTACTCATCCTATAATACATGGTTGGATCATAATGAAATTTTAGTAAGTCTTTACATATAATCTTAATGATGTTGTCTGAAATAGAGGTGAAGCTTTTAACTGAGCATCATTGATTTATTTCTTTGTCCACCAATATAAAATATTACTCAATATTGATATTATTATAACATTATAATATACAATATAGTAAAATTGTATTATTTTAAGGGAATAACCTATTATCATTTACAATTTCATAAAAAGGAAACAAAAACAACACTCATGTGTATATCAACATATCGTCTCACAATCTGACGTATTTAATTTTCTATCATCGCTTCTCAATGATATTAATGATGATGTATTTAATTTATTATATGTTATTAATAAAATTTTAATCATTCAATAATATAAAAATGTCATATACATTATTACATTACAATCCTTTTAATATGATAATTTCATTTGGGAAATTCCCAGAAATTTTAAAAGAAGAAAATTCTATACGATAGCTGTGTATGACATGCAACACTAAGAACGTAAGGAAAAATAATATGTTTAGACTTAAATATGTAGTGACTATTGTAAATGAAAACAATATATGAAATATCTATCAACTCACGTGATATTGAGTTCATGTGTGCCACACGCAACAACGAGTTTCTTTGATAGCTTACATTACACGCAAAACCAAGTTTTACAGAACAATAATATATTATTAAAATATTAAAATTTAATATAAAAATATATAACCACAATGTTAAATTATAAATTCCCAATATTATAAAATAACTTATAAAAATATATTTATTATGAAAATATAAAATGAATTCATGGGTTACAAATTAATTAGGAAAGAATATGAAACAAACCCATTTTTACACATAAAACCCGAAATTTTTATAAGGGCACTTATTATTCCATTTAGTTGAGAACATAATTTAATCCAATTTATTGATCATTTATATACCATATATGTTAATATAATCTTAATTTTTTATATAGAAACATCATTATTAGGATAGATTGAAATTTTTTATATAACATTTTATTTTTTGATGAATAGTGAAAATTATTAATTTTTATTTCAAAACATATTTTTCATAAAATTTATTTATATTTATAAAAAAAATTTAATTCCATAGTTTCATTAGATCAGTAATAAAATAATTAATTCAATATAGTTCATTATAATCAATTTATATATAATGTAGGACATAAATTTTTTTTAAACTTTTGAATATTTTTACATTAAAACACCTCATTGGTTTCTTATCCGCAAGAAAAATTTTAAATTAAATTATGATACTTATTTTATCCGAATTTGGGAAAATATATTTTGTATCACCCCGACCCCAGAATTCTAAATCCAATGAATTATTTTATTACGTTGTCTTTATTATAAGAAATAAAATCCTGAAGGACTGATCCAATTAGTATCCTTGAAGAAAATAGATGCATATATGGAACCCATTTAACATTGGGAGAATAAAACAACATATAATACATAAAACAGATACAAATGACATCCTTGAAAACACATTAAATGATCCCTTATTCATAACCTTGGTAAGGAACAAAAATGAAAGTGTTGAGATCATATTCTTAGTTAGGGTTACATATTGTGGAAGCATGAAACAGTAATAATTGAATCATAATCAATTATAAATAATCAATATGGAATTGTGAATTATTGAAAAACACCCACCCTCAACAAACTAATAATGAAAATGAATCCATAGATTTTGTCATAGTGAAAACCTCATGAAAAGTAATAATTGAATTATGAATAAAGAGAATTTTTATTATTTGGATTCCATGTATTTAGAACATGAATCATCATACAATCGGGATTTTTTAAGTCTATACATAGAGACCTTCCTGATTCTGTTTTGGAAATAAACATGAAGGGTTTGTCACCAACTATTTTATATCAGGAGACATATTTATACTTTTAGGGGATATAATTGACCCCACCCATCCCTACAAGTCCAAAAAATTCTTATACAAATATTTAATTCTAGAACAATATTCCATATCAATTTCCATATTGTGTAGAGGATACAGGTTGATCAATATTTTCATAGTTAAAAACAATATTCAAATTAAACACCATATATAAAAGTGTATTCGACTAAGAAAATAATCATATCCTTTATAAAATATTATTTATATTTATTAATAATTTTATTTTAAATTATAAATTATCTCAAAGGGTAAATAGATACACAACAAATTAATAATTAGGTTCACAATACCATGTATGTCTCAAAGAAATTGAAATTGGGATGAAGCCATTTACCACATCATAATCAATCTAACCACATGAATGAAAATTAATAATCATCAAATGGATAATTTAATACCATGTATATTAATACAATACTGATATTATATATCATTTTTCCTCATACATACTAAACATATAAGAAATAAGTGGTGAAAAATGGAAATGTCATGGAAATAAAAGTGGCATGAGAAACCATGTACCTTATGCCCCAGTGTGTTCTTCGCATGATATTAATATCCATAATAAAAATATTAAATACATTAATTAACTAATTAATAACCTTATATACATTTCTTTGATTTATAATAAATTTATTAAGTTCATTTATGTATTTTCATATGAGTTATAATATTGAAATGTATCGCTCGATAATGTTTGCTTCTTTGGTTTTCATGGTCGACATATTTTGGTATAAGTATAGAAGTTCATGTGGAACGTATATAATTCAATATAATTGAAAATATATACTATTAATGAACATACATAATTTTAAATGGTATTTTATATCATGTGGTTTCATGTTATGATAATGAATCATTTGATAAGTCATCTACTGACAATCGTTTAGATTATTACGATGGTTATTGATCATAATGAACTAATTTTGTTTTATTGGTATGTATTATGTAAATATGTTAAATATAGAACATAAAAATAATTGTATTATAAATTTTAAAATCTATATCAACCATTAAAATGGTATCATAAAAAACTTTGAATTATAATTTAAACAATGAAACTTCATCATCCAAGATGTTAGTAAATTGGCACCTCTCAGATGATGATTTTGTTTATGAAATAAAAATGAAGAGTAAGGACATTGATAATGGATATTAAATTAACATTTTATAATTCCAATATATAGATGATACTAGATTTATCATGATCAATTAGACATGGGTGGTTATGAGAGAATAATAATAGAAGAAAAATTGAAATGAAATTAAATGAAAAAGGAAGAGGATCCACCTCTAAAAATAACCTCTTCTAGAACCTCCTTAAGGGAATGTTTTTTAGTATTATGGAATGAAAAAGTGATTTTTGATGTTGGGAGGTACTAGTGAAGAGCATTTGGGTATAAATTGGATATTCTTTGAGGCTTAGTGGATTTTGGAGAATAGGGAGTGAGGGTGGTTTTTATAGTTGAAGAGAGGAGTGATTTCTCAATATTTTATTCATTATTTTATTATTTTTCTCCAGAGAAGCAATAATATTGATTATTCTAACAAAAAAATTAATATGTTAATTTTTTTTTAATAAATGTCTATTTACATCATCTATTACTCAATCATGATGTTGAAATTCATTTATTTAGCATATTTCATAAATGATCAAATTTCACTATTCATAAAAAATTCATGTTTTTCGTAAAAATAACAAAAAAATCACCAAAACCATTTTATGATGTGTTGAATAAAAAAATTAACTCCATTTTATGAAAAGAATTTTCTGGATAAGTGAAATTTAATTTTTAATTAAAATCACTATTTTCCTGAAAAATATGTTTTGAAAATATAACTAATTTTATAATACACTAAAAAATTATCTTGTGTCTCTTTAGATTAACATTAAATAATAAGACAAGAAAATACTAAATTTGGAATAAGTTTTATTAAAATAAATTTTCTTTGAAATAATTTTATTAATTATAATATTTTAATTAAATATTTATTTCTCAAAAATTATCAACACTTAATTATTAATTTATAAAATATTAACTTTAATTTACAAGGTGCCTAAATTTTATTTATACATTCATGGGTGATATTACCATTCATAAGAGTCATATTACTTTAATAAGGGTAACAATGCTATTTATAAGGGTTAATAACTATTTATAAAAATATTATGTTGATCCTATCAGACTCTAAATATCTTACCGAACATAACTGTGTATTTCTGTTTCTTTAATTTAAATCATATAAGTTGAAAAATTATGTTTAATGGCTAGGTTATAACTATATCCTATAATAAAGTATGGCTTCACAATGACTCAATGCTTCGTGCATAATAATCTATCTAATGAATTGAAATTATTTATGATGAAATATACCATAAAATCATCAGGTGTTATATTCTTCCCTCCTTCAGAAATTTCGTACTCAAAATAGTTCATATATATATCCCTTAATAAAATGTGGGTGGTTCCTCTCTATAACATCCTCAGGTTCCCACATTTCATCTTCTATTTAATGGTTTCTCCAATTAATATTTACTATATGAGTTATCTTAATGCTCAATACTTTCACTATTGTGTCAAGAATCATTATTGGCTCCTCACAGTATGAAAAATCAGGTTCATGTTCTATTTCATCGTATGTTAGTACATGTGGTGGGTGTGGAATGTAATTATGTTACAATTACATGTGAAACATATCATGAACTTTGGATAGACTTGGGGGCATCTCTAAATGGTAATCTACAACTTTAATTCATTTGATAATTTCAAATTTTTTGATGTACATTGGGCTCAATTTCCCTTTCTCAACGAACCATAAGACACTGTTTCGTGGAGATACATTTTGAAAAACATGATATCCCACTTTAAATTCCATATCCTTTATAAATTTGTCATCATAACACATTTTTCCTACTTTGGGATACTTTAATATGGGCATGAATTTTCTTCCAATTTATTGTTTTCTCTTTAATAAGTTCAGGTCCTATCATTTTCCTCTCACCAACATCATCCCTACAAGTTGGAGTTCGACATCTCTGTATATATGATGCTTCTTATGTCACCATTTGAATTTAAAATGGAATATATTATTAGAGTAAAAATCCAAAAAAAGGTATGTACAGATCCCACATACCATGAAATTCAAGTGATCATGATCTCAACATGACATCCAGTGTTTGAATAGTCTATTAAAAATGTCAGTCAATTTGGGGGTGATAAGAAGTACTCATATGAAGTTCAATATCCAAATCCATATGAAGACGTTTCAATCATTTTGATGTAAATTAGTGATCTTGATCAGACATAATCGAAAGTGGTTCACCATAAAGCCTTACAATTTCATTAATATAGTGTCTCTCCACGAACTATAGTGTTTAATATTATATTATAGTAAGGAAATGTGAATATTTTTTAAGACTATCAATTATAACATATATTTCATCAGTCCTGTGAAAAATTACATAATAACATCATTCAACTTCCACATAGTAATAGGTATAGGTTTCATGAATCCTCTAGGATGTTGTCTTTTAGCCTTCACCCATTGATAAACTAGACACTTTGGCACATAGTCAGCACTTTCTGGCTTCATGTTATCCCACAAAAAAAAAGTTTTCTTTAGATTTCTACACATCTTGGTGCTAATAGGGTGTATAAGTAAATATATGTTATGAGCATCATCTAATAGCTCCCTTTTTTTCTCATTTAATAATCGAATTCATATCCTCTTTCAAAATATCAGATCTCTATCCTCAAATATGAAATCTTCCAATATTCCATCCTTAATGTCTTTAATATTATTTTTATGTTTCTCATTATTAGATTGAGATAGTTTAATCTTCTCCCATAAATATGGTTTAGAAATAATTTGAAAAAGGAAAGATGATCCCCATCCTTAATTATTCCCATATCAATCTTTACTATATCTATGAACATAGGATCTCTCCCAATATTTATTTGGGTCAGAAGTCCTTGATCTTTCCTTTTTAATACATCTTCTACCTTATTCTCCTTTCTTGGGTTCTTGTGAATTAAACAATCCTAATCATTGAGTAACTCAAGCCATCTTTGTTGCATTTTATTGAGTTCTTTCTGTATAAAAATATATTTCAAACTCTTTTAATTTATATATATCTCAGTTGTTTGACCATATAGATAGTGTCTCCATATTTTTTGAGAAAATATTATTAAAACTGAAACAAGATCAAGTGTTGGATATTTTTTCTCCTAATTCATCAAATGCCTTGATGCATAAGCAATAAATTTATCATTTTTCATAAATACACAAACTATTCCATTATTTGATGCATAATTGTATATCACAAACCCATAGTTTCCAAATGGAAGAGTCAAAATTGTATCATTGACTAACCGTCTGTTAAATTCTTTAGAACATTATGTACATTTATTTTTCCAAAGGAACTTAGCCCCATTACATATGATCTTGGTTAGCAGGTTAGTCAATGTGGAAAATTTTATATGAAACTATAATGATATCCAACTATGTCAATAAAACTACATACCTCATTTTTGTTCATTGGTGTAGTCCATTCTTGTATTATCTACATCATTACAGGATCAACACAGATTCTATCCATAAAGACAATATGACTAAGAAAAGAGTATTCTTAATGTTTGAATACATGTTTCCTATGCTTCCCATATAACTCTTTTCTTCTAAGAGTCTCCATAACAAGCTACATGTGGTTCTCATGGTCCTCATGTCATTTGTAATATATCAATATTTCATCAATAAACATTACAAAACAATTATCATGATATTCCTTGAAAACTCTAGTCATTAGGTACATGAAAACGAATGGTGCATTAGTCAGTCCAAATAGAATTAGCGTGAAATGATAATACACATACCTAGTTTGAAATGGTCTCTTTGGAATATATTCCTTTCTCACATGAATATGATGATAACCATATCATTGGTAAGTCTTTGAAAAATATTGATCTCCATGAAGCAGATCAAATAGATCATCATCAGAAGGTAGAAGATAATTATTCTTTATTATAAGAGCATTAATTTCTCTATAATCAATGAATAGCCTCATGGGTCCATATTTCTTATTATCAAAGAGAATATGGAATCCCCATAGAAAAACACTAGTGAGAATAAATCCATTTCTACTGAATTCCACTAGTTGTTTCTTCAAACCAACTAATTCCATAGTGGCCATTATGTAGGGAGTCATTGATATAAGTCTTTTTTCATGAATTAAGTTAATAGAGAACTCAACTTCCCTCTCTAGAGGATGTCGAGATAAATCCTATGGATATACATCTATGAATTATTGAATAATATGTACGTCTTCTATTTGAAGATCCATAGATGATGTTTTCTATACCACCCTAAGAATTTTGTCTAAATGAGATACTAAAGGTGGATCTGGATACCATCTAGATGATGATTTTTCTACTCTAAAGATAATGGATTTAACACCATTCTAAAAAACTATAACATCCTTTTTATTGCAATGTTTTTTGGATTCATAATTTGAAATCCATATAATACTTAGAATTATTTCAAATTCAGTCACAGGTATGATGATAATGTTAGAAACTAAAGTACATTTATGTGTCATAAAGGGGAATGAATGACATAACATTTTTTGAAGGATACTTCCCTTAAGAGTTTTGAAAGGCAACTACTTTATTATATCAAATTTGAAATTTACAATATTATTTGAAAAATATAAGGATATAAAATAATGTGATGATCTAGAATAAAATAAATAATTGGATAACTTTAAGGAAACGATTAAAGTACCTTCAACTCCATCATTTGGAACATCTACCTCTGTAGTTGTAATTGTTATGCCAACCCATGATCCATTGGACTTTTTTAATACAATTTTCCTTGACATTTAGGAAAATAATTTTCATAGTGTCCCATCTCCTTATAATTATAGATTTTAAATTCAATGATTATGTATCATCCCATTGCATTAACTAGATCAGTTACATTTTTCTCTATACATATAAAAAACTCCCATTTTATTCATGCATTTTCCTGGATGGTTCTATCCACAGTTATTACAAAATGTGAATTTCACCATTCCATTCTTCTTATTTTAAGATTCACCTTTTCCATGGTTATCATAAGACCAATTTTTCTATTTAATTCCCTTGAATAAATTTGATCTATACAATTATGTCTCCATTTTGATAGAGCTTAATAGTATATTATCATATGATGAAAATTTTTGAGAAGCCAATTCACATCGACAGAATTGATTAAGACCTTCAATGAAATGATTAATATTGTATTCCAAATAACATATTTAATCGAGAACATATGTAACTCCCCGACCCCAGTTACCTAGAGTCGGTTCATTATTTTAATACATTGGCATGATTACAAGGAATCAAGTCCCGCAGGACCGATCGGTTTAGCAGTCTTGGAAAATAGATTACATACATGAATGTTACATTACACTTATTAACATATAAAAAACATAAATAATCCTTCACAAATTCCATTATTCCCTTGGCTTAAACCAGAATATCAATCACAATACACTTCATAGAATCCTGGGAAAAATGAAACATAGAAAGGGGTGAGCTCAGATGCTCAGTAAGGATAACAATACAACAGAAACTTTCATAAATAATCATAAACATTTAAGTCAATGTATAACTAAAAAAAGCCTTTTAAACTTGAACTTCAGCATAATATGGAAAAAATAAAATGAATTAATGAAATTTACTTATTCACATAGATATTGTACTAGTCGAATAATCACATGCAATATCACTAACCACTTTCATAACGATGGAATGCATAATGCCAGACTATCAAAACCATATAGTCAAGGCCTTGTTCCAAGACTAAAAATAATATTTTTTTCAAGTCCTTGTGCCAAGACACTAGTTTTTCTCATTAGACATACCGATTCATCGAGGAGCTATAGCAGGCTGCACCCGTCACTTACATAGTCCAACGCATTCTCATATGAAAAGGTTTAAACATAACATAAACATTCGTATTAAAACTAGTGTACGAAATTTCAATACATTATACATACACTATGAATGGTATAAAAACAACACATCCACAGTCAAACATATCACAAAACCTTCAATACAATAAAAAATGTTTTTTATCATAATAAATCAACTTCAAATAATCTTAAATCCATCAAAGGATGTTGACATAGATGAAATCAAAAGTATTTGAGGAAAATATCTCTTTTTTGAAATCATTTAAAAGTCACATAATTTTAAAATAAAAAATTTACTTTAAAAATATTCTTCTAATAATTTAAGGGAAGATTTTATGAATTTACAATGGTGGAACATATCTGCACCCGCCGTATAAGTTAAAAAAAGACATTCTTACCTTAATTTGTCGAAAAGGTTAAAAAGGACCTTGTTTGGAAAATGATGGAATGATTCCATTCAATCCATTTTATAAAATTCAATCAAGGGTATAAATGACATTAACCCATATTCTAGTAAATATTTAACATAGTTTGGAATACATTTTTAAGAAACATGGATGTGCATGATAAAGATGTCACAATAGATATTTATATATAAACAACCTCAGATAATGACGAGATTGTGAAGTAAACCCTTACATTGTACTTTTCCTTAGTCGATGGTATGTTAAACACCTGTATAATAGTTAAAAAATTGTTATTAAATTTTAGAGGAACCATATACATAATTAATATATAATATATGATCTTTTAACATTGCTTTCTTAATAATATCTTAGTATTATTGTCGTTTCAGGTGATAACTTACTCGTTTTCTTTAATATGTTTTGTTTTATAAGCCATGTTTTTTGTAGATAGGCTGAATATTATGTATATCCAGAATGATATCAACTCCATAAAAATTATTTTTAATCATTAAATGAGAATTAGACTTGAATGGATAAAATGGGGAATGAATCTCATCACGTTCATGGATACGGTTGTCTGAATGTACACACGAGCAGAAATATCAGTATTTTGATAATAAAATAATATATAATTGTCTAGTATATCATATATATAGAATAATTATAATTATATATTTATTATTTACATCAATTACACATCAATATCATACCCATCCAAATAATAATGTTTTGAATAACAATTACACCACGATGTGGAGACGGTAAGTCGTACATATGAACGTATGGTGACATTTCATTCAAAGGATGGATAGAATACTGAATATGGTCGTACCATATTTATAATAACATCATATTATATAGAAGATAATCGATTTATTCTTTTATAATGGAAATAACAATGAAAGAAGAAGTTGAAGAAGAAATGAACTTGAATGAGGGTGGTGAAATTATTACCTCTTCTTCGGGTTCTTCCTTTTGATTTGATCAAAAGGGCTCTTTAAGTAGGATTTCTAACTGAAGGAAGGCCTTTAAGATGAATTTAGGGAATTTTAGAGGATAAATGGGTTGGGGTTGTCCGAACCAAAAGGCTTTGAAGGTATGAAGAATTAGATAGAAGCGGTGTCCTCTTATAAGGGGGAGAGTGGCTCTTTAGGAAAATCTTAAAGTATTAATGTATAATAAATTCATATTAGGTTTATAATGGATAAAAGTGGATTATTAATATTCTAAGGTGGGGATGGGTCACAATCCCTTCATCCAATAGATTTTAGATAGGTTTGGGTCACTATATTAACCTTATAATTTATATTTAACTCTTAGTTAAATAGTTTTACATTTACAATGTCACTTTTTATTTTTATATTATATGGTTAATAGACATACTATATACATCAAAAAGACCCCCAAGTGGTCCATTAATGATAAATCTATCGTTATATATGTCCATTGGCTGAATATTATATTTTTAGTAATAGAATATTAATTAATAATATAATATTTGTTTTATAAACTCATTTATGTCAATTTTGAAAATATTTAATAATTTATTTTTTCTCAAGTCTTAAAAACATTATTGATTAGAAACAAATTCATTTAATAAATCCTAACATGTCATATGAACCAATAAAATTCTTGGATGGCATCAAAACATTAAAATTATATTTATTTTAACATTTATAATATTAATTATTTGATTTTTTCATAAATAAAGAAAATATTGCATCATTATTGTGTTACAAATAAATTTTATTATTAAATGTCTACAAATTATAAATAAAATACCATTAAGTACGAAATATTTGTAAATTTCTAATGAATATTAATAGTAGAAAATAATATATATATATATATATAACCATATGTAAAAAATGTTTTTCTAAAAGATATATGTTTATTTCATTTATGTATTTAGTTTATATTTATTAATATAAAGTGTCATTATCACTTACAAGTGGATCCATGGGGTCCCAAAATAGACCCAAATATTTCCATTGTCAGACATGTATCAACCAATAGGGTTAGGACACAATTTAGGGTAATTTAATATTATTATAATTTTATTTTTTTAATAATATTTACCGGATTTACCCATTAACCATGGTAAATTAAATATTAACAGAAATAATTATTCAAAATGTCTAAAAATAAGAGTTACCTATTTAAATAATTTGAGCATTCTGATTCTAAATATGGAACCCATTTTTCTAAATTCATAACATAAAAGCAGTAGAAATTAATTTAAAATTAATTCCCGCTGTCAAAACTAAAAGCGTGTTTTTAAGAAATAATAACTATGAAAGGATTGACACTTGTTTATGTCCGGTTTAAATGTGAAATTTTGTACAATGACCAAAATTATATTAAATGATAAAAATATATTATTAATATACTTTAAAACCACTCAAATTAATAATTTATCACTATTAATTATTTCGATTTAAAAAGATGTTTTAAATTAAAATATAGTAATTTTCACTATTCATCAAAATATGAATGTTATCAGAAAATTACCAAAAATTCACCCTAAGATAATTTTGATATTAAGAATCCATAACTGAAGTCCATTTTGAAAGTTAAAATGTTTAAAATTTAAAAAATTGTTTATTAATATTCATAACGGCTAGTTTTATTTGTTGTGGTGTGTGTTAGAACTCGATGTTGCGTACAACAAATGCTACCGTATTATTCAATGAAAAGCATATCGTTTATGCTTGGGGTGTTACATTATCTCCTCCTTTAATATTATTGAGTTCTCGCAATTTGAAATTATTTTTCTAAAATAAAAGGTTGGAAATATAAAATACCTTTGGGAAAACCCTCATCGGAAATCATGTTAATAAAATTTAGTTTTAATAAGAGTAAAAGGGAAATGAAAGCATCACCATAAAATTATGATCTCGATTAGGAGAACATTGGTGGAAATTAGAGAAATATAATTGGAGGAAGTACATAAATATTTATAGTTAGTGATTGGGGTCATCAATCACAAACAAGTGTAAAATTGAGTGCCTTAAATTCATCAATCTATGAAGATTTAAAATGCCATCGGTTCAAAAAAAAACATATGGTATTAGGGTAACATATTTTTGGTTTCAAGATCCCTTCTCTAAAGTATAAGAATTAATTTCTTCATATAATAAGAGAAGTAGAAAAATATATACTTCACAAGTAGAGTCTCATCCTTTAACTTATTTCTCCCACAAACTGATCTTTCACTCTAAAAGATAAAAAAACAAAAAAAATAATATTCTATTTATCCTATTCATATAGGGTTATAAAAAGGAATTTATAATTCATCTACCCGAATGTTTTTAAAAATGAATACATTATTCTATCCATAAAATCTCATGGGCCAGTGGTAGGTGATACACCCTTGTCACCCATCGGTTGCGGGTTCAAGTCTCACGGCATTTCCGGACGTGACAGGTTGTCGCCTGACCTCCGGGTTGTCCTTTTATGACAATCAATAAATAATATCAAACTAGAATTATCCAAAATACTTCTATCCAAACTCACAGTCCAAAATGTATAAGGATGTTAAACAAAATGAAGATCCTTTTTTCCATGTAATAACATGTGAACACCATAATCATGTATTCTTTTAAAACACTTCAATATCCTGAATTACTATAAAACCTTATTGATTACATTCATGATCCCTTGTTCCTTATAAAATACTGGATATACTTATTCTTTCAAAAATTGTTGTAAACACCAAAATTGATCGAATATAAAAATCATTAATCAATTTCAAGGTAGTAAATAAAATCCAATATAATTTATCCATATCAATAATGTATTGTTCCAAAAAAACACTACCCCGGTATCAGAACCATATTATGATTTATCATTCTCTGAACCATTTATTTTCAAAATATTTAACCTGGTATTGAGTCACTTTTCATGGTTCCACACAATCTCAAGTACTGAATGAAATAGTAATGCAGTAAAATCCTTATGTACTCCATAATTATTATAACAAGTACATTATTGATACAACACAAAAATGACATAATTCTCTAATAAAAACATAAGAAATCTAATCATTCCTCATCATCTATGTTAGTATCATAACATGATTATTTTTCAATAGCATCATTTGGAGCATACTCTGATGATGTGGACATTGGTTCACGTAGTATCCCAACTCCTTGCAGATGAAGCATTGTACATTTGAAACTTTTTTCTTACCCTTGTAGTCACGTACATGGTGTCCTTTTTCTTCCACATTTATAACAAACACTCATTCCCGTCAATAATGTTCCATGGTGTTTCATCCCATAGTTATCACATATGGGAAAATTATTCTTTTCCCTCTTCCCTTTATCCATCTTTCCCTCTTCCATCCTTTTCTTCTCTTGCTTCCCTTCAAAGCCATAGGACTCAAAGAATTATTTACGTATCTTATTAACACATGATAATATTTCTTCAAATGTTTATAATACATGGGAGACTATTTCCGTTCTAATTTTTGGGTTAATACCGTGATTGATATGATTTTTATTACTCTATGGATCATACATATTGGTGGAGTTCACATTCCTTCTACTGGGCATCAATTCTATACAATGGCATAAACTAGGACAGTTTATGAATTGAAATGAATAATTTCAAAATTGTAAAATACCTATAGTAAATTGAATGGTTTATGGTTATAATCTATAATCATAAAGATGATTTCATTGAGGAAGTATATAATCATAAACCCTTCATAATGGTTTATAAAGAAATGAGAGTTATCCTAAGCATATCCCCTAGGAGTGTCATAACCGAGAGTGCAGCAAGGCCCATTATCATGCACCATTTCCCATTTGAGTCTAGATAAAAGCAGTGTTTTCGGGATTTACCCCAAGGTACATCTATTCCAGAGTCACCTCTACCTGCTCGTACATAGACATGGATGTATTTTCTTAGAAAACACACAAAATCCCTACATTACCAAAATTCTCAGAATTTCTTCTATACTAATCCTCAAGTTCTATCTTAGGTCTATGTGCTCTAATCAGAGTTTATTTAAATTTAGCTTCCAAGGTTATTCCTAAACATCCTATGATACCAAATGTAACACCATGACCCCAGTTACCCAGAGTCCGTGCATTATTTTAATACTTTGGCATGATTACAAGGAATCAAGTCCCAAAGGACTAATCAGTTTAGCAGTCTCGGAAAATAGATATCATACATGAATGATACATTACACTTCTTAACATACAAAAAGTCATAAATAATACTTCACGAAATCCATTATTCCCCTGTCTTAACCATGCATATCAATCACAATACAATTATTGGAATCCTAGGAAAAATAAAACATAGATAGGGGTGAGCTCAGATGCTCAGTAAGGATAACAATATAACAGAAACTTTCATAAATAAGAATTAACATTATAGGCAATGTATAACTAAAAAAATCCTTTTAAACATGAAGTTCAGCATAATATGGAAAAAATGAAGTAATTCCATTTACTTATTCACATGGATATTCTACTAGTCGAATAATTACATGCAATATCACTAACTACTTTCATAATGATGGAATGAATAATGCCAGACTATCATAACTACATAGTCAAGGCCTTGTACCAAGACTACAAATAATATTTTGTCAAGGACTTGTTTCAAGACACTAGTTTGTATCATTAGACCTACTGATGCATCGAGGAGCTATAGCGGGCTCCACCCATCACTTACTAAGTCCAATGCATCCCCATATAAAAAGGTTTAAACATAACATAAAAATCCGTATTAAAACTAGCATAACAAATGTCAATACTTTATCCATAAACTATAAATGGTATAAACGTAAGACATCCACATTGAAACATATCACACAACCTTCAATACAATAAGAAATATTTTTGTCATAATAAATCAACTTCAAATAAGCTTAAAATCCATCAAAGGATGTTGACATAGATGAAATCAAAACTATATGAGAGAAATATCTCTTTTTTTGAAATTATTTAAAAGTAAAATAATTGTAAAATAAAACATTTAATTTTAAAATATACTTATAATCCTGCAAGGGAAGCTACAAATATTTTAAAATGGTGGAAAATAGCCGCACCCACCATATAAGTTAAAAAAAGACATTCTTACGTTAATTTTGTAGAAAAGGTTTAAAAGGACTGTGTTTGGAAAACGACGGAAATATTCCTTTCAAACAATTTTATAAAATTATAAAGAGGGTATAAATGACTTTAACACATATTCTAGTCCATATTAAAAATGTCTTGGAATACATTTTTAAGAAACATGGATGTGGATGATAAATAGGTCTCAATAGATATTTATGTATAAACAACCTTAGATAATGAAGAGATTGTGAAGTAAAACCCTTACCTTGTACTATTCCTTAATCGATGGTATCATAACCTCTTTTATAACAGTTAAAACTTTTTTATTAAATTATAAAATTACCATATAGATAATTATGATATCATATATGATCTTTTAAAATTTATTTTTAAATAATATCTTATTATTATCGTAGTTTCAGGTGTTAACTTACTTGTTATCTTTAATATGTTTTGTTACATAAGATGTATTTATTGAGGATAGGTTGTATCTTATTCATATTCAGAATTATATAAAGTCATTAAAAATTATTTTTAATCATCATGTGAGAATTATAATTGAATGGATAAGATGGGGATTGAATCTTATCGCGTTTGTGGAGACGGTAGTCCGTACGTACGCACGACCGACAACATCATTCTATTGATATTAAAATAATATATAGTTGGATAGTATATCATATATAAAGAATCATTAAAATGTTATATTTATTATATACTTAAATTACACATCAATATAATACCCATCCAAATAATAATGTTTTAAAAAACAATTATTCCACGATGTGGAGACGGTAAGCCGTACGTACACATGTATGGTGACATGTCATTCAAAGGATGGATAGAATAATGAATATGGTTGTATCGTATTTATAATAGCATCACATTATATAGATTATACTGGATTTATTGTTTTATAATTCAAATAACAATGAAAGAAGATGTTGAAGAAGAAAGGAACTTGAAAGAGGGTGGTGAAATTATTACCTCTTTTCGGGTTCTTCCTTTGGATTTGACCAAAAGGGATCTTTAAGTTGGATTTATGACTAAAGTAATTCCTTTAGAATGAATTGAGGGACTTTTATAGGATAATTGGTCTGGGGTTGGCCAATCTAAAAGGCTTTTAAGGTATGAATAATTGGTTATAAGTGGTTTTCTTTTATAAGGGGGAAGATGGGCTCTTTAGAAAAAACATAAAGTATTATTTTATAATAAATTAATATTCATTTTATAATGGTTCCAAAGTAGATTAATAAATGTATAAGGTGGGTATGGGTCTTAATAATTTCATCCAATATATTTTAGACCGGTTTGGGTCACTATATTAACTTTATCAATTATATTTAACTCTAAGTTAAATAGTTTGACATTTACCATTTCACATTGTATTTTTATATTATATCGTTTATAAACATACTATATACATCCAAACGATCACAAATTGATCAATTAATGATCCACCTATAATTATGTAAGTCCTTTAGCTGAAAATTATATTTTTAGTAATAGAATATCAAATAATAATATAATATTTGTTTTAAAAACACATTTATGTCAATTTTGACAATATTTAATAATTGATTTTTGTTAAAGTATTAACAACATTATTAATTCAAAAAAAATTAAATTAAGTAATCCTAACATATCATATTAACCAATAAAATTATTGTATGGAATCAAAACTTTCAAATTATATTTATTTTAAAATTTATAATACTAATTATTTGATTTATTCATTAATAAAAAATATTGCATCATTATTGTGTCATAAATAAATTTAATTATTAAATGTCTAAAAATTATAAAAAAAATACCAATATGTAGTAAATTTTTTTTATCTTTCTAATTAATATTTATATTTGAATAGATATTATATATAATCCTATTTAAAGAATTTTTTCTAAAAGATATATGATTATGTCATGTGTGTATTTACTTTAACTTTATTAATATAAAGTGTCCTTATCACATACAAGTGGATCCATGGGGTCTCCAAATCGATCCAAAGATGACCATGGTCGGACATGTATCAACTAATAGTGTTAGGACATGCTTTATGGTAATTTAATAATATTATAATATTAATTTTTTACCCTTATTTACCAGATTTACTCTTTAACCATGGTAAATAAAATATTTACCAAAGTAATTATTCAAAATGTATAAAATAAGAGTTATCTATTTACCCAATTTGGGCATCCTGATTCCAAAATCGGAATATATTTTTCCAAATTAAAAACACATAAGTGGCATAAATTAATTTAAAATTAATTCATGATGTCAAAACAAAAAGCGTGTTTTTAAGAAACAATAACTATCAAAATATTGACCGTTGTTTATGTCTTGTTTAAATGTGAAATTATGTCCAATGAACAAAATTGGATTAAATGGTAAAAATATATTCTAAATATACTTTAAAACCACTCAAATTCATAATTTATCACTATTAAATGTTTCTATTAAAAAAGTTTTTTTAAATTAAAATTTAGTAATTTTCACTATTCATCGAAATATGAAAATTATCAGAAAAGTACCAAAAATTCACCCTAAGAAAATTTCAATATTCTGAATCCAAAAATGATGTCCATTTTGAAATATATAATGTATAAAATTTCAAAAAGTGGGTATTACTATTCATAACGGCTAGTTTGATTGGTTGTGGTGTGTGTTTGAACTCGAAGTTGCATACAACACACACTACAGTATTATTCAAATAGAAGTGTACCATGGAAGCTTGGGGTGTTACAACATATATAGCTAGTCTTATGAAAGTATCTTCATACTCCAAAACATTCTCTTGTTCACTTTTTTCAAGCTAATAAATTTTCTATTCATTTCAGTTTTTTTCTCACAAGGGTAATATTATTCCAAGAACACCTCTTTAAAAGTTCTCATTTACATATCTTCATTTTTATCTTCCTTCATGGTATCATGGATAAAGGACCACCATTTATCATAATCACTCTAGAGATAATATACATCCATTACTACCTATTCATTTTCATTTCATCTTAATTCTAGAAATATCTTTTCTAGGGACTTGATACACTACTCATCTACCACTGGATTAGTATTCCCAATAAAATATGGGGTATATATTGCATAAAACAATCCAACATAGTGGTCTCATGGTTTTTCATCAAATCCTGGGTATGTTTTCCTAATATAGACATTATATGATGAGCTCCTAAAATAAGTGTGTTGAATTTCTCTGTGGGAATACCCCTAAATTGTCTGTAGGTATTGATTCTGTTTCTCCCATTAGTGCCCATCTCTAAAAAATGGAATGTAATAAATTATGTTATGCATAATATTTTACTATAAAAACACTTAAGATACCCTGCAAATTTACGCAAAAATAAAATCATAAACATAAACATGACTTTTATTAACTTATAAATCCTTTATAATGTTTTGTATAGAAAATGTGAATTATCCTAAGAATATCCCATAGAAGTGTCATTCTAGGTGTTTATTAAGGCCTATTTTCATGTACAATGTTACCTCGAGTCAATCTCGAAAAACCTTTTAAAATTTGTTAATCTTAATTACATCTATGTGAGAACCACATCCACTTGTAGTACTAAGACAGAGATGTATTTCTTGAAATAGTCCTATAATCTCTACCTTACCAAAATTCTAGGATGTTATTCTATAATAATACTCAATTTTTATCTTTTTTTTCCCTTAATATATTTTTTAGAAATCCAGTTCTCTTGCTTTAAACTAAACTTCCTCCGATACCAAATGTGACGCCCAGACCCCAGAAACGCATAACTGGTGATTTATTTTATTACATTGCCATGATTACAAATAATCAAATCCCTAAGGGCCGATCAGTTTAGAAGTCTTGAAGAAAAAAGAAACATATATGGAACCCATTTTACATTGGTAGAAGAAAAAAATATATAATACATAATAAAATCTAATAAATTTCATCCTTGAAAACTCAATAAATGATCTGATCTTCATATCATGGGGATGGAAATCAAATGACTGCGTTGAGATAAAATTCATAGTAAGGGGTGCATATAGTGGAATCTTGAAATATTAATAATTGAATCATAATAAATTAGACATAATCAATATGGCATGTTTAATAATTTAAAAACACATTCCCTCAATAAACTATGAATGAAAATACATCGATAGATTTTTTCATTGTGAAAACCTTTGGGAATGTAATAATCAAATTTTGAATAAAGAGAATTATTATTATTAATACATCTGCTATCAAGAAACATGAACAATCATACCATCGTGATGGTTTAAGTCTATGGGTACAAACCCATCTAATTAAGTTTTGTAAACAAAATCTAATGGGTCTATCGCTAACTGTTTTGTCTCGTGAGACCGATCGACGCAATGATAGGCTATAGAGGGCATCGCCCGTCACTGAAAATCCAATTAAATTGTATAAAAATATTTAATTCAAGAATAATGTACCTTACCAATTTTTTAATAGACTATAGGATATAGACTCATCAATAATTCCATATTTAATACAACATTCGAAATTAGAAACTTTTGTAAAAGGTAATACGACTAAGATAATAATAATAAACATTATACAAGAACATGGATATTTAATATCAAGGTAATTCAGAATTATAAATGACCTCAATGGTTCATCAGATACACTACATAAAAATGATTAGGTCTACAATTCCATGTAAGTCTTGAATAAATTGTAATTGAGATGAAGTCTCTTACCAAACCGTAATCAATCGAATCACATGACAAAAAATTAATAATCCTCAAATGGATCATTGAATACCATTTATAATAAAAACAATAATGATATTATATATCAATTTGTATCAAACATACACCACAAACATGAAATAATTGGCAAACAATGGAAATATCTTGGAAACAAAAGTGAAATGAGAAACCACTTACCTTATTCACAAATGTGTTTGTAACTTGATCTTAATGTCCTGAATAATCAGATAAAATAAGTTAATTAATTAATTCAGATCCTTATATACATGTATTTTATTTTTTATAATTTCATTCAGTTCATTTATGTGTTTTAGATGAGTTATTAGATAAAAATTTATCGCTCGAGAGTGTTTGTTCCCTTGGTTTTCATGATTGGCATACTTGTTTATGAGTATAACAGTTCATGTGGAATGGATATAATTGTCCAGAATTTAATTTATATATTATTAATGAACATAAAAAATATTAAATGGTTTTATATTTCATTTTCTTAAAATTTATGAGGATAAATCATTATATAATTCATTTAGTGATAATCGTTTAGATTATTACAGTGGTTATTGATCATAACGAAATCATTTTGTTTTATCATTTAGTATTATTTAAATATCATTAATTCATAACCTAAAAAGGGTTATACTATTTATTTTACAGTCTCTTTCAACCATTAAAATGATTTCATTAATATATTTGAAGAATTATTTGAAGAATGAAACTTCGTCGTCCATGAAGTTTTTAAAAATGGCACCTCCGGGATGGTGATTTTATTTATAAAATAAAATAGGGGGAGTAAGGAGATTGATAATATTTATTACATTAACATGATATAAAATCATTAATAGATGATAATAGATAAATAATTATCAATTGTATGGACAATTATTGTATATAATAATAAAAGAAGATAAATATGAAAACAAATTAAATGAAAAAGGAAGAGGATTTACCTCTTGAAATAACCTCCTTGAGAACCTTCTTAAGAGAATGGTTTTTGGAATTATGTAAATCCCAAGGGCTCTTAGACATGGGTAGGGACTAGTTAATATTATTGGGGAAGAAAATTATGAATCGTCATGGTTTAGAGGATTGGGGAGAAGAGTGGGTGAGGAGAGGTTTTAATAGTGGACATGTGGAGGGATTTCTCAAAGTTTAATTCATTATATTATTATTTTTCTCAAGAAAATAAATAGCATTGAATAATGTGAACGAAAATAGTAATACGTGAATATGAGTTTGAAACAATGGCCATCTACATAGTCCATGACTCAATCACGATGAAAAAAATTAATTAATTTAGTATATTTTATAAACAATCAACTTTCACTATTCACCAAAAAATACATGTATTTCAGGAAAATATAAAAAATTCTACATAACCATTTTTTTCTATGTAAAATCCAAAAATTAATTCCAATTTAGGAAAATAATATTCTAGATATAATAGATTTAATTTTTAATTAAAATCACCATTAAATCGAAAAATAAATTTTAAACTTATAACTGATTTTGTAATACCCTAAAAATTTATCTAAGGTCTCTTTAGATTATCATAAAAACATAGTGCACTAAGATATTTATTTATGAATACATTTTATGAAAATGAGTTTTCTTTTAAATAAATTTATTTACTATAAAAATATAATTAAATATATATTTCTCACAACAATTCCAATACTTAATATTTAATTTTTAAAATATTAACTTTCATTTATAAGGTTCCAAAATTTTATTTATACTTTAACTGGTGAGGTTACCAATCATAAGGGTTATATTACTATTCATAAGGGTGAAATTACTATTTATAAGGTTATGTTGCTCTTCAGAAAAAATTATGTTTATCTTATCAGACACTAAATATCTTACTGAACATAACCATGTATCATTGTTTTTCTAAATTTAAATCACCGAAGTGAAAAAAATTAAGTTTAATAGCTAGGATATAACTGTCTATTATAAAAACATTTTGTTTCATAAAGACTCAGTGTTTCATACATAATAGTATTTCTAATGAATAAAAATTATTTAAGAAGAAACGTTCCATAAAATCTTGGGTTTTTATAGGTTCTATATTTGGAAAAATTAAAATTTATAATGTCTAGTACGGTTAACTCTATTTTTTACTAACAATATTACTGAAAGTGATTAAAATTAATTATCTCATTTAAGAGGAAATTAGATACACACATAATACATATTAAAATTAAGTTCAAAAATGACCTAGAAACTAGTAAAAAATCTATAGGATGTTAATATTTCAACAAAATACTATCTTTTATCATATTTGGTCCATTATTGGAGCTACTTTTCGGATGTGAAACATGGGTGGGATTCCCATTTCAAAAATTGTCAATAATTTCACTCCACCACTATAAAAAGTCACTCAAACCACCCACTTCCTCACACAAATCAAGACACCTTTTTACCCAATATATTCCAAAATACCTCATGAACATCCAAACCCAAATCCAAGAATCATTTCTATTTAGAAAAATCCACCCATTGAATCCCTTTGGTGATAAACATAAGGATTTACTCGAATAATTTGTAACATTCTTCCTCAATATCTTTTGTTTTATTTTTTTATATTTTCACTATAATATTATTATTCCAAGACAACATAATAAATTCAATATCCTTAATATACTGATATGTTTTCAGGTTAATTTTTTGACCTACACTTACACACAATTACATTTAATGGGTAACAAACTTACCTTTTTATGTGTAGTGATCTATTTCTTTAGGAAATGATGTTGTTAATTTTTCCATTACCACAATTCAAGGTGGATAATTATGATGTGAAATATATTTATATATGATATATATTATATATAATTTCATTATGATCATTTTAATTATTATATAACACATTTCATTAAGATTTCCATTTTATTAATATGATAACATCATTTGGGTAAGTGTGGACTACCGCCTCCCCAATGTGATGTGATTCATTCATGTTAGACCCTGAATGTATAAAAGATGGTTTTAATAAAAATATGTTTATTAGAAGACAAAAATGTGATACATTATTTTTAATATACATATATGTCATTTTTTCATTATTTTAATATGACATGTAAATGAAAGTAGTGTTCATGACTACGTACGACCAACCATATCCATGAACAGTTCATTTCATTTAATATCTCCAAATATTATAGATTATTAAAACTACATATATAAATAATATATATGATAATTGCAGAATTTTTTACATTATATATATGATTAAACTAAAATTTAATTAATTATAACTATAAGTAACAAGTAAAAACATACTTGAAAAACTAGACTATTAATACTAAAAATGCTGAAAATAATGAATGATTGATATCTAATAGGGAATAATATTTTATAAGAAGTTAATATATAATATTGAAAATATTGTTATGGATTTTTTATATGTTAGTGGAAAATTTAAAACCATTATATATTCTTTAAATGGATATTCACCCAAAAGGAAACATAAGGAAATGGATTCTTCACTCACTTTTATTTCTATGAGGCATAATTTTCACCAATTATTTCTTTTATATTGTTTATAAACTACCATTTTACATTTTTGATCCTAAATCTCATTATTCTCATGATATAATATGTTTCCTTTAATTTCATTACTTCCTTGGGATTATGATTTAAATGTTTTAAATTTGTATGGTACACTTTTTAATGTTTATAGATTATCTTTCTCAATAAAGTTATTCATTATTATCTTGGAAATCTCACATCCTATGTTGGTTGTGAACATTCTCAAGAAAAAAAATAACCTTATTATTGTAAATATAATTTCTTATATATGGTATAAATATTTACACTTTCATGTTTAATATCATGATTCATTAATTATTCTTGTTATTTTGAGTTTCAATTTGATTTATTTATTTTATGGGGATTTGAGTTAAAAGTTACCCATGTGGAAAAGAAATTTTATAACCCGACTCCTTTTCATTGAGATATAGTTCTTACAAGTTGATTTTAATATTATATTATTATTTTTATAATGTATTTGACTATATATTTATGTATTTACAATACATAATGTGGATTTACTTTAGATATAAATAATTTACTCTTTAACTAATAATCACCACAATGTTATAATCCTTTCAAGGGTTTGATTACAATCTCATTTGGTTCAGGATTGTTTACACTTGATTTTACATCACAGGGAGTTAATGTATCATTTTTTAATAAAACCTTTAATTTTATTATTTTATGTATATTCATGACCATTACCAAGTAATAGTACCATTTTTCTGACTCTTTAGAACATTAATATTTTTAGAAAATATTTTTATGAAAATCCAAAATCATTTCTATTTTTTTGTCGGGGATACATTTTTTTAAATCATTTTTTCTAAAATGGTTTTAAATTTTTTTACAATTTAAAAATTAACTTATTAAATACTCTTTTAAATTTTTTATCTTTAACCAATGTTTTAAAAGGAATCTTCTTATATCTTTCTGGACAATCCATTTTTCTGAGCATTTTACAATGAAAAATGAATGTTAATTTTACCTCATATGACATGTATGAATTTACCCACATCATTTATTTTAAGATTAAATTGTTTTTTAAAATGTTTTTATTTTAGGAGAAATCATATCAAAATTTATTTTCAAAGAAATGTATTTTATAAATTTTCTACAAAATAAAAATGATATTTTCTTGATGAATGTTTTTACAATAATTTTTATTGTTCTTTCATTCATCAATGACAAAAACCCTTTATTTTAATCCACTTTTTATATGTTTTATAGATACCATCCTTATTTTTTATCTGGATGGTTTATGATTTATTTGGACAAGGATAGTGTTGAAATTCACTTTATTCTTTTGTTAGTCCCCTTGAGATATTAAAATTCCTATGATCATTGAGAATTGAATTTCCCATAAATAACCATGTCATTTATTATGGATATGTTCATTGACTAAACCACATACTATTTTTCATATGGTGTTTACATAGAATGTTGTATTAATATTTGGGGAAATATTAATAAATCCTTATCTTAGACTCAATACAGGTATTTGATAAGGTACATTATTAAATCAATTATCCGATATATGAGGAATACTTTAGATAGGTACAACATGGGTGAGGTCTAGGTATATGTAGCCCCTTCATGCATCGGTAGTCTCATGGGGTGAGTCTGTTTGCTAGAAATTTTGTTTTTTTACATAGTATATTATAAAAATATTTGTGAAATTACTTGACAGAAAAGGTACCATTTAACTAGGAATCATGGAATCCAATAATTGGGTATTTCCCTAATTGAGAATTTTTAATTATTTATGGGTGAAATTTTTCATTGAAATATCTATGGACGATTTTCATTCAAATTTCACTAATGAAATGGAATTTTTTCGGTTATTTGTTTTTCTATAAATATTATTCCTTATATAGTTATTTGAAATGATTGAGTATCTAGTCATTACTAATCCATATATTTTATCCACTAATTTTATGTATCATATTTAATATGTGATAAGTAATTTGTATTTAAATATTTTTTATACACATACTTATCATTTTATTGATTACATGGCATGTGTATTCATTTATTAACATTCTATATTGAAAATTACAATTAGTTTCATATTTTTTTTTCTTTACCCTTACTAAGAATTTGAACTCCCCATTATTAATTTTACATTCCCTAAGATTCTCTATAGTTCACTAAGAATGATATTAAAGGATACGCTATATAGAAAAATTTTATTATCATAAAGGAAAAAATATTTTTTAAATAGTGAATACATTTTAAAAAAATCTCATGTTTGTATCTGGTTTAACAAGACTACTAAATTGTTCATTCCTTTGGAAAATTATTTTCTTCTATAATATTCTAATGTAATGGTAACAATAAAATGTCTCTCGGCATTCTGGGGTCTTTTCATTACAGCTGATATCAGAGAAAGTATAGTAGAAAACGTGGGAGGTAGATTTATTAACAAACAGATTGTAGAACATATCCCTAAGGTATAATTTAAAGATAAATATAGAATAAAATACTAAAGTATTGGTTAAATAGTGATTATGTGGTTTTCCATACAATACATCCTTGTATGGATACTAAAAGTGGTTATAGATCTAGAAAAGATTTAACTAGGGGTAAACGATCTAAAATGGTTTGTCGGGCCCAACTTAGCAAAACCTGATATATAAAAACATTCCTTACTGTGAACGTGGATTGACACTCTCTAGGGATTCACATAAGATAATTTCCATTTTCTTGGCAAAAACTTATGATGGATTTTAATGGAAAATTTCAATGGATAGCCTTGGATAAACCATAAACAATGTAAGGATCAATGTTTAAATAAAATGGTTGATGTATTTATGTTTTGAGGTTATATTAATAATCATGGTTAAAATTATATTTAGTGATTATAATTATTTCAAAGATATCCCTCATACATATAGGGAATTTTATAGGAATTATATTAATATTGTTTTAGAAAATGAAAACCTAAATTTCGTCTAATGACCAATCATTGTTAGAAATTCCATAAGACTTGAACCCCTTATAGATCGAAAATATAGGTTTTGTGCCTACCATGGGCCTACAAGATGTCCTGGTTTATATTTCCTTGTCTCTATTAAGAAAACTAGTTGAATAAATATTAATGATGAACTTGTGGTGTTTCTTTTAATGTTTTAATATTAATGTATTATCCATATTGAATTTATTGAATAGTTATATGAGAAATAGCTAGGGTTTTAAGTCTTCTATAGTCCTTAAGATCTGTTGAATTTTTATATTAGTACATCAGGCATCAATGTTAATTTTTGGATTTCCATTCCTTGAAGTATTGAAAAAATGGGAAAATGATCAAAGAGAAAACAATGAATGAAAATTATATTTACAGAAATTCTTCAAGATAATATATTTTCATATATTCATAGGTAATACAACAAGTACTCAACATTAAGAAAATGATAAAAAAAATTGTCTTAATACATTCTGTTTTTTAAGTCATAGTCTATTAAATAATCACGAATTTATGGAATTGAGGCTCTCATCATTCCATTGATCATTATAATTTTTGTGATTTCTGACCTAAATCAATACATATAAATATTTACACATTTCCTCCATGTATGTATCGCAACTTTCTTCTAATTCTCTCATACTCTTAGACCATGTTATAAGTTAGTCCTTGTGACCATTGTTATTCACATTATATCTTTTATTGATTTGTGTTATGAACCCTTATCATGATGTGGGATTCCAAAATAGGAAATATCAAACTATAAATTACCAAAATGAATTTTAATCTATGACGATGAAATTTAATTAATATCGGGAGAAAGAAACACCCTAAAATTATATGATAAGAAAATTTTATTTGATAGAAATTATGACACGAAACACCAAACATGTAATGGAATATAATATTCTAAAAATTTATAATATATTTTCTATTTTAAAAAAAATTAAATTTATGATATAACTTGAAATTTATAACATAATAAGTTACCATATGCCTCATAAAACATTGAGTTTCTTCTATATCATGTGTTACATGGAAGACAATATTTTACCGAACAACAATATATTATGAAAATATTATTATTAAATATAACAATATATAAAATATACATTAAATTCATCATCATGAATATTATTAACTAACTGAATAAAATATATATTTTATGAAAATATCAAATGACTTTATTCGATACAAATTAATTAGAAATATATATAAAAACATATTGAATATAAAGGTAATGTTTTTATAGAAAACTATTTTTATGCCCACAAAAATATTTTATAATAATAATTAAAATTAATTAATTTTTTTGATTTGTATTATTTAAATATATATTTTATATATTATATAAAATATTTTTGATATTTATGTAATTTATTTGTTATGCATAAGATAAGAACAATCCCATTTTTACAAATAAAACCTATATTTTTTAAAGATATATTTTCCCCATTTTAAATAGTGAACCTATTTAAAATTAATTTTTTATCATTTATAAATATTATATATATGAAAAATAAAATCAAATAAAAAAAATCAATGTTAGTTTAGAATTTTGTTTTGGTATTTTTTTGAAAAGAATCATTTTTTAATGAATAAAAAAATAATGAATTTGAAATCATAAATAATTTTTTTTTAATTTATTTATAATGTTAAATTATTCTTTTTATTGGATTTAAATTCCAATTATATACATAATAAAACTATTATACTTATTTAGTTCATTGTAATAAATGTCACATTAAAATCTCATATAAAAACTAAGCTAACTTCTGAACATTTTGACTTTAGAAACATGCATTGTTGTCTTGTATGTTGGATTAATTTTACATAAATTTATACCAATTATATGAATAAAATTTCTAAAAATGGACTCCATATTTTAAAATTTTATAATTTCAAATAGGTTCAACTATTTTGAAAAAAAAATATTAGTGAAAAACATAGAATTAGTAATAGTTATTAAGTGGAAATTACTTTAATAATGGAATAAACATTAAAAAAAAGATACAAAATATCCTAAAAACTTGTACAAAATCCATTTTCTATTCTTATTTTGATTTTATGCTTCATTATCCAAGAAATTAATCTTTATTGGAGCCATTTTTAAACCTAAAAACGTAGGTGGAATTCAATTATAATAAATTTACAAGAATATCTATTCTTCTCCACTATAAAAATCCACTCAACCCTCTCACTTCCTCATAGCTCTCAAGACACATTTTTTCTCAAAAAAGATCTACTAAAATATCTCCTCAACCTACAAGCCTCAATAAGGGCATAAATCCATCCCTCTAATCCATTTGGTGTAAAACAAAAGTAGTTACCCGACTATTACGTAACATCTTTCTTCAAGCTCTATTGTTTTATTTGCATTCTCCACCACCTAAAATATTACTATTCAATTATTAAATATTAAAATTAGTATTCATAATATACTAAGTTGTCTTTATGTTATTATTTTTATTCCTAAAAATAAAAATACTTCCATATAATATCTAAAAAACATATTGTTTATGTTTATGTATAACTACAGCCTCACAAAATGATGTTTTCATTTTTTTACTTTACCACATTTCATGGTTGGGAATTACAATGGAAAATGAGTTTATATATGATATATAAATATACAATTTGTATAATATCATTGTTATTCATTAATTCTTATAAAAAAAATTCTTTTATGATATTCACTTTTTGAAAATATGATAACATCTTTTGTTGAAATATGGACTATCACGTCCCTAAAGTGATATGATTCGTTCATATTGTAGGTGGAATATATAAATGATTATTTCAATAAATTTAGGTACCATATAAGACTTAAATATTATAGTTTAATTTTAATATATATATATATATATTTCATTTAATTATCTTTATTTTTATATGACAAGGAAATGAATGTATTGTTCATGAGTTTGTATGGAATACTGTCTCCATGAACAAGTAATTTCATTTCTTATCTCCAAATATTATAGATTATTATAAATAAATAAATAATGAATATATATGTTAATTAAATTGAATTTTAAATTATTTATATGATGAAAACATGATCTAATTAATAGTTAACATAATTAAAAAGTAAGAACATACTCGGAAAACAAGACAATTAACTACCAAAATAGTGAAAATAATGAAATATTATGAACAAATTGCAAATAAGTTATTATAAGGAATTATTATATGATTTTAAAAATATGTGTATGGTTATATTATAATTCAGTGAAATATTTAGAATAATTATATATTATTTTAATGTATTTTCATCCAAAAGGAAACATAAGGTAATGGATTCATGTCTCCATTTTCATTCTATGAGACATACAACATTTTCACCACTTATTTCTTTTATATAGTTCGTATACTATAATTGGAAATTTTCTATCATGAATATCATTATTTTATTGAATTTATTTGTTTCATATAATGACATTCCTTCATTGGGATTATGATTCACAAGTTTTAAAGTTGTATGCGACACATTGGAATGTTTAAAGATTATTTTCCTCAACAAAGATCTTAAATATTATCTTCAAAATTACATGTCCTTTTAAGATTGTTAAATTTATATTGATACAATAATCATATTTTAGTGAACATAATATTATATATATGGTATTCATAATTCCACATTGACTTGAAATATCATGATTCATTCAATCTTCACGGTATTTTGAGTTTCACTTTGATTTATTTCTTCTATGGGGATTTTTGTTAAAATTAACCCAAGTGGAAAGAATATTTAATAAACCAACTCATTTTCATTGGTTTATAATACATCATAATTTTGGTTAATTTTCTATGATTTTTTTATAGTGACTTTATAAATATATATATTGATTTATTTCGACTTCTTTTTGTGGGTATTCTATAATACTCTGCAATCCTAAAACATAAACCTTTTATTTGTTAGTGTTTATCACAAGAATCACCCAGAACATAAGGGAAAATAATACCTCAATACTTTAAAATATATTTAATATTTTAAAAAAATTAAAAATATTACATATTTTTCAATTAATGTGGTTTTGAGATATCATATGTCTGACATAATAACGAGTTTCTTCAAATGGCTTCTATTACATGCAAGATTGAGTTTTAATGAATAACGATATATATTTTTAAAATATTCATTTATATGGAATATAATTTAAATGATTATATATTTAAATGGTTAAATAACTTATGAAAATATATTTATTATATAAATTTAAAATTATTTCAGTAGTTACAAATTAATGTGAAATGAAAATAAGAAATAATGGGATAAAAAAAATTTATTTTTATGCTTCCATAAGATCTTTCTCATAATAAAAATAATTATCTAAAATTATTGAATGATATTAAGGAAATATATTTTATATATTCTTTCATGTTTTTTTGACATTAATACATTAGGTTTTATATGAAAAATATGTGAAGAAACCCAAATTAACACATAAAAACCTTTATTTATATAAAGGAAAATTTTCCAACTTATAATGGGGGACCAATTATAAATATGAATTTTGGAACATTAATTGATTTAATTTTTCAAAATAAAATTTATATTTTAATTAGAAACATTAAAATTATTTTAGGGTGAATATTATATATTTTTTGTAAACATATAATTTTTTAATGAATAATTAAAATATATAGAATTTTATTTTAAAACTTCTTTTTCATCTAACATATTTATAACATTAAATTATACATATAATTGCTTTTAAAGTATATCTAGACCATATATTTATCAATTAACACAATTATGTCATTTTTATCAATTTAACACATAAATTGACTATTAAAACAAAGAAAACATTTGGATGTTTTAAATTTAAAAACTCGCATTATCGTCACACTTACAGGATTAAATTTAAATCAATTTTTGCCACTTCAATGATTTTAATTTGGAAAAATGGACTAATTATTTTGAATCAAAAAAATTTATAAATTTCTAATAAGACCAAATTTTTGATCCAAAAATATTAGTGAAAGTGATTAAAATTAATTATAATAATAAATGTTAATTTATGTTTATTAAGGGACTAAACATTAACCATAAAGCCCAAAAACCTATATAATTGGACAAGATCTATTTTATGGATATATATCTACATATAAATTTTTTTAGTGAAATTGGATAACTACTGGATCCACTTGTAACATGAAAAATGTTGAAGGAATTCCTCTTTCAATATATTACAAGAGTGACACTCCTCCTCCACTATAAAAGTCCACCACATATCACAATTACTCAAACCTATAAAAAACATAGGTTAACCAATTTTTACCCAAATACCTTCCCAAAATCTATCCAATATATCTTGATTACTTCATTTTGGAATAAATCCTTCCAATGAATCCATTTGGAATAAACCAAAAGATGTTACCTGATTTTTGAGGTAACACATTCCAATAATCTCTTTTCATTAATTTATTTTGGCACAACATAAAATCTTCATATTGCATGTTAATATAATAAATGGTATCCTAAATAAAATTATATTTTTTTATAATATTATTTTGACCTACACTTCCACACACTTTCATCTAATAAGTAACAAACATATTATTTCTGTGTACGGAGAAATATTTCCTCATTAAATGATGATTGTTCATTTAACCTTTACCATCTATAATGGGGTATTTAATGATGGATAATATATTTTTATATGTTATATATGATATTTATTTTTTCTTCTTTCTTCTCCAATTCTGATATATTAGATACCCGTATACATCAAATTTTTATTAAATATGATAACATTGTTTATGGAAGTGTGGACTACCACCCCCTCAATGTGATTTAATTAGTTCCCAACATACATGGAACATATTAAGGATTAAATTATTAAAAATATGTAAAAAATAAAACATATATGTGATAATGTAATTATAATATATTAATCATTAAATTTTCATTCATTTAAATACAACAAAGAAATGAAAGTAGTGTTCTTTCTTACGTACGACCTACGGTCTCCATGAATAGTGCACTTCATTTATTAACTCCAAATATTATATACTATTATAAATATGTATTTACTGAATATATTAGATAATTAATATGGGTTTTACATTATTTATATGATGAAATCATGATCTACGTAATAGGAATAACAAGTAACAGGTCAAAAAAATACTTTCCAAACTAGGTAATTATTTCCTAACATAGTTAAAATAATTAACGAGTGTAAACAAAACAGGTAGCAAAATATTATAAGAAATTAATATATGATATTATAAACATGATTATGGTTCTTTTAGAAGTTATTAACATTTTTTAAACAAATATATAGTTTGAATAATACATCACATAAAAAAATGAAAGTTAATGTAACGTCCCTGTCTTTGAAGCCACTAAACGGTTCCCTGAGCCGAGTCACCACATGACCTCAAGTGACCCCTCCCCCACACCAAAGGTTTTTGACTAGTATTGAGGGTCTTGATTAGTCACATAAGAATATTATACTCTATTAATAATATAATCCACATTATATATAAAATATAAATAGTGTAAATAAGTTAAATAATCCATAAACATGCATTACTAACTTCTTAAAAAATAGGGCACAAACAACAATCAAAGATAAATATGTAATGTCATTCTAAGTAGAAATAAAGTGAAAAAAACCCAAATTAATTATAAATAGTGGAATCCCCACAATTGCTCTGAATCCGTGTCTAGAACTTCATCCATTCATTTCTCATTCCAAACTCAACTCCCTAGCATATGTTCTTCTCACATGTCCCTACATTCATATATGAAGTCTTCTCGGGTACCCAACATTGACCTGAGCAGTGTATCATTACAACTTAGTAAGCCACCTCCAATGGTGTCTACATAATATCTAAGAAACAAATACTCCATGCATGTATGAAAGAAATGGAATGTAAATAAATTAAAATTCAAGGGACACTAGAAAACTATCACACTTTAACCCTTCCTAGTCGTGGTAATAAATTCATCATTCTAATCTTCACTAGTACATAATTTACTATCTACATCTATTCTATGGGCTAAATTATTTCATCTTTCAGTAAAGAGTTGAAAATAGACAGCACTACAAGTAAGGTAAATAAGTCACGTACCTAACTCTCTAGGTATGACCATATCATAATAAATGAACACACTTACCATGGAGCCTCAATCCAAGTAGTTACATGGAATTCAACCCTTAATGGCATTTTTTTTTATTCCGACTCCCCAACCCATGCATCCCTAAGTGGGGTTAAAGCATCAGCCCAACCAAACCTATAGGAGGAGCCTCATTCCTTTATCCCACTACAAATCCATGTAAACATGCTAATATATATATATTTATATATATATATATCCATTCAATACATATTACATACCACAACTGGGTGCACCCAAAACGATTAATGACCATAACCCACAATAATCCAATTAGGAATAAATATTATTTCATAACCTATTATAAAATTATCATTTATTACATTACCATTTTATATATTCAATAATTTCACTTGTATTAACCCTTTTATAAATTTTAAAGACCAAACATATTGCATTTGGAATATTCCCATTAATCCCATTAAACCCATTTTCCATTCCACGCTTGACAACCCCTAGGTCTGGGAATATTAGCACACCTCATGGGTGGCCCTAAATAGTTCAAATCATCCTTGACACATCCCTTGGGGGCCATGAGGGTTTCTATTGATCAATAAAACACCCATTCTACCAAACCTCTCTAGAGGAATAAAAAACACAAAAATTGGTTGCTAAGAATGAAATAAAAAATAGAAAAAATCGATATAAAAATTAACGTATATAACTCGGACACCCCCTACGTCAATTCCATTTTCGACTGCTCCCTCAATCGATGCCCAAGATCCCAATTCAACTACCCCATTAATGTTAAAAACTAGATATCAGGGATAATGTGGTTTTGTGGTTTTGGAAGGATAAGATAGAAATATACAATCCCTAATCGAGAAAAGGAAGTAAGGGAAAGAGTAGACTCACCAGAGGCATCAATATGAAACCAATGGTTCTCCATACGGTCTAAGATCAAAGGATAACCATGCTTGAAGGGTTTGGGCCATCCATTATAATATCTAGGGTTACAAGAGTATGAGAAGTGGAAAATCCTTTGTTAAACATAAAAATATTGAGGTGGAAATTTTGTAATTTTTTCAAACATTATAAGGACGCATGGTTTACTCTTATGGTTTTTCAAACCCAAAGAAAACCATGCGCGGCCCAATATCGCTTGGATTTTTGGTTCCACAGTTACATGGGATGGTCTTCACGGTTTACAAATCTTGCTCCAACCATTTGATATTTCAATATCCAAAAATTGTTCCCACTTTGTATGGTTAACATAATTATTATTCAATAATGTGTCATCCTTGCACCTAGTACTGTTTAGCCTGATTTTTCTTTTCATTCATCTCCCAAATCTCAAATCACCCCCGAGGTCCCTCATAATCCAAGTAAAAAAATTTATGAATCCAAAAAAAGAGATTCAAACTAAGGGTTAAATAAGTACAAACCATCATGATGTTTGGGATCTTATAACCTACCCACCATATGATGGATCACAATCTTGCTTCTCTTCCCAGAAAAAATTGAGTTTCTAATTGAAAGAGATTATTCCATTGGGCCAGTATATCCAATTATTACTCCCACGCCTCTTCCTAAACCCTCTCATGCTTCCATATAATACAAATTAATAGTATATTCATTCACTGGAAAATTTTCTCACTATAGTACACAATTCAATCTAGATGCTTCTCAAAGGACGCATTAGCATCATGCTCAACATCTTCATCATCAATTAGATGAAATGGATTACATGATAATACTAGAGTTGTGAAACATGAAATACCTTGTACATATCAGTATACAATTGTGGAAGAGACAATCAGTAAGCCATTGGTATGATCCTCTCCACAATTTCAAGCTACCCAACCAGCCTGAGTGCCGACATTCAATTTTTTCGAATACAATGGTCAACCAACCATGGAGAAACTAGTTGGAACACACTATCTCAATACATAAACTCAAGAGGTCTACAATGTTGATTTTTATATGAATTCTACATACACTGATCCATCGACATGAATTTCTAAATCAAATTAACCTTTTCTTATGTCTCCTACAAGAGACTCGGTCCTAACATATAAGAATCCACAGCATCTACCAACAAAACAGATATCTACATGGTCTCCCATAAAGTGTCTCAATATTTCACATTTGAACTGTAGGCAGAAAACTATTTTTGTTGGAAAACTCAACAAGTGATAAATACTTTTCCCATGAACCACCAAAATCAAGAACACTTTTTCTCAAAAATTTCATCTAATACATGGATTGTACACTCTGACATTCAGTATGTCTGTGGGTGATAGGTCATTCTCAATAACACATTGGTACCAAGCACCATCTATGACCCCTACCAAAATAATGATGTGGAACGATGTTCAGGTTCAAAACTATATTTCTCAACACACCAAGAAACTGCACTATCCCTTCAACATATAAATCACACAAATGATCAATTATGCAAGTTTTCTGGATCGGTAGAAAATGAGTAACTTTAGTAAATAAATCCACAAATACTTAAAATAAATAATTTTTCTATGGTTTCCTCGAAAGACACACAATGAATTCCATCATTACATCATAACACTTCCACTCTAGAATTGAATATGACTATAACAATCCACCTTGATGTTGGTGCTTATCCTTCACCTATTGATAGGTAAAGCATCGAACCATGAAACCTGCAACCTCGTTCTTCATCCCTGGACACCAATTCTACCAACGAAGGTCACGATACATTTTAGACAAACTCGGATATATTTCCCACAATAATGCATGGAACTAATGCATCAGATCTTATCTGACACATTTTAGCACCACAATATGTATATGATCATAAATAATTTCATCAACTTCAATAGCCCAATTAGATGGTTACTCCTCAATTTTAAGTCTTTCCTTAATAGAAAAACATTCTGAATCCACCAGTTGAATCTCTTTGACCCAAATCAAAATAACTGACTCAACATCTATAAGATTAACGGTCATATGACTATTCCCATCCTATACTTCTAGGTGAATCTCAAATAACAAGGACATCATTCTCCATTCATAGTTGGATTCCTAAACCACCTAGTTTTCATTCATTAGGATCAAAGCATCTATAACACTATTACCTTTCTAGAGTGTATTAACCATCTTAAAATCAAAGGATTACTCGTACTCAACCCACCTCTACAACTAAAGATTCAAATACTACTAAGATAAGATTTTGTTGTAGCTTTTATGATTGATAAACACAATAAATTGCTCTCCCAAAAATAATACCTACAAAACATTAACGCATAAACAACATTAGCTAGATCAAGATCATGAGTAGGGTACTTTATTTAGTGTGGTCACAACTGTCGTGACCTATATGTTATAACCTCATTATTCTACATCAGCACTACCTCAATTCCAATATCGGATGCATTATAGAAATAGTTACACCTCTTACTAGGTTTGGTTAATATCAAAATTATTATGTTAGTAAACCTATTCTTTAGATCTTGAAAATCATTCTCACACACCTCTGACAATTCAAACCTAACCCCTTTCTTGGTTAATCTTGATATTTGTGATTCCAAATGAGAAAATAATTAATGATCCTTTAATAATAACTAACTAATACCACAAAACTCGGAAACATCATTAACATTCTTCGAATTCACTTAAGACACCATCGCCTTCACCTTCTCTATATCCAGTTACACAACATACATAGAAATTATTTTTCCCAATAAATTCCCTTTATTAATACATAACTAAGATTTTGAAAGATTGTTGTAATGTATATTATATCTTAGTGTACTAAGGATGATTTCTAGAGGTTTGGAATGATTGTCAATAGTTCTTGAGTACACTAAGATGTTATTGACTATGAAAACTATGAACTGATCTAGATATGGATAAAATATCTGGTTCAGTCAATCCATGAACACATATGATTCATTATTCAATCCAAATGTAATACCAACAAAATCTCAAAACTCGTACCATTTCTGGAATGTTGTGGTACGTTAGAAGGTATCTCCCTCAATTAATGGTATCCTGATCTCATATCAATCTTGGAAAAAGCCAAGGCACCCCATAGTTGGTCAAATAGTTCCAAAATTCTCGGAAGCGGGTATCAGTTCATTACCATCATCTAATTCATCTTTCTATAGTCAACACATAACCTAAACTATATGTATGCCTTATTAGAAAATGACATGGGATATCCCCATTGTTACATACTAGGATAGATAAACCCCTTTCATTCTAACTCTTCTAGATGGGCATTATGTTCTAGGAGTTCTTCCAGTGCCATTCGACAAGGTAGAATGGAAACTGGTTCTACCCCTGGCAGGAACTCAATCATGAAATCTGCATCCCTCTTTGGTGGAAGTCTCGAGAAATCCTCAGGAAGAACATCCAGAAACTGATCCAACACATGTGGAAAATCATTTTTATCCAATCCTACATAATCAAGAATAGGGCATTCCACATGGGTGGTGAGTTCCCCCAACTGCATGAAAATTGGACCTGTACGGATAGCCTTAACATCTTCTCACCACAAAAGAAATAAGAATCTGTATTGAGATATGTAATTGTTACCCTATGATGGGAAATATCGATGTTGTACTAGTATAAAACTATCTAATCCATGACTATAATAAGTAAAAACCAATAATATCAAGGAAAAATAGGATCTATAGAAGAATATATCCACTAACCTTTAGATCATAATCATTACACTATCTAATATCCTCAACTCACTCCCCAACAGAGTATCTAGTGTCAAAACCCCGCATGTATTTCCCATAGTTATACCCAATACAAGTACAGACTAGGTAGAGTTGAAATAGTGTGAAACCCCTATGTAAAATAAAGAAATAGAGATCATGTAATCCATAAAATCATACCATGAATAGTAGATGCTCCATCCTCACCACATCCAGTTTTAGGCTGAACTGCTTGAAGATGACATGTCCCTCTACCTTGGGCTCCACCCTGAGTTCCCATGACTACATTTCCCTACTTGGGTGGATGATCTCATCCTTGGGTTCCACGCCCACTACCCCTACCAGTATATACCATGGATCTCAAACATCCAACCCGATATGTGGTAACCGACCCCCTTCCTAACCTCTGCACTGGTCTATATCCTCCATCATTATATTACTATTATGGGTTCCAACAAAACCACTCAACATGGAACAATCATCAACCATCTCTGCACTAAATTAGTGGTCTATAACTAGTGTTGCGCATGAGTCCTTTCTTTTGACAATTATTGCAAAAAACTCAATTGCTAACCTAGGGGACAATTATCCTTTTTTGGTTGTACTCTTCAACAGTCTCCTATTGGAAATTCTTAAAGTGGTGCATCCTACAATGAGAATCTTAACCACTAGTTCACCCCACAAGAACATCATATCTACTTTCTAAGGCCACCTTATGGTTTCCATATGAGATGAGGGCCTAATCCATCACCTTATCAAACATCTTAATGGTAAATATATTTACCTAGGATTTGATCTCATTCTATAGTCCATCATAAAAGAACCATTCCATTTTTGTTTCATATCCAACTAAAGAAAGAAAAACCCTTACATGTCCATGAACTGACCAACATATCCCATCGCAAAAATCATCCCCTAAGTCAGACTCATAATCTCTGTAGCTTTTTACCAACTCAAGGTTTATGGATAGTAATGTTCCATAATCATTTCCGGAATACTTTTCCACATCATGCCCTCTATATGTTCATTACAAATTAGGACATCCCACCAACTCATTTCCTAGACCTACAATGTATAGGCCACCAACATGAATCACTTCTCGGAAGGAGTCTTTAGATGATCAATAATTTTCTAGATAGAATCTATCCAAAACTCAGATAACTCTGGCCTACCCTCACTGATAAAGTTCAGAGGGTGCTACATCTGAAACTCACTGGTCTGGTCGAACATACTCAGTTCCACCCACCCTAGGCATTATTCCATCATCTACATAAAATGATCAAATTTCTAATGGATTTACTCTTCCCTATTATATTAAACAATTTTATCTTCCGGCTCTACTATATGTGGATCATTCTCAAAAACATCCACTTGTTTCCCAGCTGGCACACATCTTAGAAGTGGAATTTCTCTATAATGAAAAAAAGATCTTTAGAACATAACCACAATTCCTTCAAAATACATATAGGAAGGCTCATCACTATCCATAAACAAATAATTTTTCATACACTACCCAAATAGGTCTTTTTCATACCTAGAAAACTACCCTCATCCATCTCTACCAAGGACTGTGGTTAGCACATGATAACTGAATTGCATGGTTACAAGGCTCACATTCTACACCATATCAAAACAATTATCATATCACCACATAAATCAATAACACATTAATTCATATACTACCCTTTAACATGAAAAAATATTTAATTATTTCTCAGAATTTTCTCACTTTTTCCTCACATTTATCACATCATTATACACCATTTTCATCATTTTCAAGGAAATAAAATGCATCCCACCATTTTTTCCAACACACTAATATTGTGTGTGTGTGTGTGCGCGCCTACCATGATGCATGTCACTTATATGCATAGGTTACTAGATTGATTCATGAATGGACAAACTATTTCTATTGTTTCTAGTAGAAAAATATCATAAAACAGTCACATCACACAATAAGTGCATGATCAGATGATTAAATATCATTAAATGTAACAACACACAATAAGAAAAAGAATTCAATCCAAAGGGAACATGGGGTTTTACTCATACTTGGGTTAGCTACTCCCAATAACGAACACATTAACATGACATGAAACCTTATTAAACTCATGTATAACATCCCCAAGTATTATGTCACATAACATTCCTCCTCTGATATGACTTTGTAACATCCTTGTCTGGAAAACCACTAAATAGTCTTGTAGGTCGTCTCTCAACATAACCTCTAGCCCCCCACCCTCATACTCCAAAGGTTTGGAAATTGAACAGAGGATCTAGATTATTCATTTGGGGAGACTATACCCTCTTACCATAGCAATCTATATAAGATAACAACTAAAAAGAGATCAAACAAGTGAAATAACGCATAAACATGCATAACTAACTTCTCGCAAAACTAGGTACAAACTAAAATAAAAGATAAAAATGGTATGTCATGTTAATCAGTACTAAAATTAAAAAAAACCAAAAATAAAGATAGATAGAGGAATCCCAAAAACAGCCATTACTCTATGTCTAGAACCTCATCCATTCATTTCTCATTATCAAATAAACATACTAACATAGGGAATTTTCCCTTTTCCGGACTTTCAATAATGATTCCTTCTTGGGTACCCAACGGTGGCCTAAAAAAGGTGTGAGTACAACTTAGTAGGCCACTACCAACAGTGTATACAAAATATCTAGAAAAACAATAGTTTGTTTAAGTATAAAAGAATTGGAAAGTAAATAAAATATAATTCAAGTTCAAATAGTTAATTGTCTTTAAATCAACCATTGCTAGTCTTAGAACAAAATTCATCATTTTCATCTTCTCTAGTACATAATTAATTATCAATACGTATTATATGGGATAAACAAGTTCATATTCTATGAAATAGTTGAAAATAGTCAACACTATAAATAATGGGATTATGTCAAGTCCATATCTCACTAGGGTTGAAAATATCCAAATCCAGGATAACACATAACTTGGAGCCTTGGTCCGAGCATTTCCTATAAATTAAACTATTAGGGGAATAGAGCATCAGTCTAACTCCACAACTCTTTCATCCCTAGGTGGGGTTATAGCATAAGTCCAACCCGACCTCCGAGAGGAGCCTCTGTCCTTTATCCCACCACAAGACAAGTTCACATGCTTATATATATAAATATATATATATATATATATATATATATCCGTTCACCGCACATGCTATAACACAACTGGGTACACCCAATACAATTAATTACCAGAACTTCCAAATATCAATATCAGAATATATATTATGCCATAACCCATTAGAATCTTATCATTTATCATGATAAAATTCAATACATTCAATGATTTCTTATGTATTATCCCGATTATACATTTCAAAGACAAAAAATAATTTAGATGGAAAATTCACATTAATCTAATTCAACCCATTTTCTATGCCATGCCTAAAAACACCAAGGTCCAAGAATATCGGCACACCTCATGGGTGACCCTAAATAGGTCAAATCATCCTTGATGCATACTATGCGGACCATGAGGGTTTATCTTTATAATTTAAACACACATTCTACCAAACCACACTAAATAAATCAAAATGACAATATGAAATGGGAAAGAACAAAATTGAAAAAGAAAAAATCAACAACAAGACTAAGGAATATAAATTATAGACCACCTACCATGCATCCTTTGTCAAACAAACCATCAATCAATGCCCTAGATCCCAATTTAAGGAATCCATAGAATATTGACCCTAGAACTCATAGAATAATATATTTTTAGTGTTTCATAAGGATAGAGGGAATGATACAAATCCTAACGAATAAAACTGTGTAAGGGAAATATTAGATTTACCAAATGATTTGATTTGCAACCAACAACACTCCAAACAGCCTATGATCGAAGGAGAATGACCCTTGGGAAGGTTGGGTCATCGAATATCACATCTATGTGGTAGGAGTATATGAGGAAACTCCTGAGTTAAAATTAAATATAATGAGTTGGAAATTTTTTAATTTTTTCCAACTTCATTGGGTCACAGAGATAACCTGCATGATTTGTCAAACCATGCACAAACCATACACAACACACTTTCCCATGTAATTTGTGATTCATTGATTCTTAAGAATATATGAATTGTTTACAAACCATGATCAAACCATGTGATATTTTATTTTCAAAAAATAAATCCCACCACCCCTGGTTAACTTAACCATTCCCCAACCGTGTGCCAACGGTGTTCCCAACACAGCTTATTCCATTTTTCCCTTTCTTGTCTATCATGAACCCCCAGGATACCCCTGACGTCCCTCATACTCCAAAAGAACATTTCTTTAACTAAAAACAAGATATTTAAACTAATTTTTAAATTGTGACCTACCTTCACGAAGTCAGGGATCTTATAGTTAAGGTAAGGTGTTCCATCTCAATTTAAATTCCATTGAAACTTATTTGTTGTTATGCATCAATTAATTTTTATGTGGTGATTATACTACAATTTAACATGATATATCATGATTATGATTAATCTCATTATACTATAATCTTTGTTATATTAATTTATTGGGATTATTATTTAAATGTTTCAAAGTGTTATGGGACACTTTGAAATGTTTAAAGATTATTTTCCTTGTGAATGTTTTTAATGATTATATTTAAAATCCCACTTCCTTTAGTGATTTTTATATTTCTCTTGAAACAATAAATTTATAGTAATCATTTTTACATATAAAATTCCTTGAATATATTAATTTTCAAATGATGTCTATTATTGTTATTTCCTAAACTAGATATCAGTTTACATGTTGTTTTTACTTTGATTTTCCATTGATTAACTAGGGAATAATTAATAAATATGTATACTTCATTCATTAGAGATATTTGATAATCAATTTTATTTATTATTTAAATATATTAATGTATATGAAGCAGGATTATTCTATGTATGAAATGGGTAGGGTACCATTATATAAATCCCCTTGATGCATCGATGGTCTCATAAGATGAAACAATTCAGCAGAGTAGATGCATTTTTACACAAAAGCGATATCACTTTGTGAATGTTCTAGACGGTAATGGTTCCATGTACCTAGGAAACATAGTTTCCAATAATTAATAATTTACCTCATTTAGTCTTTTTTATTATTCATCAATGATATTTTTCAATGACATATCTATGGATACATTAAATTTTTCGTTCAGAATTAAATGGAATTTTTTTCAGTTTCCTACCATGCCATATGGATTTTTCCTTAGCTAGTTATTTGAATTTCATTTGTTATCAGTTTTTTAACATTACATGTTAATTTATTAATATTGAATAATTATTTATTCTACTTTACATACCCTTAAAGAACATTTTAGCTCACCCTTACTATATTTCCTTTCCCCATATTCTAAAGAATAAGTATTTGAATAATCATTCAAGGACATAGATTTTTTTATGTATCATGTCTGTATTTCTTATTTAAAAATGTATTAATGGGTATCATATATTTAATATGGATTTCCACGACTCTTAAAATAATCTATATTTCATTAATTTATTCCTTGTAATCATTCTAATGTAATAAATAAATGCACAAGAACCAGTATTTTTGGGTTGGGGCGTTATAGTTCATATAAAAGGATGTTTAGAAGAAACCTATGAAACTAGATTTAGAAAAAAAATATTAGATAGAAAAACAGAATATAAAAATTGAGGCTAAGTATAAAATAAAACCCTATAATTTTTCTATGGTATATTTTATATTGGTGTTCTTATCAATAAATCAATTTCTTGATACTATATATGGACATGGTTCTGGAATAGTTGCACCTATTTATAATAAATCAAATATGTTATTCTGAGCCTGACATAGGATAATATAATACATGGAATCAATCCTTAATACTCACATATTTTTAGACTCCAGGGGGATATATTAGAATAATTAATATTTTATTAACTATCATAATGAATGGTTTAAAAGTAATGATTTCCCCAATGTAACAAAAGTTTATGATTTTATGATTCATGGTGCATAAATATATGTTATGTGCTATTCCATAGTTTCATTTATAAATTATTTGATTATTTAATCCAATAAATTCCATTATTATAAATGTATCCTAGTAGAAGATTTGATAACTCCACCAATGCACATGATCCAAAGAGTTGGAAGCATCATATTATCAATGGTCTTGAGCCAAAATTTTGAAGATAAGTAATGTCCAATTTATTCTCATCATTTGAGAAAATAATAACTTGTGAAAATGTTATAGGTAACGAATTATCCAAGTACAAAGGTTTTTAGTGAATGAAAGGGAAGTAAGGGATGTGAGGGAAAAATATGGATAAAGGGATGAATTGAAAGAAGGGGTTTCCCACAAGTGATAACTGTGGAAATAATCACCCAAGTAAATGATTGAAGGGAATGTGGGATTTCTACATGTGTGGAAAGTGTGGCCACCATTATTTTTATTTTAATTGAAAGAAAAATGATTCCAATGTACAACACTTCAACTACATAGCGATAGTACACTAGGAAAATAAATGTCTCAAGAATTAAAGGACTATACACAAAATGATATTTTGGAATAATAATCAAGTTATACAACTTTCGTAGATAAAGATAAATTATTAATATTACTATTCAATTCCATATTTTATCAGTAATGTACATAATATAAGAATTATGGAATATATAAGGATTTTACTACATTAATTTTTTGTTAAGGATTTGAGATTATATGATGAATGGAACAATAAAAATATATATTATATAGTGTAAATCCTTTGTAAAAACTCATGATTTATGGAAATAAACCCTTAATATGTTTCTAATGTTGATATAATGATGAAGAATTGATTGATTTGAACAAGTGATTACTACCTTGGAAGTGATTAATGACTTGAAGAAATGTGTTCTATGGTATGATTGATGGAGTTTACAACACTTTTTAATTTAATTAATATACCAAATAAAATGGTTCCAACATGTGTAATAAGGAATAATTCATGTTTAATATTATTTTTTAAGGTGAATCAAGTTATTACCATTTTTTCAGAGGATTCATGATTGAGTTATTTACATGTTTGGAATGTGAAAATTTAGATATGATCCAAGTTGATTAAATGAAAATGAAAATATCATTTTGGAAATAATGTGACCTTATTAATAAATATTTGAATCATAATCCTTTTCTAAGGTTAACCAATTATGAAGTGTTTTATGTTGAACCTTGGATCTGGTTTTAGAGATTGATGAATGACATCAAAATATGATATATCTACCTCTATGAGATGATGTAAAAATAGTTAAAGGCACAGCCAAAGGATAAGAATGTTCTTATAGAAATGTACAAATTATGTATACTAACTTAAATTATTAGGGATTGAAAGTATGCCTCAAATTCAGGAAAAATTGATCTTGAAAACAAAAAAATTTTCCTTGTACATTTATTTCTGATGAAACAATTTCTCCTTTGGATCATCACAGATTTTGGGCTTTTTGATTTTAAACATTATCCTTCCCATGGTCTCTAGAACTCACTATTAATACACAACTCTTATCTTTTTTTTCTATATCCATGATTCTGTTTCCCACCTATGTTCTCCTACTAGATAACCTTGTCACATGACCATTTTACTTTCTTTTAAATCATATTAAGAAAATGTTTTATTATCCCTATTCAGGATTTGGAATTTTCAACAATATTTATTCTCAAGTATCTAATATTTAACTAATGAGATCAATTTAAAATTGTGAGGAAGAAATTTAATTTAGGTGGGGAGAATGTAACACCCTGAAATCCTAAAGTAAGAAGATTGTATTTGTTAGTGTGTATCACACACTTCACTAATCATGTAAAGGGATATAATACCCAAAGGCTTTAAAATATATCTAGTAATTTATATAACATAAATCAATGATATATCTTGAAATTAACATGATAATGAGTTATCTTACGACATCCACAACAATGAATTTATTCCAATGGCTTGTGTTACACGCATGATATAGTTTTACCGAATAAAGATATATATTATTAATATATTATTTAATATAAAATTGTCATTAAATTAGTATATATATAATTTTTTAAATAAATTATGAACATATATAGTTTACATAAATATGAAATGATTTTATTTGATACCAATTAATGAGAAATTATAATAAGAACCAATTGGATTTTGAAAGAAACGTTATAATTATTATGCTTCCAAATGAGTTTAGACTTATTAAACATAATTAATTAAAATTAGTGAATTAATTTATTAAAATATATATGTTCTATATTCAATAAATTATTTTTTATATTCCTCCATTTGGTTTTATAAGTATAAGATAATAAGAAACATTATTTTCCACATAAAAACCTATATTTTTATAAAGGAAATTTTACTTATTTTAATGTTGAACCCATTTTAGATATTAATTTTAGAACATTAATTATTATAATATATCATAATAAAATTTATATTTGAAATAAAAACATAAATGATTGGATTGGGTCCATTTTTTATATTTTTCTGAAATATATAATTTTTTAACAAATAGTTATGAAATCCTGAATATTAGATCAAAAATACTTTTTAATATAACTTGTTTATAATTTTAAATTATAATATGAATTTTTTTTTAGTTTAATTATTCATATTTTTTTAAATTCATAAAATTTATGTCACCATAATCAATTTTAATTTTAAATTATTTATAAAAAAACATACATTTGGATGTTTATAGTTTAAAAACTCACATTGTCACTCAGCCTATGTGAATTAAATTTAAATCAATTCCTTTCATTTATATTATTTGAATTTGTAAAAAGGTATTCCATATTTAGAATATGAATAATTTATAATAACTAATAAGAAGAACTTGGTTTCGGAAAAATAATATTAGTGACTGTGAGTGAAATTAATTTCAATGATTAAGGTGAAATTAATATTAATAATGGACTAAACAATAACCTTCAAATCCAAAACGACCTATATAAATTTACAAGAGATATATTATAGAAATATTTTTACCCATTATTCTCATAGATATAAATATAACCATTATTGGTTCCACAGAAAATATGCTAAATGTGGTAAGAATTCCTCTGTCAAAATATTCCAAGAGTACTACTCCTCCTCCACTATAAAAGGACACCACTTCTCCACGTTACTCATAACTATAAAAAAACATAGGATAATATAATATCTACTCATAAATATTCCAAAAATCATAACCCTGTACCTTTAAAACTTTGTTTTGGAAGAATGATTTCCAAGGAAGACCATTGGTATAAAAAAGGGTGTTACCCTATTTGTAAGGCAACACTTTCCAAGGATCTATTTTCATTAATTTACTTTTCCACCACCACTAATACTTTAAATAAATGTTCATATAAAAACACAATTTTCTTAGATATTCTGATATTTTTTATGTTAATATTATTTCTAAACATTCACACACTTCCATCTAATGGGTAATGAACATATTGTTTCTGTGTACGAAAATCTGCTACCTCCTCAAACGATGATTGATCATTTTTCCTGTAGCACCTCTTATGTTGGATACTATGATGTAAAGTTTGTTTATATATATTATATATTATATTTATTATTTCTATATTCATATTTAATTATTTTATAACACATACAATTATAAATCCAATTTTATGTAAATACGATAACATTTATTGTGAAATTGAGTACTATCACACCCACAATGTGATGTGATTCATTCACGTTATACATGAAATTTATTATGGATGATATTAATAATAAAAATTATCCTATATAACATATATATGAAAATTTGATTATAATATATGCATCAGTTCCACTTAATTATTTTTAATACCAGAAAGAAATGAAAGTAGTATTCATGTGTACGTACAACCTACTATCTCAATGAACGGTGGACATCAGTCATATATCCAAATATTATAGACTATTCTAAATATATATGTATTGAATATATAATATAATTAATTTTTTATTTAAATTATATAGGTGACCAAATCTTATATCCAAATATTATAGACTATTCTAAATATATATGTATTGAATATATAATATAATCAATTAATTATTTAAATTATATAGGTGACCAAATCATAATCTAAGTAATAGTAACAACATGTAACATATCAAAACATTCTTGATAAAACTAGGAAATTAAAAACTACTATAGTTAAAATAATTAATGGGTGTTAACATAGTAGAAATAAAATATTGTAAGAATTTAATATGTTATATAATAAACATTATTATGGTTGTGGTATAATTTATTAGAACACTTTAAACAACTATACTAGAATATAAATACCATACCACAAAAATTAATGTTAAGGTAAGGGGTGTCCTTTCAATTTAAATTCCATTGAGACTTATTTCTATTATGCAGAAATTTACATTTATATGGTTTCTATACTTCCTTGTTTCATGTTATATCTTGAATATATATAATAAAATGATACACTATGTTTTATTTTTTTTCTTTCAGGGGGATTATTATTTAAATGTTTTGAAGTGGTATGGGATACTTTGGGATGGTCTAAAGGATTATCTTTGAAATATAACTCCCTTTTGTGGCTGTTAACATTATCTTGAAACAATCACATTATTGTAAAAAAAATTAAATATAAATTTCCTTGAATATCGATATTTTCATATGATGAAAAATTATTATTTCCTAAATATTATATCATTTTACATACATTGTTTACTTGTACTGTTACTAGATTAACTAGTGAATAATTGGGAAATCTGTATCCATCATTCGATACAGATATTTGATAGGGTATATTGTTTATTATTTAAATTGAGTACTATATATAATGAATTATTAGGATATGTATTAAAATAGTGGTTCATGTTTATAGATATCCCCTTTATTCATCGGTAGTCTCATTAGATGAAATACTTTTCCTAAATAGATAGGATTTTACCCGATACCTAAACCATCTTGTGAATGGTCTTTAAAATTGTGGTTTCATGTACCTCGGAATCATGGAATCTAATAATTATCTATTTCAATAATTATGTTTTAGATACATTTGTTCTATGAAATTTTGTTTTGAAATATTTATGGAATCATTTATGTTTCATTTTTTAGATTAAATGAAATGTGTTTCTATTTCTTACCTTACCATATTTCTTTTACCATATCTAGTAATTTTAATGGAATGTGATATTTGTTATTAAACTTATCATGTTATTTTATTCATAAAAATTTATTATTTATTCTACATTACATACCCTTGTTGATAATTTGAGCGGACCATTTTTATGTTTCCTCTCAATAGGTTATGAAGAATAATTATTTGAATAATATTTCAAGGACACAGTTTGTTTTTTTTATGTATCATGTTTGTATTTCCTATTTCCCAATGCAATATTTTGTATCATGTATTTAATATATATTTCCAATACTGAAAAATTAATTGGTCCTTTTATATTTTAATAATTATAATCATGAAAATATAATTAAATAATGCACCAACACCAGGAATCCAGGGTTATAGTGTTACATTTATAGTGGATACACATAATCTACTCATTGAGTGATTTTAACATCAAGATTATTATATTTTCAATTTTTTTCTTTATAGACTCATTTAGTTATGGATTTTTTACACTAGATAGAATTATTTGATCATTTTTTAATTATCCCTTTAATTTTGTTATCCTCTTGTTATTCATGACCATTATTAGTTTATAATACCATTTTTTCGCTCTTTGGTACTTAAATAGTTTTAGAAAATAATTAAGTTTAAATGAATTCATTTATCTATTCAGTCAGAGGAAATATTTTCTTCTAAAAACACATTTTTTTAAAAATGATTTCAAAAAACAATTGACCATTCTCAAATTATTTATTAATCATAATTTTCCCTTATTTAAAAATGTTTTCAATAAAATATTCACGACACATTCCAAAAAAGTAACGTCTCTAACCTTTTGTCATGAACCGCCTTCACCAAGAAGAGGGAAGGGCCAGCAGATTTCCAGGCCCTCCCTTCATCAAGATGAAGGAGACATAATGACCAATGAAGCCCGCCTTCAATAGGCCCTAGAGTGGCGACCAACGCCAAGGGTATTGAATTTCTCACTAAATGAACGACATTATCCTTTTTCATTTAATGGGATCAAGAGATAATATGGTAAATCCCAACAACACCAAAAGAGGAAAGTAAAATTAAAGCCAAGAACCATTCCCAATGCATGTTACAAAAGTAAAATCCACAAGGTACAAAGTTCAACAAGGGTAAAGTACCAAAGAAAGAAAAATAGCAAATCCAACTGCCCCAAAGGTCTGAGCTAGTATGGTCCTGCACGATCCTCGAAGTCCTCCTGGAAACCTGGAAGCAGTTTTATATACATAGGGTGAGCATACAAGTATACTCAGTAGGGAAAACCAAGGACTCTGATTCACAAGTGGGGGAATGTACTAAAGTCCCGTGAGAAAAAGAGTAAACCAAACACCTAACAAGGTAAACTATCCACCCAAGCCTCACTAAGGAACACTCCCCAAATAACGCAAGTCATGTAATATATAGTAATAGAACATTGATGTTTGGGTACCCTACGCCACTTTCCCACTGGTTATTGAAGACATCCTATGCATTGTACCAATCCCACCATTCTCACCACAGTCCCACTACCACAGCCCGCCTGCACACACCTAGGCCATATCCTCGCGTAGTCCCACTGCCAAACCCTGCTTGCAAGCACTTGGACCACAACCGTCACACGTAACCATGCCTACAAACACCTAGGCCAGAGAAACCACCACCACGCCCGAAGACACCTAGCCTAGAAGATCCACTACCACGCCCGAAGACACCTAGACCTCATCCCGAAGACACTTGGGAAAACAACCTACCCGCACACACCTGGGTCGTAACCACCACACTACCCCGCCCGAAGAATCTTGGGATAATAATGGACTTCAGGCCATCACAGCCAACCCGAAGGTACTTGGGTTATCCGAGAAGGGGAGTAGAAAAGAGCTAATAAACAGCCACTAATATAAGTGTTGGAAAAAACACGCCCCCCAAGGAAATGGTGGTGTTCAGCACTAAGTGATCAACTTGGGTGGGACGCAAATAAGATACACAAAACTATAAGTATATGTATAGGTAACAAGCAGTCACCCAAAGTTTAGGTTTTTCATCACCCTGCCTAAAGAACACAATCAGTACATTTTCTAATTCACGACTCCCACCAAACCAAAACCCATTTGTCCCATCTTGGTTTACATGTTCAAAAATAATGATTAAATACGATTCTTCGCATACTGGGGCCACTAGTAATCATAAGAACAAGTCAAGGGAAAGAAAAATGTCAAGCATCAACTACAACACCGACACCTGGTTCTCTAAAAAGCCACCACAACCAAAGAAACCCCCAAGATACAACCCCATGTCTAATAAACATGAACCCAAAAGGTTTCTCCACAACAGAGGATTCCACCAAAATTCATGATACAAAAGAGGCTCCCATCCTCAAATTCACAACCACTAAGAGTATAATAATAGGGGATCACATCCCCACCCACATCCAATTGGCCCGTGATTGAAAACAAAATAACAACCCACTACCATCAACACAAATCAGGCCCATGCCAGTATTTTCAGATTTAAAAGATTCAACACACTCCATTATTTCAATTCCATTGGGCATAAACCGGGGTTATCACAGAAAGGAGTTGATCCTGGTGATTTTGATTTCTTTATCCAAATATAATTAATTAACCAATTTACTTTTCACAGAAAGGGTTCAAAATAATAATAAAATTCATTTAAATATCACCAGAGGCAAGGGATTGTTAGTGCACAGAGGAAGACCACCAACAGCCATGATTTTCAGCAGCATATGCCTGCACAATTCAGAAAACAAGATCATAAAACAAGGCAGCATCATCGATCACACCCCTCCCCCTTCATTCTTTAGAATCCATTTTATGGTTCAGTCTGTCCAATTATATAGAAACACTAGCACACCCAACCCACATGATACACAAAAATGGAGAGATGATGGAGAAATTCCCTACTTGTTGATCAACGATCAAAGCCAATCCTGGGCGAGGAACTCCATGGATAGTGATGTGGCTCGTCCGAACGAAAAGCGGCGCATCTGAACAAAGGGTACTCTTAGCACAGGGTGATCGACAAAGGAAAACTAGGGAGAACCCCTAGATTATAAAGGGTGAAATACAACACGCCCCGAGACGTTAGATATGGAGAAAAAGAACCCGAAACTGCATAAGCCACGGGTTCGTGGGTTGACTACGTAGTTGAGACACCCCACAAGTCATTAAAGGGTCAGTCCGTTTAAACTGATGCACGCACTAGGTTAATTGATTAAGTTTTTAATAAAATGACTTTTATGGGGATTACTGGGCTTTAAAACAAGATTAAAGGGGTAAAAACCCAATTTGCGCAAAAAGGAGGCGATGTTGGAAAAACCTGTTGGGGTAGGCAAGAGCCACCAGTAGTTGAGCTACCGGTAGGTAGCTTCCACTGGTGGACCGAGCTACCGGTAGGCTGCAGCCACCATTACACCGAGCTACCAGTAGGCTGCAGCTACCAGTATACCTAGCTACCTGTAAGCCGAGCTACCGATAGGATGCAGCTACCGATAGATCGATCTACCGGTAGGCCCAGCTACCGGTAGGCTGCAGCTACTAGTAGACCAAGCTACCAGTAGGCCAAGCTACCAGTAGGATGTGGCTACCGGTAGACTGAGCTACCGGTTGTCCTACTACCAGTATGCCAAGGCAACTAGTAGGCCTACCATGGGTCAAACATCACCGATAAGTTGGGATGGCCTCCCAGACAACCCAAAACACGCCAGGCATCAGATTTTTACTATGTAATGGACCTCCAACAAACAGGGCCATTACATCAGATACCTCTCAAAATATTATCGCCCTCAATAATCAAAACAGACCACAAGGAAAGGGAGGGTCCGAACAACCTCCTCGAAAGATACCTCTCAGGATCAAACCCCAGTGTTAACTAAAAGCACATTTCTCATAAAAACTAAGAAACATACCATGGTAGACTACCCAATCTGTCAGTTGGGGGGTCTCTTCCCCCATGTCAAGATATTATCCGCTTTGGTTGGAACTGACTCGCCCACACTGGTTTAAACGCATCCACCTTAATGTGTCTTGATTAGGGGTCCAATCCTCCCCTCCCCATAGCCAGGACTTTTCACACACATTCATAGAGGAAAAAAACCACATATTTTATAGACAACAATTTTAAACATTCCACCACAACAAGTATAAACCGAACAATACAAAACTCAAACCAACTCTTGGTACTGGGCACGCATCTGTGCTTCCCTCTCCCACGTACTCTCCTGAAACCCACCATGTCTCCATAACACACAAACCAAACGAATGGTTTGCACACGAAGAACCTTCTCCTCACTATCCCCAATCATCACTGGTCTTTCCTCAAAGGTCATGTCGTCCTTGATGTCTAGGTCTCCCTAGTAGAGGATGTGTGAATCGTCATTCATATAACAACGGAGCTGGGAAAAATGAATGATGTCATGAATCCTCAATAGTGGAAATGGTAATGCTAGCTGATAAGCCACCTCACTGACCTTCCGCAACACTTTGAATGGTCCAATGAACCTGGGATAAAGCTTACTCCCCTTTTCAAACCTCTTTTGTCCATGTCGAGGGGAGACCTTCAAGAACATGTGTTATCCAACCTCAAAATCAAAGGGCCTCCTCCTGGTATCTACATACGAATTTTTTCGGTCCTAGGCCGCCTTCATCCTTCCCTGTATAAGCTGAACCTTCTCTGTCATGCTCTGCACCACCTCCGGGCCAAGGATGCCCACCTCTCTGACATTGTTCCAAAAAACTGGTGAGCGGCATGGCCTCCCATACAGGGATTAAAACGGGGCCATACCAAAGGTAGTGTGATAGAAATTATTGTAGGCGAAATCTACCAGAGGAATGTGTTTCACCCATGATTCTCCTGAATCCAGAACGCATGCACGCAGCATAAAATCCATGTTCTGGATGGTGCCCTCTGTCTACCCATCTGTCTGGGGATGGAAGGCAGTTCTAAGACGTAGTTGGGTGCCAAAATCATGATGCTATCCTCTCCAGACTTGTGAGGTAAACCATGCATACCTATTTGAGACTATGAACCATGGAACTCCATGAAACCACACCACCTCATCCACATACCTTCAGGCCAAAGCCTCCACTACACTTGACTCCTTAATCGCAAGGAAGTGAGACGACTTCGTCAAGCAGTCCACTATTACCCATATGGCATCGTGTCCCCCTTGGACCTGGGGTAGTTCGATGAAGAAATCCATCGAGATGTCCTCTCATTTCCACTCGGGGAAATCCAGAGGCTGCAGTAGGCCACCTAGAACATGGTGTTCATCCTTCACCTGATGACACACTAGGAACTTGCCCACAAACTCTTCCATTGCTAGCTTTACTCCGGGCCACCAGAACTGTCTCCTCAAGCCCCGGTACATCTTGGAAACTCTTGGGTGTACTACTAGGGGTGAGTTATTGAACTCATTGAGATACCGGTCGTGCATCGCCTCTGGATCAAACAGATTCCCCTAAAAAACATCTGGTTTTGACCATCCTCCATCCATCCTTCTAGAGCAATGCTCTTATCAACTCGGTCACCCATCACTTCGCACTCTGGGTCTCCCCACTGAGACTCCTCCACTTTCTAAAACAGAGAGGGTTGCACTTTCATCTGATTTAGGAAACCTCTACCACTATCCATCCTCGCATCCAGGTGTAAGGTAGCCAACTCCTCCATCGCTTTCCAAGCATCTGCCGCTCTCGAACTGGATCCCTCTGCAACCTCCTGATCAAAGCATTGGCCTCTACATTTCCTTTTCCTGAAGTATAGGAATTTTCGAAGTCTTAATCCTAGAGGAACTCCATCCACCTCTACTGACGCAAGTTTAGTTTCCACTGAGAGAAGATATACCTCAAACATTTGAGATCTGTGAAGACCACAAAGCATTCCCCGATGAGGTAATGCCACTATAACATTAGCGCAAAAATGACTGTTTCATGGTCTAGATCGTGGGTGGAATAATTATTATCATGAGGGCGTAGATACCTAGACCCATAAGAGATCACTCCTAGATGCTTAATCAACACAGATCCTAGGCCTTGTCCTGAAGCATCACATAACACCTCATACGCCACCCCTTCTTCTGGTAGTCTGAGCATTGGTGTGCTGACCAGCTTTTCTGTCAGATAGCTGAAGGCTGCCTCACACTGCTCACCCCACACGAAAACTAGACCCCTCTTAGTCAATGCTGTCAAAGGGGCTGTAAATTGGGAGATGTTGGGTACGAACCTCCGGTAGTAACCTGTCAGCCCGAGGAAACTATGATCTTCTTCCACATTATTCGGTGCTTCCCAAGAAACAACTACTTCATCCTTTTATGGGTCCACTGCTACCCCCTACTCAGACACTACGTTCCCATGGAAGTTCACTTCTCAAATCCAGAACTTGCATTTCTACAACTTACCATAGAGCTGGTGCAGTCGGAGGACCTCCAAAACTGTCCTCAGGTGCTTCGCGTGGTCCTCTGATCTTGAGTAGATCAGGATATTGTCGATGAACACAACTACAAACCGATCCAGGTACTCCCAAAATATGGCGTTCAGATGCCCCTTGAACACAGCCTGGGTGTTCGTAACACCAAAGGGCATGACCACAAACTCGAAGTGTCCATATCTGCACCTGAACGTTGTCTTCGGGATGTCGCCATCTTTCACTCTCAACAGGTGATACCCAGACCGCAGGTTGATCTTCGAGAACCACCATGCCCCTTCCAGTTGGTCAAAGAGAATGTCTATCCTTATAAGAGGGTATAGATTCTTGATCATTACCAGATTCAGCCTTCTGTAGTCTATGCATAACCTGAGACAACTATCTTCCTTCTTTGCGAACAAGACTAGAGCACCCCATCATGACACACTTGGTCGAACATAACCCCTCTTCATCAGATCATCAATCTGAATCCCCAACTCTCGTAGCTCTGAAGGTGCCATTTGGTAATGAGCAATCGAAATCAGACAAGCACCAGGAAACAGGTCTATCACGAACTCGATATCACGTCAAGGGGGTAGTGTCATCACCTCCTCTGGGAAGACGTCCATAAACTCATTGACGATACCTAGCACATCCACCATATCAGCATCCACTAACTCCACTGACAGCTCGGCTAACAAGGAGAGGAGGGGTTCCTCTGGCATGTTTCCCTTCTGACTACTCTGCTCATCGGTGAAAACAATATGTCGGCCACCCTAGTCAGAGAACACAACCCTTACTTGGATGTATTCTATGAAGACACACATAGAGAATATCTAGTTGATCCCTAGGATGATGTCGTATGGCCGTATTTGTAGAGGACGAAGATCCCTAACCGACTGATGTGGCCCTATCATCATTATGCATCCCCGAAAAACATATAACAAGTTAGTCTAACCTCCTACTGGTGTGCTCAACACCAGGGTCACTGGAAGTCTCTCGCCATCTAGTCCCAATGCACGGGTTAGACTGGGTGCAATGAAGAAGCGTGAAGCTCCGTTATCGAACAAGGCAAAAGCAAGAGTGCTAAACAAACTGATTGTACCTCGAACGACCTACGGCCCTACTAGAACAGCTACCTCTGTGGCGTGTAGCTGCCCATGCCCAGCTCCATTCACCCTTGGCTATCGGCCACCTCCCCGACCATGCCCTGGTCGAGGTCCCTGAAGAGCACCCTGAGGTTCGCCTCCTCCTGCAACGTCTGCCCTTAGAGGAGCAGGAGCTCGATTCCCCTGTTGTTGCTGCTGGAAAGGCCTGGTTAGAGGCTGCTGCTAGGGCGGGTGCTGGGGTTGTCCGCCATTGCCGTACTATACTCGGTCTGGGCACTGACTCCGGAGATGTCCATGTCTCCCACAGATGAAGCACCGCGGTCCTGGTCTTGATGGAAAAGGGAGAGGACTGGGGGACCGGAACTGTAATTGATGCGGCCTACTCCCTGCTAGTCGGATTCTGGAGGGTCCTGACGCTGGAGGCCTGGTGCTGAAGGCCTTCCCCTTCGATGGTCCCAGCTGGATCCCCTCTCGTGATACACCTCCTAGAGCGTGCATCCTATCTACCACTTCGGCCTTCTTCTGGACCTCCAAGTACGTTGGCATGGTAAACGGTGTAACAACATATTGAAGGGAGGGTCGGAGCGCCACCTCTAAATGTCTTTCTCGAGACTTCTCGTTGGGAAAGTGGACCAGAGAAAAATGTAGGAGGCCCCTGAACGTGATTCCCAGCTACCTCACTGACATATTCCCCTGTTGGAGGGAGAGTAGCTCCTCCCTCTTTTCCTCCTTCATCGTTAAAGAGAGGAATTCCTCCCGGAACTCCCTCTTGAAATCATCCCATGCCACCTCAGCTTCTCTCCTCTCCCCTAGGTAAAGCGTCCCCCACTGACGCGCCGCTCCCCGCATCTGGCTGACGGCCAGAGGAACCCAGTACTCGATCGGGGCCCGAATCAGGCCGAATGCTATCACCAGCTCCCCTAACCAGCCATTCGTCTTCATGTCAGAGGTGTTTCCCTAATACATCTCTAGGGTCTATCGCCGTAAAGCCCGAAGTGCTTCCCTCCACTGGTCATCCACCTCCTCTCGATCAGCTCTCTGCCGATCATCCACGGTAGTCTCTGGGGCCTCGATCGCCCACACCACACGTGGTCGTCTCCGAGGTTCCACAGCAGCAAGGTAAACAAGGAATGCCTAATCCCAAGTAGTGCAGAATATCGTTCTTAAAATTTCTTAAACTCCGTATTTATTTCAAACTCCCAAAAAACCCCAGAAACAATAGAGCACAAGTCATTATGATGCATGTACCTTCCCTAGGGTCTCTCTACACTGCAATCAGCATGGCCTTACCTGGTCGTTCAGTGGGTCCATAGTCCTTGCTAAGTATCACGGTGGGCCCTAAAATCTCGTGCCCTAGCCGGTCGTCCCTGACCTAATTCATGCACCAAGGTCACCAAAAACTGTTTTCCTACCATCCCATGCAATCCTCACTATTCGTAACTCTAGACTTCATACTCTCTCTCAACCATCCCTCTGATACCATTCTGTCATGACCCGGCTTCACCAAGAGGAGGGAAGGGCCAGTATATTGCCAGGCCCTCCCTTCATCAAGTTGAAGGAGAAATAATGACCACAGAAACCCGCCTTCAATAGGTCCTAGAGTGGCGACCAGTGCCAAGGGTATATAATCACTCACTAAATGGAAGGAATTACCCTTTTTCTTTTAATAGGATCGGGATATTAGATGGTAAATCCCAACAACAACAAAAGAAGAAAGTAAAAGTAAAGCCAAGAACCATTCCCAATGCATGTTACAAAAGTAAAATCCACAAGGTACAAAGTGACTACAAGGTTAAAGTACCAAAAATAAAAAACTACAACTACAACTGCCTCAAAGGTCCGAGCTAGTAAGGTCATGTTCGATCCCCAAAGTCCTCCTGGAAACCTAAAAGCAATTTTATATATGTAGGGTGAGAATATTAGTATAATTAGTGTGGAAAACCAAGGACTTTCGTGCACAAGTGGGGGAATGTACTAAAGTCCCATGAGAAAAAGATTAAACCAAACACCTAAGTAGTTAAACTATCCACCCAAGCCTCACCAAGGCACACTACCCAAATAACACAAGTCAAGTTATATATAGTAATAGAACATCAATGTTTGGGTACCTCGGGCCACTTTCCCACTGGTTATTGAAGACATCCTACGCATCGAACCAATCCCTCCATTCTTACCGCAGTCCCACTACCACACCCCGCTCGCACACACCCGGGCTATATCCTCACACAGTCCAACTACCAAACCCTTCCCACAAACACCTGGGCCCCAACCATCACACGTACCCATGCCTGCAAAAAACTATGCTAGAGCAACCACCACCATGCTCGAAGACACCTGGGATAGAAGATCCACTGCCACGCCCGAAGACACCTGGGCCTCATCCCGAAGACACTTTGGAAAACAATATGCCCGCACACACCTAGGTCGTAACAACCACACTACCTCGCCCAAAGGTTCTTGGGCTAATAATGGTCATCAGGCCATCACAGCCTGCCCGAAGGTACTTGGGCTATCTGGGAAAGGGAGTAGAAATAAGCTAATAACCAGGCACTAATATAAGTGTTGGAATAAAAACCCTCCTCCATGAAATGGGGGTGTTCGACACTATGTGATCAACTTTGGTGGGGCGTGAATAAGAAACATAAAACTACAAGTATATGTATAGGTAACAAGCACTCACCCAAAGTTTCGGTTTTTCTCCAGCCTGCCTAAAGAACACAATCGGTACCATGTCTATGTCACAACTCGCCCCAAACCAAATCCCATTTGTCCCATCTTGGTTTACATGTTAAAAAATAATTTGTAAATATGTTTATCCACCTACTTGGGCAACTAGTAATAATAAGTAAAAGTCAAGGGAAAGCAAACATTCAAACATCAACTACAACACCTACACCCGGTTCTCTTGTAAAGCCACCACAACCAAAGAAAAGCCCAATATAAAACCTCATGTCCAATATCCAGGTGCTAAAAAGGTTTCTCAACAACAGAGGATTCCACCCCAATTTGTGATACAATAGGTGATCCCATCCTCAAATTCACAACCACTGAGAGTATAATAACAGGGGATCCCATCTCCACACACATCACCCAGCAATCGTTTTGTGAATGAAAAGAAAAGAACAACCCACTACCATCATCACAAAGGTGTCCCATGCGTGTATTTTCAGATTTAAAAGATTTAACACACTCCATGATTTCAATTCCACTGTGCTTAAACCGGGGTTATCATAGATAGGAGTTGATCTTGTTGCATTCGATTTGTTTAGCCAAATATAAGTAATTAACCAGTTTACTTTTCATAGAAAGGGTTCACAATTATAATAAAATTCATTTAAACATCACCAGAGGAAATGGTGTGTTAGTGCATAAAGAAAGATCACCAACGGCCAGGATTTTCAGTACCATAAGCCCGCACAATTCAGAAAACAATATCATAAAACAAGGCAGCATCATCGATCACACCCCTCCCTCTTCATTCTTTAGAATCCATTTTACGGTTCGGTCCATCCAATTCTATAGAAACACTAGCACACCCACACCGCATGGTACACAAAAAGGGAGAGATGATGGAGAAATTCCGTACTTGTTGATCAATAATCGAAGCACAGCCTGGGCATGGAACTCCACCGATAGCGATGTGGCTCGTCCGAATGAAAAGTAGCTCGTCTAAACAAATGGTACACCTAGAATAGGGTAATCGAGAAAAGAAACCTAGGGAGAACACTTTAGTTATAAAGGGTGAGAAAAAGAACACCCTGGGCCGTTAGATATGGATAAAAAGTCCTTGAAACCATGTAAGCCGCAGGGTCATGGGTTGACAACGCGGTTGAGACACCCTATACGTCATTAAAGGGTCGGGAGGTTTAAACCGACAGACACACCAAGTTAATTCGTTATGTATTTAATCAAACGATATTTATGGGCATTACTGGGCTTTAAAACAATATTAAAGGGGTCAAAACCCAATTTTCACAAAAAGGAGGCACTATTGGAAAAACCTGTGGGGGTAGGAAAGAGCCACCGGTAGCTGAGTTACTGGTAGGGTGCAGCGACCGGTAGTCGAGAGCTACCGGTTGCTGATAGCGACTGGAAGTCGAGCTACCGGTCGGCTGTAGCTACCGGTAGACCGATCTTCTAGTAGGCTTCAGCCACCGGTAGACCGAGCTACCGGTAGGCTGCAGCTACTGGTAGACCGAGCTACCGGTAGGCTGCAGCTACGAATATATGGATCTACCTGTAGGCGGCAGCTACCAGTATACCGAGATACCGGTAGGCCGAGCTACCGGTAGGCTGTGGCTACCGGAAGACCGAGCTACAAGTAGGCCTACTACCGATAGGCCAAGGCTACCGATAGGGCTACCGTGGGTCAAATTTCACCGAGAAGTTGGGATGGCCTCCCAGACCACCCAAAACACCCCAAGCATCAGATCTTTACTAAGTAATGGACCTCCAACAAACCGGTCCATTACACGTTTCAACTATGAAATACAGATCTCTTTATATCATATAGAATGTACGTATTTACCCACATATATTTCATTGAAACTTCCATTTCATTTTGAAATGGTTATTTTTAAAATAAGACATTTTTAAAAGTGATTGTCATGGTAAATGATTTTCAAAATGTTTTACAACATAATAATAATATTTTTTTAGAAAATGTTTTGAAAATATTTTTTTATTGTATTTTCATTCATTATGTATGAAAACCCTTTACCTTTCTCCACTGTGGATATATTGTATTGATACCACCCATATCCTTCCACTAAATGGTTAATAATTTATTTAGACAATGATTGTATTGAAATTCAATACGTTGATTACTTTTTTATTCACCTTGATATATTCAATTTAATGTTAACATTTATTATTTAATTTCACATAAATATCCATATCATTTATCATGGATATGGTTATTTCCAAAACCTTGTCACATTTTTCAAACGGTTTTAATTTGAATTTCATTTGACTACTTGGGGAATTATTGATAAATTTATATCTTCTACTCCATACTAATATTAGTTAGGGAACATTGTTAAATATATTATTCTATATATGATTAATGCTTCTGACATGAATGACATAGCATGGGATAAATTATAGATATCCTTTCAATGCATTAGTAGTTAATGAGATGGTTTTTTTCTAGCCATTTTGGTTTTTAACCCAATATGTTAAAAACATTCATTTGAATGTTTTTATGGTAAAGTTACCATGTACCTAAGAAATAAGGAATCCAATAATTCATAATTTCCATCATTTATATTTAGTTATTATATATCCATGATATTTTTTGTTGAAACATCTTTGGATTAATTTTATTCTCAATTCCTTGATTAAACATCATGTGTTTCAATTATATTCCTTTACATATTTATTATTATATTTTTTTTTTGAATGGAATGTGTTTCTAATAATTTCATTTCTATATTTTTTATCCACTAAGTTTATTGATTATATGGATTCTGCGTTTTTTATTTACATTTTCATATTTTTGTGTACTTCCTTATCGTTTTATTGATTACATGGTATGTGAATTTATTTTTTATAATTCCTTATTGACTACTCCAATTGATTTGTTATTTATTCCACTATATATCACCCTTAATAATAATTTGAGATTACCCTTATTATTTTTCCGTTCCCTAGGACTCCCTCATGTGTAAAAATCTAGATATTAAAGGATACATTAGATGGAATAAATATATTATCCTCAAAGAATGAAATTATCCTTTAGTTAGTGTATTCATTTGGAAGAAACACTCATGTGTGTATATGGTTTTACAATATAAGTAAACTATTTGGTCCATTGGTACAAGATTTACTTTTATCTTATGCCAGTTTAATTGTAGCATGTCACCTACTCTAGGCATTCTAGAGTCAGGTCACTGGAGTTCATGTGTATGGTGGACTACATCCTTGCAATGTAATTCGATTTATTTTTAATTACCTATTTGCATGACTGGTATATGTATGTGTAATTAAATAAATAATTTTATAATTATTAAACATTGAAAATCTTATAATGAAAAAAACATATATATTCCTTTCATCATGATCGTTGATAAGTGAAAATGTTACTCATGCATACATACGTCCTAACATCTCCGTGATTATAACATTGTTAATTTTACATGACAATGCTTCAAAATTGGTTATAAATTTATTATTTTAGTAAAAAAATTATAATTATGTCATTATTATTATTATAGAGATAATTAATTAAAAATATCCCTGGCCTGAGTCAAGTTTCCATGTCATTATTTTACATATGAGTTGAACATCATAAAAATGTTCAATGTCAACATAAAATATTATGTGATTTAATCTTAAATTATAATGAATAAAATATATGGAATAATGATCTTGTAAAAGTTTATTATTAATTCCTATATATAATCAAATCTTATTATTTATGACTATAAATAACACATGTGACAAATTAGACTCAAGGTATTGGATCACTATAAACCTACCTTTCCTTTGGGTTATATCCAATCTATCTATAAGTCGCATTATCTCTCTATTTAATAATATATAATAAATCCAAAAAAAATTTATGTCACATATATATATATATATTCATCTCATTATTCCTTCCATTGATGGGTTAACTCATGCCTTATGACCATTTCTAAAATTCATTTTTTATGAAATCTCTTTTGATTGTGTTATAAGACAAGATTATGGAACTTGTTTCATTCAATGACAGATTCTTATGTTTATGAATTGTTATTAATTTTCTTATGTGGAAGAGGTATTCATGTATATAATATGAATGTGACATGTGTTCCTTGAATTATATATCCCACCAAATAAATGGGTAATGTTTTAGCCTCATGAGATGCATGTTTGGGATTATGGAGTGAACAAAAAATCCATTATGGGACATTCTCCACCCTGTGATGTTGTATTTCTTTTTAGCCATGATTTTTTATTCCTTGATTTATATTTCTCCCAAATTTTATATGGTTCTACGATCTTATGTTACAATTTCTTCTATATCTTTCTTTTATTTGATCACTCATGTAACTTTTATTTTATGATATCATTTTATACATTTCAATCACATGATATGATTCATTATAATTTTTTCACTTACTACACTTTTTTGATCACCCCCTATTTCATGCATTTTCTTGGTTATCCAATGTAATTTTAGGAGAAAAAATTTATTTTATGATATCACTATGAACTTAGTATTCCAAATACACTAGGTTTTTTGACACTTGTAATTCATTGAAAGATATTTATGTTAAGGATCATGTAATAATAAGTAGAAAAATTATTTCTTCTCTATATATAACCTTTTATTATGTTCATTCATGTCCATTTATTATAAAAAATATTAGTTAATTAAATTTTTTTTCATCATCTTTTATTTATTAGTTTCAATTGATTTGTTTAATACTGTATTTATATTATTGGTGTAGATTATTATTTATAGATTTAGTTTTAATAATTATGATATCAATATGTTTTGTTTAATAGAAATTTAATAATGATTTATAATGTTATAATTTCATTTAATATTTATTTTTGAAATGATTCTTTAAAACAATGTTCGTCAATACCTTTTTATGTAATTTTTATGAATGAGCAGTGGTATCATAAATATGGGTAAGATATTACTATAACCATTCTAGACAAAACAATAATTATTTACATATTATTTTAAAATATCACAAGTATTTTTTATTTCATAGTCATCCATGTTATAAATTTATATCATTTTTCATAAATGTGGTTAAACCGAAAAAACCAAAAATAAGTTATAATCTATGGGTGAATATGGATAATAAAGTGATTCATTTTGAATAAGAGCATTATTAAAAAATTATAATGATTTTATTTACATTTTTTTATACAGTTATTAAATATTTTAATTAATAATAAAATGCTTTATTGGAAAACTAAATATAAAAAATTCATAGAAGTGTTTTTCCATATTTATGCAAGAGAGAGATGTTTTTTCCATCATACAGGATGATGATAGGGAATGTTTTTTCATTTAATAATCATAAAAATTTTATAAATATCATAATTATTTTCTAAATATACTTTTATAACTACTCATTATAGGCATTAATGAAAATAAAACAAGAAGTTAATGGGATGGTAGTACACAAGTATACTAGATTAGATCTTCATTATTCAAATGTTTTTTGGGAAATGCGTAAAAGAGAACATAATTTAGTATAAATTTATTTCATAATATAATACATGCTAATTTTATTATAAATTTATAGATAATTAATGTTTTAGTGGGTAGAAGATGAAAATAATGGAAAGTGAAAGAAAAATGAGTAATACGGAATGTAATGTTTCTCTTTAGAATAAATCCCATGAAAAATGGATTATACCTTTGGGAGGTGGTTTTTTGAGAAGACTAAATCTTCAAGGAAGAATATAAGAGTTATGGGGGTTATTTGGGATGATTTGGGTTGAATCCATGAGGCTTTGGGTGTGATTATTATGGGGGTGGTCGTGGTTCATGATATAAGTTAAGTGTGTCATATTTATAAAATTTATAAAGAAAAATTCATTATTCAAATATCAAAGGGATCCCATAATAGATAATTATTTAGTGGGGAAGTAAAATTATATTCCCCACATACCACTGACCAGTCTCTAAATCTATGGTTGTAATGTCTCAACCCGAACAACCACCCAAATAGTTCTAAATGGATCGGGAGTCACTAACCATAGCAACACCTCCCTGAATTCCAAAGGTTGCTGAATTGCATCGTTGGTGTAAATAAATATATTGGGAAGGAAATACACTCTAAAAGGAAGATAAGGAGCTAGTTTGAGCATAATAGCATAACATACATTATAAAATAAATGACTCAGCAGACTCAAACCAATTTTGCAGCGTAGAAGCTTATTAAATATCAATAAATAGTGGATGAAATATACAAAAAACTGCATCAAAATGTAAAAAAGAATAGCTTGATAAATAGTACTTGTAACTAATACTAAAACAAACAAGGCATGTATCCATAGAAAATCATACATGTCAGAATACAAAAGGCGCCAATGGTTATCCAACAGTAGGTACAATAATAAAGTATGCATGCTGATATAGATGTAAAATATTAACAAAAGTAAATATCCATCTAGGCATGTCCTCAAGGTTCATACCGGCCTCCATACCAAAGACTACTATGAACCAGATCATGAAGCTAATCCCATACATGTAGATAATAACATTTTGTCTACACGCATCCTGAATGACTCGTTTAGGGTGTGAGAGTGTCTTAGTAGGATACCACCCAATGGTGTATACCATGTTTGTGTGTTTGAGTATAAATGAATATATATGAACGATAAATAGTGAGATTATGTAATAAACACAATATCTACTAGTTCTTAGTATCCAATAAGGAGTTTCACCTACTTCAGCCAATTTCATAATCTCATATTCAATGAGAGTACTTAGCCCATGGACTAAGGTATCCCTAGAGTCACAAATCACAGGTGAACCCTTATGTTCCACCTCAATAATCTACCCTGAAAACATGTGCTTCCTGACACCATGTGTCTAAATTATAGACATCCCGAAGGAACACCGAAACAGAAGTAACCTGATACCATGGACCCCTGCTCAAAATATCAGACCTACCAATGGCACAAAAACTAGAGGAACATCATGTCTGTCCTCAAATAAAATCTGGATGAAGATTGATGTCTTCCCTCGAATAAATAACTAATGTAATAGAGATGTCTTCCCTCATTCACATAAACCGGTTGCCTCATTACTACCAACCGAAGGCTCCTCACCCTCCATGTGGCCTCCTACAGCAAGCACCCCAAACCACTAGTACCTAAACTACAACTATTAGGGGACTCTACCCACACGAGTGGTAAAAAACACCTCATCGTGGATTCAACCTATGTTCACATGACTCAATTGGATTTTGGCCATTACAGGTGAGAGGAAATCACAAAAATAAGAACCCATGACACACAAACTCTAACACCTCATGTCCTTACGACCATGTCGCTCAAGTCTGATGGCCTTGACATCAATGTATCTTGGGCCATGCCAAACCTGACAATCACACTACCTCAAATTGACATCCATGAGGCTCAATCCAATAGGAGAACCACCCAATGAAATTTATCCCACGCCCAACCTATGATCAACATCACTCTATCAAATCCAGTCCATACCCAATATAACCCAAAGGGTTCCAACACATGCAATTCAGCAATTACATATATACATACAATTTAAATAGAACGTTATAAAAAAGAAATTATATTTATAATATTGAATTCCAAACTTTAAAAAATCTTCATAATATGACCTGGAAATATTGAATAACTATAAATAGTTTAATCAAGCTTAAACGATTTTTATATATCAATACAATTCAAGAAAATTCATTTAAAACCATTTTAGCATCCTCATTCAAAATAACTGAACGAGATATAGCATCTCGCCTAGTCTCTCTCAAGAATAATAGGTAAGGGAATACACAACAGTGTCCCAAAATTTTTAAAATTCAAATTAAAATGAAATCATAGGGTTCCACTCGAAAACCCACCATTTCGCTAATGTCGCCACCCCCAAATTTCTGTGAAAACACAAGACGATGTGACACCTACGTCATACTATTATGATTCTTCTAATCCCGTAGTAGCCTCTAAAATCGATCCAGAGAAAGTTATATATATACAATGATCATAAATTCTCAAACTCATTTAACTTGGTCAAGAGTAAGAATCATGATGAATGGATACAGATTAATCAATATCATAACGAGGAGGTTCCAATGGATTTGACGATGCTCGAATCAGTCTTTGGATAAAGAGTATTGAGCCAAATGAAATTTGGGAAGCTATTTTGCAGTGGTTCTATCCAAAACCAGAAAAACAAGGCTATTTACCATTTTATGTAAATATTAAAAAGTACAAGAAATTTACTGGCGACTAGATGTTGTGTGGGTTCTTTTATTTTTCCCAATTTTGTCAAATTTTACTGACCAACTTTCCATGTCAGGCCAACATGTCAACAAAGTGTGTACTAGGTAATACCTGGCATGTACTTGTTTTTTCATCTCTTACTCACAGACATCCACACACATGTATTCCCATAATACAAAACCAGACTATGTGGCATGTACATAGTATTTCATGGCATCTAACTCTATGTCAATCTATGTGACAGTCTGATTCTACTACTTAGCCAGTTGTTTCCCATTAAAAAAACAACATGGAAATGAGAAAAAATACTTGAACCTCAACGGATGACCAAGGTTCTTAAAAACCTCCCCCCTTAAATAAATTTTTCCATAAATGTCCCTTAAAAGGGTGGTAAAGGAACACTCTACAATAACTCCAACCCAGAGCTCAAATCAATAAAATGTTAATTTACTTGTTTCCTAAACCAGTGGTCCTCCTATCATGATTCATCACCCATACACCTTATCAGGTTCTCCCTATCGCTTCTAGCACCCAAACATATCTTGCACCACATCAGTGTCCACCTCGAGCCCATGGCACCCATGGAATAATGATGTCCTGTATACCATGAATTCTCAAACCATCTCGATTCCTTGCACCTTAAATCACTTGAATCCAACGATACCCTGATTCCTAAGTCACCTTAAGTAGCATGCATACCATGGATTTCTAAATGCCTAAGCACCTTATGTAACCTAGATTCAACGATGATTCTAATTCCAAGAACCCCATACATATATAATCAAGAATATGAAATGGTTTCAACCAAACGACCACTGTCTGGTTAGTCCATATATATCATGTTCACCTCATAAACTCAAAAATGTACATTCCTCAATAGGCCATGCCAAAAATAAGAGAAAGAAAATCATAGTCACACTCGTGGTGTACCTCTGTCCATCATCAGCTCTCCAACCTAGTCAGTACCAGGCAGCTCCACAGCCTATACCTAGCCTGACACACAGCTACCTGAAGCCTATCCTCCCTGTGTTTCTAACCCATCAACTAACCACTGATCCCATGTCTAGGTCCCACTATCTATGCCACATCCTCCATGTGCTGTTGAAACACGACTACCCTCACCTAGTACTGAACATGAACTAACTCCAAAAGCCACAGTCTATCTTGGTCCTTGATTGAAAGATGTTTGAGAAAGCTTCATGCAGAACCTGTTGTGGTGCCCGACCTGTCTACATGCCTGGAACTCCTTTGGAGTCCTATCACACTGAGTAAGGGCATTCCCTATAAGAATACCCTGAAATCATACCACTAATGAAATTCTATGAGGTGGGCTATCTGAGACCTTATCTTGACTGCCCTATTGGAACATATCCTGACCTCATTTCCTTCCATCTGAACAACCACCTGAAGCCGCTACCTGACCCATGTGAGACATGTCTATCATGTTTCCCTTGGATATGAATTCATGATTCACCGCCTCTGAGAACATTTCCATCCTAAATATGTTTACCTTCACACATATGTCATGCCATAATCCATCATCGAAGCACCTCACTCTCAAGGTATCATTTCATACCATACCTGTTGCAAAGATAGACAACTGAGTGAAAGTCATTTCATAGTCCATCAATGAGATGTCACCCTGCTAAATCCTCAAGAACACATGAGCTATCTCTACACTCGATGCCATTGGGAAAAAGTTCTCAACAAATCTATCCTCTAAATCCTTCTAGGATAGAACTTAATGTCTATGAGATTGAAACTGTACATCCCACAAGTGCTTTGCTAGTCCTCTGAGCATTTATGTCACCAACTCGACCCTCTACCCTAAAGGCATGTCAATCTGCTCAAAGATAATCTTCATTCTCTCTATCTAGTTCTCAAATGCATGTGGACCACCCCCACCCTAAAAAAGTGGTGTGTGATACAATTGGAACTCCCAAGTATGGCAATCCATAGAGGGATTTGTTCCCTAAGCACCTTTTTTGATCCCCTAAAAAACATTCCATTTGATAAATATTTAATTCATGAAGTTCACATTTCAAAAATAAAGAAATCCTATATGTAATTTCACCTTTCATATTTCAAAATAATATAATGAATGGAATTTGATATTATCTATAGGGAATTATCTATTAACAAAGAATATGTGCATATATGAAATAAAAATATCATAAAAATGTGCCTATCAAAAGCCAAGAAACAACAACTTCCATATCGAGCAACGGTCTATTTCTCTCGTACCGCACCAGGTTAATGGTCATATATCCCAACCAAAAATAATAACACAAAAATTTTGATCCATCAGGTTAGAAATCATGTAAACTAGAATCTGAGAAAAATAAAAACAACATTTTCCACCCAAGGTAACTCAATCAATCCCTCATACATGGGGCTACAGGCACCCATGAACGAGTTCAAAATCTTTTTCTGAAAATAATCTATCTCTAGTCTACCATAATCCGAAATAGTAATACTAAGAAAACATGAAAAAAGAAACTCATTTTATACAACTTTTTATCATATTAACCCATACATCCACCAGAACAATTCTAAATGGTTCAGGTGTCACTGACCTTATATGCAGCTCCCTGAATGCCAAAGGCTTCTGAATAGCATTGAGGGTGTAAAAAGGTATAGTGGGGAGGAAATTCCCTCTAAGAGGAAGATGAGGAACTGGTCTGATCCAAATAACATAACATGCACATGAAAATAAATGACTCAGTAGACTCAAACAATACTTGAATATTTGAATCATTTTCAATATCAATACATAGTGGAAGAAATATAGAAACAACTGTAGTGGAAAGTACAACATAAAAAATTTCTAAACACCATTTATGACTAATACTTAAAAAAACAAGTCATGTTACCATAGAAGGTCATACATGTCAGAATACAAAAGGCTCCAATTGATAACCAATAGTAGATTCAATAGTAAAGTAATAATTATCCCAAAGAAGTAAAATCTAAAAAAAAGTAATGATCCAATAAGGAATGACCTCAAGGTCCATACCAATATACATGTTAAATAGGTCTATGATCCATCTCATGAAGCTAATCCCTTACCTATACGTAAAACCATAATGTCTACACACATCCCAAAGGGCTTATATAGAGTCTGAGATAAGTATCAGTAGGATACCACCCAATGGTGCATACCTAGTATATGTATTTAAGTAGAAATGCATCTCTGTGTAAGGTAAAAAATAGAATGTAGTAAAAAACACAAACTATACTGGTTCCCATCAGCCACCAGGGAGTGTCACCTACTTCAACAAATTCTGGAATATCATATGTAATGATAGTCATTGGTCCATGGCTCATGGTACCCTTGAAGTCACAAAGACCATGTAAACCCTAAGGTTCCACATCAATCATATAACCCAGCACCATTATCCTCCTGACACTGCCTGTCTCAAGTACCAGCGTCCCAAAGGCATTCCCAAACAGAAGTAACCATGTCCTATGGACCCCTTCCTAAAATATCACATATTCATATGGCACGATAACTGGATGAACAATAATGTCTTTACTCAAATAATAACTAGAGGAAGAGTGATGTCTACCCTCAAATAAATAATCAAATGAATAGGAATGTATTCCATAAATCACATAACATGATAGCCTCATCGTTACCAACCAATGGATTCTCACCTTCCATGAGGCTTTCTAAGGAAATCACCCCTATACCTATATTACCTAAGCCATAGAAATTGGGGGAATCTACCCAAAAAAGTTCTCAAAACCACCTCATCATGGATTCAACCTATGTTCACAATACTCTAGAATCATTTTTCTAACATGGGTGTGAAAAAATTACCAAAATAAGAAACTAAGACACACCAACTCTGAAACCTCATGTCCCAATGATCATGTTGCTCAAGTCTGATGGCCTTTCCATCCATGTATAATGGGCCATTCCCTTCCTAATAGTCAAAATTCCTCAAACCGACATCCATGACACCCAATCCTATGGTCAAACAACCCTATACAATTCGGTCCATTCCAAACTAGTGATCAACATCACTAATGAAAAACTGGTCCATGCTTAACACATCCCCAAGAGTTCCCGCACATGCAAGTCAGCAATTACATATATACATCCATTTTAAGTAGCACATTATAATCAAGAAATAAAATATAGATGATTTAATTAAACACTATAAATAATATTCACAATATGCTACAGAGGTCTTGAATTCCTCTAAACAGTTTAATCAATCTTAATCAATTTAGAAATATCAATATAAATCATGAAAATTCATTTAAACCCATTTTATCACCCGTGACCAAGATAACCCGATGCGAAACGGCCTCTCGCATGGCCTCTCTCAAGAATAAAAGGTAAGAAAATACCAAACGACATCCCAAAATTTTTAACAATCAAATTAAAATGAAATAACAGGGTTCTATTCGAAAACCAACCATTGTGCTGAAATCCACAACCCCCCAAATGTCTGTGAAAACACATGAAGAAGTATTATCCACCTACATTGTACATTAATTATTCTCCTCATCCAATAACATCCTCTAATTATATCTAGAATAAGATATATCTACAAAACGGGCACAAACACACAATGTACTATTACTTGGTCAAGAGAACGATTCTTGATGAACAAATCATGTTTAATCTAGAGCATACCTTGGGGTTCCAATGCATCCAAAGATGTTCAAATATTACTTGGGATGAATATTTGGGAGCCAAATGTAGTTTCGGTGGCTTTTTTGGGAAGGATCCATCCATAACTAGAAAACAAGGTACATCTCGTTTTAAGAAAATTTTACAAAGTAGATGGAATGTAATTGGGACTATACTCCATATGGGTGCTTTTCATGTTCCAAAGACGGCTGAATTTTTCTAACCTACTTTCCATATCATACATATAAGACTAAATGTTATGTACTAGGAAGTGCACAACATGTAGTTGGTTTTTCCTCTCTTCCTCTCCAACATCCCCACATGCCATGTACTCCTATCATAAATGGCCAAACTAGATGGCATGTACATAGGATTACATGTCATGTAACTCTTAGTCAAGCCATGTGATAGTCTAATTCCAATACCTATCCAGTTTTCCCTGATTTTCTCAAAAACCCCCAGAAATGAAGAGGAAAATACATGTACCTCAAAGGAAGAACTGCGTTCTTACTACGATCACCACTATACCACTGGTTCACCTCCCCATATACCAAATGCTACTAAATAGCTGGGAGGGTCTAAACTGGTACTGCGGGGAAAATATACCCATGTATCTGAGTGTTCATTAAAAATATAGTAACAAAAAAATACATTAATGTTGAAAATAATAAGAGTATTCATCGTAAATAAACAAATAGTAATAATACATAAAATTAAACATGGGATATTTTTTCAATGTATAGAATATAAAATCTCATGACCCACAAGGCTATCCAAATATATAAACTAGTACTAGAGGAATAAAAAATAAAAGTGAGTGGGTAGATGAAATCCCTAAACAAAAACTCAAAATTCACTCCTAGTATAGGTCGGATCCATCCAAATAATTAACTCCATCACAAATCCCAACATTAACCTACAACCAATCGAACACCTTCTAGGGTACACATATGCATTGATAGCTATAGAAGGGTGTACGTGAAAATCATCATAGGGAATCAACAATATTGTACCATACTAACCAATATACTCAATGATATGTGAATGTGGCATGATCATATGAACTAAATAAATATATTATAAAAATAAGTTGATATCAAATTGTCGATCCATTGATTTGTAACCTCGATCGATGAAAAATAATTTTCCTAGAACAATGGTTTATTTGAGAAAATCTCATGATCATTCCAACCATTATATAAAAACCATTCATTGAGTTCATTATTCCATAAAATTATCACACTCCTACCCTTATGGTTATTTTCTTAGTTGGCTCATAGTCCCATTCATGTCAGAAACCTCCCCTGTGAGAGTTTTCTCAACTAGAAATAAGATAATAAGTATAAAAAACCCATAGCCAATATCAACTTGGTTTAACAAACTAGCCCTTCCTCGGTAGATAATAGGCCCATGATAGATTACAAGCTCGGATCACCCACCAAAAGGCCCCCATCAGGTTAGTACAAGATGTTCCACCTCAAAAAATCATGTCTCTAAATCCATTACAACTTAAACATATCTTAGTTCCAAAATTGTGGTGGATCCTTTCATATCTAACATAGAATCATGTATATCTAACCGGTATGAAATAACTTACATTTGGTAGTTTTCCATGCATGTATAAAATTTATAATAAATTTATCCCTCCCCTATGGGAGTTTTCTATCCATAGTAAATGTCTTAAAAACAATGCATCCCTCCCCTATGGGAGTTTGCATACATTCATCAAAACATCCTATGTTGTGTACTATATAAATCATTAAAATAAATAATATAAACCGGGGTTTCCATATTCCTATCCATCCAGGAAATCCATGTTCATACTATGAGAGTGTAGCATAGGTAATCATATACTAACACATCTCAAATCATTGATTTGTATTCTCAGGCGACTCATAAGATGAACACTAACCATTTCCATACACATTATATCACTAGGACTATCCTGTAAGGGTGTATCCACTAGGGCCCTGTTATCACATCCAATATAGGCACTATAATTTGTGTTATCAATCTCATCTCAATTATTTGGGTCACCACTTGATTACCTATGGATGTCACATCCCAAAAATTCATCAAAAAGGTAGAAGGGAATCATTAGATACATGGTTCTTGACACATAGGGATTAGAAACGAGATGGACCAAATGTCAAATTCATCCATAAGGTCATCGTGGGTTGTGTATCTCTCCAAACATTATCATTTTCTACGTAAGGTCTATCCACCAATGCTAGGTTACAGTGGATGGTAGAGTATCACACTTCCAACTCTTTCCTCGACTATTCCAATAACTAAATTTCGCTAAGGTATTCCTTAGAAATACTTGGTCATGGTCTCATAATCCCAGACTCACCCACAACATGGAGTTGTCTCATGGCCCTATTCATGGTCTACATAGTGTCCTTAGGTCTTCTATAAATTATCAGGAGGTCTGAGGCCAATTATTTTTCTAAAAGTCCCAGCATTAGATATTGGTGGTTGATGTGTCAACTAGTACCCAACGTTTGATTGTGTCACCTAAATGTCATTCATTTTAATGAGATAATACAATTTAATTAAATCATACTAGTTAAGATTATTAACTAGGGAATCACCTAAATTGGTGAGACTGATAAACTACATTCCATATAATATAATGTATTAATTCCAATGAGAATGTATGTGAGACCACCTACCTTTTATCGAATAATTTAAAATTTATCACCAGTGGCTAGAATTAGTTTCCATTTTCCATCCAAGCCAATCCCTCTTCGTCATCGATCAATTTGGATATTCTCAACATCTTTATCCCCTAACGCACACTAAAAATCCATACATAATTAATTATAGCATTTATAATTAAGTAATTGATTATATTCTACCTAGATATAATTCCAGATACCCCACCACATCACCGTGAAACATTTAAATTGAATAAAATAACTCATGTTAGGTCCAAAAGGTAATAATGACACAATTAATGGGAAATAACTAATTGGTCGAACTAATTCCACAATTAATCAATATAAATTATAATGAGAATCATATAAAAATTCACATTGTGGGGAATCATTAATGATTCGATGAGTGGAAACTAGCGAGCGTCATCTTTAGACATCCTCCTCATATGTAACACAAAATCCATGTTGAAATTGGTATATTTCACTATTTTCAAATTAAATGAAAATTTAAAACCAAAATTTGAAAAATTCAGAACTGGTGTGAAGAATAATGTAAAATATGGGATCAGTGAGAAAATATAATAAATAAAATTCCCACAAAAAATTTACAAGAAATGCACCCCATACAAGGGAGAACAAAGGAGGGGAAACTGTGTATACCACCAAGTTTTTGTAATGAATTAAGGGTGAATGAAAGGGGATAACCCCTAAATGACATATGAAAATTTCAACCATTTAATATCTCTACTAACTAATCGATGGTCACTTCAGGCATCTTCTTACCAATGGTCTATGGCATCATATGTTGAACTAGCCTATTTGAACACACCCAGGGCCATACAAAGCCCTTGATACATTCCATAAACTCTATTACTCACCCCAAATTATGTATTTAAGGTTATTTAAATCTCAAACCTCAATTATAATTTTTTGAATAAATTAGGCCCCTCTACTATTTATGAAATTCAGATTTCCCCTAAAATTCAATTCTCGTATGGTCTTGGGGTTTTGAAACCTCCCTAAATTTACACTTATTATACCTAAAAATCCATGATTGTCATCTAATAAAACCTACCAACAATCCAAAGTCCTAAATATCAACTCAAATATTTTTTTTCTATAATTTAATTCTCAATTTGATGCTATGGAACTACCCCCAAACATGGGTGCTCATGTGACCCAATCAATATCCTGCATTGTAATGATACCCAAAAAACAATGAAATCTGTTAATTTAAAACATATATCCCATTAAATCACATAATAATTATATAATTGATCTTTAGGTATATGGTTATCCCCCACCATAGGACTTGCAAAATGGAGGAAAAATATGTGCCACTATGCCTCCACCATTGGAATTATATATATATAAAACACGTCTAATGTACTATAGATGATCCTATAATTATTCCCACTCCCCAAAATTTATTATATATAGGGAATCCACTCCTAGTTCACAAATTCTGATCTAAAATGATCTCATCTAATATGTGGAAAAAATAAACAACAATTATTTTATCTTTTCCTAAAATCCATCACTGAACTCTCAAAGCACATCTATTGATTCTGAAAAGACATGCATGATCTAGTTTTTATTCCCACCACACCAAATTACACATGGGAATGGAATTCAAACCACCTATATCAAAATTCTTTGAAAAAAATAATCTTCTACCATTAAAATATTAACAGACAACATATCCTCATACCCCTACTTTAAAAGATATCCCATGGATGTTCATCATGCTGATTGAAGGCCACACCATACCCCTGGTGAAAATTAATCTATAGATACCTAAATCATCCTAAACCATTATTATGATCATCCATACCATGATATATAACACATTCTAAACCTAACATATCCAAACTCCCACAATACAATCTAAGACAGATTCCCATGCTTAGGAACCACCAGAATCCTTATTTAAACTTGTATATACAAAACATTATGGAACCCAAAAATAATTGAATCCATTTATTTAGTGGAATACGAATGAAAATACAAACATATAAGGACCTAACCTAAAATTTCCACCCCCATTCCTACACGATGGTTACACTCGAATGAAAAAAACTCTCTCTCCATTATAAGATAATCATTCTCTTCACACCACTAAAAAAATATCCAAAACATTATGGCATGTAACTCATCCCTAACTGGACATAAAGAATGATGTGGAAAACCCCACTCACTCCCAAGCAGCAATGTGAAACACCAAATCATTTCACCTTCCATCTTCCCTGGAATAGATTACATGAAAACTATTGAATTTAAAACTATTCATGAGGGTCACCACTATCAAATTCCCATTGGTGCATCTCCCATCACATGTATGTTTACACAATACTCCTTTATGTCACAGTTAGAATATTCCAGAACAAAACACATTTTTGTTCCATGATCATCTATAGTAAACCCCTAAAACCATGTGTCACAACCCGTCCCCCTGGGCCCATGCTGTGACTACCCCAATCCCGCGTCCCATAGGGTAGGGGCTGGTGAATAGCAATGAGTATGAATTTTCGATAGAGGGGAGGAATTTTACTATAAAAATTCACACATGCATCCATCCCCAAGAAAAGTACGGAAACTAAAAACACATAGTAATCATACATGAAACTCACTAATACAACCATTGGGAGTAACAGTTCAAACTGAAAAGTAAAAGGGCCAAAATACAAGCCCAAATGAAATAGAAAAGTACAAGATCCTCTCTATCATCCATAAAAACCTTACAAAAATGTGTATATATAGTATGTTATCTTAATTTCTTTGAAGAATACTATATCTATTGGGTCACCCAGAAGAACCCTCTAACTTTTTTCCACCTAGGACTCTATCAAAGTTACCGATCCACATCACAAGAGAAGACACATGTTTGAAAATCTCATGTAATGGTGTGTACAAAAATAATCTTTAGGGACCCCAAACAATAATGGTAAACCACATATAAATACATAAGGAAGTATACCAAATAGGTACACAATGTATAGACCATATGATGTACAATTAAGAGAGTCACTGGAGTCATATCACACCATGATACAGATACTAAAAAAGCCCAATCATAACAAAATACAATGAGACAAACTCCACAACTTTGTTAGAGACATAGTCAACACCTTCATAAGAGTCACACTCCGTGTATCCATATGAGACATAATCCCTATATCCATAGTAGACACACTTCATATATGCGTAGGAGACACACTTCTTATAACTATAGGAGACACACTATGTATAACCATAGGAGACACACTCTATATATTCATAGGATACACACTCCATATATGCATAGGAGAAACAATCCACATATTATTTGGAGATACACTCCTTATATGTATAGGAGACACACTCTGTATAGGTCACAGCAAATAGTAGGATTCCATCCTTAGCATGCGTGCTTCGGAAACAGGTACTCCACGAGAAAAACTGTCTTATGCCAACCTCCTTGAAAACATTCTTAGAGTATCTGAAAAGTACCACCACATAGATAGGGTCTAAACCCCACAAAGGGGTTCTCAAATGGACACATGGTTTGGTAGTTATGGGAATTTAAGTAAAAAGGGGTTGGTTCGGTCCGGGTCTGGTCTGACCTGGTCGGGCCGACCCGACCTGGCCCAATGGGCTCATCCCGCAATGGCTGGGCCCATCCTATTGCTGGCCCTGCCTGCCACCTTCTACCCATCCCACTCAAATGTGTTCTAATTCTATTCAACTAGATTCAAAAGCCACCACGTCCCCTCTTGGTCATTGTGGCTTACCTTCGTGCTCAACATGGTAACCCACCATGTGAACCACCCACAGTGGTTTTGGCGGGGTCTCATCGCGATCTCGTGGGACCACAACCCTTCACCACATCAGTTCTTATCTTGCCACTGGTCGTCAAGCCAGCAGCCTTATACCCCACATGCATCCACTATGTTGTGGGTTCCTACCCCACTTTCTGTAGATCTAGTGGCCTCCTATGGCTGAGCATCCTCACCCTCACCGATGATTCCCCTTCTTCGGGCCATCACTGTCATCGTGGTGGGTCGTTTTTCTATCCATGAAGATATTCACTATCATTGGGTGACCATCTTCACTTTCATGAGCTCTAATTATTCTTTCCATCACTACATGGGGTCTGACCGCATTCAGAACCACCCAAAAAAACACACTATGACCACGAGGGTCCGTCGATGAAGAACACAAGAATGAGGAAGAGAGATAAGCACAAGATCACCCTTATAATGAACTGTGGACCTGTTCTTGTCAACCATGGTCCATTAATGTTAGCATAAATAATTTAATAGAACTAACAAATATTTAACTAGATTCATCCCCTTTAATCCCTCATTTTTAACAAACCTGTAAGAATGATCGAATCGAGGATCAACCAATTCTTGGGTTGGTCCGCATTCATCATTGGAAACAAGAATGGGGAAAGGAATAATGAGGAAAATAATCGCCCTACCTAGAAAGAGTATTATTCGACAGAGGGAATTTTTTTGAAGGTGATCCATCAATGAATGTCCTTGATCTGTCCTTCGTTAGCGTTCGTCGTTTTTCATTGCCAGCGAGAGAGCTTCCTCAGGTTATAGAAAAAATATCCATCATTTTGAGTTCAAACATTGGTCCCTTACCATAATTGATGGATCACATGGATTAAAAAAATTTAGTAAATTAAACATGTTTTATCATTTCCATGATGTTGTGTTGCAGCGTCGCTGAGTTTCCACATCGCATTACAGCTGAGTCGTTGTGTAACATTGAAGAAATAAAATAAAATAACTTTTTGAATATATTTTATTTTTCTTTTAAAATGTTCATAAATTAAATTTTTTTAGTTGACCTACATCGGTCGATTTTAGGCCTCGACACGGGTAAACATTCTATTCTAAGATCAATGGTGCCCGAATATTTTTTATTAGGGAAACATTTTAGAAGTTATAAAAATTTCATGCACAAGCTATTTTTAATAAACTTAAAAATTGTTCGATCATTTATTTTGGTAACCCTGGGCCTCAGAATCACATTTCATCTCAGTTCCTCATCTTGAAATAATCTCATACAGTTTTCAATAAAATATTACTAGGAAAATCTGAGACATTACACTCTCCCAACCTTAGGAAATTACGTACCTAAAAACCAAAATAAGGGAAAAACTAACAAATGGGGATATTGATCACGAATATAATCCTCCCAATCCCATTTTCTCTCTGGGTGATTCTCATGTTTTTGACAAACAAGCACTAGAGAAAATGATCTCCCACATGATATTATCTCCTATCAATCCTCAATATCCACACGGAACTCTTCAATAGTCACCTTGTCTTCAATGTCCAACTCACCCCAGTCAATGACATGTGTAGGGTCATGTACGTATCTCCTCAACTATGATATTTGGAATATTTCATCAACTTGCACTAACTATGGAGGGATATCCATGGGGTATGCCACCTCACCCAATCTATGCAGTATTATAAATGGCCTGATGAACCTCAAAGATAACTTGCTGCCCTGTCAAAATCTCACTATCCCATGTTGAGGGTAGACCTGAAGGAACACAAGGTCGCCCTCCTCGAACTACAAGGGTCTCCATCACCTATCATCAATAGAATTTTGATAGCTCTTTATAGTCTTGATCTACTCCTGGATGACATGAACCTTCTCTATAGTAGCCGACACCAACTACAAGACCATGAGCATTGACTCTCAGGGGTTGGTCTAGCGTAATAGCGACCTAGAGGGTCGCTCGTGAAAATCCTCGAATAGGTTCATAACAATGGTGGATTGGTAGATGATGTTTTTTGAAAACACCACTAGAGGTAGGTAATCCTCCCAATTACGACCAAGATCAAGTAAGCAAGTACATACTTTTTCCTCTAAGACCATAATGGTCTTCTCCATGTAGTCGTCTACCTGTGGGTGGAAAGCGGTGCTCAATCAAAGCTGAGTCCGAAACACCTTCTTCAATACCGTCCACAGCAGGTTTCTGAAATGAACATTATGATATCATAATATCATCAATGAGACTCCATGGAGTCAAACTATCTCTTGTATGTAAAGGAATCCAAGGATCTCTATTGAACCCTATTACCAAATCGTTAGGAAGTGGGCTGACTTGGTGAGTCGATAAATGATCACCCAGATGGTATCATTCCATCTAGATTTATGTAGTAGAAACATCATCAATTCCCATGATATTCCATCCCACATTCACTCTTGTACCTCAGGGGGTTGTGTCGGACCCGCTGGACCCTTGTGCTTGGGCTTCACATACTAACAAGTGAGGCATCAAGAGACAAAATCTTCCAATGTCTTCTTCATCCCCAGCCACCAAAACTGATGTCAGAAGTCCTGGTACTTCTTTTCCACACCTAGATGTTCCTACAAAGGGTATGTATGGAACTCCCCTAAAACATCCTCTCATAATTTCATTGGTAGAACTTTGCTTCCTTTAAAAAGGTTGACGTGCTCCCCACCTTTCAAATATCCATCTAGTGCATGACCCGTGAACATCTGAGCACGTGTAGTCTTACAGCTCATATCTACATGATATGCCTCCCACATGTACGATATGATTGTAGTGGTAACCACCATTTTCTGGATATAATATACTTCATCTCAATCCATCTAGGATATTTGATGTAAGGCCAACTACTCTAAGGCCTCGTTCATTAGCTCTGAACTTGATCTTCGGCTAAGGGCATTTTCCACCACATTCCCATTCCCATGAGTATACACTATTTAGAATTCATAGTCCTATAGGAAATCTAGCCAACACAATTATCTCGGGTTTATATCCTTTTCATAAAAGATATAACTGATAATTTTTTGGACTATTTATACAATAAACTACTCACCCATAAGGTATTGTCACCACAAATTCAATGCGAAGACTACACCCGCCACCTCTAGATCATGGGAGACGTAGTTCTGCTCGTGTGGTATCAATTTTCATGAACCGTGAGAAATCACCAATTTCCCTTTCATCAGAACATGACCAATACCAGTTCCTTATGCCTCACATTACACCATGTACTCAACTCCCTCCACTAGAAATATCACGTTGGGAGCAATCGTCAAACTCTGTATGAGCTACTGAAAGATGTCCTGGAACATCACCATCAATAAGAATGGTTTCCCATTTAATTTCAAGGCATTCAGGGATGATACTACTATGGAAATGATGAGCATGAACCTCCTATAGTACTCATCTAGCCCAAGGAAACTCTGCACCTCGGTAATGTTCTTAGGTGGATCCCAAGAAAGAACCACCTCTATCTTCATAGGATATACTAGAACTCCAGCCTCAAAAATGACATTTCCCAAAATGTTGACCTCCCATATCCATAATCAAAACATTTAAATCTTCCCATACAAACTTTGCTCTAGGAGTATGTCTAGGACCATTCCTAAGTGTATCATGTTCTCCTCCTCAGACGAAGATTACTCCCAGTTGTCATCAATAAAGACCACTACAAACTAGTCTATGTAATGCAGGAAGATCCTATTCTTGAGTCCCCTGAACTTTTATGGGGATTTCATCATGCCAAATGGAATCATTAAGTACTCTTAGTGGTTGTAACGACATCTAAAATCTACTTCTGAATTTCCTCATCTCGCACTCAATGATTGTGACATCTAGATCATAGGTCTATCTTAGAGAACCATCTTGAACCCATCATCTTATGAACGAGAGTTGCCAATCCTCAGTAGTGGGTACTTAATCTTCAAGGTCACATAATACAAGAACTAAAAGTCCACACCCAACCTCAATCTCCGATCTTCCTTCATGGAAAACAAAAATGGGGCTGCCGATTGTGAAAAACTGGGTCTCACGAAGACCTTTCTTTGTAAATCCTTCAACTAAACGCTCAATTCACAAATCTCTGCAAGAGCCATCTGATATTTTCATGTATATAATTGTTTCATCCTAGGGTATATGTGAATTAATAAGACAACCTACCTACAAGGATATAGTCCTAGAAAATCTTCTGAAAAGACGTCCTCATACACATCCAGCACTGTCAGAATTTGAGGACTCGTCTCATCCATTTCCCAAAGTATCATGCTAGCCAATTGATGTGTGATCAGAAGCACCCTTCTATGTGTGATTCCATACGATTCCATACTATGATTCTTATATTTCTAATTAACCAAAAAAGGAAATCCTAGTCCCATCTCTATGGACACACCACACTGTGCGCCTAATCAATCGATCTGAGTAGGAAATGTTGATAAGCAGTACATGCCCATTATGACATTGTAAGGCATCGATGCTACCACTAAGAGAACCAAAAAAAATGACCCCCATGAGTAAAGTTACACTGTTAGCACCAGTGTGTGATCATCAAATATCCTCCTGTATGAGTCCTTATGTATAGGGACTGATAAAAAGTTCCACTAGAATCTCCATGTCTCGAACAAGGGTCATGGTGAGAAAATGGTAACTAGAACCCTTGTCCATAAAAACCGTATTAAGGGTTGAAATGACACATATAATACCTAAAATATTCCCCATAGTAATTGGATCATAATCCTCCATCACCGGGAGCTGGTCTCATCCTTATCCACCAGCTCCCTGACCTAAGGGTGGACAACCTGGGGGTGGTTCTGGTAAATCCTCAAACCAAAATACACCTCCTACCACTCATCCCTCTCCACTGACATGTCCTTCGCCTGGTGGAAATCCTCGTTCATACATCTATCACTATCTTGAAAGTCCCTTGATTGTCTCCAGGTCGTTCGTATGGCTAGTCGGACAATCCCTATCCATATGTCCAAGACTACTGCATGAGTCACACATCATCTCCTTTTGCTGACCTATTTCTTCCTAGAATCCCCACACCATTCATCTTATGTCCTAGTTTAATCCCCTAGACTATCTGGTCCTCTTGGACCCCTATGTCAGTTGTCGACTACCTACTGCTGAGGACATGCTGATTGGCACCTAGTGGTAGCTCCCATCGCTGGTGGATCCTCTCTAGAAAAGCAATCTACCAGTATAGCTCACACCAGCACCCCATCATGCATTGGGATGATAAGGGATATTATGGACACCATGATCTCCCTTTATAGTCCCTAATAGATGGTATGGACCCTGAATATGGGTCTCTCATCATGTTTGTAGAGTATTGTGAAAGATCTCTGAATCTCGCTGATTACTCAGCCACCATATGGTTTCCCAACTGCAGATGTATGAGATTCTCTATATACACCAAGTCTAACGTCACTAGAACGAACTTCCCTCTTAAGATATATTTAATGTATTTACAAGAGAGGTACACCTCCTCGTGAATCTAAATTGTGAAGATCCACCATCTCCCCATAGACACCTATAGAAGAATCAAGGATAGGACTTCCATCTGGTCAACATGTATCCTCACATGGTGAAAAGCTCATGTCACTACTTCAAATTCGTCCTCAGCTACCTAAGGATTCATCTCACCATAGAACCTAGAAAGATGTAGTCTCTGAAACAAAGGAAATGTACTGAGCCTCCATGAATCCCCTTTGAATAATGCAGGTAAGAATATATGCTCTCTAGGAAATGGTATCACTAGTACACCACTAAGAGCTCATATCTAAGGAAGTGGTCCCTACACTGATTCCATATCACACGAAATACCATCCTTCTACTCATTCCACAGATTCCAAGCAAGGTGCATGTGTGGAAGCATCCTGAAATATAACAAGATGTGCAACTATCAATAGAGTATACCTGGTTTGCTGACTCTTACTCAATAAGGACATGATAACACACTCAATTCCAATATAATACATGAACCATTAATTTTCTATGAAACTAGTGATTTCATGTACCATTTTGGAAAGTATAATTCAAGGTCCTAGTGTATGGATACGTCGAACGCCACACCAAAATTGGGTTCCCTGACCTGAAAGCCGAACTCGAAACACTTAACACTATTTCCCCAAAACAAAAGTAAAATGGACCACACTCTGATCCCACTCTATCACAACCTATCCCATAGGACCCATGTTCTAACTACCCCATTCCCACCTCCCATAGGTTTGGGTTTGGAGACTAGCACTGAGTAGGAGATTCCCATAAAGAGGATGCATTTTCTGATAAACATGCACACACGCACCCATCACCAATAAAATTACTAAAACATATAACATTGAGTAAACAGATATGAAGCCCATGAATACAACTACTGAGAGTAAAAGTACAAACTAAAATATAAAAAGTCTAGAATACAGGACCAATAGAAAAGTAAAAGTACAATCTCATGGTTCTTGTTTGCAGAAATCCCAACCTGAAGGGTAGGTATTGTAATTTGTTTGAGGGTAGTTGATGTGTACCATGTCTGTTGGGTCACCCTGAACCACCCCATCTCCCCGGACCACCAAGGACTCTATCAAAGCTACAAATCGCCTTCAAGAGACACAACATGTGTGGGAGAAGCTCATGCAAGTGTGAGTAAAACAATACTCAGTAGGGACCCCAAACCACATATTTAAATCACAAAGCAAGACACTGGTCAGACTACCAAAGAGGTACATAATGTGTAGCCTCTAACATGTACAATATAGAGATTCACTAGAGTAAAATCACACCAGGATACATATACTAATAAAGTATAGTAATATCTAAATCCAAGGAGATACACTCCGAAACTTCACAAGGGACACATTTTGCACCTATGTAGGAGACAGGCCCCATGTATCCATTGGAGCCACTCTCCCTATAATTTTAGGAGAGATACTCTATATATCCATAGAAGTCACACTCTGTATAACTATAGGAGAAACACTCTATATAATATATGGTGATGCACTTCGTATATCCAAAACATACACACTTCATAAATTTGTAGGAGACACACTCTCTATATGAATAGTAGAAACACTTTGTATATTCATTGGAGATACACTCCATATAGGTCACAGCTAGTTGAAGGACTCCATCCTAAGAATTCTTTCTCTAGGATCACATAATCATCGATCCAAAAGTATATACATCATCCTTTTTAAAAAATATATTTTAGTATCTCAAAAGGAAAGACTCTTCATGAGGGTCCCTACACCATAAAATGCTCATCAAACAGACACATGGTTTGAGAGGTATGGGCATTTAATTAACAATGATTTGATTGGGTCTGAGTCTGGTCCGACCAGGTTGGACTAACCTAACCCACTAGATACGGCCCAGCCTTCCGGCTTCAGCCTAGCCCACTTGGATGTGGTCTGGTTCGGTTCACTCGGGCACAGTGGGTGTAGTGTCCTTGTCTTGTCAACACGGCTGACCGCCACATTCAACACAGTCTGTCTCTGTGTGAACCACTCTACAGTGATTGTATAGGGTCTCATTGTGGTCTCTCTAGACTATGGACCTTGACCACATGATGTGTCATATTGTGGCATCCGGTCGAAGCCCACTACCAGCTATCATGTCTACGGCCATGTCCACCACCCATGACCACTATTCCATGCGGACCTCTACCAATGGTCATAGAACCAATAGCCTCCTATTGTTAGGCGGCCACACCTCTGCGCGCCCCTACCGGTGGATCCCCTTCTACGGGCTGCCACCGTCGTCATGGTGGCCTCTATTTTGGACTGAGAATACCATCTTGATCCTTTGGTCACTGTCTTCACTACCGTGATCTCCAATTCTTCTTGTCATCACTCCGGGAGTGTGACCGCATTTGTAACTACCTAGAATAGCATGTTACAACCACGAGGGTATGTTGATGAACAATGAAAGAATGAGGATGATATATAAGCACTAGAACACCCTTATGTTATAACTTTTCCTTGTTCATGGAGGCCTTAGTCCATTCATGTCAGTGGAAAAAATGAATGATAACAAAAGAATATTTAACCAGATTCATCCCCTTTAATCCCACATTTTTAACCATCCTTCTAGAACAGTCGAACCATAGATCAACCTATTCATGGGTTAGTCAATGTTCAACATTAGAAACAAGAACAGTGAATGGAATAACGAATAAAATAAACCCCCTACCTAGAAATATTATCATTAGGATGACAGAATTCATCCTTGATGGAAATCCTTCCATAGACACCCTCGATCTGTCATTTGTCAGGGTTCATCGTTCGTCGTCGCCGACGAGAGAGCTTCCTCAGGTTCCAAATAAAACCTACAGCTTTATGAGTTCTAATTCTAGTCCTCACCCTTGATTAATGTAGGAAATTCATTAACATGAATCAAAATTTTAATTTCTTTTTTGTGGTTCCACGACACTGCGTTATAGAGTCGCCGTGTGGCCACATCACATTGCTTCTGAGTCACTACATAATGTTGATGAAATAATTTAAAATAAATTTTTAAATAAATTTTATTATTCTCTTAAAAAATCAAAAAATTAACTTTTATAGTTGACTCACATCGGCTGATGTTATTCCCTACCTACATGCTATTTTGAACTAAATACTGCCCTCAGATTTTAGATCCGAACGCCTGTTTAGATGTTACTAAAACCTCACATGCGCACTATTTTTAATAAAATTCAAAATACTTTGAACATTTATTCGAGGCACCCCTTGCCTTAGAATCATTTTTATTATCAGTTTCTGGTCTCCAAATAAACCCATATAATTAAAAAAAACACATGGAAAATCTGGGACGTTACACCATGCATCCATGATAATGTGTTTAATGTTATGTCATTGGGATGATCATTCCACAACACCCATTCCACTTTTAAAATAGCCCCCATCATGTAGTCACTTCCAATATTTCATCAAAATATTTGGTTCACTATGACTCCAATCATCTCTTCTAGTTTCATCAATCCACATCCCACCCATAGTAATCACTAATTCGTAATCTATCATATTTCAATTTTTAGAATTTTGAATCACATGATCTACCTCATTACTCATACTCCCATTATTTATAGGTCACTAAGACAATTTTGAACATGCTCCATGTCGTGTTAGTTTCAACCTGTCGGGAGATATCCGGGATATCCTCCTCAAAACAAAAAATGTTACAAGTTCCATGATTAATCCAATATGTTCCTTCTAGCAGGTGACATCCCACCCCAAAAATTCTCATCCTCGGTCTCAAGTGTTTCAGCCACATCTATACACTTAGACACAACCTAGAATTATTCCACATATTATGAATCCAAAGGATCTCTTCAAAAACTCATTAATGCATCCAAAATAATTAGTATACTAAAGATTATCTATATTTATAAAGGTAAAGCATCACCATACCAATTTGGTACACCTGATAGTGCACTCATGAATCTATCACTCCCTGAATCTTCCTCTGACACTTTCAGAATTATTGAAAACACCAACCTGGATTAACCGATCGGGTAGGTCACATTCGCTCCCCACTAGAAACTGACTCCCTAAAACATAATTCATTCCTAAAGGCCCATCATGTCTATACCATCATATGGTCAACACTGATGGGGAATAATCTATGCTCAAATATCAAAATCCGATGGAATTGAAATGACTAAAAAATCACTCAAGGGGAATCACAAATGATGACTTCCCATACCAACTCAATAAAAATATGAGAAAAATATTATAGCTGATCATCCACCGATAGTAATACTCAATCATCTATAAATAAGTTTCCATGTTCATAAACACATAACTATTTCATCATAGACAATCCATATATAGGAAACCCACAATCATATTCATGGTTAATTAAAATTATTTTCTACAATATATGGGGAATAAAATATAGATTTTTAAAGGTCATTTTAAATGACCAAACTCAAATAGAAAAAATATATTAGGGGTTAGTAATTAAGGAATTAAATGTCTATATACTGACTAGGGTCACTACACGTCCAATTCACTTGTATTACATATGGTCCATATCATTGAGTATATCACCATAGATCCACAAGACCATGTATTTGAAGGAAATATATATATATATATATATATATATATATATATATATGCCTAGTTAAGAAGAATTCCACAAATAATTTACAATGGAAGAAGTACATGATTAATTTGTTCCACATTAAACAAGTGAGCATCAGTCATTAGTTAAATAATGCACTATCAGGCCTATATATCATTTGAATTTTATATACCAAACATGTTGGATCATATTCATTGTATTCCATAATCTAAGAGTCAAAATCAATCACAAGCCCCATTATAATGGGATTATATCAATAATTGCTTCACATAACATAATATTGAATCCCCATGACTATTTCTTGATGTAAGAATCATTTAAGATTGTATCATCATATCCAAAATCAAAGCCATATCTTTGATAACTTGGATGACCTACCCAATTAGGTATTCTTGATTCACTAGCCCAATATCCATCACATGCTATGATACATTCCCAAATATCATGTCTACCAAATATTAAATATTATGAAATTTTAAAAGTAATGATATGATACCAATTTGTAATATCACGTACATTAGACCACTAACTGGTAGCTTGTCAAATAGTATTTATTGTACCTTAGGTATGCCTCCCCATATGCCATAGGATTGTGAATTATAGTGAGAGTCTATGTTTTTACTCTGGGTATACCATTCAAACTATTTTAAAATTCACATTACACATAAATAAACCTAAAAACATCATGATAGTAAATAATATGAGTACATATAAAAAATATACATAGAACAAGAATAAATGAAATTAAAAAGGGGCCCAAGAAGCTATTCAATACATAAAACAACTAACTGAATTCTAGGATGGCCACATATAAATAGAAATATAAAAAGTATAAGAAAGAAATTTTTCTTAATCCATGACAACCCCAAGATAAATCTCACCACATGATCTTGGTACACATTCAATTTATCTCTCTAGATCATCCTCAGGCCTCAACCAAACCAGAACATGCAACCAAGTGAATGTATGCTCTACTCCCCTAGTATAATGGTGGACCGAGTTGAATTTGAGTACAAATGTCAATATGGAACCAAAAATTATTTTCCTTGATAACCAATATATTCCATGATATATTCATCTAATATCATCCTCTAAAATAAATAAATAAATTTGATAAGTATATAAATAAATAAATATATAAATATCAACCCTAAGGTCTATGACCCCAATAAAAAATACTTTATTCAATTATTTTTGCGGTATCATTGAGTGTGTTGTTTAATCGTTCACACTATAACAATTAAACCAATCATCAAGTGTGTTATTCCATAAAATTACAACATATCTCCTCATATGGAAGTTTTTTTAGTCTGGGCTATTCAATTTGGTGTCCTAAAACCGAATTCCTCATTACTTGATAATATGTTTTCATTATTAATGAATTTACTTATCAAATCATCATTATTATTATAAATTTCATTTTTAAATGATAATATCATATGAATATATTCCAAAATAATAGTTTGTGGAAGTTATAAACTATGATGATAACCTAGAGGTTCTAGGATAGTATTCTTGAATATGGTTATATTTATGGATAATATTGTAGGATGGGACCCATACAATAAAGGATATTATTGTTAGAGGGATTATAAGTAATACAAACACCTTATCATGGTGTATTATCATGGTAAACTCAAAAATAATTAGTTTTCATAATAGGACAATCAATATAAAATTCAAATTTCCATGTGTTATTGGATCCCCCGATCAAACACGTCTGTATTGATACTTATACATAATGATTATCCTTTTTGGATAACATGAATCACATACATTAATCTATTGATAAAAATTGTGAAAACATATTATTGAAGTGATATATGTTGATTTGGGAATATCATCAGCGACATTGGAATAAGGGATAATGAAAAAAAGGATTTTTCCCTTTCATCCCTTGATAAATGTTGATATATCAGGAATGTTGATTGAATATAAATTCCTAGATGAACTACGTCTATGTTATTCAATTGTTGAGTTCACTTCTAAAAATTTCTAAAATGATATATCGATCACCATGTTTAATTTAAAAAACATTCAACTTTCTTTATTTTATATATCACGATAAAGGGATTATATTGCCCGGTAATAATTTTTAGGAAGCGGATGTTGTTGTGATGTTATATTATTTAACTATGGGTTCTTTAGCATGTTACTTGAGTATAACCATGGAACATATTATGTTATTACTAATTCCATTGAGTAATTTCCTATAGATTCAAACTCTAATAATATCTACAATCTCAGTTAAATTTTGTGTTTGAACTCACCAAGATAGAATAAAGGGTATTTATTCAGGTCTGGTAGATCATCTTCATTTAATCACAAGTAATTCACAGATAATAATCTATTTAAATAATAATAAATATTTATATGAATGGTTTGGAAAATATAATACTTAATCATATTTTTTGGTGATTAATGTAATTACATTAATTCTTTTAATAAATAGTAATTATTTAGTGATCGTAAAAAAGTTGATGAAGGAATGTGGATCGAGATTAATGGCCAAATTGAAAATGGTATTATTGATATTCATTTATATTTTTAAATTGTTGAAAATTTCATGAAAATTTTATTAATATTTTTATTATTGTTATACAAGGGGTCAACTAGAATTAAAAAGTTTGAAAGGGTATCTTGTGATCTATAATTCAACCACTCTCTACCTCATCTCACGATCCACCAAAATAGCATTAAGGGTTCTTCCTCCTTCATGAAGAATTATACTATGATAAACTACAAAATCCTCATTTGATCAGGATTTTCCGAGATAAAACCCTAAAATTCTATGTCAATGTTAATAGATTATTGTGACCATGTGGATCAATATTACAGGGATTTTTCATTTGTATCCTATATCACGACCAGAGTACTATGATATTTATTCAACCATATCTTCGACGATAATAGGTAATTACTCATTCAAGTAATTCCATATTTTATTATAAATTAATTATAAATTACATGTTAACATCCTATTCTTCTAGTGGAGACATTTTTATCTAGTAAATTAATTTTGAGTTTTCATCAGACATGATGTTATTTTTCATGTGCAATAATGATTATTTCTAAATTAAAACTAAATGTGGGGTTTTCCATTCCATCCAAGTGATTATACTACACCTATAACATTAAAGTGGTTTCAAAGGGGTCATTTGTTTTTTTTATTATTTATTATTCATTGTTTTTTTTGCATGAGTTTGCAATTAATTTTATAGCATATTGTATCATTTTAATATCTAGAAATCATCATTTATTACCTCATCGTTAATCAATTAACTAACGAGTAAATAGTTAAATATTAAAAATAAAGAATCATTGTAATAACACTATCTAGAGGTGTAGAGGCTCTACCCGGGAAAAACCAGAGTACACAACATGTATTACCAAGATACACCTAATTTGTTTGTTTTTATGAACATAATATCACTATCATAGGTTATATATGATAAAATAAGATCTTATATTTGATTATAGTTGGTCAGAATGTCGATCCAAATAGACTGGATCATGGTTTGAGGAACTATAAGTCTTATGACTATTTCACATGATGTGTAGTCCTTGTTTTCTAACAGTCGCCACATGGGGTGTCCCGACATACCGTGTATCCAATACCAAACATGGGGAAATATATGTATTGTAACTCTATGGATACATCTCATGTAACATGGAAACCATTTTTTATTTCTTTAACTTTTTAATTGAAGAAAACACGCCCATTCCCTTGGCATATGTTCTAGACACGATCATAAGATATTTCAAGTTGGGTAACCAAGTACACACTATGTAGTACAATGTAGATAGTTTAATTAATTGAACATAGAAATATAATTTAAATATTTGATTAAAAATATTTACATTTTTTCAATTTGACACTTATTTAATAGGTCATGAAATCTCATTGGATTTATAATTTTATATTTTTTTAATTTTCATCTCAAATTTCAAATCTATAAGAATTGAATAGTATTTTATTATAGTGCACACTACCCTCATCAATTGGATAAAGATAATTCCATTTAATTTGTATGAAAACACACATGTGAATCTAGGAACAGTTGTGTAGATCATTAAATTAAAATTAAAATATTTTTGTTTAAAAGTATAGACGATGGTGAGTTCGGGATGTTCGGATGGATTTATGATAAATCAAATTAATTGGACTTATTTGCGGTGTTTTATCTTAATTAAATAACAAATAAAATTAATTGATGACTATATTTAAAATATAATCATGTTCCATGTTTTATGGATGATCACGAGATTATACTGGGCTCAAGAATAATATTGGTTTCATCAAATTAATTTTGATTACATTAAAATTGATATTAATTTATTCATATTGTCCTTATTATGTAAGGGTCCACAGTCCAAAATATTCTTTTATATAAAACTAACTTATCAAATCCATTGGATGACCTCACTTGTGTGTGATTAGAATATGATATAATGATGGAGATTCAAGGTGAGATGAGGAATTATATATCTTAGAGACATGGTGAAACCAGTCAAGATGACATAATGGAGCAAAGGTTGAATTGTAAAACACAAAGAAGTGTTTGGGTAAAGGTATTTCCCCTAGGGTTGAGGGTTATAATACTATCCAAATGATAAACCAATCATTAGATAATATCATAATATTTCCACCTATATTATATTTTCATTAGTTTCAGGGATGACTGTTTATTTTTGTAGATGCTAACAATCATGTACCAGCCTAGGTCGACCCTGAACCGGTCACCCAAGGAGCTTTGTGACATGTGATGAGAGGCATTCCTGATCCTCCCAGGATGGTTAGAAGAACCAAGGTCAATAGTAGAGTGACAATGGAATGATTTATCCCAAAAATAAAAAAGTTAGAAAATAGTGGGAAGAAACAGACCAACCAATACCCATTTATATAAAGGTTGAACTAGACATTATTTGTACATGAAGGTGAAATTACAGGTGAACTAGACAACTCAACCGAATGAACCTGACCACCAACTAACTCTCTGTGACCCCTATGGTCACTCTCCAACACATCGATCACATTTATCCCAAGGTGATAAAACTCAAGATGAAACCTGCACAAGGGATATAATAGAAGAATACTGTAGGTATGAGTACTAAAACTCAGTAGGATCGCCCAATATTTTATTCCCAATTAACTTACATTAAAATAAAAGAAACATAAATTTCAAGTATCAAATTCAATATATAAAATTATGTTTTCCAAAAAATGTTCCATGCTACAAAAATCACAAAATAAAATGCTTTCAAGTTTTCATAACATGAAATGCTAGTAACTTATTTCAAAGAGATGTAACATCATAATGAAATCAGTTTTTAGAGCGTTGGTCAAAAAAATGTACACTTTTAAATAAAACACACAAAAATATGAATTTACCAACTAAACACATTGTATTCCTATGGTTTGTAGAAAATATCCAATGACTACAAGTCAAGTGAACACCCAAAGGTACTAGAAAGCTATGGGCCCTCGGTACCTTGTAACCTGGGGAAAAGTAACCATAACAAATATCTATTCTCATACATGATCCACTAGTAGGGAAAAATAAACATAACCTAGTGGTCCCCAACATCAACATCATTGATTAGTTAGTGTTGTAATATTTAAACTAGATGTGGGAAATAGGGACGAAACCACTCTTGATCACTTGCATACAAGTACACATTCTCCCACCAAGAAACCTAGGTTTCCCTTTAATTCTCAATGAAGTTCCACATGTTATCAAACACACTATTCCTATTAAAATTTCATTTCCAAATTATAAACACACAAAACATCCCATAAACATGTTCCACATCTCTTCCACAAATCAATAAACAACTTGAATGTTTTACAAAATAGTGTCCTGGAGTATAACAAGGAATTTCTCTTAAATTCTTTTTAAATATTCTCTTTTAAATACCAACTCCACCCAATACCATAACAAACCATATTTTGAAGCTCCATAACTATTTAATAAAACAATTTAATGAATCATAAAATTACCCCACATGGTGCCACAAGTAACAGACATGGAAAACCCTTTCTTATGATAAATGCCAAATGGGCCTTAAATCATTTTTCCCAACCAGCTTTTAAAAATGATACAAATTTCTCCTTTCATAAGGATGTGTAAATAAACAATTATAGTCTAAAAAATAGTTACATAAACCCTTTAAAACATTTAGGTTACACATTCAAGGATCAAATAATTTCATAAATATGTCAAACGAGCCACTTATTGGAAACTCAAGACAAAACGTGCCAAAAACCAAAACCCATATCCTTATAAAACCAAAAAAAAATTTTACAGCCATCAAAAGCCCTATAATTACCACTTTTCATGCTTCATATACTATAATAAATTCAAAATATTCATTTTATATCATATTTAGAACACAATGGACAACCGAGCTCTTTTTTGAAAACTAGGCATGAAACATTTATCAAAACAATTTCTATTTTACACCCCAAGGGGTGAAAACAAAAACATTTCATGACAAAAATTTGTAAAAGTAGTTACAAAAGGTCATAAACATCATAATCCATATGTGAAAACCAGTTGAACATTTATTTTAACCAGCCATGTTGATGTTATTAATATTTTCATGACTTTTCATATACTCGCATTACATATTTTATATAAAATGTGCATTATTTGTGTGAAATATTAATGTTTTAATACTAAGTATAATATTTGAGCATTTTTAGAAGTAGTCCAATTGAGTCAGTTTACTATTTTGTTTATAACTATCACCCTACTATTCCAAATTGTGTTGTTCTTGTTTTGTAAAATTCATAATTCAATATCCATCATTTAATTAGAAGGGATAATGGGCCAATTATTCTATTTTAAGGCCCATATGGACCAAACAAGTAGGCATATAGAATCTGTGAAGAAACTGGACAAGACATGAAGATTGAATTAATAGTTTCAATCCATATGTTAAAATTCCTTAATTTTCCTCATACATTCGGATAACAATTCATGGGGTAATGGATATAAATTTCAGGGCCCAACTCCAAGAACAAGGGGCCCAACTAATTCATTGAAGTCCAGCCCACCATTCTGTCGGAGAATTACAAACTGGACACAATTCATGAAATATCTCATGATGTATTCATCAAATAAAGATGATATTGTTCATTATGAAATAGAAGATATATCTAGCCGACTTTTTTTAATAAGTCATTTGGAGTTGAAGGAATATTCCTATTCAAAAATCCATTCAAATTATGGATTTCAAAAAGTTTGGACTAAAATGGACAGATTAACAATGTTTCATCCACCGGCCATAACATTGGATCTTAAGTCCAATGGCTACCAAAATTTCATAGTATATGGATATGATATGTATCTAAAACATTTAAGAATATCATATCTCAATATTCAACTGTTGATTATATCAAATTGGGGGTGCAAGTGGAGGGGATGTTTTGGAATGCAAATAGCCCACAACATTGGGATATAAATACATCCCCCTCCTCTCGTTGCAATGGGTTATCATTTTAGAAGAGAAGAGCACATATTGAAACGACCAAAGCCTTGAAAAGGGCTTGGGAGGACCTTCCATACTCAATATTTCACTTGAGATACCTTTCTACCTCATATTGTTTTCATTTAATTTTGTGTTCTTCATTTTTGTAATCTTGTATGTATCTTTCTTTGTAATTCTATTTTAATGAAATTTCTTTCTTCAATATATATTATTCTCATCCACATTCTATAGTTTAAAATTTATTTTCTTAAAATATTTTAAATACAGTTGAATCCCCTTCCCTTATTTTCTTTTCTCATTCAATCTAAAGTTAGTATTTAATTGCCTTCATCGTTTGGGTGTGTGTTCGACGCATCACTATATTCATATCCCTTTATTTATCTTCTTAATTTATCATCATAATAATTTTAACCAAATTACTAATCATTTAAATAAATTAGTAAATCTACTATTGGGGTGAGTTTTAATTTGGTTATATTAAGTGATTGAGATCCATTGCTCGATGAGTATTCTTTGAGTTAATATAGTGTATGTTGAACTTTATATGTCATGGATTAATGACATGTTTTGTTTAATATGTGGATTCTCTGGATTACTAGAACCACAAATACACTATCATAAACAATTAATGGTAATTATTATAACCCTGTGTTAAGTTATGTCTTGGATTAAAGCTTTATTACTTTGGAATTCGGATCAATATCATCTTATGGAGTGGCTATTAATTTAATGCAATATAATGCAAAGCTCAAGGATATGATAATCTTAAATCCCCAATAATGAACGCACCCCAATCGTTATCAATTTTTTAAATCAAACATCATCCATAAATTATTTCATAATATCTGCAAACAAACCCCCCAAAAAAATACAATTAACTCAAAACAATCGACTATTAAAAGTAATCATCACCAAAGATTCGACCCGAGTGTTTCTACACACATTAGCGGAGCACCAGATCGTTGACCGGTCAATTGGTGACAATCGACCGGGCTTTAAAATGGAAATTTTTTGGGGATGGTGAAATTAAATATTCTTTAGTTTATTGTTATTGTAAAAAAACAAATCAAACAAAATTTATAAAAAAAATTAAAAAAAGACAATGAAAACCCCACCTTCCTCATAAAAATAATAAATGGAAAACACAAAGAAAAAAACTATCTTCATCTTTCTTAAAAATCTCTCTAATTTCACCATAACCACCCAAAAAATACCCCAGATTTTTTTGACCCTGAAATAGAGTGAAATCTTCGCCAACTTAGCAAGAACATAAGAGATAATCCACTCATTCAAGAACCTGTCATGGTCCAACCAGTTGAATTAGATGTGGCCAATCCTTGGGAGCAAACACTTAATGAACTTGTTTCCACTGATATGAATTACCAACCTCTTGTTATTCAACATAAAAACATAGAGTATTACTTTGATCTCAAATCGGTTTTGATTCATCTTCTTCCTCATTTCCATGGGTAGCCGGTGAGGATCCACATCTCCACCTTAACAAGTTCCATGTAGGGTGATCTACCATGAAGCCTCAAGGGGTTTCTGAGGAAGAAATAAAACTCTGAGAATTACCTTTCTCCCTAGATGACTCTGCTGAGTCCTGGATCTACTCCATTACTCCTAGTTCCATAACCACATGGAATGAAATGAAGCAACTCTTCTTGGAGAAATTATTTCCTGCTTCTTGCACTGCTTTTATCTGAAAGGGAATATGTGGTATTCGTCAATTCCCAAATGAATCAGTCCATGAGTACTGAGAGAGGTTCAAAATGTATGTTTTATCATGCCTACACCAATAAATATTTGAAAAAATCTTGAACCAATACTTCTATGAGTGGTTATTGGATATGAAGAGAACCCCCATTCATGCTGCAAGTGGAGGTGCTCTTTTTGACAAAACTCTTGCAGATACAAGAGATCTCATAAGCAATATGGCTTCAAATACACAAAATTTACATACATGAGAACATTCCCAAGAAAAAAAATCCCAAGATATTCAATCAATAGAGTCGAACAAGATTATAGAGTGGATGTTTGAACTTACAGGTCTTGTGAGAAAACTATTTGTGGCTACCAAATCCCCAACCTTATCTTCTCCACAATTAATGTTTCTCGGACCTGTCAAAAACTATGAAATCTGCAACTCTCCATCTCATCCAAATGACACATGTCCAAAACGTCAAGCGGATCAATCTGATTCATCTAGACCAATGGTGATCAATGCATCATATGCTCAGTGGAACCCCATCCCTCAACAAGCAGGTCAGTTTGATAGAAACATCAACCAACCCCATTCTGAGTTGTTCTCTTCTACATATAACCCTAACTTGAGATATGGGTGTTGGGCAAAAATCCATCAAGGAAACATTGAAGTATTTTTGGGTTGATTGTGTTTGTTGACAAAGTAGGTTTCCATGGATAATTGTCGAGTTCTAGAGAAGTTGTTGACATTCCATGTTGACAAAGAATGATGAAAAAGGAAAGGACGATCTAGAGGCGGTACAAAAGAGCATTACAAGGTGGCGCCGTTTCCCAGTGTTTCCCAAATTTTTGGGGTCTAAAATTTGGAGTTTGGTGAGCATCGTGAAAAGAGGATTTCCATGAAGAGCATAATTTAATGTGGCAAAGGAATGAATTTCGCGAAGATATGATGCTTTGTTTGGAAATCTTAAAGACCAGAAAAATGGAGGCGGTGATGCTTCGTGACTATGTCAAGCTTCGCGAACGGCAGAGGTTGAAGCGCATCGCGGCGGTGAAGGGATTTGCGAGGGAGATTCACGGAGAAGGCGCAAAGGAATGTTGGGATTCGCGAGGGAGCTTCGTGGAGAAGTTGCGAAGGTATGTTGACGGTGATTCTTCGCGACTACGTCAAGCTTCGCGAACGACAATATGCCGTGGTGATTCGCGATATGGACAGAATTCTGGCGGAATCTTTGGAGCTTCGTGATTTGAGATGACGTGGTGTTGACTTCGCGTCGAATGGACGAGGGTCGGTGGAATCGCCTATAAATAGAGGCTGACCCCTTCGAGTGAAGTAGAGATAATTTTCAGAGAAAATCCATTGCTCTTGGATCGCGGAGGTGGTTCGCGAAGGCAGTGTGCTTTGCCAAACGGGAGCTTCGCGGCAGCTATTTTAGCTCCGCGAAAGGTGTGTGCTCCGCGTTGGCTCAGTGACCTTCGCGAGAGAAGTTTCTTTGCAACGAGTTGAGCTTCGCGGGAGTTCTTCGAGAGAGAGCTTCGCGAAAAGGAAGGAGCTTCGCGAAGGCTTGTTGAGCTTCGCGAAATTGGGAGCTTCGCGAAGTAGGGTGCTTTGCGAAGGTGTTTCCAAAGGTTGTTTGCCCAGTTTTCAGAGGCAAAGAGGTATTCATCTACGGATGAAAGTTGAACTTCAACAGAGCATCTATATAAAGAGAAAGATGCAATCCTTAATGGAAATGAAGAGACCTACAGGTCTATAAACTGTGAGTGGATTCCTTCCAAGAGCAGTGAGCTTAGGAAGAGGAAGAAGGTGATCCTCTCCACCGGCAGCGAGCCAGAGAGAGAGAGACAGGGAGTGACCCTTGGGAAAGCAGTGAGCTGACCCTAAATTTGTAAAGGCAGTGAGCCTTGGCATAGAATTGATCTAGCCCGAACCTTGTAATCCACAGCTAGTGAAGATTAGTGAAATTTGGTACGACCGGCAACCTGTTGGCGTATGCTCCTTGGACGTGTCCCTTAGTAGTGAACCATGTAAAATTGCTCTGTCCTGCGCTTTCTTTAATTTTTGTTTATATTGTGTAGCAGGAAAGAGAGAGAAGAGTGTTTTTCTTAACAGCGAAACAAGATCAGAACGGGCATTAATTTTTTATAAGTCATACCCTGATTCACCCGCCCCTCTCAGGGTATTCAGCCCAGTGGACCTAACAATGGGAATATTATTTCTCACCCCCTCAATGCACTCATCAAAACCAAAACCAATTCCAATATGGTCATGGTGTTGGTAACATCCATCAACCATACCATTTTGTTCCTCAACCTCAAAGGATCAATCATCCTCCTGGATTCTACTATCCTAATGAGCCTTATCAATTCCCAAACCAATACAATCGCTTTCCCAAGAAGCAAAATCATGTTAAATCAAATTCAGGACAAGCCTCTTCTTCCATTAAACCATGGGAAACTGTTGTTGAAGATATTTCCTCCTTCACTCATTCTAGTCTCAAAAACATTGAACCCCAAATTGATCCACTTGCATCACACCTAAGCCAGTAACAATAATCAAATTCTTCTCAACTCCAAGATCATCCATTACCCACCCCCATGGGTAATGTAAGTTCAATTCCACTTAGATTCGGAAAGAAAATTTCAATTCCTCAATAAAATTCCTCCAACCCCCCATTTACATGTTAAACTAGAAAATAAAAAGGAAAATAAATATGAAATGGAACCTGAAGTCATTCCCTCACCTCCTTCCATTCCACATAAGAATCCAATTCCTTTTCCTCAAGATATTTCTAATCCAAAGAAGTCCTTTGAACCTAATCCTGAAATGCTCGACATGTTTAGATGTTTTGAAGTCAACATACCCCAAATATATTCCATAAAACAAATCCATATGTATGCCATGTTTCATAATGAATTTTTCACCCACAAGAGGCAACTTCGGACCTTCTAAAATCATTCCACCTAGCAAACTATTCCCATAATGTGAAAAGTTCATAGAATCATTACAGTTCTATGCCAAATTTGATGGTCCAACTTCGATGATGAACTAATAGACCTAGGAGCCTCAATTAATTTCATGCCCAAATCCATATTCTCCAACCATAGTCTAGGTCCCTTACATCCAGTGGGTGATGTTATTCAATTTTCCAATAGATGAAATTATAGTCCTGTGGGTATAATTGAGGATTTCCTGGTTCGTGTGAATGATCATATCTTCCCTGCTGATTTCCTTGTCCGTGACATGGAAGGTGAGACGAACACTTCACGATCTCCCATAATTATAGGAAGAACATTCCTCATGACTTCTTGAACTACGATTGATGTCCATTCAAGCATCTTATCCATGGAGTTTGGGGACCAGCTTGTTATGTTCAACATTTTCCAAGACATGTGATACCTATCTAAGGATCACTCTGTATTATCAATCCATGCTTCCAAGGACACTTCTAAGAGTAAATTTAACCCAATTCCATCATGCTCATACCATTCAAATGATAAAGGATCATGCGAAATCTACGTCATCATTAAACAAGACGTAATTTTTGAAGTTGATGTGGACCAATAATTCATAGACTTCATCAATCTAGAGGAACATGAAAACTCTCTTGAATACCACCCCAACTATGATCTATACTGCTCCAACTTGGACAATATTAAGGAGAATGAATCTAAAGAAACTGAAGTCCCTTCCTCCATTCCTGAGTTTTCGAACCCACAAGTGAATGATATGACTGATATGAAACCTCTTCCTGAACACTTGAAATATGCATTCCTTTTCCATGATCACTCTTATCCTGTCATTTTCTCTTCTTCACTTACCAAAACTAAGTAGTATAAACACGTTCAATTGTTAGAGGAAAACAAAAATTCTTTAGGGGGGGACCCTATATGACATACTAGGATTCAACCCTTCACTTTTCATGAATCACATCTAAATTGAGGAATTATCCATACTAATTAGACGACCGCAAAGAAGACTCAATCCACTCATCCTTGAGGTAGTTAGGGAAGAGACCTCCAAGCTTCTTTAAGCTGGTATTATCTACCCAATTTCTGATAGTGAATGGGTCAGTCCAATTCAAGTTGTACCTATAAAGGGTGGGATAATTTTTTTCACAAATGAACAAGGCGAGGTAGTCACAACAATAGTGAAGAACAAATGGCATGTGTGTACCAACTATAGGAAATTTAATGTTGAAATGAGGTAATATCACTACCCTCTTACATTCCTTGATCAAATTCTTGAATTATTAGCTATAATAACACACTATTGCTTTCTTGATGGATACACCATCTACTTCCAAGTCCGAATCACACCTCAGGACCAACAAAAGAACACTTTCACATTCCCCTTTGGATCATATGCATATAGGAGAATTCATTCTGGCCTTTGCAATGCTCCTGCAACATTACAGAGGTGTATAATGAGTATCTATTCTGAATTCATTAAACACTACATAGAAATATTTATGGATGAAGTTACCATTTATGGTGAGTCATTTGAATAATTCTTCAATTCACTCTCTCTACTCCTTAAAAAGTGTGTCAAGTGTAATATTGTGTTAAATTTTGAAATATGTCACTTCATGGTGGATAATGGGATTGTTCTAGGACATAAAGTTTCAAAAGAGTTTATTGAAGTTGATCCTACCAAAATTGAAGTGATCCAATCAATTCCTGAACCCAAATCTATTTGAGACATCCGTTCATTCCCTGTTCATACCCGTTTCTATCATATATTCATCCATTACATCAAAAACATTTCTCTCCATCTCAGTCGGTTGATCCAAAATGATGTCCCTTAATTAGGTGAGGTTTGTAAGATATCCTTAATTGATCTCAAAACTACTCTTACATCTACCATGATAATCCCACCCCTAGATTGGTCTTTACCCTTTGAGTAGATGTGTGATGCTTTTGATAGATCTATTGGGTCTGTTCTTGGAAAAAGAAGAGAAAAAATTTCTCATTTCATCTATTATGCCTCAAAAACATTGGATGAAATGCAATCTCACTACACTGTCACTATAAAAGAACTTTTAGTAGTTTTATTTTCCTTTGATAAATTCTGGCCCTGTCTCTTAGGTTCCAAAATAATTATATTCACAGACCATACTGCTATAAATTTCTTACTCATGAAAAGGGATTCCAAACCAAGGATAATAAGGTGGATCGTAATGCTCCAAGAGTTTGAACATGAAATAAATGATAGACGAGAAAAAGAAAACCCAGTGGCTGATCAGTTGAGTAGAATTTCTAATTCTTATCATTTTGAAATAATTGATCTAAAATTCCAAAATGAGCACCTTTCATCACTCAATCCAAAAATACCATGGTATGCCCCTATTGTAAATCACATGGTTTCTAGTGTTTTCCCATAAAATTTTTCAAAAGAACGAATACTGATGATGAAAAGTGATTCAAAATACTATTTTTGGGAAAAAATAAACTTTGGAAAACTGGGGTATAAATGGTAATGAATAGATGTGTTGATGAAAATGAACATTCTTCCATATTATAATTCCGTCACTCAATGCCTGGTGGTGGCCATTTTGTACCACAAAGGATCTCTCGAAAGGTCCTAGACTCTAGATTCTTATGGCCTCCACTCTTCAAGGACTCACATGCGTTTAGTCAATCATGTACCACTGGCCAAAAGTTTGGCACAATTTCAATGTGATATGTAATTCCCAAAGCCTTTAATTTTCTGTGAGAACTTCAATGGTTGGGGAATCGATTTCATGGGACCATTCCCCCCTTCCAATGGATTCTTATACATTCTTATTATGGATGATTATGTTTCTAGGTTGGATGAGGCCAAACCCACTAGAAATGATGATTCATATACTGTTAGTGAGTTCCTAAAGAAACACATCTTCCATATATTTGGCACACCTCATGCCTTGATCGGTGAATTAGAAACCCATTTTTGTAATATAACCATGGAATATCTATTGAAAAAGAATGAGGTTGTACATAAAAAATCAACTGCATATCACCCCCAAACAAGTGGAATGTCTGAACTTTCTAACAGCGAAGTGAAAAGAGTTCTTGAGAGAATTGTAAAACCCACCAGAAATAAATGGCCTAAAAGACATGGTGGAGAACCTTGGGATTTTCGAACTGCCTATAAAACACCCATTGGGATGTCTCCTTTTAGGCTAGTTTTTGTTAAAATATGTCATTTTCCAGTTGAAATCCTACATAAGTCATTTTGGGTTGTGAAAACCTGTAATTTTGATATTCAAAAATCTTTTGATGAAATATTGTTGCATTTGGAAAACCTGGAGGAGCTTTGACTTGATTCTTATGAGAATTAAAATCTCTACCAAGAAAAATCCAAGGCACTCCATGATAAACACATCCTGAGAAAGGTATTTCATGATGGTGAAAAGGTAATGTTCTTCAATTATTGATTTTATATTCACCTAGGTAAGCTTTATTATCATTAGGAAGGTCTTTTTTTGGTTACTAATGTATACCTATTTGGTGTAGTGCAAGTCCAAAACCCATCTTCCAAAAGGTAATTCACGGTTAATGGACATCGGTTAAAGAATCACCATGAGAGGACACACATTACTTGAACAACATTGACTTCCACTAGATCCCCAACATCTATAGTTGTCCCACCACTGGATGGAGATGGAAACCCACCAAATAAAAACTAGGGGAACCTCTTTCCCTTTAACACTCTCTTTATTTCTTCCTCTCTCTCACTCTTTATTCTTCTTCCTATCTCTTACATTTTTACCACTTTCTTCATCAAACTCTTTCTTTTTATCTTTCTCTTTTGTGTGCGTGTGTAATTTAGAAAACATAAAACAAACTAAAATATATTAAAAAATTTAAAAAAACCAAAATAGACATACTTACTCACCTTCAGTTTTAAAATTTTTTCCAACCAATTTGGGGAGTCAAAAGTCATGATTTCATGTTACATTTTTTGTGGTTTCATCATATATTTGGATAAATAATATTGTATCAAACCCAACAAATTTTGAATGCTCAAATGTTTTTTTGAAACTAATTTTCCCCAACCATGAGGAACACCATTAGCTTTCATGCCAAGGCCACATATTGCCATATTTTCAAAATGTGTGTTTTTCACCCCCATTTGTGAGTCCTGATTTTGTGGACCATTGAGCTGAATTTATTACTTTAGTTTTCATTAATATGATAGAGGCATTTTTTGTTCCACATGAAAATTATAATAGAAAAATAGCCTCCCATTAACCATAAATTGATCCTCTTTTTGAAAGCCCCTTCGAGCCTATGAAAACCTTTTCTTTGTTTTCCAAATTACAATCCTAATAAATTTTCCCACACAATATCAACATGGTTTTTAATTGAAGATTTTTTTAAAAAAATTTATGTTTGGGGAGAATGTGTTTCATTTTGGGTACCCTTTGTTGATTTCACCATGTTATCATATGATTGAGGGAAAGCATCCATTTCAGTGTGGGGGATAGTTTGTCATTCTATGTTTTTTTGGGAATGTATATACAATTATGACATATTGTTCAAATTTTAATGATAGGTGTTAAAAAATAATTAATTAAAAAATAAAATAAAATAAAATAAAATTGGGTAGTGTCTTGGGTATGTTAAAAATCACCCTTCCTCAACTTTTGATTTTGTTACAACTATTACAATTATTACCTTGAGTAGATCAAAAATGGGTTGGGATATGAGTATGAGATCTTTTCCATGTTCCAAATTCAAAAAAAGAGAAAAAATGAAAATAATAACACATGCTTATATTCTTATGTCATTGGGAGATGTTTTTTGTGTTGTAAATATTTCACCTTCTCATCCCCTTCAAAATTTCTTCTTATCTAGTATCTTTCTTAACAAAATCATTCCCTTGTAAATATGTGTTTTCATTTCCTGCCGTGTTTCATTTAAAAAAAAATTGTACATTGGCTTTTCTATGTTTGTGTTTTACCCCCTTTTTCCTATCTTTTGGATATCATCTTCCTACCATCGTATAGCCACAACAATCCCCCAAAAAATACCTATTTATTTTTGAGCACATTAGTATTGGTATTTTAAGATGATATCTCTTACAAACTCTAAGATTTTCACGTTTGGTTGGTGAATGAGAGAAGCTCCATAAATTAATTTTATCATCTTGAGAGGTGTTTGTTTTGTGTGCCACCATTTTCCATTTCTAAATATGATCCAGAAAAAATGTATTTTTTTGGAACATTATTTCTTTAACAACTTGTGGTGGAATTCAAAATGGATGAGTGAAATTGTCTAAACCTCCTTTGATTAGGGAAAACAAAATTTTAATATTTTTTGGTGAGTGAAAATGATTTTGTCATTTTTTTATATTTGTTGCAATGAAAACAACCACAAGACTAAATGTGGGGGAGTTTATGTTATTAATATTTTCATGACTTATTATATACTCCATTTGCTTATTTTATATGAAATGTGCATAATTTGTGTGAAATATGTATGTTTTAATACTAAGTATAATATTTGAGAATTTTTAGAAGTAGTCTAATTGAGTAAGCTTACTATTTTATTTATAACTATCACCCTACTGATTCAAATTGTGTAGTTTTTGTTTTTTAGTATTATAAATTCAATATTAAATATTTCATTATAATGGATCATGGGCCAATTTATCCATTAGAAGTCTCATATGGACCACACAATAAGGCCTACAAGATTTATGAAGAAACTGTACCTACCATGAAAATTGAATGACTGGGCTAAATATAGAAAGTAAAATTAATTAATTCTACTCAAACATTTGTATAATATTTCTAGGAGTAATAGATAAAACTTTCAGGTCCCAAATCCATGAAAAAGGGGCCCAACTAATGCTTTGATGTCCAGCCCACCATTCTGTCCAGGAATTAAAATCTAGACGCTATTAATGACATATCTAATGATTAAATCATATAATAAAGCTGAGATATTTCAGAGTGATAGAGGGGATATTAGTGTCTTACTTTGTTGAATAAATAATTCTTATTTGATGTCAGATTCTTTTTAAATAACCCTTTCATATTTTGTACTTCAAAAAGTTTTGATTGAAATGGACAGATTAACTTTTGTTAATCAACTGGTGATAACATTGGCTTCTTAAGTCCAATGGACAAAAACTTTTCATATTAGACAGAGGAGATATTTATCTACAACTTGTAAGAATATCATATCTCAATATTCTTCTGTCTAATATATCAAATTGGCGATGCAAGTGGAGTTGTAGTTTTAGAATGCAAAAATCCCACAACATTGGGCTATAGATACATCCCTCACCTCTCCTTGGAAAGGGTTGGCATTTCAGAAGAGAAGATGACATATTTGAACGACCAATGACTTGAAAAGGATTTGGGAGGACCTTCCATTCTCATGTTTTCACTTAAGATACCTTTCCTCTATTTGTTTTCATTTACTTTTGTGTTCTTCATTTTTGTAATCTTGTAAGTCTCTTTCATTCTAATTCTATTTTAATGAATGTTTCTTCTTCAATATACCTTATTATCATCCACCATCGGTAGTTGACTATAAATTTTCAAAAAATAGTATAAATACAGTTGAATCCCCATACCTTCTTTTGATTTCTCATTCAATCTAAAGTTAGAATTTAATTCCCTTCATCGTTTCTTTGTGTGTTCAACGCACCACTCTTTTCTTGTCCCTTCTCTTTCTTATCATATTAATTTATCATCATAATTATTATAACCAGACTAATAATAATTTAAATGTCTGAGTAAATCTACCATTGGGGTGAGTTATATTTTAGGGATATTAAGTGATTGAGAGCCTTTGCTCGATGAGTATTCTTTGATTTAATATAGTGTATGTTGAACTTTATATGTCATGGATTAATGAATTTTTTTTAATATGTGGATTCCATGGATTATTGGAACCAAAAATACACTACCATAAACAAGTAATGGTAATGATTATAACCATATGTTAAGATACAGCTTGGATTAAATCTTTAACACTTCGGAATTCTGATCAAAATCAACTTGTGAAGTGGGTATAAATTTAATGCAATATAAAGCAAAGCTCAAGTATATCATAATATTAAATCCCCAATAATAAACTCACCCCAATATTTATCAATTTGTTAAATCAAACAACATCTATAAATTATTTCATAAGTTGTGCAAACAAACCCCCCAATCAGATTACAATTAACTAGAAACAACTAACTATTAAAAATTATCATCACTGAGGATTTGACTCAAGTGCTGCTATACCCATTACCATAGCACCAGAACCTTGACCAGTCGATATGAAACAATCGGCCACACTTTCAGGTGCGCATTTTTATAATAAAACAACTACATTTTATACAAAATAGTGCATGAATAACCATTTTTACACCAAATAAATCATCCAAGGGTTGCACAGAAATACTAAAAATATACACAAGTTTATAAAAGAAAAAAATATGAATATTTAATAATAAAGGAAATTTCTTGGGAGATCCTACCTCAAAACCAAGGTGGAATGGAAACAGAAACTCGAAATCACCCGTCGCGTGTTCCGAAACCCTAAATCTATGAATTCCTTCCCTGAACAAACAAAAATACCACTCAAATCATGGGATATCATTACCCTAGTTATATATAGACTATAGAGGAAAATATTTCCATGAAATAATGGATGTAGGATGATGGAGGATAATATAGAAGTAAACTCGCTTTAAAACGAGTGAACACTTCATCTCCCCTTATATCCACACCCATAGAGGAAATTGAATGGACTAGAATCAAATGGAGAGGCTCCTTAGGTCTGGATGAACCAGGGAAAAAGATTTGTGGTGGAAAGAGAAAAAAATAAATGATTCATGAAAGAAAAAAATTACCATAACAAATCTAGATGATTTGATAAGCATTGAGAAATTTCTCTATAATTTATAACTAAGTTGATCTCCAAAGAGGGAAATGGTGAATGGTGGTGCAACTATGGTTTTTGGTATAGAGTGATAGGTAGAATCAACAAAATATATTAAAAATGAATATGATATAAAAGAAAAAAATATATTTTAAAACCGGAAATGGGCTCACAGGATAGCCCAATACAAATTACCCAAATCCTCCATGATTATGAATTCTTAAGGGGTCAAAATGGATATTTTTGTTTTAATAGGCTAGGGGAATCCAATTTGGATGTGTAATAAGTAAAAATTGTTGAAAATGGGTTATAAAAAAACAATTTTTTTTAAATCTCGAAATGGGATCATGGTGGGCCCAATTCGTGAACTAACCACCATTTTATCCAAAAACATCCAAAAAATCTATTGGGAACCCATTATAAGATGATTAGAAATATATATGAGCTAAAAAATCAACATTAATCTCACCCAAAACCCAAAAACAAATATCAGTATTTTCAAAATATCGGGTGAATAGAAAGACATGAAAAATCAGGGGTGGCAATTTTCCCCACCATTAAAGAATTCCACCCAAGAAAGCCTTAACAATTTCAATCTAAAAGATCAACACCTAAGTATTATTTATCAACATGATATATCCTCTGATGACAAGTACATATAATCCACCATCAATGGAACTTAATCCACTTGCTCAAACAAAACACCAACTCACAACCAATTCTTGAGAATCAAGAGAATGATCAAGTCACCACCTCCACAACCAAGCTAATAACTACATTGTTGGGCCCTCTCACAATGAAACCAATGAACACCCAAACCAAAGATCACTCACCAAATCCAAAAACATGGGGGGAGTCCAGAATCGGCTCGCCACTAATAATTCACAACAACCATCCAAAAAATACTTAAAGGAATGATCATTGAGACCCGTAGTTGGTATCCCAATCATTAGAGACCGACTAGAAATGACCAAACAAGAATTCAACATGATCTAGAATTGGGAATCACTCACGCAGTCTCACCAAAACACTCCCAAAATAACCTAAATTCCCAATTTAGGAGGGTTAGAACATGATCATTTAATTCACACACTCTCAAATGAAGGGGACAAGAACAAGGCCAACACATTTGAAATAGATCAAAACACCCCCCACTCAGGGTGGGGAGGGAAGGGTACCTAATCATTGGGCCACTGAAACCCAAAAATAAATATAGGAACCACCCAAAAATATCCACTATTGAACAGGTAAGACCAACACAACACTCAATTCACATTGGCGGTCCACACAGGGACATTGACTCGAAATCCACATCTGAGAAGGCATAACCATAGACACTGTGTGAGGGATAAGTCCACCATGCTCCTTCTAAAAAAATGGAAATCATAGTGATGAGAAACAAAAATAAATAAATATAAACATCCTTACCACAATGGTAAAAGAAGGACCTTATTCAATCCCCCCATACCTCTGGCTATTTCCTAACTCTGGGAAATGCTTCAATTTGAGGCCAATGGTTAAAGCCTTGATGTTTTAATCAGATGTTGGGTCGTAGTCAGGAACTATGGGTCACAACATCCCATGAATATCACTAGTACAAACAAAACACCATCACACAATAGAAACATAAGGAAACACACAACAATTCTCCCTCACTTTGAACAAGGAGCAGAATGAGCAATGAACAACGTGAAACACATCGACACCACTGATGACTATAACCACAACAGAGAGAGTCACCACAATAAGAATTCACTTTAATCTATGCTTAAACACCTATCTCTTCCATCAAACGAGTGGAGGAATCATACAAAGAGGTTAATTTAATGTTCGAAACGAATCCTTGGGCTGATCAAAGAGAATTATTTCCAATGGAGAACCATCTGTGGACACATCACAACATCGAATGCATCTTTAGAAACCCACTGGGCATTACTAAAAAACCAAGCCACCAACAAGATCCCATCTCACGACACAAGTAGAGTATGACATAAACATAAAAAGTAAGCATACCAAAAAAACAAAACTTCTAATACATAGTAAAAACCATCCCCATAACCATCTGTTTATAAACTAATGCCACAATTTTTTTATCTCAAAAAACATTAAAAAAACTAACTTGGTGGATTTCTACATTCACCAATGGTGTTTCATCAAGTCTCACTCACATGAACATTCGCATGCCACCCCAAGCACTCAACAACCATGCCATATCAACCATCCATCCATATATCCATAAAACCTTTCATGTGAGAACCCATGAAAACAAAAAAGGCTAAAACAAAACAATATCATTACAAAAATTATATACCTTCCAAATCCACACTATGCTCTAAGTCAAAACCCCTTTCCAAATTTCACAAAACAAACCACACTTCATCAAGAAACATTTTCTTAAAAACCTACCCCATTTCATTTTTAATAAATTTCCAAAAAACCAAGATACTCCAAACAACACCTTTCTATTTTCAAAAATATTGCAAGGTCTCTTTTCAAAATTAGATGGCCACAGAGACTAAGGCCATTTTCAAAAAAAACTAAGTTGATCAAAAAAAATTTCTCAAACCAATTCATCATATTCAAACACTTTTCAACAGCCCAAGACACCCCATTTTAAAAAAATCAAAATCTCTTTAAAATAATCCATGATTTCAAAATAATTTATTTCAACAAACCACAAGTTTGGATGAGGGAATATCCAATACTATTAAATCATTTTCATTTTATCCCCAAAATTTGTTTCAAAAAACCCAACATTATAAAACCTTTCTCATATTAAATTTTGAAAGCACATTTTACACTTATCAATATCCAACCATTTCAATAAGCCCAATTATCAAAATTCTCAAATGATGATTTTTGAGACAAAACTCAGAATTCAAGAAAGGTCCAAGAGACCCACAAAATGGAAACTAGTGTAAAAAGGTGACTTGACTATATGGTTGGTAGCCATATGTCATACACACCACCAACACAAAGAGACTTATCAGGACCATTTCTTGGCTCCACAGGGTTTTCTTGGACATGAGATCTCATATAGACCATTATTCCAACTCCCCTTGTCATATCCAAATAATAAACAATCAACAAGAACCAAACACACAAATCAAACCGAACATCCCAGGGACACCTGAGTATCAGAATGATGAAGAGTTCCCAATTATCTTCTATAACCTAACCCTAAAGTTCCAAATACCCTACTCCATATACCTTGAAATCCCAAAAACAACAAGGTCACTCTAAAAATAATGGTCTACTTAGAACCGACCTCTTCTGATACAATTTTATCATGAACCATCCTGCATCGACCTTGAACCATTCAACCAGCTTCTCCGCAACTTGTCCCAAGAGAAATTACTGATACTCCTGGGATAGCGAAAATCTCTAAGGGAATCAGTAAAGTGACAGGGGAATGATTTCTCTTATAAATAATCAATTGAAAAATAGTTTAATGAAATGGATATCCTAATACACTTTTATATAAAGGTTTAATTGATCATTATTTATACATGTAGGTGAAAGTAAAAATGAACCAGATAAATCAACTGACCAAACATGACCATCAACTAACTCCATGGGATTGCTCTGGTCACTCTCCGACACATCGATCACATGTCACCCAAGGTTATGGAACTATAGATTAAACAATTACACGGGATAAAAATTAGTGAATAATGTAGTCATGAGTATTAAAACTCAATAGGCTAGACCGATATTCTATTCTCAATGACCTTGCATTAAAATAAAAGAAACATAAATTTTAATTTTGAAATAAAATTTATAAAATTATGTTTTCTAATAATGGTTTCATGCTAAAAACATCACAAAATAAAATTCATTCAATTATTCTGAATAAGAAATGATAGTAACCAATTTCAAAGGGATGAAACTTCAAAACGAAAATATTTTTTAAGAGGGATTATCTAAAGAATGTATAATTTTAAATTAAATATAGACACTTCCTAATTTACCAACCAAACACATCTTATTTTGATGGTGAGTAAAAAATATCTAATCAACACAAGTCATGGTAACACACCTAGGCACTAGCTAGATATGGGCCCCTGGTACCTCTTATCTCTTTAAAAAATAAACATAAAAAATATTTATTCTCATGTAAAAACCACATGTAGGGAAAAATACCCATAAACTAGTGGTCCCCAACATCATCATCATAGTTTTTTTAGTTTTTAATCATTAATATTTCTATGTGAAATAGATACGAAACCACTCAAGATCACTAGAATACAAGTACCCATCCACCCACTTAGATACCCAGGTTTGCCTCTTATGATCAATCAAATTCATCATGTAATAAAACAAACCTTACAACTAAATATTCCATTTCAAAATAATAAACACACAAAACAACATTAAAACATGTTCCACATCTCCTTCACAAATCAATAAACAACGTAGAACATTGATAAAACAATTTCAAGAAGTATAATGAGGATTTGCACATAAAATTAATTCAATGATGCTCTATTTAATCCCAACACCCACCAATACCATATCACAATAGATGTTTCAGCGCCAAAACTATTTAATAAAACAATTTCATGAATAATAAAATGACCACACATGGTGCCACATGGTAAACACATGAAAACCCTTTTCAAAAGAAAAATGTCAAACATGCCTTTAAAAATTTTAGCAAACCAACGTATAAAAAATATAAAAAATTAAAAATTACTAAAGATGTGTACACACACCATTATATGTATAAAAAAATTTACATTAACCGTTTAAAACATTTATGTTACGCATTCAATGCTCAACCATTTTCATAAAAATGTTGTATGGGCCACTTACTGGCAACTCCTGCCAAAACATGTCAAAAAACAAAACTCGTCTCTTTATAAAACCAAAATCACTTTTTAAATACACCAAAGGACCTAAAAATATCTATTTTTATGATACCCATACATTAATAAATTTAAACATGTTATTTCATATCACATTTAACACACAAAGGCTAACCGAAATTTTCCAAAAACTGGGCATGAAACATTTAGAAAAAATATTATTTAACACCCAAAGATGTAAAGACTCAAACTTTCATTACAAATATTTATTATTATAGTTAAACCAGGTCAAAAATCACAATTAATATATGAAAACTATCAGAACATTTATTTGAACTAGAGGGGTGCACTTTTATAAAAAAACAACTCCATTTTACACAAAACAACACATGAATAACCATTTTACACACCAAATAAATCATCCAAAGGTTTAAAAGAAATAATATACATATAAATAAGGTGATATTAGAATGAAAAATAGGATACTTAAATAATAATTTCATGTTCTAGAGATAACCTACCTCGAATCTATGGTGGAATAGAAATCCACACCCGAAAACACCCATTGCTGGTTTCGAAACCCTAAATCTATGAAGAACATACCTAACCGGACAAAAACACAATCAAAAATCATGGGATAACATAATAATAGGTATATCATGACCATTTAGGAAGATAAAGGAAATAAATAAATGATGTAGGAGGAGTAAAGAGGAGGAAGTAGAAAAATATTTACATTGAAAACTAGTGATCTCTTCATCTTCCTTTAGATCCACACCATCTGAGGGGTGGTAATGGCTTGGAACTCAATTGAGAGTATCATGAGTTATATACGAACTAGGGAAAGAATATTTGTGTAGAAAATAGAAAAAAATTAATGATTCTTGCAAGAAACAAATTACCTTACAAAATCTGGATGAATTGAGAAGCCTTGAAAAAATTTCATCCTAATTCACAACTACGATAAGGTTAAAATAGTGAAAATGGAACAAGGGGTGATTTTAGGGGTTTTGGACTCTATTAGAGTTAAAATCACTAAAAAATATTAAAAAATAATTATATTTAAAAGAAACAAATTATTTTTTAAAAACTAAAAATGGGCTCACGGACTGGACCAATACCTAAGTAAATAACCCAAATCAACCAGGATTATGAATTCTTAAGGGGTATAAATAGATGTGGTGGTTTGGAGAGATTAGGGTAGGCCATGTGGGAAGTGTAATGAGTGAAGTTTTTTGAAAAACCAGGGAGTTATAAAAGAATAAAATTTGGTTTTTAAATCATGTAATGGGATCACGGTTGGCCCAAATCTTGAAGTAACCAACATTCTCTCCAAAAACTCCAAAACAAGCTTTGGGGAACCCATGGATGGATAATTAGACATTTATGGAAGTTAAAAACTCAACATTAATATCACCCAAAACCTAAAAAAATGATCATTGTTTCCAATACACCGGATCAAAATCAAGACATGAAAAACTGGGTGTGACTCTAACCCATCCCTAAATAAATTAATCAATAAGCATGTAAGATGGAATGTAATAGAACATTATTATGTGTAATTTTTTTCAATAAATTATTAGTCATTTATGTAAAAACATATTTATATTATTGAGGTATGTGATAAGAAGAAATTTGTTTTTATGGATATGGATAAAAATCCCTCATCTACAACACTATGTCAGTATATCCTTCAACTATTTATGTTAGAATAATCCTCATAGTTCAAAGTAATTTATTGTCCCTAATCTACGTGCCTGCAATTATCATGGAAACTTTAGCTTGATGTTATTTGTATAATTTATATGGTACCCATCAAGGGTTGAATTCTTAAGTAGTACACTAGGTAACAAAGAAGAATGGGTAAAGGATATAATTAACCAATATTCCAGGATTGGGGTGTCCACTCAAAGGATCAATTGACTATGATGTTATGATATTATAATGTTATGACTACTAAAACACCCCTTTACTAACTTAATAGGCTCATGGTTCGGTTATGTTAAGGGGAATATTTACCCATTCCATTATAATTACTGAGTGATAAGATATTCTATAACTAATTGTGGGTTAAAAGGGATTTTATAAAATTATGGGAGATAAATGGTTGTTAATTACATTTAAATATATGTTTGTAAAAAAATAAAGTACTTATTATCTACACATCATTTATTGAAATTAAAAATAAATCAACATTAATAGTATCATTTTGATAAATACTACAGTGTATTAGCCTTCTCACTAGAGTTAAATTCTAGGAATTATATAGGTCATTACATGTTATATTATGCCATGATTTGTAATTATACATGTTGGAAGACCCAATTCCTAAATATCTATACAAAGAGGCTATTGAGGATGATGTATATCTCTATATAAAATATAATGAATAAATAATGGATTTTCAATGTTTCATGTTATTCATCATGTCTAATGATCCTTTAAAATAATATGTTTATATGAATTCTTGTATAACCATTTCTCAAATTTTGGATCTCTACCAATGAAAGAGAGATCAAAGAGATATGAGATCTCCAATGAACATCTCACATTCATGCTTCATGATTTAGTACCATTCAGGAAACATGTAGTCATGATAATTGGATATATTGATAAAATATGCATCTAAGGGTTAAATAACATTGATAAACATTTCACATATCTCACTCTTTCACTACTACCAAAAAGCATATCAAAATTTATTATGAATTGTAATATAAGAAATAGTGATAATACACTTTTATGAATTCTTACTGTCATTTACCAAGTTGATAAATATATGGTTTTAGAAAATCACACAATCCTTATGATAAATAATAAGAGGTGGATCATGGAAAAGGGTAAAATAATCATTCCATGTATAAGGATATAGAGAACCATCCCTCTAAAAAGATTATGATGCAGATGTAATTAATGGAATTGGATTCAGTTGGTTTTCCGTGTGGAATTTATGCCCAATAGAAGTCAAATTTCTCCACGAAATAGTCAAAAGTGTATGCTACAGTAATATTTAGAATATTGTGTAATCATTCAATATTTATAATTTGGATACAATGTACTTCTTCTAGTTATTATATTTTTTTCAAAATATTAGAAGCAATTAGATATCAGAAGGCCCCATGAGGTGTCGTCGATCTATGAGATACTAATGTGGGGAGGACAATAGTACTATCCAATTGTGATTACGATCACATGTCACGAAATTGATTAATTTTGTCTTAAAAAATATTTATTATTTTTCTAGTGTTACCATTAACAACATATCTATTTCTTGTTTAGACATGGATGTATTTATCCTCTTTTTTGGAAATAAGATCTACTAATTTAATAAAGGTATCATATCTTTTAGTATGAATATAGCATCCCGTATTTTTATAACATATCTTTTCATTCCATTACACGGAACTGAGGATCTTTAAGGTTTAGTGTCTTGGAAACAAGGAACATAAAACATGAAAAAAAACATTCTTCTTAAACACTTGAAAGGCTTCTCCTCATGTTCAACCTAGGCTCATTACTGCATCCCATAATCTGGGGACATACAACAAAAGGAAGGGTGAGCAGAAGGCCCAGCAAGGGAAACAAGTGAAACATTTTACATATGAACTTGAGATACATCAATAAAGTCATGAAAAGAACTTTAAGGCATGAAAATGAAATCCTGAGGCATATCATAATAAAAATAAAACTTTTTCATAACTTGAAGATGTGGATACATCATTTAACATAGATAATCATGAACATATCACCAAGTTCCATCCCCAAGGTGTCATTTTAAAATTACCAAGGTTATTCACCAAGGTATCTTGAAAATTGTAATCTCTAGTGGTTACATCATTACCCAATGCATTGGAGCGCTATCAGGGCGCACCCTTAAATTTGCCTTTATTATCATGTGAGCCACATATATCATCATAAAAAATTTCATAAATAACCCACATAGCTTAAAATAAATGGGTTTCATTTCATAATCATAACATTTTAAAAACTGCTTTAAAGACATGATCTTTACGTCACTTTAAACCCACGGAAAGGGAAAGCGGGTCTCATGTATGTAAATCCCAGAATTTAAAATGGAACATTTTTATATATATGTGAATACCCTTTTAGAAATAAGAGCTTTGAGTATTCACTTTATAACATAAAATAATTTTTGAGAAAAGAGAGAGGCATTTTGAGGGGAATATTCTGCAGCATAACGACTAAGTTTCGGGGTTTTAGAAAACATTGAAATGAGAGGGGACATGGGTCACCCTATCATAAATGATCCATAAAACAGTAGGGTGAAAGAATAATAAGGACATAAGGACATGGTAATGAAATTTTAGGGACATACCATTTTAAATGAAAAACATGGAAGGAAAAAAAAATTAGATTTCTCTTATGAAAATTCGGCAGCCTTACAGCGTCACTTAACTTCAAAAGAAAATGATTTGACAAGATCAAATAGGGTCCCTCATCATATAATCATAAGAGATCAGTATGATATATATAGAGATAATTCCCCAACATAACAAAAAGTAACTTGAAAGAATTGACATGAAAGTAGAACTTCAAAACGAGAAGGGTGAAGAACCACTTAAAAATTCGGCAGCCTAACGGCGCCACTTAAAACATCAAAATATTGAATTGAAGAGATAAAATGGGGTCTCTCATCATATGAACATAAGAGTCCAGTATGATATATATAGAGATCATACCCCAATATAACAAAAAGGAACTTGAAATAATTGACATGAAAGTAGAACTTCAAAACGAGAAGGGTGAAGAACCACTTAAAAATTCGGCAGCCTAACGGCGCCACTTAAAACATCAAAATACTGAATTGAAGATATCAAATGGGGTCTCTCATCATATGAACATAAGAGTCCAGTATGATATATATAGAGATCATACCCCAATATAACAAAAAGTAAATTGAAATAATTGACATGAAAGTAGAACTTCAAAACGAGAAGGGTGAAGAACCACTTAAAAATTCGGCAGCCTAACGGCGCCACTTAAAACATCAAAATACTGAATTGAAGAGATCAAATGGGGTCTCTCATAATGTGAACATAAGATTCCATTATGATATATATATAGATCATACCCCAATATAACAAAAAGGAACTTGAAATAATTGACATGAAAGTAGAACTTCAAAACGAGAAAGGTGAAGAACCACTTAAAAATTCGGCAGCCTAACGGCGCCAGTTAAAACTTCAAAATACTGAATTTAAGCGATCAAATGGGGTCTCTAATAATATGATCATAAAAGATCAGTATGATAATTTAGATATCATACCCCAACATAATAAAAAGGAACATGAAAGACTTGAATGAAAATAGAACTTGAAAACGAGGAAGGTGAAAGAATCCCTTAAAAATTCGGCAGCCTAACGGCACCACTTAAACATTCTTAAAACGAATTGATGAGAGCAAGGGGGGGTCTCTAATCATATGAACATTAAATAGGCAGTAGGATGAATATAAAATAACATCCTCCAACATAAGAACATGGAGTATAAAAGAAATGACATAAAAGAGATTACTTGAAAAGAAAGAGAGGGGTCGGATCCCTTACCTTAAAATGTAACTCTTAAACCTCAAAGGTTGGGACCTTGAGGGCTTGGGGGCACCTTGGGAGGACTCCTTGGGAGGTAATGAGACCATAAATTCGTTGGGAATGAGTGGGGAGTCTAATGGATGATAGGAGGGCTTGGTATTTATAGGGAAAGTGAGGGGACAAGGCATTAATGGCCAAGGGACACCTCACATGTGCTTTTCTCAAACCCATGTGCTCTCCCTTGTCATTTATCGTGGAGTTAGGCCACATGGGGCCCCCAAAACAATGATTCATCACCCTTGGCCGGCCAACCCTCAAAATATCTCATGACATCATCATGACACCATTATGATGTCATTAAACATACCGAAACCCTAAAACTGTATTTTTACTATTCACTGAAAATTCAACTTTCTCAGAAAAATCCCAAAATTTTACATTAACCAAATATCAATGCTCTGATTTCAAAAATGAAATCCATTTTATAAAAATAATTTTCTAAATATTTTTAATTTCATTTTTACATAAAAACACTATTCATCGAAAATTCATTTTTTCAGAAAAAACCCCAAAAATTACAATAACATAATATCGATGCTCTGAGTTCAAAAATAAAGTCATTTTTATAAAAATAATTTTCTAATTATTTTTAATTAAATTTTTAATTAAAAAACAATATTCACCCGAAAAAACTAATACTTGAATAATAATTAATGAAACCGTTATTTAACTATTTTATTGAATCACATTACTTAATCAAGGTGCCCAGATTATTTTAAAACTTTCTTTAAGTGAGATTACTAATCCATTTGGTCATATTACTAATCCTAATCATAAAATAACTATTCATAATTTACTATTCATCAAAAATCGAGTTGATCTTATTAGACTCTAAATTTAGTACTGAACATAATTGCAGAAGACCATTTTTTGAAAATCATTACACATTTTTAATTATTTAGGGTTTACATAAACATATTTAAAATATCCTTTTTCTAAAATTTATCAAAAATATGCATACTATATTTATCCGGTCATTTCAAAATTCATAAACTTCATCATAAGAAGAAATCCCAATTTTTATTTAAAACAAGAATTACACAAGGTAGTTACGGTCTCGTTACATACCCCCTTATAATACCATCATAGGACCTAAGAGTAAGGTGTGCTAGGGTGATAGAAGCTTGGGGCGGCTCAGTCAACATTGCCCGAGTAGTAATTTCTATCAGTTTGAACTTCTCACGAAGGCGATTCCGTTCCAGCTTCACATGATGAAGTTCGGCTTGGATTTGATCCAGATCAAAGCCCAGTGGTGCTACCTCCTTCCCAAGCTCTGTTAGATGGGCTTCGATCGGTCCAAGACTACTAGGTGAGGCCATCGAATCTTCATTCTATAATAATTAACCAAGATTACTTATCTCAAAACATTTTGTTCACAGCGGTCATATTGACCGATGGTTATATAATAGTCAAAACCCACTGATCTCATTTTAATTATAATCATGTTTATCAAATAAAACGTTTTTGTTGAGTATAACAATAACACATAAAATTAGGAAACAAAATTTATTTAAAAAAATTCTGGTCGTTACAATCTTCCCGCCTTAAGAAATTGCGTCCTCGCAATTTTAAAATTGGGTTTTGAAATTTCATTGAAAGTCCCACATCGGAAAAGGAGTCAGTAAAACTATTACTTTAAAATAAATAAAGGTAAGTACAAAGGTCACCCGAGTTAACCCACACTAGGGTTCCATGTAGGAAAACATGGACATGGAGGAGAAAGAAAAGGGTCAAGTTCGGAGGGAGAGTGATAGAGAACATGATTAGGAGAAAGTTAACCATGAGAAAATCCCAAACTTATGATGTGTGTAAACGGTCTTTGATTACCTAGTAGGAAACGTAAACCAACAACATTTTTGTTTTACGTTTCTTTTCATAATTTTGAGGATTTCATTTACTACAAAGAACAAAAACATAAGAAAATATACCTACCTTCAAGTAGAGTTTCATCCTTTAACAAGTCCCTACCAACACTAATCTTTTCTCCAAATGATGAGAATTCAAAAACACTTGGTCTCATAAAAGCACAAGAATCATCTTCTATAGAATCACATAATCTACAAAAGATTAACTATCTATTTCTTCTATATTTAATCATTATCCCAAAAACAGAAAGGTTAAGGTAAAACAACTCTTCAAAAAGAAATAATCCCATAGGAATGGAAACTACTTTTAAATCATCAAAGTTCCATGGTACTACCCAAATTTCATCATAGACCATTCCCTAAATAATGGTCCTTAAAATTCCTCAAAACAAACCAAACTAAGATTGAAACCCAAATACAATAAGGATTTGATAACATAGTCTTCCAAAACAACTTCATTGTTCATCTCCAGACAACATCAACCACTCCTAACATCTTATAAAAAAAGTAGCTAACCTCAATATATTTTACCCAAGATAGGTTAGTCATTCCCATAAGTAACCTAAATTACTATAAGTTCAAAATAAATTCATCGATTCTTCAAAATATAAGTCAAACATACACCTCAATGAAAATACCGTAGTAATCTATTTACCTCGATCAAATATGGTTCCCAAAATAATGAACGTCTTCCAAAATAATAATCATATTTTAATCCCCTAATCATCCATGTCATATTAATACGAAAATCGTCGCATTTCCTATCACATTGGTTGTCGGAACATGTTCTTCCATTTCCCACCATTAACTAAGAAGAGAAATCATAATTAGGGGCTTAAGTACTTAGCTAATAATCATGAAAAGGATCTTAAAGCATATAAGGATAACTTGTATATGAAAGGTATACCCTAACTTGTGATCTCCTAGGTTCCCATATAGGTTATGAATGATCATATATTCTTATGTGAACCTGTATTTTATTTTATCTTTGTTCCTTTAACAATAGTTCATACCAAGATTATGATTTAACCAAAGCATATCCCCCGGGAGTGTCGTAACCAAGAGTGCAGCAAGGCCCGTTGTCGTGTACCAGTTCCCGTTCGAGTCTAGCTCAAAGCGGTGTTTTCGGGTTTTACCCCTATGTACATCTGTGCCAGAGCCACCTCTACCTGCTCGTATCCAGAAAAGGATGTATTTGCTTGGCAACCCCTTACTCAATACTCACCAAAATACCAGGAAGATTTCCTATATTAAACTTTTATATAGGGTTCCTCCTAGAGTTTTCATATCCTAATTTCCACAAATAACTAAACCATCCTTTGATACCAACTATAGCATCCAGTCTTTTTATAACATAACTTTTCATTCCATTACACGGAACTGAGGATCTTTAAGGTTTAGTGTCTTGGAAACACGGAACATAAAACATGAAAAAAAAACATTCTTCTTAAACACTTGAAAGGCTTCTCCTCATGTTCACCCTAGGCTCATTACTGCATCCCATAACCTGGGGACATACAACAAAAGGAAGGGTGAGCAGAAGGCCCAGCAAGGGAAACAAGTGAAACATTTTACATATGAACTTGAGATACATCAATAAAGTCATGAAAAGAACTTTAAGGCATGAAAATGAAATCATGAGGCATATCATAATAAAAATAAAACATTTTCATAACATGAAGATGTGGCTACATCATTTAACATAGAAAATCATGAACATATCACAAAGGTCCATCCCCAAGGTTTCATTTTAAAATTACCAAGGTTATTCACCAAGGTATCGTGAAAATTGCAATCTCTAGTGGTTACATCATTACCCAATGCATTGGAGCGCTATCAGGGCGCACCCTTAAATTGGCCTTTATTATCATGTGATCCACATATATCGTCATCAAACATTTCATAAATAACCCACATAGCATAAAATAAATGGTTTTCATTTCATAATCATAAAGTTTTAAAAACTGCTTTAATGACATGATCTTTACGACACTTTAAACCCACGGAAAGGGAAAGTGGGTCTCATGTATGTAAATACCAGAATTTAAAATGGAACATTTTTATATATATGTGAATACCCTTGTAGAAATAAGAGATTTGAGTATTCACTTTATAACATAATATAATTTTTGAGAAAAGAGAGAGGCATTTTGAGGGGAATATTCTGCAGCATAACGGATAATTTTCGGGGTTTTAGAAAACATTGAAATGAGAGGCGACATGGGTCACCCTCTCATAAATGATCCATAGAACATTAGGGTGAAAGAATAAGAAGGACATATGGACATGGTAATGAGATTTTACGGACATACCATTTGAAAGGAAAAACATTGAAGGAAAAAAAATTAGATTTCTCTTATGAAAATTCGACAGCCTTACGGCGTCACTTAACTTCAAAAGAAAATGATTTGACAAGATCAAATAGGGTCCCTCATCATATGATAATAAGTGATAATTATGATATATATAGAGATAATTCCCCAACATAAAAAAAAGGAACTTGAAAGAATTGACATGAAAGTTGAACTTCAAAACGAGAAGGGTGAAGAACCACTTAAAAATTCGGGAGCCTAATGGTGCCACTTAAAACATCAAAATACTGAATTGAAGAGACCAAATGGGGTCTCTCATCATATGAAAATAAGAGTCCAGTATGATATATATAGAGATCATACCCCAATATAACAAAAAGGAACTTGAAATAATTGACATGAAAGTAGAACTTCAAAATGAGAAGGGTGAAGAACCACTTAAAAATTCGGCAGCCTAACGGCGCCACTTAAAACATCAAAATACTGAATTGAAGAGATCAAATGGGGTCTCTCATCATATGAACATAAGATTCCAGTATGATATATATATATATCTTACCCCAATATAACAAAAAGGAACTTGAAATAATTGACATGAAAGTAGAACTTCAAAACGAGAAGGGTGAAGAACCACTTAAAAATTCGGCAGCCTAACGACGCCACTTAAAACATCAAAATACTGAATTGAAGAGATCAAATGGGGTCTATCATCATATGAACATAAGAGTCCAGTATGATATATATAGATATCATACCCCAATATAACAAAAAGGAACTTGAAATAATTGACATGAAAGTATAACTTCAAAACGAGAAGGCTGAAGAACCACTTAAAAATTCGGCAGCCTAACGGCGCCACTTAAAACATCAAAATACTGAATTGAAGAGATCAAATGGGGTCTCTCATCATATGAACATAAGAGTCCAGTATGATATATATATATATATAGATCATACCCCAATATAACAAAAATGAACTTGAAATATTATACCTGAAAGTAGAACTTCAAAACGAGGAAGGTGAAAAAATCCCTTATAAATTCGGCAGCCTAACGACGCCATTTAAACATTCTTAAAACGAATTGATGAGAGAAAGGGGGGGGGTATCTCATAATATGAACATGAAATAGGCAGTAGTATGAATATAAAAGAACATCCTACAACATAAGAACATGGAGTATAAAAGAAATGACATAAAAGAGATTACTTGAAAAGAAAGAGAGGGGTCGGATCTCTTACCTTAAAATGTAACTCTTAAACCTCAAAGGTTGGGACCTTGAGGGCTTGGGGGCACCTTGGGAGGACTCCTTGGGAGGTAATGAGAGCCGAAATTCGTTGGGAATGAGTGGGGAGTCGAATGTATGAGAGGAGGGCTTGGTATTTATAGGGAAAGTGAGGGGACAAGGCATTAATGGCCAAGGGACACCTCACATGTGCTTTTCTCAAACCCATGTGCTCTCCCTTGTCATTTATCATGGAGTTAGGCCAAATGGGGCCCCCAAAACAATAATGCATCACCCTTGGCCGGCCAGCCCTCAAAAGATCTCATGACATCATCATGACACCATTATGATGTCATTAAACATACCGAAACCCTAAAACTGTATTTTTACTATTCACTGAAAATTCATCTTTCTCAGAAAAATTCCAAAATTTCACATTAACCAAATATCAATGCTCTGATTTCAAAAATGAAATCCATTTTATAAAAATAATTTTCTAAATATTTTTAATTTAATTTTTAAATAAAAACACTATTCATCGAAAATTCATTTTTTCAGAAAAAACCCCAAAAATTACCATTACATAATATCGATGCTCTGAGTTCAAAAATAAAGTCATTATTATAAAAATAATTTTCTAATTATTTTTAATTAAATTTTTAATTAAAAAACACTATTCACCCGAAAAAACTAATACTTGAATAATAATTAATGAAACCGTTATTTAACTATTTTATTGAATCACATTACTTAATCAAGGTGCCTAGATTATTTTAAAACTTTCTTTAAGTGAGATTACTAATCCATTTGGTCATATTACTAATCCTAATCATAAAATCACTATTCATAATTTACTAATAATCAAAAATCATGTTGATCTTATTAGACACTAAATTTAGTACTGAACATAATTGCAGAAGACCATTTTTTTGAAAATCATTACACATTTTTAATTATTTAGGGTTTACATAAACATATTTAAAATATCCTTTTTCTAAAATTCATCAAAAATATGCATACTATATTTATCCGGTCATTTCAAAATTCATAAACTTCATCATAAGAAGAAATACCAATTTTTATTTAAAACAAGGATTACACAAGGTAGTTACGGTGTCGTTACATAACCCCTTATAATACCAGCATAGGACCTAAGAGTAAGGTGTGCTAGGGTGATAGAAGCTTGGGGCGGCTCAGTCAACATTGCCCGAGTAGTAATTTCTTTCAGTTTGAACTTCTCACGAAGGAGATTCCGTTCCAGCTTCACATGATGAAGTTCGGCTTGGATTTGATCCAAAGAAAAGCCCAGTGGTGCTACCTCCTTCCCAAGCTCTATTAGATGGGCTTCGATCGGTCCAAGACTACTAGGTGAGGCCATCGAATCTTCTTTCTATAATAATTAACCACGATTACTTATATCAAAACATTTTGTTCACAGCGGTCATATTGACCGATGGTTATATAATAGTCAAAACCCACTGATCTCATTTTAATTATAATCATGTTTATCAAATAAAACGTTTTTGTTGAGTATAACAATAACACATAATATTGGGAAACAAAATTTATTTAAAAAATTTCATGTCGTTACAATGAAAAATATTAATAACATTAATTATGTATTAATTTAATTAAAAAAATATCTTCCACTCATAACAAAAAAATCACATGGCTCAATCAACACCCAGTTATGGAATAACCATTTATTTCACATAAATTATAAGCATTTTATAAATATCGTTCAATATAGTCATCTATATTCTTTTGAGACAAAACCATGTGAATGTGGACAATATTTCATACAAGACAAGATAACAAAAAAACCATTCAATCATTATGGGTAATGGTGTAAAACTATTTATGATTTAGTAAACACTAATGTGTATTGACCAATTCATGAAGATGCTTGATGCGGATTCACATACATTATAATGTTTACAGTTGACTTGATTAGGTATGGATATATCTATATAATAAGGTATAAGTATTAATACATGGATAATTTGAAAGAGTTCATGAATGATGTTTAGAGTTATTATTGTACTATGATAAACAAAACTACAACCAGATCCAGGTGATGAATAAATTAACCAATATTTTATCAACATTCTATATGACTATTTTTTATTATGTCAAATCACTCAACCTTGTACACCATAGTGGAATCGTGTTATTAAAAGGAGTAAATATATATTACTATACATTGTCATGTAATCGGGGAGTCATAAAAGCCATTTGAAATCATTCGAGGATATGAATTACCTATAGATTCATACTTACTAAATGGAGTACCAACTAAAGTCACAAAAGACATTCACATTGATTTATGGAGTGGAAACAAACCTGTTTTTTCACAAGTTCATACATGGGGTTGATAGGAATTTTTGAATACTTTCTTACATAAAAACCTATAACACCATGGTTTGAATTTAATATTTATACGGTCTCCCATGGAAACAAGGGGATACTACTTATATAACAGATTATATAAGAAAGTAATTATTAAAATAAATATCGTCATTCATGAGAGAGATATAATCCTCAAAGAGGATAGTGGAATATATATAAGAATTTAAAATTTTAATAATCAAGACACACTATATTTTTTATAGGAACAGATTCCACAAACACCTATATAATATGTTTTTCTTCAATCATAATGGCTTCTTAGTGCGAATAGAGATTTGTGAGACCAAGAGAGATATGGTTTTGTAGACAGTGATTATAATGAATCGTTATTGGTCATAAATAATGATTCTATCTCTTATAATGTATAAATGTAGATCTAAAAAGTGACATGATGGAAACATGCCATAAATTCTAATTTGTATTCCATGTATCAAAACCCAGTGTGGGTTCTGATTGACCAACTGATAGACATATATCCAGTTGAATGTAAATGGGAAATCAAGAGAACTCTAGTAAAGGAAGGTAATGTAATTTATAATAAATAATGTCTAGTGAGAAATGGTTTTTGATAATTCCATTGAATTGACTACGATGAAATATTTTCTATAGTTTCAATTTTTAAATCCATAATTATTTTACTTTCCATATTAGTTTTTCATGACTATGTGATTTGGTATATGGAGGATAAAACTTATTTCCTTAATGGGTTCCTTTAGGAGGATGTGTATATGACACCAATAGAAGGATTTCTGACTCTATTAATTTCTGATATGTTATAATTGTTGAAATGATCATTTATGGATTAAATTAATCATACATGTTAGAGAATATTTAATTTTCCAAATCCATAAAAGTAATTTAAAAAAACAATTTTAAGATATATATATATATAAGAGATTTAATGGGATTATGATTTTTTTCATAGAATAGAATATTTATGGAATATTACTACTTGGAAATGAGATACTGGACTTATAATTGGCTAATTCATTATTTAGAAAGTGTTTCTCTATACTGGGATTAGGTGAAATATTAATTATTATAGGTAATAAGATCATGTGTGATACATCTAAGAGGTTTCTTGTATTGGAACAAGGTACAAACATTAACTAGATATTTATGGGGTTAAGAATGGAAAAATAATAGTGGGGATTTGATATTGATTCACATGGTTTACATATTACCAATAAAATGTTTCCTTATACATAAAATGAAAATGAGGGAATTTTTTAGATCCCATAAGCTTCAGTAATAGGATATATCGTATATTTAATGTCAATTATGAGGAATGTTGCTTCTTATCCTTTGATCATGGAAGGATTATATCAGTAATATATATGTGAATATAATTGGAATTCAATTAATAATATCCTTATGTGTGAATTTTTAACTAAAAAAATGTTCTTGGTGTTTATAGTAGATGAAGTGCTAGTCATCAGGGGTTATGTAGATTTTAGAATTCCTAAAGATCATAATAGTATAAAGTAATATTTTGGATATTTATTTTGTCTAAATATATGTATTTTAAGATAGACGACTTATATTTATATGCTTTTCACCAGTTATATATAATAGTTCTATTATATGTATACCTATGATGAATCTATGTAAGTGGTTTTTATTAAACATTTTTTCGAACATCTTGATGTGGTTCCTAGAATTTGTTACCCTATTACATTTTACTATGAAATAAATTGTGGTGGTGTCACTCTCCAAAGATAAAAGATCACTTGAAAGGAATAATCTCATACATTTGATGTTTCATTTATTGAAATATTTCTCTTAGTGAGGTCATGTAGTAGTGACCATAGTACCCATAGATGAAAACAAGGAAGGCCACTTGATAAAGGCTCTATCTCAGTAGAAGTTTGAGTATCTTGTAAGAGAAAGTGGAATGATATATTTTTATCCTTTTTCTGTAGTGAAAGTGGGAGTCTATTTGAGTCAGTTTTAATGAATTGAATTCCTTAGTTACTGATTATTTGTTTTCATTATTCGTGAAGTTAAATATCATATCATGCATGTTTCTTTGAATGATATTTCCATGAGATAATTTCTAAAAAATATATGCCTCCCTAAAAGGTCATGATAGTTCCCTAATATGATGATAAACTACTAGTTTGATGAATATATTATTGAATATATTATTTTATTACCAATTTATATTTTCGGATTTACATAGACAAACCATGAAATCAATGGTAGGAGGATCATATAACATTGAGATAGATTCTCATGGATTTTTCCATTGTAATTGCCAAGATATGATGTTATGAGAACATAACCATCAACCCAAAATCCACATTTCCATGTGTCATTGAATATTATTTTAGTGGACATGTGTATTAATCCTTGAAATTTATGATAATAATTAATGGATATCATGACACGTGAAATTTTATGTATTGAAAAAAACTTTGATTACATAATCTCATAGTGAGGTAGGAAGCATTGGGTAAGTTATGAGTGATATTACATTAATGGATAATGTGAGGATAGTTTTATCCCATCTATCACTTTGTATAATTTAATATATTTGGCCTCTGATGTAATTAAACACCTTTGATGAACTATGGACATGCTGTTTAATGGGAATGTTCACTTCTTAAAATTCAAAGAAAGAGACATTAATAAAATAGGATTATGGAAACAATATGAACCCCGATTGATTTTAAATTTCATGATAGTTGTATTATATTACATGTTAAGCCATCAAAGGTGGTTAGATTTGTAAATTTGTTATATTCATTATCTATGGGTATCATGGTGTGTATTTAGATGTTAACCTCAGACTTTAAAATGTTATGCCAAATGCCCTGGAGAGAGATCTGGAGGTCCACACAAAGAATTTCATTAAAATTTAGGTTAAATCCAATTATTGAATTTAATATGATAGAATATATAATATTTTTTTTGGGTTTATTTGGCCACCATGATTTAATAAAAAGTTATTGAAAAGGTGTATGTGAGATAAATGATAATAAATATTTACTCACAAGATTTGGGGAACATAATATATAATATCTTTTTTTATAATTAAGGTAGAGATATTTATTTATAAAATATGTAGTCATTATTTAAGGATCAATAAATTTCAATGAGGTAAATAGGAAAAATCTCAATGTTTTGAGTAGAAATATTTTAAATGATATTTATTTATATTCACATATAGGTTTTCATGTTATGTGAATACTAATGATTTTATTATTATTATTTAATAAGGGTTAACTATGAATTAGCAAGTTGTAAAGGGGATATATATGATTTTCTAACTATATACCCACTTTATTAAATATCTAATTATATCACATTCAATACTAACTCTTTGTGTACACAATGGATAAAGAGAAGCTATCTAAATACCTAAATATAAATCTATAGTTCTTGATTATTCCATATCTCCTCCTCCACTCCCATTCTATCTAAAGAAGATCAAGTTTTCTTCCTCATTTATGAATAATTGTTTTGTGATCATCCAAGAAAAATGGAAATTTTTAGGATCGACATTGTTAGAATCTAGAGATTCATTAAGGACATTCAATGATTGTGATGCACATGTGGGTCCCTACCAGAGGGATTCAATACTTATATCCTGTAATGAAATAATAGTATGATGATATATAATCAATTGTATGATAAAAAAGTGGTGATTACATATTGATTAAATTTCATATCTACAAATAAATTCATTATTAATTACTTGTGAATAACATCCTCTTCTGCTTTTGAAATTTTTCTATAGTCATCAAATTTGATGTTTTCATTAGACCTACCATTATTTTTTTGTAGAAATGATTATACAAAAACGAATTTCAAAATATGAGTTGTTCATTCCATACAAGAACATCTATAGAAATCTGAACCTTAATGGGAATAAGCCCAAATATATCAAAAACCATCCCTATAGGTTTTTTCAATTAGGTAATAAGACCATATGTATCTAAAACCTGCCTTATTAGAGTTTCATAACATAGGAATAATCCCATAACTATCAGAAAATTATATCTATGATCATACCTATATAACAATACATCTATTCGTTAGAATACAACATCTCATCAACACATTGTTGGATTAGAGCCCATGTCTCAATTCTACTACTAGGAAGGAATGTGGCAGTCCACCTTAAACTTTTTTGGCTTCAAATACATGTAATACAAACCATATACATGATCCAGACCTATGATTGTTCCATCCATATCTATATCCAAATCATGGCATCCCAACCAACTTTGTAGACCTCCCTAATGGGAGTTTTCCACCTAAGCATATTCTCTATAAATAATTTCATGCCTCCCTAATGGGATTATTCCATATAGTGTATATTCTTTTTAATAATTTCATCACTACCATAAGGTAATTTTTATCCATTCACTAAAAAAATCCAATGTAAGACACTATATTAAGAAAAGAAATATAAATTAAAAACATGGGTGGCCATATTCCCAACCCACCAGGCTACTTGTCGTCAGACTCCCAATGTGAGACCTAGCTCACCACTCTCTCAAAAGGTTCAAATCATCAACCCATGTATATAGATGACACCCATTATCATCACTACACATTCCCTTATGTAACCTTTCAGTATGGTCTGTCTATCAATATAAACCCACTAGGCCACTCTGGTTACATCCGATGGACTCACAACACTTGGAGTCTTCAATCTCAGGATGGTCTTTCATGAAAACACCTGAAACCCTAAGAATGATACATCCCAGGAAATTACCATCAAGGTAGCTTGTACTTTCATGAAACATGGGTCTTTAATAGTAGGCATCACTCAAGAGATGTCCAATAGGTTGTCACATCCTTCAAGGTCGCACCATGTTGGTCCACTCATCCAACCTCATCTTGGTCTACCTATGTTATGCCAGGCAAGGCCTTGTTATTGTAGACAGGTGTGGATATATTTTACCACCCTCATAATAAAGATATAAATAGATTAACATCCATAAGTTGTCATATGACCTACATACTCAAGGTAACATAATACCGTACTCACCATCATCATAGAGGTGTCTCAAGCCCCTAAATATAGGTTGCATGGTATCTTCATGTACAACCTCAAATCTCATGCGGTCTAGAGGACATCCTGTGCCTAGTAGTCTCATCCTTATCCATCAGTGGTTGAGGTATCAACTATACCCTAGGTTTGTTTGTGACCCCTATTGCTCATTAATTTTATTCAGATAATTTAATTTAAAAATAATATTTCATTTATTTAAATTCAATAGGGAATTACCCTTTGTGGTATTCTTACACATATACATAACACACAACCAAAGAAACAATTTTTGAGAGAACGTTTTCATGAACACATATAGTTTATTGGAGCTTTTCGAATATATCACCAAAGGTCCAAAACACCTACAAAGGACAATCAAAGATTGTCCAAACTCTTCATTGATCCATCGATCCCATCTTAACCTCCTGAGACCCTAAATCACACTGACCATCCATAATTAATTAAATATATAATTTATTATAAATTAAATTCAACCATAGTATAATTTTATTTAACTCATCACATCATCTCATCGCAACAAAATTGAAGACAATAGCTCGAGAATGGTCTGTATGGGAATCATATCACAATTTCTTTGAATTTCAAAAAATGATAGAAAAAATTAATCAATTACTGAATTTTAATTTTCATGGAAATGATTTAAAATTAAATGTATGATTTACATTTTAGGAAATAATGAGTGGTGAAATAAGGATGTTTTCTTGAGACATCCACATCCCATGATACACTAAAGACCCACAAAAATTGGGTGACTTCACTATCTACTACTGAAATATCTATTTCCAACCTAAATCGTAATAATTCCAAAAACAGCAAGAAGATAAAGTGAAGAGAAGGGAGGCAGGAAAGCAACCTATACCTAGAACTGTCATTGAGGATGACCAGGAAACATACCCCAAACTTGGGTGAACCCAGGACCAGAAATGTAGGTAAGGGGGGTGGCCCCTCAAAAAATATCATGGGGGTAAAATGTTATTTTCACCATTTAATGCATCCAATGGATAATTAGTAAAAATTATCATCCATAAGATGGTGACAATATATCAATAAGATTTTGTATGCATCCAATGGCTAGTCAGTGGCCAACTACAACCTAGGCCGCAATAACCACCGTAACGACTCTTGGGTCCCTCAAGACCACCAATAATCCCCCCAAAAACACTATTCCTAAAACAAAAGCACGTATTACGGGTTCTTGAAATATTTTATATATATTTTAGTACTTGATAAAAAATTCATTCCATCATGTAATTTAAAAATTCACATTTCCATTTAAATACAACAATGGAATTGGCATGTTTCATTACAAGAAGGATAAGGATGAGAAAGCCTCTACCACAATTTTTACACACATTTTATCATTTTTATGTCTTTTATAGACGTATTATTTTCACTTTTACCATTATTGGTTTTCACTGTGGAAACAAATTTTAACCTATGTAATTTACACATAATACATATAAATAAAATGGTCCTTAACAGATACCTTAGAAAAAATGATTCTAAAAATAATATCTCTCTTATAAAATAAAATATATTTTTTAAGAGAAAAATTACTTCCAGAATTTTTATAAGTAAAATATAAAAACCATTTTATAAAAAAAGTGTGTTTTTAAGTGTAAAAATAATTTTTATAATAAAATTATCAATTTGGATGATTTCCAAGACAACAATGATTTTATTATTAATAAAAGAATATATCTATATATAAATATATATATATGCCATAAAATAAAATCCAAAAGATAATTTTGACTTATAATATCATATATATTAAAAAATATGAAAAATATATTCGTATCTTAATAAAGGATTTCTTAAGTTTCAAATTGCTAAATGTGTTTTGAAATTGAACAAAAAAAATTTAAATGCATTATTTAACTCTATAAATTTTTTAATCATGATTTTTTTAATTTTTTAAATTTATAACTAATTTTTAATAAATTTTTAAATGATTTTGTTTTAGTAAACACTCTATTTTTAATATTAACTAAAAAATCAATTATATCATAAAAATGGGAAAAATTTAACTGATTATAATATTGTTATTATAAATTTAAATTTTGAATTTAATTTGGTAATGTTAAAATTCCATTGTTTACAAATTTATCTATTAAAAAAATCAAAAAATAATTAAAAAATTATTTTATGGGAAAATGGCCTTTTTAAACATTATTTGTTTCTCAATAAAATTCCAGAATAATTTTTATTTAATGAATATTGAAATATTTATTTTTATATAAAAATATTACCCATTATCATAATAATAATTTAAAATTATTTTATATTATCTATAAATATATTAGTATATTATTTAATATTAATAGTCTTATTAAATATTTAATAATTTTAATTAAAAATCATTTGAATGTATGATATTTTGATTGCTTTAATTCTTTTTATTTTATTAAGGATTTATTTTTTATAATATTTTTATTATTGGTCCTTAAAAATTCCTTCACACATTACAATTCATTGGTTCAAGTGAAATGGTCTATAAAATGAAATATTAATTTATAAAAAAAATATATTCCAAAATATTGGGGTGTTAAATTCTCCCTTAGAGATAAATTGAATCCCCTCAATTTTTAACAATTACATACTAATAAAAAAATTTAGGTTTCAACAATATAGACATGATTCACGATCTTATTTATAATGATAATTATCACTAACTATCTTTTGTAGACCAAAGAAATGTTTGTTCACAAAATATGATTATTTATGAGTTTCTAGATACAATGCTTTCACAGCTTTATTTTCAGGATTCTATTTGAAGAAAAAATACAAAGTGGTTATAATACTATCCGATAAAGTCATTTAATTTATATGAAAACTCAATTGTAATATGTATTCTCAAATTTAATCTTAATTTTAATAAACTATAATTTATTTTAAACTATTTCACACTTCTAAAGTCTTATAAATCTATTGGATCAACCTTAGTTACCCATGGTTATCTTCAATAAACTATTTTGATATAATACTAACTATATAGTAATGGCTTCTAAGGTGAATATTTTTATATATTCTATGTCCTCTTGGTGTGTCTATATATTTTTGAAATCTTTGGCCCACTCATTTTATACCGATGGAAGTTTATGTTGATACTCAACCATCATTTTATGGGTGATTTCCACTAACTGATTCTTTCTCAAATCCACATCAACATTATGGTATCTAGATAGGGATTAAATTACATAAAAGTAACTAAATTTATAATTTCCAAATACATAAGTTTGTTTTCATATTCATAGACTTATCTATATGGTTTTCACAATTTTTATCTTATCTTAATCCCCAAAAATACCTGAAATAATCCACAAAAATTACTAAAACATGCATTGATATAAACTGATATTCCCTCGATCAACACTCCCAATATTGGTGCTAAAAACACATAATTTTACAACTAACATTTATACCAATTTAGATGTACCAAACTAACTCACATGTATTAGAAAATATTTTTAAACATTAAACATTATATATCACAAGAATTTCGCAATATTAATAATGGTGGAATCATTATAATTGGGAAATAGCTACATAAGAAATATGTTTTACAACACTCGTGAAACTTTTTCTATAATTTAGGAACACTATAATAACTTATAGTTCACTCATAAGTCATACTCATTATCCAAAACTAGGGAAATAAAAAATAAGAAAGGTGGTTATCTCAAATGCCCTGTAAGGTAAAATTTATGAAGATGTCATTACGGGATAGATCATTAGAAGATGAGAAAACATGATCAATTGAGAAAAATCATATAAAAATGAATACAAAATAGTAATAATTTTCCATAATTCATGGTAAAAGGACATATAATCTCAAAAAAAATACATATAGTAAGATAAATGTGTGTGAAAATATGATATAATAATCATTATCTAAGGAGAAAAATTATAACAACCCAACCCAAAACATTGAGTTCAAGCCAAGTGTTATGTGACCATATTTGCACCACCCCATATGCAAGAGGTAATTGACTAGTGGAATGGGACTCATTCCATCAAGGGGGAGACTATACCCTAGGTAGCATTTCACGACACATAAAATACTAATGATAAGTAAAAAAATAAAAAAAATAAATGACTTGAGTAAATATGGAAAAAGTAAAATGGCACACATGATATATAGAATAAATGATTCCCAATGTATTATGCATGGGAGGGGTATATATAATTAACATAAATAAATAAAATAAAACAATGGTTCCATAAAAATCAATCCCCATCCACTGCTATTTGGTTATCCTATATTTAACCATCCATCATAGGGCCCTTTCCCTTCACCAGGTCTCTCATGAATTCTATAAGAGAACACAAATTCCATTGTAGTTAGTGAGGACAAGACTTAGTTGGACACCACCAATCCATCATTAACCAATTTTTCTCAAACATAACAATTTTATTTCCTAACAATAAAAATTAATGTGTAATGGTATATAAAAATAATAACAATAAAATCAATCATATGCTAAAAAATATTACACAAACACATGAAAATACTTTCTTCATCATTAGATGGAATACATAGTAATAATTTATTTGTAACAAAACCATCCCTCGTATGGTTTCCTCATCTTTTTTATGCACTTGAAGTGCAGTTGCATGAATCTGTCAAAAGGACCCGGTTACCTTTAGTCCTCTAGTAAAAAATACCAGGTACTGAAATATACACCATACCTTGTTGTGAGTGGAACATGAAAAATAAAGGAAACCATGAGTGCATACTCGAAACAACATTTTATGTTCCATGTACCTCAACACATATGTTGTACTCCCTCATTGAAATTGTTTCAACTCAGAACACTCATGTAACAAATGATAAATATGTCACAATTCTCCTCCAGTATCAACAACCACTCACAACCACCATGGAATTGTGGCACAAATACATGGAAGGCACACATGAAAGAATATCACATCATCATGATTATATTGAAGGATGCATTACATAATGCAATAAAAATCAAAAATGGAAATTTGATATAAAGATATCACTAATGGACTCAAAATATCTCATTGAGTCTCATATTCCACACCCAAAACCACATGTGATCATAATAAATCATGGTATAAAATAAGAAAACACATATATCATAGATTGGTAAATTGTGTAATCAAGATACCGTGTGGTAAGGAACATCCTAACATAAAGTAATTAATGTCAAAGGTAATGATAAAATACCCATGGACATTCGATGGATTGAGTGAAAAACTAAACAGTCATGAACACATCCTCATAGGCCTTATTATCATTGTTTTTGATGCATCAAATATTGTAGTTTTTCAATGGTGAAAACACCTAAACCATGCCCGTACACCATCTTAAAAAATGGTCACCCATTACAAACTCTTAGAACTGGTTCCAAACCAACATAAAAAGGATTATATAGTAATATAATGAGAAAAAACTAAAAATGGAATAGATAAACTAACATAAGTACAATAAGAAAAACCCATGTCAAAATATGATCACACTATTCTTATGGTGTGAAGGGATAACTCAAGGTATAATATTTTAGTTTCCCTCATTTATAACATATTAAATGTTTCTCAGCATTAGAATGGTTATATAACCAGATTTTATGATGTGTACTGAGGTCATAAAATGTAGGAACTTCATTGGAACTTGAAGAACCTATAATTTAAAGGATGTTCATGTTTTATAAAACCATGTTGTGATGTAATATACATCATTTTAAGGGAGTGGAGTATAGCATGGGTTTGAAATCTGCAGTGTGGAATTCTCTCTAGGACACTTTTAGACTCCCAGTGAAGAGGTAGGAGAGGTCATTTTAACAAATAAACAATTCATTAAACATTGGGATACCTCATTGAAACCCCATAACGGACAAATGTAGAGTATTCTCATAATGTCCAAAAACATTCTCTTGAATGAATATTATAACAGAATATGAAATTAATTTTTCCCTAATCAATGAGGACCCTACTAGTCATCAATAACTAACATGGATTAGGAATTTTGATGTAATAATAGATTATTCATTCATCTTATAGTGTAAAATGATATATTTTGGTGTGTATATTTCAGGGTCATATATTTATGATATAAAATTCATTATATAATAAAATTTCTTGGTTAAAACTTTAAGGCCTTGAAAAATTATTTATGCTATAAAATTAGAAAAAAAAGATTATTATTAATGAAGAAAGAATTTTGAGCGTTAAAATATCCTCTATAAAAACTTATTATCCGTAAGAATCATCTCAATGGATCCTATCTGAAAAAATCATAAAATGTATTTCAAACATCTGCCTCTCACTCCCATATCTCCACCTTGATCCATCCATGATACTAATAGTCTTAGAAAAGTGGTACTTTCTTATAAAAAAGAACATTCTCTCTCTATTCTATAATATTTCTTGGATGATCCTTATAAGACTAATTAATCTCAAACACAATATCCTCACAATCAATAACATGTATAGGTTCATGTATGTACCTCTGAAGTTGTGACACATGAAACATGTTGGGAATACCTCGATAGCAAGAATTAAGATCAAAATGCTATGTCCCTACCCATATATGCTTGGTGATATCAATGTTTCCAATAAAATTAGATGATCAATTTCCCTACATCATAAAATGTATATTCCCTAACCAAGGATTCTATCTCAATAAAACATGATCCCTTATAGAGAACACCAAATTTATCCTCTTATAGTCGGTATAAGATCTATACCTTCTTTGAATGGTGATCAACCACTTCTAAATCAACAGCACTATATGAGTGGTCTCAAAAACATTACTAGGGTCCAAAACTACAATTTCACATGCCTCATACAAACAAAGTGATGAACTAAATGGCCTCCCATAAAGAGCCCCATCAGGTTCTAGAAGAATCGATTACTTGTAACTTTTTTTTACAAAAACTGAATTGATTCTAGGTGATCATACAATGATCCATCAAAGTCCAATACGTATGATCAAATCATATCCTTCAAAATTTTTATAGTTCACTCAGACGATCTATCTGTCTGGAGAAGGTACATTGTGCTCAATCTTAGTTCATTCCAATTGGCTTTCTATAATCCTTGTAAAATCACAATGTTAAACATGAATCTCTATCCAAAACAATGCTCAAGGGAACTATGTGTAAGAATTTGATCTAATAAGAATATATATATTTCTTAGCTCCTCTATGGAGAGACTCTCTAATTAGTAAAAAGAGGAAACCCATCATCATCTGATCGATAACCACCTTAACAATATCATGACTCCAAAATATCTTGTGTAACCCCATTAATGACTAATATGAAGTATTATAACATTCACATGGGTAAAATAAGTGGATAAAGAAATCTGAAACTTCACTGGTGTTCATCATTCAGTAACTAAAAGGTATGAAATCTAGTGACGAACCATATAATGTCTATGTTCATCCCTAGCCACCCAAACTATCACCTTAAGTCCTAGTACATCTTTGTTACTATATCAGGAACTAATATTATGGAGGTTTGTTGATAAATCATCCATTACTTTATGATGTAATCAAGGACAACCACAATCTCATGTACTATGATCACATCATCATTATCCATTGACCACCCCTGCATTAGGCCATCACCGGCGATTTTTTCTCTCATCGCAACACATTTTGGGACTCATTATTGTCCAGTCATCACCCAATCCACAAGTGAGGATTCAATTACAAAAGAATTAAATATCAAATATCCCTAATACGTTTCATAATACATTCTATAATCAACCAATAGGCTCATAATGTCCTACGACTCCTCTATGGGTCCCCCACCAAGCTCTTGTGTAGCCTATATCTTAATACTAAGTGAATTTCCAATGATGATAGAGTTCCTTCATTCATATTTCATCTCAAAATTGAACATGAATAGATATTCATCACAACACCAATATCATAGTTTAAGTATTTCAATGTGAATTTGTAGTGAAATATCTTTTGATTCATGTTAACAAAAAATTTCTCATGGAATCTAAGGTGTCACCAACACTTCAGAGCATGGATCAAAACTAACATATTCATATCATATGTAAGGTTGTTACTCTCATGGGGTTGTAATTGATGAGACACATAGTCTATAAAATTCTCTCTCTATATCATCACTTCTACCATACCAAATCATAATGCTTTACATCAAACTACATTACCAAGCCCATACTCAGGGAGTATCAATACCGAAGATGTTTTCAACCTTATCATAAGCTCAAGGAATGTCTCTTCACACTAATATGACCATTTAATATTAACTCACATAATTTTCATTGTATTAATGGGTGGTGATAGTGGGATAAGTCTTAGATAAATCATTAATAATAACCTACAAACTAGAGAATCTCTTGATGTAAAAATTAGTTCAAGGACGTGTACAAGACATTACTGCTCAATTGGAGGTCCCACCAAATATTTATAAGGTGGAATGTTCTGAAATAAAAGGAATATAATGAATAAAATAAGTTCATAACAAAATTATGGGATCACACATGGTTCTCATATAGGTCTACCATTACCCCAAGGTATAGCCCTCGTAGCACTAACCTTGGTTTCCATACAAGCATGTAAGTCTTGTCTATCATTTATATATTAAAAAAATCATTATATATTCAAAAAATTAAATCCAATAAGGATATATTAACACATTAACAAAGATACCCCACTCAGTATAGAAACCATCTCAATAAGATAGAAAAAATCAAGAAATTGAATTGATGAACTTCTATGTAGGAACAAAAAAATTATATATATGGAATTTGAACCCATGTGACTAATTATGGTGCATCAACAAATTGGGAATATAATAAATCACATATCAATCAACTTGTTCATAAATCGAGGAAAAATTTGTGAATGGAAATATAAAAAAACAAATTTCCCTATGTTAACGTCACTCATCTATCAATTATACAGTGGTGGATAGGCACTCTCATAGTCCCCTACCTAAGTCCCAACAATCCAAACTTCTGTATATCATGCCCCAAGTCAATATATGATAACATTATTGTTAGTCAATACAATCATTTGACTCTACTTTGTAACAACCCAACCCAAACCCCCATATCATATTTGAGTGTTATGTGTCTTCATGAATTCATCCCCATACACAAGAGGCTACCGACTATTAATGATGGTCTCAGTACATCGGTTTGGAGACTATACCCCCCTTATCATTCCATGTAATATTTAATAATAATAATTGAATAAAAATAAAATTAAGGATAATATTAATCATGTAGAAATATATATTTGTAATATAAATGTACATAAATGTGACTCCCAATGTTGAAAGATTATCTAAAGTATATAAACTTAAAATTAATAAATATAAGAAAACTACCACTCCCCCAGAACTCATCCCCATCAACCACCAACTTTGGTTTCTTCTATTCAGACATGCACTATAGGTCCCTTTCCCTTCAATATGTTTCTCATGAAATAAACAATAATAATGAAATTCATTAGTTAGGTGTGAGAACATGACACAGTTGTAAAAAACCAATGCAACCTTAACGAATTTTGATCATGGACAACATGTTTATTCCATAATAATAATAAATGTATAACTGAAAAAACACATAATCCCAAACATAGTTGTTGTGCACTAACCATGATACCAAAAACCCTCATCCATAATTTCATAGTTTCTATGTTGTAAGATAATGGAATAAGTTAGTAGTTGCCAATCTATCACTTATACTAGATCCACACTGTGTCATTTTAACAGGTAACTCAAGGTAATTTATAAATAAAGATGACCACATCACCCATAGTCCTCTAGTAAATAATATATTTTATCCACATAAATAAGTTACCACATAGTGTGTGGAAATTCTAATTTCAATGATACCTCATGTAAGTCCTTAATATGAATATATGGATACCTCTTCCCACCAAATTATTCTTCAATGACTTATCACCGTAGTCGCAACACATCACAGACACCTATCAAGGGATAAATATCTCATGACGGTCCACCTACATTAATTACAACTCATAACCCCAAAGGCATGGTACAACATATACAGGGTGGGCACACAAGTAAGAATAACATATCGACATGAGTATATAGCATCACACATAACATCATGTGATACTAATCAACCATTGAAATAATCTACACTATTATAACTCATTAAATCGAAATATCTCAGTGGGTCTCATGGTCTATACACACACACACACACATTAGACCAAAATTAGGCATGTTATCAAATAAGATAGCATATAATTAATACAATGGAAACATGTTTAAATGTGATTCTAACTGGTAAGAAACATCCTAACTCAATTTCGTTGACATCAATGGTTTGGATAAACTACCACTTGTAGTTTGAAATCTAAAGGCAAAACCATAGTATTCTGGGGAACCTACATATAGGATTTTTATCATAGTTGTCAATACATCAATTATTGTGGTTCATCAAAGGTTCCCACACCTGAACCATTCCAACAAAATAATTAAAAAAATGATCGCCTTCCATGAATTCCTAGAACCAATTATAAACCAACATGAATGATGTTATATAGTAAGAGAAAAAGAAATAAGGAAAATGGGTATTGAAAAAAATACATGGGTACAGGATTAATATACCATAATAAACTAGTTCACACTCTTCTTATTACATGAATAGAGGAATCACAACATTAGATCATGGTTTTTCCCTATTATGATGCTAGTATATTTTTCACTGCATAATACTGGTCTCATAACTATATTTTATCACATACATTAAGGTCAATAATTGTAGAAAATACACTAAAACTCGATGACTATAGTGTAGATGATGGTTATACTCTCTATAACCTTGCTGGGTTGTGGGATGCCGAACTATCTTCGAGAGCACTGTAGCGTGGGTCTAAATTCTATACTGTTGTGTTCCCTATATGCAACTTCAAGACTCTCATAAAATATGGAGGAGAGTTTATTTTCAACCCCTTGAGGATAATTATAAATAATGACACATCATTAAAAACCCATAAAGGATCAAAATATTGTACCATTATAAAATAATAATATGTTCTCTTAGATGAAGATAGTAACAGAATGTTAAATCCATTATACCCTAATGATTGAGTTCCCCACAGTCATCAGTAAGTGGTGCGTATAGGAAATTCTATCATAATAATAGATAATTTATGCCTCTTATGGTGTAAAAGTATTGATTTTTGTGTAAATATATTAGGTTTGTATGTTTACTATGTAAATTCCATTAAGACATAAAATGTTGTGTTTGATACATTTACACTGAAAAAGTCACATTTATAATGTAAAAGGAGAAAAAATGAATTTTATTAACGATGAATTAAATTGGGGTTTTACATAATTATTTTCATAAGGAATGGAAATTTTTTATACCAATCCAACATATATTAAAAAATAAAATAGTCACCAATAGAAGAAAAATTTATCAACAAATTCCCGAGTCACTACCACCACTCATGCATTCATGAGTCACTAATCACACTATTTCTTAATTTGAAAACTCAATTTCCCCTAAATATACATTTATTACAAGATTCAAATCACAAATAAAATAATTTTAGGGGATTTTTAAGACCCCACCTATCAATCATCCAACCATTTTTGTACCACATGACATCAAACATTCATCATATCATAAATAAGAAATGTAAATGGGTATTATAACCTTTTCAAAATAGAATAAAATGATTAATTCATTCATAATTCTATAAAGTACCATAACTGATACACCCCATGAAAAAATGGGAATCAAAATATATTAAATAATTTTTAGGTAAATACGCATAAATTAATATGTTGATGTATATAATATTTATAATGTATAGATAATAGGTGTGTGGATTAATCAATAATTTTCCTAATAAATCGATGTATTTAATCTAGATGAACACCCTTCAACAAAATGAAAGAAATTTATTGTGTTTATTGAGGAAAGTAATATGATGAAAAACGTTTTTACAAATGTTTTGTGACTAGGAAAGAAAAAATAGGTAATGTTTTTCAATAATTTTAATCCCCCAGAATATTATTTGATAATTTAAATGGTACTTCAGGTAATGTAATTTCCTTTTAAATAATATTTTTTTAAGCTAGGTTGGAAATGGAAATGATATAAAAAGTGCATTTAGGAAAATTATTTTATCATCTTATATGAAATAATTTAATGTAATTTCCAAAATTGTGAGGTGAAGAAATTCGAAATAATTTACTTCTAAAAATGACCCTTAGTAATGGATCCTTGATATTTCATATTAGTTACATAACGAAAATATGTATTGTAATATAAAACATATGATCAAGGAAGGAAACATATTCAAATAATTTAAAATATCTTTACTGAAACCCACATCATAAAAATAGTAATAAAAAATTATGTTGAAAAGTTAGAAAGAGAAAATTGAAGATCATGAGAAAAAGAAGAAAAATGACTTTCCATATATAATATCAAAAATTGGCCAGAATAGAAAAATTTTAATTGAAGTAAAATAACATAAATGGGAAATATTATAAGTATTAATTATAATGTTATAATTGTATGATATTTTAATACATCAAAGAATGAGAATTAAATTAAAAAATTATATTTCCTTAAAATGATGATAAAATATAATAATATATAATTTTATGGTGGAATAAACCAAGTATAGATAAATAATTTTTAGGGATTAATATCATTACTCAATGAAAAAATATTTGAGTGATCAATATCCTTCAAAGATTAATAATATTTTGAATAAAACCCCATTGAAAGAAATGGATTGAAATTAAACATAAAATCATATGAATGAAAGATATTTCATGATATGAAATATCTAATAAAAATTATACACAATGTTTAATTTAAATTTGGGGAATGAAAACCATGTATCTTATAAAGAAAACTAAGAAGAAACACACTTACGTTGTTGTTATCATTCGAATTGAAATCTCATGGAATGAGTACATTGAGATATATATATATATATATATATAAAAATATGTTATATCTTAGAAAAAAATTATTATAAAATAATCCCATGTCTAATAAATTTAGTACAATAAGTATAAAATTAGTTAATTTTCATTTTATCTCAATGACGCAAAATTAAGAACAAAAAATCCTTACCCTAAGTCTCAGATACCATAATAGAGATTCAACGAGCTTTATAAAAACAATAACTATTTATTAATCATATTTTAAATTATTTTATAAACCCATAACCTTTTATAAGATTTATATATTTCCATTTATTTTAAATATATTATTTTATTATATTTTATTTTCACTATCAAGTGTTTATTATTTTTTATTTTTTTGATTATTATTAGATTCATAATGGTGTTGTATATTCTTATTTATATATTCTCTAATAAGGATTACATTAACATTATAGGTAGTTAAATATACGTTTATTGAGGATTTATAATGTTCTAATTAAATTTTATTATTATTTAAGTTATTACTTCTATTGTTGATGTTGATGGTGTGTCCATTTTGGTAATTTTAATGAACGAGGGATGGTATCATAATAATATTTTAGATATTACATTTTTCATTACATAAAAAAACAATTAATAATTCACATATTATTTTATAATATTACCCCTATTTATGTTTCCATATTCATCCATGATATAGATTTATGAAATTGTTTATGTAGGTGGTTAAACCACCCCAAAAAAGAAGAATATATATAAATGCGTGAGTGTGGCTAAAAAGTGATTCCTTTTTCATAATAAAAATATTACAAAATAATACTAATGTAATTTTTAATTTTATAATTTGATTCATAAGTTAATAATTTAGTAAGATGAAAAAATATATACTAGAGTTCAAAATAAATTATGTCACTTTTATAGTGGTGGTAGCCCACATATACGCACAGGAAACAAGTTCATTTTCCCTGTATAGGGAGGAATATAGGTGATGTATTATAATTTATAAATATCAATAATGTTATGAATATCCTATAAATAATTAAAATTTACTTTAATAACCATTAACATTAGGTGGGGATGAAAAATTAAGAATGTCGTTTATGGAGGTGGTAGTCGACATATATTCATGATGATGTTTTTTTGAATGGTTTTAGAGGAAGGTAGAAAATGATATTACATTATTTTAATAATATTTTATCATATTATTGAGAAATATGTTATAATAATTTTTTGGATATAAATGTTTTATGCGGTAATAGATGAAAATAATCAGAAATAAAAAAAATTGAGTAATTGAGAATGTTACCTTACTTCCTAGAAGAGCTCATTTGTAAATAGATTAAGGATTTTAGAAGAGGTATTTTGATAATAATAAATCTTATATGAAGTAAATATGAGTTTTCTAAATTCATTTTGATGGATTTTTGTGGAATCCAATTGTCATGGGGTGTGAAGTTAAGAGGGGTGGAGATAGATCCTTTTATAAGAGAAAATAGTGCATTATTTATAATATATAAAAGGTAGAGTTAATATTAAAAGGAAAATTTTATCCAATAATTTTCAATAGTGTATTGGGGGAATGATAAAGTTGTGAAATCCTCAACCACAAATTTTCACTATTGTTTGTAACATTTTTTATTAAATTATTTTTTACTTATATTTTTGTACTCATACATTTTTGGGTTTTTACAATTGTATGTAATTTTTATATAAGTATATTACTATTAATGTATTAAAATAAAATGTGGCTTATTGTATATTTTATACTAAATTATTAAAAAAATTAGATCTATTTTTCTATTTATGATTTTTGTTAATAAATATTAATTTTAATATTAGTGTGTGTATCCTACAAGACACCATTTCTAGGGAAAGTTTATTTTCATGTGTTAAAATAATTTTTCTAAAATCATTATAAATTTTTTTATTTAATTGACATTATTAAATTTATTATTAAAAAAATAAAATTTATATTTCTTACAATTCATGAAAAAGAAAATTTACCTTATGATATCGTAAATAATGAAAAACATTAACAATAAATTTTGCTTATAAAATATTAAATACCTTCCAAAATGATAAAACCTAGGTTTTATAAATTTAACATAGTATTTTAATATGAATCATAACACTCCATAAATATCCATTTTATAAATTCCAGGGTTTTCAAAAATTAATCTAGTCTTCCCATGAATTTATATTTTTATTACCATGAGTTTTCTAAAATTAATATGTTTTTGTGTTAGCAAGTATTTTTGATATAGTCAAAATGCCATGGTTTTAGTTAAAAATATTTATTCACATGTCACATAAAAAATAATTCTTTTAGATTAATATAAAACTTTATCAAAGAATAATACTGTAATTATATATCAAAAAATTTATTCCCTTTTCAAATTTATAATCAAATATTTATAAATTTATATTTTAAATGAAAATTTAAAATATAATGAAAAAATGAATTTATTAAAAAATAGACTATTTAAGCATTATGTGTTCTTAATAATATTTTGTAAAAATAAATAATTTATTTAATTTAAATATATTAGTTCATATATTTATTTATTATATTTTATTATATAAAATCATTAATAGGTTCTTGATCTAATTTACTAATACATTAAATAATTATTTGAGAATGAAAAATACTTTTAAATATTAAATCATTTAAATTATATATTCTTAAAATTAAGAAAAATTTTATTGGCTAATATATTTATTTTTTTTATATGTTTTATGATTTGTCAAATTTTATAATATTGCTCACAAAATATTTCTCCAAACAATTTATTTTCGTGTGGCATGTGATACGTGCTATCAAACATAGTGTTAATTTAGAGAAATATATTTTCAAAAATCTTAGGGTGTGATAATTCGTACATGCAGACGTAAATACAAAAAATTCTACTATATAATATATCAGATGGTTTGATATAGGAGTATTTTGAGCCACGATATATGATATCATGAAACTAGGAAGACTAGACATTGTGTATAGCATAGGCTAAATGGTATGTCTTGTTTGTATATGGATATATAATGTTAAATTATTACAATAATTTACCAATAAATCTAAGTTATAATTATACATGAGTAAATAAAAGAAAATATAATCTATGTGCATTATAAATGGGTTATAATTAATTTTAATTGCATACCATTTAGTCATATTTTTTGTAACGTTTCAATCATTTCATTGGACTTAGGTAATGTCCTCTGAAGGTTATATAAACTCTAAAAACCAATAGATATTTTTTTGTAAAGTATTAATTGATTATATTTTATCAAGTTCCTTTCAAATTTCTTCTTTTTATATAATGAACTGGCTTAATTTTTCTTTATTAAAATAATCCAACATTGTTCAGCCCATGAATAACAGACCACAAATATGATTTTATTCATTTTTAAGAAAAGAATTAAAATAATTCATTTTACTTGAATTTTATAAAGTATGCATAAATAAAAAAACTATCATTTCATAAAATATATGGAATGAAATGTATTTTTTTCTTAGTTTTATATGTAACATATAAATTACCCATTTTTAGTTGTCATAAAAACAAATAACACAGGTAGTTTTCAAACAGCTTTAAATAAATAATTATCCATTTACTAAACTATTAATCAAAATTCTATATAATGATAGTGATAAATGGAAGGTACCCTTAGAATGACATAGGTACTTGCTAGATCTATTTCCCATAAAATTATTAATACTGACTAGTTTTCAATAACTATTTCCCTGATACAATGACCAAGGGAGAATATGAATAAACTAATGTGTAATTTTCCCGAATGATATCATCAAAACATGACCCATGTTAACTGACCTAGGGAGAATAGGAACACCCCATTATGTGAACCCCCTAAAATTAATTAAAATTATTAATACAAAAATCCCTTATAAGTACCGAAGGACCCCATTTCCTGTGAACATCAAATCATTTCAAAAATTCACATCTCAAGTCATAAAAAAATTCCTTAACTGTTTTCTTATCAACAAAAACATTCGTTGGAAAAATAATTTTTATAAAAAAAATTGATGCTTTGTAATCACTGATTTGTTTCTATATTCAATAGAAAACTATTTATATATCAAAATATGTTAAAAAATAAATCATATATCATATCATTAACCATTGTTAATATAATGGGAACTTGAAGTTCATTAAAAAAAGATATCATAAAAACCCACCTACGTGAAATCTATTTTGGTATTACTCCCCAATTTATAAAAACATTAAAAATATTAAAACAAGGATTCTAAATTTATCTTCTCACCCAAATACTATCAAATCATTTAAAAATAACTCATTTTCATAAAACAAATCCATTAATAAATTTATCAATATTTAGTATTACACCATTACTATGAATTTTATGTAAATATCATTAAATGTTCAATTTTGAAACCCAAAGAACCATTGATAAACAAAAATAACATTTTAAAGGGACTATTTAGAAATATGAAATGATGGAAATTTGAAACTAGATTCTATCCATTCATTAAAAAATATGAAAACCGCTTAGTTATCATTGAATGGCACAATTAAATTAATATTATTTTTTTAGAAAATTAATAATCAAATTTTATACACTGTTAATCCATATAAACAGAAATTTTACACATAATAGTTTAATAGATCTAGATATATAAGTAATTAAATGGGGTAAAAACATGGACAATTATTAGATGAAGAAACTCTCAATAACATATAGTGTAGGACCCAATAGAATGATTTAATTATCAATACATGAATTCTACTTGAAAATACAAACCTAAAACCTTCTCATGGTTTAACTAAGGTCACACAAATGAAGGATAATGGGTAATTGAGAGAAAGTAGAAAAGATATGCATGATTAAACCCTATGTTGGAGTTCTAATTAGAAATCTTAAAAATGATTCAATTTCCAAAGGTGGTGGAGATCCGAATGAGGGATGTGAATAAAAGGGGGATGGTTAGTTGGGAATATTGGGACACCATGTATAAGGACCCGACCTTAAATATTACATAATATTGATTTAAATGAATAATTCAGTTTTAGGATCTTTTCAGGTTTATAGTTTTACAGAATTATGCCATAACTATTACATAACAACTTGAATATTACAAGCCGACACTACAACTTTGTATCCATTTTTTACATAAAATAAAAACTCATCAAAAGAAACATGTCTAGTTACATATTTTAGAAAGCATGTATTTTCTAGGATCACATCCTTGATCCTATTCATCTTTATGTCCTATGGAAAACATATAAAAAACTTGGGATGAGAATAAAAAGTTCAGTAACGGTTTTTAAAAAAGCAAGGAAAACACTAGCCCATCAATATATACAAATCAATGAAACCGTACTTTTCAATCATAACATACCTTATGAAATTATGATATTTATGAATAACACACAAAAATCATAAATCATAAAGGTTACATATGGCATCCATATCAAACATACAATGTAGCTGTCATAGCTATGTAGGGAGTTACACTTGGAATACCCATCACAGTAAATTCCCTAAATCTCTTACGAGAAACATCTTGTTTACCTCCATCATGTTACCCAATGCATTGGAGAGCTATCTCGGGCTCACCCACCCTATGTTTATCAAGGAACCACCCGTACACGAAAACAATTCTCAATAACCATAACATAATCATAACACATAACACCAATATATGGGAAAGATAAAATTTCCACATTCCACTATATCAAATCAAGATATTTAAGTAAACAATGCTTTATCAAACCATTTTCAAAAACCATTCAAAAATAGATATTTTAATGAAAGTGTCCCATTAAACTTTAAAGCTTTTAATGGAATTATAATTTGAAAACATTAATGTCCATATAAATAAATACTAAAACCCATTTTGAAAACATGGAAATTAATGAGAAATATTTTGAGGAATAAATCTCTGAAACATTTAAAACGATATTTTAGTTAATGAGGTTTAAACAAAAAGGGAGACACTTGAATACAAATAATTGAGAATAACTTTTAATTATAACATTATAATATCATGATAATAAATTTATTCATGATATAATATGTCAAAGGACAATATATACAACATATAAGAGTGAATTGGTGCATAACAGCAATGCAGTCTCAATGGAAATGTAAATCGAGATGAAATCCCTTATTAAGATGGAATCTTTAAATTAAGGATAAATCAATCACATAATGTTGTGTGAAAAATATAAATACACCCAATATTAGTGGATATTATGTTTCCAAAAATAGAGGTCATTCACACATATTCATAGGATGACATATTCAAGTATTACAAGTTCAACGTGAAGAATTGAAATTGGGTTAAGAGGTTCCCTTGTTAAAATTGCATTGCCAAACTGCATCACTTTAAAATTCAAAAAATGAGTTGATGAGATAAAAAAGGGGTATAACATCACTTGTACATAAATTTTACATCAATTAGGATATATAAGAACATATCACAACATAATAAGATGAAAAATAAAAGACATAACAAAACAAAGTCTTTAAAAAAGAGGATGGTGAAAGGTTCCTTTACCGATTTGGTAACTTACAAAACATACACCACATGAAATAAGGATGATACAATAAAGTTGTAAATTCTCATAAATTAAAGTATATTACAAAAAGTGTACAATCATGGGCAGTACAAACACCACACAAAAGTAAATAGTGGCAAATATAGCATGAATCTCACAAGAATAAAATGTGAGACGAAACCTTTTACCACATTGGTATCAACTGAGTCGTATGAACAAAAGTTAATAACCACCAAATTATTAAAATAATAACATGAATATAAAGAGAATAATGATAATATATATCAATTGGAAGTACAAAATACACCACATTCAATAAATTAGTGGCGAACATTAGAAATCTCACAGAATTGAAAGTTAGATAAGAAAATCCCTTACAAAAATCCGGCAGCCTAATGACGCCACATAAAAATTCTTAAAATTAATTGATTAGAGTAAGAGGGGGTCTCTCAAAATATGAAATTAAAAATTACATTAAGGTGAATATAAAAGAAAATCCTCCAACATAAGAACATGGAGTATAAAATAAATGACATAAAAGAGAGTACTTGAAAAGGAAGAGAGAGGTTGGATCCCTTACCTCGTGTCCGATTTGACTCGATCGTTGTTTGATATCCTGAATAATAAACTAAGGTTAATTTATACTTTCTTAAGAACATTTTTCATGTTTATTATTAATTTTATATCACTTATTACAATGTTATAAACATTATGTAATCATTTAAGTTAATAATGTTTGTTTTGTCGATATTTGGTACTTGAGTCAAAAATGGATTTCTTATAATTACATGTTGTTCATGTGGTCAAAGTTTCATTATATCCAGAATAATATTCATGATTTAGATATCATATATATCATATATATCTAGTATATGAATGTATTTATAATAGTACATGACATTTAGAGGTAAGAAATGAAATGCACCGTTTATGGAGACGGTAAGTCGTACGACACATGAACACTAATTTCATTTCTATTTATTATTTTAATAGAATTAAAACATAATTATAGATAGGTATATTATAATTCTAGTATAATTTCATATATAATATCATTAACTCTATCCTTTATACATCCCACACAGGGCATTAACGAGTCACATCACTTTGAGGGGGCGGTAATCCGCGCTTCCTCAGATGAGATTATCGTATTTACCCACTATGGAAAACATAAAAACGTGCTATAAATGTAAAATATAGAAGAATAAAGAAACCATGAACATAATATATATCATATATAAATATAGTTCCCTCATAATGACCACCATGAGAGGCGTCTGGAGATATTTGAACAATCATCGTTTCGTGAGGCGTTAGTTTTCCATCCACAGAAACATTATGTTATTCATCCATTAGATAGAGTTGTGTGTATGTGTAGTTAGAATAAAACTCATAAAAACATCATAGTATATTGAGGATACTGATTTTGTTACAAAATAAAGTAATAAAAATAGTTTAGGGGTTGTAGAATTAAAATAAAACAAAACAATTTAAGAGAAAATGTTACCTTTAATTTGGGTAACTCCCTTCGGTTTGAACCAACTAACTTATTAAAGTGCCTTCAGAATATGGTAAGGCTTATAATAGTAGTAGTGGGATTTAAGGAGCTTAATTGGGCAGATTTTGGATGAGAAAAAGGCTTGAGAGGTGTGAGGAATTGGTTAGAAGTGGTCTCCTTTTATAAGGTAATGGAGGGGCTCTTTTGGAAAGTGTGAAAATATTATTTTATAATATAATGATATTTGGTTTATAAAGGTCCAAAAATAATTATACTCGAAGAAAAGATTAGTCATGGTCAAAATAAAATCATCCAATCATAATTGTACATGTTTTGGATAATATTTTAATCATTATAATCTTATTTATTTAAATCATTTATTAATGAGGTAAATACTGCATCATTATTGTGTCTTAAATAATTTAATTTATTCGATATCTAAAAATAATAAAAAAAATAATATCATGTAGGAAATCATTTTATATTTCCAATGAGTATTTATATCCTAAAATAGGTCTTATATGACGCCATAAAAATATTAATTACTAAAATCTTTTTGTTAATGTCAATTTTTCTTTATATTAAATTAATTAATCTAATGTGTTATTATCTTTTATAAGTGGCTCCATGGGGTCCCAAAATTGACCCAAGGATTCCCATGTTCGGAAAATTACTCATACAATAAGGTTAGGACAAGTGTTAAGGTAATTTTAAATTATTATATAATTCTTTTTATCTTGAATTACCTTATTTACCTTTAACCGCGATTAATAAAAGTCAAAAGTTACTATTCATCATAAATTATTTTCGTCTTAATGAACCATGTATTACTTCGTGATAACAACCATGTATGTCGGATTTTTGAAATTCAATTTATAGTAGTGGTAAAATTTCATTTAAATGAAAAGTCTGTTTTTTTCAGTACCACTAAGTGTTTTCACTATTCATCAAAAATTGATGTTTTTCAGAAAAATACCAAATCTTCATCCTAAGATATATTTGATATTAAAAATTCAAAAATGATGTTTATTTTTAAAAATTAAAAAGATAAAAGTATCATTAATAAATTTAAAAATTAATTTCCGTTGTTAAAACAAATAGCATGTTTTTAAGATACAATAACTATTAAAAGATTAACACTTGTTTATGTCCAATTTCAACGTAAAATTAATTCCAATGAACTAAATTGATTAAATGGTAAACATATATTCTAATTACAAATTAAACCCAATTTAAAAGACAATATCACCATATAAATAAATTATATAAAAACATAGTTTTGAATTAAAATAAAATATTTACAGTATTCATAAAGAAATGATCTTTTATGGAAAAATTTCAAAAATTTACACAAAGTAAATTTTGATGTCCCAATTCTAAAAAAGGACATTATTTAGTCATATAGAATGTATTAAAGGTACCAATACTATATTTAATGAGGGTTCGCCTTTAAAAGGAGGTAAATCGACCTTTTAATGTAGATTATGCTTAAAATTAGATTCATTCACATTTTAAGCCTCAAACATTTATTGGATAAGTCTAATTACATTTAACAAACATGTATAATAATATTTTATTTAGTTTTTTTCATTATCTCCAATACAACGTCTAGTAGTTAACGACCATTTAAAATAATATTATTATATTATTAGTGTGTAATGTAAGATTTTAAAGACACCTTTTATTGTGTATTGGGTACGCTATCGAACATAGCATCCCCTTCAATGTAAAATTCATATTTAATTGAAAAATATTAATAAATATAAAAATTGTCTTATTCTATATTCATCTTGAATTTTATATCATTCCCCCCTTTTGGGAATTGCGTCCTCACAATTTTAAAACTGGTCTTGGGAACTTCTTTAAAATTCCCACACCGGAAAATAGTCAATAAAACTATCACATTAAAATAATGGAAGAGAAGGAAAAATGTCACCTGAGATAACCCATACTAAGATTCTATATAGGAAAAAATGGATATGAGAGACAAAAAAATGGTCATGTTCTGATGGATAGTGTTAGAAAACATGATTAGGAGAATGTTAACCACCAAAAAATCACAAACATGTGATGGTTTCAATGGTTCTTGATTCCCAAATATGAAAAAGCAAAGAGAAAAAGTTTTTGATTTAAGTTAATTTTCATTGAGGAATCTATTTATGAGCATAACAAAAAAAATAAGGAAACAAAATTAATTTTCATGTATCCTTTTATCCTTCACTATATTCCCAACACTGAATCATATTTCCTCCATACGATGAGTATTCAGGATGAATTTTTTACATTAAAAGTGATATAATCAACTTCAATAGAATCAAATAATCCAAAAAAGATGGACAATATATTTCCATTGTCTTTAGATATTAACTAAAACCAAAATGTTTAGTACAAGATCAGATAATCCCAAAAAAGGAAAATCTTTTACAAAAAGAGAAACGACTCTTAATTTCCAAAATTTGTATAACAAAACCCAAAGATCAACAAAGACCATTCAATAAAAAATTATCCATAGAAATTCTCCAAAACTGACCCAAACTTTTATTATAACCCAAATCTCATAAGGATTTCATTACAAAGACTTCCAAGATACATCATAACATTTTTCTCCAAGTAACACCAGGTACTCATAAAGTCTCATATTGAAAAGTAATTAACCTAATCACGTATTCTCCATGGTAGGTTAATCATTTTCAAAAATAAATAAAATAATTATATGTATATAATAAAAAAATAGATTCTTCCAATCTAAAATATCATCCATTTATCCAAAATATAAATCCCATAGTAATCTATCTTCCATAGGCATATAGTGTTTCCTTAAAAGAGAAAATGACTTCCAAAACAAACTTTTATCACTTAACCACAAAATCATTTTTCAATACTATGTATATCCATTTGTTAAAAAATTAGTTCCAAAAATCACCATATTTTTGTTCCATAAATTTTTTTTACTAAATTAATAAGTCATACTAACCAGGGACTTCAAGTAGGCTAGTGGTAGGAAATTTTCCCTTGTCGCCCTTCAGTTGTGTGTTTGATTCCTGCAACCTTGCCGGATGCGACGGATTGTCACCCATCCTATGGGTTGTCCTTTATATAATACTAAAAACAACCCTAACATGTTTTAACATAAATGGTTTCTTTATACCTCTAATTTTCATCCAAATTCATTATGATCTCAACATCTTAACTCTTGAAGTCTTATTTCACCAACAAATGATAAAATAAAACAATCCCTAAAATCAATAACATCATACCTTGATCATGGTGTCCATTTGGTTTTATCTTGATCTTGTTCACGTAGGTAGAAGGTCCATGCATTTCAAAATAGATTTACAGATCCTTCAAAATCAGTTGCTTCCTCAATCCAAATACACCTTATACAACTTGGGTCAAATGGGTGTTAACAGAAAAATAGTTTTGGAAAATAATCATGTATGACATATAATTTCCAAAAATCTGATAAAACATGATTTCTATAAAACAGTCGAACTGAATTTGAGTTGAAACTTTCAATTAACCGCCCTTTTAAAATACCATAAGTATGTGCTGAGAGACTGTATTTTAAAACCAAATATAAATAGGTTGTGAAAGGGTCTTCTTCTTCAGCACCTTTTGTAAAATCATAATATGCTTCAAAATATTGTGATAAGGTAAAATATTTGAATTTTTTTTGATAATATTTACCTTTCTTGAAAATATGATAATATTTTGAAAATAGGATTTTTATAAATACAACCCATGATTCACGATGATAACGATGTATATTTGAGGTGTTTGATATCTCAAAAAACTTCTGAGAAGTGAGTTGTATTCTAGAAGAAGTTTCACAATCCTCCGAACATGAATTTGCAATAATTATTGCAAGCATGTCATTATGAAGAGATAGGAATGTAGTTTGAGATCCTACTCCCATTTGTAACTAACTTTCCATGATCTAAAAAAGTTATAAAACATGGATTTAACTGAAATAATAGTTATTGACTAACCATATGTCTAACATAAATTACTAATCCCTAATGTTGTTTAAACCACCCTCTGACACCAACTATAATGATCTGGCCTTAATCAGTACATACTATTGAATTAAATGAATAATTCACTTTGAAAATATTTTCAGGATTAGAGTTTTAGAGAATTAGGCCATAACTATTACATAAAATCTTGAATATTACAAGTACACACTACTAATCCATATCCATTTTTTCATGAAATAAAAACTCTTAAAAATAATTATGTCGAGTTCTTTATTTTAGACACCATGACTTTTCCTTGATCCCATCCTCGAACCTATTAAATTGTAAGTCATGTGGAAAACATTTCAAAAACATGGGATGGGCATAAAAAATCTCATTAAGGGTTATTAAATAATGATGGAAAACATTATCCCATCAATAAATAAAAATCAATGAAACCATACTTTTCCATCATAACATACATTATAAAATCATGAGATTTATTAATAACACACACAAATCATAAATCATAAAGGTTACGTATGGAATACATATCAAACATAAATAGAATCTATCATAGCTATGTATGGAGTTACACTCGGAATACCCATCACAGTATATTCCCTAAATCTCTTAGGAGAAACATCACGTTTACCTCTGTCACGTTACCCAATGCGTTGGAGAGCTATCTCAGGCTCACCTGCACTAGGTTTATCATGGAACCACCCGTATATGAAAACAATGCCCAATAACCATAACATAATCATAACACATAACACAAGTATAGATGAAAGATTAAATTTCCACATTCCACTATATCAAATAATTATTTTTATGTAAACAATTATTTATCAAACCATTTTTAAAAACCATTTAAAAATAGATTTTTGAATAACATTTTCCCATACCACTTTGAAGATTTTAAAGGAATTATCATTTGAAAACATTAATGTCCATATAAATAAATCCTAAAACCCATTTTGAAAACATGGACATTAATGATAATTATTTTGAAACATAAATCTTTAAAAAAATTAAAACGATATTTTAGTTAAAGAGTTTTTAACAAAAATAGAGATGCTTGAATACAAATAATTGAGAAATAACTCTTAATAATAACATTATAATATTACGAGACTATAGGGATTCATGATATAATATATCAAAGAAAATTATATACACCATATAAGAGTGAATTGATGCATAACAACAATGATGCCTCAATGGAAATGTAAATTGGGTTAAAATTCTTTATAAAGATGGTATCCTTAAATTAAGGATAAATCAGTCCCATAATTATGTGTGACAAAAATAAATTCACCAAATATAAGTTCCTATTAAGTGTAAGACAATCATAGCTCATTCAAACATATTTATAGGATGACATATTCAAGAAGTACAAGTTGAACCTAATGAATTGAAATTGGGTTAAGAGGATCCCTTTTAAAAATTCGACCGCCTAACGTCATCACATTAAAATTTAGAAAATGGGTTTATGAGATAAAAAAGGGGTCTATCATCACTTGGACATAAATTTTACATCAATGAGGATATATAAGAACATATCCCAACATAATAATATGTCTATTAAATTACATAACAAAACGATGTCTTTTAAAAAGAGGAGGGTGAAAGGTTCATTTACCGATTTGGTAGCATACAAAACATGTGCCACATGAAATAAGGATCATACAATTAAAATGTAAATACTCATAAATGAAATTATATTACAAAAAGAGTACAATAATGGGAAGTATATACACCACATAAAATTAAATAGTTGGAAATATAGCATTAATCTCACAAGAATAAAAACTGAGATGAAACATTTTACCACGTTGTAATCAACTAAGTCATATGAACAAAAGTTAATAACCACCAAATTATTCCTAGAATAACATGAATATAAATAAAATCATGATAATATATATCAATTGGCAGTACCCAATGCACCACATTTCATAAATTAGTGGCGAACAACAGAAATCTCACGGAATTGAAAGTGAGATAAGAAAATCACTTAAAAAAATTTGGCCGCCTAACAACGCCACTTAACAATTCTTAAAATGAATTGATGAAAGTAAGAGGGGGTATCTCATCATATGAAAATAAAAATTAAAGTATGGTTAATATAAAATATCATCCTCCAACATAAGAACACGGAGTATAAAATAAATGACATAAAAGAGAGTACTTGAAAAGAAAGAGAGAGGTTAGATCCCTTACATCGTGTAGGATTTGACTCGATCATTCTTTAATCTCGTAAATAATAAAATATAGTTAAATTATACATGCTTAAGAACATTTTCCTTGTTTATTATTCCTTTTATATCACTTATTACCATGTTATAAACATTATGTAATCATTTAAGTTAATAATGTTCATTTTGTGGATATTTGGTACTTGAGTAAAAAATCGACTTCTTATAATATATGTTGTTAATGTGGTCAAAGTTTAATTATATCCAGAATGATATTCATGATTTAGATATCATATATATCATTTATATACATGTATTTATAATAGTACATAAAATTTAGAGGTAATAAATGAAATGCACCATTCATGGAGATAGTAAGTCGTACGTACGCATGAACGCTACTTTCATTTCTATTTATTATTTTAATGGAATTAAAACATAACTATGCATATGTATATTATAATTACAGTATAATTTCAAATATAATATCATTATCTCTATCCTTTATACATCCCACATAAGGCATTAACGAGTCACTTCACTTTGAGGGGGCTGTAATCCACGCTTCCTCAAATGAGATTATCTTATTTACCCACTATGGAAACCATAAAGGCGTGCTGTAAATGTAAAATAAAGAAGCATAAAGAAAACAGAAACATAATATATATCATATATAAATATAGTTCCTACATAATGGCCACCATGAGAGGCATTTGGAGATATTTGAACAATCATCGTTTCGTGAGGCGTTAGTTTTCCATCCACAGAAACATTATATTCTTCATCAATTATTTGGAGTTGTGTGTAATTGTAGTTCTAATACATATCATAAAAACATAACAGAATATTGAGGATAATGTTGTTGTTACAAAATAATGCAATAAAATGATTTTAGGGGTTGGAGAAGTAAAATAAAAGAAAACAATTTAAGAGAAACTGTTACCTTTAATTTGGGTAACTCCCTTTGGTTTGAACCAAAGGACTTATTGAAGTGCCTTCTTCCTATGGTAAGGATTTTAAGAGGAGTATAGGGATTGAGGGAGCTTAATTGGATAGATTTTGGACGAGCCAAATGGCTTGAGAGGTGTGAGTAATTGGTTAGAAGTTGTCTCCTTTTATAAGGGAGAGGAGGGGCTCTTTAGGAAAGTGTGAATCTATTATTTTATAATATAATGATATTCGGTTTCTAAAGGTCCAAAAATCATTATAGTAGAATATAATATGATTAATGGACGAAATAAAATCATCCAATCATAATTGGACATGTTTTGGATAATATTTTAGTCATTATAGTCTTATTTATTTAAATCAATTATAAATGAGGTAAATACTGCATCATTATTGTGTCATAAATAATTTAATTTATTCGATGACTAAAAATTATCAAAAACATCTATCATCTAGGAAATATGTATATATTTCCATTGAGTATTTATATCCTAAAATAGGACTTATATAAAACTATATAAAAATTAATTACTAAAATATGTTTTTTAATGTCAATTTTGTCTTTACATTAAATAAATTAATCTAAAGTGTCATTATCATTCATAAGTGGCTCCATGGGGTCCGTAAATAAACCCAAGGAATACCATGGTCGGCCATTACTCATAAAATAATTTTAGGACAAGTGTTAAGGTTATTTGGTATTATTATAATATTACTTTTACCTTGAATTACCTTATTTAACTTTAACCGCGGTAAATAAAAGTCAAAAGTTACAATTCAAAAAAAAAACTATTTTCATATTAATGAACAAAATTTTACTTCTTGATAACAACCATGTATGTCATATTTTTGAAATTCAATTCACAGAAGTGGTAAAATTTCATTTAAATGTAAAAGTTAGTTTTTCTAACTACCACTAAGTTCTTTCACTATTCATCAAAAATTTTCGTTTTTCAGAAAAAAAAGAAAAAATTCAGCCTAAGATATATTTGATATTAAAAATTAAAAAATGATATCTATTTTAAAAAAATATAAAAATGAAAGATTCATTAATTAATTTTAATATTAATTCACGTTGTTAAAACATATAGCGTGTTTTTAAGAAACGATAACTATTAAAAGATTGACACTTCTTTATGTCCAATTTCAAAGTGAAATTAATTCCAATGACCTACATTGGATTAAATTGTAAAATTATATTCTAATTAAAATTTAAAAAAAATTCTAAATATAATCTAACCATATAAATAATTAATCTTAAAACATATTTTTGAATTAAAATACAATATTTACACTTCATAAAAAATGAACTTTTTCAGAAAAAATCCAAAAATTTACAAAAAGTAAATTTTGATGTCCTCATTATTAAGAAGGATTTTATTTAGTCATATAGAATGTATTAATGTGACCAAAACTATATTTAAGAGGGTTCACCATTAAAAGGCGGTAAATGGACCTTTTAATTTAAATTATGCTTAAAATTTGATTCATTTACATTCTAAGACTTTAACATTTATTGGATAAATGTAATTACATTTAACTAACATATATAATACTATTGTATTTAGTTTTGTTCATTCCCACCCATACAATGGCTAGGAATTAATGACCATTTAAAATAATAATATTATATTATTAGTGTGCAACGTAAAATTTCAAATAAACATGTTGTTGCGTATCGGGTACACTATCGAACATATCATTCCCTTTAATGTAAAATTAATATTTAATTGAAAAATATTAAAAAATATGAAAGTATTCTTGTTCTTAATTTTTGTGGAATGTTACACCATGGGGGAATATGGGGAGGTGAAAATTTTATGGATTCATCCCTAAGTAGTGAATGTGGAGTAGAAGAGAAGATAAGGAAGCTATATTAATGGGGGAGGTGAACTCAAGTCCCTCCATCATTGAGTGATCCATGATATTGGAGGGTAAAGGTGGGGGATAACGAGATTTTTTGTACTCCTAATCTCATAATTATTCTTAAATAACACTAATTATAAAACTATTAAAACTTATATCATTCAATAGTATAATAAAATTATTATTATCATAATAATTTTTTAATAATACAATCACTATCATTATATAATATTCAAAAATAACGAGAGAAACCAAAATTTTAAAACCCATTAATAATTAAAATCAATAAATAGGGGAGGTTAGTTTGTGACAATTATCCCCACCAAAATGATTTCTTCCCTTCAGAATCATCCTTAGATGATGGTGATCAAGGGAATAGATGGGACTCAAATTCATAAAACATGGGTAAAATTGAAAAAAAATCAAGGAACACCATGACAAAAATCAATCTGAACAGACCACCAAAAATTTTACATATCCTAAATGACTTTTTTATCCAATAAAAAACATTCATAAAAACTGACATAATTAAATATTCTGGACCAATTTAAACAATACGAGTAGAAAAATAAATGATGGATCAAGTTATGTAGAATACCTAACATAATATAATCAAACTAACACATCTATTATTTCTAAATCAGCTAAGCATTCTGATTAATTGATAAGGGAAGAAAATCGACCAGGAACAAAAAGTCACAAAAGATATTTTACTTTCTTGGATTCCTTATAATCTAGATGAAAATTCAAATATTACCAAATTGGTAATGAACACAACTATTAATATTCTTCAACCCACCTATAAATAACCTTAATCAAGAAATATTAGAAATCACACTAGAACAAAATTCTTGTAAGGGCGATCAACATAAAAACATCCAAAATATACTCAAGAAAATTATGATGGAAAACAATTGGGAATGCCGTAAATGGAACCATGACTCATTAAAAAATGTATACTCTATACTTGGTTTAGGTGAGATAATACTTGGTCTATACATATATAATAAAAATTCATTATTAATCCCACAAAACACCATTGAAACCAATGCCATCATACAATTTCCCCAACATCTAGACAAGATTTCATGGGTAAAACATTTCAATATCACCAACCTTTCACAAATACCCATCTTACCAAAATAGAAGCATGGTTAGTTAATGAGGCATTACTACCCTAATATATCACCACTCATCAAACAATATCCTATGAAATTCAAACAAAAACACCCATAGAAGTCACCTCAAATGAAAAACATCACAATAAATCACCGACTATAAATCCAAATATATTTTCAACCAGATAGTCTTTACTCATCACAAAAAAAAATTAGATTCATCAAATTAATTCTTCCTAAATAATATCAAATATATTTATGATTGACTGATCATGGACCCAAAAATAAAAAACACCTCAAGTCATATGAAAAGAATTAGAGAAAAAGTATATATATCACCTCAAATATTTTGACCACCTATGATTCAATGAAAATATATACCAAGGACTACTCAAACAGATTCATAAAAATTCATAAATAACCTTGGCCTAACCAAATAATTATTTACATTACGTATCACTTCTGGGGATAAAATGTCATACATTTGTTAAATCATTCCCAATGAATACACATTATTACAGAGGACAAAATATCAAACAATTCAAACATCCCAAATAAATAATAAATAAATTTAAAATGAACCTAATAATTAAAAAAAATACAAAAATACCCATCAAAGTAATTTCCTTACAAAAATCCCCATTTAATTAAAAGAAGAAAATGATTAAATGTTTTGAAATAAACGTCATTGAAGAATTTACACTTAGAAAAAAATCATTCCCTCTATTTAAAAAACTTCAAATAACATAGAAAACCAATCATTATTCAGTAATTACATATAAAATTAATTTAAATTTTAAGAACACCCCCAGAACTATTTTTAATCGAATAGAATTTTCAAAATCCATATTGAAGTTAACTAATTTTGACAACATTTATAAAACAAATTTTTTTTCAGCAAAAAATTCATAAGGCCTTACTTCAATCCATAACCATTTATTAGAAAAAAACCCATTTATTTTCATTCAGAAAACCATCCTCCAGAATGAAAACATAATCAAAACATACAACTAATCAAAGTAACACCACAAATAAAATCACAAACATTGTCATATCATAAATTTCAACCAAATTCTTACAAAACTATAGCAGCACAAGACATGAATCCACCATTTTTCAAAAAAAACATTTTCTAAGTTCCTTTATGAAACCATGTACTCATTTTTTAAGAATTGAAACTATTTTTAAGACAGTTATATAGAATCAAACCACTTTAAAAATATGATTTTGAAGATACCAAACTATTTTAAATTCCAACATTTTAATTTGAAATTCAAATTTTGCATCTCTAAACCAATTTCAATATTCTGGGGGTCTTTTTTGAAATTTTGAAATGCCACATGAAATTCATTTTTTGAATTTTATAGGAACATAGATCTTTTTTCCAAAACCTATAATGGCTTAAAGAACCCATATTCTCCAAAAACTATTTACATCAATTCAAAAAGTGTAAATTTATTTTTGAAAGCCATCAATATTAAATAAACAAAATTTCACTATTTTGGTGTAAAAATATCCACATTAAAAATTTTAAAACCTTAAAAGTTAAAATTAAAATCACATCATGATTTTAGAAAAACTAAATCCATTTTGATTATTTTTAAGGGGAAATAAATTTTCATTTCAAACCCCATTGTATCATTACAAACCATGTTTCTTTTTTCAATTCGAAAATCTTTACATAAAATTCCTTTACAAATTTAAAATCTCATATCATTTCCCTTTTTTTAAAAACAACATGTTAATATCATGAACCAAAAGAAACTCAAATCAATAATATCATCAAATAGAAATATAAAATAAGGTACTATAGATTATTCATGATGTGGACACAAGGTTTATCATTCCATGTACCAATCGGTAAACTACCATTAGAAGACATACTAAATTATGAACATGGGAAAAACATGTTTTTTAGGTTATGTGATCTCACCGTTTGACACTTATTCAAATCCTATTATTATATCATATAAATATAATAAAAAGTAACACAAATCAACACATCATTAACACAAATTCAAATACTATAAAATATTTGATTAAAAATCTAAAATTCAATATTCAAAATCATGTTTTAAAAAGCATCTCAGGTTTTTTCATATGTAGTGGTGACATCGAACCATCTGATTACCTACCTCCTATATATTTACAACTCAATCTCCATTATACTATACACCCTACATTATAATGGGAACCCTCCTTTGTTTCCAATTTTTACAATCCCTTCCAATTCATTGTTGGAACGAGTTCATGAACTATATTTCCACTACCAAGAAGGGAATTACTAATCCACACGGGCTGATAATGCGTCTATGGTCATCTTTGGATCTCCCTTGGTAATGGTTTTTACCAAGAATCAAAGAAAAATAGAAAGAAAAAATATAAAAAAATCCTATATGAACCATATCTATATCTATCATCCATTAAAATAAAATTCTAGTAAACATTAAGTTAATTTGTAATGTAAAAATTCAATTCATATTCTTACCCCTAGTCTCCCTCACTTGTATAATAAAATATTAACATCTTACACTATATTAATTTTCTTTAGATTCTAGTATATTTCATTAAATTTCATCTATATAGAGAATTTAAATACGAATTTTATATGGTAAATCATGTAAAGGACCAACACTATACATTTTATAAATGAAAAAAAGGAAATTCCCACTTGATCATGAAAAATTCACAGTAGGTTGAATGCGATAAAATAAATAACTACCTTAAATCACTATATCATGAAAGTCTAATACAGTAGTTTGAAGATGAATTCCATCCTAGAATCTGAAATCATATAGGCATGAGCATAAACTTTCATAGATGGCCACCACCAACCTTGTATCATTGAAAAAATTTATTCAAAGATCTATTTTAATTGTAGTATGAAATATAGTACATCAATATTATTTTTAACTAATTCTAGCAAAATATAGAAAACCCTTCATATGTTATCTTTATTAAAACAAAACAGTTATACTCATTCAAGAAATACGTGGCATGTATATCATTTTATATAATTTAATTCAATGAATAAAAAATAATATATTTCACAATTAATTTATTAATCTTGTGTAAATAATATAATTGTGATAATTTCATGAAAAGTAATACATGAAGTGTAGTTTTTTAAAAATTCAATATAAATCATGTAATTTACACCTTTTCTTAGTTACCAAAAAATTAATAAAAAAATTTTTCCAAACATTTTCATTAAAATTCCCATTTATCAAAACATGTATATAAAATATTTATCACAACCAAGAATAATAAAATCTATCCCTAGGATAAGATAGGTTTGAGCTAGCTATATTTCTTGTATAGTGATAAATAAAAATAAGTTTATACTAAATCTATCCCCAATATGATGACCAATGGAGTAGAGGAATACCCCCATGTGTAATTACCCTAAATGAAGTCTTGTAAACAGGTCCTTATTTCAACAACATAGGGAGATGAGGAACACCATGGTGTCTGAAACCCTCAAAAAACAAAAGAGAACTCCCAATACCAAACCCCCTTTTAAGTACCCAAGTGTCCAATGTTCCACCAAAATCAGACAAATTCAACATGAATTACCAAAAATGAAAAATTAATTCCATACATATTTTTATATCATAAAAAAAAACATTAAAAAATTAATTTCATTAAAAAATTCATTTTTTAAAATCGATGTTTAGTTAAAAAAATTTCAAAAGGAACTCATATTAATATCAAAATCCATTACAGAAGAATTTCACAAATCAAATATCATTGAAATTACTATTTATAAAATAATAATACAAACGAATGTGAACCTAATGTTCATTAAAAAACATCATACTAAACTATAAACATTAAATCCATTTAGTAATTTTTCAAAATTTTATCAAAAACATTAAAAGCATAAAACAAAGACTATTAATTTATCTGAGGACCCAAATCGGTTCAAAGCATTTATAAACCATTCATTTTAATAAAATCATCCCATTAAGAAGTCAATAAATACATTTAACTACAGGTTTCACTTGGAATGACATGTAAATATCTTTTTAAATTCGGCATGGAATCCAAAAGCGTCATTGATAAAATTAAAATCCTTTGAAAATGGATTATCAAGAAATTCAACAAGAATGAATCTGAAAATAAAATTCATTCCATTATTTGAAAAATAGGAAAAATATTTATCTATCTATAAAAACCACAACAAAATCCATTTTTTCTTTCTAGAAAATCAATAATCATATTTGACACTAAAATTATATAATTTAAATAAGAATATGAAACCCAAGAAATCAATAGTTTTAGGGATAAAGGATAGTGTATATGGAAAAGCTACATGGATTAATACCAAGATAATATAACCATGTGGAAAAATATAGGAGGACCTAAAATTAATATCGGATGTCTTATAGATCAAAGCCAAAAAATAGAATGTGAAACACACCTACGGTTCATACAAGGCCATTCATAGTAATGAGAAGGGGGAAACAAGAGAGAGATATACAGAGGGGTTTTAGGAGTAAAATATTCCTGAGAGTTCTAGTCCATAATCATGATGAAAAAATGTTGGGTTTCCAAGGGGAAAGGATATTTTATGGGTGGATACACTTAAAGGGGTTGCATAGTTGGGTGTTTCACTACACCAAGGAAGAGAATGGGAGGAAAAAATCAGCAAGATTATTCCAGGGGTTGTTTGTGACATGTAAAAGAGGATAAGAGGGAACTACCTCAATGTTAAAGGGGTATGTAAGACCATTCATCACCATGAAATTTTTTATATAGGACATTGGACAAGATAGAGAACTCGATTTTTGGACTTATTCCTCTCATATTTGTTGTAAATTATCATTATTCATAAAACTGTTATAGTTAATATTACTTAATATTAAAAATAATTGTAATAATCATAATAATATTATTAATAAAACCATTATTATCAATCATGAATATCTAAAATTTATATGAAAAACTCAAAATATAGAACTCTAATATTAAATAATTGGAAAAAAGGGGGAGGTCAGGATATGACATTTCCCATGTGATATAGTTCCATATATATAATATAATGGAGGATCTAACTCATATGATGGATTATTCATCTTCTACTCTTAGATAGACTATAGATGGTGAGTTATGTAGGTTGAATATAAGGGATCATCATCAATAATATTTATTGAAGGTATTGTAAATGGAGACTTTTGTGTAAGTTGCATAATCTTTTCATTATATTTTACTGGGTATATATTCAGTTCCAATGAATGGAAGATCTTTTTTATGGTTTCAATTTTTTTTACTATGTGTAAAAAGTAAATTTCAATAAATATAAATACAAAATTTGTATCATAGATATATAATCTTCTTTGAATTGATGTTTTATAATGAATAGTATATAATATCTCATGGAATTCATCTATCAATTTTTGAAATATGATCATTTTTCACTGCATATGCATAAATGATGTAAGATATTGTTCAGTGAGATATAACTACCAAGTATAGTGTGTGATATTTTATTAAGTGATATAGTTAAATCCTTTCATTTTTAATTTAATGTATTGTATTACTTTGTGAATTGACTGATCTGGTGTAATAGATCTTCGATAAAAAACACATAGTTTAATATCGCTACGTTGATATCATCAAGCATTGTAAAATTAGATTTAAATACATTGTGGGATCATGTTATACTGCACATTTCATAATTCATGTATGCGAGGAAAAAAGGTTAATTTTATGTATACCCCTTGTTCATTATGTTAATGTTATAGTGGTTCTTTTCGTAAGATATAAATTCCATGTGAAGTGTGAGTAATTATTATATAGATTATTTAAACACTGGGTTAATTTTATGAAAGTTATTCTATAAGTCTCATATCCTAGACAAACGAAATTAATATTAGGGGATCCACCTCAACCCATTTTACCTCATGTGGTTCATATAGTAAGTCAAGATCAATTTTACCATATATTTTTTATTACACAGGATGCTACTGTAGAAGCATTATCTATCATAAAGTGTAATAGATAAGGCTTATATATCCCTTGTATACAGAGAGGGACACAACTTAAGATATGTGAATATAATTAAAAACAATATATATAGAAAAAGATTTTTTTTCTAAATTTAAATTATGAATATTATTTTTTTATAAATAGCATTCAAATCAAACAAAATGTGACACCATCTGGCTCACACGAATGCCTTGGTAGTATCTTGGATTTCCTATTTTGGGGTCCTGAAAGATTCAGGGAATCAAAGAATGAAAAATAGAATTTTTTTAAAGAGGCTAGGTTCAAGGTTTTGTTTCAAGGACATTTTATCATTACGGTAACGTTATGGTATCATTTTCTGTTTGAATATTGTGGTTTTTCATAGTTTATACATTGTTGAAGAAATATTGTGACTCGCTAGAGAAATCTAGGTACATTATGGAATTTTACAAGGGGAGGCGCATGGTTAGAGAACATTGTTATATTAACCATGTGGAATCAGTGTAAACATGAAACATCCCAAATATAATTTATAGTAGCGGTGTAAAATTATGGTTCATGGTTTCTTTAACCCTACGACATACCTCAGGAAACCATGCAACTCCTTTCTGAAATGTTGCCAAATGTTATTTTTCCCCTTTTTCTATTGGTTAGTTGTAATCCTAATAAATCCCTTATCATAGGTTTAATTTTCATAATCCTTACCCATCACTTTAATTAGCATCCTGAGTTTTCAAATGGAAACAATGTGTTAGATTACATACATGATAACCCAAATCAAGCCTAAACAAACCAGTGGATATTATTATTTAAATGTGATCATTATAACATGGCCTTTATAATGGTGGTTATGAATTGTATTAACTGAATTTTAAAAATATTATTTATATATGTATATATAATTAGTTATTTAGGGACCAGTTAATTATAAAATAATATAAAATTCTTTTTCGAATAAAAGGGAATTTTATCCTAAAATCTATTTCTGTGTGAAGTAATGTGTTTATAAAATAATCATATCATTATTATTGAATTTTATTGAATAAATATATTTATAAATACAAAATATTCAATCTAAGGTTTAAATTTTATATTATATGTTTTTTAGAAATTATTTAACAACAAATTTAATTTTATGCATAAAATGAGTATTTTTCAAAAAAGCTATTTTTATGACTATTTGATGGAATCCGCATTTTATATCTAGTTTTGACACTTTTATAAACACTATTTTACAAAAATTATATTCCTTATAATTAGAGTTTAAAATATCCCATTGGTTGTATATTTTGAATTTTCTAAGTTTATTCATTTTTTGATGAATAATCAATAATAAAAAATAATAGTTCAAAGCAAATTTTTCTTCAAATTTATTTATATAGTCAAATTATGTTTCTAATTATTTTTTAAGTATAATTTAAATAATATATAAATTAATATATTTTATTTCATTGGAATCTATTTAACTTCTAGTTGGATTTAAAAACATCATAAACTTTTTAATGTTTTTACTATAAATACAAATTTTCATGATTCGTCAATGGGATTAGTTTTAAATTAATTTTAGACAATTAAATATTTTGAATTTTTCAAATCATATATAAATGGATATAACTAATATTATATTTATGATTTAACACCTTCGAATTAATTTTTTAAAAATATGTATAGTAACATCAGTAATTATTTATATTAGCACGGTTAAGGGTAAATCGGATAATTACGGGTAAAAATAATATTATAAATTACAGTAAAACTTATCCTAATTTCATTATATGATTGATTATAGACCTAAAATCATATGTGGGTCAAAATATAACATTTTATATCCACATGAATGACTTTAGGACAATAATATTATTTTCTTGAATTAAGAGAAAAAAATTTCACACTCTTATTGTTAACAAATGAAATATTTTTAATATGGGTTGTATAATGGATATGTTATAATATAAATATTATTTAGAAATAGAAAATTTATATCTTCATCATGGTAATAGTTTTATAATTTTTAGGAAGGAAATATTTAAATTAAATTGTGACCAAATGATGATGTATTAATTGTATAATTATAGAATATGTCAAATAAATGTTATTGAAAATTTAAAATTAAAAACAATTGAATATAATTAATGTAAAACAAGAATTTTATGGATGAAATTTACATTTTAATGATAATTTAACATATTTTATTGTAATATATCATGTTGTTATGGTATTTTGAAAAATTCAATAATCAAAAAGTGTCAAAATTGACACTAATGGTATTTTAGGACAAATAATATTTTATGGAATGATATAAAATTAAAAAAATAATATCTAATGGAAATATAATTTAGGTAATTCTTAAAATATTATAAAATAATCATTTATTGGTCGTTTGGTAGGTTATATTAATTATATATATAACCTTCAATGTTTGAATTACATATTATTACGGTAAAATTTAATTTGTGTGAAAATAAAAAGATAAGGATTAAAAGTAGAAAAAACATATATAATTTTAATGGGATAAATGGTATTAGAAAAAAAATCATATATTTAAATGAATATTTTTGGTTCCACTTGGAAATGATAATTAATTTATATTAATTTAATGCTTTGATGAATTCCAAGAGTGCCCCTCCTGTCTTTTATAAAAGGGAACTACTTCTATCAATTTATTCCAACTTTAAAACGGGTTATTATTGGGCAATATCATCGTAAATCACTTTATATAATCTCTTAACACATTCTAGATTCATAATTTTAGGCCTAAAATCTACATTAGAGGTGTTAATATGTTAATTATATGAGGTATTCCAAAGAAGAGTTGTCGTTATAAATTAAGTATTTCTTTTTTTATTTCTTCTCCACCATCCTTCAAATATTATTAAACCCAGATTAAATAATAAAACTCTTATCATCAATATACAAAAATTTTATTATGTTAATATCATCACCTAAATCCATCCCCAATACTATCAAATTGGATAAGAATTAATCATTTGCGTGTACATGTGAACTTTCCCCCCAACAACCAATATAAATCATTTTTCATCAACATCTATCAATACAAGTTTCAATGATGGAATTAATGTTTATATATAATGTTAATGGTTTATTTATCATTATTAATGAATAATATATCATTTATTTTCTTAAATTTCCAGGCATAAAAAATGAGAATGTCATCCGTGCGTTCATGTGAACTATCACCACAACAATGCAATGTCATTCTTTTATCATCACTACATAAAATGAATGATTTAAAAATGTATATTAAAATTATTAATATAATATTTATTATATTATAATAATTCTTTAAATATAAATAATATGTATATATTTCCATAATGATCATTGAAAAATGAAGGTGTTACTCATACATACGTATAGCCTACCATCTCCATGATTATGACATTGTTCATTTTTCATAACTATGAATTAATTACTTGATTTAAAAGTATAATTGATTTATAAAATTTATTACAATATAATGAATAAATTTTTTTATATGATTGACTAATGACCACTTTGACTATTTAAATATTTCCAAAGTCATTTTGGACTCATGTATAGGATATCGACAAAACATCCCACATGAACTTAAATAATTAATTAATATTTATAACATGGTACTATGTGATATAAAAGGAAAAAAAACAAGAAAACGTTTATCAGAAAAGAAAATAATTATTATAATTTTATTATTCTGGAACATAATGTATATTTGTGATCAATCAGACTCAAGTCTAGTGATTTTTTCTTAATATCCTTTCATTGAGGCATTTCATGATGCTATGTACCATTATTCTTTTATAAGGTGTATGTAGAACTACTATGAAATTTCATATCTATATTTTATCAATAATTATGTTATATAATGTTTTAGTAAAATTATTATTTCATGTATGTTATGATATAAATGTTTAATGTGGTGTGGGACACCATGAATGTTTAAATATTTAATTATCAAATATATTTCTATATGTCAATATTCTTGAAATTTTCCAAAAAAATTATTTATATTGACATAAGAGTTTTATAAGAGAAATTTTATGACTATTTTTAATTACAATTAGATGTTTTCCAAAAGTAATTTTTTTACATGTTTTTATGTGGAACGTTTTGATAAACAAAAAAGTGGAATTTATTATTCTTAAAGCCCATGATGACAAAGAATTTTCGTGTGTTATGGACATTATTTTATTATAATACTCCATTAAAATATTCAATTTTTTCATAAATGAAAAACTAAATTTCAATTTTATGATTTTGTTTCTATTGAAAATGGACTTTAAAGATATTGTGGTTGTGGTATTGATAATTGGTTCTTGAAAGAAAAAGATAATTTTTATCCTAAAATGTTTTCATATGGGACTAAATGAGATTTTCAATGGGTATTATAATGCATGTGTTTTAATAATGATATGGAACATGAGATTTATAGGAAATGGGTGTACCATTTTCATCTTATACATGGAGTGTCCCGAATAGTGATGGGTAAGACCAATATAGATTAACATGGGGTGGCCTAGATAGCACTGGGAAAGTCCATTCCATCTTAACTTGGGGTGGACCAGGTAGCATTGGGAAAGTTTTTTTATAACTTAACATGGGGTGGCGCAGATAGTTATAGGTAATCCCATAATATATTAATTTTCTTTTAGCCTTATGGTTATTCCAATTTAAATGGTTTTGAATGGGTTTTATGTAAATGATTCTCTACGTTATAAAAAGGGGGTGTAAATGCTTCCTATGAGTTTTTATTTTTTTTACAGATATTTGTGTATTTTTTTCTTGTCAAAATATTTTATTTAATATTCTAAAGAAAATTTTAAAACAATCGTAAACATTATATGAGTTTGGATTTTTTTTAATAAACTAACAGTTTACTTCCATTTTTTATCCCTTTGTAAGATTTTGTACTACTCCATCTTTTTAAAATTTCATTCAAGGGGGAATATATAAAATGATAATATAAAGGGTGTAACTATAAATATTTTCAATAAATAGAAATCATGTATTATTTTAGAGAGTTTTATATAGTGAAAAAATGGATAGTAAGTATATGTGTCCACATGTAATGTATGGGTTTACATTGTAAGAGTTTTTCCTAATTATATTAAACAATAAAATAAAAATATTCGTTAATATAAATTCAACTTCAAAAAAATAGAATAAATTATGTTCAAGGTCAGGTCCTTGCACTTTTGAGGTCTTCTCCCTTAAATCCAAGGTATAATTCCTTCATTCTTGATGGATCAAATCAATGTATGTTGTGTTTTTTATCAGATTTCTCATTTAAATTATATATTCTTCCTAGATCACTTCTACTATCATCATGTAGAATAAAGCTATGTTGTGTATCTAGTATCTAAGGGGTTTTATAGAGGGTTAAAATTGTTACTTGTGGATCATGGATTGTGAAGACCCTATCTACTCTTCCACAGTCACCATTCTTGATGGATGCTTAATTTAACTCTATTTGTTATATAGTGTTTCTAAAAAATAGTTAATTAGTTAAATAAATTATTTATCATGTAAAATTACTTTAGGATGTTAAAAAAATTGATTTTATATGTTTTTACAGGTTTTCATGGAAAATAACTTGTTTTAATGTGGATTTTCTATAAAAACATTTTTTTTCAAACCAATTGTCTAATTAAATTTTTGAATGATGTTTTTGGATTGAAGATGGAGTTTGAAAAATATAAGCGGATTGTCATGGATTTGAAAATGTTATATAAACTTTGATCATTATTTGAAAATGGATTTTAAAAAACATCTAACATTGGGAACCATGAGTTCATTGGGACAGAGACATTGGTGACCCTAGTGTCTATGTAACTAGTAAGGGATTCTTTTAAGATATCAATGGACTATAGTTGGGCTCAATAGTTGTTAGTACCAACATTATGCATATTTTAGGATCTATTGTGTAATGTATGTATTCATATAGTATAGGGAGTAATACATTGTACTTTTTTATTTATGGTTAATTTTTACCTAATGGATTGTTTTCTTGCATTGTTTCTCAAATGATTTTATTATTATTGTTGTATCACATGGTTTCAAATGAAAAACTGTATCATTGGTGTGGGTTTACTTACATACCTTATAGTGTATGGACATGCTTATTTTTTTTTAACAATTATACTATTAATATTCCAATATTTGACGTTATGAAAGTATTTTATGAAAAAAATGGATAAAAGTTTTACAAATTGGATTACATTTATGTAAAAAGTTTGAAATCAATTTTTTTTAAAAGCTATAAATTTTTCATTATTACTCTTAGACCATGTATAGAATTAGTAGTGGTATCCAACAAGGATTTTTAATCATTCGCAATGTTTTTATTTGGGTGGTTGTAGATGTTATGTAACCGGATACAAGTAAATTAAATGGTCTCTTTTAGCATGATAACTTCCCATATTGTTGTTTCCTTCCCTATTGAATGGTTTGGAGGTTGTAGTTTTTCACATGGATACTTTTTGGTCTTGTCTGATTTATTCATTTCTGGATTAGAATTTTTTCCTTAGTCTATATGGATCTTGGAAGTATCTCTTCTTCCATTGTGTTCTCTATTTATATGCCTTGTTTTTTTATAATATTAACTTGTTTTGGTTATCATTATTGTACCTCACCGTGTTGGATAGGCTTGGGTGACAGGTCAAGTTGACTCGAGATTGTCTATTATATTTTTTTATCAAGGGTATGTTGAGCATGATAGGTGTTAAAACTTCATATATTTGGTTATGTGTATTATTTATATAGAAGATATGAAAATAATATTTCAAATAGAATGTTTGGGACGGTGCATGACCATCTCACTTCCATGTTTGAACTCTTTACAATGGGTGGATTGAAAAATTTTACCATGTCAGTAGATTTTAGTTTCAGGTGATATGAATGAACTAAAATGGATGTTTATTTAAATGAACATATTCCTTTATGAGGTGTTGTCTATCATTCCTAGTGTTCATAATTTATTTTAATACCTGATTTTGTAAACAATAGATAGGATTTATTGAATTTTGTATTTATATTTTATAATATTCTATATTTTTTATTGGTCATTGTCATGTTCTTAATAGAAATTTCCTTAGAGATCAGATCATACAACATTAAGAGATGATTTTTCAAGATAGGATCTAATTCTCCTGTGGAGCCTTCTTTTGGGTAATTTCTAATCTAGACATTCAATCATTGGTCATGTGGTTGTCAGGAACCTAGGATATGTGGTGTATCATGGATCATGATTCACTAATTTGTAGCCACCCATATCCCATGGTGAAAACTACCCCTAGAATATGAGGTGTTTCTGGAGTGGATTGAATGGATCTTAAACCTATATAAGCCCTCAGAGTAATATATGGTTTTTTTTCTATATATGTGTCTCAGGTATTAAGAATGATATTATGACACTCAATCATACAAGGTATGGTGCATGAGTACTTTACAAGAAATTCATTCATGAAAATATTGAATCAATAGTTTTACCCTATGAAATTAAATTTAGATAAGACTCTAGAGTATATGACTTTGGAACCAGGGGAGCAAACCATTTTGTATTATTCTTCCCATTTTGTTGAGTTAGTGTATCCAGGACCCGAACTTGTCACTAATGAGTACCTAACTTCATGGAATTTTTAGTTTTCTCTGAGACCTAATATTTAGTCAATGATGATTCTCACTTTTTGTATCACATTTATTAAGGTAGTTCACAAATAATATTTTTCTAAGGAAAAAAATCCGAGAAAGATAAGACTTAATGGAGATTCATTTAGTGTAGTTGTTTGCGAGGGGTTTACTTTTGGCCAGAAGATGAAGGATAAGGGAAGTCAGTTTTCTTAAGGGCTTATTTCATGGACTTCATTGGGATAGTCACTATTTATTTTCTACTAGTGTGGATGGTGTGCTCATACAAATCCTAATAGTATGTAGGCTCCTAAGACTTATCATTATTTTGTATTATAGATCCACTTGATGTGTTATTGGGAAAGAATATCCCAATTTATTAAGGTGGGATCCAGTATCTCCAAGGCTTATTAGGTTCATATCGATGCTTCTATGGTTGGTGGGTTTAATTTTCATTATGATAGGGGTGTTTAGGTTGATAGTATTGGATGAAAATTTGGTATTTAGTATCCACTATAGGATACTGAGGCATGTATTACTACTACTATAGGTAGAGTGTTTATTTCATCTTTTATGGTGCTAGATTTGTTAAATTATGATGCAAATAATTATTTTATATCATCACTTTTAGTTCAAATTCTGGGATTATTCATTTCTTTTGGGATATTTCCACACCTTTGTGAATGATTTTAGAACATGGTCTCAACTATACCACATGTCAGGTAATGATAGCCAACTGTGAGGTGAAATGGGAATTTTTAGTTCTTGATATTGATAACATGTACTTGATGCATGGAATGTATTAGAAATTCATTGATAAGTCCTTAATAGAGTATTATCATTGTCTAATTCTATTTTTATCTTCAAATGGTGTCAATCATGATTTTCAAGGTTAGTTGGAATCTATATTATGAAGGGAGGGAAATGATATTTTGAATTCATGGATAATATTATGCCAGTTTTCATAGAATTTTATCAATGTTGTTGACACTTGATTTTTAGTCCTCTTTATAAGGTGGTTTGTGCACACCCTGAGGCCTTTTGAAAGGATATTTATGATATACCACCATATAGAGAGATAATGTTTATTATTAATCTGATCCCTGGTATGATGCCCAATTATATGACATCATATCAAATGACACATGCTGAGTTGTTGGATCATAAATTCATGCTTGAGGACATAGAGGATGAGGGATTTTATTGTCCTACTATGTTACCATGGACATCACCTATCCTATTTTATTAGAAGTAATATATAAGTCTCAAACATTGTATGGATTATCGAAATCTAAATTAGGTTATTGTTTTGAAAAACTATCTTTTCCCTATGATTGATTAACATTTTCACTATATTACAGGGGAATATTGGTTTTAAAATATTATCCTTCCATCATGGTAACACCAGTTGAGATTCATATAAAATGATATAATTAAGACAACATTTAGGATATGGTATGTGAATTTTGAGTTTCTGGTTTTTCCATTCGATTCACTAATGCTATTTTGGTATTTATGGATTTCATGAAACAAATCATTCATCTATTCTTGGACTCCTTCATTGTTATTTTCATGGATAATATTTTGGTGTACTCCAAGATAGTGGAGGAACATATGGGCCCATTGGATATCATTCTTCAAATTTTCATAGAATTTAATATGTATGGTAATATTTCTATATGTGAGTTTTGTATATGATAAGTGAAATTTATATGTAATTTGATATCATAGGGGGAATCTCTGTGGATCGTAAAAAGAGAATAGATGTTATGTAATAGGGGTATCCCTGAAATTTGTTTCATATATGGATCTTCTTGAATTTTTATAGTAAATATTGAAGGTTTATCTAGGATTTATCCAAGATGAAATCTTCCATGACATATTTTAAAGGTATGATTGAAAATAATAAATTGAATGAAAATTTTCAATGATATTTTGAGGATATTAAGGTTTGTTTCACATTAGCACCAAGTTTTATTATTCTTAACCCATGTTTGATTTAGGATGTTTTTATGATTCTTTTTGTGTGGTTCTAGGATGTGTCTCAATGTAGGGAATTAGGCGGTGGCCTATAGACCACTCTAGTTATTCACTAAGGATAAGAAAAACACTACCCATGATCTGGAAGTTCATTTTTTTATGAATGAAATCAAAATGTGGAGTCACTATCTATTTCTGGACCAGTTAATAATGTATTATGATAATAATACCCTAAAATATATTTTTACTCATATGGATCCTAACTTATGATATATGCACATTATGGAGTATCTTTATATGTTTTATTTTAATACTATATACACTATTTAGAAATGTAATGTTGTTGCAGATGAATTGAGAAGAAATTTATCTATGCAATACATGAAGTAATTAGTTTAGGAGTAGTCTCCAATGATCTTATATTCAAAGATAAGTCTGGGATTAGAAGAGGATGGTGGATATGTGTTCATGGATTCGTTGAAAACTGACTTTTATTTTTATGAGAGAGTTTGTCCCAAATAGGTTACATACATTGAATTCCAAGGCTTAAGAAAAAGACTATGGTGGGGAGACCTTATGTGATTTTTCTTGGTATCTTTGTAGACTTTTTGTGCTTCTGTATAAGGTTGGTTATTCAGATTTCCATAAGTCATGATTTGACAGATAGTAGACACCGGTCATGTTGGTCTATACACCCTTGGGCTACCAAGATATATATCAACTTTAGTTGTTGGTCTTAGTGTCCATAGATATGGATTTCAACTGAATATTTTATTTTGATGTGTCTCACTTGTTATAAAATTAAGGCACAGTTCTATAGAACTACTAGTTTTTTTAACAAATTACCCATTCCGATATGGAAGGGTCATGTGATTTCCATATATTTTATTATTTCTTTTCTATAGTTTTCTAGTGGTAAGGATTATATTTGGTTGATCATGGATCATCTTATAAAATCAATTCATTTCTTACCTATCAAGTAGAAAAAAAGTGGAACACCTTATAGACTTGTACATCCACCCTATGGAATCACTCATTTTTATTACAAAAATAATTCATTTCTTGAAACAAATTTAAATAACTATAAATATATTTTAGGGTTTAGTGTCTTAGAAATTAGAACATAATACCTAAAAAATTCATTAACATAATAATTTTCTAATCCACATTTTAAATTATTCATTGTTTATTCCTAGGTTACTGTTTCTATGTCTCATATCTAGGAGAAATACATCAATGAAGGGTGTGTTCATAAATCATATAAAGGGAATAAATATTGGAAAAACATAACATGTGACCAATAGGAATATAAATTAGGTATTTCGATATGAATATGAGGAATATCATGTTATAAAAAACAAATCTAAAAAAATTAAATTTCGGTTACAACATAAAAAAACATTCACTAACATATCACTGTGGTTTATCACTAGGGTTTCATAAATCATAATGACCAATGTCATTCACCAATGTATTGTAATCAGGACACATATAGAGATTAATCCATTAACCAATGCATTGAAGTGATATCAGGGAACACCATTTATATGTTATTAATCATGTGAGCCACATTGAACATAAAGGAAATAATTTCATCAATATCCTAGTGAAATAAATAATGGGATTCATATAAAAATAATTATATGAAAAATGATAAATGTCTTGAACATAACATCATTTTTATCCCATCAAAAAAGAATATGGTTTTCATATATGTAAAACCTAGAATACGTAATATTTTTATAAATATATTTGAATTATAAAGGAAATGGCAGAGGTTTGGGTATTCAATATATTATAATATTTCATGAGAGAGGGAAAGATTCATGTAATGATTTTAGCAGCATAATGGTATAAAATGTGTATTTTGTAAAAATAATGATGACAGATAGTGGAGGTCTCTCATTGGAATAAAATAAATTTTAAAGTAGAGGGAATAAAAAAAGATAATAAAAAGAATTAATCATTGGAATTTAGAAGACATACATAAGAGGAGTACTTGAATGAAAATGAGAGAAGTGGATAATCCCCTTACATTTAGGAGTTACATACAAAATCATGTAGTGGAAAACCTAAGGATCTTGGAGACACCTTGGGGACACCATAGAGGATATATATATAGGGGAAATTTTCATAACTTCTGGGATTAACAAATTTTATTGGAGAGGAGTGTTGAATAGCTGTAATTTATAAATTAAGAGGGGTGGGTTTAAAGTGATTAAATATTGGCAATTTTATTATTTAACACAACCACTTTTGAGATGAATCAATACCAACAATATTTTTAGTTTATTTTAGAGTGGGAGAGGGTGGTTGGATGTTAAATTACATCCTAATCCAAAATATTCCTTCAATACACATAATTAATTTTCCCAATGCATAAATAATTTTTATCTTAAATATTATATTTCTTCACCCAAAATGTAATGAATAAATTTTTAAATTAAATAATTTTTTTTAAAATCATATTAATACTTATTAAATTTAATTTTATTTAAGAAAATTTCAAAAAATAGTCCTTATAACATAATAATGATTTCCAAAAATCATACTGATTTTTAAAGTGGTAATATTCACATTTTCACTAAAAAATAATCTCTGGGAGAAAATTATTATAATATCATCCTATGAAAATATTTATGTGTTGATTCCAAAAATAAATTTTTTTTCAACAAAATAATTCTACATGAAGGAAAATATTATTTTTTTTAAAAAATATTTATTCTAATTAATGATAACTTATTAATAGAAAATCAATACTCTGACCACTATTAAATTTACGTTGGGATTATCATTTAAAAAAAATTATATGATTATTTCATTAAATTTTTTTGTATATAATAAATCCACATAAAAAATATTTCAAAAATATATATTTTATAGTCTTCACAAATAATATAGTTTTTTATTATAAAATTAAATAATCCAAACGATCATTTAAATGAATCTATGTAACCAAAAATAATAATGACTAACTGTATTACTAACTAATGATCATAAGGGGGATCAACTATTTTAGTTTAAAAACATTAACTATTATGATAATTTTACCCCATAAATACACTATCATTCTTACTCGTCATTATTCACTTCGAATCTATCAATTGATTATATCATTCCTAGAATGAATATTGTATTATTTACTCTCAATTTCATTCCTATAGTTCTATTCATGGGTGGGTTGATTCTATTGGGTCATGGTGACCAAAATTTTAATATTTTACGTTTTATATTCTCCATTATTTTTAACATTATAATATTTGGATTAATAATCAGAATTATTGTAGACTAAATGTAATGTTATTAAATAAGGAAATAAAGTGTTGTTAGTTTTCATGTATTTATTTTCTATCCTATTAATATTCTGGGTTGTAAAAGTTTATCTCAATCTATAATAAAAACATTTCTCAAGAGATAAAAAAATTCCAATGTTCTTATATGATAAACATATAAAATATTTTTTGGGGAACTAACATATATATTAATAAAAGAAGAAAACTCTCTAGGTTGTTACATTCTTCCCACTTAACCAAATTTCTCCTTAATAATTTTATTTTACACACTAAATTGAAAACATGTGAAGTTATATCTTAATCATGGATTCCTCTGGTTCCCAAGTATCCAATTTATATTTGTGATTTTACTACATGAAGTTCGGAATGTTTTTTTCTTTTTCATTAATACTTGTTCCCTTATTTCAAGGATCTAGATCTCTTTCTCGTCATATGATAAGTCATCTTAAAAATGTAAACCATTTTTATCAAGTATATGTGATGGGTTAGACATTTAATTTATTAGTAGGGATACATGGAAGAAAACATTTACATTTGAAATATTTGGTAGTATTTATAATTGAAAAATCACTCCAACATACTACATAATCTCAAATAATATGATATACCATGGACATAGTTTCCCCTTACTACATAATCTCATTACTCCCTTCTATTTTTATTTTTTAGTAATATATTATATCTTACATTAAACTCTATGTAATTCCTTAATTTCATAGTATAAATTCAACATTGATAATACTTGATGTGTTTCAAAATCACCTGATTCTTCTCTATAGTTCACTTGCTAATATACGGTCCCAAAAGAATCCATTCTCAAAATTCATCCAAAAATTTTTTAGTTTTACATTTTTTACCATTGAGAGAATCAAATGGTGTAATTTGAATTCTTGAGTGGAAACTGTTGTAATATGAGAATTCGAAAAGTGGCAGATATTGATCCCCCCTCCCTTAAAAATCAAGTGAGAGAGCCCATAAAATATCATCCGATATTTTAATATTTCTCATAGACTTCACATAAGTTTGAGGACGGAATGTTTTTTAAGGTTTACATCAGTATTCATGTCATTATAAGGGTTCACTAGAATGTATATAAATCACGGATATAAATCAAAAATAATTTATCATGGCACTCTATAGAGTGTGAATACTTCTAAAATATAATGGTGAGCATGGAAATCCAGGTAGATATCATCTCTTGTATAAATGAAATGGTCCAACAATTTCAATATATTTTTGAATACCCAAATATAATTACTACCCTTGGGTTTCATCAGAAGGCTAGGGAATATTTTCATAGTTATGTTATCCCACTAACATATACGTATAGGTAGTTATTTTAATAACCACATTAGATGTTTTCATGCTTACTTTACTATTGAAACACCATGAACCTTTTAGTGTATTTAGCTATATCCCACTTCATAATATCCAGATAGTAATTATTTAAATTGTCCCCATTCAATTTTTTATTTCTATGGTTTATATAGAATGCAGATATATCATCTTCATCTATCATCACCTTATCTATCTTTGGAACGTATAGGATATATATCCCTGTTCTAAATTTTAGTACACCTTCTTGATCAATATTGAATTCTACAAAAACCTCTTTTTTCATAGCCTCTATCTTATTTTTCATCAAAGGAACATCTCCTTGATATTTTGATATCATATCTAATAATGTTGGCTCGGAAATATATTTATATTGGATTGATGATGTCCCTTCCCTTATGATTCCCAATACAAAAATTCTAGGACATTGGTTAATGGGTGTTGTTCAATCCACATCATTGCACGAACACCTAGATATTTTCTAGTCAATGAACCTATGACATTGTTCAACCTTATGAGGTGATAATAATTGAACAATCATAGACTTTATGAATCTCTAACTATCTTCTTTTCACATGCTCTTTTCCCAATGTGGGATTTTATACATCATAATTTTTTGGTCAAAGTATATATACCAATTTTTACCACAAAGATAGTTTCCTCATATCATTAGAGAAATATTGATTATTTATAACTCAATATAATGTGTAGGATAATTCTATTCATGAGTTGGTTAATATCATGAATCATATGAAATCACTTTATCTTATTGTATAAGTAAACACCCAATTCCCTTTATGGTTTCAATAGTAAAAACGAAAAATACATTACCATTAGAAGACAAAGTATTGCATAGGTGAACTAACCAACTTCTTCATTAGTTCAAGGATTTATTATTCACACTCCTTTTTTTCAGGGGAACATAACTCCCTTTTGAGTTTACATATTTTTTGGATTGAATTCCATGAAATTATTATCAAAAAATTGTATAATATCCTTATAGACTAATTAAAGACGAATTTTAGAAAACATTTTATGTTGTGACCACTTTTATAGGGCCTGTTTATTTTCTGGAACCAATCTGATTACTTCATTGGTTATTATAAGACCCAATAATGTGAATTTTTCTAATAACAAATCATATTTTTTTAATTTACCAGACAACTTACCCTTACTCATAATTCATAATATGAAAAATAGATTATCCTTATACTCCTCACATTGTTTGGAAAAAATCATAATATCATCAATAAATACTAACTTGAAATTACCAATGTAGTTCTTAAATACAATACCCATAAAATATATAAATATGGTAGAATAATTACTCAAGTTATGGTGAATAAAAAAACTAATATTACCCATATCTTTTTTAGATGGTAGTCTTTGGAATATGTTATTTTTCACCCTTAATTGATGATACTCAGATAAGAGGTAAATCTTGGAGTAAAATTTAACCCCACAAAGCTAGTTAGATAAATCATAAATCTTTGGGGTATGGTAGTTATTCTTAACTATGATACTGTTACATTATCTATAATCAATTCATATCCTCATTGATCAATAATAATTTTATAAAAAGTGAATAGGTGATCCCTAAGGAGACTCGCATTTTCGGATAAATCCCTTCTCCAAAATATCTCGAATTTGTTTGATTACTTCCACTAACTCCACATTTTCCATTCTATATGTGGTATTTTATATCAAATTGGAGAAATGTAAGAGTTAAATGGTAAACACTACCTCTATTTATATGGTAGGTCCATGTAACTCATCATTAAATAAATAAATGAATTCATGAATGATGGGGGAAATTTCCAATCTTTATACATTCACTTCCTTCTCTTTCTTCACCAAATATCTACATAAAGAATTCCATGGGAGTATCTTATAGACAAAGCTCAGTCAAAGATATATCTCCTTTGAAAATAAATTTTTTTTCCACTCAAGACTACTAATATTTTTGTATTTCTATTGTTGATCCTTGAATATAACATTGAGATCTGATCCGCCCCTAGTATATTATCAAATCTACCATGGTAATGACAACTATATTTGAAACTAGATTATACTCTCCAAATTTATTACATTATTATATATATATAATTAATGATATGATAATCACTCTAGGATTCTTGACTAATAAATCTACTTATAGTAAATCAGGTATTAATTCTATATTTTATTCAAACATTGATGATGTAAAGGAATGTGTTATACTAGAATAAAAAATTATTTTTATCTTCGAGATCATAGATTTTGTACCATCCACCACATCATTTAGAGCCTCTAATTTATCCATCACGATTGTATATTCTTAACCATGAACCAATAGTTTTTACTAATATTGACGGTGGTTTCCTAGTATTATCATCTGATTTTGACATTTTTTGGAAATGTTCACAAGTTGTTCCAACTTGAAGCATTAAATTTTTGGATGGGATTTCACCATCGACCATATTTAATTAGTTTCCAAAAGTTGATGCTTCAAGTAACTATGTAAATAATTCATTTAATGAGTGTATAAGGATTTTAGGAAACCATAGGCGGCAATGAGCTCCGCTCTGGCCCCTTCACCCACGGCGGAGGAGGAGGGTCCTCCGCTAATTCCCCATGGTGTCCGAACTCTTCCTTTTGTTCCATTTTCGAACCTGAAATAAATTCCTCCTTTTCCATATATTCATGTAAGTCCGAAAGTTCCCGAGTGTTTCGCAGGCCTCCCACTTCTGTCGATTTCAACTGTTGAATTCACAGAGGTGTCTTCCCTTCTATATCTGAATCTTGTTGCTCGCTTCATGCGACATTGGATGTTGGTGGACTATTTCAACTAATTTATTTCTAACTCTTAGGGTTTTCATGAGAGATCCAAAGTTGGTGTTCTGGACTCTACGATCATTATGATACCATTTTTCTCTAAAGCCGATTTGATTCTTGAGTGGTCGAGTGCGGCATGCTCTTACATTGGTGATCGATTCCTCCTTTTGAAGTGGTCATATGAAATGCTTATGAAGAGCGATCCTTCAATGTTGGAAATATGGGTATGTCTCCCGGAACTCCCTCTCTAATTCCAAAAACCTTTTATTCTTCTAATGATTCAGAATTTGGTAGGTCATTTCCTCTGTACAGATATTAGAACCCGTGTGATGTGTCACCCAATATCTTTGAGGATCTGTGTCGAATTAGTTGTATCCATGGCACCTGTAGAGTCTTTCTGGATATTTGTGGGAGAATAATTTCGTTATATGTAGACTATTATATTTGAATCATGGAGTGAATACTATTCTTTGTTCAAACTGTTGGGGCACAAATTGGATATCTGTAGGCGTAGGTTGAGGCATCTGGACAATGTTCCAGAGGCCTAGGTGGACCGAGTCCAAGACGGTCCTTCAGGTGTTGTTTCCATGATTCTAAATTCATTCGGTAAAGGGCCTGTGTAAGGTTGTGGTGTTTCTAGCCAAGGACATGACAAGGCAGAAGACCCTCTATGCCCGGGTGTAATAAGCAAGCAGAAACAAATTAAGGATCATCCTTCTGAGCCTAGTGTAGCTGAGATTTTCGAAAGATTGCAGAGATATTGGGAAAGTCATTTTAGACACAGAGCAGGGGGTGTCCCGGAAAATGAAGAGGTGGAAGCAAATCAAGATATTCCAAATGATTCTTCTCAGGTTCTGGGGGACCCTGTTGGAGTTTCTAGTCCTACTGCTAGTATAACTTCAAAGGGTGGGGAGGGCCAAAACCCAAGGACATATGCTATGGTTGTGTGTGATGTAGGAGGAAACAATGATGAAGGGGTGAACCATCCCTCTGGAAAGTGTACAGATAAGGAGGAGTAGGAGTTGGAGTAGGTTTCATGTGATGTTCGCAAGCTACTGACCACCAACCAGGGAACCAATCCTAGGAGGTCTTTTTCTAGTCTGAATTTAGACAATCAGTTTGAAAGATTGAGAAATGAGGGAGATCTCGAAGGATATTCCAATTGTCCCTCTAAGGCCGATTCTGATAGAGATGAACATAACTCAGATAATAATGGACCGGGTGGGGATAGTAAAGGAATGCACAAACAAAGAAGTAAAAAAGTTAATTAAGAAAATATTGACCCGGGGATCTGCATTGTTTCTTGGAAGTCGAAGGTTAATCGACGTGAAGACTACTCCTACCTCCCTAGACTTATGGAGACCCAGTCTGCCAAAAAAGAGGGTATCCTCTAGGAACGCAAGACCCAGCAACCGGCAGGAAAGGAGAGTCCGAAAGATGAGGTAACCCAGTTTCAAAATCATGAGAATGAAACTTCAAAGGCATTAGAACAACAAGAGGAGATGCACATAAAATCTGAGGAGGTGATGTTGGTGGTGGAGGATGCTTCTCCTATAGAACAGAGGTGTGAGGTAGGGTCTCCCGATGTCATTCATCGCTAGATGAATATGGATTTGGAGGAACAAAAAGAACTACTCATACATTCTATAAAAGAAATGAAGGAGGCAGTCTTGGTGATCAAGGCTATAAGTGAAGAGGTCGATTAAATGAAGGGAAGAACAGAACAAATTCAATTTACTAGAGAGCAAGCAGAATGGATTGACAAGAAAAATCACATACCGATTCGAGTATTTAATATGGGGAAGATTAGCAAAGATGAGTACATGAAATCTTGGGATTATCTAGGAATGTGTTATGAAGAATTTCTAGAGACCGATCCACACTACTAGGTTACTGAATTCCACTGAACACTATTTAGGGAAGGAGATTCCAAGTGCCATAGAATTGTTTTAATACGTCATTTGTAATACGTGAATCTTGAGCTGTTTTAACTGTGTGGGTTCTCACTTTCCCCCTTAAACGTGTTCGAAAATAAAAAAGATAATTTGGAGGAGGAGGAAGATATTTAAGATATTTATACTCATATATTATTCACTTTTAGTACTTTCCATTATAATGAAACCATTTCACAAAATATTATTCCCGCATTGATTCATGTGGTATGTTTCACTTCCATTCATTCCCTTACATGACTAAAATTATTAACTTATTTAGGATCTATTTGTATGTTATTTTTATTTGAATTATATGAAAAAAACATCTCCCTAACACAAATTAAAAATTCATATCACTCTGTTCTATCTCCTCATACCTTTAATATTATTGATTAGTAAAATTCCAATGAATATAGGGTTTGTGATTATCAATAAATCTATAAACCATTCCCTAAGGGTCCATGAAAAAGTTAGTGTTGTATCTAGAATGTATTTTATGTTTATTTAATAACTTCCCACAAAATCATTTTCCATCTTATTTAGATCCATGAATTACTTCTCCATATTTTTAAACATCAAATAGGAATCAAATTTATTGAAAAAAATTCCAATGAACACTTACCACTCTTTGACAACAATATCCCATCTTAGATTTGTGTTTTTAATTAGTTCCCACCAACGATAAACTTCTCCTTCTATGTGGTATTTTTCTAGGGTGACATTATTTATCTCTAAAAAGTACAGTACAAGGAATTTATTTTATATAGTTGTTATATATTATTCATCACTTAATGGATCAGTAGATCCACTAAAAAAAGGTGTTTATTGATGCATTAAGGCATTAATGGATAGTTGTTCCTTCCTTGGTCAAGTAGGATGCTCCATATATTTGTGGATTTTTTTCATGATATGTGCATACATATTCATAATTGTAATTATTTTATTGACTCCATATTCATTAATATTGGGAAATCCATTATAAAATTTGTTGTTTCATCTACTGTTTTCAAAGGTCCTTCTGTTTCATATTATTTTTTTACAACTATAAAACCTATGTGATAAATGTATTACTACTGGGGATCTTATAATAACAATTCTAAAAGAAAAAAAAATCTCAGTATTTTAAAATATCATGCTTCTATGATGATATAATTCAATCTTAAAAAAGTTTTATATTACCTTTATATCCTTCATAATGGTTTGTAAAATATTCCTACTGACCAATGAATATCCCCCAGGAGTGTCGAACTAGGTGTGAAGTAAGGCTTTTTTTCTTGAACTAGTTCCCAATCGATTCTATCTCAATACTATGTTTTCGAATGTTACCACTCATTAAATTTGTTCCAAAGCCATATCATCGACAATAATCTAGAATGGAATGTAATTTTTTAAAATTAATTTCTTAATACTCACCAAAATACAGATATTTTTTCCTATATTTAATCTTATCAATAGTGTTATTATTAATTTTCTCTTTTACTAATTTTGACAAGTAAAAAAATTTCCCTTCATACCAATTTGGATGATCGACCATTTCAATAGAAAAAACATTCATGGCATGGTATGACCTTTAACAATTAAAAATGTATTTTGGGGTTTAGTGACTTGATAGTATGAACATAATACATGTAAAAAACATAAACCAAAAAATTATTCAAATCCACTTTATAAAATTATTTATAGGTAGTCCCAAGGTTAATCTTACTATATGTGATATCCTTGGGGCAGACATCAAATAATGGAGTGATCATAATTCCTATTAAGGGAATAATCAATGGAAACACTAAAAATGTGAGAAAGATGTATATCTTAATGGTTTATCACCAGGGTTTCATAAATCAAAATTATCAAGGTTATTCACAATGGTATCATAATCAAGTCATGTCTAGGGATTACTTCCATTCATAATTCATTAGAGTGATATCTAAGTTTACCCTTAATATGTAGTAAATCATGATAGCCTCATTATGTATAAATTCATAAATTTCCCCAATATATCAAGGAAGTGAATAATAGGTTTCATATGAAAATAATTATGTATAAAGTGCATAAAGTATTGAACATAACATACTTTTTAACCCTAGAAAATATAATGTGGGTTTAATATATTTAAATCTTAGAATAAATAATAAATTTATATATCTAGGTGAATAACCATTGAAATGGAAGAGGTCTGGGTATTCACAATATGATAATATTTCATGAAAAATAGGAAAAATCATGAAGTAATTTCAGAAGCATACCGTTATAAATCATCGATAATTGGAAAAGTATAATGAGATTTAATTTTGGTCTATCATTGGTAAAAAAAATTATTGATTTATAGGGAATTAGAAATTTTCATAAATGGAATGAATATTTTTCATTTAGATGAATCAAAGAAGAGGAGTACCAGAATGAAAAAGGGTGAAGAGGAGAATCCTCTTACCTAAAAGAGTTACTTCCCAAAAAATAAATGGGGGACATTTGGATGTTGTATGCACCATTTAAAAAAATTAGAGTATATTTATATAGGCTAAATGATTATAAATTCATGGATTATAAAACTTTAATAAAGAGAAGTGGGGAAAGGATTGTGTTTATACATGAGGTGGGGTGGGTGTTAAGTGATTATAATGGGTATTCTAATATATTATCCAACCATATATGAGATACTTCATTTAAACCCATCTTTTTTGGAAAATATAAGAGTTTTATAGGTATGAGAACATTAATTTCCTTCTTAAACCAAGATTTACCTTCCAAACCACCCAATTAATGCACAAAAACCAAATATTTTTTTTATCGTTAAAATTAAAAAAAATCCAAAATTAAAGGTATAAATTTATAAATTAAGATTAATATTTTCAAAATAATTTTTATTTATATTGAATTATATTTTTTAAAAAATAACATATTTCATTTTTATTTAGTCATTATGAAAAAAATTATAATTTCATAAAATTGCAGTGATTTTTATATCATCAATTTTTAGTTTTTCACTACAAATTCATCTTAGCCAGAAATTTAATAAAAAGAATCATATGATAGTTTTGACATGAAGAGTCCCAAAATGAAGATAATTTAAACAAAATAATTTTTTTAGTGTGATAATTTTATTTTAATTTTTTTTATTTTTCAATGAAAATTAATATTTAAATATAAAAAAGAATATTCAAACAATAATAAAAATTACTTTTTGACTATAATTTAAAAACCATTATATATGATTATTTACTAAAATAATTTTTTTTAATACTTACACATAAATAATATTTCAATATAATATCTTTTATAGTCATAAACAAGAATATATTTTTAATTATATCACTATATAATCATGACGATAATTTAAATGCATCTATATACCCCGAAAGAATAATGAACGAGTTTTTGTTGAAATTTTTTCATAATTATGATATGATGTATTAGTTCAAATACATAAATTTAGAATAACATTTTTACATATAAAGTTTCCATCATTATAAATCATCATTATTCACTTCAATTATATCATGTTTATATATCATTTCTAGAATGAATATCGTATTACTAACTCTTAGTTTCTTTATTATAGCATTATTCATGTGTGGGATGATTTTAAGGGAACAAGGAATCCCAAAAAAAATTTACCTTATTTATTGTAATTTATTATTCCAATTCTATTATTTTTATTAACAATATATATTTTTTTGGAGTAAATATAATGTTATTAAATAGTGTAATAAAGTATTGTTAGTTTTCTAGTAAGTGTCTTCTATCCATTTACTATTCTTGGTAATAAAAGTTCTGTCAATATATGAATTAAATTGTTTTCAAGAAAAAAAATTATATCTTCTTATCTTTTAAAAATTTAAAAAAATTAATAGGAAATAAAGATATTAATTAATAATAGAAGAAATTTTTTGGTTCGTTATATGAGATACTGTGAGACTTCTATGGGTTCCCTATGTGATTATTACTAACAAGCGACTAATCTTCACTTATAGGTTCTAGAACGTTTTTTATTAGGTGAGGATTTCAAAAATGAATTTCATCATAGACTATTGTAATTCGATAAATATATATGTGTGTCTGTCTGTCTGTCTAGCTATCTAGGTTCTTGAGGATATTATTCGTGCTCTGTGCTTGATTTTCGGTGATTTTGGTAAAATAATATACCTCTCCTTTCATTTGAATATAATTTTTTTATCATTAATAGATAAATATGTTTCCATGTAAATAATTTTATGGGAGGAAATGTATATCTACCTTACTCTTGGAATATTTTTGAGAGAGGTCCTTATTGGGATGTGTCTCATTGAGGATATGACCGAAAATGTGTAGTTGATCTGGAAAAGGATAGGGACAACACAAAACCATCAAAAATATTATGTCAACTATATTCAGTGGATGCTATAAATTGTTGTTGGTGATCAGGTTTTTTTAAGTATCACCTTTCATTGGACACCATCAGTTTGGTAATCATGGTATATTGGAACTAAAATTTTTAGTACCCTTTGAGATCATAGAGTGACATAGGATAATGGCTTATTGATTAGACATATCATCTTGCTTGACATTGATTCATGACGTTTTTCATGTTTTCTAACTGATGAGGTGTATCCTATATACTTTCCATGTTATTGGATGAGAATATATTGATATGGAACCCAATACCATCATGATTGAGCTTCTAGTTCAGATTATAGATAACTGGGATAAGATAATTCTTGTTAAAGTTACTCCATTTGTCTAGTTACTAAGGCAGTATATATGGGATTTCCATGAGATATGGGAGCCATATTTGTTGATGAGGTACCAATGGACTTATCTATTTTTATGTACATATTATTTAGAAACTTCTAGTGATATAAATAATTAATTATTGGGAGAATTTTCACACCCTATGAGTCACAGATATTCCTTACATGAGCCTGGGTTTTTTACTTTTGGGGTATGATAATTTTTGGAAAATCGGAGGATGAAAGCCTGGGTTTTTGGAAGAAAATATATAAGAACATGGTTATTTTTCATGGTTATTTTACCATTCATGAACCATGTCATATGAATATGTGTTTGAGTTAATATTTTTTGAACAATTTGACAATATTTAAAAACACCATGCAGCTCACCAGGGAAAACATGTGGGGTTTGGTGTTTGGATAAGGGTGTAACTTGGTTTAGGAACATGATTGTATTTTATATGTGGAATTAGTACATACCATGAACCCTCCTAAAAATAATGGACAATAGGTTCGTATGGTTAAGTTGTATAGGTAGTTTAAATAAGTAGCCTACCTGATAAACCATGTGACCCCCATCCAAACTATTAAAAATGGGATTTTACCCTTTTTTCATTTTTCATATTTTATCCTAATCAATATATAGTCCCATATTAGCTCATAATTACCCTTACCAATTGTTATTGAGGTTTTTAACCTTGGATTCTTGGTGTAATTCCATCATTCTTGATAGATCACATCGAGACATTCTGTGTTTTTTATATGGTTTCTCCTATTATTAGTATATCCACATTGTATCCATTCCATACTAATATCATTGAACCTAATTGGGAAATTTATATCATATTTAAAGTGTTTTATGGATTATTTACATTGATTCTTGATTATTTTGTATTTTGTGGACCGAATCTACTCTTCCCCCATCACCATTTTCAATGGTGAATTGTTCTACATCAATTTTGAGGTATGGGATTCTATACAAAGGGTTCGTTATTTTAATTTCTTATCAATATTAAAACATTACTTTGTGTTGTTCATTAAATTAATTTTATTTGTATTTTAACGTTATTTCATGGAATGATATAAGTTTGTAAATGTATTTTACTTTAAAAATGGTGTTTTACAGGCCAATGATTTGATTAAATGCTTGAATATTGTTATTGGATTGGAAATCAGGTTTCAAAAAACCAAGAGGAATGGGTTTGATTTAAAACTGATTTATTAATTTTTTATCATGAATTGACCCACTGGGGTCCATCCCGTGACAATGCCAAGACCACCTCTAATAGGCCAGGTGCTAATGACCATCACCAAGTAGGATTATCCCACCAATGAAAGGTATTTGGAAAATGTACCCATAAACATGCACATATATCCATCCCCATAAAATAAAAAAATGAAAGACACTAAATGTAATGGATTCATACATCTAAAATCCCAATACCATATTATGAAAATATAGTATTGGAAGAAAAAAAAGGAATTAATACAAGAAATAACAAAAACATTAAAGAATCCAACATCCTCCAAGGTAGAGGACTACGATCAAATATAGGAACCTAGATAACACCTTGGTCAGTCAAGATCAATCTATGCTCCATATGCGCTTTATACTCCCTAACCTCTTAGGACACCATTGAATGGTCCATCATCTATATAAAAATGGATTGTGTAAGAAGAGCCCATTTAGGGGAAATTATATCAATACCTAGATGAACACCCCAAAAAAACTAAACCAGAGGATCTATGTAACATTAGATACAAACATGATTTAATAATTACTGAATAATATAAATCATCCAGCTATACTTAGTAAGGAGATCGTTCCACCGGGTCATCATAACCAATATCCACACATAGTATCCTAGTTAAAGTGAAACTCATTCTGAGAGAATCCACTCCACGAATCATGCCATCACTGAAGACACTCATTTCAATAGGTCGTGATCAATGGGACCCACCCAAGAAAAATCATTTTTCATTGAATACCCTGATACTCATATAGTTGATCATGCCCAAAACAATTGGGGGACACCAAAAACATTATTTGACTCAACAAGCTACTTAGTGGTTCCTACACCAATGATATCATAAACTATGAAAATACTACCCACAATACAGAGGATCAATTCCCTACTCAAGGAGGTCATACCGATTCCACAAACCCCCACCAGTGAAGGAGGATAATAGAGGATCTCACTCAAGTCTCACTAAGGGATGTGGTGAACTTTTTTTTAATTCATCCTCTATAGGGAATGATAATCCAGACATGTGGATGTAAGACCACGTTGTACCCTTGAAGAAAAATACCAAGGGGAAAACTACTCAACTGATACAAGTATGAACATAGGATATGAAGATATTTAAGTTATATCTAAGGGAGTGTAGTGAATTCAAGTAGAGAACATGAAATTACATTCTCAAACTAGATCTACCTTTTTGTAAATACCTCACATGGAATTTATTCCTCAAAAAATGTGTTTTGTGTAACGCCCCGACCCTAGTTACCCAAAGTCGGTGCATTATTGTGTAACATTGGCACGATCAAAAAAGGTCATGTATCGAAAGACTGATTAGTTTAGTAGCCTTGGAAACACTAGATACATTCACAATTCTTACATTACATCATAAAGTAAAACTAAACTACAACAACATCTTATCTTCATATCCCCTCATACAATCCCTACATGTCATTCATAATATACTTCTTCACATACTAGAAAAATTAAAACATTGAAAGGGGTGAGCTCTGATGCTCAGTAAGGATAAAAATATAGAGGAAGAATTCATAAATAAACATAAACATTTAAGGCAATGTATAACTAAACAAAAGTCTTTTAAACATGAACTTCAGCATAATATGGAAAAATAAAATGAAATAATGCCATTTACTTATTCACATGGATATTCTACTAGTCGACTAATCACATGCACTATCAATAACCACTTTCATAATGATGGAATACATAATACCAGGCTATCATAACCACGTTTCCATGGCCTCGTGCCAAGACTACAAATAAAATTTTGTCAAGGCTTCATACCAAGAAACTAGTTCGACTCATGAGACCTGCTGATGCATCGAGGATCTATATCGGGCTCCACCCGTCACTTATTATGTCCAATGCATTCCCCATATGAACAGGTTTAAACATATCATAAACCATAACATAATCATATCACATAAAACATGCATAAAGGAAACATAAAATTTCCACATTTCAATCAAATGATATCAATAAAACACATTGATAAAATAAAATCATTATCAAACCCATTTTCAATACCAAAAAAAAATTAAATCTTTGTATTTATTTTTCATTTCAAAAAATTTATGGCTTATAGAGGAAGTCGAAACTCAAATAATAGTCACAGAGGCAGAGAAATCATTTTCGCCGCATATGTAAGAAAAAAACATTCCTTTTTTTGTTTAGTAAAAACGCTTTGTATAAAAATATTCCTTTTTCATAAAAGTAAAATTCAAAGGGGTTTATACACCGTATAATAGAATGTTGTTTATAAAACCAAATATGCCTTAATGAAATGATACTGAGAAGAAGTCCCTTACAAAGATAAATTTTTTAAATAAAATAGATCTGTTATGTGTATTCACTATAATTACACATAAAGAATGTACTGATAAAAGATAGTACATAATAATATCATGACATAATTTGAATGTAGGAGATTAACCCAAAGAATGGAAATTGGGTTGAGAAGTTCCCTTACCTCGTGTCTGACTTGACTCGAGCGTTCTTTAACCTCCTGAATAATAAACTAGAGATAATTTATAATTTATTAAGAACATTTTTCATGTGTATTATTCCTTTTATATAACTTATTACCATGTTATGAACATTATGTAATTATTTATTTTAATAATGGTCTTATTGTCGATCTTTGGTACTTGGGTCAAAAATAAACTTCTTATAATTACAAGTTGTTCTTGCGGTAAAATGTCCATTATATCAAGAATTATATTCATGATGTATATATCATATATATCATATATATGCAGTATATACTTGTCTATATAATATTACATAACATTTAGAGGTAAGAAATGAAATACATCGTTCATAGAGATGGTAAGCCGTACGTACACATGAACGCTACTTTCAATTCTATTTCGTATTTAATGGAATGAAATCATAATTATATAAAAGTGTATTATAATTCCAGTATAATATCATATATAATATAATTTACTCCATCCTTTATATGTCCCACATATGGCATTAACGATTCAAATAACTTTGAGGGGGCGGTAGTCCGCACTTCCTAAAATGAAATTATCACGTTTACCCATAACTAAAATCATAAATTATTCCATAAATGAGAAATAAATAAGCATAAGGAAAACATGAACATAATATATATATCATATATGAAAATAGTGTCATCAAAATGGCCACCATGAGATGTGTTAAAAGATGATTGAACAATCATCATTTCGTGAGGCCGAAATTTGCCAACCATAGAAACAGTATGTTCTATAACCATTAGACAAAGGTGTGTGTATGTGTAAATCAAATACATCTCATAACAACATCCTAGTATACTGAAGATACTGGTTTTGTTACAAAATAAAGTAATAAATTGAGTTTAAGGGGTTGGAGAAGCCAAATAAAACAAAATAACATAAGAGAAGACATTACCTTAAAATCGGGTATCTCTTTATGATTTGAGCCAAAGGCTTCCTTGGGATGACTTCTGCCCAATGTGAGCCTTCTAGGAGTAAGATAGGGAAGTTGAGAGTATTTGGATAGAGTTTGGCCAAGCCAAATGGATTAGAAGGTGTGAATAAGGTGGTAGTGGTGGGGGCCTTTTATAAGAGGAGAGGAGGGGCACTCTTGGAATTATTGAAATGTTACTTCATTATGAAATGATTTTCGGATTCTAAAGGTCCCACAATGATATATTTCGAGTCTATGGAGATAAGGGTTCTAAATATTTCCATAAAATAGGTTTTAGACAAGTTTAATCCTTAGATTTTACATTATCTTTCCATTTTATTTAAATCATTAATTAATGAGGTAATCGCTGCGTCATCATGGTGTCATAAACAATTTAATTTTTTTAATGTCTAAATATTTTATAAAAAATATCATGATGTGGGAAATATTTTTATCTTTCCAATTAATATTTATTGTCGAAAGGTTAAATTATATAAGCCCATGTAATAATTTTTTTAGTAAAACAACACATGTTTGTGAAAAGTATAGTTTTACTTTAAATAAAAAGTTTTTAATGTCATTTTCTTACCCATGTGGCTCCATGGGGTCCCCAAGTTGACCCATGGATTGTCTTGGTCGGACATGACTCATCCAATAAGGTTAGGACTTAAGGGTATTTTCATATTTCTATATTATCATTTTTAACTTAAATTTCACTAATTACCTTTAATCGTGATTAATTAAACTGAAAAGTTACTATTCAGCAAAAAATTATTTTAATCTCATTGAACCACATTTTATTTCCTAATTAAAACAATGTGTGTCGGATTTTTAAAAATAAAATCACAGAAGTGGTAATGTTTTATTTAAACAAAAAATTATTTTTTTAACTACCACTTAGTGGTTTCACTATTCATCAAAAATTGATGTTTTTCAGAACAATGCCAAAATTTAAACCTAAGCTCTAATTGATATTCTGAATTCAAAAATGATTTATATTTTACAAAATTCCAAATATTTAAGTTTCATTAATTAAATTTATAATTAATTCCCGTTGTCACAACAAATAGCGTGTTTTAAGAAACAATATATATACATAAAGATTGATAATTGTTTATGTCCAATTTCAAATTGAAATTAATTATAATGACCACCATTGAATAAAATGGTAAAAATATATTCTAATTATACTTTAGAACCACTAAATAGTATATTTTATCACTATAAATTATTTTGATTAAAAAAGTTGTTTTTAATTATTTTGCATTAATCATAAAAAAATTGGAAGTTCTCCGAAAAATACCAAAAATTCAACATAGGCTAATTTCGATATTCTGAATCCAAACATGAAGTCCATTTTGAAATATAAAATATATATAATTTCAAAAAGTGTGTATTACTATTCACAATGGCTATTTTGATTGGTCGTGGTGCGTTAGAATCTCGAACTTGCGTACAATGCAAACTATTGCATTATTGAAAGAGAAGCATATCATGTAATCTCGGGGTGTAAAATTCTCCCCTACATTAATAAATTGCGTCCTCGCAATTTGAAATTTTTCTTTGTTAATAAACAATTGAAAATAGAAAATACCTTTGTGGAAAACCCACATGGGAAATAAGGTTAATAAAAATATAACTTTAAAAGAAAGAAAGATAAGTACAAAGGTCACCTTAGATAGCCCATACAAGGATTCTATGAAAATATGGATATGTAAGAAAAAAACCCTCAAGGTCTGATGGAGAGTTGTAGAAAACAGGATTAGGAGAAAGTTAACCACAAGAAAATCACAAACTTGTGATTAGTTAAATGGTCATTGAATACCCAGTTGGAAAAGTTAACCAGCAACATTTTTGTATTAAGTTACCTTTTATAAAGTTGAGGAATTTATTTAGGAGATTTACTAAGGACGCAAGGAAATATACTTACTTGTCATGTAGACTTTCATTCTTTAATAAACTTTTACCACAAACCCATCATTCACTCAAAAAGATAATAGAACTCAAAAATATTCTATTTATCCTAATTGTATAAGCTTCCAAATACTAACACATACCATTTAGATTAGGAAATATTTTTTGTAATAACCAGGGACATCTTGTAGGATAGTGGTAGGTAATAAAGGCATGTCGGACTATGGTTGTGGGTTCGATTCCTGCAGCTTTGTCTGATGCGACGGGTTATCACCCGACCTGTAGGTTTTCCTTTTCCTAAAAATATAGTATTATAATATTCCAAAAGTAATCTTAAAAAATGTTTTAACCTTATACAATACTATCCAAGGTTCAACATAATCCATTCCAACCTTTATAGTTATCCAAAATACCTCTGTCCATACTTTCTCTAAAAGGTCTCCAAATTCGAAAATCAATTGTAACAACAGATTCCCCAAACAAAGTAAATTTTCTCTTATTGTCACATACTAAAAATATGATTACATTCATCATATTAAAACCTTAATGAAAAAAAAACAAGTACTGCAGTGTAATCCTTATATATATCACAATATTCTTATAACCAGAATATAATCCTTGAGTCCAAAAGCACCAATACATTAATTATTCCACTTCAACTGTAGTAACAACATAATGTTGTCCTTGATCCCTTGGCCTTTTCTGAGGTATGTTTCCCTGACGCTTAGGACATTCATTTTCATAATGCCCCATTTCCATACAATTGTAGCATTCAACATTGATAGCCTCTTTCTTTCCATTGCAATCACGAGCCTGGTGACCTTTTTCTCCACATTTATAAAAAACTCTTATTCCTTTTAGGCAGGTATCGGGGTGATTCTTCCCACAATTATCACATAATGGAAAATCCTTCTTTCCTGTTTTCCCTTTATCTGTCTCTTGTTCCATCGTTCTCTTCTTCTCTTTCTTTACATTGTGGTCATAAGACATAGAGAATTCATTTTCTATCTTGATAGCACATGAGACAATATCTTCATACGTTGAGAAAGATTGTGATACTAAATCTCGACGGAGAAATAGTTTTATCCCATCAAAAAATGGTAAATATTACTTCGTGGGTTACATATATAATCTGCAGCATGCCTCTCTAACCTTGTAAAGTTATCCTCATACATTGAGATATTCTCATCCTCCTTCTGCCTCAGACTCAGAAATTGCCTTTCCATATCTGGTCGATGGTCATGTGGAAAGTATTTTTCTATGAAAATTTCCTTAAACTCCCTCCATTCCATACTTGATACTTCTTCATCTTCCTTTGTGTATTGAATCAGCGACCACCACTGATCATCATCTCCAGTGAGGCATTAGACTGCCATGACAACCTTCTCCCTTTCGCCACTCCCCAAGGCATGTAATATTATCTCTAAGGAGTTTACCCATTGATCAGCTAATAATGGATTTGTACCCCAATTAAAGGATGGCGGTTGCTGCCTCATGAATCGGTCTAACATTGATCCTCCACGTTGCGGATCAGGGTACTCCATATGAGTAAGGATATTATTCATAACCAGAGTGAGTTGTCCCATTATGGTGATAAGTTGATTAGCACCTGTTGTATCTCCAGCTCCACAATAATTAACTTGAGTTGAAGGGAAATCCCTACATGGAGTGCATGCATTGATACGGTTTCCATTCCCCCCAATAGGCACCATTTCTAAAAAATGGCATAAACTATATTAGTTTATGAATCAAAATACTTAATTCCATACATGTAAAACACTTAACATAAATTTGACAGTTTATGGATACAATCCATAATCATAAAAATGTTTTCATTGATAAGTATATACTCATAAACCCTTCATAATTGTTGGTAAATAAAATGAGAATTATCCTATGAATATCCACCAGGAGTGTCGTAACCAAGAGTGCTGCAAGGCCCATTGTCATGCACCAGTTCATGTTCGATTCTAGCTCAAAGCGGTGTTTTCGGGTTTTACCCCTAGGTACATCTGTGTTAGATCTGCCTCTACCTGCTCATATCCAGACAGGGATGTATTTCTCGTAAAACTCAAAAAATCTCTATAATACCAAAATTCTAGGAAGTTCCTCTATACTAATCCTCAAAATCTATCTTCGGGCTATGTGCTCTAATCAGAGTTTATCTAAATCTAGCTTCCAAGGTTAGTACTATACTATCTCTGATACCAACTGTAACACCCCGACCCCAATTACCCAAAGTCGGTGCATTATTGCTTAACAATGATATGATCAAAAAAGATCATGTCTCGAAAGACTGATTAGTTTAGTAGCCTTGGAAACACTAGATACATTCATAAGTCTTAAATTACAACATAAAGTAAAACAAAACTACAACAACATCTTGTCTTCATATCCCCTCATACTATCCCTGCAGGTCATTCATAATATACTTCTTCACATCCTAGAAAAATTAATACATTGAAAGGGGTGAGCTCAGATACTCAGTAAGGATAACAATATAGCGGAATCATTCATAAATAAACATAAACAGTTAAGGCAATTTATAACTAAACAAAAGCCTTTTAAACATGAACTTCATCATAATATTGCAAAATAAAATGAAATAATTCCATTTACTTATTTACATGGATATTCTACTGGTCGAATAATCACATGAAATATCAATAACCACTTTCATAATGATGGAATGCATAATACCATACTATCATAACCATTTAGCCAAGGCCTCATGCCAAGACTACAAATAACATTTTTTCAAGGCCTCGTGCCAAGTCACTAGTTTGTCTTATGAGACCTGCTGATGCATCAAAGAGCTATAGCGGGCTCCACCCGTCACTTATTGAGTCCAATGCATTCCTCATATTAATAGGTTTAAACATATCATAAACCATAACATAATCATATCACATAATACATGCATAATGGAAACATAAAATTTCAACATTTTAATCACAAGATATCAATACATCACATTGATATAATAAAATAATTATCAAAACCATTTTCAATACCAAAATAAATGAAAATTAAATCTTGGTATTTATTTTTCATTTGAAAAAAGTTATGGCTTATAGAAGAAGCTGAAACTCAAATAATAGTCACGGTGGAGGAGAATCCGTTGTCGCCGCATACGTAAGAAAAAACATTCCTTTTTTGTTTAGAAAAAACACTTCATATAAATAGATTCCTTTTGAATAAAAGTAAAAGTCAATGGGGTTTATACACCATATAATGGAAAGTTGTGTATTAAACTAAATATGCCTCAATGAAAGGATATTGAGACGAAGTCCCTTACAAAGATCAATTTTTTTTTAATAAAATATATCTTTTATGTGTATTCACTATAAGTACACAAATAGAAAGTACAAATACACGATAGGACATAATAATATCATGACATAAATTGAAAGTAAGAGATTAACCCAAAGAATGGAAATTGGGTTGAGAAGTTCCCTTACCTCGTGTCTAACTTGACTCGATCATTCTTTAACCTCCTGAATAATAAACTGGAGTTAATTTATAATTTCTTAAGAACATTTTTCAAGTTTATTATTCCTTTTATATCACTTATTACCATGTTATGAACACGATGTAATTATTTATGTTAATAACGGTCGTTTTGTCGATCTTTGGTACTTGAGTCAAAAATAAACTTCTTATAATTACAAGTTGTTCATGTGGTAAAATATCCATTATATCCATAATTATATTCATGATGTATATATCATATATATCATATATATCCAGTATATACTTGCCTTTATAATATTACACAACATTTAGAGGTGAGAAATGAAATGCACCGTTCATGGAGACGGTAAGTCGTACGTACGCATGAACGCTACTTTCATTGTTATTTCGTATTTAATGGAATGAAATAATAATGATATAAAAGTGTATTATAATTACAGTATAATATCATATATAATATCATTTACTCCATCCTTTATACTTCCAACATATGGCATTAACGATTCAAATCACTTTGAGGGGGCGGTAGTCCGCACATCCTAAAATGAAATAATCGTGTTTACCCATAATGGAAATCATAAAGTGTGCCATAAATGAGAAATAACGAAGCATAAAGATAACATAAACATAATATATATATCATATATGAAAATAGTTTCATGAAAATGGCCACCATGAGAGGTGTTAAAAGAATATTCAACAATCATCATTTTGTGAGGCCGAAATTTGCCAACCACAGAAACAGTATGCTCTTTAACCATTAGACGAAGGCGTGTGTAAGTGTAAATAAAATCCTTCTAATAAAAACATCCTATTATATTTAATATACAGGTTTTGTTACAAAATAAAGGAATAAAAATTGTTTAAGGGGTTGCATAAGCCAAATAAAACAAAATAACATAAGAGAATACATTACCTTAAAATCGGGTAACTCTTTTTGATTTGAGCCAAAGGCTTCCCTGGGAAGAATTCTTCCCAAAGTTAGGATTATAGTAAAATATAGGGAAGTTGAGAGTATTTGGGCAGAGGTTGGCCGAGCCAAATGACTTTTAAGGTGTGAATAAGGTGGTAGTGGTGGGGGCCTTTTATAAGAGGAGAGGAGGGGCACTCTTGGAAAGATTGAAATGTTACTTTATTATGAAATGATTTTCGGATTGTAAAGGTCCCGAAATGATATATTTAGAGTCTATGGTGATAAGGGTTATAAATATTCCCATAAAATAGGTTTTAGACAATTGTATGCCATAGATTTTACATTATCTTTCCATTTTATTTAAATCATTAATTAATGAGGTAATTGTTGCATCATCATCGTGTCATAAACAATTTAATATATTTAATGTCTAAAAATTATAAAAAATATATAATGATGTAGGAAATATTTTTATCATTCCAATTAATGTTTATAGTCGAAAATTGTACTTATATAACACCATGTAATAATTGTTTTAGTAAAACAACACATGTTTGTGACAATTTTATTTTTATTTTAAATAAAATGTTATTAATGTCATTTTATTGCCCAAGTGGCTCCATGGGGTCCCCAAGTTGACCAATGGATTTTTTGGTCATCCACGACTCATAAAATAATGGTAGGACAAGTGTAAGGGTATTTTCATATTTTTATAATATCATTTTTACCTTAAATTTCACTAATTACCTTTAAGCGTGATTAATTAAACATAAAAGTTACTATTCACCAAAAAATTATTTTAATCCCATTGAACCACATTTTAATTCCTAATGCCAACCATGAATGTTTTATTTTTAAAATAAAATCACATAAGTGTTAATGTTTCATTTAAACGAAAAATCTGTTTTTTAACTACCACTTAGTGGTTTCACTATTCATCAAAAATTGAAGTTTTTCAGAACAATGCCAAAATTTATCCTTAAGCTATAATTGATATTCTGAATTCAAAAATTATGCCTACTTTACAAAATTCCAAACATATAAGTTTAATTAATTAATTTTATAATAAATTCCCGTTGACACAACAAATAGAGTGTTTTTAAGAAACAATATATATCAAAAGATTGATAATTGTTGATGTCCAATTTCTAAGTAAAATTAATTATAATGACAACCATTGGATAAAATGGTAGAAACATATTATAATTATACATTAAAAGCACTAAATATTATAATTTATCACTATAAATTGTTTTGATTAAAAAAGATGTTTTTATGTACTTTTCACTATTTATAAAAAAATTGGAAGTTCTCAGAAAAATACCAAAAATTCAACATAGGCTAATTTCGACATTCCGAATCCAAAAATGAATTCCATTTTGAAATATAAAATATATATAATTTCAAAAAGTGTGTATTACTATTCATAATGGCTATTTTGATTGGTCATGGTGCGTTAGAATCTCAAACTTGAGTACAATGCAAGCTATTGGATTATTGAAAGAGAACAGTATCGTGGATGCTCAGGGTGTTACATTGTGTAGGTAAAACACATTGTTTGTAGAGGTCACATGGCCACATTCCTGTGTCTCCTGGCTATTCTCATGTATCTTTGGTCATGTATGTGTTAGAGTACATGGTATTTAAAATTTCATGGACTTCTAGGCATGTAATTATACAACCCATGATACACTCCATACCATCATTTAGTGTTAATGTGGTGTGTGACCAAGTCACATAGTGTGTGACAATTAACTCTATCCAAAACTCTATTATGATAGACAGGGGTCCCACATGGTGTGTAATTCCAAAATATAATCCATTTTTATCAATATTTTCTATATCTATTATAGAAATTATCACATATTCCCACGTGTTATTAATTTCACCACCCTCACCAGAACATGTAGATCTGGGGTTGTTGGGCCCCTTCCATCACCGATCATCATAATCTAGACTCAAGTTCTCTAGAAAAACCCCACATCAAGCCATCTTTTTTCATGATACAATATCTAGAATAATATATCTTTAAAATCCAACCAATATTATTTTAATCATACTCCTCGGTCATCAATCCATGAGCACACAATAAATCACAAATTTCCCTTGTGGTATCATTTTGTTGCGAAGAAGAATGGTCGTGAAACGATTGAATACCAGATATTCATCGAACCACAATTTAATGATGTTTCCTACAATGGATATGTGATGAATAGGGGGATGGGAAAAAATTCATAATAAATCATTCTTTTGTAACTAACCATGTAATTTTTTTGATCCTCCTTGATTAATTGTTTTAGAGATAGAAAATCAAAGAGTGAAATATAAACAATGAACATATATATTTCCTTCAATGTAAATCTGCTGATGATGTGTGTATCAATTATATTTTTGGAATTGATCTTTAGTCTTCTGTTATTAAATATATTGATGTAAAACATAAATCAACATCCTTCCATGATATTGGATCTATATTTAATGAAGAAGGATTTTGTGTTATCAATGTTGATGAGATCAATGAACTTTGTTGGATAAATGTTCTGAAATAGGGTATTGATCTATTGTCATTCTCCAAGATCGCTCTATTCCTAGGGTCTCTAGGTCTATAGGGATTATCATACAACCCTGAAAAAAAATATATAATTGCATATTTATAAATAAACTTTTCTTTTCTTCAAAGACATATTAAATAAAATAAAAATATTTTATTTTATTTTATTGCTTGAAAAAACTTTTTCACCAACTCCTTTCACCAAAAATGTTTATATCGCACCTAAGGTTAAAACTAGCATTCTAAAATCAATTATTCCCACATATTTATGATATGGACCCCTTTCCATCATTATTAAATATTTTCTCAATCCATATGCCCCAATGTTATTTAATATATTTAATACAATTCAAACATTTATTAAGGGCACATAGAGCCTCAAAATCACACACCATCATAGCACTTGATCTCAAAAATATTCCATCTTATATCCAAAAATACTAAACAGAAAATAAGAGTCATTAAATTCTCCCCAAAATTGGACATTTCGCACTAAAAAGTGAAATCCCTACTCAAAAGGATGAGGGTATTGGTCATCTATCTTGATCCATTGATACCAAGTTATCTCTAAAAGATTATTATCCTTTCATTAGGAACAAACTAAGGGAATTTATTGCCCATGAAGTATCATATCCTTCTAATCCTTGAACTCCACTAGGTACTCAGGAAAGGAAGCACCATGATTGATGTCTAGCTCACCCCATTCTATAACATATGATGGTTTATTCATTTATCTCATTAGCTATGACACATGGACAACATCATGTATCTGATCCAACTTTAGTGGTAGATCTATATGGTAAGAAACCTCACCAATTATACACTATATTATAAAATGACCATTGAATATTAGATATAACTTGATGACCTATATGAGTCTTTGCAATCCACATTGACATGAGACCCTTATGAAAAAATAGTCTCCCTCCCCAAACACCAATGGTCTCATTAATAGGTCCTCAAAAGACTTTTGACAGCTTGGTGTAATAATTATCTACTATTGGATTATTTTCAGCTTCACTATAGAATGTTGCACCATCACTGGGCCCATGAGTGTTGCCTCAACTAGATTCATCCAATAAAGGGGTGACCAACTAGGTTACCCGTAAAAAGGCTCTAATGGTTCTATATGAACGGTGTAATGGTAGATGTTGTTTTATGGAAACTCCACTAAGCGTAGATGATTTTACTAGATATAGTCGAATTCTAACATGCAGACCCTTAACATTTCCTCAAAGAACTGAATGGTGTTCTCTTTCTGGCTATTAGTCTTGAGTGAAAAATTATTCTCAATAATAACAATGTTTCTAGGGAATGTTATTATCCTCTATATAATCATGAATTTTAGTGATCATTACAGTCTGAAATGATCATTGTGGTACCTCCATGGAGTTGGGTTAACACATGCATATAGAGGTGTCCTGAGATCTCTACTAAACTCCCCTCATGAATAGCTAGTTAGTTGGCCGACTAGGTGATTCAATCTATGATCAAGAATTTAGAATCATGTCCCCTAGATGTGAATGGTAACCCTATCATGGATTCCTTGGATATCCCATCCTAGATCCATTTTAGCACCTCAATGGGTTGACCTAAACCCACAAGAACCGAGTTCACATCCTTCACCTACTCACAAGTGATGCATTTTAATACAAAAAATGAACTTCTTTCATCATTGATTGCCACAAAAACTGATTTTGGTTTTCCTATTACATATTTTTTTCATTATCTAAGGTACGTGTATCTGGGTTTTTTTAATCTCCCACGTCATCTACTCTAGCTATGTCAATCATACCATTGTTCATCCTTAGAAAAAGATCGGGTGCTCCCCACCATCAAAATAACCATCAGGAGCATGTCTACTAGATTAATGAGTATGTAAGGTATCATAGTTGGTATTTACACATTAAATACTCCAAAAATGGTGTAAAATCAGTGGGATAACACCATCAACTAAAGATATGAATCATAATACTTGTCTACTAAGCACAACATTAATGATTCTAACTTGTTCAATTCATTGGCCATCAAATTAGAGAAAGATCTCTTGCTAATAGATTTTGCCACCATGTTCCCCATCCTATGAGAATATAAAATCTCATAGTCATAGTCCTATAGAAAATCTATCCATCACCACAATATCAAATTAAGGCCCTTCTATTAGATTATATACTTGATCTTCATATGGTCAGAGTAGAATGTAAATCACTCCCCCATCAGGTAGTGTCACCACATCATCAATACGAAGACTACCACTACTAGATCAAGACTGTGGGTCATGTAGTCCTGATCATATGGTCTAAACTAATGAGAATGATAGAAACAATCTCTTAACACTGCATTGTATCATAACTTATATCATTCCCAGATGCATTACATAACACTATGTACTCGAATCCGTCCTCTAGAAATCTCAATATGGGAGTTCTCTTCAACCTTTTCTTTTGCTCCAAAAATCTCATCTGGAACCATTCTTTCCACATTAAGGGATATTCATTTGGGTCAATGTTATCATGGGTTATTCCATTGTTGAGAAATTTAGTAGAATCCTTTGATAATACCCTTCCTACCTAAGAAAATCCTTCACCTAGGTAACACTCCAAGGTGGATCCAATTTGGGAACTATCTCACCCTTCATGGGATCCAATACTACACTTCCCTCAAACATGACATGTCATATGAATTGGACCTCTCAAATACATAAATAATTCTTATATAGATTCCAATAAATCAGTTGATCTTGATGTGTGTCTTAGAACATCCTCAGATCTCTCTCGTGCTCCTCCTTATATTCCAAGTACACTAGGATTTCGTTGATTAATAAAACCACAAATCAGTTTAAGACAGGATAAAGATCTAGTTCATGAGTCCCATGAACATATCTAGGGAATTATTCATGTTGAAAGTCATCATCATGTTCTCATAGTGACTATAGTGACATATGAATGTCATATTTGGTAAATCCATATCTCGTACTCACAGTTGGTGATAGCCTGATATGAGATAAATCTTCAAGAACCATCACACCCCTATCAACATATAAAATAGGTCATTGATCCTATGTAGTAGAAACTTATTCTTCATAATCACATAGTTCGCGAATCTTAATTCAACTCCTAGCCCAAATCTTTTATCTTCCTTCATGACAGACAACACTAGGGCTACCCAGGGGGAAATGTTTTTTCTCACAAGTCATTTCTCCACAAAGTCCTCCAAATTATCTTTTAGCTCATGAATATATATGAGTGACATCTAATTTGATGGTACACATATTATTTCCATATCATGGTTTAATTAAATGTTTATGTGTAGATCTCCATAGGAAGTTAAACCTAGTACGTCCTCAGGAAAGATGTTATTAAACCCCACCACCGCTATAAGAAACTATTAGCCCATATCATCCACACCTCCAAGAGTCATCATGACATCAGCCGCACAATTCTATTCTAGAGCCCATCCTTCTTTTCCATGGTTTCCTATTCTCACAAAAAGTAAAACCTTATCACATCTATGTGGACACACCTTATACTCCACCAAAAATAGTCAATGTAGGAATGAATCGTGGATAGTTAGTCCTCACCTAAGATGAATTCATAAGGTCCCATCTCTGGTATAAAGAGATCACATACAAAACTCTCACCACAATATTCAGATCACACTATTGGCATAAGTGCGCAATCACTGTTTCACCACATGTCCTAGTCTCCTGCAACAATGGTCAAGACAATGGCTCAACAGCAAAGTCTAAGTCTCAATACATTGAAGTGGAATGAAGAGAATGACTCACACCTGTGTCTATCAATAAATTAGAAAAATTTTACAATACATAGATTATAATTTATATCATCCCTAGAATCTTTGGGTCCTATGCCTCCATATCCTATAGTTGGCATTATCCCTGACCCTCAACTCCCTAACACTTACGTCGACCACCTAGGGGTGGTGGTTGTTATTGGTTGAATCTCTAACAACCTCCTACTGCTCTATCAGCCTCTCTACCACATCTGCTGCCAAATAAACTACACAAATCCTTCTTCTTACTTTATTTAGGAATTCCCTCGATTGACTCTCTATTAGTGGTATGATGGTTTGAAAAATATCATGGAAGATGTCCCTAACCATCACAAGAGAAAGATAGACTCTCCATGAACTAATTTGATCCATTAAAATATCCTTAAACCACTAAAATTGTGTCTTATGATTGCCTCCAGATGCTCCTGACATGTTTGGTTCATTCTGAATCTCATCAGCTACCTACTACTCAGGTCTATGATCCTAGAATCCCACTGGCAGCCCCATGGCTTACTACTTACACTTTTATAAATCCATTCACCAACAAGGCCCACTGAAGCACCCCATCATAGGTGGGAATGAAAAGAGATTCTATAGTATCCCTAATGTCTTAGGGTAAACCCTGCTCAAAGGTAGGTTCTCTAAAAATAGATCTTACAATATATTAATGGAGTATCATGAGATATCATTATACCTAACTAGGTGATTATCTATGTTCAAACATCCCTATTGTACATGAATAATCTCTTGAATGCACAATGATCACAACATGGCTAGATAGAACTCCTCCCTAGTGATATGATCAATATATTACTGATATAGATATTATTCATCATGTGATTGGGTCACTATGCTCTAGTCTCACAAGAAGTTCCCAGAAGAAGTATCTCCGTGAGGGCCTCCATTTCATATACATGAATCCTTATAAGGATGAAAACCCAAGTGACTACATCTATCTAGTCCTCAAGAACTTTGGGGTCTTAATCCCCTCATATCCTGGGAGGTTTCTTCTTTTGAAACTCATGTAGTGTAATCTAGCTTTGTGAATCCTTACCTGAATCTACCAGCACTAACTACTACTCGACGGGTCGTGGTAAAGATGGTAATCTACCTAGAGGTGGTATCTCTAACAGAATCCCTTGTAATGATTCGTCTTTAAACAGTAGATCATCTTTATGATCAAATAGAGAAATCCTAGATGGTTTTCTTTGGGAAGGTATCCCAAAATAATACAAGATATACAACAGCCAAATATTATATCCATGGAACTGACTCAATAACTACATGGAAACCAAAACACATTACTATATAATACATATAACAATTTTTCCTACTACCAATTATTAAATGTACCAATTCAAAAGGAAGGTGATCAGAGTCCCGATGTATGGATATGTTATCCATCACACCATCAGAGTAGTCCCTGGGCTGAAATCATAACTTGAAAAACTTAACATTGTTTCCCTCAAACCAATCTCAATGAATTTATTCTTAAGATAGAAATAAATCCTCTTATATCACACTATCATTAACCAAACCACGTAGGTCCAACCCATGACTACCCCAAGCCAGCCCCCAATAGGCTAAGGGTCAGCGGCCAATGCTGAGTATGAATATCCCAGAAATAGTAGGCATAATATTAATTTATCCATACACACACATACATATATATCCATGAATATACAATGATTAAATGTAAAGAACTGAACATAATTCATGCATATATATATATTAATACAACTAGAGTACAAGGGTAAATTACTGAAAGTGAAGAAGCGGTTAAATACATGCCCAACCCAAAACTATAAAGATTCATACAATCTACAAGGGTGAGTAATATGATATAATGAAAGCACTCAAAAAACTGTTTTATATGAAATCAATCCATTCTCCTCCTGCTCCCTATCAACCCATGACACAATCAAATGGGTTGTCTTCTCTATAAGATATGACATGTGTGGGAATATCTAATACATGGCTGAGTATAAAAAATACCCAATAGGACACCCCAAAAAAAACAAAACATCAAGCACCAAGTATATTCAGCCAATTAAAAGATAAAAAAATAAATGTATAATAGGGAAAACCCAAATATACTCAAAAATGAAAATGTTCCACCATATGGTAATAACCTACTACCATCCACATGATTCTACCCAAATAAATGATCATTCTAGGAGAATCAATTCCACGATCCATTCCATCACCTGAGAAAAACATTCAAGATGACAGGATCACTGGGAAACACCCATGAAAGAGCACCGGTCACATAAGACCCTAATACTCAGACATGGGTGATTCCCAAAATTATGACGGACACCATGAACCCAATATGGATCAACCTATAACAAAGGGGATCTTATACCATTGATACCATGAACTCTACTAATATATCCTTCTAGATGGATGATCAACACCATGAAAAATGAGGTTACGCTAATTACATAAACCCCGCCCGAGGAAGGATGTTGATAGAGGATCTCTCTTCAATATCATGGACGGATTATAAAACTTTATCTAGGATTAATCCTTTATAGGGGATTACAATACTGAGATGTGGATGTAATATGTCACTATACCCTAGATTTAATGGAGCAGGGGGAAAACCAATCAACAAAAATTGGTATGAACTGAAGAGATAAAGGCATTTAAGTTGTCTCCTTGTGACTTCACGACATGAAATTGAAGTACACAATGTACCTTTCTCAATATATATATTTCAATGTGGTAACACCGTACATATAATGTAAACCTCAAAATACACAGTGTGTGGGTCAATCACATGTCATGTAGAGGTCACCTTGAACCCAGCCTATTCCCGTTTATCTTTAGCTATGTACATTATAGAAATATAGCATGTTTGGTCTCGTGTACTCATGGTATCATCCTTGTAACCTCCATTATACATGTCAATATGTCATGTAGGGGTCACAAAATGTGTGATTTTTAACTCCATCTAAAACCATAGTGTTACATCAATGGGGTCCCACAAAAGGATTAATCCCAAAATACATGTCGTGTTTACAAGATATTCCATATCATTTGATATAATCCATTGTATAATACTATAAATTTCTAGATCCACCACCCTCACCATAACATGATGATCCATGGTCAACTATCCCTTTCCAACATCGATCACCAAAATCCTGATTCGAATCTACTCACAAAACACCACATCGATCCATCTATAATCATTTTTCAAAATTGGGAGTATTGAAAACTAAAAATCTATATGTAAGACATCTGATAATCCTCCATCTTCAATATAGTTAGACCACATCATAAATCATGAACTAAACCCATGGTATCAATCTGTTATGCCAAAAAACATTCATGCCACTATCGAATATCATGGATTTGTTGAACCACTGGGAAAATAAAGTTTCCCAAAATAAACATGAAAATAAATGGGCAGGAAAAAATAAGCCATCAAATGTGAGGAAGAAATCTCAACCTCTGTTCATCTGTCCTCAATTATGATTTTTAAAATAGACAATCAAATTGAGAAATATAAAAAAAACAAAAAAACATCTATTTATATCTAATGACGATGTTTGTTTTTATTTTCTTCATGAAATTTATCCTCATTCATATGGGATTAACTAATGTAATGAAAAATAGAAATAAAAATCCAAAATAGAATATGGATCAATTTTTGATAAGCAATAGTTATGTGTTGTTCTCATCAATGTGATTCACAGACTTAATTGCTGCAATTATCATTGTCTGATCCCAATTCGTCATCATATACCGAGAACACTCACCTCTAGTGTTATCTATTTCCCCAGGGAATAGTACAAAATCCCAAGAGAAAATATATAGCTATGGATTTATATAAAAATCAATCACTGGATCAAAACAAATAACATTTATTTATTAATTTCATTAATTTATTTATTTTTGTTGGTGATAACCTTTTTAGAAATAGCTCGCACCAATAATGGTAAAATTGTTTCTAATGTAAAATTCATGTACTGAACATAATAGTTCCTTTTTATTGATAATCGTGGACCTTGTTTTGGAGTTATTCAACATTATTAGTTAAAATTATGCATGACGGTTATTTAATATATTTAATATAATTCAAATGTTTATTCTAGGAACACCATAAATTGAAATAAAAAGTCGTATCGGCACTTCATATTGATAATATTACATATAATATCCTAGAATAATAAATGTAAAATCATATTAATTTCATTGTGTAAATGTTTTTAAAATTTATTTTCTCAAAAATGGATTATTGGGAAACTGGGGTGCATCAGCAATGATACATAGGTGACCCTAGTGTCTGTAGCATTGCTTGGGGTTTCATTTAAGATATTGATGGACAGTTTCACCACTCAATATTGGTGGGTGAAAACATTATACCTTGGTTAGGATCTATTATTTCTAGTAAATATTCTGATATTATAGTTACAAATAGGGTGTGATTTTTTATTTATGTTTATTTCTCACCTAATGGATTTTTTTCATTGATTTTTTCGAGAAAAATTTATCACATCAGGTGATTTCAAATGGTTTCACAACATAGATTATGTTATTGATGTCTTTTTTCTTTCTTACCATGTTGTGTATAGACATGAATGCTTATTTTATCAGTTCTACTCATCATGTTCTCGGATTTGAGGATACAAAAATACTATTTGAAACCCCAATGGAAAAGAGATTAATAAATGTGTTTGTATTTAGAGAAAGTCTTTGTAAATATATTAAAATTTTAAAGGCTTGAACTATTTAATTCTTAATGATAGACCATATATCGACTCTATTATAGTATCCAACTAGGTTTTGTTCCCACACCCTACTATTACAATTGGATGGTTGTAGAATTTATATTGAATGAGCTATGTAGGAGTAAGTGCATCATATAACATTTTGGCTTCTCCAATTGTCACTACCTTCAACAGGGTATTGTCTATAGGAGATGGTTGGTCATAAGATTACTTATTACACTTAGTTGATTAATACTTTTAAGATTTATCCTATTTTTTGGGTTATAGAAATCAAGGATATATCTTTTTTTCCACTCTTTAACCAAATTATATGCCTTATTTTTGTTTTATTTAAGACTTGTTTCAATAATCTATGTTGTACGTCACCGTGATGGGTCAGCATGGGTAGCTTTTCCCATTGAATCGGGTTGTACTATTATAGAAAAATTAGTTTTGATATTTTCATTTAATTTATATAATTTTTATAAATTAGGTATTTCTGAGATATTTATAGATAATAATTAATTTGATTGAAATATTTAATTAATAAATATCCATATTGTCAAATGTTGATATTAAATACCTCTCTGAAATTATACATCATGACTTATAGTTTAGAAATAAAATGTTTTCATTCAAATTATAATTTTATTTTAGAAAGGTTTTATTAATTATAAAAATAATTCAGAATTATAAAAATTATAATATTTAAAATTATGGATTTTTAATAATTACATAATTTGAATTTATCAAATTAAAATTCCATTTCTGGGGAAATTATTAAAACAATATCAAATGTAATTTTTTTAATTTATATGATAATGGTTAATATGATATACCTTATAGAAAGTATATTCTTATGTACCATTGTTATAATAATCAATTCTTCTATTTTAATGCATATAAGATACTTATTGTATGTTTTAAAAGTGTTGTAAATATGCTTGAATAATTTATCAAGGGAATGTTTAATAAATATTGTAGTTTTAAATCAAGTGGTGAATCATATAGAATCTAAATATTATAGATTTAATTAAAATGGAAATATTAAGATCAGATTGATCGAAATAAAGGATGTCATCTTTTCACCTTATATCTCTTATATAATAATAGATATTTTTTATTAAAAATTATTTTTTATGAAAATTATTAATTGATGGATTTAATGAAGATGATTTAGGATTCATTAGATTCTATAACATTCTGGAGAAGAATATAAAGGATGAAAAATACATATTCCTAGATAATTATTTTAGTCAATATATTTTTCAAAATATTAGGTATTTGATATCTCCATCATTTTTGTATATTGTAAAAAATATTATTCCTTTCATAAAAATTCTTCAAACTCCTATAATATAATATATTATATGGATAAAACAATTTATTTGATGCATATTCTAAAAACAAAATGTGATAGTTATTTCTTAAATATAGTGGGGTTATTTTATATTAGATATATTTTCTGAAGAGAATATAATGTCTATGAATCTAGTGAGAGTATGTTCATACCTTCTAAAGATCAATTTTATAAAATAAAATATTATTATCACCTCATTTTTAAGTGAATATCATAGAATATCCTAAAATATTTTACGGTATTAATGTAAATAAAATTTTAAAGACTTAAATATAGTTACCATGGAAAAGTAAATATCACTTTATCAATTTAAAAAAAATTAAAATGTTTTCATATAAAAATTAAAAGAGATTATTAGTGTTAATACAATGATATCATGAAAATAAATATAATTGAATGTATTCTAGGTGACATGGTGATGATGAACTTATAAAAAGTTTTAAGTAGAAAAACGTAGTTACTAACATCGTATCATTTTATTATGTGAAGTAAATAAGTTTTAATATTTTTGATTATTGAGTTAAACATAAAAAGTTTGATTTTTATGTATATACATTATTGGAACTAGATTACTTTATAGATTTAAATCAATAATGTATTATAGTGGTAATTTTTAATTAGGTGGACAGACATATATTTATAAGTAATTACATAGATATTAAATAGTCTTTTAAACACATGAAATGTGCAAAAAACAAAAGGATGACCTGGAATATTATGATAGGTCAAAAAATGAAATTGGTTTTTCATTGAGGAATTTTTAAAATTATTAAATAGTGATTAAAAATATAAAATATTTCATTAAAAAAAGATAAAAATTCAATATTTTCACCCTTCACATTGGCTACATATATTTCATGAAGTGAAATGTTAATTAACCTCTCAATGTACAACAAGAAGTTGTCCCAAATTGATGTTAATCATTTATTATTATAGGTCTTGATGAAAGTTTACGGTAATCATGTGTGTGATTTAATAATGAGATAAAAAAATATGATAATTCCTCACAAAATATGATTTTTCACTGGATTCCCATCAGGCATATACCACATGGACAGTAATACACATTATCATTGATATAATAGGTTTGAATGTTTAATATTTTTATTTCACTATACATAATATTGGAATGATATTTATATTTACATATTTTATACATTGGTACCATGATTACAAAATAATTGAGGATTAGAAAATTTAGGTGTGTTTGGGTGTGTTTAAGATCATGTCACTGGTTGGAGGTCAACTAATATTTGGTTTTTCCTCTCATATGATTATATAATATGTGGGCCTCTGATGGAGATAGGATAAGGAAGTCTAGTGTAATCCCAATATAAGAAATATGAATTCATTATATCATAGATGGGGGTAATATTAGTTTCTTATCCATGAGAATTAATCACATATTATGTATTAATCAAAAAGGCCATTCTATACATTTAGAATGTAATGACTTAGGTATTTATAGAATAATAATTTTTCATATCTATTAATATTTATGAATAAGATATTAATTTTATGTTAAAGAGGAAACGTTTTTTGATAGCATACTCAACACACAACAACGGGTTTCTTGGAAATCTTATGTTTCACACAACATTGTGTTATACCAAAAAATAATATAATATTATTATTATTTAAAATGGTAGTTAACTCATATTTGTTTTGTTGTTGGGAATGAAAATAACTAACTAAATTATGATTAAACATGTTTTTATAATGTCTTCACATTTATCAAATAAATTTTAGAGGCTTAAAATAAGAATGAATCTGATTTTAAGCATGAAATATAATCATATTTTTCAAAAGGTCGATTTATCACCATTTTAATGGGATCCCTATTTAAATCAATTTTTTGTCACATTAAAATTTTCCATTTGAAAAAATAACCTTCTTTATTTTAATCAGGACATCAAAATTTACTTTGGGTAATTGTTTATTATTTTTCAGATAATTTTCATTTTTTAATGAGTAGTGAAAATTCTACATTTTAAGTCAAACTATCTTTTCATATAATTTATTTATAAATTATATTGTCCTTTTAATTTTGTTTTAAAGTGTAATTATATTATATTTTTATCATTTAATTAAATTGTTTTCATTTAAAGTGATTTCCCTTTGAAATTGGACACAAACAGATGTCAACATTTTGGTAGTTTTTACTTCTTAAAACACACTTTTTGTTTTTGACATCAAGAATTTATTTTAAATAAATTTCTAAAATTTTTGTGTTTTGAATTGGGAACAATGTATTTCATATTTTTAATCATGAGGTCCAAATTGTGTAAATAGGTACCTTTTATTTTTATACATTAAGAATAGTAACTTCAGTGAATATTTTATTTACTGTGGTTAAAAGATAAATCTGGTAAATAAGGGTAAAAAATAATATTATAATAATAATAAATAACCCTAACACATGTCCTAGCCATGTTATATGAGGTATTTCCGACCATTGAAACTCTTAGGTCAGATTTAGGACCCCATGGTGCCACTTGAGTGTGAAAATGAAATTTAATTACATTTAATTTGAATTTAAAGATAATATAACATAAAAATGTATCATTTAATATAAAAAAATTATATAGTGTTATATAAGTTATATACTTGAATATAAATATTCATTATAAATAAAAAAATATTTCCTACATCATATTATTTTATTTTTAATTTTTAGACATCGAATAAATAAATTCATTTATGACACAATGGTGATGTTGTGTTTTCCTTATTAATGAAATATTTAAATAAATGAGATTATAAATATCAAAATAAATTTATTTTGAAACTTTTTATTCCATCCATGACTATTATAAATGAGTATGATAGTATAAAAATTGACATAAATGAGTTTTTAAATTAATTAATTTTATAATAAATGATATAATGGTCCTAAAAATCTATGATTCAACAAAATGACATAGATAATGTTTTAAATGACATTAATGAACCACTTGAGGTTCTATTGGCATTATATGGTAACTATAGTGACCATATTTTTTGAAAATACAGGAATATATGGTAAGAGTTAATATATTTAACTAGGGGGTTGAGCTAAAAGATAAGGTTAATTTTAAGACCTAAACATTTATAAAACCTATTGTGTGATAGAATTTAGACCCATACTCATCTGATATTCGAAATATATCACATTGTTTTTATTAGAATTCAAAAATAAATTAATAATAAAATAATATTCCAAGACATTCCTAAGGTTCCCCACCTCACTTTTATAGAAGGAAATCACCTCAAACCCTTACTCACACCTCTCAAGCAACCTTGGCTCTTCCAAACTCTGCCCAAATATTCTCCCAGCATCCCTCTCTTCCACATATAATCCTTCTTCTAGGCAGAAGTCAATTCAAGAAATCCCTTTGGCTCAAATCAAAAGTTGTTACCCGATTTGAGGTATTGTCTTCTCTCATGACCCATTCCATTATTTTTTCCTTCTCCACTCCCTATTCTATTCATATTAATTTTTTACATAAAAACAGCATTATAATAAATATACTATGTTTTTATGGGAATTATTTAAACTACACCTACACACACCTCTATCTAATAGGTATATAATATATTGTTTCTGTGGACATCGAACTACTACCTCACGAAACGATGATTGTTCAATCTTCTACTACCACCTATCATGGTGGATATTATGATATAATTGTAAGTATATATGATATTTATGATATTTATTTTATCTCTATGATTCTTTAATTATAATTTATGTTAGGTCCACTAGGTTAGATATCCTAAGGGGGCGGTGAATCAAGGTATGACAAATTAAAAACAACTTCCCCTTTTGATCTTTTTTTGTTGATAGACCAAACCCTCATCTCTCTATCCTTCCTATTGTAGAGTATAAAATAATATTAAAGTATGAAAAGGACACAACGCATTTACTTGGTTCACCATCACTGGGTTATGTCCAAGGAGCATACCTTGGCAGTGTGCCGATGTACCAAATCCACAATAAGTGCACTATTGATTACATGTTTGGAGTGGACTCATTGTCCATCCTAGTTTACAACAAACCTCAATATTATAACTCACTATTATATCAAATTATGTGAGATCACTGCTTGTCTAGAAGTTTAAATCACAATTTATAGACATGTAGTTATCTTAATTGTCATTAATGAATGCATCCCCCCTGTATGTAGATGCTTTATTGAATTCCAAAATTTCATTCGCTGGTGAATACAACGTTTCCCCTAACCACTAGGAAACAAACATTGAGAAATACCTTTACAAAACACCCTACTTTGTGAAGCACCCAATTTTGAAAAGCTCAAATAAGCCTTCGAGAAGGTCATGCCTCTTTATGAATAACACACCTTTACTGAGCTCAATACCTCTTAGAAGACACTGATTTGTGGAGTTCAGACCATTGAAAAGATCAGGCCTTTGAAAATATTAGTTCATCACAAAGATTAAGTATTCACAGAGAAACTTCCTTCACCGAGCTAATTTAGCCGTTTTGAAACTCTTTCTTTATCAAATCACACTGCCTTCGCGAACCTCCATCGCGATTTGAGAGCAGCAAATATTTCATGGAAAACTCTGTCTTTCTCTCGAGGGGGTAGAGGTCTATTTATTGGAAATTCCACCGAAACTCAAACCTTCTATGCAAATTCATCACTACGTCAACAAAAAGGAAATATTTTTTCTACATGGAGTTTTACAAAACGACAAAGGGAATGTTTCTATTTGACATATGCGGTGACAAATACCTTTCTATCACCGTGAGCATTATCTTATATTTGGCTTCCTTAACAAACAATGATGTTTTTAAATGGAAAATAAATATCATATACCCTTTTTACATATTTTGGAATTTAAAATGGTTTTGAAAGTGGATTTACTATTTTATTATCTTGAAATTATTTCTTGTGATTTTAAATGAAATATTATGTTTGAAATGTTGATATTTGAAACCTTTTATATGTGTTGATTTTATAATGGTAATTGGACATTGGATAGTTGGTTACCTGATAAACCAAATAACCGGTGGTTATGTGAAAAACAAGGATGGGTGGTTACGTTATAACCTCCAATGTATTGGTAATGAAGTGAGTCGTAGGGATATTCTATTTGTAAGAATTATTTTTGGATGTCGACAATATGGTTATTCCATTTAATTATGATTATGTACCGGGTTTACCTTATATATGTTATGTGTGCTTTCTATGTGTTTTATGGTAATCTTTTGGTTACAAAAGTATAATTAATGAGTTTTTATCAAGTGATGAGTATTTACTATGTCAAAAAGGTAAAAAATATTACTTATGATAAAGCTTTCATGGTTTACATGTTGTTTTGAAGAACTAATAGTTTACCTTCTTTTTATATCCCTTACTGAGATTTTTATGCTCATCACAAGTTGTGAAAAAAAATTAAAGGATTTGAAGGTGAATAGTGTCAAGGATGGGACAAAGTAAAAGTTGTGATGTTTAAGCATGAAACGAAACCATGTTCTTTTTTAATGATTTTATTTTATGAGTGAAAATGGATATTGTGTATAAGTTTCTACTTTGTAATAATATAGATGTTATGTATATGTTATGGCCTAATTAATTAAATCACTTAACCTAAAAATATCCTAAATGTGAATTATTAACTTACATTAAGATTATGAAATATTTATGGTTGGGGCATTACAGTTGGTATCATAGGTCAGTGTAGATACTTTTAGGGATTTGGGTGATATTTAAGCATAATTGACATAACCATAATGGTTAGAATAATAGAAATAGTCATAGTTATTTTAGATAAAAAAATTACTTTAAGATAACAGGAATAAGTATATCTTAGTTTTTACCTTCCCTGTAAGATAATATATGATGATTTTACTGATATACTCACACTAAAGTTTTCTGTTTTATTAAATGGTTGGGTCTTTCAGGATCCAAAGTAACATTCTATGTGAAGGAAACCGTGGTGGTTTTCTCAATGAGCAATGGAATGAAATGGGAGATGAATTGAGAAATCTTGTTGTTATTGTTAACCAACAATCTAGAGTCATGATTGACCACTTGAACCATATTGATTTTTATAAGGCATCATATATGTGAGAAAAAGATACTAATGGATGTTTAGGTAATAATCATAAAGGTAAGTTTATTTTAAATCCTATGTGTCATGGATGTGGAAAGATACACTTAGGAAAATTCTTTAAAGGGATGGGAATATGTTTCATATGTGGTAATGAAGGTCATAAAGTAATAACCTTCCATGGAAAAATGAAGTGTTTAGTGGACTCCACGAAAGGGAAAGAAGTTCTTTCCTAGGGTTCAATTGAATGTTTAAAATGTGGTGTGCATGGTATTTATAAAAATAGATGTCTTGTGAAGAAGGTTCAGGAATGGGATCACCAAGTTCATACAGATAAATGTTTACCAATTTCTAATGCCATTCCAATTGAATATGAGGAAACTGAATATGACATATGAAAGGTATGGATTATTTCTTAGCTCATGTTTTTACATTACTAAAATATTTGGACATTATAAATAATTTTTTTTAGTAAAAAATTACAAAATAATAAGACTCAAAAACATGGATAAATGATCGTGAAGATTGTTTGATGACTAAGATGTCAATTAATTGAAGAGTTATGGTGGGTTTATGGATAATGATCTGTTTAAATGTATTAATGAGATGATTAATTTGGGATAATTTTTCTACTGTGTGTAACCCTAAAGTTTTATATGAGATAATATAATTCAAGTAAGAAGTATATTTTCTTGTGTGGACATAAAGGATAACCTTAGTGGTTCATGTGATCTTTTTTTAGGCAATTATGGGTTATTTTTTTAGATGAAAAATGTGAGGTATGAAATCACCATTGAGGATAAAACATGTTATGGATATTTTTAATGATTTTACCTCTTTTTTTTGATATTAGAATTATTTTATTTTCAAAAAAGGACAACATGCAGACCGTGTAACAACCCATCGCGTTGGATAAAGCTACATGAATAATACCCACAGCCAAAGTGCGATTACGATTTATCACCTACCACTAGAATACATGAATTCCCTGGTTTGTATGACTAATCCTTTTTAGTTAAATTAATTCATGGATCAAGAATAAGTTGATTTTCAGAACATAGATTTTATCAAATGGATATCCTTAGTATAGGAACATGATTGGGTGATTAAGTGATAACAGTTATTTTGGAAGACATTCTCACTTTTGGGGAACAGTACATTCCTAAAGAAAATAGAATACTATGGGATTTATTTTAGGTAGTAATGGTTGAAATGTTATTTTGGATGAATCTATGTTTTTATTTTGTAAATATAGAGATTTGGGATACTTATGGATATGATTAACCAATCATATAGAATATATTATTAGGCTAAATACACTTCAGTGTGATACTTTAAAAGTTTTATATGTTATTTAGAGACAAATGATATGATTTACATTGAAAGAATATGTGATTAAATTCTTATGAGTTTTGGGTTTCAGTATTATATTTTATTGTATTGAATGATTTTATGGACAATTGTGTATTGAATGGTATTTTTTGAACTTTGGGCATTGTTTATTGAATTTTGGAGATTAAGAGTGGTATTTATTTTTATAAAGGATTATCCATTTGGGGATTATCTGATCTCATAATAACCATTTTGGTTTTGGTTAATATATATTTCATATTTTTTGGATTATATAATTCCCTGGAGGTTGATTCTAGCACTGTTGACGTGACCAAGTCATCTTGAATACTCATTGTTTTAGAGAAGATGAGTTTGTGGTAGAAATTTAGTAAAGGATTATAGTCAACATGATATGTAAGTATGTCTCCTTATGTTCTTAGTCAAGCTCATAAATAAATTCCTCAAATTTTTTAAAAGGAACTTAAAACAAAAACATTGTTCATTTACTTTTCCTACTAGGGAATCAAATACCATTTAACCCATCACAATTTTGTGATTTTTTGGGTAGTTAACTTTTTCCTAATCATGTTTTATACCACTCTCTATCAGAACATGATTTTTAGTTTCTCCTCCATAATCATGTTCTCCAACACGGAGTCTTAGTAAGGGTTATAGAAGGTAACCTTTGTACTTATCTTTCTTTCAATTAAAGTGATATTTTTATTGACTCTTTTTTCAATGTGGGACTATCAATAAATATTTCAAGCCTAATTTTAAAATTGTGAGGACCTAATTTCAAAATAGGGGGAAGGATATAACGACCCAGGTATTTATAGAATAATACTTTTTCAGGTCTATTAACATTTATGAATAAGATATTAATTTTATGTTAAATGGGACACTTTGTTCGAGAGCATAATCAATATGAATCAATAGGATTCTAGGAAATATTATTCTGCAAAAAAGGTTGAGTTATACCAAAAATAATATAATAATATTATTATTTTAAATGGTAGTTAACAAATAGTCAGTGTGTTACTAGAAATGAAAATAACTAACTACATAATTATAACACAAGTATTTTAAATGTCTTTACATTTATCCAATAAATTTTAGAGGCTTAAAATAAGAATGAATATGATTTTAAGAATGAAATACTCTATTATTTTTTATTGGTTGATTTACCGACTTTTGAGGGGAAACCCTATTTAAATATATTTTTTGTCACATTTATATGTTTAATTTGAAAAAATAAACTTCTTAATTAGATATTGGACATCAAAATTTAGTTTGGGTAAATATTTGGTATTTTTCTGATAAAGTTCATTTTTATTGAATATTTACAGACACTATATTTTAAATCAAAAATGTCTATTCATCTAATTTATTTATATAATTATATTGTCTTTTTAATTTGTTTTAATTTTTAATTGGATTTTATTTTTATCATATAATCTAATTGTTTTCATTTTATGTAATCTCACATTCCAATTGGACATAAACACATGCCAATCTTTTGGTAGTTTTTACTTATTAAAAACACGTTTTTTGGTTTTGATAATGGGAATTAAATATCAAATAATTTCTGAAATTTATGTATTTAAATTTTTAAAAAAATTCATTCCATATTTGTAATAATGAGGTATTAATTGTGTAAATAGTTATCCTTTATTTTTAGACATTATGAGTAGTATCATCAGTAAATATTTTATTTACCATGGTTAAAAGGTGAATCTAGTGAATAATTGTAAAAAAATAATATTATAATAATATTACATTACCCTAACACATGTCCTAACACTATTTTATCTGATATATCCAACCATGGGAATCCTTGGGTCTATTTTAGGATCCCATAGAGCCACTTGTGAGTGAAAATGACATTTAATTACTTTTAATTTAATGTTATGGAAAATATAACCTAAACATTTATCTTTTACTAAAACAATTTTATATGAGATTATATTAGTGATCTCTTAGACTATAAATAGTCATTATAAAGATAAAAATATTTTTTACATCATTTTATTTTATTTATAATTTTTAGTCCTAAAATAAATACATTTATTAATGTAACACCCCAATATTTTATAGTACGTTATTTCTTCAAAGTAAATCAATAACTTGCACTACACGCAACACCGAGTTCTAGCACACCATGACTTACTAAGCAAGCCATTCAAAAGCAGTTATTATTAGTATTAACTTAATTTTAAACATTATATAATCCTTAGAATTTTAGAATCCATATTATGAGTTTCTTAGACATAATGTAAGAACAAATACATTTTTTTAGATAAAAGAAGTATTTTTTTTTTAAAATATTTACCGCCTTATAATGGAGAGGCCTTTTTAAATCCAATATTTCAAACTTTTATATATTCAATTTGACAAAATACACATCTTCTTTAGAGTCGGGACATAATAATTTAGTTTTAATAATGTTTTGATGTTATTCTGATAACCATCATATTTGGGTGAACATTGCAAAATACTATATTTTAACTTAAAACAACTTTTCAAATCAAAATAATTTATATTGTTAAAGTATACATTTTAATGTTTTGGAAGTATAAGTAGATTATATTTTTACCATCAAATCCAATGATGGTCATTGTAAGTAATTTCACTTCAAAATTGGACATAAACAAGTGTTAAATTTATTGTAGTTATTTTTTTTAAATACGCCTTTTGGTTTTGACAGCGGGAATTATTTTTAAATTAATAAATGAAACTTCTATGTTTTTAATTAGGTAAAATAGACTACATAATTGAATTCTTAATATCAAAATTAGATTTTGGTGAATTGTTGGTATATTTCTGAAAACTTTTAATTTTTTATGAATAGTGAAAAACACTGAGTTATTGGTTAAAAATGACTTTTTATTTAAATAATTAATTATTTTATTTAAATATATTTTATGTCAAAATAGATACATAATACTTATATATGTTCAATGTAATTCATTGTAGTTAGTTTATAATAATTTTAGATATATAAATTTTATTGAACTTTTCACCGTCTTTTACCCATCTCCTATAAAAAATCGCAAATTCCCATAAGACATACTTTTACTGCATCTATGAGTGGAATTTAGAAAATCCGAGAGACAGGGTTAATATCAAGAAGAAAAATGTGATTCAATAAGATAAAATTTTTTTGGTGAATAGTAACTTTTTACTTTTATTTACCACGGTAAAAAAGTAAATAGGGTAATTAAGGGTAAAAATGATATTATTATTACCCTAACACTAGTCCTAATTCTATTTGCTAAGTATAATTCGACCAAAAACAACCTTAGGAATAAAATATGAAGTTCTTTGGTTCACTTCGATTATATTACGACATTTATTATTATTTAATTCAAAGAAAGGTAAAAAGAGTTAAAATCAAAGTTTAACAACCAAAACATTTTTAATATAGGGTTACACATAAGATAAATTAGATTATAAATATTCTTTATAAATCTAAAAATATTTCCTACATAATCATATTTTATTTATAGTTTTTAGACATTAAATAATTTAACTTATTGGTGACACAGTGATTATGCAGTAATTACCTTATTAGTGAAATATTAAAATAATAGATATTATAAATACCCAAATTAATATAATTTTTAGACTTTTAATGAATTAAAAAAAATATTGGTTAATATGATGTGTTAGGATTGATTAAATGAATTTTTTTTCAAATTAATAATGTTATTAAGACTTTAAAAAATCAATTATTAAATAGTCTCAAAATTGATATAAAAGAGTTTTTTTAAAAAAAAATTATATTATTAATTGTTATAATATTTTTAAAAATTTATGGCTCAGCCAAAAGACTTATATGATGATAGGTATGTCATTAATGTTCCACATGGGGCCTTTTGGTTGTATATAGTAAGGTTATTAACTATATAATATAAAAATTGAAAGAGACAAGGTAAATGTAAAACTATTTAACTAAGAGTTAAATTTAAAAGATAAGGTTATTGAAGTGACCCAAACCAGTATAAAATCTTTTTGTTGAGTGGAGTTCGACCCATCCCCACCTTATACATTGAATAATCCTGTTTTGAGACATTATAAACCGAATAAAAATTTATTATAAAATAATACATTATGTTTTTCTTAAAGATCCCCTAATCCCCCTTATAAAAGGACACCACTTATAACCAATTACTCACATATATCATGCCATTTGGATCATCCAACCCCTGCCTAATTAATCTCCCTACATCCCTCTCCTACACTTAGAATCCTTACCATAGGCAGAATGCATTTCAAGAGCCCTTTTTGGTTCAAACCAAAGGGAGTTACCCAAATTAAAGGTAACGATTACTCTTAACTTGTTTTCTTTTATTTTACTTCCCCATCCCCTAAAATATTATTATTCTTTTCTATTGTAACAACACCAGTATACTCAAGATACTAGGATATTGTTATAATAAGTATTCGAACTACACATACACACACCTCTATCTAATTGGTGAAAAACATAATGTTTCTGTGGATGGCAACCAAACGCCTCACGAAGCGATGATTGTTCAATTTTCTCCTACCACCTCTCATGGTGGCCAATATGATGGAACTGTAATTAAATATGATATTTATTATATTTATTTTATATATAAGCTTTTCTAATTCCATTTTATAGCATACCATTATTCGTTTCATGTTGTATATATATACGATAATTTCATTTGAGGAAGTGCGGACTACCGCCGCCTAAAAGTGATATGACTCATTCATACCATACGTGGAACGTATAAAGGATGGAGTTAAGGAAATTAAGTAACACATTACAAGGTATGGGTTTATTTCATAATATCTTCATTATTCTAGGATGTTTATACATAATTATCTACTGGGAATTCTTTATCAACCACATCCATGATTCTTGAAAATGCATTTGAAAACATTTTTACTATTTATTAGACTATGGAATAAAGTCATTTATACAATTTTTATACTTTTTATAAAGTGGTTTGAAAGGAATCATTCCGTTGTTTTCCAAACAAGGTCCTTTTTACCTTTTCGACAAAATTAATGTAAGAATGTCATTTTTAACTTATACGGCTAGTGAAACTATTTTCCACCGTTATATAAATGTCTAAGCTTACCTTACAATCAAAAAATAATATTTTCAAAGTAAATGTTTTTTATGTGACTTTTAAATGATTTCAAAAAAAGAGATATTTCTCTCAAATAGTTTTGATTTCATCTATTTCAACATCTTTTGATGGATGTTAAGCTTATTTTAAGTTGATTTATTATGATACAAAACTCATGTATTGTATAGAAGGATTTCTGATATGTTTGACTGTGGATGTGTTATTTTTATACCATTCATGTTTTATGGAGAAATTATTGACATTTCTTATGCTAGTTTTAATACGAACGAATATGTTATGTTTAAACCTTTTCATATGGTAATGCATTGGACTTAGTAAGTGAGGGGTGGAGCCCGATATAGCTCCTAGATGCATCGGAAGGTCTCATGAGACAAAATAGGGTCTTGGCATGAGACCTTGACAAAATCATATTTTTAGTCTTGGCACGAGACCTTGGATACGTGGTTATGATAGTTTGGAATTATGAATTCCATCATTATGAAAGTGGTTATTGATATTTCATGTGATTATTTGACTATTATAATATCCATCTAAATAAGTAAATTGCATTATTACATTTTATTTTTGAAATATTATTCTGAAGATCAAGTTTTAAAGTCAATTGTTTTTGTTATACATTGCCTCAAATGTTTATTCTTATTTATAAAAGCTTCCGCTATATTGTTATCCTTACTTAGCATCTAAGCTCACCCCTTCCTATGTTTTATTTTTCCAAGGATGTGAAGAATTATTTTATGGATGACATGTAGAGATAGTCTGATGGGTTATGAGTGTAGACTATGGAGGCTATTTTGTTGTAGTGTTTCACTTTATCATGTAATGTCAGACTTATGAATGTATCTAGTGTTTCCAAGGCTACTAATCTAATCATTATTTCGAGACTTGATCTTTTGTGATCATGCCAATGTTATGTAATAATGCACCAACTCTGGGTAATTGGGGTCGGGGCGTTACAGTTGGTATTAGAGGATGTTTAGTACAATCCATTGAAGCTATATTTATATAAACTCTGATTAGAGCACATAGACATAAGATTGACTTTGAGGATTTGTATAGAATAACTTCCTATAATTTTGTAATTGTAGAGATTTTGTGACTTTTTCCGAGAAATACTTCCCTATCTGGATACAAGAAAGTAGAGGTGGATCTGTCATAGATGTACCTAGGGGTAAACCCTGAAAACACTGCTGTGAGCTATACTCTAATGGGAACTGGTGCACGACAATGGTCCTTACTGCACTCTTGGTTACGACACTCCCGGGGGATATGCATAGGATAATACTTCTTTTCTTTAAAAACCATCGTGAAGGGTTTATGAGTATATACATCATCAAAAAATAGTTTTTATGATTATGGTTTATATCCATAAACTGTTTATTCTACATTATGTATTTTACATGTTTAGAATTATTACAATTCATAAACTGATCTAGTTTATGCTATTATATAGAAATGAGACCCAGTATAAGGAATGTGAACTCCAACAATACGTATGATCCAAAGAGTAAGAAGGATCACATATTTCACGGTATTAAGCCGTCATTTAGAATAGAAATAGTCTCCCATGTATTCTCAATATATGAAGAAATATTGTCATGTGTTAATATGATAAGTAAATAATTCTTTGAGTCATATGGCTTTGAGGGGAAGCAACATAAAAAAATGATGGAAGAGAGATAGATGGATAAAGGGAAGAGGGAAAAGAAGAATTTTCCTATATGTGATAACTATGGGAAGAAACATCCTGGAACTTGCCTGAAAAATTGGGAGTTTGTTAAAAGTTTGAGGAATATGACACCATGTACGTAGCTGCAAGGGTAATAAAAAGGTTTCAAATAAACAATTCTTCATCTTCAAGGAGTTGGGACACTAGGCGAACCGATGTGAAAATCACCAGAGTATTACCCAAATGATGCTATTGGATAAAAATCAAGTTATGATACTACCATAGATGAGGGGGAATGACTATAGTTCTTATGATGTTATTAGAGAATTATGTCCTTTGAGTGTTGTATCAAAAATGTACGGGTTATAATAATTATGGAGTATATAAGGATTGTACCGTAGTACTATTTCATTAAGGAATTGAGATTGTGTAGAACCAAGAAAAGCGACTCAATAACAGGTTAAATTTTTGGAATATATATGGTTGAAAAAAAGATAAACCATAATATGTTTCTAATATAGAGGTAGTGATTTTGGAATAATACATGATTGATTTGGAACAATTATATTGGATATTCATGATTACCTTGACACTGATTAATGATTTGTATATTCCATCATTGTTGGAGTTTAAAATATTTTTTGATAGAAGAAGTATATCTAGTATTCTATAAGAAATAAGGGATCATGAATGTAATCAATAAGGTTTTATGGTAATTCAAGATGTTGTAGTGTTTTAAAAAAAATACATGATGAAGGTGTTCAAATGTTCTTAAGAGGAAAAAAGGATAATCATTGTGTTTACCTTACATATAAATTTTTTTCTGTGAGTTTGGACATAAGTATTTTGGATGATTCTAGTTTGAGATTATTTTTGGATTTCCATAAAAGGACAACCCGGAGGTCGGGCGGCTACCCTTCATGTCGAGCAAGGCCGCTAGACTTGAACCCGCTACCGAAGGGCGATAAGGGTGTATCACCTACCACTGGCCCACATGATGTCCTGGATTGAATAATGTAGTATTTTTAAAAAAATATCTAGAATATAAATTATAAATTCATTTTTTGAACCCTATATGAATAGGATAAATATAATATTATTTTTACTTTCTATTATCTTTTAGAGTGAAAGATGAGTTTGTGGTAGAAATTAGTTAAAGGATGAGACTCTACTTTTCAAGTATATATTTTTCTACTCATCTTATTCTATGAAGAAATTAATTCTCACACATTATTGAAGGGATCTTAATACAAAAAACGTGTTATCCTAATACCATATTTTTTGTTGAACCGATGGTATTTTAAATTATCATAGATTGATTTATTTAAGGCCCTCAATTTTACACTTGTTTGTGTTTGATGACCTCAATAACTACTATAAATATTTACATTTTTCCTCCAGTTATATGTCTCTAATTTCCTCCAATGTTCTCTTAATAGAGATCATAATTTGTTGGTGACTTTTTCATTCCCCTATTTTCTTTTATAAAGACTAAATGTTATAAAACCAATTTCCGATGTCGGTTTTCCAACAATGGTATTTTTTATTTTTAACCTTTTATTTTCAAAGAACAATTTAAAATTGCAAGGACGCAATTTATTGATGGAGAGAAGAATTTAACACTTTTACAATTTAATCCAATTATGGTCATTGTAAGTAATTTCACTTTGAAATTGGACATAATCAAGGGTCAAACTTTTGGTAGTTATTATTTATTAAAAATATACCATTTGGTTTTCATAGCAGAAATTACTTTTAAATTAATAAATCCAACTTCTATGTTTTGAATTTGTTAAAATAGACTTTATTATTGAATTTGGAATATCAAAATTAGCTTAGGGTAAATTTTTTGTATTTTTCTAAAAACTGTTATTTTTTTAGGAATAGTGAAAAACATTGAGTTATTGGTTAAAACCGACTTTTTATTTAAATAATAATGTATATTATTTAAATTAATATTACGTAAAAATAGATACATAATACGTATATATGTTCACTATAATTCATTCGATTCAGTTTATAATAATTTTAGATATATAAATTTTATTGAACTTTTCATCGTCTTTTACCCATCTCCTAGGATAATATAAAAATTCACATAGAACATAATTTTACCGCTTCTGTGAGTGGAATTTTGAAAATCCAAGAGTCATGGTTAATATGTAGGAGTAAAATTTGGTTCAATAAGATAAAAATATTTTTTGGTGAATAGTCTCTTTTTACTTTTATTTACCACGGTAAAAAAGTAAATAGGGTAATTAAGGGTAAAATGATATTATTATTACACTAACACATGTACTAATTCTATTGGATATGTATAATTCGACCAAAAAAAGCCTTAAGAATAAAATATGAACCTCTTTGGTCCACTTGGATTAGATTAGGACATTTATTATTATTTAATTCATAGAAGAGTAAAAAGAGTTAAAATCAATATTTAATAACTAAAACATTTTTAATATATGGTTATAAATAAGATAAATTCGATTATAAATATTCATTAGAAAGATAATACGATTTCCTACATAATTGTATTTTATTTATAATTTTTAGTCATGAAATAATTTAATTTATTTATCACACAATGATGATGCAGTAAATACCTTATTAGTGAAATATTTAAATAATTGATATTATAAATACACAAATAAATATAATTTGATACTTTTAATGAATTCCACAAATTTTAATGGTTAATATGACATGTTAGGATTGATTAAATGAATTTTATTAGAATTAATAAAGTTATTAAGAATTTAACAAATATCAATTATTAAATAATGTCAAAATTGACATAAAGGAGTTTTTAAGACAAATATTATATTATTAATTGATATAATATTCCTAAAAATATAGTTTTTGGCCAAAGGAAATATATTATGTTACTTATGTAATTTATGTATCACTTGGGGGTCTCTTGGAAATATATAGTACTTTTATTAACTATATAATATAAATATACAAAGAGACAAGGAAAATGTCAAACTATTTAACTAAGAGTTAAATTTAAAAGATAAGGTTACTATATTGACCCAAACCTATATAAATTCTATTTGTTGAGTGTTTTTCAACCCCTACACACCTTAGAATTTAAATAATATAGTTTTTAGCCATTATAAACCGATTATGAATTTTTTATAAAATAATACATTAAATTTTTCCTATAGAGCCCCTCCGCCCCCTTATAAAAGGACAACACTTCTAACCAATTCCTCACATATCTCAAGACTTTTTTTCATCCATCCTCTGCCCAATTAAGCTCCATGCATCCTTTTCCTCCTCCTAGAAGCCTTACATTAGGCAGAAATCACTTCAAGAGACCTTTTTGGTTCAAACCAAATGGAGTTACCCAAATTAAAGGTAACGATTACTCTTAGCTTCTTTTCTTTTATTTTACTTCTCCAACCCTAAAATCTTCTAATTATTTTCATTTTTAACAACAGTATTATAATTAATATACTAGGATATTTTTATAAGAAGTATTCGAACTACACTTACACCCACCTCCATCTAATGCGTGAAGAACATAATGTTTCTGTGGATGGCAACCAAACGCCTCACGAAACAATGATTGTTCAATTATCTCCTACCACCTCTCATGGCAGCCAGTATGATGGAACTATAGTTAAATATTATATTAATGATATTTATTTTATATATAATCTTCCTTAATTAAATTTTATAGCATACCATTATTTGTTTCAGGTTGTATACATATACAATAATTTCATTTGAGGATGTCCGGACTACCGCCCCATCAAAGTGATATGACTCGTTCATATCATACATGGAATGTATAAAGGATGGTGTTAATGAACATTAGTAACACATATAAGATATTTTATTATACAGTAATAATAAAATACCTATGTATCACTTTGTTTTGATTCCTTTTAAATTGATAAATGAAGTGGAAGTAGCATTTGTGCGTACGTACGGACTACTGTATCCACGAACGCGATTAGATTCATTCCCCCTCATATCCATTCAAGTCTAATTCTCAATTTATGATTACAAATAATTTTTAAGTACTTGATATCATTATAGATATGAATAATATACAACCCATCCATAACAAACACGACTTATGTAACAAAACATATAAAATAAAATGAGTAAGTTAACACCTAAAACGATGGTAATACCAAGATATTATTAACAAAGTAATATTGAAAGATCATATATGATATCATTATAATCTAAATGATTCTTGTATAATTTAAGAACAATTATTTTACCATTATACAGGAGGTTAAACTACCCACAACCAAGTAAAAGTACATGTTAAGGGTTTATTTTAAAATCTCTTCATTATCCGAGGTTATTTATATGTGATTATCTACTGGGAAATATTTATCATCCACATCCATGTTTCCTAAAAATGTGTCTCAAAACATTTTTACTTTTTACGAGACTATGGGTTAAAGTAATTTATACCATTATTAGACTTTTTATGTAACACCCTGATATTTTATGTGAAGTATATTTTTGTATGAATTATGTTATATGCAACATCAAAAGAATCTTTCACTGCACACAACTCTAGCTTCGCTTGTGTTACACGCAATCACGACCTTCCTTGATAGCATGTCTAGTACACATTACCGAGTTTAACTAATCAATGATATATTATTATAAAATTCTAAACTAGCATTTATGAATAATATTAACTGAATTTTAAATTTTATAACATTATTAATAATCTTACATATTTTCTAGAACATGGTATGAGAACAAAATAAATTTTTGGGCTAAAATAATTATTTTTCAAAAAATGCAGTTTTGTGGCCTTTTGATGGCGCACCCACATTAAATCTAGTTTTTGATAGTTTTATAAGTTCAATTTGAAAAAATTAAATTCTTCTTTTGAACCAGGATATAAAAATTTACCTTGGATAAATTTTTCATATTATTCTGGTAACATTTATATTTTGATGAATAGTAAAAACAAGATATATTTTGATTAAAAACAAATTTTTTCATCGCAATAATTTATATGGTTAAATTATAATATTGAATTGTTTTAAAGTATAAATAGAATAGATTTTTACGATTTAATATAATGTATGTCATTAGCATTACTTTTACATTGAATTAATAGGTAAAAACATTTCAATATTTGGGAATGATTAACTTTTAAAACAGGTTTGCTTAACAATGTGATTAATATTAAATTAATTACTGCAACTTTAGTGTTTTCAATTATGAAAAATTTATTACATATTTGGATTTAGTGGGTACAAATTATGTTAATAGGTTACTTTTTTTATATTATGAATATTAACTACAGTAATTTTTATTTACTACAGTTAAAGGTAAATCTGGTAATTAAGATTAAAAATAAGATTATTAAATTACCCTAAAACTTGCCAAAATTCTATTGGATGAATACATGTCGACCCATATCACCTATGGGTTGGAATAGATTCATTTCATGGACTTTTGACCATGAAATAATATAATTATTATTAAAACCAAAGAAAGTGACATCATGTCAATCTCTTGAATCTTATAAGTATAATAATTGTAATTTAGTGATAAACTTAATTAAACTTCGAACATGAATAGTCTCCAGAAATTAAATAAATTTATATAAATCATATGAATTTATTTATACTTTTTTGGGATGAAATAATTATCATTAATTATGACATAATAGTGATGTTGAAATTATTTTATTTATTGAAATATCAAATTAATGATTTTAAAAGTATTAAAAGAAATATTATATGAAATATTTAATGTGATCCACTAATTTTCTAGACAAAAATGACATGTTATTAATCTATTAAAAATTTTAGTTCGAACATATCTTCTTTAAATATTTCATTTGAACTCAATTAAATGAATAGTGTCAAAATTGGCACTATTGTTAATTTATAGAAATTACATATTATTAAATTGATTAAAAATCACAAAAATATTTAAAAATTGTAAAATATAATTTATATGGTCTAAAATGTAATAATTTATACAATTATGGAAAATTAAAAACATATAAAAAAGTATTTATAATGATTTAAAATTTAGAATGTTATTACCACAAATAAAATTAAATAGATTATATAAGGATAAATCATGTTGATAATGTTTAAAATAAATTCTCAACATGTCTAAATATTATTGGCTGATGAGATTACAACCCTATCTCATCTAAGCTTCGGATTTGAGTCATTTTTGGGGGTTTTTATGTGGGGTTGAAATTTATTATAAATTAATATTTCTTATAATTCCAGAGATTCCCCTATGCTCCCTTATAAAAGGGAACCTCCTCCCTCTCCTCCTCACACCACATTGAGCCTTCAATCTCGACCATCCCCTAAAAAATTATCTTATCCACTTCCCTAGAAACATCCTAGGGGTCATGGGTTTCTTCAAAGACCAATCATAGTGCCCTAAGAGGAGGTTTCAAAGAGGCGTGTCGAAGAAGTGGTAATATCTGTTACTGATTCTTTCAAATTTACTTCTTCTTAAACTTCTTCTTCCTTAGTTGTTTCATTATGAAGTAATAACATAATTATAACTCATATACTGATATGATATTATAAATAAAAAATAACCCTATTTCACCTTCTATCCATCCTACGGAAAATGAAATCACCGCGCGTGCGTATGTAGGGAATACCGTCTCCATGCTGTGGTGTAATCTATTTTCCACCACCACTATACATATATGGGTATAATGGTGTAAAGAATAACTATATATGATTATTTTAAAGTGATGTGGATTCTAAAATACTATACAAACAATTCAATACAATTCAACGATCATGGGAACGATATCATCACTTGTGCGTACATACGACCTACCGTCTCCACGATGTGATGTGACTAGTTCTACAAGATCATCATTGAATAATGATTATATAAATGAATTGAATGAGTAAATATGATATATATTACACTAATAACATTCTTTTAATGAGTTATATATAACCTAAAAATAAGAATAAGAATTTATTTGACAAAACAAACATAAGAACATAAAGCAATAAACACCCAAATAACAAGTAGCAATGAAATATTACTAATATAAACCTAATAATATGACCATATATGATATCATAACAGTGAGTATGATTCTTGAATAAGTCAATTACATTACTTAAATCATTATACAGAAGGTTCGAACACATACAAAGCATATCAGAACTAAGGTAAGGTAAAATCTCACAATCTCATTTTTATCCGAAATTGTTTATACTTTCAAATTTACTGGGGAATATTTATCATCCACATCAATGTTTCCTCAATATGTAATATTATTCCTATCCTCCTACAATTGTTTAAAACCAATTTTACCCTTTGTTGAGTTTTTATTAAAAGATATCAAAAGGAATCTTTTGTCGTTTTTAGTATGAGGTACTTTTTTGACTTTTCTGGCCAAAGTGCGAGAAGAATGTTCTTTTAACTTATACAGAATGAATGTATTTTATGATTTCATAAAACATTATTTCCATGAATCTTCCTTTAAATGTTTTCAATTTTTTTTATCAACTTCTTTTAGTTTAAAATTTTATGACATGTTAAGAAAGGAAAAATATTTTTGAAGGGTAAAGGATATTTTCCTCAAGAATGGAGTTCAAGCATTTTATCAAAATTATATTCCATCTAAGATAATATGGGGTTATTTTTATATCCATATTTTTAAATTTATTTGTTTATGTCATAATGGAATTATGATGTCTTTTTATTTTAATTTTATTATGATATGATGGCATGATGTTTAAGAATCCCATTTTTATTACATGGGTTATGATATGATGTATGATTTATGATCTTGTGGAACACATTAAAATGGAATAATTATGAGATGGGTGGGACCTATATCTCCCTATAATTCATTGTCTAACAATTTATATCTCATGAGATAGACATGGCTGAAATGGAAAGTTAATCTGGTTCAGTGATACAGGACTGGAACGGGGAGGGAACTCAGTTTAGTAATGGACTCTGTCTTCTATGATGATCTTAGAAATGATCCTTGACTAATATGATATTATTTTCATTGATTATGTGTGTATGATACAAAGTTTCATGTCTTATGTTATGATTATTGGGATTACATTTCACTACTATGATTTACCCATGTTATGAAATTATGATCTCTTTTGCAGGTTAAGATTTCCAAAATGTTATGTTCTTATGAATATATTTTGAATGATATTTCTTTTGTTTACCCTTACTAAGCATTTGAGCTCATCATTTTGTATGTTTTCTTTTCCCCAGGTCAGGAAGAAGTGTATTAAGTAGGATATGCCAAAAAGGGACTCTATATATGATGAAATACATGGGAGACAACATAGATGATTTATGAACCACTTGTTTATCTTCCCCAGTTTCTAAAGACCCTATACCTGTATGGTCATTTCAAGGTTTTGTTATATGTTGTAATAAGTATGCTTCAATTTTAAAGTAATAACAATTTATGTAGAGTATGGATCATTATAGTTGGTATTAGAGGAAACGTATAGTCATCTTTTGGAAACTAGGATGCGAAAGCCTTAGTAAGAACCATAAAAATAATTCTAAACATAGAACACAATCTTAGTGTTTTAGAAATGTCCATGAATAACCTATGATAATACCTTAAGTGTGAAATTTTATTCTTTATTATGTGGTTTTCCTATTATTATTAGTGTTTATCACGCTATGCTTATTGGTTTTAGTCAATGGCTGGAACTCGAAAGAACCGTGTTAATGCTAAATGTGATGGGCAATGCAATGATTGCCCCCCTGAGCAACCAAACGTTATGGGATCTGGAATGTAAAATCTTGTAGCCATGCTCACACAACATTCTCAAGCTATGAATCATGCAGGACTTCCAAACGAGCAAAGGAAAGAGCAACATTATGTTGAATCCTTCATGAGGCAGCATCCACCCCCATTCAGCGGGTCTACTGATCCATTAGTTTCTGAACAATGGATCAGTACTACTGAAAAGATATTTTTAGTTTTTCAATGTTCTGAACAAGTTAAATTCATCCTAGCAGTATATCGTTTTGAAGGTGAAGCTGATCAGTAGTGGAATCTTATCAAGAATACGAGGCAAAGAGACGAAATTGAGTCCATGGAATGGGACGGGTCCAAGAACTTATTTTTCAATAAGTACTTCCCTTGTATTCTTATAAAAAATATGGAGAAGTAGTTTCTTGAACTAAAGAAAAAGGATGATGAATCTGTTGGTACCTACGAAGCAAATTTTACAAGACATTGAAGGTACGCTTCTGGAATTATTATCCAACCTGAGAGTATGATCGATCGATTCTTTAGTGGATTAAAACCAAGTCTTCAAAGGCCGTTAGCCATACGGGACTTCAATAGCTATGGGGAAATATTTCGATGTGATCTCAAGGTTTAAATGGATATTGGAGTAACCCATCAGTCATACGGGTTTCATAGGAAGAGGAAAATGGAATTCATAGGGAAATCTAAATAGCACACTGAAAAGAATATGGATTTTCCCTTACGATCAATGTCTGGAAAGAAACATGGAGGGAGTTGTCTTAAAGGGACATGTAAATGTTACAAATGTGGAAAAGAAGGTCATCGGGCATTTGAATGCCGCAATGATTGGAATAAGATTTATAATGATGCAAACAAAGAAAAGGCTACAAAAATTTCACCTCCTACACATCAATGTTTCAAGTGCAACGAAATGGGGAATTATTATAATAAATTCCATAATCCAAGGGTTTTTTATGATGATAGAAATAAAAAAAATCATAAGGCCAATGACAAATGAAAGTCACATAAAATTTCTATCTGCGATGTGGAGTACGATAACGATGTGGTGAAAGGTAAACTTACCATCCACTGTAAAGTAGCAAATGTTTTATTTGATTCTGGATCGACCCACTCTTTTATTTCAGAAGAATTTTCATAGGGTATTGCCATATTACCTCATTAGTTAGATATTGAGTTAGTTATGACAATCCCTAAGGACACAATAGTCGCATAAAAAGTTTACAATTCTTCTCCGATTGAAGTTTGTGGGAAAGTGCTTCCTGCAAATCTTCTGATCCTTCCTATAGTGGAATTTGATGTGTTCTCTGGCATGGATTGACTTTCTTTATATGGAGATCATATCAATTTCCAAAGAACGGATGTCACATATCATATTCCAGATCAATCAATGATCGTCTATCGATGCAAGGATGAACATAACCTTCCAGTGTAAATTTCTTCCATCTTATGGGCCTTGATTCCATAATATGAAGGTTATTTATCTCAAATGGTTGGATAAAAACTCATGATTAAGAATATTCCCATTGTACAAGAGTTTGATGATGTCTTTCCAGGGGAATTGCATGTTCTTCCACCAAATCGTGAAGTTGAGTTTTCAATAGAACTCGTACCGGGTGATTTACCTACTTCAAAGACACCTTACAGAATGGACCCAATAGAGTTGCATGAATTGAAGAATAAACCCCAAGATAATCTTGATAAGGGATTCATACGCCCTAGTGCATCACCTTTGGGAGCACCTGTTCTATTTGTTAATAAGAAAGATAGATCAGTGAGACTGTGTATTGATTATTGAGAACTTAACAAGATCATTATCAAGAACAAAAATCCTCTCACACATATTGATGACTTATTTGACCAATTTCACAGAGATCAATACTTTTCCAAGATTGATCATCGTTTAGGGTGTCATCAATTAACAGTCAAAAGGGACGATATACCAAAGACGGCTTTCCGTACAAGGTATAGACACTATGAATTTATAGTGATGCCATTTGGTCTTAATGATGTACCTGATATCTTCATGGATCTAATGAATATTGTCTTTAGAGACTATCTTAATCAGTTTTTGGTAGTCTTTATAGATGATATTCTTGTCTATTCAAAGAGCAAAGAATAACATGAAGATCACTTGAGAGCTATATTAAAGAAACTGAGAAAGGATAAGCTTTATTCCAAATTTACCAAGTGTGAATTTTGGCTTCAAAAAGTTGAATTTATCAGTCACATAATCTCAAAAGAGGGGATATCTATGGATCCATAAAAAATAGAGGTTATTGAAAGATGGACGAGACCAACAACAGTAACTGTGATCCGATGTTTTCTTGGTTTGGCTGGATATTATCGACGTTTTGTGAATGATCTTTCATGATTATCTAATCCACTCACCAGGTTGACTCGAAAAGGAGTTATGTTCACTTGGACAGAGGAGTGTGAAGATAATTTCAAGGAGTTAAAAAGAAGGTTATACAGTGCACCTGTGCTCACACTTCCTTATAGTAAAGAAAGGTTTGTGATCAATAGTGATGCATCCAAGAAGGGATTTGGGTGTGTTCTCATGAAAAACAATATGGTGATAGCTTATGCCTCACGACAGTTGAAAATCCATGAGAAAAAATATCCAACTCATGATTTGGAGTTAGCTGCGGTAATATTTTTATTAAAAATATTTAGTCATTATCTTTATGGTGAAAGGTGTGATATTTATACTGATCATAAAAGATTAAAGTATATTTGCACACAAAAGGAGATAAATATGCGCCAAAGAAGATGGTTGGAGCTGATTAAGGATTACTACTACTCAATTCATTATCACCATGGGAAACCAAACAAGGTGGCAGATGCATTAGGTCGACAAGACCATGCTAGCTTAACCATGATGAGGATCACAAAAGATCCAATATTTATGGATTTAAAAAGGATGGATCTTGGAATTATAATGTAAGGGTAGAAATTTTGCCTTTCTCAAATGAATGTTCAACCATCTATACATATGAAGATTAAATAGGCACAAAATGAAGATGTAGAGTTACAAAAGTAGGTGAGAAATGTTCCTAAATTCAACCTTGATTGTGATGGGATAATAAGTTTTAGGAATTGAGTTTTTGTTCCTCCCATCCCATAATTAAAGAAGGAGATTCTGGATGATGCTCATAGTTCTTCATTATCTATTAATCCTGGAAGCATGAAGATGTATAGGGACCTGAAAGAGTACTTCTGGTGGGATGGCATGAATAGAGATATTGTTGAATACATCTCTCAATGCTTGGATAGTCAGCAAGCTAAAGCTGAGAGACATAAGTCTAAGGGGATGTAACAACCATTACCCATACATGAATGGAAATGGGAAAACATCACTAAGGACTTTGTCACTGGACTTCATTATTCAACCAAAGGCAATAATGCTATCTGGGTCATAGTTTATCTTCTTACAAAGTTGGCACACTTCATTTCTATTAGAGAGGATTTATCTCTAGATCAGCTTGCCAGGATATATGTAAAGGATGTGGTAAGATTGCATGGAGTAAAACTTTCCATTATATCTGATCAGGATCCAAGGTTTATCTCAATGTTTTGGGGAAGTATTCAGCATACTCTGGATACAGAGCTCAGTTTCAGCACTGCGTATCATCCTCAGACAGATGGTCAGTCTCTGAGAACAATTTAAACTCTAGAAGATATGTTAAGGGATTTCTCTATGGATTTAAAAGGTGGTTGGGATCAATAACTACCTTTGGTGGAATTTTATTATAATAATAGCTTTCACTCTAGTATTCAGATGGCTCCTTATGAAGCTATCTATGGAAAGAAATGTCAAACTCCAACTTTCTAGGATGAAGTTGGGGAAAGAAAGCTAATAGGACTTGATCTTGTTAATGAGATGGCAGAAAAGGTCCGATCTATTCAACAACACATAAAAGAAGCTCAGAGCCGACAAAAAATTTATGCTGACAATCGAAGAAAAGGCCTAGAGTTTGAAGTGGGTGATAAAGTGTTCTTACGAATATCTCCTTGGAAGAGAGTAATGAGATTTGGAAATGAAGGGAAAGATGAGCCCTAGGTATATGAGTCCTTTAGAAATACTAGATCGTGTTGGGAAGGTAGATTACTGATTGGTGCTTCCACGAAATCTATTTCAAGTTCACGATGTGTTCCATGTATCTCTCTTGAGAAACTATATACATGATCCTTCACATGTACTCAGCTCAGAAGTTGTACCGCTGGAGAACAATCTTTTTTATGATGAACAACCGATAGAGATTCTGGATCGTAGTGAAAAACTTTTGTGGAACAAGTCCACTCAATTGGTGAATGTTTTATAGATGAAACACCAATTACAAGAATCTATATGGGAGCTTGAGGATATTATGAGGGATATGTATCCTCATCTGTTTGTTACGAAGTGGCGAATTTCGAGGGAGAAATTCATTTTAAATGGGATAGAATGTAACACCCTGATATTTTATGAGAAGTATATTTTTTTATGACTTATGTTATATGCAAAATCAAATAAATCTTTCATTTCACACAACACTATCTTGGCTAACGTTACACGCAATCGCGACCTTCCTCGATAGCGTGTGTAGTACGCATTACCGAGTTTCACTAAACAACGATATATTTTTATAATATTATAAACTAGCTGTTATGAATATTATTAACTAAATTTTTAATTTTATAACATTATTATTCATCTTACATATTTTCTAGAACATGGTATGAGAACAAAATAAATTATTCGGGTAAAATAATTATTTTTCAAAAAATGCAGTTTTGTCGCATTTTGATGGCGCACACACATTAAATATAGTTTTTGAAAGGTATATAAGTGCAATTTGAAAAAATAAAATTCTTCTTTGGAATCAGGATATAATAATTTACTTTGGATAAATTTTTCATATTATTCTGATAACTTTCATTTTTTGATGAATAGTAAAACCACGCTATATTTTAATTAAAAACAAAATTTTTCATCACAATAATTATTATAGTTAAATTATAATATTTAATGCTTTTAAAGTATTAATATAATGTATTTTTACCATTTAATATAATTTATTTCATTATCATTAATTTTACATTTAATTCATAGCTAAAAACATTTCAATCTTTGACCATGTTTTAACTTTTAAAATCTGTTTCCTTAACAATGGGATTAATATTAAATTAATTACTGCAACTTCAGTGTTTTGAATTTTGAAAAATGGATTCCATATTTGGATTCAGTGGGCCCAAATTATGTTAATAGGTTACTTGTATTTTTTTGATATTATGAATAGTATGTACGATAATTTTTATTTACTACAGTTAAAGGTAAATTTGTTAAATAAGGGTAAAAATAAGATCATAAAATTACACTATCACTTTAAAAAATACTATTGGATGAATACAATTCGACCCATATCACCAAGGGGTCGTACTAGATTCATTTCATGGACTTTTGACTATGAAATAAAATAATTATTTTTAAAACCAAAGAAAGTGACAACATGTCACTCTCTTAAATCTTATAAGTATAATAATTTTAATTTAGTGATAAACATCATGAATCTTATAATCTGAATAGTCCACATGAAGCTAATAAAATTGTCTACATCATAAAAATTTATTTATAATTTTTAGGGATTAAATAATTATCAGTAATTATGACACAATAGAGATGTTGAAATTATTTTATTGATTGAAATATCAAATAAATAATTTTAAATGTAATAAAATATATATTATATGAACTATTTAATGTGATACACTACTTTAATAGATACAAATAATATTTTATGAATCTATTAAATATTTTAGTTTGAACATACCTTCTTTATATATTTTATTTAAACTCAAATAAATGAATAGTTTCAAATTTGACATTATTGTTAATTTATAGAAATTACATATTATTAAATTGTTTAAAAATTTCAAAAATATTTAAAAATTGTAAATTAATATTTATATGGTCTAAAATTTAATGAATAATGCGTTTATGGACAATTCACAACATATAAACAAATATTTATAATGATATAAGTTTTATAATATAATTACCACAAATAAAATTAAATAGATTATATAAGGATAAATCATGTTGATAATGTCTAAAATAAATTTCCAACTTGTCTAAATTATATTTGATGATGATATTACAACCCTATCTCATCTAAGTATCTGATTTGAGTCATTTTTGGAGGCTTTTATGTGGGTTTCAAATTTATTATAAATTAATATTTCTTATAATTCCAAAGGTGCACCGCTCCTCCCATATAAAAGGGAACCTCCTCCCTCTCCTCCTCGAACCAATTTGAGCCTTCATGCTCGGAAAACCCCTGCAATATATCTTCTCCACTTCCCTAGAAACATCCTATAGGTTCTGGTCTTCTTCAAAGACCAATCATAGTGCCCTAAGAGGAGGTTTCAATGGGGCGTGTCCAAGAAGAGATAATATATGTTACCGATTCTTTCAAATTTATTTCCAATTCTACTTCTTCTTCAGTAGTTGCTTCATTATGAAGTAATAACATCAGTATCACTAATATAATGATATGTTATTATAAATTTGATACAACCATATTTCAACTTCTATCCACACTACGGAAAATGAAACCACCGCGCGTGCGTACGTATGAAATACCGTCTCCATGTCGTGGGGTTATCTGTTTTCCACCACCACCTTACTTGGATGGGTATAATGGTGTAAAGAATATCTATATATTATTATTTTAAAGTGATATTTTTTCTGAAATAGTATACATACACTTCTATACAATTCCATGATCATGGGAATGATATCAACGCTCGTGCGTACGTACGGCCTACCATCTCCATGATGTGATGTGACTCGTTCTACATGATATTCATTGAATAATGATTATATAAATGAATTTAATGAGAAAATATGATATATATTACTCTAATAACATTCAGTAAATTAGGTTTCTATAACCTAAAAAGAAGAATAATAATTTATTCGACAAAACGCACATAAAAACATAAAGCAATAAACACACGAATTTCAAGTAGCAAAGAAATATTACTAATAAGAAGCTAAGAATATGACCATATATGATATCATAAAAATGAGTATGATTCAGTAATAAGTCAATGACATTATTTAAATCATTATACAGGAGGTTCAGACATGTACAAAGCATATCAAAACTAAGGTAAGGGAAAATATCGCAATCTCATTTTTATCCGGGATAGTTTATACTTCCGAATTTACTGGGGAATATTTATCATCCACATCCATGTTTCATCAATATTTAATATTATTCCTATACTCATAAAATTTATTAAAACCAATTTTACCCTTTGGTGCGTTTTTAGTAAAAGATATGAAAGGAATCTTTTTTCGTTTTTAGTACGAGTTACTTTTTTTACTTTTCCGGCCAATGTAGGAGAAGAATGTTTTTTAAACATATATGGAATTAATGGATCTTATGATTTCATAATTCATTATTTAAATTAAGATTATTTTACATGTTTTCAAGCCTATTTTTAATCAACTTTTTTTAGTTTAAAATTTTATGACATGTTAAGAAAGGGAAAATGTTTTGAAGTAGAAAGGATAGTTTCCTAAATAATGGAGTTCAATTGTTTTATGAAAATTATTTTCCATATAATTTAATATGGGGTTCTATTTATATCCATATTTTTACATTGATTTTTTTATGTTATGATGGAATTATGATGTCCTTTTATCTTATATGTATTATGATAGGATGGCATGATGTTTAAGAATCCCATTTTTATTACATGGGTTATGCTATGATGTATGATTTATGATCTTGTGGCACACATAAGAATGGTATAATTATGAGATGGGTGGGACCTATATCTCCCTCCAATTCATTGGGTAAAGATTTATATCTCATGAGATAGACATTTCTGGAACGGAAAGTAAATCCGGTTCAGTGATATAGGACTGGAAGGAGGAGTGAACTCGGTTTAGTAATGGACTATGTTCGCAATGATGTTCTTGGAAATGAGACATGACTAATATAAAATGATTTTCTATTATTATGAGTGTATGCCAAAAAGTTTTATGTCTTATGTTATGATTATTGGGATTAAATCTCACTACTATGATTTATCCCATGTTATGAAATTATGATCTCTTTTTCAGGTTAATATTTCCAAAATGTTATGTTCTTATTAATCTGTTGTGATTGATATTTCTTATTCTTACCCTTACTAAGCATTTAATCTCACCCTTTTGTATGTTATCTTTTACCCATGTCAGGAAGAAGGGTATTAAGTAGGATATGAAAAAAAGGGACTGTAGATATGAGGAAATAAATGGAAGACAATGTAGATGATTTATGAACCTGTTGTTTATGTTTCCCAGTTTCTAAAGACACTATACCTATACGGACCTTTCATGGTTTTGTTATATGTTGTAATAAGTATGGTTCAATTTTGAATTAATAAAAATGTATGTAGAGTATGGTTCGTTATATCTTAGAAAATCGTTTAAAAGGAATCTTTCTTTAGTTTACCAAACAAGGTCCTTTTTAAACTTTTCGACAAAATTAAGGTAAGAATGTCTTTTTTAACGTATACGGTGGGTGTAGATATTTTCCACAATTATAAAATTTTTTACGCTTCCCTTCCAAGATTATATGAATATTTTAAAAGTAAATGTTTTATTTTATGTGGCTTTTAAATGATGTCAATAAAAGATTTTTTTCCCTCAAATATTTTTGATTTCATCTATGTCAACATCCTTTGATGGATTGTAAGCTTATTTGAAGTTGATTTATTATGATACAATACTTTTGTATTGTATTGAATGATTTTTTATATGATTGACTATGGATGTGTTATATTTATACCATTAATGGTTTATAAAGAATGTATTGACATTTCATATGCTATTTTTAATACGAATGTTTATGTAAATTTTAAACCTTTTCATATGGGAAGGCAATAGAATTGGTATGTTACGGGTGGAGCCCGCTATAGCTCCTCGATGCATCGGTAGGTCTCATGAGACAAACTAGTGTCTTGGAATGAAGCCTGTACACAATATTATTTGTAGTCTTGGCACGAGGCCTTGTATATGTGGTCATGATAGTGTGGCATTATGCATTCCATCATAATGAATGTGGTTATTGATATTACTTGTGATTATTCTACTAGTAGAATATCCATGTGAATAAGTAAATGACATTATTTCATTTTATTTTTTCCATATTATGCTGAAGTTCAAGATTTAAAGTCTTTTGTTTTAATTATAAAATGCCTCAAATGTTTATGCTTGTTTATGAAATCTTCCGATATATTTTTATCCTTATTGAGCTTCTAAGATCTCCCCTTCCAATGTTTTATTTTTCCCAACATGTGAATAAGTATTTTACGACTGACCTGCAGGTATAGTCTGAGGGGTTATGTGTGTGGACTATGGAGACTTTTCTATTGTAGTATTTCACTTTATTAGGTAATGTAAAACTTGTGAATGAATCTAGTATTTCCAAGGCTACTAAACTAATCGGTTTTTCGAGACTTGATATTTTCTGATCATTCCAATGTTATGTAATAATGCACTGACTCTGGGTAACTAGGGTCGGGGCGTTACAGTTTGTGTCAGAGAATGTTTATTACAAACAGTGGAAGCTAGATTTATAGATACTCTGATTAGAGCACATAGCCCTAAGATTTCGTTTGAGGACAAGTATATAAGAACTTCCTAAAATATTGGTATTGTAGAGATTTTGTGAGTTTTTCTGAGAAATACATCCTTATCTGGATACGAGCAGGTAGAGGTGGCCCTGGAACAGATGTACCTAGGGGTAAAACCTAAAAACACCGCTTTGAGCTAGACTTGAACAGGAACTAGTGCATGACAACTAGCCTTGCTGCACTCTTGGTTACGACACGCCCGAGGGATATGATTTGGATAATTATCCTTTTCTTTACAAACCATCAAGAAGTGTTTATCAGTATATACTTCCTCAAAAAAACTTTTTTATGATTATGGATTATATCCATAAACAGTTTAGTCTAGTTTAGGTATTTTACAAGTTTCGAATTATTTCAATTCATAAACAGACATAGTTTATGCTATTGTATAGAAATGGTGCCTAGTATAAGGAATGTGAACTCTAGAAATACGTATGATCCAAAGAGTAAGAAGGATCATATCTTTCACGGAATTAACCCAACATTTAGAAGAGAAATAGTCTCTCATGTACTCTCAACATATGAAGAAATATTATCATGTGTTAATAAGATAAGAAAATAATTCTCTGAGTCCTAGGGATTTGAAGGGAAGTAAGATAAAAAATGGATGGAATAGAGAAAGATGGATAAAGGGAATAGGGAAAAGAAGAATTTTCCCATATGTGATAACTGTGGGAAAAAACACTAGAACATTCCTGAAGAATGTGTCATTACCCATCCTTGGGTCCCTTACTGTGACTACCCCAAGCCTGCCTTCCATAGGCCTGGGGCTGGAAACTAGCACCAAAGGCGTAAATCTCGGTAAAAAGGAAGGCATTGCCTTTATAAAAGTAATCAAACACAACAGAGTATGAAAGTGAAGTAAGCACTAAGTCAAACTAGGTAAAAAGTAAGTTCTGAAAAGTAAATGTCCTAGTATACAAACCCAACTAAAATTACAATACAACTAAAAATAAAGTACAACAATAGTGAAGTAAAACAACAACACCGAGTTGGCCCCTGGAAATCCCACCTGAAGGGTGGGTACAGATAGTCTCCTCAGCTCCTCATGTTTAGTCGTCTGCTTCGTGTACGTCCCGCCATGTGGTCCACCTCCGGGAACCATCCAGCTCCATAGGCCTCCACTTCGATCCGTACTTTCCATTTTCTGCATCAAACAAAATGTAGTGTAGGCATAGCCCATGCAGGGGTGAGTATACGATACTCAGTCGGGACCCCGAGACCCCCAAAGGTCTCTCAAAATCCATGAAGGATAAACCACAATGGAAAGATACAATAATGACGTATCAAACAACTCTACTTAGGTATATGCCCATACATATACATAAGTCATCAATTAAAATTCGGCTCCAACTCTCGAGCCCAAGCACAACCCAGTCCACACAGGAAAACACAACCCAGTCCACATAGGAAAGCAAGTCAATCACTACGATGATAAAGATTGAATTCAAGACTCATCTCACACTTGTATACTACTGACGAATAGGGGTGGAGATGATTAGATGTAGCCTATGATTCCTCTCCTCTTCCAATCCCACATAGGATCCCAGTACAGAAGTCATCACATCAAAACCCACCTAGTATCCAAGTATAGTAACTATCGCTGCCGAACCCACATAGGGTCCATGTATAGTCATAATCACTGACAAACCAATAGAGGATCCAAGTACAGTCGTCCTCACTGCCGAACCCACGTAGGATCCAAGTATAGTCGTCTTCGTCGTCGAACCCACGGAGGATCCCGGCACGGTATTCGTCGCAGTCGCAGCCAGCTCTAGGGTTCCCGCACACAGCGTACTCGATTCTGGGAGGGTCTGCTACACGAGTAAAGGGTTTGACACGTCAACTATCACAATGTACAGATTTGATGTATCCTGAAGTTCTGTCTCGTCAAAAGGAACTCAACGTGATAGACGGCATGTCAATCGGACGACAAGTCTGAGAGATATTGGATTTTCTGTTTCAGGGGCCCTGTTGGAAATATTCTCATTCCAAACCTGTCCATTTACCAAAGTTGTCCAAAACTCACTTAGAGTATCACAAAAGGACAGTCTCGTCGAAAGAGTTCTAGTGTCATGGACGGCGCATCGATCGGGTGTGCGGTCTTTAAGTTATTCATGGTTAAGTGAATAACGGGCTCGGCCCGTTTAGCCTAGTGGGATGATGGGTCAGGTTAACCCAATTTGACGGGTCCGACTCTGCAGTGGTGTCAGACCTGTCCGAAGGAAAATGCAACTCAGCCCGAAGGAGCACTGCCTGGCCTGATGTGGCATGGCCCGGCCCGACTGGGCACGTGGCCTGGCTGGCTCGATCGGCAGGTTGAGTGGTTCCGAGCCCCCCCCCCCCCCCCCTTCTGTCTGCACCGGCGACGCCAAGGGGTGCCGCCCTTCCCCAAACCGGCCATCTAGGATAGACTTCCTTCTGGCGCATGCGGCCCGCATGGTGGGTCATGGCTTCTTCAGCGCGGCGCCCCTAGCTCCGTGGTCCGATTCCGCTCGACTGGCCGACAGGCCGATCAGTTCTTCCACCGAAGAAGCCCATGTAGCGGGCCATGGTTCCTCCCGCACAACTGGAACGACGACGCCAGTTTCCTTTTCCATGTACTCGGCAAGGCACGACTGTGATGTGCTCCCTCCACATTTTCTTGTTGATTCCAAGAAGATCAAGAAACGACGGAGGGTCGTCGGGCCATGTTTGTTCATCCTGCACCCTCCACGTTAGTCAGTAACAATCGGCCAAACGTGAACAAGGTTTCACGAAGAACAACAAACAATTTTATTCAAATAAAATAGGAACAATTCACCCTACCTAGATAGGGTCCGCAGTTGACAAGCATCGTGGATGACGGTTTCATCTCCGTCATCGTCAGAGTGCACCCAAGGAAGTGATGTCTCCTATCTTGTCGCGGATAAAAGAAAATAAGGTGCATCGTCGATGGAAAGTTCTCCACTTCGGTGTCTCCTCTTGTGCCGTGGAGGAAGAAGAGGATGGAAAATGTGGTCACTGAGTCGTTCTACATTAAAGTAAATATTTCCTTCGTCGAAGAAGATATTTTCCTCGACGATGATGGTGTTCTTTAATGAAAGAATAATTTTCCTCTTCTTTCACACAAACTCACTCTCCAAGAATCCCCACACAACGAGCCAACCTAAATTAAAATAAGGCTACCCTTTATTTTAATTAAACTTGTCATGCATTCAGAATTTAAAATTCAAACACTTAATTAATTTAATTGAAGAGGTTAAAACCACTAATTAAGTTGTGTGTTGGATAGAATTAAAGAAGGAGAGAGAGAGGAAGTGGAAAGGATACACATTTAAATTCAAGGGGTTGTCAAAATTTAACAAAGGAGTTTAATGGGGGGGTTTAAGGGTTTTAGGGAAGATGAAGGGTTTTGGTCATGTGTGGGCCCCACCCCAAAAATATCCTCCAATTGGAGGTTATGTCGGTGTGGGCCCCACCTTCAACTCCCCTTTGGATGAATTATCCACCAACCATAAAAATTAAATTGTACCACCAATTTTATTTATTTTATACTAAATCCCGAAAAATTAATTCTCAACCCGCTAAAAACACTATTGCGATAAAGGTCCCCTTAAGAAATGATCGGTTCTGCGAGTTCATCGGTGTCCACACATTTCAATTCTGAGCACCGGTTCAAAAGATAAAAAAACCCGCTCATTCATTTACTGAACGTACCCGAACTGAACTTCTGAAATTGATTACGGACACACCGGGCCTCAGAATCAAGTGCCGTCAAAAGCCATAGACTCGTAAAATTTTAAATTTTTAATGAAAAAATTTCCCTTGAAATTTTTGGGTCTTTAATTACTCCCACATCAAAGATTTACGTCCCCGTAAAGCTACAAAATAAACTAGGGGAACAAATGAGGGTATTGAGCACACATTTGAGCCTCCCGCTCGCATTTGTTCTCCTAGAGTTTCTCGTGCTACCAACGAATGCGCACAAGAGGAATCGACCATCCACATAGGGCCCGCTCCTGTCAATCCACGATCTCCTCTGGGACCTCAGAAAATTTCACCCCATCATCGATGTCCTGCTCCCGCTGGTCAATGATGTGAGTCGAGTCGTGCACGTATCTCCTTAGTTGAGATACGTGGAAGACATCGTGCACCCAGTGCAACTAAGTTGGAAGGTCCAGGTGGTAAGCCACCTCGCAAAGCCTGCTGAGAACCTGTAATGGTTCGATGAAGCACAGAGATAAATTGCCTCGCCATCTAAATCTCTATAATCAACGTCGAGGTGAGACCAATAAGAAAACGTGGTTGCCATCCTCGAACTCTAGTGTTCTCTACCTTCTATCTGCATAAGACTTCTGTCTGCTCTGTGCAGTCCTCATCTACTCCTAGATGATCTGCACCTTCTCTGTCATAGCCTGAACCATCTCTTTCCCTACGAGTACTGACTCCCCAGGGTTAGTCCAGCATAGAGGTGATCTACATGGTAGGTCGTAAAATGTCTCATATGGTGCCATCCCGATGGTGGAGTGGTATCTATTGTTGTACTCAAACACCACCAAGGGTAGGTGATTCTCCCATCTAGGATCAATGTCAAAGACACATGCATAGAGAAATTCATCGAGTGTCGGAATGGTTCTCTATGTCTGGCCATCCGTCTGAGGATGAAAGGTGTCCCTCAGGTGTAGTTGCCTCCCAAATGCCTCATTCAACCCCTTTCAAAGCTGAGAAGTAATGCTAGCATCTCGATTAGAGACGGTAGAATATGGAACACCATGAAGCCGTACGATCTCTGGAATATAGAGGCGTCCCAGGATCTCTACTGAGCCCCTCTCTCTGATCAAATGGAAGTGGGATGTCTTGGTGAGTCGTTCTATTATCACCCAAATGGATTTGTTTCCTCTGGAAGTACGTGGGAGACCCATCACGAAATCCATGGATATCCCATCCCACATCCACTCCGTAACCTCTAAGGCTTGTACCAAAACGGCCAGTACCTGGTGCTCCACCTTCACTTGCTGGCAAGTGAGGCATCGTGATACAAACTCTACCACATCCTTCTTCATACCCGGCCACCAGTGCTATCGTCTGAGGAATTCGTACATATTTTCCACTCAAGGATGTACCACTTGAGGGGATGTTTGAAACTCGGTCAGCACTTCCTCCTACAGTGAAACTAGTACCATGATACGTCCCTTGAAAAGGATGACGTGCTCTCCTCCTTCAAAAATCAATCAGGGGCCTACCCTATGGAAATATGAGCATGTCACATCTCACAGTCAACGTCCCCACATTGGGCCTCTCTAACCAGCTGAAGCAATGGAGGAGTAAATGTGAGGGACTATAGAAAGGTTTCCCCATCTCTATCCATGATGGATATATGCAAAGAGGCTAACTACTTCGTTGCCTCTCCAAGTAGCTGAATTCCTGATCTCCTACTGAGAGGATCAGCCACAACGTTCCCCTACCCAGGAGTTTTGACTATCACAAAGTCATAGTCCTGGAGGAACTCGAGCCATCACTGTTGTCAAGTTCAGGTCCTTCTGTGAGAAGATGTACCTGAGACTCTGGTGGTCAGAGTATACTATAAAGCGCTCACCCAAAAGATAGTGCTGCCACATCTGTAAGGCGATGACCACTGCTGCTAACTCCAGGTCAGTGGTAGCATAGTTTTGCTCAGGTATCCTAATGATGGGTGCGCTGGTCATCCTCTTCCTCAGCTCCTGAAAGCTCTACTGGCGTCAATCTGACCAAATGAATGGTTTCCCATTCTTCATCAAAGCTGATAGTGGTGTTGGAACTCTGGAGAAGTCTGGCACAAGGTATGTCTAGCCGACTCCTGAGTGATCGACCGCACCCACTTATGCATTATTCAATCCTTTGCTTCATGGGTTTTCCTTTTCACCCACCATGGAAAACCCCATTCCAACGTTTTAGATAAACCACAACCTTTTTCCTAATACAGTCGATCTGTGTATGAACTGTGGTTGATCAGTCCATACCCAAACTAACGTTGTAAGGCCTCGACGCTGCCACTAAGAGGTTCCAACAGAATGTCTCGCCTCAAGGGATAGATCACACTGTCGGAAAAAGTGTGATTATAGAGTCTCCTCCCAAAGTTATCTCTATACCTGAGGGTCAAGTCAATGTATAAACCGGAAATCTAGGTCTTGGATGAGATTCGTGGAAGGAAGGAATGATTGGTACCTATGTCTATTGATACGGAAGCCAGTAGTAGACACAACTCATACCTCATATCATTCTTAGTTCCCTTGGGTCACACTCCTTGACCGCATGTAGCTACTATCTTCCCCTGCCCTCCAGCTCCTTGATCCTAGTGGGGACTACAATGTGGGTGGTTGTAACATGTCAAAATGTTCACCACCTCATGTTGTTGTCCTAGCTCTACTTCCTTGTCTGTTGCCCTGCAGATTCATCTGTCCTTAAAACTTCATCTTCTCATAACATTATAAATGCTCAATTCTCTGAGAATAGCGCCCGTTTCATGCTTTAAAATTGATAATAATCACTGGTGGTATCCGTTCAGCCAATGAACATTCAACCACAAAGGTTCTCACTAGCACTCTAACATAAGTAGAAATGCATATAGGAAAAAAAATTCTTGCATTGATATCCTTAAACACTCCTCGCTCAGAGGTCCGAGCTCTAAAGAACTGATCGAATCATATTCATCAAGTACCATGAAGGATCAGTATGCCTCGATGAATACTCAGCTATGAACATGTTGTCCTGCTAAAGCTGTATAAGCTCTAGAAAAATCTCAGCCGCCTATGGGTCAAGATCGCCTCAGAAATTGAGGGATATCTAGTGTTGAAACACATGTATGGAACTAAGCCTACAGGTGTCCTCTACCGGTACCGCCGGTAGTGTCTGCTGACCAACGAGCAGTGATATAGTTGGCACACTACCCAAAGGTACCATCTTAGAAAACGGTCCAAGTACCAAAACTTCATCATTAAGCGGACCATCCTCATGGTCACTCACAGAATAATATTTGTATCTAAGTTCAACATATGCTCTAATAATGTCTCAACTATGCAGTAAACTCCGGTAATCGCCTCCATCCATTCCTCTGCTGCCTGGGAATCTGTCTCGCCTCGAAACCTCAGAGGCCTCTACCGCTGGAACTCGTGCAACATGCTCAGTCGTCGTGCATTATACTCTAGTACGGTTGGTGGCATTTGTTGTCCAATGGGTGGTGGTGTTGCTGGTACACCACCTGAATGTGCAAACAAGGTAAATGGGCCCTGCACTAGAGTCACGTCGCTCGGTGGGCCGTCATCGTGTACTATCTCTCGGGAACCCTAGCTGGCTATCATTACAGCGGCATCCTGATAAAGAATGGGTCTTCCACGGTCAAAAAGTTATACCAGGTGATATGACTCAAAGATACCACAAAGGAAACTCCTAAAAAACACACACAATTAGTGTTTCTGTGCACTAAGTCAAAAATCAGAGTTCAAGGTCCTGGTGTATGGATACATCGTCCACCGCACCCACACTGGAATCCATGGACTGAAAACCATACTCAATATTCTTAACACTATTGCTTCAAAGAAAAGAAAGATCAGTGTCCTATGTTCTACAGTAGAACCGACTCCTCTGATACCAATTTTTCATGACCTATCCTCGGGGCCAGTGCCGTGACTACCCCAATCTCTCCTTTCATAGGCCAAGGGCTATCAACTAGCACTAAAGGTTTAAATCCTGGTAGAAGGAATGAAATTTCCTTTATAAAAGTAATCAAACACAACAGAGTACGCGAGTGAAGTAAGCACTAAGTAAAATTGGGTACAAAGTAAGTGTTGAAAAGTAAATGGTCCAGTATACAAACCCAACTGAAAGTACAACACAACTGAAAAGAAATTACAAAAACAGTAATGTAAAATAGAAGCATCGAGTCATACTCTGGAAATCCCACCTGAAGGGTGGGTACAGAGAGTCTCTTCAGCTCCTCGGGTCCGGCCGTCTGCTCTGTGTACGTCCAGCCAAGTGGTCCACCTCCGGGTACTGTCCACCTCCACAAGCCTCCATCTTGATCAGTGTTGTCCATAATCTACATCCAACACAATGTAGTGTGGGCATATCCCTTGCAGGGGCGAGTATACGATACTCAGTAGGGACACAGAGACCCTCTAAGGTCTCTCAGAATCCACGAACGAATAAACCACAAAGGAAAGATACAATCACGAAGTATCAACCGAATCTACTTAGGTATATGCCTATACATATACCTAAGTCATCAATTACAATTTGGCTCCAACTCTCAAGCTGAAACACAACCTAGTCCGCATAGGAAAACAGAACCCAATCTACATAGGAATGAAAGTCAATCACAACGATGATAAAGATTGAAGTCAAGACTCAGCTCAAACATTTATACTAGTCATGAAGAGGGTTATAGATGATTATATGTAGCCTATGCATTATCTCCTCTCCCGAACCCACGTAGGATCCAAGTACAGAAGTCGTCGCTGCCAAGCCCACGTAGGATCCATGTATAGTAACCATCGCTGTCGAACCCACGTAGGATCCATGTACAGCCGTCATCGCTACCGAAACCACAGAGGATCCAAGTACAGTCCTCCTCATTGCCAAACTCACATAAGATCCAAATATAGTAGTCTTCTTCGTCGAACCCATGGAGGATCCCGACACGGTAGTCGTCGCAGTTGCAGCCAGCTCTACGGTTCCCGCACACAGCGTACTCGATTCTGGGAGGGTCCACTCCATGAGTAAATGGTTTGATACATCAACTATCATGAATTCCAGAGTTGATTTATCCTGATGTTATTTTTCATCAAAATCAACTCAACGTGACAGACGGCGCATCAATCGGACGCTCGGTCTAGGAGATATTGGCTTTTCCGTTCTGGGGGCCCAGTTGGAAATATGCTCGTTCCAAACCTGGCCGTTTACCAAAGTTGTCGAAAACTAAATTAGAGTATCACAAAAGAACCATTTCGTCGAATGAGTCCCAGTTCCATAGACGGCGCGTCGATCGCACATGCGGTCTTTATGTTATTCACGTTTCTGTGAATAACGGGCCCAACCCATTTAGCCAAGTCGGCTGATGGGTCGGTTTAACCCAGTTTGATGGGTCCGACCCGGAAGGGGTGTCAAAACGGTCTGATAAAAAACACAACTTGTCCAAAAGGGGCACACCCTGGCCTGATGTGGCGCGTCCCGGACCGACCTGGAGCGGACCGACTGGGCGTGGCCCATCGTGGCGCACGGCCCGGCCGACTCGGCCAGTTGGCCGTGTGGCCTGGCTGGCACGGTCGGCTAGCCGAGTGGCTCGGCCTAAGGCCGAATAGTTCTGAGGGGGGGGGGGGCTATCTGTCCGCACCGGTGGTGCAAAGCGTTGCAGCCCTTCCCCAAACCGGCCGGCTAGGCCACCCGGCCTTCGGCCGAACGCGGCCCGCACGACGGGTCCTGGATTATTTAGCGCAGTGCCCTCCGGGCGCCGCGGTCTGGCTCTGCCCGGCCGGCTGACGGGCCGACTGGTTTTTCCGCCGATGCAACTCATGTAGCCGGCCGCGGTTCCTCCAGCACAACCGGTGCGACGACACCAGTTTCCTTTTCCATGTACCTGGCATGACGTGACGGCGCCGTTCTCCCTCCACCTTCGGTTGTCGATTCCAAGAAGATCAAGAAATGACGAAGGGTCACCGGGTCCTTTTTTGTTCGGCCTGCGCCCTTCGCGTTAGTCAGTAACAATTGGCCAAAGGTGAACATGTTTTCATGAAGCACAACGAACAATTTTATTCACATTAAATTGGAACAATTAACCCTACCTAGATAGGGTCCATGGCTGACAAGCGTTTTGAATGATGGTGTCGTCTCCATCGTCATCAGAGTGCACTCGAGGAAGTGATGTCTCTCTCTTGTCGCGGAGAAAAGAAAATAAGATGTTTCGTCGTTGGAGAGTTCTCCACGTCAGTGTCTCCTCTATTATCGCGGAGGAAGAAAATGATGGAGAACTGTGGTCACCGAGTCATTCTATGTTGAAGTAAGGATATCCTTAGTCAAAGAATATCTGTTCTTCGTTGAGGATGGTGTTCTTCAAAGAAAGAGGAATTTTATACTTCTTTCACACGGAAGCTCTCTCCATGAATCCCCACACAACTATCCAAACAAAATTAAAATAAGGATAACCCTTATTTTAATTAATATTTTCATGCATTTAAAATTTAATATTCAAACACTTAATTAATTTAATTAAAGAGGTTCAAACAATTAATTAAGGTGTGTGTTGGCTAGAATTAAAGAGGGAGAGAGAGAGGAAGTGGAAAGGATAAAAATTTTAATTCAAGGGGTTGTCAACATTAAACAATGGAGTTTAATGCGGGGTTTAAGGTGTCTAGGGAAGATCAAGGTTTTAGGTCACATCTGGGCCCCACCAAACAACTATCCTCCCATGGGAGGTTATGTGGGTGTGGGCCCCACCTTCAACTCCCCTTGGGAGGAATTAACCACAAACCATAAAAATAAAATTCTGCCACCAATTTTATTTATTTTAATCTAAATCCCCAAAAATTAATTCTCAACCCTCTTAAAACAGAACTACTGTAAAGGTCCCCTTAAGCAATTACCGGCGCTGCGAGTTCACCGGTTTGCTCAGATTTCAATTCTAAAAACTGGTTCAAAAGATAGAAAAACATGCTCATTCGTTTACTGAACGTACTCGAGCTAAACTTTAGAAATTGATTTCGGACACACCGGGCCTCAAAATCAAGTACCGTCAAGAAGCCACAGACTCGTAAAATTCCAAAGTATTAAAGAAAAAAATTTCATAGAAATTCTCGAATCTTTATAGAATGGGATTTTGGTATAAGTGTGGAGAAAAATTAAACCTTATACATGAATGAAAGGGTACGAAAAAGGTTTCAAATTAACAATGCTTCATCTGCAAGGAGTTGGGACACTACGCGAACCAATGTCCAAATCATCAGAGTATTCCCCAAAAGATGCTATTGGATAGAAATAAAGTTATGATACTACCACAAATGAGGCGGAATTGTTAGAGTTATTATGTTTTTATTAAATAATTTTGTCATTTGAGTGTTGTATCAACAACGTACTGGTTATAATAATTATGGTGTATATAAGGTTTGTACTACAGTACTATTTCATTAAGGACTTGAGATTGTGTGGAACCATGAAAAGTGACTCAATAAAAGGTTAAATTTTTGGAAAATATATGGTTGAGAGAAAGATAAACCATAATATGTTTCAAATAAAGAGGTAGTGATTTTGGAATAATAAATGATTGATTTGGATAAATTATATTGGATATTTATGATTACCTTGAAACTGAATAATGATTTTTATATTCCATCATTGTTGGAGTTTAAAACATTTTTGGATAGAAGGAGTATATCCATTATTTTATAAGGAATAAGGGATCATGAATGTAATCAATGAGGTTTTATGGTAATTCAGGATGTTGAAGTGTTTTAAAAAAATTACATGATGAAGGTGTTCCCATGTTATTACGCGGAAAAAATGATCTTCATTGTGTTTACCTTCCTTATAAATTTTTAGATGTGAGTTTGGACAGAGTTATGTTGGATAATTCTAGTTTGAGATTATTTTTGGATTTCCATAAATAGACAACTCGGTTGTCGGGTAGCAACCCATCGCATCCAGCAAGGCCGCGAGACTTGATCCCACAACCGAAGGGTGATAAGCATGTATCACCTACCATTGGCCCACATGATGTCATGGATCGAATAATTTAGTCTTTTATAAAAAAAATTATGATATATAAATTATAAATTCATTTTTTTAAACCTATACAAATAGGATAAATATAATATTATTTTTAAGTTATATTATCTTTTAGAGTGAAAGATGAGTTTGTGGTAGAAATTAGTTAGAGGATGGGACTCTACTTGTTATGTATATTTATTTTTATTTTTCTATTTCTCTATGAACAAATTAATCCTTATACTTTAGTGAAGGGATCTTAAAACAAAAAATGTGTTATCCTAATACTATATGTTTTGTTTAACCGATGGTATGTTAAATCATCATAGTTTGATGAATTTAAGGCCCTCAATTTTACAATTGTTTGTGATTGATGTCCTTAATAACTACTATAAATATTTATGGTTTCCTCTAATTATATGTCTCTAATTTCCACCAATGTTCTCTTAATCAAGATCATAATTTGGTGGTGACTTTTTCATTCCCATATTTTTACTTTTTAAGACTAAATTTTATAAACACAATTTCCAATGTGGGTTTTCCTACAAAGGTATTTTTTATTTTTAACCATTTATTTTTGAAGAAAAATTTCAAATTGCACGGACGTAATTTATTGAATGAGGGAAGAATGTAACACCCCATGATTTCATAGTACGTAATTTCTTCAATGTAATTCAATAACTTGCACTACACGTAACACCGATTTGTAGCACACCATGACTTACAAATCAAGCCGTTCAAAAGCGGTTATGAATAGTATTAAATTAATTTTGAACATTATATAATCCTTATAATTGTTGAATCCAAATTATGACTTTCTTAGACATAATGTAAGAACAAATATATTTTTTCATTTAAAAGAAGTATTTTTCAAAAAATGTAATTTTACTTCCTTTTAATGGAGAATCCTTTTTAAATCCAATATTTAAAACATTATATATTATATTTGACAAAATAAACATCTCCTTTAGAATCGGGACATAATAATTTATTTTCAATAATGTTTTGGTGTTTTTCTGATAACTTTCATATTTGGGTGAATAGTGAAAAATACTATATTTTAACTGAAAACAACTTTTTAAATCAAAATAATTCATATTGTTAAATTATAAATTTTAATGGTTTGGAAGTATAAATAGATTATATTTTTACCATTTAATCCAATTATGGTCATTGTAAGTATTTTCAATTTGAAACTGGACATAAACAAGTGTCAATATTTTGGTAGTTATTATTTCTTAAAAATACGCCTTTTGGTTTTTACCGTGAGATTTATTTTTAAATTAATAAATGCAAATTCTATTTTTTAAAAGATAAGGTATCTATAGTGACCCTAACCTATCTAAAATCTATTGGTTGAGTGGTATTCGATCCCTCCCCACCTTAGACATTAAATATTCCAGTTTTGAGCCATTATAAACTGAATATGAATTTATTATAAAATAATACTTTAAGTTTTTTCTAAAGATCCCCTCTTCCCCCTTATAAATGGACACCACTTCTAACCAATTACTCACACCTATAAAGCCTTTTTGATCACCCAAACACTTCCCAATTAATCTCCCTAGATCCCTCTCCTCCTCATAGAATCCTTACCTTAGACAGAAAGCACTTTAAGAGTCCTTTTTGGTTCAAACCAAAGGGAGTTAACCAAATTAAAGGTAATGATTTCTCTTAGCTTCTTATCATTTATTTTACTTCTCCAACCCCTAAATTATTCTTATTAATTTCTTTTGTAACAACACCAGTATACTCAATATACAAGGATATTTTTATAAGAAGTATTCTAACTACACTTACACACACCTCCATCTAATGGGTGAAGAACATAATGTTTCTGTGGATGGCAACCAAATGCCTCACGGAATGATGATTGTTCAATTACATCCTACCACCTCTCATGGTGTCAATTATGATGGTACTGTAATTAAATATGATATTAATGGTATTTATTATATATATAATCTTTTGTAATTTCATTTTATATCATACCATTATTTATTTCATGTTGTATATATATACTATAATTTCATTTGAGGATGTGCGGACTACTGCCCCCTCAAAGTGATATGACTCATTCATACCATACATTGAACGTATAAAGGATTGTGTTAATGAACATAAGTAACAAATATAAGATATTATATTATATTTTAATAATAATATACCTATGTATCATTTGGGTTTGATTCCATTTAAAATGAAAAATGAAATGGATGTAGCGTTCGTGCATACGTACAGACTAGCGTCTCCACGAACGCGATGATATTCATTCCCCATCAAATCCATCCAAGTATAATTATAATTTTATGATTAAAAATAATTTTTATGGACTTGATATCATTCTGTATATGAATAAGATACAACCTATCCATAAAAAACATGGCTTATGTAAAAAAACATATAAAATAAAATGAATAAGTTAACACCTAAAACAATGATAATACTAAGATATTATTAACAATGAAATGTCAAAAGATCATATATGATATCATAATAATGTATATGAATATTTTATAATTTAATAAAAATTATTTCACTATTATAAAGGAGGTTAAACTACCCTCAACCAATGAAAAGTACATGGTAAGGGTTTATTTCACAATCTATTCATTATCTGAGGTTGTTTATATGTGATTATCTACTAGGACATCTTTATCAACCACATCCATGTTTCTAAAAAATGTATTTCAAAACATTTTTACTATTTACTATACTATGGGTTAATGTCATTTATACCCTTGTTATACTTTTTACAATATGTTTTTAAAGGAATCTTTCCTTCGTTTTCCAAATAAGGTCCATTTTAACCTTTTCGACAAAATTAAGGTCAGAATTTCTTTTTTAACTTATACAGAGGGTGCAGCTATTTTCCACCATTATAAAATTGTCAAATCGTCTCTTAGAAGATTATAAGACTATTTTCAAAGTAAATTTTTTATTTTAAGTTACTATTAAATGATTTCAAAAAAAGTTATATTTCTCTCAAATAGTTTTGATTTCATCTATGTCAACATCCGTTGATGGATTTTAAGATTATTTGAATTTTATATATTATGATACAAAACTTTTGTTTTGTATTGAATTTTTTGTGATATGTTTGATTGTGTATGTGTTATTTTTATACCATTCATGGTTTATGGAGAAAGTATTGACATTTCGTATGCTATCTTTAATACGAATTTCTATGTTATGTTTATACCTTTCCATATGGGATAGCATTGGACTTAGTAAGTGATAGGTGGAGCCCGCTATAGCTCCTCGATGTATCGGTAGGTCTCATGAGACAAACTAGTGTCTTGGCACGAGGCCATGAAAAAATATTATTTGTAGTCATGGCATGAGGGCTTAGCTATATGGTTTTGATAGTATGGCATTATGCATTGTATCATTATGAAAGTGGCTATTGATATTTAATTTGATTATTCAACTAGTAGAATATCCATGTAAATAAGTAAATGTCTTTATTTCATTTTATTTTTTCCATATTATGCTGATCTTCAAGTTTTAAAGGCTTTTTTTGTTATACATTGCCTCAAATGTTTATTCTTATTTATGAAATCTTCCGCTCTATTGTTATTATTACTTAGCATCTGAGCTCACCCCTTCCTATGTTTTACTTTTCCTAGGATGTGAAGAAGTATTTTATGACTGACCTGCAGGGATAGTCTAAGGGGTTATGAGTTTGGACTATGGTGACTATTATTTTTTTTGCATATTTTCACATTATCTTGTATTTTAAGACTTATGAATGTATCTAGTGTTTCCAAGGATACTAAAATAATCGGTCTTTCAAGACTTGATCTTTTGTGATCATGCCAATGTTATGTAATAATTCACCGACTTTGGGTAACTGGGGTCGGGGCATTACAATTAATGACACAATGTTGATGTAGTGATTAACTTATTAATGATTGATTTAAATAAATGAGATTATAAATATAAAAATAAATTTATTTTGAGACTTTTTTATTTCATGAAAGAATTTTAGGGATTATAAATACTTTTTATGTTTTAATTAATAATGTTTTTTAAATTAATCAACTTGTTATGGATTTTTGAAAATTTCATGATATGAATAGTATACAAATTGACAAAAATGAGTTTTTAAATAAATTAATATGTTATTAAACGATATAGTAGCCTTAAAAATATAAGATTCGGAAAAATAACTTGGATAATGTTTTAAATATTTTTAATGAACAACATGGTGTTCGATTGGAATTTAATGGTAACTATACTAACAATATTTTATGAAAATAGAAGAAGACTTGGTAAGAGTTAATTTTTTAACTAAGGGTTAAAGCTAAGATATAACGTTAATTTTATGACATAAACTTTTCTAAAACACATTTTCTGATAATATTATGACCCATTCTAATATTTTCTTCGAAATATATCACTTCTTTGTTATTATAATTCTAAAATAAAATAATAATAAAATAATATTTCAATACATTCCTAAAGTTCCCTTCCTCACTCTTATTAAAGAACACCACCTCTCACCCTTACTCACGCCTCTCAATCCCCCTTGCCTCATCAAACCTCCACCAAAATAATCTCCCAACATCCATATATTCCTCATAAAATTATTCCCCTGGGAATATGGAAATTCAAGAATGCCCTTTGACTCAAAACAAAAGAAGTTACCCGATTTGAGGTACTGTCTTCTCTCATGTTCCTTTCCAATATTTTTTCATTATCCACTCCCTATTCTATTCATATTATTAGTTTACATAACAAAACATGTATCATAAATATTATTGGTTGTTTTTATGATAATTATTTTAACTACAATTACACACACCTCTGTCTACTAGGCATGGAACATACGATTTCTGTTGATGACAGACCACTACCTCATGAAATGAAAATTGTTTAATATTCTCTTACCACCTATACTGGTGGCCATTATGATTTAACTATAATTATATATGGTATTAATGATATTTATTTTATCTCTATTCTTCTGTAATTCTAATTTAGAACATACCTTTTTGATTTTCATGTTGTATGAATACAATAGTATCATTTGAGGTAGTGTAGACTACAACCCCCTCAAAGTGATATGAATCGTTAATTCTACACATGGAATGTATAAAGGATGTAATTACTGAACATATGTAACATATATAACATAGATATTATACTAGAGTTATAATATACCTATGTATCATTTAGTTTTCATTTAATTATATATGAAAAAGAAATGAAAGTAGCGTTCATACGTACGTAAGGCTTACCATATCCATGAACGGTGCATTTAATTTATTATATAAAAATTTTATGGACTTTTAGAAACACATATATACTGAATATATATGATATATAAATCATGAATATAATTCTATAGATAATGTAGTTTTGATCACATGGACAATTTGTAATTATAACAAGTCTATTTTTGACTCAAGTACCGAGCATTTACAAAAATGACCGATATGAACTTGAATAATTATATAATTGTTATAGAAATGTTTTAAGTGATATAAAAGGAATAATAAACTTGAAAATGGTTTTTAAGAAATTATAAATTAACTTAAGTTTAATATTCAGGAAGAACAAAGAACATATGTTTCGACTCAAACTCAAAGTAAGGGACTTCATCTAAATATCCATTCTATGAGGCATATTTTTATTTATACACGACTTGATTTTATACAATGGATAAAACCCTTTGATATTTAATTTCATTCAATGGGAATCTATTTTATACATAGTATTTTACTAAAAAAAATGGAATGTTTTTTTAACGTACGTGGTGAAAACGTCCATTCCATCATCGCGACCATTATTTGATATTTGGCTTCCTTAACAAGCCATGATGTTTTTAAATTGAAAATAAATACCATATGTCATTTTTACATATTCTCCTATTGAAAATGGTTTTGAAAGTGGATTTAATTTTTAAATATATTGAAAATATTTCTTGTCATTGTAAATGAAATTTTATGTTCGAAATGTTGATATTTGCAATCATTTTTTGTCTCTTGATTTTATATTGGTAATTGTAAATTTGATAGGTTGTTATGTGATAAACCAATAAATGGGTGGTTATGTAAAAAACAACAATGGGTGGTAATGTTATAACCTCTAGTGTATTGGGTATGAATTCGGCGATATGGTTATTCTATTTGTAAAAATGATTTCTGAAATTTGACTGTAGGGTTATTCCATTTAAGTATGATTATGTCCCAAGTTTACCTTTCATATTTTATGTGTGATTCGTATGGGTTTTATGGTAATATTTTGGTAACAAAAGGGAAATAAATGATCTTTTATTCAGTTAAGATTATTTAATACTTACTAAAATTGAAAAGTATTACTTATGATAAAGTATTCATGGTCTATAATTTTTTTATGAAAAACTAATAGTTTTTCTTCATTGTGTAACCCTTACTGATCTTTTTATACTCATCCCAAATTTTAAAATGTTTTCCATAGAATTTAAATGATAATAGAGTAAATGATGGGACCAAGGAAAAGTATTGATGTTTAAGCATGAAATGAAACCATGTCCTTTTTTAATGTTTTTGTTTTATGATTGGAAATTGATGTGAGTAGAAGTGTCTAATTTGAAATAATACAAAAGTTATGTATACGTTATGACCTAATTCTATAAATCTATAAACCTTTAAAGATCTTAAATGATAATTATTAACACAATTTAATATTATTAAATGTTTAAGGTTGTGTCCTTATAAATAATCCCTAACATATGTGTAAGCTAGGAGGTAATAACAAACTATCTACCACATGTTAAATCTATGTTGTGGAAAAAAGACTAATATGAAAATGTATGATTTAATAGAATGTAGCCAGTTTATGTTGTTAGAGAGATACATGTGTTCTATGTATTTCAATCCATATACCTTTGTGTATTGCGTAGTATTAATTTTTTTCTTAAGGATGGTTTTTGCTAAAATTTTATGATTCAATAATTCATATTTTTTACATTTAAATAAATATCTAGGGTGTCAGAATTAATGGTTTAATATATGGGGATTGATTTTTATTCAATGATATTACCTTAAATAATTTTTTAGTAGATCTAAATAATGGGTATGTATTCACAAGTTATTTCATATGATGTGATATAAGGTGAAGTTGATGTCAACATTCAAAACATGTTTTTAAAAATATCTAAATGGATTTTTTATTTGATTTCATTAGTAATTTTATATGATATCATATCTAGTCAAATTGTATAAAATATGGTTGTAAATTATCTTCAAAATGGGTATCAAATTATTTGATATACTCTAATTCATATTTATATTTATGGGAATCTAAATTATAATATCATAGTATAAGATTGATTTATATCATAGATTACAATAGAAAAGTTATATAGGATATTGAGTTATTATCTACTTCCATGTATTTAAAATAGTTTTCTTTGGTTATAAATTAATATGATGATTCATTAATGGTTATATAGGCATAATATCATCATTAAAACATCCAATTATTACATATCCCAAACAATTATATTTTATTGTAATGTATGAAAACATCTAGGATATGGTGGTAAATTCTTGACACCATTCATTAAATGCAGGGTGTATATATAAAGGGATTTGATCTCCCTATTTGATGTACACATATAAAGGACTTTTTTTCCATAATTATACTTTGATCAATTTTTAGTTTCCTTTTCTCAAGAAAACTCTATGGGTAATATGGAAATTTAACCACAGTATCCAACCATATAAATATTATTTGATGGTTCTGTAGATTCCAAGATTTGTTGTTTACCCTTTATTTGATTTGATATGGTATTTTATAATTTAATTGCACTAAATAAAAATATATTAAGAATAAAAATAGTATTTTTAACCTAAATTTAGGTTTTTTTGGTTGAAATTATTTTATCTCTTTAGTAAAACATTTATTGGGAAACCGAACATCGTATTTGTACCAGATATGAGGATTTCAACATAGGTATGGTATAACTTTTTTATGAATCGGGGCCAATAGATTTTTACCATCATTGGGTAATTGATTAATTAACTTAGTTGATTTAATTAATTTATTAATTATCATGTTTATAGAAAAACCTTAGATATTTATCCTATAAATATTAGAATATTTTTCTCCTATAGGGTAGCCTCATTTTTCATTTTTTAACCATATATATAGTTGGATTAGTGAGATGATCCTCTTGGTGGATATGATGAAGGATTGAGGGAGTGATGTTGAAATCATGAAAACATCATTTATGGGATCACATGACAACAATGAATGTCATCATGACACCAATGATAGATTTATGTGTAAGTAGTTTTATAGGAGGTAGGGATTCATGATTCACATTATAACCATTCATTTTTTAAATTTCACATTAAAATTAGTTCCTAATGTAGGATTTTACTTCTTTATATTTTATATGTTTTTGTTATATCAAAATTTCCATGATCTTCGAGATATCATCATTGATGAAACAATATTCACCATAATTATTCATGATAAATTTCATCATGATTTCTCATGATGAATATTTTTCATTTTTTCCTTATAATTTTATTTAACCCATGTTATATTCATGTAAATAAAATTCATAGGTTTTTGTACATATCACTATATTATTTTAATGGATATTTTGTTTAACATAGCCTAAGTAAATTATTGTGACGTATATGATAATGTAATGACAAATATTGAGGAAAATTATATATTTTCCTTCTCTACCATATATTCCCTCTATATATCTATATGTTCTTCTCAAATGGATGGATGCGGCAAAAAACTGTAGTGGGTTTCCAATAATGAATATGACTATATGGGTTCTCCATACACAATTCAATGGTAGGTTGTGACCCAACATAGAGGAAGAGGTTGGAGTAGTGAGAATTGGATATATTCACATGACATTGAGGAAAAATGGGCATGGATATCACTTAGTGTAACATGGATTCTAAGAGGTTCATGTTCTAGGTGGTTGTTGGTTCATGCGAGGGTTGTTAGTGTCTAGTGAATGAAATTGGATTTTTGTGCCACTAGATGTAGTAGGATCATTCATTGGTCATTGGAGAGTAATTTCGGGGGAGTTTTTAGGATGTTGAGGGCATTGACCGTGTATATGATGAATAAAAAAATATAATATAATAAATAATGGTAAAATAATTAGGAAAATTCTAGGATCTCAGTTCCTGTGTCCCATTCCAATTCGATATATAAAAATTATAGTGGTGATATAGGAAATGGCTATGAAATGTGGGAATAAACATAACCCAATAAATTTGAATTGTGAAAAGGCATAAAAACATCACAAATTTTAGTAGAATATAAAGAGTCATGGCCATTCATTTCCTTCATTGAGAGAGCATCCACATCAATATTCCCTTCCATTTAAATGTGAGAGGCAATGGTGTGCACTGCATCTTTCTAATCTGAGATGTTATTTCACAATGACTAGACATATCACCGTCATTATTAGATTTATAACTAATGTGGTTGAAAACTAGTATAGAGTCACATTCAATCAAAATATAAACCCATTTTAACTTCCATTTATTTTTTATAGTATAAATATCATATTATATTTCAACCTTGTCATCTGTTGGATGGTGATAGATGATTAGAGAGAGGTACAGAGTTTTTTCAAACTATAGAAACTTGAGATTTCAATATAAATTTTACTTAAATAAACTATGTGTTTGATATATTTCTCAACATAAATCACCAAACTAAAATGAAACATTCATTTCTTTATGTGTATATATTAATATTTTTTAAATATTAAATATCATTGAGAAAACTATCTTTGGAATTAGAATGTATGAATATGGGTAACTAAATTATGAAATATAATATATACATATATAGAAATATATAATTGATTACTGTATATTATTTTTAAATGATTATTTTAATAAAATTTAATATTTATTTTATAATTATAGCTTCACTGATTTTTTAAATATATTTATAATAAGAACTAATTTTTTTAAAAAAAATTATTTTCCTGTTAAAAATTTCCCTAAATATATTTTAAGATATTATTTAAAATATAAAATATAAAACTGATGAAACATAATTTTTTAAAATAAACCCCATTTTTGACATTATAATTTCAATATTAGATAAGGATAATCTTTTTTATTATTATATTGATTTGTAGGTTTATATATTAAATAATGTCATTAGAAATTACATTACTTTTATGAAATTATAATTATATATGTATATACTTAAAATTCATAAAGCCTTTTAGTAAGTAGGAAAATATAAATTAAAAGTGGATTTATAATCATAAAAATGTTTTTTTAATTTAAAAACACTTATTCGATTTTATGGAGAATAAGTTTTATTTTTTGAAAAAAAAATTAATAAATTATATGTTTATTATTTTTAAATAAAAAATCCCACATTTACCAATTGAATAAAACAATTATGTCAATTTTTTAATCATTTGGTCCAAATTATCTAATATAGGCTATTTTATTTTTGGTCAAAAGGGATAAGTATCATTAGGTAAAACCTAGTTACCATGGTAGAAGATATAATGGTAAATGTAATTAATCAAAGAGTAAATACCCTCAGACTTATTTAAATGATGTGTAAAAATTTTATTTTAAGGCCTTAGATGACCTTATCATTTATCCAATCAATTATTTTTAAATTCAGGATCCAATTTCCTTGAGTGTGAATTCCCATCATTGAAATGTTTTTGGTATTTACAAAAAAAATCTTCTTTTTCACTTACTCAAGAGTAACACCTATCCTACCTTCCCCTATAACCATGTCTGACTTAGATTAACAAAAAAAACACCAGGAACCTATCCTCAACATTCTTATACACTATCTAGTTATTCTGGTCTTCTCAGAATACAATCTCTCAAATACTTAACCCCCTTTTAGTGGAGATAATCCAAGAAGTGAGGTATAACGGTCAAAAAAATATTTTATCATTTATATTACATTATGTATAAATATTTTTACTAGAATTATATTTCACAATATTATAATATTAACATTAGTATCATTAGAATAAATTTATATTATTTTTAGGAAAAATCCCTTGAGGTAACTATGGAGTTTTTTTTGGGTTGATTGTGTTTGTTGGAAAACCAGGTTGACAAGGTTAGTTGTGGTGTTCTATGGTCATGGTCGACCATGTATATCGAAAAGATTCAATATAGAGTTATGGTAGCTCTGAAGTTGGTATATAATTTGTTTTCACAAAATATGGTGTTGTTTCCTAGTTTTTTCCATCTTTTTTAATCTATGATTTTAAGGATTAATTAAGCTTCATGAAAGTGGGATTTCTAGGGATACCTTATAAAAATATAAAAATGAATAAAATTTGTGTTGTTTTTTTGTTTCTTGAAGTGTGGGTAGTTTTCAAAGATTTTTATTTTCCTGAATTCTGGATGAGTCCAAAAGAAATTAATGTATTCTTTGAGATTATAAAACGCTTCAATAATTTGAAATTTATATGAAAGTATCATAAAGGAATGTAGTTTCAAGATTAAGAAGGATGATATTCACAAACAGGCCTCATAGAGGTTGAAAGCAACACTAATTAGAGGAACAGTTTTTAAATAGGAATCACCCCCCCCACAGTAGTTAGATAGAGATATATCATTAAAAAATCCAATGGCACTAAATATCTAAAGGTGATTTTGGAATGATTTTCTTTCCTCGAAGGTTTCCATAGGTGCATCATTATAAAAAATAAATGATGTTTCAAGACAGCTATGAATACATTGGAAAATGTTATTGTATCTTGAATGTTGTGAGTGTTAAAAATGTAGTGAGATTCATAGAGGTTATGGGTTCCAAAAAATATAATTTTTCAAGAATAATTTTTAATTTTCATGAATGTTTTAAAAAGGGTTTTCATGTAAGTGAACTAGAAATAATTTATAAGTAAATATATGGTAATGTGGTATTAATAAAGTTGATAAATGTGGAACATAATTATGCTACAGATAAGTTGTAAAAAAATATTGATTAAAATGGTCAAAATGAGATTCTTCTAAATAATTATTGAACAATATTCAGTTGAGATAGCAGTGAGGTTTCAAATTGTGATTAATTAAAAATAATGATAGCTAATGAGTTTTCTCTAAACAATATAACATCTATTCACTATATTGGATTTTTGAAATAGTAAAAGTTCCTTTTTATTCCCCTTGTACGTATCCTAATGTGGTTAAACCATGTCAAACCAATGTGTCTTGTTCATGATTTCATTACTATTCATATATTTCTATAGAAAAGGGAGGGAAGATTGTTTTGTTTAACCATGAAATAGGTTCCAAAGGGGTCATTGTTTTAATATTGCATACCCTTATTCACCCACTCTAGTATTAGGGGGTTCAACCTAGTTGGGGTAAAAAAATATTATATTTATTTTTCAATAATTAACAACCTTTATTTATTTATCATTATGAAATCTAATGTGTTAATCATACATTGTGCAGACTACCGCATCCATGATGCAAGCTGTTTTTTTCATTCACTACCTTAAAAGGATGGTAATAAAAATCAATTTAACATATAATAATGATATTTATGACATATTTTACATTATAAAATGTTAAACCATATTACTCATTTTTTCCATTCAATAGAAAATGAAGTAATCATTCTTCAATACAAGTGGACTATCACCTCTACGGAATAATAAATGTCCATTTTTTTAATCACTACTTCACAAGGATTTTCAAGTGAATTTTTTTAATTGATATGTAATTTTTATAAAATTATTAAGGTTATTTAAATTCAAATTTTATAACATATTAAAAATATGAGCAACAAACAACTGAGGAAAATTAAACGATCCTAAATAGTGTTTAAAGAGGAAAAAATTATTTCTTTATATCATGTAATAAATTTTTATAGGTTATATTTTTTTAATATATATTTATGATTATAATATATTATACTAATAAATAATAAGTAAGATTATAATTCTTTTAGTGTTAAAATATTACAACTAAATCAATTCATAATCATCAATTTCTTATTGAATATTCTTGTTTGGGTTTTTTTAACCACCAACCTGAACAATGCTAAAAAAAATTTCTTCGAATACTATAGAATGTTATATCATAGAAATATATGCTATAAATATTTTGATGATGGGGTTTTTAGTAATGTAAAAATAAAAAATTAACACATTAGTTAAGAAAAACCGCTTTGTTCACTAAGAATCACCAAAACATGCTCATAGTATTTTTCATCTATAAGGATCCAAAAAAACTAAAATATTATGAACTTATAAAATAATAAATAATTTAAAATATTAGAATCAAATACATTTATGATTAGTTAATAATGAGAATTTATAGTGGAATGAATAAAATGAAAACTTTTACAATACTAGTTTAAATTGATCAAGATAACTCTCACTTGATGTTGAGAATAGATCATAACTTACTAATATACATGTCGAGATGAATTGTAAATTAAGTTTATAATAGTTTATTCATATAAACATACATTCATAATAGTTTATTATTATATATCTATTTATTATATTTGATAGTTTTATGGATTTTATTAATATGGGGAAATAAGGTAAATATTTTCTTGTATAATTTTCAACTCCAAGTGACATGTTTGATATTGGGTTTAATAATTTATTTTATATAGTGTATTCATAGAAAAACTTATTTGAAATTTTAAAATATATTCCATTTATTGATATATTAATTCCCATTAAATTATTTTCCTCTTGAGATCTATTGATTCTTATGTTAACCATTTTGTAAGAGTTCTACCGACTCAATTTCTGATTCATTGGTCCATAGTCTTTCTTACATAAATTACCTTTCAATATTTCATTTATCCCATAATTACACTATATTATATGGTATTTCCTTTTTTCTCTATTGAAATAAATTCCCATCATCAATGACCTTTTTTCATAATTTTTAATCAAAATATAAGGGTAACATTGTTAATAATAACTCTCATTCATACCAATATATCATTTCTTCAATTAAAAAAATATCCTTACTTCTAATGTTCTCCTCTTTTTTGGGATAGATAAAATGAATTTTTTCCAATGATACTATTTAATCTCATTACCCATTTTTAAAATAAAATTTAAAATTATTTTTACTAAAAGGGTTTTCATAAATTTATATTTATAAATCTTTTATAAAAGGTTTTATATCCCCCCAAAATTAACTGTTTTATATTTCACCACAAACTTTTTTATAAAACTTATATCTTTTCAAGGATTTATTATTGTAGTTTATTTTTCAAGGGAATTTTTTTTTCAAATTATTCACTTCACATTTTAGGAAATGAATTTTGAAATTGACTCATAACATATTCTATTTAAGGTAATATTGTTTTTTTCAAAAGTTTTTTTAATGATTTCTTCCTTGTGAACACATTTTACACTTACACTACATTTTATGTGGCATGAATTGTGTGGATTATAATCTTATGTGTACTTTAAATCCCTAAAATTAATTGGTTTAGGTTTATATCTCATTAGTTATTCAGACATGGATATAATGTGTTTGTTCACAAAGGCATGGGTAAGATGGGTTTGGTTACATTTTCAGGAATGGAAATAATTAGTTTGTTTACATAAGAATGATAATAATGGGTTCTATAACAAATGAATTAATATTATTGTAGTTGTTCCAAACATCCAATTTTTTTCAATGAAATTCCATACATTTTTTGGAAATAAACTCAACATCTCATACGTAATTATTATATCTCAATATATGAATATTCATTACATAACATAACATAACATAACATTATAAATTAGATTTGTTTAGTTCTAATATCTTTAGAGACATTGTCACATAAATAGTTTATCCTTAAGTGAGATATGTAATATTCCACAATGTTATATATAATTACATCCCTTCTTATAAATATCATAAATAATAACTTTCATCATAACCTGGGGAAAGGAAACATAAGAAAGAGTGATCTCAGATAGTCAATAAGGGTAAAAAAGAGAGATATCGTCATATCATGGTAATTATGGTATGATAATATGTTAATAGAATTAGAAAATGATACCTTTCAGGTTATAGATAATAAACTATAGTTTTGGAATCAATCTTAGTAGTTCACAATACATTAACCATAATGGAATCAAATAACATGAATAATATCATAAAATGTCCATAAGACATGGATTTATGGCATATACATAAGAATATAAAATATTATATCAATGCTACCGACCAATAAATTCATTACATGTTAGGATTGGGATAACCACATTTATACATAATTTTTGCTTGGAATAACCTCCCATGTACAATATTGTGGGCTTGGGATAACCTCCTGCGTACCCTCAATTGGTCTTGGTATAACCTCTTGTGTACCATTTGATAAAATATATCATTATTCATTACTTAATTAATTGGAGGAGAGATATTGGCCACATCCTTCGTGGTTGTAACATGACCATAATCATTTGTTATAACTTAACCACCACCACATAGTGATACCATACATATGTGTGACACAAGATTAGAAAACATCCATCATATCAAAACCCATGTAAAGAAATAATTTTTCTAAAAATATCATTATAATATGACACGTGTAAATGAATCTGGTTTCATAATCATTTCACTATTTAATAAATTCATAACCCACAAAAAATGAAGTGGGTTTGATATGTAATTTATTAAGGTATAACCATTGTAATAGATGTTTTTTTCATAAACATGTATTCATTATAAAAATAAATCATCCAAATAAATAGTAATAATTGTATCCTTGGATAATATCCATGGAAATCATAAGTAACAACAAAAAATGTCCACTTATATTGACAATTATTTTGAATGATCATATGGAAACTTTCTTGAGGAAAATATCTTTTCAACATTGAATAAAATATTTTTAAATATAAAACATTTTAAAAATCCTTTTCTTTAAAATGAACCATGGAATATCACAAAGGATTCATTAAAATAATTTTAAAAAATTCTTGATCAAAATATCCTTTATATTTTGAAAATCTATTTATAAAACATAAAAATAATAAATAATTTTTAAAATAATATTATTTGTTAAATTAAAATTTTAATATTATGAAGTAATATTTAAAATAATGATTTGTTAATGATGACAGAAAATTTTGTTAATGTCGTACACATTTAAACCAATATTACGTTCATATTTTTGTTAAAATCCAAAAATTTATTATTTTTTAGAACAATATGATTCTTATTTTAAAAAATAATTGTTAAAAATTCATTCATGGGAATAAATTTATTTAATAATACATTTTTATTATATAAAAATAATTTTTCAAAACACTTTTAGAAAATACGAATTTTGAAAAAAACTAATTTTTGATGAAGAGAAAAATAATGTCGATATTCATTAAGAACATTATCATTGAATCTTCAGTACATAAAGAGAGTAAAATGAATGTAAAAAATTTATTCTCATTGAATAAATATATTATAAGAAAATTGAAATTTTTCGTAAGAGATTTATTATGATATTTTATCCTCGGAATCATAAACAAAAACTATCCCTATAAATAAAGAAAATATCTCATAAAAACCATACTGCTTTGGAAACATTTTATCATAAGACTCCTGAAAGAGGGATCCAAAAATGTATATGAAAATAATTATTATTATAAGGATAAAAATCGTAAAATAAATTGATGGGTATTATATACACAACATAACCGAAATAAGTGGTGAATATAGCATGTGCCTCATAAAAGTAAAATGTGATATGACCATCCCTCACCCTAAGTCTCAACATCCTTCATGCTTATTAAATCCTCGATCGTAATAAATTTATTTTTATTATAAATATATTAAATAACAGTACATATATATAATACCATATATTATTTACTTATGACCTTGTATTACCTGTTTATTAATAATTCCATGTTAAAGCGTGTTTTAAGAAATCGCTACTTTGTGTTTCGTGTTTGTTTTGATTTCTTTTGGTCCTCTTACTTTTATAACAGATCCATCATAAAAAAAATGTTAAAACTATTTTAATAAGATATATATTCATTATTTATGTATTAATTTTAATCCATAAAATATATATATAGAAAATGAAATTCATCATTAGTAGATATTGTGTGTTATAAGTATGAATAAACATTGTTTCCATTTTCCCAAAAGATTTAATAAAAGATATTTAAGTAATATATTAAAATCTCATAATAATTTTTAATTCTAATATATATAATATATTCATTAAAATAATTCATATTTCCATCCATTTAAATTTTGAATGAATCACATCACTTCGCAAGGCGTTTTCCCACCATACACCGGATCGAGGTTATCGTATTCCCACAAAATTGAATTTAAATATTTATATGTGATTTAATAATTACTGAAGTATAATAATATCATAAATATAATATATAAAAATTTAATCCATCATTATATCCCACCTTGTGAGGTGGTTATTGAAAATAAATAACACTGATTTCTAAGGTAGTTGTTTGTCGTACACATGAATGATGAATTCATATCCCATTTGACGGAAGACGAAACGTATTTGGGTAATTAAATTAACATAATAACATATTAATATATGTAATATATAATGATTATCATATAATTATGTTTTTATAATAAAATAATTATGTATAGGAAGAAACAAAACAAAATGTTTTGTATGGGGTTTAACCTCTTCTTCGATCCACTACTTTTGGATTTCCTAAAAAGGCTTCTTAGGATGTATTTCTAACAAAAATAAGGAAGCTTGGATGATATGATAAAATTAAGGAATTTATTTGGTGATTAATTTTCCAACCCAATGGGTATTGGAAGTGCAAAAATGATAGTATAGGAGTGTTCCTTTTATAAGTGGGGAAAGCTACCCACTTGGAAACTACATTGAATTTTACCTAAAAAAGTCCAAAATGTTAAATTCATTCATGTGAAAAAAAACAACTAAATCACCATATACAATAAATAAAGAATGATAATATATAAATATGGACAAAAATTGGAATTAAATAATTGTTGGGTCATTTTTAATCATTATAATTTTAGTTTAACCCCCAAAAAAACCCATTTTACCTCAACTACAGTAATTATTTTTTACGCATTTTACTATTCACTATGGAAAAAAAATAATCTTTATATTATCGAATAAAGTAAACTAATATAATTCCAAATAATGAATCCATTTCTCCAAATTCAATTCAATGTAGTGGAAAATATTAATTTTTAATTAATATTGTAGAAGGGATTAGAATGCGGATGTACAATGAATTATTGTTTTCATAATTGGAGAAAGTATTAATATCAAAATTCCATTTGAAATTTGTTCATATTAAATAAATTGGATTGATATATATAAATAATTGATATTATTTTTGTTTAAAAAAATTCATAAAATAAATTTAAATTTTTTAAATTCTTCCATAAAAATGGTAATTCATAATAAAATCCATTATTCTTCACTATTTATCAAAAAATTAATATTTTCCAAAAAAATCACAAACAATTCACCCAAAAAATATTTTGACATGATGATTTCAAAAATGAAGATAATTTTGGAAAATAAATGTTTAAATGCTGGAAAAATAAATTTTTAAAATCATTTCACAAAAGTTGACATAACTTCTTTTTAGAAAAAAAAATTTTATGTATAAAATTAGACAAATTCTTATCTATATTATACATAAAACATAAGATTAATTTTATAAATTTGATTAAATATATAATATAAAATTTTTATTAAAATAATTTTATAAAAGATTTTTTTTAAATTTATTGAGGTAAAATACATTATAGTACTAAAAAATAGTTTTTTAAAAAAATATTTCCATTATTTTCAAATAAATTTTACTTTTTATTTAGTAAATTTGTCACCAATTAATTCATTATATATACATTTGTTAACCATATTATTTCATAATTTACTTAATCCTAGTCATAAGCTTCATTCTAATGGATATTTGATAACTATCATATTAAATAATATTATTATAATAGAACGTCACATTTCTTTTTGACATGGTGTTTCATGTAATGAATGTTAAATTAAGTGTTTCATGTAATTAAAGATAAACTCAATGTTTCATGTAATAAAAATATATAAAAGACAAAATTGATTGAAAAAAGTCACAAAATATCAAGGGGTTATATTCTACCCCTCGTAAAATGAATTTCACTCACTAAATTCATCACTCTCATACCATCAACTGAGGATACATCTACATTATTACATCCATCAGGTTCCCACATAACATAATAAATATATTGGTTTCACCACAAATCATTTACGAAGTTAGTGGTCTTATATCATATAATTTTCTCTATATTATCTAGAGTCACCACCAGTTTTTCTTCATTATAAATTTCATTCTCAAGTGGTACGACCACTGAATGTAGGAAAATAATGGATTAAGTATGTAATTTCTTTGGACAGATGAATAGAACAGATCATAAACACAGTGGAAGCACCAATTGAAAGAAATTTATCCTGATATGATCAATAATATCAAAGTTATTTATATTACTAGGAATTATCTGTCATTTATATTTTAAAAAATATTTCATCTTATGGTTGTGCTTCAATTAAATTCCCCACCATATCTTACTCCAAGAAATGAAGATGGTTTTTATTCTTGAATCACTAATGGATCACATTATCTATAATTGAATAGTAAGTTATTCAATCTATATCCAATTATCAACCTAATCTAATAGTTATGACAAGTTATCCAATATGTATAAATATTCATATAGTGATGTAATACATTAATCTCTAAAACCTCATTATAAAAATAAACATACGACATTCCATTATTATATAACCTTATAACCCTTAAAAAAATAAAAAATTATAAATAAGTTCTCTATTTTTTTCATAAACTACATAATATTAATCCCCCAAATATCATAAAATATCTCTTCATGAAAACATAGATCATATATTCATCTGAAGCATGGAAATACAGTAAACTACCATAAAACCTTAATGAAAACATAAATACTTACAATTTACTTGATGAAAACCATAAATTATTGTATATATTCTATAAATATTATAATTATATAAATTCCATAAATGATAACATCATCCTCTTTTTCCAAAAATAATTAATTAGTTCAAAGATCATTAATACTATATAATTTATTTTATTTATATCCATAATCTCTTAATACCAACATCATTTCCTCAAAATCAAGAACATATTAATGTTTATCATCCCTTAATAATGTGTTTTCTATAAAATATAACCATCACATTAAATCACTTTTATTGTTCTTCAATACCATTCAATATATTATTTTAAATAATTAATGAACAAATTATATATAAAAATCTTTATATATTTCAATATTCATGTAATATAGTCATTTAATTGGAATAAACACACACTTCAATCATTCCACGTCATTATTAAACCTTTAACATGACTTCATTATCTTATCCTATAATATTTATTTCCTAATATGTGTAATATAAATCATTTCATAAAAATCATCAACAATAGTTTTTTCATGCTTCTAACATTTAACAAAATAAATTAGGATAGAATGACCCACACAATTTATATGAAATTAATGGTTTCTTTATCATTATAATTATATCCATTACTCATACCACCTTGCAGGTTTTCTTCATGATCATTCTACCAAGGACATTTATCATCATAACTATTATATATTCCAAATTTATGACATTAAAACATTATTTATTCCTTAGGTAATCAACTATTATCCACCTTTTTGATAAACATTCATTTCATTTTTCCTCAGAAATTACATTCCTTGTGTCCTTTTTTCAACAATAAAAACATTTTCTCTTCCATTTCAGATATTCTGTTGAGTTATTCATCAAACATTCTCAATATATAGAAATTTTAGAATTTTTTCCTCCATGGTATCCTGCACCCAATCACTCCGTTAACTATTTAATTTTCTTCTTTTGTGACTCAAAGAGTTTCTTAAGGTGTAAATGATTTTTCATAATTAATATTTCCTTTAATATTATAATAATTCAATTTTGTTTCTCATTAACATATTTTATATCACATTAATTGTTATTTATGTTCCTTCTAGTTCCCACAATTTTCTAAACCCAAAATTCATAGTCTTAGAAATTATCATCATTGTGGAAAACCACATATTCATGAAACTTGACTTATAGGATGTCTAAAAAATTAAACCTTATTCGTAATATATGATACCATCGGATTATCTTAAATCATTTATGTTCTTTATTCATATAGTGACCCTCTCTTTTCAATACATTAAATATACTTAACATTTTAGGAATACATAAATATTATACAAACTAACACCAAAAGACTGTAGTTGGTATAGCACCTTTAGAAACATGGAAACATAAACACTGGTACTTATATGAAATACATCATCTCCCACTAGGTTTTTCTTGAATATAACCCTTATTATACATTTCCAACGTACTACATATCATCATAACTTGGGGAAAAGAAAACATAAAATGGGAGATCTCAAATCCTCAATAAGGGTAAACAAGGGAGATATTTAATCATAAACATGAGAAACATGGTATTAGAATTTGATCATGAAAATATAAAATCATACCCTACATATCAAATATCATAAAATAGATCATAGAATAAATATTTTATGTTTATAAGACATGAAACATAATGAAATATAGAGAATAATCCATGAAATAATAACGTAAGTGGAATAAAACTAGTAATTGTGGAAAACACATAAGCATATAATGATTTCCATAGTATCCAATGCATCCCTTCTAAGACCATATTAGTAGTACGGGTTCACTCTCCATACCATCATAAGGGTCATGGTTCGCTCCCATTTTCATTATAGTAGCATGGGTCCACTCCTCATACCATATTAGTAGTCATGGTTCACCATGTCCATCATTGTGGTAAAGGTTCACTCACAAAACCATATCAGTTTATCTCATGAGATATAAAACCTTACCTAATGCTTTGGAGGGAGAAATAGGTCACACCCTTAACTTAATGAAATCATATATATATGTTCCAAAATATCATAAAAAAATATATCAGAACCTGTGAAATAAAGTTGGTTTCATAAACATGTAAACCTATAACAACCTATGAAAAAATCATAGGTCTCATAATCATTTAATCAAAATCATAACTCCTGAAAGATTGACTTTTTTGATATACATATTACCCATGAATGAGAAATGGGTTTCATAAATACAATGTCATTAAGAATAACCCATTCATAGAAAAGGATAAGAATAAAACTTTTATATTGGCATGAGTAACATAAATAGTCTTCATCTTAGATTGAAAATAAATTTGAAATATCTTTTAAAAAACATTTCTTGATGGAAATATACTTTATTGTTTGAAACTTTAATTTTAATACATAAAACCATTTACAAATATTTTTTTCATAGAAAATACCATGAAAAATTATAAAGAAGGAAGGAAATAATTTTGAAAACGTCTTTCCATGAAAACGTATAACATAATCTTCAAACCATTTTAAAAACCCTTTTCTATGATAAATCGTTGAAAACATATAAAAATATCTTGAAAACATTTTGAAAAACATTGTACATGAAAACTTATAAAATAAGCTTGAAAACATTTTAAAAACAACTTTTCAAAAAAATATACAAAAAATTTTTGAAAACATTTTGAAAAAAATATTCATTTAAAATATTTTCTAAAAAAAATCAAATAGATTAACCTTTTTAAAATGAAAAGGGTTCTTTGATGAAATGAATGAAAGTAAATCTAAACATGTCGTATGAAGTCAAAAGAACATTCCTTTTATATGGTAAAAAGGTTATAAAAGTGACTTGTTTGGAATGAAAAAAAGTATATGAATATGAATATATTCGTAAAATACAAAAAGGGTAAATAATTATTCTAAAATTTATAGGATAATGGTATAATATTCTTGGAATCCCTTTTTAGAAAACATAGATTTTCGACCGATTAAAGGGTAAAGATGGGCTTTACTAAAACCAATTTGATAACTATATTATGTAAAAAATAGTAGAATATGGTATCAATTCATGAGTTTGTCAGGAAATAATAGAGTATAAGTAAAATAATTAATATTATTGAGATATATGTCATAATATTTCCTCAAATTAATCATAAACATAATCAATCTCAGAAATGAATGAGATTGTCTCAATAAACTCTTATAACTTCGTATCTTGGGTTAATACTCTCAATTTAAAGAAATTAAATTACATGAAGCATATAATTTCATGAAATTATTTTGATTCATTATAATTCATGTAAAATGGAAATTTATTCACCTCGAAAAGGAGTTTAGGTGAATAAGAATACATGAGTCTCAAAGAAGTCAAATTGAGACAAATCATTTTACCGATTTGGTAACTTTTGAAAGTTAAACCCCATGAAAGAAGGATCATAAAATGGACATGTAAATACCCATAAATATAATAATAAGATACATAAAATACAATAATAGTTATAAAATATGCCACACAAAAGGAAATAGTGGTGAACCTAATTTCTATCTCACGGAAATTAAATATTAGATGAAATCCCTTTACCTTGGGTATTCACTCTCTCTGTAATCGTACAAGAAAATTATATAATAAATATAAATTTATTATAAATATTTTAAATAATCATATTATTATACATTATACCATATTTTTTTATGACCTTATATTACCGACTTATTAACGATCTTATATTAATATTTCACCTAGGGTAATATTCTCTTTGTTTTTTGCATGTGTCATAATTCGTTATATCGTTGGTCCTTATACATATATCATGATTCCAAAATGTATATCTTGATATAAATATCATGTATATACTATATATTTATATTATAATAATATATATCATAATGAAGTACTAAATAGAATACATTGTTTATGGATATGATAATTCTTACGTATGCTTGAATGTTGTTTCTGTGTTTATGGACGTATTTAAAGAAAGTATGTGAATGAAATATATATAACTGTGTGTGTTTGTTTATTTGGTTTTGGGTATATATATATATCTTTATTACAGTATAATTTAAATATCATATAGATCACATAAGTTCACTAGACATGTTGTTAATATATTCTATGTGGTCTGTCAACAAATCACATCATATTGAGGGGGCGGATGTCCACACTTCCTAAAACAAGGATATTGTATTGACACCTAATGGAAATTTAAAGGATGTATGTTTTAAAAGGAATAAATAATATTTAAGATAAAATATATGTAATATATTACTTATATAAATATATTTTCCATCATAATTCCCACCATGATTGGTGGCAAATAAAATATGAAGAATCATTATTTTATGAGGTAGTAGTTCACTGTAAACATAAACAATATGTTCGATATTGATTATATAGAGGTTTTTGTAAGTGTAAGTATAAATAAATGCATAAAAACATCCTATTTAATTTACCATACTGGTTTTTTCACACAAAAATGTAATGAAGGGAGTGGAGGTGGTGATGAATGAAAATAAATGAAAGGAGCTTGAGAGAAGATGCTACCCCTTAATCGGTTAACTCCTTTCTGGATTGTGTCGAAAGGCTTACATGAGAGTATTTCATCCCAAAGGGAGGCATAAAGGCTAAAGGGTTGATTTATCGGAACTATATTGGGAATGTATTTTCCTAACATAAGAGGTTTGAGAGGTGTGAGGAATAGGAAAACGTGGTGGCCTTTTATAGGGAAAGAAAATAACTCACTTGTAATTATAAAAAAATTAGGTGTGCACATGTTCATACATAACAAAAGTCATATAAACCAACTGAAATCAATAATTTAGTTTTAAGGACTATATATGGACATACAATGGGTTTTGGACATGTTTCCAGGACATTTTGGATCTTATACTTACGATTTAGTACATTATTAACCTAATTTTTAAATTAACTATTGTAATTATTTTTAATCTCCTTCACTAATATTTTTTGTAAAAAACATATTTTTTTCTATAGATTATAATTTATTATTATTCAAAACATGGGATCAATTTTTCCAAATTCCAACCATAGAGGTGGTAGAAATTAATTTAAAATTAATCCCGCTGGTAGGACAACACTGTGGGTTTTTATAGTAAAATGGAAGAATAGTTTACTAAGTGTTTATATCAAATTTAAATGTGGAAATGGTTATAATGAACTAAATTGGATTAATTGAATAAAATATTATCTTATTTAATTCTAAATTAAATTAAATTATATTTTAATCTTATAAGTAAATTTAAATAAAAACCCGTTTTGAATTAAAACCTGGTATTTTTCACTATCAGAAAATGATGTTTCTCAGAAAAATACCAAAATTTCACTCTAAGATAATTTTGAAATTATAAATTAATAAAATAATGTTTATTTTATCAAATTTAATTTATAAATATTTCGAAATTTAATTTCATTATAAGTACATTAAAATCTTTGTTTTTAGACATAAAAGGACTTTACCACAAATCAGATTTTTCATTACCAATATGCTTTTAAAACAACTATAGACAATAATTGCAATATAGTTATTAATATTAAAATTACTAATATTAATATCTAGGTAATAATTATGTTATTTAAAAAATAAAATTATGTTTCAAAGAAACTCAGTGTTGCATGTATCGTACGCCAACTCAGTGATGCGTGTATCATACACCAACTCAATATTGTGTGTAATGTACGGAAATTTTGTTTTTTGTATAACATCTACCAAGTTGGGATTGAATGTACCATACTCCAAGTTGGATCCATGTGAACCGATTTTTTGACATAGTGAAAAGTTATTTTCAATGTTGTTTGAAATGAATAATCGAAAAATGTTAAATTAATTATAAAAAAATCACCAAAATCTTGGTGTATTACATTCTCCCCCATTAAAAAGAATTTCACCCTCAAAATTCATTTGGGTTATCAAAGTATTAATACTTTAATGTTTCATTCATATAATCTCATATCATAAAAATAGATTCTAGAACTTCCTTTAAAAAGGTAAATTTGGAACCATAATGGTTATCCAATGTAACATATAACTGGGGTTCCACGTAAAAGAACATAGGTTTGAAGTGAAGATTGGACATAGAGGAAAAGAGTAAATATTTATAGGGTGTGATTTATATTATCAACCAAAAACAAGTTAATGGTAAAAGGAAGGTTGAGGGCCTAAATTTAAAAATATATAATGACTTAAAAGCCCATCAGCTCAACGAGAATTAAGGTATTAAGATAATAATTTTTTTGATCACTATCAGAACATTGAGTAATTCATGATAAATTTATATAAAAAATCCCATTATTGGGTTTTTCATTGAATAGTTTCTATTAAATCCATTACCTCATGTAATGAATGTCCAAAAATTAACTTTCATTAATAAATCACTAAAATACATTTTTAATATATTTTAAGTCTCATAAATTAATAAAATGTTTAACTATTTGTATCTTCAAAAAATAAACTTCAATTAATCTATAAAAATAAAAAATAACACAATTATTTGATCATAAATATTTATTCAACATAAATAATTATACATTAACTGGTACATCATTTAGGCTAGTGGTAGGTATGAAACCCTTATCATCCTTAAGTCATGGGTTCAAGGCCTACAGCCTTTCTAGACATGATTGGTTGTCACCTGATATACATGATGTCCTTTTTAAAAACCACAGTAATATAATATATAAGATATACATCTGTGAAATAATTGTAGTCAATAACAATCATTTTTACCAAGGTTTTCTAGTCAAAATTATTGCACAAATACATCCTATGATGTTAAACATAATCTTTAAATGAATGGTTAACCTTATATCCCTTATTGGAGATGAAAAATCCAAAACATTAGAAAGAGATTAAAGAAATCATCTTAACATGGATTCCCATTTATTTAAAAAAGTATCTATTTGTTGTCACATTCCAAACATGTAAATACCATCATCATATATTATCCTTAATGACTATAAATCCAACTAGAAAGCATGCATTCATCCTCATTTCAAAGTATATTGGATTTTCTCCTTAAATCCAAAAATGTTTTAAAATTCATTAGTGATTGCATAGACCACCTACAAACAAGTCCTCTCTTAGTTCCAATATAATAAATATTGAACAATTTACTTATTCATATCATATGTATCATTATACGTACAATATTATCGTAACGTAAACATCAAATCAAGGATTACCTTACCTTAGTCAAAATATCACCTTTTCATTATATCACTTCACTGGTCCAACATAATCTTGTAAATTTTGAGTGAAAAAAAAACATAAGTATGACAACCCTTGTATATTTCCTCATTCATAACTTTTGAATACAAATACCTAAATACTTCTATTATATAATCCTTAATCCATTATCAATAATATAGTTTACATTTCATCTGTAGTATCATCATCATCCAAAATGTAACCATAATTCACATGCCTTATAGATCTTCTTCAAGAACAATACTCTTTGGACATTGGTTTGCAAAATAACAATTATTTCTGCACTTAAAACAATTAACCATTAATGATGACTTAGGGAGTCCAAAATTCTCATCCATTTTGTTCACCAATCTCTTTATCTTTCCATTATACTCGCATGATTTTTGTCCCTATTTTCCATATTCAATACACCTAATTGTTCCTCTAAGACATTAACTTATGTTATTCTTTCCACATTCTTGACACAAATGAAATTGAATATTCTTTCATCCATGGTCTCCATTACCCAAACACTCTAAGAACTCCTTGTTTATCTTCTCTAGTGATTCAAAGAGTTGGTTAAGGTAAAATTATTATTCATGTTCTATGAAAACTGATTATGCATGATCACAAAATATTTCCCTCTAGTGATCATACCACTTGACTTCTCAAAAAAAATATTCCATCATATTCAACATTAATCTAGTTCAATCTGGTTCCCACCATTGACTAATAAAACAAGCATATTGGGAGAATTACTTATCATAATAGAAAACCACATATCCATTAAAATAATTACTTTTATAATTTCTAAATCAGGACAGCATCCATTATCCATAACACCTTGGGTTTATCCTAGATTATTAGTAGCTAATTTCTATCAAAATCATTCATGATGGTTTATGAAGAGTTTGTGAATTCCCAAAGAATATCTCATGGGACTGTCAAACCAGGTGTGCAGCAAGTCCCATTGTCATCTACCATATTAACCCAAGTCAAGCTGGGAGCATATTGTTGGAGTTGTTACCCCTAGTTAAAATTTTCTTAGATCCACATCCACTTATTGTATCTAGACCTAGATGTATTGCTTAGAAACCACTCAATCTGTCCTTTACCAAAATTCCAGGACATTTTCCTAAAAATTAACTCATCCTTATACTTATCCTTAGAGACTTCCCTAGATATATACATAGAAATATACCTTGGTATATAAGGTTGTCTCATCTTAGTTTCCAAAGGTTAATTGTACCTTTGATTTGATATCAACTATAGCGACCCTCACTATTCAAAAAATTAAAATTACATAACTTTTACATAATACATAAACATTATAAAAATAGACGCCCAAATACCATAGTTGGTAATGTCATTAGAAACATGGAAACATAAACACTAGTTTATATGTGAGCTATATCATCTCCCCATAAGTTCTTATTGAATATAACCCTTCTTAGACATATCCAACATAATACATGTCACTATAACCTGGGGGAAAGGATTCATAAAAGGGGTGATCTCAAATTCTTTGTAAGGGTAAACAAGGGGGAAATGTCAGAACAAACATGAGCCTAAGGGTATTAGAATATGATCATGGAAATAGAATATCATACCCTTCATATCAAAGATCATAATAGAGATCGTGGAATAAAGACTAGAAATTCATAATACATGAATCATAATGAAATATATAGAATAATCCATGAAAATATAATGTATGAATAAAACATGGAATTATGGAAAACACATAAATATATAATTATTTCTATAGTAGCCAAGGAAATCCTCCCAAGACTATATTATTATTATGGGTTCACTCCCCACACCATCTTACTAGTCATGGTTCACTCCCATGGACATCATAGTAGCATGAGTTCACTCCTCACACCATCTTTTTAGTCATGGTTCACTCCCATTGACATTATAGTAGTCAAGGTTCACTCCCATGACCATATTATTTTATATCATGAGATATTATACTTTACAGAATTCATTGCAAAGAGATATAGGTCACACCCGTCACATAATGAAATCATACATACATGTTCCACATGATCAAATATAAACATAATGTAACCCTTGAAATGAAATGGGTATCATAATATTGTAAACATATCAAAAACTATTGAAAATTTATAGGTTTTATAATCATTTCAGAAAATCATAACCCATGAAAGATTAATGGATTTAATATATATATATTACCCATAAAGGAGAAAAGGGTTTTATAAACCCCTTAACATTAAGCTTAACCCATTTGTATAAAGGATACGAATGGAACCTTTAGATTGGAATGAGTAACTTCAGTATATGTCATATTAGATGGAAAAACAATTTTAAAATATATTTTTAAAACATTTTCTTGATTAAAATATCCTCCCTTATTTGTAAAATGAATTTAAATACATAAATCCATTTAAAAATGGTTTTCTTTTAAAATACCTAAAAACATATAAATAATGAAAGAAATAATTTTGAAAAATAATTTTATTGAAAGCATATAAAATAATATTAAATACATTTTAGAAAAAAAAATTTGGAAAAACATTGAAAACATATAAAAATATTTTGAAAATTCTTGGAAAACCATTGTACTTGAAAACTTATAGAAGAATCATGAAAATAGTATGAATTTTTTTTAAACATATAAAAGAATTTTGAAAAAAAATTGAAAACCATTTTCTTTGAAAATATCTTTTAAAAACTTTTTCATAAATATTAACCTTTTAAAATGAAAAGTGGGTTTTTAAGAAATGACGGTGGGTAAATCCATACATGTCGTACGAGGTCAAAACAATATTCCTTTTGCATAGTAAAAAGGTTATTAAAGTACCTTTTTCAGAAAGTGACAAGATTATTTCCTTTAATAGATTTGTAAATGGAAAAAATGGTGAACATGTGTTTTAAACATTATAGGATAATGGTATAATATTCTTGGAATCCATTTTTAGAAAACATAGATTTCCGACCGAAGAAATGGTAATGTCAGGAATTACTAAAAACACTTTCTTCACTATCTAATGAACTAAAGTGTGGAATATATTAAAAATTCATGAGTATATAATTAATTAATATAGTATAAGGAAACTCATAAATATTCTTTGGATATGTGTCATAATATTTCATCCATGGAAGCATAAACAAAAACAATATCGAAATGCAATGTGGTTGTCTCAATAAACTCTTATAACATGGTATCTTGGGTTCATACCTTCCATGTAAGGAAAGTAAATTAAATTAATCCTATAATATCATAAAAATATTTATATTCATGAAATTTCATGAAAAATGAAATTTATGCACTTCAAAAAAAAGTTTATGTTCATACTAAAACAACAGTCTCAAAGAATGAAAATCAAGACAAAACATTTTACTGATTTAGTAACATTAGAAAGTTAAATCTTACGAAATAAAGATCATAAAATGAACATGTTAATAGACATAAATGTTATTATAATATAAATATAATACAATCATGGGTAGTACATACACAACATAAAAGGAAATAGTGGAGAATAAAACATGCATCTTATAAAAATTAAATGTGAGATGAAATCCCCTTACCTTGTGTCTTGACTCTCTCCGTACTCATACAATAATCATGTATGATAAATAAAAGTTTATTATACATATTTTACATAATAATATAATTATACATATTACCATATTTTTTTTTATTATGACCCTATATTACCTGCTTATTAACGATCCTATGTTAAGGTTTCACTACAGGTAAAATTCTATTTTTTTCGCATGTGTCTAAATTTGTTATATCTGTGGTCCTTATACATATATAGTGAATCCTAAATGTATATAATGATATAAATATCATTTATATCTAGTATATTTATATTATAATGATACATAGCATAATAAATTATGAAATGGGACACACCGTTCATGGAGATGGTAAGCCATTTGTAAGAATAAATGATGATTCCATTTGTATAGAGATATTGAAAGAATGTATGTAAATGACATATATATATATAAACACATATATAATTATCCATGTATAATTTTTAAGAAACTGAATCTTCCATTCAGGTATGTTTTCCTTTTATGGTCGTTTTTTAGAAAAAGTGAAATTTCTGGAAATTTTTTAAGTACACATTATGTACATGGTTGCCACATGATGTTGTGTGCTAGTCGTGTAATGGCTGCACACTCGTCTGTGTGGGGTGACCTGGAGGCTGCCTAATGCGGGGTACGGAAACGGACAGTACACATCATGTACTTCCAAAGTACATGTTGTGTATTTTTTTCATTAAACGGATCGGGGTCGCGTTTTATTGACAAAAACACCTTCTTCACTGTTGAACTCGACCGAGAGTGTCCATACTGCGCGATTCTTCACCGATCACCCGATTGAGCATCCATTCCCCAAATAAAACTCCATCGGTTGTGTAGGAATCACATCGGTGAGTTCTCTCTTCTTCTTTAACACCTTCTTCCGATTCATCCACTTTCATGAGTTATCTTCAGTTGAACGTTTTAGACGTTTTTGTAGATATACGGTTTTATCTGGAAATTCAAGGCCTGAGGTTCACGTATAGAGATCTCCCAACACCCATGTAGGTTGTTTGTGCCTTTCGGTTGAAATTATCTGAGTTATATATGCAAAATCGCCAATACCCAAGAATGGGTTATTACACGTTTACTGGTTTAGCACTTTTTTTCCCTTCTAGGCTTGTATGCTTGAGTAGAGGTTAATTGAGTGTGAATATAGTTAATTTCTATTTTTTGGAAGTGTTTGAACATGCATTTTTTTGTTTTTACCATTTGGTCTTGTATTCCTATTAGCTTTTTTACTTCCCATGCCTAGTATTGTAGGATGGTGTGTCTATTGTTTTGATATGTTGATATGTTGTATATGTTAGCCAAGTAGTTCTTGATATTTACTTTAGCCGATATGCATTGTTATACATTCTTGACTTACAAAATGCCGTGATAACCTGGTGTATAGACCATATGGAGAATGGAAGTAAGGTATTCTCTAGAGATTATGTTTACTTTTACAATACGAGACTATAGGGGAAATTGACGTAAGTTCATCATGAGGGTGTATGTAGTTCCTCGACGCATACAAGAGGGGGAATGTGATGTATGTGCTTCCACATAGTGCCTTTAGTTGTGATGCGAGACTATAGGAGGAATTTATGGTGAGTACTTCCTCAGAGATTATATCCTTAAGATGAACCAGAGGGGTTAGACTGAGTGTACTGCTCAGAGGGTTGATTGTACTTTTTAGGTAGGACCAGAGGGGACAGGCTACGAGTACTTCCCAGAGGGTTACCTTTTTTATTTAGTTTCTTTCTTGTGTTGCTGGGTACAAATAGAGGGGATAGGTTGTGAGTACATCCCATAGAGTAACATTTTTTTGATTACCTATTAATGATTACATATTGGTGAATTACTGCTTTGATCTTCTATTGATTGATATGTGAAACTGAAGGCATTGAAACTGTGTATTGTTACTACTGTGTACTTATTTATTTACTGCCTTTTTTACTTATTACCTTCCATATATTCGCAAACTTTTAGGCATATATCTTATGGTGGTTGTCTACTGGTATTTAGTCTCACACCCTATTTGGTCAACGCTTTTGGGGCCAAACAGATTATATTGTTGCAGGTATAGATAAGGGAAAGTGCCCTTCTACTTCACGTACGTGATTTTTTGTAGAGATGGAGAGCATGGGATCAAGTTATGGCTTGCGATGATGAGGATTTTTCTACCTTATTTCTTTTTTACTTTGTTTTAATACAATTGTATTCCATAATTGTGATTTGTTTGGAAGCTTTCCCAGACATATGTGTCATTCATCATTCATATGTATATGTGTGCTCCAGTTTATTATTTCCAGTCTTCCACTGTTTACTTTTGTACGGAGTATTCCTACATTCACTATAGCTATTTGTTTTACTTCAACTATATTAATCTTCTAATAAAATCATAGTTTCCCAACAATCACACCCAAGGCCCTCGCTATTAGTCGGCAGCCTCTTACGTTCGGGGAAGTGCCCTTGAGGCCACGTGACCAACCGGGTAAGAGGCGCCTCTTGGTGGCTTATGAAATTGAGACATTAAAAAGTTGTATCAGAGGGTTTATTTTTCATCTTGACATACCATTTGAAGCCTATATTCGGGGATAGGATAGAATAGGTACTTGGTAATAAGTTGTACATGGGAGTAGCTAACCTGTGTACATGGAAAATCCAATTTACCTCGTCTTTTGAAATTTTTCTGGTTTTTCAAGTATACGATTGATCTGATTTTCACTGTTGGGTGATTTACATGTATTGTGCTGATATTTTTGACATATTTTTGTTATATTTCTATTGTATCCTGATACAATGAGGGTATGCCATGTCATTCATCATTTAGGAACTTTCTAGAAATCACATGACATGCATTCTTTCCATGACATATAGGGTTCATTTGGGATTTCATGTTGTTGTGATAGATTTTGTTCTAGAGGTGAATGATATTGTAATAGTTTCCTGGATAAAATACATGATCTGGATAGGGTATCATTTTTGTAAGTTTTTGTTTTAATGAACGACAAACTTTGGTTCTTCAGGTGTTATGGTCCCTCGTGAATCGGAATTTGGAGGATCATTGACTTGTTTACCTTGTTATGACATAGGTAAGATGCCAATCTTTTATTTGTGGGGAGTATGGGCCCTCATGAATCAGAATTTGGAACCTCAATGTTCGTTTCAGTGTTTTTCTGGGCTCTAGAGTATTTTTGGAGGCTTACTATCCGGAGAAACCCAGAATACATGGCGCGTAATGTTAACTACATGCCATGTGTACTTCTATTCAGGATGAAATTGTTTATCTTATGTACACATCATGTATTGTTTTTACATGACATGTAGTCTCTAACCGTGTCTTAGACTGTGTGGGAGGGGACATGTGGTTCGAAATCTGTGGTAAGACTCACTGTGTAGAGGATGTACATTTCGTGTCGTAGAACCATGTAACCAGCTGTGTCACTAACAACACGGCTCGAAAAAATATTCTTAGTATATGGCGTGTCCTCCTGGGACACACCATGTAGTGTGATCCATGTAACCAGTTGTGTATCTAACAACATGGGTCAGTGTGGTATGTCTAGTACATGTCATGTTTTTCACTAACACGCAGGGTAGTTTCATTCTAAGGAGAACTGTGTAGCTTAGCCGTGTAGAATGACTCTGGCAGGGGAAGAGGATTCAAGTACATGACTGTGTGTTATGTGAACATGCCACATGTATGGGATGTTACATGACCAGTTCTAGAAAGAGTACGTGACCATGTGAATGGATGAACAAAACACGTCGTGTAGGGGTTATACACACCATGTAGTCATGTTTTGAAAAATAATCTTAAATGATTTTCTTCTCATGTTCCCTTCTTATTCATTCAATTTTTAGACCATGATAATCTTGATCTAAGGTGTGTGTTTGAATTTACAAGGTCATGCTATCGTGAAATCCTCTAGTTTTACGCCAGTTGTAGGGTTTTGATCGGACACCAGATATGGATGATCAGCGACTACTTGTAGATCTTCATGTTGTTCCAGTCTGGGAACCATCAATTATACCAGATGTAGGTGATGATGCACAGTTCAGGGTTGGCTTTATGAGGATGATGTAGACCATTCAGGGAGAACCGCCTCACACCCCATCAATGGAAGATTTGACTTGGGTCGTTCCATATCATCATCCTCCCACTTTCACAGAGGAAGGAGGACCCCAGGCTGCAGAGTATTGGCTAGAATCCATTCATTCTATGTTCGATCATCTGGAGATGCATCCAGAGTGGAGGGTCAAGCTCACTATGTACATGCTTCCGGATTCCTCCAAGAGAGAGTGGTATGTGATATCACAGGTGGGACGCCAGTCGGTCATGGATTGGGATGAGTTCTGGCATGCCTTATATGATTATGTCCATCCAGAGACCTTGAGGGCCGATCGATCTTGAGAGTTTATGAGTCTGGGGTAGGGTAATCTTTTGGTTAATTATTATTCCTCTTGATTTACTGAGATGTGGAATTTCATGCCTATTCCAGGAGGTGATCAGTTATTCCTGGCACAAAAGTTCATGGATGGTCTGAGGCATGACATCCGATCGTTGGTGAACATCTTTAGAATGACTTCCATCACATTTATAGTCAACCAGGCACTGATCACGGAGTGCACTCTGAGGGATTCAGGAGTTGTGATCCCGGTCGGTTCAATATTGGGAGTTGTGTTACCTCCTACTAATAGGAGGAAGTTTTGTAGGATGTCTACGCATGGAGATCCTGGAAAGTGAGATACTTATTCTAGTAGTCAGGTGGTGTGCTACCAGTGCGAGAAGAGTGGGAATACGAAGACACACTACCTGAGAGACCCATTGGAGTGCCAATATTGCGGCAAGATGGGTCATCTTTAGAACTTCTTTCAGATCTTCTCACCAACAGCTGGTGGTCGGGTTTTTTCTATGACTCCTCGTTCATGAGAAGCACCACCAGTTTCTCACCAGTCTGGGAACTGGAGTTCTTCTGGCCATTCAGGCCGAGGTGTAGGTCATGGCTGTGGTAGCCAGTCGCCAGGCATTCAACGACAATAGGGTGGATCATCTCAATGTTTTCAGTCTAGGTCATAGGGTCGTATTACAGGCCAAACATTTTTAGTGGAGCAGACCCAGTCGGTGTAGGATCCAAGAACATCTATAGTTCAAGGTACGATCTTAGTTTTCTCAGAGTTAGCTTCTACTTTTTTTGATACAGTGGTTTCCCATAGCTTTATATATCCTGCTGTTGTGGAGAGCCTTGGGTTCTGCATCTTTTCATATACTGATATCTTTATGCTAAGCACTTATTTGGGGTATAGAACGTCTACTGTGTGAGTGTGTAAGGAGTTCCCTCTAGAGGTCAGTGGTTGTCACTTCATATGGGACCTTTATGTCTTAAAGATGAAAGGATTTGATTTCATTCTAAAAATGGACCCTTTAGTTCTCTTCTAGGCAGTTGTCGATTGCTATCACCATAAGGTGAGTTTCACATCACCAAAGGATGGATCATTTATTCATAAGGGCAAATGGGATGTCCATGCGAGCAATGTGGGACCCAATAATCATGGGTTGAGAAGCTTTACAGCCCATATTGCGAGTCTATATCTGGATGACCAAGGGTATTCATAGGTGTACATTCCTCTAGTGGTGGATCATTTCTAAGACATCTTTCAAGGGGATATTTCAGGTTTTCCTCTATAGAGAGAGGTTGAATTTTCTATTGAACTCGTCCCAGAATTGACATAGGTGTCCATTCCTCCTTACATGATGGATACACAAGAGTTGCAGGAGGTCAAGAAATAGTTGTAGGAGTTGTAGTCAAAGTGTTTCATCTGACCCAGTACTTCTCCTTGGGGTTCACCTATCCTATTTCTGAAGAAGGTAGATGGTACCCTCATACATTGTGTGGATTATAGGCGGTTGAATTAGTTGACTGTCAAGAACATATATCCCTTTCCAAGTATTGATGATCTCTTTGTTTAGCTTTGAGGATCCCGTGTGTTCTCGAAGATTTACTTGAGCTCCGGTTACCATCACATGCATGTTAGACCATCTCATATAAATCTTATAGCCTTTTGGAGAAGGTATTGTCTATACGAGTATGTAGTTATGTCGTTATGTATCACAAATAGCCCTGAAGTTTTCATGGAACAGACGAACTAAGTGTTCCATCCATACTTGTATTCCTTCATTGTGGTTTTTGTTGATGATATCTTGGTGTACTCTCACTGTAGACGTGACTATGCCACACATCTTGTTATCGGTTTGAGTACACTGAGAGGGCATCAGTTTTATGCTAAGAACCCAAAATTCCACTTTTGGATGGATCGTATTCACTTCATGGGCCATGTTATCTCTGAGATAGGAGTGTCAGTAGGCCTAGATAAAGTGAGAGCAGTAGTTTCTTAAGAGAATCTGAAGAACTTATTTTAGGTAAGATGTTTTCTAGGGTTGGCTGGATACTATAGACGTTTTATACAACAATTTTAAAACTTAGAAGTGCCACAGATGGGTGTGACTAAGAGGGGTGAAATGTTCTCATGGTCAGATTCTTCTGAATCAGCCTTTCAAGAGTTGAAAGGGAGGTTAAATTCAGCATTGATACAAGTATTTCCAGAGCCATTAAAGGGATATATTGTGTACTATTATACATTAGGTATCGGGCTTGGAGATGAACTTATGTATGGGGTAGTAGTCATTCCGTATGGGTCTTGGTTGTTGAGGCCACATGAGAAGAATTACCCAACACACGATCTCGAGTTTGCTGCAGTTGTTCATTCCTTACGATTTTAGAGACATATTCTTCAGGGCAAGCATTTTGTGGTTCTCACCGATCACAATAGTTTGAAGTATATCTTCACTCAGCATGACTTGAATTTGAGATAGTGAAGTTGGGTTGAGTTCCTTCATTCTTTTGAATTTGATCTTCCCTATATGCCTGGGAAATGCAATGCAGTGGCTAATGTGCTGAGCAGGAGAACCCAGATAAAGGCAGTTTAGGAGGCCAGTAGTGACTGGCGGCCTATGGATATATTATCTGAGATGTATTTGGAGGTTCAAAACAGATAGAGGCATACATTTCCTTATTCTCTAGTTGTTACCTCTACTCTTCTTGATCGAGTGCGAATGAGGTAGCTATAAGATTATAAAGGATTAGTCATATTGGAAAACGTGTTAAGAGAGTACCCTATTCCTCGATGGACCATAGGTGAGGATGGGATATTGCCTTTTTAGGGGAACGTATGGGTTCCAACATATATACATGAGGATTTGATGTGGGAATTTCCTTCCTTAGTTTGGGAAGTTCATCCTAGTGACACAAAGATGTACCATGATCTACACTACTAATATTAGTGTCCATGTCTGATGAAAGATGTTGCTAGTTTCGTCAGGAGGTGTTCCACCTTTAAGAAGGTGAAGACGGATCATCAATAAGCGACAGGGATTTTACTATAGTGACCCATTCCTTAGTGGATGTGGAATGATGTCGCTATGGATTTTGTGACAGGTTTACCGAGGTCGCCTTTGAGGTAATGATGCAATTTGGGCTGTCATTGACAAACTCCTGAAGGTTGCTCACTTCTTGCCAATCATGGAGACCTTCAATGTTGATGAGATGGTACGGTTGTACATCTGTGATATTGTATGTTTTCATGGGGTTACACACTCCGTTGTTGTAGATAGGGATGCAGATTTCACTTCTTGGGTCTGGAAGGGGCTAAAGAATGCATTGGGTAAATAGGTACTTTTGAGTACAGCCTACCACCCCCAAATAGATGGCTAGTCCGAGCATACAATTAAGGTGATTGAGGACATGTATCAATAATTCATCCTAGATTTTGGAGGTTCTTGGGAAAACACATACTTATTGTGGATTTTAACTACAATAATGGATTTCAAGCAACTATTCAGATGGCACCTTATGAGGCTTTTTACGATAGGCCATGCATATCACCCTTATGTTGGTTGGAGGCAAGAGAGGAAGCTATGTTGGGACCTTGACTTATCTAGGAGACCACAAAGTATACAGAGTTGAATCAGAAGAGGAAGGATACTGCACAGTATCGACAGAAGACTTATGTTTATCAGCAGAGATGACCTCTAGAGTTTGAGTTCGGGGATCATGTTTTCCTGCATGTCACACTGACGTTGGGATACAAAAGGATTAGGAGATAGGGTTATCTTTCTCCTGTGTACGTCATTCCATTTGAGGTGTTGTAAAGAGTTGGGCCAATTTCCTATTGATTGCAGTTGCCTCAGAGGTACCAGGCTATGAATAACGTTTTCCACATTTCTCAACTTCGACGTTACTTCTCAGACCAGTCTCATGTTTTCCAACCTTAGGTAGATGAGCATGAAGTGGATGTGAATTTTTAGGAGAAGCCTATCTGAATTATTGATCGATGTACGAAGGTTCTCCATGGCCGGTATGTTCCTCTGGAATGACTTCTATGGCAGCAGGGGCGAGTATAGGACAAGACTTGGGAGAGGGAGGAAGACGTATGATCATAGTTTCTAGAGTTGTTCGGGGTTTCTTCTTCTACACCACCTTGCAAGGGAAATTCAGGGATGAAGTTATTTAAGGAGGGAAGTTTTTAAGAATTAAAATCTTCCTTTCAGGTATATTTTCCTTCTATGTTCATTTTTCAGAAAAAGAGAAATTTCTGGAAATTTTTGAAGTACACATCGTGTACTTTATGAATACACGCATTGTACTCAGTTTCCGCATGAAGCCATGTGCTGGCTATGTAATTGCCGCACACACGGTCGTGTGGGGGTGACCTAGAGGCTTCCTAATGTGGGTACATAAATGGAATGTACATGCTGTGTACTTCTAGAGTACACACCATATATTTTTTCTTTTTCTTTAAATGGACTGGGGTCGCGTCTTATTGACAGAAACAAATTCTTCTCCACCGATCTCGACCGAGAGCATCCATACAGGTCAGATCTTCACTGTTCCCCTGGTCGATCATCTATTCTATAAAACAAACTCCATCAGTTGCATTAGAACTACATTAGTGAGTTCTCTCATCTTCTTGAACACCTTCTTCTGATTCTTCCTCATTCAAGAGTTATCTTCATTTTAATGTTTTAGAGATTTTTGTAGATCTAGGATGTCTTAAGGCCATTCATGGATTGAGGTTCACTTATAATGATCTTAAAAAACCCAGGTAGGTGGTATTTTCCTTTCGGTATAATGTCTATTAGTTATATGTGCAAAATTTCCAATACCTAGGAACGGGGGTATTGTGCATTTTCAGTTTTAGCCCTGTTGTTTTCTTGAATTGTTTGTATGATTGAGTATAGGTTAATTGAATGTGTATAGGATTAATTGAAATGTTTTGGAAGTGTTTTCCCATGCATCATTTCTTGTTTCTACCATTTGGCCTTATTTTCCTTTTAGGTTGTTTACTTCCCATGCCTAATATTGTAGGATGGTGTGACCGTTGTTCTGATATACAGATATTTTATAGACTGCTAGCCAAGTAGTTCTTGAGGTTTACATTGGCTGATATGCTTCGCTATAATTTCTTGACATACACAAGTCGATGAGAACATGTTGTATAGACCACAGGGAGAATGGACGTAAGGGGTTCTCTAGAGAGTCTGTTTACTTTTATGATGCAAGACCATAGGGGCAATTGACGTAAGTTCTTCCTCAGAGTGTCTGTATTTCTTCGAGGCGGGCAACAGTGGGAATGTAAATTAAGGTCTTCCCCATAGTTCCTTTAGTTATGATATGAGTCTATAGGAGAAAGTGATGGTGAGTGCTTCCTCAGAGAGTCTATGAAATAGCTAAACCACACGGGTTAGACTGAGTGTACTGCCCAGAGGGTTGCTTGTTCTTTTTATGTAGGACCAGAGGGGATATGCTATGAGTACTTCCCAGAGGGTTACATATTTTGTTTAGCTGCATGCCTGTGTTTCTATGTAGGACCAGAGGGGATAGGTTGCGAGTACTTCCCAGAGCATTACCTGTTTGTAATTACCTTTTTATTATTACTTGTTTGTGATTACAATATTTGATTAGCTTTTTCTTGATATGTGAAATTGAATGCATTGAAACTGTGGGTTGTTACTGCTATGTACTTACTTGTTTACTAATTTTTGTAGTTGTTAGACAAAGATCTTTTTGGTGGTTGGCTACTATGATTTAGTGTCACATCCTGTTTGGGCCATGCTTTTGGGCCCAAACAGATTATACAGTTGTTGTTATAGAAAAGGTTAAGCGCCCTTCAACTTCAGATACATTATTTTCTATGGAGATGGAGAGAATTGAACCAAGCTATGTCTTGCGATTCTAAGGAGTTGTCTACTTTCTTTCTTTTGTACTTTATTTTAGTACTATTGTATTCCATCATTGTGATTTATTTGGATGCTTTCCTAAACATATGAGTTATGCATCATTCATATATATATATATATATATTGTCTTGTTTTTTATTTCCAATATTCCACTATTTACCTTTATATGGATTATTCCTACTTCCACTAATGCTATTTTGTTTACTTCCGATGTGTTACTCTGTCAATGAGGGCATGTTTTTTCCACTATCACACCCAAGGCCCTCGCTACTCGTCGGCAGCCTATGGCGTTTGAGGAAATGTACTTGAGGACATGTGACCAATCGGGTATGGGGCACCTATGGATGGCTTCTGGAACCAGGACATTAAATAATTAATATATTACATATTTCATTTAAGTTCACTAAAATCATCCTTAATAAATTACATGTGGTGGGTGAATGAATTGCATCCCTTTAAAGGGGTGGTAGTCTACACTTCCTCAAATAAGATTATCATGTTTACAGTAAATGAAAAGTAAATATATATGTGTTGTAAAAGGAATAAAACTGCTTGAATAAATAAAAAATATAATATATTACTTTTATCAATATATTTTCCATCATAATTTCCACCATTATTTATGGTTAAATAAATATGAACAATCATCTTTTCGTGTGGGAGTAGTTTGTCGTACATAGAAACAGTATGTTCGATATCTATTAGATGGAGGTTTCTGAGAGTTTAGGTAGAAATAATTTCATAAAAACATCTTATTATATATATTATACTATTTTTTTCACATAATAATAGAATAATGATAGTGTAGGGGTTGAAGAATAAAAATAACGGAAAAGAGATTAAGAGAAGACGCTACCTTTTAATCGGGTAACTCCTTTTTGTTTGTGCCAAAAGGATTCTGTGATAGTATTTCTTAAAAAAGGGTGTCTCCAAGATCAAAGGGATTATTTTTGGGAAGTTTATTGGGAAGGTATTGGCCAAACGTAAGAGGTATTATATATGTGAGTAATGGGTGGAATTGGTGGCCATTTATAGGCAAAGAAAAGGACTCACATGGAATTCTCAGAAACAAGTTATGTGTGCACATGTAATTACATAAATAAGTCATAAAAATAGAAAAAATCAATAATTCATTTTTTATGGCCTAAATATGGAATTTAAATGGTTCTTGATGATTTTTGTTGGTTGTTTTGTGTCTTATAATTAACTTTTATTACTTTATTAACATAATCTTTCTCTTAACTGATGTAATTAAGTTTAATCACCTTCACTGATATTTTTGGTCAAAAAAAATTTGACCTTATTATAAATTATAAATTATTATCATTAAAAATATGGAATACATTTTACCAAATTATAATGATATAATTGGAAAAAATTAATTTAAAATTAATCCTATTGTCAGGACAACACTATGGGTTTTTATTTACAAATGGATCAAAAGTTTGATAAGTATTTATATACAATTTAAATGTAGAAATGGTTCCAATGAAAAAAATTGGATTAATTTATAAAAATATTATCTAATTATACGTTTATATAAAATTAAAATTTATTTATAACATATAATTAAATTAAATTAAAAAGAAGTATTGAAATAAAAATCGATATTTTTCACTATCCAAAAATGATGTTTCTCAAAAAAATACCAAAACATCACCCTAAGGTAATTTCAAAATTATAAATTCAAAAATGATTTATTTTTTATCAATTTAAATTTCTAAATGTGTCTGAAACTAAATTTATTATATTTTCATTAAAAATAGTATTTTATACATAGAATGACTTTACTAAAAATCATATCTTTCATTATCAATATGTTTTATTCGAATAAACAAATTGTAGACAATATTTTTAAAGTAGTTATTACTATTTTTATAACCAATTTTAATAGTTATGTTATGATTTTATTATTTAAAAAATAAAATAATGTTTCGTAGAAATTTAGTGATGCATGTATAATATGCCACCTAAGTGTTGGATGTATCGTATGCTACCTCAGTGTTGTGTGTAACATATAACAAGTTGGTGATACGTATAATGTAAACCAAGTTACTATTTGATGTAAAATATGCTATGATATCTCTATGTGAAATGAATGCTTGACTTAGTGAAAATCAATTTTCAGTGTTGCGTGAAATAAATAATCACCATGGAATAAATTAATTTGAAAAAAAAATCACACAATATTAGGATTTTACAATTCAAATCCTTCATGATGGTTTGTAATGATAATGATAATTTGGAGGGCATATCCCCCAATATTATCAAACCATGTGGGAAGAAAGTCCCACTTTCAAGCATCAGGTGATGATCGATCACATCCCAATGATCCCTTTTATGATTTATTTTTGCTATTTACCTCTATTATAGAGCCACATCCACTTGTAATATCAAAATAGGTATGTAATTTAATGGAAACTAATATCTCTATCATTACCAAAACTTCATGACATTTTACCAGTATTTGACTCATCCTTAAAATTATCCTTATACATATTCCTAGGAATAACCTTATCCCAACTAATGTTTTCTCCTCAAATATTAAAAAGGATAATGAATACTTTATATTTTACCAACTATAAATACCATAAACTTATTATACACATATGTTAGATCATTATTTAGGAATAGTCTATATATAATATAAAGAATCTTTCTAGGATTGTATAGATCTAGTTCCTTTGAACACTTGACACATAAATAGCTAGTTCATAAGTGATCTACATCATCTTTATGTATGTTATCCACCAATTTCACTCTCCTTAGACATATTATACATAATAATGTTCATCATAACCTAGAGAAAGGAAACATGAGAAAGGTTGAGATCATAAGCTCACTATGGGTTAAAAAATTGAGATATCAATATATAATGATCTTAATTTTATGTGAACAAGAAAATAAAAAAAGGAAACCATACCCAATATATCACTGATCATAAATTTGAGTCTTGGAATTAATCATGGGAGTTCATAAGGCATGAATCAAAATGGAATCAATGAACATCAATAATAAGAAGAATAAATTTCCATAATTCATATATTTTTTGAATATACATATGCATATAAAATCTTATGACAAGGATACCAACCAAGACATTCATAACATGTTGGTCTTAGGATAACCACCCATGTACCTACTTCGATCATAGGAAAACCACCTATGTACCCTACTTTGGTATTGGGATAACCTCCCATGTACCCTGTTTGGGATTGGGATATATTCATGTGTACCATATTTTGGTCTTGGGATAACGTATATTGTACCCTTTGACCTCATATTATCTTAATCATTATCTAATTTATTTTAGAGTGATATAGTTCCCATCCATCTTGGTTATAAACTAACCACCATGCATTATTATAACATACCCATAGTTACAAAATGAACATCATATATATGTGTTCCCCAAGATCATAAAACATCCATTATATTAGAAAGGATTGAAAATAAATGGGTTTTATAAAAATTTCATAATAACATCACTTATAGAAAAGAAAAAGGTTCCATAATCATTTACATCATTTCATCAAAGAGTAACCTGTAGAAAAAGGAAATGGGTTTCACAAGCATTTTATAATGTTATAAATTGTTGAATAGAAATTGGTTTCATAAATACTTTTTCATCGTAAACATAAAACATAAAACATAATGATAAATAATTATAATGGAATTGTTGGATCATATCCCTAATAATGAAAAATTAATATCAATGGCTGTCATTATATTTGAAGACTGATTTTGAAAGATCACATGGAACATTTCTTTATGAAGAAAATACTTTCTACATTGAGAAAAAAATCTAATACCTAAAACATTCTAAAAATCCTTTTAATTAAAATTCAACTTGGAAACATATATAGGGTGAATTATAAATAATTTAAAATATTCTTAAGGAAAATATCACTTTGATTTTGAAAAACACTTTTTTAATATAAAATATTAATAAACAAATTTGTAAATAATTTTGTATAAAAAAACATCTAAAATTAGAGATGATTATTTAAAACAATTATTTGGTCATTATGGAGGAAAATATTGTACATAATGTACATATTTCAATTAATATTCCATTTAAATTTTTTATAAAATCCAAATAGAAATTGTTTTTTCTAAATGATATGAATATTAGATTTAAAAAATTTTAAAAAAATACTGCATTGAAATATATATAATATATTTTTTAAAAAATTTTAAAACCATTTTTGAAAATTCTTTTATAAAAAATTATTTCGGAATAAAATTGATTCTTAACTAAAGATATAAATAATGTCAGTTTACATTAAAAACATTCTCTTTGATACATGAGTACATAAAGAGAGATAAATGAAGGGAAATAATTAATTCTCATGAAAAAAACATATTAGTATAATTTTCAAGAGTTTCTTGAGATATTTATCATATGATATCATCATCAAATTTATAAACATAAACAATATTGATAAATAATGAGATTGTATATTATATCCATTCCCATATTAATAAATTTAAATAATAAGAAAAATAAAATAGAGATAATAAAATGGAGATATAAATCCAAATAATTTTCATCATAATTATCATAAAATACATTCATGGGAATTATATACACCGCATTGAAAAAATAATTGGTTAATATGTCATGTGTCTCATGGAAGTATAAAAGTGAGAAGGAAATACCCTAACATAAGTCATGAATTCCTTTTTGAAATTTAAAATATATAGTATAATGAAAATAAGTTTATTAAAAATATATTACTAAACTATAATTATATATTTCATATCATATATTATATACTTAGTTCCTTTTATTTCCCATTTAATAACATTTTCCTGTTAAATTCCTGTTTCTAGCAATAACTACATTATTTTTCAAGTTTGTTTTGATTTTTAATTTTTGGTTCCCTTATATTGATCATGTTATGAAAATATTCTTTAGGTTGAAATTAATATAAATATCATATATATTCCTTAAAAATATATTTATTTTAATTCAAAATTTTATATATATAAAATGAAAGTAATCATTCATGGATATAGTAGGTTGTACGTAGACATGATCAATGTCACTAATTTTGCATTGGATTGAATGAAAGAAATATAAATAACATTTTTCCATTATTGAGTCATTATTAAGTTATATATATCATATTTTTTTTATAATACATATCCTCCTACCCATCCATGTAATGTGTGAATACATCACATTGCTTTGCGAAGCGGTAGTTCACCATACACACAAGAGACATTATCGTATTCCCAAAAAATGGAATGTAATGAGTCATATGTGATATAATTATTAAAAAAGTTTAAAAATATCATAAATATAATATATAAAATTTAAATCTATCAATATATCCCATTTTAATATGTTGTTTTGGAAATCTAATAATGTTGATTCATGGGGTGGTACTCGACCATACACAAAAATGATGATTTTCAATCCCATTTGATGGATGTGGAGAAGGGTTTAGGTTATGAAATTAAAATAATAAAATCTAAATATATGTAATATACATATTATATTATATCATCATGTATTAATAATAATTTAATTATGTGGATAACGAAATAAAATAAAATTCTTGATTTGGGGTGTTACCTCTTCTTGAAACAACTTCTTTTGGTCTGCACCAAAAGGATTCTTAGGATGTCATTTTAACCAAATTTAGGAATATTATATTATTGGAGGGAACTATTTAACTTATTTTTCTAGTATTTTCTTAACCGATGGGTTTTATAAATGTGATGTGGAGAGGAGATGATTGGTCATTTTATAATTATGGAATAAATCACACATTGAAAATACATCACAATTTATTAAAAGAATCCAAAATGATAAATTAATTCAAAAGAAAAAATATTCATTGTCCTAAAATATTATAATATGATAAGAATTATATTTAAATATGGATAGAAAATAAAAATTATAAATTTTTTGGTTCATTTTTATCCCTTTTCGATTTTTTTAACACTTAGTAAACCCATTTTAACCATAACATCAGTCAGCAATTTTTAGTGTTGTCATTATTCAACATCATCATATAAAATATGTTTATCTTATTAAATAATATAAATTATTCTTATTCCAAATATATAATCTATTTATCTAAATTCCTTTCACATACGATGAAAATTTTAATTTAGAAATTATCTCACATATGCGATGAGAAACGGGTTTTTGAAGACATAATTGTCATAAGTAGAGAAAGTATTACTCTGAAAATTCATTATAAAATAGATTCATATAACTTAAATTTATTAAATATATATTTGAAATAATTTTATTTTAGAAACCATTCAAATTGTTCTCGATTTTATTAAATAATTCAATATAAATGGAAATTTTAAAAAAAACCCATGATATTTCATTATTCATCGAAAGATGAAACTTTTTAGAAAAATCCAAAAAAATATCCCTAAATTAATTTTTACATGATGATTTAAAAAGGAAACTTAATTTTTCCTAATAAATTATATATATATGTAATCATTAATTTCAAAAATAATTTTTCATAAGGCGACATAACTTCTTTATGAAAAAATTAGGGTTTTAAGGGTAAAATTGGATTCATTATCATCTCTTATCTAACAAATATAATTTGAATGTTAAATATTTTATGAAATATTTAATAAATAAATTTCATTAAAACCATTCACCAAAATTTAATTTTTTAATATTTTGATATAAAATTTATTTGTTTTTATAAAAATAGTTATTTAGAAAAATATTTTCTTTGTTTTAAAATAATTATTATATTTATGTATAATAAATGGGTTCAAAAATTATTAAATATATATACATCTGTAAACCATGTAATTTTATAATTCTATTAATCCTATTCAAACCCACCATTCCAATGTCTATGTGATAGCTATAATATTAAATAATAATATTTTTATAGTATGACATGTTTCGTTTAAACTAGATGATGAATATAAAATAATCTAGTCTCTATATAGTGTGTTATAAAATATACGTTCACTATTGTGTGTAAGGAAATTATCCCAAAAATTAAATTTATTTGAAAAAAAATTTGACTAGAACACGAGTTGTTACATTTATATTTATAGATATATGATGCACTCACAGATCATGTTCATTGACTCATGTGTCAATACTATATTGATTCATATATTTTTGTATACCAAGACATATTCCATGATTTATGATAAGTTATTTTTTGAGTATAAAATTTTTATGTATCCAGATTTTACCTATACTTTTATAGTATGCTGACTTATAATGTTTAATTTTCACCACATATGTTTTTCCTTAATCAGCATCTGATCTCCCAACATATTTATATTTCTTTTTCCATATGTTTTAATGATTAAAAAATTGTAAAAACTATAGAATTGTTACTTATGTGGAGAATTATGGGTACTATAAAGGACTCATTATGGAATAATTATTTTTTAGTACAATGGGAAATTTTCAAATCAATAAAAAGAACATGAGTTTTTTTCTTGTTATTTTTTTTCCTATTTCACTAAAACTATTAACCTAAAAATGTTTGGGATGGTTTTGTAGTTAATTATTTTCCTTAATTCATTTATTTATATGGTTACATCTGTAGGATACTAAATTTTTTATCATAGAAGGGTTTGGAAAACATTGTATATTTTTATGTTATCAATTGATGATAATTTGGGAGTTATAAATGTCATCAAATTATTATAAGTTAATGTTGATAATAAATTTTAAGGTATATATAAACCATTATATTGGTTGATTTAATATTCAAATGATTAATATATGATAAATTTAGATAAAAACCATATAACAAGACTATGTAGAGGATAATATCTTTAAATCTCAATAATCTAGGGATTCTTTGGATTTCCTGTAAAACACAATCATGCCTGGATAATACAAGTGGATGTAGGCTCTAGCATTGTTGTACCTAGGTTTAATAATCTTGAAAATATTGTATTGATTATTAACTCAATTGTCACCTATTTCATCAAACAGAGGCCCAATTGTACACCTTTTTTTACACTCACTGGTAATATTCATTGTTCAATCATATTCTATTTACAAACCACTATGATGGATTTGTTTCTTAATTATGTTATGATGTTGGGATTAGAAGTATGATAGGATACAATATATCCTAGTTATAACTAAGAGAGTAATTGGATGAACCAACTGTGGCATAGTTGAAATGAAAGTATCATTTTTTAAAATAATGGATTCATTATAGAAGACAATATTGGATTGAGAATTAATATTCATATAATCATTTACTATGATTTTATTGGATATTATAAAATTAATTTTCATTTTGGTGTTTGGTTAAAAATATGTCACAAAAAATGAAGTTGGGAGTGGTATGTATTCTGAAACAAAAATTTCATCTAAAAAATAAATTAGAATACATAAATGGTTGATAATATTATTATTTTCATGCTAGGATAGAATATTTTGGTTTCCAAGTCTTGCATACGGTAGCGAGGATGACATCCTAATATAAATTAATTCATTATACTCTTATCTAATTTTCATTATCATGTTATATTTATCAATGATATTATGGGATATTATAATGTTTAAGAGGATTGTGTCAACCGTCTATGTATTTTTCATCAATAGTGAAACATTAATGGTTCATAAACATATATTAAATGAAATAAATAACTGTGAAAAGTTATTTTACAAGAAGGTTCTCCTTTTTTGTATAACTATTGAAGAAATCATGATTCAAGTATGGATAAATCTTATAAATAATATATGCTTTATGTTGAGGTTATAAAGGGTTTATTTATTTTAAGAAAAATTTGTAAAATACTATTAAAATCCTTGGAATTGATTATTTATTTAATGAAAAAATAAAGTATGATATTTTTGGTAAATTTTATCTAATTTTTGGGATTCGGATATATATTTTTTAGATTATGAATTTATAAACTCGTGATTAATACATTTAAGTTTTAAAATATTATTAATTTTTAAGGAATATATAATCTCATAATGGTATAATTTCTTTTTTATTCAAATGCTTTAACGCATGTTATGTTGTGGATAATATATGGTTAGGACATATACAGACTTGGGTATATGATTTTATAAATTGATAATGTAGTATAAAAAAATATAAGTAAGATTATATATACTAAGAGAGTATGTTATATGTAATATTATAGGTTATTACTAAATTATGAATATGTTAGGAATAACCTCTTCTAAATTCTCTATTCAGTATAAATTAAATTGAGAGGAGTCATTTTAATTATGGGGGAGAATATAACGACCTGATATTTCATTGTACATTTTCTTTATATAAACAATTTGTTAAATGGATTAATCCATATGCAACATATAAGTGAACATAATTTTTATATTTATATTTACAATATTATATTAGGATAAAACTATAATATTTTAAAAACAAGATTGATTTTTAGGTGAACAGTCGAAAATAATGTTTGTATAAATATATTAACATTTATAAAATTATTAGTCTGTATGTTCAATTTTGAATTTTATAAAATGTTTTTATGAGTGAAAATATATTTTTATAGGTTAATTTATAATTTGAAAAATTATGGTTTTAATTTATAAACAAATATTTTATGTTTTAAAAAATAGATTATATTTTTCTTTCAAAAATTAATATATTATACATTTATTATTTTAAAATAAATTTATATCACTTTTAAAACATGAAAATATTAAAATTTATTTAAATATTAAATAATTAGGTCAAAATTATGTTATGATGTCAATTTTATTTTTAGGAATAATGGATATCTTACCTTTGGTAAAAACTAGTTACCATAGAATAAGCCAAAATGGTAAATGTAAAGAATATAAGAGTAAAATACCACAAATATATTTGAAACATCTATGGGAGTTTTTAGTTAAGGACTTATAGACATTAAAAGTTTTCATATAGATTATTTCTCAATTTTGGTGCCACATTCCTTGATATTTACTTCTTATTACTGAAAATTTGTGGGTTTATTAAAAACTTTCAACCCTTTTCACTTATAAAACAAGCACTACACTCCTCACGTCCACTCACACAAAAAATCACATAGATCAGAAAAAACTCAAAATAAAAATCTAAAAACATTTCCTATATACATTCAATATGTTTTTTTCTCAGCAAACAAATTCTCATAGTATTAACCACATTTTCAAATGATATAATATAAGAAGTCATGAATATATTTGTAACTGGTCCTTCTTAATTTCTTTTTCATTATGTGAAATTATTTTTCCTAAAAATAATTTACACTATAATATATGGATATAATAATTATATTTATTATACATGTATGTTAATATAATGATGTTACATTCATTAACCACAATTTTAACTTTTCTATTTTTAAAAAACAAACTATTTGTCATGCATTGTGCGGACTACAGCCTCCACGATGCAACATGCTTCATTTTCATTCACCATATTATAGGGAATATAATTAGATGAAATATAATATATATGTATTATATTTGGGAAATATTTTTTATTATAATAATATAAATCATTTTACTCCCTTTCTAAATTCAATGGAAAATGAATTCATCATCCATGATTACATATGGACCACCACCACCATGGAACAATAAATTTACAATTTTTTTCACAGATGCCTTACATGGATGGCCATGTGAATGAATTTAATATATAAATATTTTGATTATGAAATTATTAAGATTATTTAATTTGAAATTGGAATACTAATATATAATATAGTAATAAATAATTATGGTAAATTCAACCATCCAAATGAGTGTTGTCAGATAAAAAATGGATTTTTTCATATTAGGTAACAAAATAAAATATGTTATTATATTCTTATAATTATTCGAATTTTGGATATATCACAATTACAAATATGTTCATTGTTCTTATTTTATAATGATATTATAACTAAATCACCTAATAGTAAACCATTAATTATGATATGTTCTTGTTTGGGTTGGTTTAACCACCAACATGAACAATGTTATAAATATATATTGAAGTGCATTGTGTTGCATTTGTTGTCAATGAGGCATGAAGTTGTCCAAGAATGAGTGAATGTCAAAGGATGTGATGGTGTTGGTGATGAAGAGAGAATGGCCATAGTACTAAGATGCATGTCACTTAGGAGATTCACTAAGTGACATAGGAGATGTGGTTGAAACATTCTCTAGTGACATGTGACGATTGTTGAGCTGATCTTAAAGTTCCAAGAACTTGTATCAACTGGATACAATGTCACAACATGGTTAGAGGACCATGCATTGTATTGACAATGCATGAGGAAGTGAAGGAGAACCATCCACTACTCCTGAGTGGATGAAGTGGATTCAAAGAAGTCCATGTACTAACTCTTAGTGCATGTGAATTGGAAGTGATCCAACTTGATCTCTAATTGGATCAATGAAGCACATTGGAGATTTTATGTTGATTCAAGCGTTCGGTTGATGGAGAACCTTCAAGAATTCACTCCTAAGTAATAAATAAATGTTGAGGATGAATGGAGGAATTATTAAAAAGAAGAAGCATAGAGATGGGAAGAAGAAGGCTTGAATGGCACTTGGTTTGGCAATTTGTATATGGAGTACTTTGTTTTTTATACAAAGGATTCATCCTTCCTTTGCCAAAAAATTGGCCACCAAGGAGGCCAGTCGAGGGTCATCACCCAAGGCACATGTGGGACTCAAGGTCACCACGCCCATGGGGAACCCTCAGGCCAAGGCAGCATCCCTTGAGGCAGGGGCGCACCCAAGACAACCGCATGGGCGCCAGGGGCATGCCCGAAGTGTGTCACAGGGAGCATAGTGGGCGCCAGTGGCGCGCCCGCAGGAGGCATGAGGGGGCGCAGAGCGCGCCCGCAGAGAGAACCCGGTGCGGGGCGGCACCGGGAGGGGAGAAGTGCAACTGAGGAGTTGCGGGCAGCGGCAGGGTTATAAACCGCGGAAATTCCGCGGAAGGATTCGATGTGGGACGCGGGATTTTCACCGGGAGAAAATCTCGGCCGCTCGATTCATCGCGCGCCAGATCTCCGCCGTTCATCTAATCCCGCGCGAGATCTCCAGATCGCGGCCGTCCGATATATCTCAAATGGCCGATCCGACGGCTCCCGCCTCGTCCTCTTCCCCGAGCTCGGCAGAGGTCTCCCCGCGCCTTCCCGCGAGCTCCGCTTGAACCAGGAGCAACCAGACGACGGTTTTTGAGCTCTCGGCCACCTCTGAGTAAACCGAAGCCTCCACTGTGATCGTCTGGCCAAGACGAACTGTTCCATGCTTTAAAAGTGGGCTTGCATGCAACGAGAGAAGGATTCGAGATTTGGCCGAAGGCAAACCGAAGGTGCCGAGGCCAGTTGGTGCTCGTGCTTTGCATGCATGGATTGGAATTAAAGAGGTCGTGCATGCGTTCAAAGTCGCATGCACGTGGAGAAACTTAAGGAAAAAACCCGCGGTGGAAACTGAGGAGAAAAACAAGATTTCACCGAATCTTGAAAACCCGAAAACTTCGGGTGTTTGGAGTTATTTCTACGCGGATGAACCGCCTCTGCCTCGCCTATAAAAAGAGAGCCCGAGCACTTGGATGTTTGCTGATCCTTTCTTGAAAATTAGAAGTCCCGCGTGTGCCTCTGCCTCGCGAAGAAGAAGCTGCCGCGCAAAGCACTTGCGCGGCTGTTGTTCTCGGTGCCACCCGAGGCCCGAAGGAGTTCCTTTCGCGCACCCCTTGCGCGAAAGAGGAGAAGGAGAAGGAGGAGTCCCATGTGCGCTATCCTTTGCGCGACAGGAAGGAGTTTGGGCAGCACAAAGTTGTGCGCCCCCTCTGTGCACTGTGCCCCCTGCGCGGTAGCACTTGCGCGCCCGCGGTGCCTTGCACCCGTGGCTTGCGCGGCCCTTGTGGCTTGAGCCTTGCGCGGCAGTGTTGAGGAAGAGAGGCCGCGCCTCATACCTTGTGCATCTGTTGAAGAAGAAGTTGCCCGCGGCTCAACCAGGACCTTGCGCGCCTTCATTTGTGTTGGTATACAGGTGTGAGCAAGAGGAGGCCGAGGCCTTTGTGCCTTTGTGTGCAAAAAGAAGAGGAAGGCCGTAGCCTTGTGCAAACAAAGAAAACCACCTAAGGACAGTGGGTGTGTGCCAATTGAAGGAGAGTGCATACTTAGTGTGTGTGTGCAAATAAAGGTGAACCCAAGTGTGTGCAACAAGTGAAGACCACACTATTTGTGTGTGTGCAAAGTGGACAAGAATACCTACGGGCCAAGTGTGTGTGCTAAGTGGAGAAGAAGTACCCGAGGCACTTTGTGTGCAATTTGAAGAAGAAGGCCGTAGCCCTTGTTGGGTATGCACACTTGAAGATTAAAAGAGAAAGAACAAATTGTGTGTGCAAAGGAAGTGAGAGGCCGTAGCCTTGTGTGGGTGAAGTGAAGACCACACCTTAGTGTGTGTGTGCTAAATTGAAGAACCACCTATGGGTTAAGTGTGTGCAACAACAATAAGAACACACTTTAAGTGTGTGCATTTGAAGAGGCCGAGGGCTGTGACCTTGTGTGTGCATACCTTGAAGAACAAACTAAAAGAACACTAAAGTGAGTGTGTGCAACAAGAAGAGGAGAATAGGCCAAGTCTAAAGTGTGTGCAAAGTGAAGAATTTGTGTGTGCAGATTAAAGAAGTGGCCGAACCTAATGTGTGCACTAAAAGTGTATACACATTAGAAGAAGGAGGAGGAGTGACCCACACTAAAGTAGAACACACTCTAAGTGTGTAAGCAAATTGAATTAAGTGTGTGAAGTTCAGTAGGTGTGTGCTCAAAAGTGATTACACCCTTTGTGGGTCTACTGCACCAAGAGGAAGAAAAGGAAAGTGCATGCATACATGCATGCACGTGCACACGTGAAGAAAGTTAAATCAGTGGTGTGCATTTGAGTTGTCCAAGACCAGGACTGAGACTGGACCAGACCGAAGATAAAGATATTATTTGTCTGAGCATTCAGTAGATTGAGAAGACCCTGATCATCACAAGTGATCAGAGGTACATAGCAAGGCCAGCAGTCTTTATCCCAGACTTCTGAGGATACTTGAAGACCTTAAAGTGAAGAAGAGCTACTCGTGCGACTCGAGGAGACAAGAGAAGACCCTGTGGGACTCAGGGAGAAGAAGTCTTCAGTGGGATTCTGGAGCAGGCCAGTGGGACTCTGGTAACACTGTGGGACGCAGTATAAAGACCCTCCTGTGGGACTCAGGAGATATACAGTGGGACTCTGTATCGACCATTGTAATTTTAACAGGTTATAATGGAGAATCCATGCTTGGAGAGCATGGCAAGGATGTAGGCCTTTGGTGCCGAACCTTGTAAATCCTTGTGTCCTGTGCCTTTTCATTACTGCATTATCCGGGAAAGGTTGAGAGATACAAGAAGAGTGGATCGAGGCTTTAACCAGCCATAGAGGTTTAATTGATAAAGAATCAATTAGTAAAAAGTTTTAAGGGATCACTGATTCACCCCCTCCCCCTCTCAGTGATTCACACTGATCTGGGCACTTCATATATCATGGATGACCATGAAAATTAAATTTCACATAATATATTATATAAATAAATAAATATTTATTTTTTTGGTCTATAATGGTAATATTCAAATTCAAATCATTATTAATGAAAACACCCTTTGTTCGCTAAGAATCACCAAAATATGTGGTGATTTCAACATTAAGGATCATAAATTACTACCACAGAATGAAACTAAATGATTATAAATAATTTAAAACATGAAATTATATTACCTTAACTATATGTAAATTTTAAAAAATTGTATATTAGTTAATAACAACACTCCATTTATGAAACTAGTTCAAACTGATTAGGATTACTCACAGCTGATATTGAAAATATATGATATCTAACTAATAAACATGTATAGAATTATTATAAATTAAATTTATTAAATATTATGTATATAAATAATGTTATAAAATAGGTGATTAAAATATTTATCTTTGTTATATAGATGGATTTGATGAATTGGATTATGTGCGGAAATAAATTAATGGTTTTTTTGCCACTTTTTCAATTCCATGGGACATTTTTTGATATAGTTCACCATAATTTCTTTTATATGGTATATTCACTGCCAAATTTAATCACAGAATAAATATATCTTCAATTTAATGATACTTTAACATTCATTTCAAGGTTTTCCTTGAAAAAAAATTTGATTCATACTTTACCAATTCTATAAGAGTATCATCAACTCTAAATATTAATTATTATGTCATAATATTTCCAATATGAATATACCATTAATCATTTCACTTAACCTAACATTCCCATATCTTATTCTTATTACCTTTTATTATTTTGGATAATTAATTATCTTCATAAATAATCTCCTCTTGGATATAAAAATGTTCTAAAATAAATGTGTAACAATTTTAAGAATAAATCCAATTCTTACTAATTAATCGTTTCTTCCATGTCAATAATTCCCTTCCCACTAAGGGTTTAATATATTTGTTGCTGAAATAAAATAGATTATTTTCTATGATTCTAATAATTATATTTTACCCGTTTCAAATGTATAATTGTATAATCTTTTTTTATTGTTGTTTTTTAGAAAACGTTTTTAAAAATATTTTTAAAAATGGCTTTCTACACATTAAAAGTAAACAAAATTCTTCTACCACACATTATTTTGACAGAAATTTTTTATTTTCAATGATATATTATTTGAGTTCATTTTTTAGTATAAATTATTTTAATGTTTTCACTTCACCTTTTAGAAACCAAATTTTGAACATTACGAAATAATTTTTATTTTTAAAATAATATTTAAAAAAATTCTAAAGACTCATTATATTTTAATCCATCTGAAAAACGACATTTACTATATAATTTTTTATTAAATGTTCCCTGAACACATTAATGGTTGTTAAAAGAAATTAATTTCCTATTAGTTTTATAAAAAAAATGATTCTAGAATATCAAGAATATTTATTGTCTAAATTTTTTTTTTCAAAAATATATTAAAGGTTTATTTCATCTATGTAGATTTATGTAAATATATATTTTTCACGATTCAAGGATATTCATAAAATTATAATTTCCCCTTAATCATCTAGATATTTTATGGAATTTTTTATTACGAAAATGACTTATCACAACCTATGTCTTTCTACATCATCGATGGTTTATAAACAAATTTGTTATTTCCAATGCATTCCCTCTATTAAGAACCTTTTTTTATTTCTTTGATTAAATGGTGTTCACCTATATTTCATGTATTAATTTATTGGGGAAATTATTTTCTTAACCATTTCAGTTTTGTCTATAATATGTAAATATCATATTCTTCATTATCTTGACTAAATGATATTTACCTAAAAAGGTAAATTTTTAAAATATAATGAGAGCTTTCTAAAATGGAAGAGACACCTTTATTAAAAATATAAATATTACACAAGTCTAAGATATTCTCATTTATATTAATACCTTTCCAAAATTAAAGAAATATCCTCTGTTATGTCATTGAATAATTTAAAATTAGAAGTATTTATCCCTTTATATTTAATCCCATCATCCAAGAAATTTATTTCAAGATATGCATGTGTGATGATGTAATTTGTGGAAAAATGGAGTCTAATAAATTAATAAAACATGAAATCAACATCCATGAGATATTAATGGTTTCATTTCTAATATACTTGACAATGGTGGTGGAATAACATTCAAGACATAAATTAAAACAACCACCTTGCATTTCCATTTCAGGCGCATTTAAAATTACAAGATTCTGAGAATCAAGAGCTTTCACAGTTATAAATAGAAAATAGAGGAAACCCAGTGCTTCAACCATAATGATTTTTAAATATCACACCATTTTTAGAGTGACTAGGATTACTTCTTGAGGATTCATTTATGTTATATTTGATCCATCCGGGAAACTGACATATCCACATAATACCAAGTATACCTAAAGGATGTTGATAGTTACCTATGATTATAAAACATTTGACAATAGTGAAATCGTGTATAGAATTATCAAAAAAATTAGAAGCTATTTATATTTCACACTATTTATACAATTCCATCATGTGAAAATTAATGGAACAATGATGTATTCTCTTGTATGGAATTTTATTGGCTTTTCCGTATCAGATGAATAATGTTGGAGATGACTGCGAGAAATATGTTCATTATCTACTAGGAGAGATGAATCTTTATGAAATCAGATATATGGTACTTGCTGTAGGATATACAGGAAAGTATTGCTTCTAAAAAAGTTAGTTATTGTAGACCAAAGTGAAGCTATAGTCTCACATCCAAGAGACAAGTGATCAATATCATCAGTGTGCTAGTGACATAAAATAGAATTTATGTATAGGATAAATTGAACATGTTGGGAGAAATTTCTAGTAGGAAGATTAGAATGCATGACCCACTATAAAATAGTAAATCTAGAGGGACATATCCATCATCTTCTCATGCTCCTAGAAGAAATATTTTATTTTAAATAGAACATCATTTCAAAAATCCTCCCATTATAAGATGATTACTAAACTAAAGAATCATATATATTAATAAAGGTGTAATTCAGGACCATATCCTTGATTTTAGTAGGCATATATTCTAAATAAACCTTTATTTTCTTCTTTTTCAATAATATTTTATTTAGTATTAAAATTAGAGTGTTTAGAATGTTTTGAAGAGGCATACATGTCCAATTATCTAACAAGAAATTGAGATAAGGCTTGGAGTTAACCAGCTAATGAGAATACAAATTATTAGTAATTTACATGATATCATTGGATACACATTTACTATATATTGTTTTATCATGTTATGATTATTTATTGAATTATGAATTTTTCATTCTGTTATTATATTTGAAAATGATATGAATCAAATTTTATTTCCTTTAGTTATTTAGGATATGATAACTTATTTTTGGTGAAAACATGTCTATTGATGATTTTATTTGGTGTCATATATTTCCCTCTAATTAATTCATTTATGTTTATATCTCATGAGATATTTAAGAATATACATAATTTATTTGTTTCTACAAACATAGGCATGATTAGTTTTCTCATGTTTTCAGGAAAAGACAGAATAATTTTGATCATATAGGCATGAAAATAATGGTTTTGATCAAAACATACTTATTATTAGAATATTTTATACATATTTACATTTTTATTTCAATGATATTCCATACTTGTATTCTTATTTCTATGTTATTCTCTCACAGGTCATGTTTATTGACACATATTTCTACACGCATTTGATTCATGAGTTATGATATTCCTTACCTATCCGAAATAATTTAATATCTTTTATTTGTATGGTATAAATCCGTTATTTTTCCCGAATATACCCATATAATCATATTATGCTGACTTATTATTATTTTTATTTATTATCATTTATGGTTACCTTTAATAATCATTTGAGCTCACCCCTTTTTATGTTTCAATTTCCTAGGTTTGCGAAGATAAGAAAATAACAAATTTAGAGAGTAAAACATATAGATAATAGTAGGAAATGTTTAAAAGTTGTTATTGATTAATTTCTATTGAATATAATGGAAAAATGTTAAATTGATATGAATAACATGAGTTTTTTTGTAATGTTTCTCCTAATGTTTATAAAATAAAAAACCTAAAAGGACCAGGGAATGAGTTGTAACGATATATTTTCATTAAGACATGTAATTGGATGGTCAAGTCTATTACCTAATATAAAAACTCACCAATATATAAAATATATTATTATTATATTAATAATAAAAATATCAATATTATTATTATTATAAAAAAATTCATGGTTATATCATCATATGGAAATTTCAAAATGATAATCTGTCTCTGGAATCAAAATCAAAACATCAAGACAAACAAATAATGAAAAATATATGGTACTAAAATATTACTCATGTTATATTCCCTAGGTCACTATACATGTCATATCTCATGTTTGATTCAATGAAATGTATAGTTTTTATTTGACTCTCATTTTAAAAAATGAATACCCTATTCCGAGTATTTTTCCCACTATAGATCGCAATGGCATGATTAGTTTGGATATCTAGGTATAATTAAAATGTGGTATATCTTGTATTGTTATTCATATATATAATAATGATGATTGATATTTTTCAGGGTGATTAGAGTGTTCATTGGGATGGAAACCCTCTCTGGTGACATGGTTGTGTCAAGGTGCGGTTACCACTACCATCCTAAATTCGGGTCTACATTCCCCCTATAATGACTCATGATTTGCATATATAGAAATTAAATTTAGTATATGAATATTTTTTACATAACATATATTTCAATGTAATAATCATATATGTCTAGTACCTATAGGAATATGAATATATAAGCAAAGAGTTAATAGAGAACAACATCATCTCCCATTAAGTAAATCATAACTATAACCCTAGTCAGTCTTTTCATACATAATATCATTATTCATAAACAAGTAGAAAGAAACATAAGAAAGAGTGATATTTGATTATTTATTAAGGTAAATTTAAGACCCTATAATTTTAAAATAACCGTATGTTTGATAGTGTATTAAATACACAACATTGAGTTTAATCAAACCATTACATAATATTAATATATTATTATTAAAACATTACCTTTATTAACATTCATTAAATTTAAGTGTATGAATATTAATAAATATATTATTAAATATATTAAAATTTACTACTCAATATAAATTTATTGATAAACTATTAATAAATAATAACACAACTTTTAATATTGATATTCTATTCTATAAACAAATATATTTCCTTCGAAAATTGTTTTCATTGGTTTTGTGAGGAATTATTATTATTATTTAAAAAATTTAGAAATTTTAATTATATAAAATTAAAATAATTTATGAAATAATTATATATATATAAACTTGGGGTAAAATTTTGTTATTTATATTCAAAATATAGATTTTTCAGTAAATTTGTTAAAAATATCAATTTTCATAAAACTATAATTTTTTTTAATAATTTTACTAATTTAAATGTTTCATAATTATTTTAATTTAATAAAAAAAATAACATAACTACTATTTTGTTACATATAATCCAATTAATCTCATTTTAATCTTCTTTATACTAGATTTTAATATAAGTTTATTTTTAGTCTTAAATTACATTTTTTAGAAAACATTTTAAAGTGCATAATGTTATCAATTATAACTAATTAAAATAACCCATATTGGGTAATGATATAAATAAAATATATAGATTATTTATCTATAAATATTAATTTAAATTTATTTAATTATTATTACTTTTTATATATTTACTATATGATCATCTTATTATTGAAAAATACCTTCCTTGAAAATCATGTTTTTACACGTCGGTGGGTTTTACATTAAATTAAATTTTCACACTTCTGTGAAGTGAATTTTATAAAATGAATTCCATAAATGGTATAAAAATAATTAATATTATATAATAATTTAAACCTAATTTATTCTCATATTGAATAGTATAAACAATAAAAATATCATTACCCACCTAAAATAAATTAAAATGGTAAAAGTGTGTAACCGTAGATGTAAGGAGAATAAAATGATTAAAATTTATTAATTTTTAAATCTATAGGTGAGTCTTGAAATTATATCTCATTAAATCCATTAGTTTTTAATTTTTAATGAACTTTTCATAAGAGTAACTCCCCATTATTGAATAGTATTTTGCATTTACAAGAATGTCACTCCACCTCCGTTATAAATGGGAACCCACTCTACTCTAGGTTAAAATATTTAAAAACCAAATATTTATGTAAATATATTCTGAAATAAATTCCATAATAACCTTATCTCATCTTATAATCATTTTTTACATAAATCTATACCATGAAGGATTTAGGTATAACAATGGAGAGGTGGTTTATAGAAGATGTAAAGCTATTAACCAAGCAGTGTTATTTTATTAATACTTAAAATATGTTAAAATAATACTCAATAATTATAATATAATTGAATAATAATATCCAATATAATAATATGTTATTATGTTAATGTAATAACCTAAATCTATCACTAATTCCATCTAATGAGAATGTAACCCATAATTCCTGTTTAAGGAGGACTATTTCCTCATAAGCCAATATAATTATTTTTCCATAATATATTCATTTATATGACAAAAATAATATATTTCATATTTAAATATGATATTAATTAGATATTAATAATTAATTAAAATTAATATATCATGTACCTTCTTAATTAGCAACAATTAAAAAATGATATCTTCGTTCATGTGCATGGTGGACTACCACCTCACGAAGCGATGTGAATCATTTTTTTAATACCACACAACATGGATGGTTTGTTTAAGTGTAAATAAGTAATATTATATTATATTAAGGATTTAATAATAATTATATACCACACCACATGGATGGTTTTTTTAAGTGTAAATAAATAAATAATATTATATATCATGTACCTTCACGATTGAAATATAGTTTGTTTTTCATAACCATATATCATAGTTTGTTTTAAAAGTATAATTTAAGTTTAAAATAAATAATTTTGTCATTATTATTTTTCTATAAATGATTTAACAGAGGAAATTTTGACTATGTTCAACACATCAAAGTCATATTGAATATATAAACTGAATGTCCTCAATACACCTGAGATAGACATAACTGATTATGTAATTAAATATTCCAGTAAAAATAATTAATTCAATGTTTTAAGTATTATAGATTAATCCTATATATATTATTACGAAAAAATATAGTTTATATATTTTTATTATATATGAGATAAAGGAAATACATGATATGTCTCAACTATCGGTAAGGGTTGCATCTCAAAAATTCCTTTTCCGGGACATTTTATTTTATACACCTATGTTATTTTAAATATTTTTTTACAATAAACCTTTACATATTATATCATTAATACATTATACTTAATTATATTTTAATTTCTAGTTCATTTACATCATTCATTGGTGTTATAAATCAAAATTTACTAAAGAGGAAAGGAATTATATTTCATTCTCATATTAATTGGAAGTTATTATTCTCGAATATAAATTATTAGAATTTATTGGATAATTGTCTAATAAAAAACATTATTTTTATTATCATATAATAATTCATTAAATTTTAAATAAATATTTCTATTCTACTCTCTTTGGTACATAAAATGATTAAGAAAATGTTTTATAAAAATATGTCTTTATTTCTCACTTCGTTTTAAAATCCATTTTCATCCAAATTAATTTTTTCATAAAATATTTTCAATAATATTTTTAGAATTATAAAAATTATTTATTAAAGAAATTTTTACCCATGATTTAATTTTTTCCAAAAGGTTTTAAAGGAATCTTCTTGCCAATTTCTGAATGAGGCACTTTTTAAACTTTTCACAACCTTTTGGAATGAATGATTCTTTTAACTTATACAATATATATGAAACTACCCACAATCATATTCACTGAAATATTTAAATAATTCTTTATAAATTTCCAAGATTATTTTTAATGAAATTGGTTTTATTAATATTTAATAAATTTTTAACTTTTGAATAACTAATTTCAATGTGAAAATGGTATTTTTTTCAATAAGTATTCAATGTAATAATTAAAATTCATTTTACTCAATGAAAAAAATATTTGTTGTTGTATATTTCATTTAAATTATGAATATAAATTTCTCAATTATATATTATGTCCATTGTTCCATAATTTTATGGGGTAATACAAGAGTTTTTTCATCTATTAAGAAACTTCATTATGAAAATTCTATTGATTATGATATGAGAAGATATTGTAACTCCTTTTAGTTCAATGGGAAATACATATATTATGTCTTATGACTGGTTTTCTTATATGTAAAATTTATTCGTAAAAATTATATAAATATTATGGGTGGTATCAAAATTGTATTTCCGTCTAATGTGTTGGGTAATGTTTTAGTCTCATGTGACCTCTTGAATGACTTTATGTAGTGCACCAAATCAATTGAGTTACTATGTCCACAAAGTAATGTTATCTCAATGGTTATCCTTGAGTTATGTTCATTCATGTTTTTTTATTCTTCCACATTCCCTACAAATATATGATTTTATGATATTATTTTTAATATTTTATTTTCATATGTGATTAATCTTAACACTTATCTTTTGTGATGCCATGTAATACTTTTGACTGATGACTTATGCTTCCTTATCATTTTTATTTACATGCTATGATTTTTAGATAACCTTTTTTCAATGTATTTCCCATGTTATTCCATATAGTTTGGGATCTTGAAGGGAATTAGGATCTCAGTATGGATAATAGAATAAAACATTTTATTTTATTCTAACAATGATTTATAATGAACATAGTATTCCAAAGACACTAGGCCTCATGGTATTTGGGGTTTTACATATTCAATATCTATTATAAAAATCATGTACTAATATGTGTAGAAGGTATGGGTCACTACAGTTAATATTGGATTAAATTATTATTTAACAATTGGTATATAGGATAATAAAAATTTACTGAGAACCCTATGGATAATCCTAAGTATAATTAATTTTTTAGGTTAATATCCAAGAAAACTGGTTAAGTATATAGCAAGTGGTTTCTGAGAAATTACATCCCTGGATGGATACTACTAGTGGATGTGTAATTTTAATATTTTTACCTAGGGTTAATAACTCTGAAAATGGTGTATTGAGATAAACTAAATCATTATCTGGTGCATGGGAACAAGGTTTTATTCCCACCTGGTTTGATACTCATAATGGATATTCGTTAGATATTAAAAAACTATTTAAGAAATGTAATGAAGGACTTGAAATAATTTCTAGGTAAGAAAAACTAATAGGAAAAATTACAATTGGTAACCATGTTTTAAAAAAGATGACTAATATGACATGATATACATATCATTTATATGTTATTCATCTCAACATTACATATTTCCCATTTGTATGTTTTTTAGTAAATCAATTTTTATCTGGCTGTTCTTCTTCTATTAATGGTTTGAAATAGGATAAATTAGGATAATAAGTAATGTAATGGGTAATTTAATTACTTTCCTAATAATACCACTATCATAATTCGAATGGTAGTTAGGTATCTAGTAATCATTCATAATGATCTATGTCAAACTACAACTGATAATTATATCATAGTTAAATTTAAAAAAAATTAATAAATAGATGGATGGGGACTCATGCAAGATAAAGTGTTATAGCTGATAAGGAAAATAATATTCAGTTTCTTTCATATAAAAAATGTTGAAAGGGAAACCATGTAAAATGAATTAAAGGAATAGGAAGATGATTTGTTTTTGGAAAGTATTGGGGGAAGCAGATAATTGGTAAAAGAAGATGAAGAGTTCAGTTAACAAATCATAGGTTAATAAATTTCAACATATGGCAACACTAACAGTTCAAAATCATATATATGTGGAAATTTCTCATCATGGATGTCAATTCCCTAGTCAAATATTTATTCCTACGGACATATTTTATTAAAATTATTTAATGGGGTGATTTAGGTTTTTAGATTCTAGAATTTTTTAATCATGTTATTGAAGTTTTTTAATCAATGGTATCATTAAACATTAAAGGATAATTTTGTAGTAGTTTTTATTTATCTATTATCATAAATTTTTTTATTGGTACAAATGAACTAGAAAAGTGATTAAATGGTAACATAGTACTTTATGGAAAACACATGATTGAGGAATGTAAATTATTTTATATGTTCTTGATGATGAGGTAATTATAGTCAATAAATATTATATGATTTTGTAAAAAATAAATTACGATTTATAGAATCATTTATTGGTTAAAAATAATGTGATTATTAATTTCTTTTCAGTATTTTCATCATATTTTTTGAAATTATACTGGTTTAATATAAATGTGATTTTCGAAAAATAACAACCGGTATTCCTAAAAAACCCTACTATATCCGAAAATTCTATGTGGATTGAACCCCCAACCAATGGACAACAAGGATGAATTTACTACTACTAGAATATATGAAGTAGATGTCAGTATGAAATTTTTTTTCTCAAATTATTTAGTGGATACATTTTTAGTTGATTTTGTGAAAATAAATATAGAATCAAATATTTTGGAATTTTTAAAATTTTTGGGTTATTAATGATATTTTATGGAAATATTTTATAGGGTTTAGAAATATATAAATACAAATTTTAGGTTTATAGTATAGGATTATTTGAAAATAATTATATTATGTTTTTCGAGATGTATGTTAGATGTTATAAGATGACGTTTCAGTTTAAAATATTCTTCAATTTTGATGTTATTGAGGTTAATTGGGATATAGGGTTATTTATTTAATTAATTATCTATATTAAAACATTAGTTCTATTGTTGAATTTAAGATATTAATATATTCATATAAATATTTCATATTATCTATCTTTTTGAAAACTATTTTTTGTTCTAATAATGATATTTAGTATATATTGTCACTCTTTTATGGATTTTATGGTCCAATAAAAGTAAATTTGAGTGGTTCAAGAATAAAATATTCATATTTTATATTCATTATTTTTTAGTAATAGGTGATGGGAAAAGTGATCAAAGCATTACCAAATAATGAAATTTTGTTTAAGAAATAAAAATATATCAAGATTGTATATTATATGGTGTTAAATAACATAATAGTAAAAGAATACCTAAAATCATGGAAACGTATTCTGAAAAAAAAATTATCCTATAACATTCATAAAAATGAATAATTGTTCTTTTAACTCATCAAAAATTTATGTTTTTGTGGTTGTTAACATTCACTTTATCATTCACTTTCTTTAGATCAATCACTACAACTAAACCGTTGTTTTATCGGCCGTTGTGTAGCGGCGGTTCTAGGAACCGCCGCCACAACCTTTTGTAAAAAATGTTTCGCGGCGGTTTATAATAAACCTCAGCGATACATTGTTTTTCCTAACAGCCCGACCCTTCCCCCACCCCGACCTTCCACACCTTAGTTCCCCCAGCCCCCCGCTTCCCCCGCGACCCCGACCTCACGCAACCCCGACGACCCTGCGACCCTGACCCCAGCTACCCCGGCGACCTTAGCAACCCCAGCGACCCCGCGACCCCAGAACCCCCACGACCTCGGCCCCCCGCGACCCCCGTCGACGCCGACCCCCTCTCTCTATTAGTGGTCTGTGAAGCTTCCAAGTTAATATTCTTTGGATTTTTTGTCATTTTCCTCCTCATTTATCTTTACCCTCATTATTTCATGATTTCATTGGTCATATTTATTATTATAGGGATTCATGTGAATAACATTTTTGTGCAGTTAATTATTTTGTGATCATTTCATCATCATTGGGGAGAATTTATACTACATGTAGTTGTAAAAGGAGGATTGAGATTTTTTTCATTTAGTAGGTATTATGCAGCGACCAAATGAATGTAATGAATTCTATTAACAGAAATTTAGTGGTAAGTGGTAGGAAACACATGTTTTTCCACATTTAATTTTTTTTCGAGGAGACATTTTTTATTCATTTTCTAAAAATTATGGGTTTTGGGAGTCTAGTTTTTGTTATAGTTGATATGGTTTCAGATCCCTTATTGTGTGATTGTTATATATAACCATTTATTAAATTTATAATCACTTATATATGAATAATGATTCAATTTTCCATAGGATATTATCTTTTATTATAATTCCCTTGAATGTAATAAAGCGAATGTTATGCATGACCTTTCTGGTTAAATTGAAAAGAAATATGTGAAAAGTGGTTTTTATGTGTTTGTGTGAGGAGATTTGGTTGTGATTTTCAGCTATTGTGAAGTGAATGTGGTTATGGTGTGTGGTTTTGGAAATCCTAGGCTTGCTATCTTGAAAATGTGCATTATTTTGGTGATGTGATTTGATTGTTGTTCAACATGGATGAAATTAAATATTGATGATCAAATTGGAATATAAAATTGGTTGGATTTTCCAATGTGTTGTAATGATTAATACATACATAAATTTAAATTGGATGTCTATATTAATTTTTTATTTTTAAATATGAAATAAATGGGAAAGATAAATTAATTTGGCTGGTTACTATAAAATTAGCTAATTTGATTAATATGAAAATAAATGTTGAATGTGATTGTGGTTTTGGTGTCTTCCTTGGGTTGTGTAATGCATATTGAGGAGGAAGTGAAGATGGAGGAGGTTTTAAGTCCATTTGGTGATTTTGTGAGTAGTGAAAGAATCCATGTTATAAACCCATTGGTTTGTACTGTGTGTGTGACTACTATATATTGTATTTTTATTGTTCTTTCTTTATTCACCCCACCCATACTGAGCAGTATTTTCCAACAGTAAAATTATTTTGTGGGTATTTCTCTAATCATCCTAGATGGTGAGGATGGATGGTTAGTGACCCCCTATTCCCCAGTCTATCTTCCAAGTAAGGTTCTTTTTCATGGGATGTGATGTATTGAATCTGAAAGTGTAGAAGTTATAATGTTTGATGTGATGATGTAGTGGTTTAGGGTGGGGATCATGTATAGTATCAGTAGGGATTGATGTTTACTTCCTTTGTTCTAATTATACCCTACTATTATGGTCATGAAAATAGTTTATATGGGATATGATGGACTATGTTTCATCCAAGGGGGATTTGATAGCCAGTTTCATGCAAGGTGATTTGAATAATAGAGTTTTTCAAGTGTCTTTGGGTATGATTATACAAATGAGGTGGGAGAACCAGGACATATGATGTTGGGGTGTGATACTAGAAACTCATTGAGAATTTTTTTGTGGGTACCACTTTTCCATATTCTTATTATTATGTTATTTTACATTGGTGCATTATCTTGTGAGTATTCATGAATCATAATAGAAACATAGGAATGTATATATTGACATTCATTCTTCATGGTAGGGACATATTTATTTCATGTTCTAGGTTCATTCCTTTATGATGTGTTTTGATAAACCTATTGTATCTGATAAATGATTTATTCTCACAAGCCTTTAATATTGGGAAATGGCTTTGTTTTTTGTTAATAAATATTATGGAACCCTTTACCTTTGTAATGATTACCGAAAGATGAATCGAAACATAGTAAATAACAAGTTTCAAAAATGTATTCATGGTTTGTTCCTGGACACCCATCCCACAAAGCCAAAGCATTTACATAACAATTTATCCCCTATTATCTTTGTTCAACTCCTCTCCAATATGTATTTTCTAAATGAGGATCACACTTATTGGAGGTTATATTTCATAATTACTTATAAAAAATGGTGGTTTAAAACGAAAAGTAAATTTGGTTTCATTATTGTGTTATTTGTTTAATTTATTCTTTTTTTGTATTTTATTCTTACTTTCATATAGAATAATTAGGCTTTATTTTGAGTATTTAATTGATATAGTTCATTTAGATGTTATTGTTGTCTACTATAATTTTCAAAAAGGATTATTTAGTTCATATTCCGACCTAGAATACATGTTGATTTGTTGATGTTAAATCATTTTCAATCTCAGACACTATTGTAGGATTCATGAATCACTATCTTCCTTCATTATGTGTTTTTCAATGGTCAGTGGAAGCAGTTAGGTAGGTGGAACAAATTGAGGTGATCCTCAATTGTCATAGGGAACCTAATACATTGTCTGTGAGAATTTTTTAGAACTGGATTTATAGTTTTAGTAGAGTCTTGTGGGAGTTAGTGGTACCTTCTTAACTTCATGAATGTATGAATTGGAATCTCATCACGATTGATTTTTTAATGGTTATTTCCTAAGGGAATGAATGTAGAGAAATAGACTCAGCTCATGAGACTTTTTATTGGTGACAGATCAGTATGGGAGTATGTCAATAACCTTTCAAGGTTTTTTATATATTCTCCAAAGATAGGGGTCAAAAATTATGAGAATGATCATTTCTTTGGGGATGGTCTTCACCCAGACCTTGGTACATCTCTACTTTCTTTGGGCATAACATCCATTTTGGAGGTTGTCACTAGGGACAAGTTAATGGAAGCTAAATATTCTTGTAAATTGATGGGTTTTCATTCATTAGTTTTATCATGTATCCAAAAAATTAATAGTGGGAATGAAGAGAATACAATGTGTAAGGAGTAGAGGTAGGATGAACCATTACATGATGAAAAGTCCAATTCTTATAGAAATATTTCATCCATTTTGTGCTTCCAGTTTAGGGACTTTGAAGAATTTTGAGACCTATTTCTTGATATATCCTGATTTTTTCTCTATTAAAGCAATTGTGTTCATCATTATTTGTTTTTGATGACGGGGTTATAGAAGATGTATAATGTTTGATTCCTTATTGTTTGTGTAGGCACATTGTGATATACATGGAAAAAAGCTGGATCACATTCCTGAGGAACACAACTCAGTATATTAAGGGTTGGAATGAGTTTTTAGATTTTACAATTTCTAATCGATCTGTTGAAGGGAAAATAAAATGTTCATGTCTTAAATGTAAATTTAGAACATGGTTGAAGAGAAATGAGGTTTATGAACATTTAATACTGAAGCAATTCCCTTCTCAATATTTGTGTTGGATTTGGCATGGATAATCGAATGTTACATAAATATTGAGCACTGATGTTAATCTGCATAATGGGGTCCCAAGTTCATCGAAAATGGAAAATGAAATTAAAAACCTAATAAATGATGCATTTGGCACAGCAAGACACCACTATCAGCATCAAAACATAACAGAACAACCAGAAGAGGGTGCTACAAATTGCAACGTGACATGTGATGTTTTTGAGACTGTAACACAGGAAGATCAAGATTGTCACATATCATTGTATCCTCCTCTTGATTTTGTAGATCCAAATGTAATAAAAAATTTACTGAGGAAAATGTGTTTCATGATTTAGTTGATGATGGAAATCAAGAGTTGTATAGTGGGTGTTTGAAATATTCAAAGCTTTCATTTCTGTTGAAGTTATACCATATCAAATTTCAATGTGGAATTACAAATAAGGCAATGTCCATGATATTGGAATTGATTAGTGATGCATTTACTGAAGAAAAAATCTCCGAATCTTTTTATGATACTAAAAAAGTTGTTAACAAGCTTGCTCAGAATTATACAAAAATACATGCATGTCCCAATGATTGTATACTTTATTGGGGAGTGGATTCAAGTAGACATAATTGCAAGACATTTTCTTCTTCTATATGGTAGGAAAAGGGTGATGTTGGAAGTATAAATGAACATAATTTCAGGGAGAAGAAGAAAAGGAGCACACCTACAAAGTTTTTGTGTTACTTTCCTTTGAATCCATGACTGCAAAGATTATTCGTGTGATCGAAAACCGCCAAACACATGAAGTGGAATTCTTTAGATAATAACAATGATGGGTTAATGAGATATCCACGAGATTCCCAATAATGGAAGACATTTGATTCATTACATATTGATTTCTCAACTGATCCTAGGAATGTTCGATTGGGATTTGATGCTGATGGATTCAACCCATTTGGGACTTTGAGTACCAATTTTAGAATTTGGCCATTTGTTTTGATCCATTATAATCTTCCTCTGTTGATGTGTATGCCACAAACATCTTTTAACCTTTCGATGATTATTCCTAGAAAACAAATTTCTGGAAAAATATTGATGTATACTTGCAGCCTTTGACTGGCGAATTGCAGGAGTTATTGAGCAACGGTGTTGAGACATTTGATTCTTCTTCTAAAACAATATTAAAAAAGCATGCTACTTTAATGTTTACCATTAGTGACTTCCATGGTCTTGGGAATAAATCTTGTTGTACCACATACACGGGTTTGGCTTTTCCTATTTATAACTTTGATTTTGAGCCCAAACGGCTACCTCACAGTAGAAAATGGTGCTTCTTGTGTCATCGAAGATTTCTCGATGCATCTCATAGATTTCGGCTAAACAGATCAAAATTTAATGGTTCCATTGATCATAGACCACCTCCAATGTTGTTAAATGGTTTTGAATTATTGACATAGCTTGAAAATGTTGAAACAGAATTTGGAAGGTTTCATCATTTTAATGATAGCAGAAAACGGGTCTGAAGTGCATCGTCAAGCGAAACCGGAACGCAACAATGGAAGAAAAAAAGTATATTCTTCAAACATTAGTATTGGGAATTTAATTTGTTGCAGCATAATCTTGATGTAATTCATATTGAGAAGAATGTCTGTGGGCATTTTATTTTCACATTTCTTAATGAGCATGGAAATTCAAAGGATCATCTCAATGCTCACAAAGACTTACAAGAAATGAACATAAAACGCAATATCTGGCCAGATGAGAATGATAAGTATCCTCTGGCAATTTTTGCAATGAAAAATAGGGATAAAGATACATTCCTTGGAATGTTAAAGAATGTTAAGGTATATGATGGGTATTCAAGTAACATCTCAATGTGTGTTGACATGAAGAATCGTATGTTACATTGTTTGAAAATCCATGATTCATATATTTTGTTACAATAGTTACTACCATTGGCATTGCGTACATTATTACCTGAAAAAATTACTATTGTTATACTCCAGTTCTACACATTTTTTAGAAAACTATGTGAGAAATCTATACATCCATTTCAGCTTGACAACCTCCAGGAGAGGTTTGTATTGACACTTTGCGCAATTGAGATGATCTTTCATCCGTCTTTTTTTACTGTAATGATGCATTTAACTATTCATTTGGAGGAGAAAGCTAAATTAGGAGGCCCCGTTCATTATTTATGGATGTATCCAATTGAGAGGTACTTTATTTATATGCTTTCCAGTTATGTAAACAATTTTTGATACTTAATTAAATGCATAATTATGTTTATTTTTTTTCACAGATATCTTGGGCATTTAAAATCATACGTGAGAAATAAAGCTAAACCAAAAGGCTCAATTGATGAAGGCTATGTGAATGATGAGTGTCTTACCATTTGTTCTCGATACTTTGATGATATTGAGATAATATTTAATCGATTTGGACGTGTTGACAACACATCGACTCAATCTCAAATACATTAGAAATCCAAAATATTTCCAGCTATTGGTCGATTAATTGGGAGGACCTCAAATGTGGAACTGACTAAATTGGAATTATTACACGCACATAGTTATGTGCTTCTAAATAGTGAAATTGTAGATCCATTTATTGAATAGTTGAGGATACAAACAAAGAGACGAATGAGTGTCCGAACATGAAATGGGAAAGATATAACGAAAGATGTTAATAAAGATCTTGTATAATGGTTTGCACGACATGTAAGTTCATAAATATTTCAATAAATACGAATATCATTTTGACAGATACATTTTTTAAATCTAATAAAGTATATTTCTTTTTTTAGATCATGAATAAAGATACTCCGGCAGAGGTGTCCGATTATTTGATGTTTCTTGCTCGAGGTCCTCTAAAATAAGTTAGAAAGTTTGATGCATATAATGTGAATGGATTTAGATTTCGTACAGTTGATCGAGAAGTGGGCTTGAGAACCCAGAATAGTGGTATATTTACATTTTCTGAAGTGGAATACTATGGAAATCTGCATGATATTATTGAATTAAACTACCACAGACATTTTTCGGTTGTTTTATTCAAATGAAAATGGCTCGATATTATCAAATGTGATAAAATAGATTCCTTGCCGTTTACTTCTGTGAACTTCTCTAGCTTGATGGGTGTTGGTGATCATTAACTGCATGATCCATATATCTTAGCATCGCAAGAAAGAATGGTATATTATGTGAATGATGTTTCCGATGAAGGGTGGAGTGTAGTTGCTCACGTAATACAAAGATATTTGTATGATATGGGTGATGAAGTGGAAAATTTGACCTCTGAAATTGAATTTAATCAGCAACAGGAAGCATAATTATTTGCCCATCATGATATTGAAACTATTATTCTAGCATGTATGAATGAAGTGGATGAATAAATTGAGTGGGAAACCAACATTATTTAAGGGGAAAATTATTGTATATACAATTATTTATTTATTTAGCAACCAATTGTCTCATTTCTGTTGTCATTCATTATCATAGTTATATATATTTTGTCTATTACTACTCCATCTATTATCATTTTTAATTTTTTTTTGAATACTTTTTTTGAGATATATATTAGGAACTTAATTTTATTTGATTAAATGACAGGAATGCCAAGGAAGAAGCGGTACATTATTTCATCCAGTTCTATGACAGATGACTATCCATCTAGCTCCCTCCCCATGACATCTGAGCCACCAGCTGCCGACACCCCTACACCATCTCCCCCTGCACCATCTCTCACACCATCTGTGGATGTCCCAGTAGAGGCTGATTCATCGAATCCCCCTTCAGGAGCCTCAGTAGTGGGGCAGTGACGTGCCCCTTCCAGTTCATCCCGGACATACTGGAGTGTCACTATCATAGGAACAAATTTTATTTAAATAAATTTAGTTCATTTTGTTTATAATAATTGTTTTCTCATTGAAGATGACAATAATGCAACCGTGGAGAAAAAAATAAAAAGTTCAGATGTTTGGATTATGAATTGCAAGAAGATTTTTGTGACATTTGATTCTTACGGGGTCCCTACAGATGATGTCACGGGGTTACTTGGCCATATTCTAGGCCAGCTGGTAGCGGAGCCCATTTCCCTTCCCATTTCATATGACAATTGGAGACATATGCCTCAAAGCTAGAAAAATGAAGTGTTTGATTCTCAAATAAAGTAAAATGTATTACATTATGGTTTAATTGAATGTCATGTTACTAATATGTTCAAAATGAATTTCTGTATACAGATGTTTTTCCACTTTACCGTCGCTGATGTGATAGCATGGAAGTGGACGTTGAAAAATCTTGGTAAGAAGAGGAAATATTTTAAATGGAGATTGTGGTGTGATGTCAACGATGATTCGTTGACCGAACTACAAATGTATGAGAAGCTACCCATTGGGGTACCCAAAGAGCAGTGGAAAGTGTTTGTTGATAGGAATCAGGATCAAAAGCAGATGGTATTGAAATATATATATTATTATATTATCTGCATTTTAATATTATAAATGTATATGAAAATGACATGACATTCAATACATCATTATTAAATTTCATTTTACTTATATCGGGATCTCTCAAGACAGAATGCGTCGAACCGAGCGAAACAAGTCATCCCGCACACTACGGGCTCAAATTTTTTTTCTAGAAGTCAAACGACATTAGTAATCTATTAATTAGTTTAAATATTTATAAGACAATATTATATATATAATATATTGAATTTCTGATTTATCTTTGATTAATGCAGTCACAGAGTTTAGTCCATGAAGCATCCAGAACTGAACTGTGGTTGGATGTTCACAAGAAATCAGATGGATGTTTTGTTAATGAACCAGCTAAAGGAGTTGGGGTATGAAGTCAATTTTTTATCATAATAACTTATTATCAGTTTTTTTATGTTAATATATATTGATATTTGATTTATAGGTCAAAATTAAAGAACAATGGGAAGCCAATCATGTGAATTCCTACTCTGTCTCCCAGGATAACCCGGTTGCTAAAGTCCGTGGGAAGGAGCATCCTGGGAGAGTTCATGGGATGGGTTTGGGACCCGTGCCATATGAGGTTTTTAGAAGGCCACCGAGGATAGCTGATGCATCTACTCCTGACTTTAGTCAGCCCATAACCGGAGATTCTAAGAAAGAGATTGTTTCTTTACAAAACACAGTTCACCAGCAGGGGGATCAGATATCTTCATTGCAGAAATAGTTCACTGAAATACATCAGCAGATGAGAAGATATGCCCCTGGTGGGATTGCATCGATTGGTGGTATGCATGTAAATCACAGAAAATCAAAATCATTTAGTTTTATAACTTTCATTGGTTTTAAGTTTTAATATAAATATGTGACTGTATTTAATTTTCAATATAATTTTCTTACAAGTGACATCACAAAGTGTAAATGAAGGTGGAGAGGGTGAAGATGCATCATCGGACCCTGAGTAGTTTTATTGTTGATGTTTTGAACAAAAATGGAAACATTTAGTTTGTATATGTAACATTTGTGGCACATAGTTTCCACCACACATTTTCATGTCCTAAAATTTCCTTGATTACTCATATTTCATTTTATGTGTTTTATTGATTTTTTATGGTACTTTTTTTGTCTTTATTTCTCGAGTGTGGTATATATCATTCCATTTATGTCTGTGTTTGAATTGGTAGTCGAGATTTTGGATGACTAGGAGTTAAACCCATTGTTTATGTGGGTACAACAGTTGCATGTAGTAGAGTTTTATACAACAATAGTTATCACTATACAATTAGAATGGCCATTTTATGACTCTTATGGAAGGTCGTGTTGTTATTCATTGTTCTAGATAGGCATTGGGAAGGCAGGAGTTCTTGGCCCAAGGTTAGTGAAGAGCACAACTAAGAGTTTTGATATCATGTAAGATATGGTGAATGCATCTCTAGGTATACAAGGTTTAGTAAGGTGAGAAATCTCTCTTTCACGTTCATTATACCTTTCTAAGTGTTTGGGTGAGTTGTTGTGGTGGCATATCAGCTGGAATTTACAACTCATTTGGGGAGGATCCATGATGTTCTCCAAGACACCTAGATCTGTCAGTATCTACATGATACCTCTCACGTCGGATACTTGGGAGAGCCGGATGTTGAGAATGATTCAATGTTCATTGAAAAACTGTTAATAATCGAGGATCGTAAGGATAAAGTGCTCTGTGGGTGGATGATTCATTTGGATCATGTGTTGTGGAGGAATGTTTTCCATGAGGAGAGTACTAGGGAGTGAGAAGCAAATATGTGTTCCCAGTACACTAATCTGTATGGAGTTGATGTTATGAGCATTACTTTGATGTTTTAATTTTTTAATTTTCATTGAAGTGATATCTGACATTGTTTTGCAATAAGAAATGATGTATCTTGAAATAGAGGACGGAGCTCTCTAATCCATGTGTCTAGGTGGATTGAGGCTGTTTTGAGAGCTATATGATGTAATGGAGTAAACCACTTAGATTAATTACATTGTGAAACTTCAGTGATTAGGGTATTCTAGGGGATGTTTTTCACTCATTGTAGGAGTTTTTCAAAAATACAGTTTTTAACTATCCATGAGTCAGGTTTTCAGTAAATCATCCTATCAGTGACTCAATGATTTGGTTTCGGTGAGTCAAGGGAGTCAGTGTCGATGAGTCATGGGCGTCAATGTCAGTTCCATGGTGTCGGTTCCAGGGCATCGGTACAAGGGGGTTGCTCACATGGAATCAGTTCTAGGGAATCGATGCTAGGGTGTTGGTGCTAGGGTGACAATGTCATGGCATCGGTGATAGGGTATCAATGAGCCACCCATCAGTGAGTCATTTCATGTTTTACCAAGACCTCCCAGTCTCTCCCTTATGATTTTATTTTATCAAAAAATATGTTACCTATTGAGTTTTACTTTGGTTAAATCTTTTTCCACTGTATTCAAGGAGAATTATTGTTTCTCCAAACCGTAAACACCCTTAAATTTGGAAAAACCAAATTAACGATACATAGTGTTGACCACAACACATATTTCATGTATTTTGAAGTCACTACTCTAATTTTATAGTTATATGTTTTAAAAAAACCGAGTTTGATGCTATGTTTGGTTTTATTTAAGAGTTTATTAAAGGATATTTTATATATATTTAATTTCCTAATGTCCTCGGGGATTTGAGATATCCAAATAGCATGGTCAATCCATGATCCGTTTTTTCCATCACATTGAAATTATATCCCTTGTTATTAGGATCTCACTCTTTCTTAATCCAAGATACTCTAATTTCCAGTGGATTCTTTTCCTTCTCCCAAGGTGTGGAAATAGTCCTTCCTCCTTAGAAGGGGTTATAGTACATTTACTATTTCTCCTTGTTATCTTTTTTATTGTTCTAACTTGTTGTGGATGTGTTCCTTATAAAAATCATGGCAATTCTTGGTCTTTTCTTACACACTATTAATATTTTTATTGGTTATAATGCTGTGGAAAAATGTTGTATTGTGGAAACTGATTAATCATGTAAACATGGTTAATTAAATGGATGCTCGAGGAATAAGAACCATTATGTTATACCCCAGTAAAAAAATGTAATTCAAGAACATTGTTGGCTAAATCTTAGATTACCCCTGTTTGATGGGTGTGGTCACGTAAAGTGTGTTATGGTTGGGTTTTATGGTTTATGTGGAATGTTTGTGAATTGAAGCGACAGTTCTATCTATGTTCGTGGGATTGATTTTTGATTGGAAGAACTTGTAGGTAGTTGAACCACCTTAAGTGGTACTGTGTCCATTAGACAGGCTTCTGTATGGGGACTGCAATGCAGTATTGGTGGTGTTGTGTAGTGGGACTACAAGAATGGTTTTCATTCATTTTTGAGTTGGTTAGGTATTTTATTTTTTTGATGTAATGGAATATATACTGTGAATCGCTTGAATAAATAAATAGAATGTGGTTAAATAAAAAGTGGCCAGATTAATCTTTGGAAGTATCTGTTGTGTGGGTTTGCATATAGCAGTAGCAACAAAAGTGTTACTATTGGGTTGTTCATTGTTTGGTTGAAACCTATAGGTTGGGATACTTTTTGATTATCTATATGTATATGAACATATTTCTTTTTGTGATTTCTATACACACCCAACCGTCATTTACAACCATATTTATTTTTTTGATTTTTGTTTATATTTGTTTTTCAGGGAAGTGGTGCAGCAGAAGCCTAGAATTATTATTTTTATTATGGGCAGCTTTTTGCGGCAGTTTTAACCTTCACTACATGCATATTCGCGGCAGTTTACAACACTTCTAAATAGTGAAAACTGCCACTAAATAGGAGCATCATGGCTGCCTCATTCCATGGCAGTTACTATTACTTTAGCAGCGGATTAACGGCCGCTGGAATTTGAGTTTATTCGTGGCGGTTATAACCACCGCGAATAATGTGATATCCAGGGCTCGTAAAACCGCCGCTAAATTCAGAAAAACCGCTGTGAAATGAGGCAGCGAAGACACTTTTCTGAAACCGCCTCTAAACGCAAATAACCACCGCTAATAGATTAGCGACACCTTATTACGCGGCAGTTTCTGTAAACCGCCACCAAAAAAAGTAGCAGTGGTTTAAACCACCACTAAATGCAAAAACAAACCACCGCTAAATGGTGATTCGGTTGTAGTGAATGATCTCTATTACTCTATATAATTATTTACTATTTTCCTCCATTTCCATATTTTCACATCCCACTAATGTTCTCTTAGTCAGAATCCTAATCATGTATTACTCAATTTTCCCTTCATATTTAACTTTCTCCCTTTTAAGTTGAAGTTTCATTAACCCTTTTTATAGTCTGTCTTTTATAAAAAAGGAATTTCTAAAATTTGAAACTGTTGAATACTAAAAAAAATTAAAACAGTGAGGATGAAATTTATTTATGGGGGTAGAATATAACATCGTGATATTTTAAATGAAATTTATGTTTTATATATTATTCAACATAGATTGTTATGTTTAAACAAACTATAATATAATATTAAAATATTGTTATTTAAACATCACTGTTATAACCAATTCATTAAATTGGATGGTATAAATAGTATTAAATACTTTATTAAATACAATTAAATTTCATACTCAATATAAATTTATTGATATATTATCAATAAATAAGAAATAAAATTAAAAAAAAATATTTATATTATGAAAAATGATTTTTTTAAAAATAATATTTATTGTTTTTCAAAGAAAATATCATAATTTATTATTGAAAACATTATAAATAATAATTTTTTAATATGAATACAACTTTTGAAATAGTCAAATTGAAATTTAAAAAGTTTTAAATTTTCAGATTTTTTTTGAAAATCATAATTTCTATCTGAATAAAAAAATAAAATTTTTTAAAATCATTTAATTATATTAATTTATATAAATTAGAAGTCACAATATTATTTTATTCTAATTTAAATTTAACATAAGAATTTTTTGTATATATATATAATATAATAAATTATTTTTAATCATCTTAATGCTAGAATTTTGTACATGTTAAGATTAAGGCTTAAAACTTATTTTCCTAAAAACGTTTTTCAAGTGTATAATGATTCTCAATTTTAAAAAATTTAAATAACCCCTCATGAGGAATTATTTAAATTAAATTTATATTTTATATCTATTAATTTTATTTTAAATTCATTTAATTATAATTACTTTTCATATAGTTTTCAAAGATCACCATATGATTGAAAATGCATTTCTTAAAAAAATTATTTTTTCGACACATCTCCTGGTTTTACATTAAATTAAATTATACAATTTAATTTAATTGAGTTTGATAAAATTGAAGCATATTTATAATCATAATAATTAATATTATATCACAATTTTGATATAATTATTTCATAATGAATAGTAAAAACATTTAGAAAAATAAAAACCATGGTAAAAAATTAAATAGTGGTAAAGTGAGTAACATTAGAGGTAAAGAAGATAATATTTTAAAAAAAAGTTTGTTTTTAATTATAGAGGTGTTTCTCGGCCTTAGATATCCTGTACATTTTTTTTAATTTTTTGAGTCACATAGATTGAGGGTGACTTCCCATTATTTAATAGTTTTGGGTATTTACAAGAATGACACTCCTCCTCCATCACAAAAGGTCTCCCCTCTCCTCTTTATTAAAAAATTCAAAATCCCATTATATTGGAAAATAAAATACCAAATAAAATTATTACTTCCCTACCCTCATCAAAGAAACCTTTTTTTTATCATAAAACCAATCCATATTGGATTGCGACACAATCCTAAATAGGTGGTCCAAAAAAAAGATGTAGTATTCTAACTTTTGCATATTTATTTTATTACTTCTTACACCACCATAAAATATTACCAAATCATTATAATATAAAAAAATAAATATTAAAAATATAATTTTATATTATTATTTTTATTTAATTACCCAAATCCATCTCAACATCAATCAAATGGGATTAGAACCCATTTTTCATGTATACAACAAGCTATCGTCTCGCGGACTGATGTAATTCATTTTCCAAAATTTTCTCTCAGATTTGTTAATAATTATGGATTTAATGTTTATATATAATATTAATATCATATTAATCAATCCAAAAAATTAAAATATCATACACATTCATATAATACAATTTATTGAAAAATCCAAACAAAATTTGTATGTACGGTGGAATACCGCCTCACGAAGCAATGTGAGTTATTGTTTATTATTAACACATATCAAGGATGGTAAATGATTGTGTATTTAAATAAATAATATTATATTTATGTTAAAATAATAATTTTTAAAATTTTAAACAAAACATTCATTTTTTCCACAGCGATGGTTGATAGATGGTTGGGTTACTCATGCATGCATCCATTCAACCATCCCCATGAATGAAACGTAGTTCATTATTCAAAAAATATTTAATTATAATTTTTAAAATTATAATTCTTATATAAAAATGATAACTATTTCTTAATTATATTATATCAATTACCCTTTTGACCACGGTCAATACACTAATATCGTTTTGAATTTATGAACTAAATATCCTCAAAATGCTTGGTGTGGACATAATAGTTTTTTTAATTAAAATTTCATTACATTTATTGTAGTTAATGGTTAATGTATATGTTATTAAACCTATAAATGTTTCATAAGATTGAAAAATTGATAAAATTTTATTATATAAAAGATAAATGACATAAATGGTAGGTATGGACTTGAGGTTAGGGTTTCATCTCAAAAATTATTTCATTGAGATGAATGTTCTTTTATACACATTATTTATTTTAAATTGTGATTATAATAAACATATAAATATTATATCATGAATCCATCAGACATCATTATATTTTATATTCCATTTCATATACGTCATTCATGTTATTTACGATTCAAAATTTACCAAAGTGGAAAGGGTTTATTTTTTAATCTCATATTAATCGGGATTGTTTATACTTGAATTTACATTACTGGAAATTATATGATAAATATATAATAAAAACCTTTAATTTTCATTTAATGTTATTACTTGTTAAATTTTTGAGAAATATTTCCATTCTTTTATCTTTGGTACATAAAATTATTTTAATTTTTTTTTTGAAAAGTTGACTTCATTTCTCACTTTGTTTGAAAATCTATTTTCTTCAATATTCATGTTCTCCAAAAATATTTTCAATTTATTAAAGATATTGTTACCAGTTCTTGACTTTTTACAATTTTCTTAATGGAATTATTTTTTTATTTTATGTTTGAGAATATTTTTAACCATTTTACAACCTTGTGAAAGGAATGTTCTTTTCACATATATTGCTTGTAAAAAATTACCCACATTCATGACCACTAAACTAATTGAATATTCATTTATATGTTTCCATGGTATATTTTAAATAGAAAATTTATGGTTTTTAGAAATTTTTATATTTTTAAGAAGTTATTTTAATGTGAAATGGGTAATTTTTACATAAATTTTTTCATATAGACTTTTAATGATATTTTCAACAATAATGAATACCCTTGATGTTAGGTATTGGTTATAAATTATTTATATAAGTCTCTGACACATATTCCTATATTATCCTACATTAAAATTATGGGGTAGTACATGCATTATGTTCATCTCTCAAATGCATTCATTGTGAATTGTTTTTTGAATATGATATGATCCAAAATTATAAATCCCAATTTCATTCTATATGAATTTATTATGTTATTCCATATGATTGGTTTTCTAATATGGTGCACATATGAATGTATATGATATGAATATAATCATGAAACTTGAAACATATATCCCTTTATTAATTTGGTAATGTTTTAGTCTCATTTTAATTTATATATTTGATTATGGAGGTTACCTAATCCATTATGGGACATTGTCCACCATGTTATGTTGTCTCAGAGGTTATACTTTACTTATGTTTATGTCATCGTTATTGTTTCTTCTTAATATTCTATGATGAAATGATATTTTGATACCATGTTATTTATGTTGTCCTCCCATGTGATTAGTCTTGAGCCTTCGATTTTATAATATCCTGTTATAATCTTAACTCACAATTTATGTGTCCTTATAATGTTTATTACCTTAATTGTAATTTTATCTCTCTAATTTTTTTATGTATTCCCTAGGATATCCCATGTATTTATAGACATGAAAATAATTTAGGAGCTCAATATAGAGAATAAAACTAAAACAAATAGTCTCACATTGATTTATTATAAACCTAGTCCTCCAATTAAAATAGGCCTCATGATCAATAGGATTTTACTAATTTGATATTTATGTTTAAAAATAATGTAGTAATATGTGTAAAAGTAATGTGTAGTTTTATTAAACAAGGGATATATGAACATGTCAAGAGATTAAGTGTATGAGAATAAGAGAATAAAATTTTAAAACCATCACCTACAATTAATTGGTCATAAACATGAGTCATTCAAAAAATTTGCAGAAGTTCATAAGGCATGAATCATAATGGAATAAAAGTACAAGATCTATGAGAACATAACATTTGAATAATACATAGATTTTTGGAATACTCATAGGAATAAAAAATAATATCAAATAGAGTAAAGGATAATTTCAATGTCTCTCATTATGGAATGGATTAACTCCCTAAACAATCATATTAGTCAAGGATCTCTCCCAAGACTATCTTATTTGACAATGAATCTTACTAAATTGGGTTCACTCCCAATTCAAATATTGATTAACTCATGAAATGTCAATCATAACCTAATGCACTAGAGGGATATATAATTATATACCCACAAATCAAATAATGAAAGTAATATATATTTTTGGCACAAGATCATTGTAAATTCATTATTCATAACCTATTAAATGGAAACGGGTTTCATAATAATATCTTCATAGTATGACCTGGAGAGAAGAAATCGGTTTCATTATCATTTAATAAATGTATCATTGAAAAACCTATATAAAATAAATGAGCTTTATAATTTTTTTCATCATAATCATAAACCTACTATTTAATGAAAAATAATAGTATCATTGGATCATATCTATATTAAATATTATGAAGCATATATGGATAATGATTTTCAAAATATCACTCGAAACATTTTTTGAGGAAAATACCATTTTTTAAATAAATTATTTAAAATCTAAAAATTCCAAAAATATTATGGCGAAATTTTCCTTGAAAATAACCTTATAAACTTTTAATGTATTCATTAAATAATTGAGAAGTCAAGATGCGGGGAAATTTAGTTCATTTTGGACGTGATAAAAAATAATTCTTTTCACATTTTTAATAAAACATTAAAAATAACTCAACTATAAAATGATAAGAAGATTCAATTAAAAAAATTAAAAAGATAATAATGTGTAAAAATGAAATTAATAAATTAGTAGACATTGTATAAAATATATAAAAACTTTTTTATAATTCATGGACATATATAAAATGGTTTTTGACCAAAGGGAGAAATGAAGTGATTTTTTACATAAAAATATTCATTTAGTATAATGAGTTTTTAATATTAATAAAATTAATCAAAAAACATGTATTTTATATAAATAAAAATTGGAGGATTAAATTCATGATTTTATTTAGAGTAATATAATAATATTTCATCATCAAAAACATATTCATAAAAAATCTTGATAAGCAATAATAATGTAACATATAACCCTAACCAATTTGGTATATTTGGAATCAAATTATCTATGTAATAAAGAAACATGTATAGATATTTATAACCCATTATATTATTTATAATAATCAATTAATTTATTCATGGTATGTATATAAACCACACAAAAGAAACAAGTATTTACTATGGAATGTGTCCCACAAAAATTATTGTGAGAAGAAAATTCCTTACCTCAAGTATTAGCATTCTTAATACATGTTTTAACCTCTTGTATAATAAATATAATTTTATTATATATCTATTAGAGAAATAAATCATATATATCATACCATACATGATTTAATTGTTACCATTAATTACCAATTTATTAAAAATTTCTCATTAATGTTATGTTTTTGGTAACAACTTTTTCATTGGTCATTTATGTTTTCTTTTGGTATTATGGTCCTTTTACATTGATCATGGTTGTATCATATTTATAATTTTAACAATGACACAAATATAATACAAATTTATTTTATATGTTTTTAGAGTATTCCATAAACGTAATGGTCTGAAAATGAGTTACATCATTAACGTAGATGATAGGACGTGCGTACACATGAACATTGTATCCATTTTCTCGATGGATGCAATGAAAGAGAGATAAATTTTAAATAAAATTTAAATAATAATACTTATTTAATTTATATAATATATATTCATTAAATATACCCTTATTATCAATCATTCCAAAATAAACTGAAAAACATGTCACATCGCATTAGGAAGGCGACAGTCTTCTTTTACGCACGTGCGACATTATCATTTTTCAATTGATTGGATTGTAATAAAGTTGATACGATATTATAATCCCATAAGTATAATTATATCATAAATATAGTATATGTATATATATAATCCATCACTACATCCACATGTGATAGGTGGTGATGGAAAACAAATTACATCGGTTCACGAGGTGGTAGACTACCGTACACATGATTGATAGTTTTGTTTTCAATTTTATAGAGGGGGAGATGAATATAGGTTATGAAATTAACATAATTTAATATAATTATTTTTAATATACTGATTTTATTTTATCATCATATTTTTAGATGATTTCAATGAGGTTGATAAAGGAATATAAAAAGTATTTGGTTAAGAAAGACATCTCTTCTTTAGACAACCTCCATAGGTCTACGCAAAAAGACTTCATAGGAATTATTAATAATAATAATAAGGCCTATAGAAAGTGGGGAGGTAATTTTTTAAGGTATTTGGATATTTATTAGAAGAAAAAATTTGATTTTTATGTCTTAATAAGAGAGAATATTGATTCCCTTTTATATGTGGGGGAGAGGACATACTTGGAATTTTTTGAAAGAAAAAGTTATACCCATGTTTTAAATGATTCTCAAGGATCCAAAAGGAATCATTATAAAAAATTAGATAATATGACGTCTGAATATTTCCATAAAATATTAAATTTTAAATTTTTTTCCATTTTAACCTTTATATTTTATGTTTAACCCTCCCCTAATAAACATATTTTCACCTAATCAAATGTAATTAATTTTTTTTTTGATTTTGATATTCATTATGACCAATAATTAAGTTGTCATTATTATATAGTATAAATTATTATAATTAAAAATATATAATCAATTTTATAAACCCAATTCAAATAATTATCTAAAGTTAATTTAAAATTAAACACAAAGTAGTGATGAAAAGGTGGTTTTCTAATGAAAAATATTTCATAAGTCTAAAAAGTTTTTATATCAAAAATAAAAAAAATTATTCTTTTGAGATAAATTGTAATATTAAAAAAATAATTGAACTAATATTACTTTTTAACCATTTAAAATAAAAATACAACTTTTAAAATAATTAAAAAAAATGAAAATTTTAAATAAAAATTACTTTTCATGATTCGTCGAACTTTAAAAATTTTCAGAAAATTATAAATAATTCACTATACTAGAAATATGACATTAAATACTAAAAATTAAATTTATTTAGAAAAACAAATTTTCTAAGAGTATACAAATTTTCTTTAATTAATTTATCAAAAAATGAAATTTTTTTAAATAATATTTTCAATGCATATTAAAACATTTCTAAAAATTAATTACTTGGTTATAAATATAGATTACCTATCTAAGACCATTATAATTATTTTAAAAAATGTTTTAATTCATATTCATACTTCCAGGTTTAATTTATAGGTTGTAATTTTCATGATTAAATTTTAATATTAATATAATATTTTAGTTTTATAAAGATTGATTTTCTGTTTAACCCAAGCTATCAAAGAAGTTAAATATATTTTAGAAAATATATATTTCAAAAAATATCATGTTGTGAGATCATAACCTACATAAAATAAATTTCTACCTATAAATTAAATCACTTTGACAAAAAAATCATGGATACTTATACCTCATACTATTCACAAGTTCCCATGTAGGTTTTTCAAGATGGTGGTTTCACCACAAAACATTGACAACGTGAGTGGTCTTGTTTATTGAACATCCATTTTGTTATCGTTTCCACATGTTGTTCTTCAAAAGAGATATCATGATCTATTTGTAATACATTTGAGTTTATTATATGTAAAGGATAATGCCCTTACTTATTTATTAGAGATACATGGAACACGTGAAGGACCTAATAGAGTTTTGTTGGAAGCACCAAGAAATAAGAAAAAATAACTACTCAATAATTAATCATGAAAGGCTCATTATTCCTAGGGATCATGTTTCCTTTCATGTAAATTGTAAGAAACTTATTAAATATATAAATTCATATAAGCACCTTCTAACCTATTTCAAACTCCATATCATGTTTATAGTTGTCTTCTTATCATTTCTGTCAACTCTGAGCTACATTGATGTGTTGCACAATGCATCTAAGAATCGCTACATTTCCTCATCTAGATCATGTCTTAGTAGATTTATTTATCCCTCTTAATTCTATCACATTGAATTTAATAACTTCTTTCTATATAAGGATTTATAAGTAGAAACCTTTATTCTTATGTGAAATATATTTCTTTAAGAAAACACGACAAAAGGAAGGTGTTGATCCCAACAATCTTTTTAATCAAGAGAAAAAGATCTCAAAATATCCAATCATGTTTGAATAGTTCTCTAAAACTGACCATATGTCTAAGGAGGATGAGGTGTTCTGAAACTCAAATCCATATATACATCCTCTTGAAAAATTCTCTTTAACTTTGAGGTAACACTCGAATCCCAATTAGATACAATTGAACAAGGTGCCCCATACAACTGTACCACTTCTTGAAAATAAATTATTCAAAGATGATCCAGAGTAAAATATACTCAAATAGTAATGATCTATGATTACTTTGTTAGGATATCTACTATAAAACATATAGCATTATTCCCTTTATATTTTTTTGTTATGTCCGATGATAAAATCCATAGTGATAATTTCCCATTTACATTCTAGTATGCGAAATTATTATAACATACCCTTAGACTTTTGCCACTTATCCTTGACTTGATGATATACCAAGAACCAAGATACCCGGTTTTTAATATCTCTCTTTATGTTGTCCAAGCAAAAATTCTCTTACAAATCTATAAACATATTTGTACATCTAAAATAAATAATAAATAGATAACTATGAACATCCGCTAATAGATCCTTATTCAATTTTAGTATATAAGGAACACATGCATAGTTCCTAAAACTTATCATTCAATAATGATTAGGGTTAAACTAAGAACATTTTTGACCTTCTTATGAAGATCTATATCATCCTTATGTTCCCATACAATCTTCACATAGATAGATGGTTGAACACACCTTTCATAAAGAGAAAAATTATTCCCCTCCGTCAAAATTTAACAATCTATCCATCGAAATTCTATAAAAATTGGATATTTTTTCATCCTCATCACGGATAATCTTGAATGATTCTTTTGACTCAAAACATTATCCATATTCTATTATTTCACAAGGAGGTAATATATTATGAATTCGTAATCTTCAATTAAGTCCAACCATAATATTTAGCACACTGTCCAATATTTTTAGGACAATATAAAATTTAAACATTTATGGTCATTTTATATATCACTCCACTCTCCATAGATATAATGCATCCATAATATTAATTTAATAATTATAGTATCTAACTACAAATCATGAGTTTTGTAATTTTTCTCATAAACCTTATATTTTAGTGAGGCATTAGATATAACCATATCATTCTATATGATAGTGCATTTAATTACCTTTTTAGATTCATGATTATAAATTAGAACCCCTTACCCACAATTAGGTTTTGTAAGCATAGGTGTGATTACTAGACATCATTCCATTTCCTAGATTTTTCCCTACACTCATATGTTCAAAGATACATGGATCCCTTGTGAGTTATCTATAATAGTGGACTATAAATTCATGATATATTCACCACAAAGCATTGATAATATCCATACAAACTAAAAAAACTAAAGTTATCAACCACACTAACTGATCTAAGAAACTAATCAATAAATTTTGACTTTTAAGGATCCATATATATACCCTATCATGAGATTATATATCCCAAAATTGAAAATATTTATTTCCAAAATTCACAATTGATAATTTTTTCATACAACTTCTCCTTACTTAGGGTATTCATCACAATTAAAAGGTAATATTTATTCTCTTACATTATCATTAAATATAATAGAATGTATTGTATAAATACTACCACAGAATGATAATGGTAATATCAAAAATCTAAATTCCTTAAATTCATTATGAATTGGGGTAATTAGCAAGATAAAATTGCATCACTATATATTTATAGTGTCTACACCTCATATGAAATGTTCTCTTGGGTATACCTAATTTTTACCCCCAATTAATGATATCTAGATAGAATTTAAATCATGTAAAATAATTGAGTAGCACAAAGTTGATCAAACAATTCAACAATACAGGGTAGAGGAAACCATTTTATTGGTTTTGATCTTGTTCGGTTCTTAATAATCAATGAATATTATCATTAATCCATATATATTTTTAAACAAATTAATAGATGAAACCCATTGTCACACACCTTTTTGAATTAATACCTTGTAAATATGATCCCATATTTACTTCTTCACTTCATGAAACTTAATCAAGACTGTTGTAAAGTTTATATTTGAAATTTGTGTAGTACCAGGTATGAGTTATATTGAATACTCAACTTCAAAATTCAGTTAAATACTAGGATAATATTTTGGAAATAACTCAAAAACTCCCACACTATATGCATATAAACAATTTTGTATTTCTCTGAAACCATTAGAGATAAACCCCCCTTTTCAATGGGAATAATGATTCTTACAATGGATGTCACTTACATCGGAATTTAATATTGATCATATTACTGATACATTATCATAGATTGGTTTGGAATATCAAATGTGACTTCCCTTCCTTAGTATTTGATATGGGGTTTATATAGAAAATCCAATCTTATACTATGATAACATCAAATTCATGTTGATGGAAAATAATGAGGTTTCAAGGAAGCTTAGTCCCACAAACAACAATTAATGAAAAATCATAGACTTGATATATGATTGTTGGTTTTAAAATGATAATTAAACTTTTAATTATTAAAGTTGAATTTTTACACCATTATAAAATTATTTAGATATTAATGAATGGGTATATCCAATTTCAAATACTAAATTATCACTTCTAGAGTGTATGAAAAGTGTATCTTACACCACATCATTATCACAATTCTCATCATAAATAGTGATCACATGGTATTAACTTTTTAGGGTCTTAATAGGTTGTTGATGTTGATCATCATCATTAACAATCATATTTTTTCAATTTTTATCATAATTCTCATATGCTTTGTATTTGAAAATGTTGAGTGTCAGTTGATTATTCTATAGGGTTTTCTCTCTATATTCATCATTTTTTAACATATTACCATTACATCACAATTCTATTACCCTATGACCTTCCCTTACACACTTAAAAAACTTACCATTAACCTTAACAAAATTTCATCAATTTTTCCTTCAGACATTATGCATGAAAGAAAATCATCTTCTTCCCTCCATGGTTTTCATAGTTTACCTTGAATTACATCATTCATTTTTTATGAAAACCATGAAATTGATGGGTAACTATAATATCAATTTACACCTTGAATGTAAAATAAATTATTTATCTATATCTACTAAATTACCTTATGGGTAAATATATTTAGATACGTGGGGTTAATCAACTATGGATTTGATAAAACTTATATTCAAGTATGATGTTAATAGAAAAAGTGTGCATCACAATTCTTGAAAACATTTCCTAATATGTTCCAAAAGGATTCATCATCCTTTTCTTCTATCTCAATTAATTCATTCTAAATTTTAATATAAATAATATGTGGGAATTACTTGATGATAAATAAGATCCTAAACCCATACCACTCTAGGGATACAATTTTATCATATTGCATTATATTCATTATAATTTCATACTATTGAATTTCTTTTCCATTCAAATGATATAAGTCTAAAATGAATTTTTCTTACTCCAAACACCACATAATGGAAAATATAATTTTAAATTAAACTAATAAATTTACCATAAACTAGTTTAACATTGAAATCACTAAAAGAATGCAGATGTTTCCTCGTCAAGGACTCAACAAAAAAAATTCCCTTCCTTTTCTCATTTGGATGTTAAGAAGTATTAATATCTTATGAAATTTTTGTGAGAATATAAATGATATGATTCAATATAGTTCCCATAATATTTGGTTTCAAAAGATAAAAATAATTTCATTTTCCATCACATTCAATATTAACATGTTTCCCTCAGGATCCATGCATTGACTAAATCAAAAAAGCACAGTGTTTACAATAGGATTTAGAGTGGGAAACCACATATTCCTAAAAAATCATTTATATGGAGTATTAAATGATGACACCTTAATTAAAATATATGAAACCTAAGTTTTAACCTAATTCATTCATGTTCATCATGTATTCAACTCCTTCATGATTTTTTAGATAGAGTTTGTGATTTTACAAATAAAATCCTTGAGAGTGTCAAAAAAGTTATGTTGTAAGGCTAGTTTTCATACACAATGTTATAATAAATTCAAATTCCAATATACCCTTTTTGAAGTTATAACCCATAATTAAAAATTTTCTAAAGAAAAATCAACATGTAGTATCCATACAGATATGTAATTTCTTAGAAGAAACTTTCTCTATCCATCAAAAAATTTCTAGAATGTCTTCATTTACATAGACATATCCTTACGGTTCTTACTAAATTTTTCTCATCCTAGTTTCAAATGGTTAACAATTCCTTACTATGATACCAACTATATCGACCCATGGTTATCATACATAGATGTTACATATCAGTGGAATAATATTCATTACATAACATAATATTCCAATCTATAATCATATAGTTCTAGTTTCATTGTAATCATAGACACATAAACAACTTTTTAATAAGAGAAATACATGCACTTGTGCTTTAGCCTAGTTGGTAAGGAATCCGTAAGTGCATCCAAGTGACCGGGGATCAAATCCAGGTGGAAGAAGAATTTTCCGGTAGTGTAGAAGTATTGTAGTAGTACAGTAGCGGTACTGTAGCAGGTACTGTAGCAGTAACTATACAGCACTGTAGTAGGTACTGTAGTAGGCACTGTTTTCCACTGTAGCAGTAGGGAATATGACCCTGTTTGGGCCTTTGGGCCACCGATTTTGACCATATGTCCTGTAAGACCTTCAGGCCACCTAGGCCTTCGGGTTAGTAAGGCATTTGGGCCACCTCAAGGCCTTAGGTCCACCTTAAGTGTAGATGCAAACCAGAAAACCAACAAGGAAGAAGATCTATAAGGAGGATGAGCAAGGAGCTTTCACCACAGAAGAAGCTAAAAGGACTGCATGAATGAGAGGGTATGGCACCTTCCATCAGGACAAGCCTGTGCATGCACGGGAATGCCTAGCCTAATAGCCATGTGAAGGTGGAGATCTGATTTCATGATGAAGATACTAGGGAGGAGTAGTTCCAAGTAGTTAGTCTGTGTTGTATGTAATGTTTGAAGCCTATGGGAAACAAATTCATCTAAGTCCTATAGGCCATGTAATAATTACATCTACGATCCTTGTTAGGGTTCCACCTCACCCCTTGAAAGGAGGACTATCAAAATCAATAAAAAATGATGGCCTTCGGGCCATTGGTGGAATAAGAGAACTACATTATTTTGCACTAGTTTATTCATTAATATCTCCATTATTATATATATCATACATAGTCCATTCTTCAATAACATGGGGGAATGAAATATAATAAATTTTGAGTGTAGATTATCATGAATGGTAAATAAAGGAGAAATCAATGTAATATGAAAATAAGGGTATGAAAACATAACAGTATCATTTGAAAACTATACACTACATATTATAGATTATAAAGATAGGTTATTTCATCAATATTTAAATTTATAATACACTGAAAATAATACAATAAAGTAACATGATCCAAGGTAACAATACATTGGCATAATATATCGATTTTTGGAATACGTATAAGTATAGTAAATTATTTCCCTAGATGTCGAAGAAATTTTCAAAGACTATTATAGTGGAATCAGTTAACTCTCTAAAACATCATTGTATTCAAGGTTCACTCCCAAGACTATCATAGTGAAAAAATCCATTATTGAATTGGTTTACTCCCCATTTTGGTTCTGTTTCTCTCAAGAGATATCAATATTTTTCATATACATTGGAAAAATGTGTAATTCTAGTCCCACCCATTACATAATGTAAATAATATATTTTTCTTCCAAAATATTGTAAAATATTCATCATTTCATAACCCATGAAAGGGAAATATGTTTCATAAACATTTCCTCATAGCATAAATTGTGTAAAAGATACGAGTTTAATAATTATTTAATAATTTCATTATAATATAACCCATGGAAATGGAATGGGTTTCATAAAAATATTTCTATCATAATCATAAACTATCCATTGAAATAAAAAAATTATAAATCAATTATATTACCAATAAATAATATCAAACATCAAAGGATTTAAACATAAATGGGAAAGGTTTTTTAATATATCACATTCATTAATTATTTAGGAAGATTCTATTTTATGTTGGAAATAACTTATTTAAAATATAATTTTTCCCAAATATTAAGGAAAACGTTTCATTGATAATAACCTTGAAACCATGTAGTAAAAAAATTTAAACCATCTATTGGTCATGATGGTTGAAAATTCAATTCATGTCGTACTTGGTCAATATATATTCCTTTTACATTTTAGTAAAATTTAATAATTGTCTCATATAAAACGTGACAAGAAGATTCATTTATAAATAAGTTAAAAAGGAAAACATGGGTACAAATTTATTTAATAACTGATTTTTGGGTATTGAATTTTTTTAAACCTTTTGAGAAAACATAGGCATGGAAAAAATGATTTTCAACCAGAGAGAAATAAATTAATTTTTTATTAAAACAATTATTTTGGTCTCTTGAGTAATTAAATAAAATAAAATTAAATGAAAAAATATATTATCCAAAAATAACCAAATTAGGAGTGAATTCATCATTTTCTTCCAAGGAAAATCATAATATTTCATCATCGGAAACTTATTCATAAAAAATCCTAATAGACAATGAGATTGTAACATAAAACCCATACTAATTGAGTAACTATTGAATCTTATGAACCATGAATGAAGTATCCTTAGATAGATATTTATGACCCATAATTATTTTGTAAATAATCCTAAATTACATAAATGGAAATTATATATTCTAAAAAAATAAACAAGTGATGAATATGATTTGTGTCCTGAAAAAATAAAACTGGGACAAAGATCCATTACCATATGTCTATAATTTCATCACACTTGTTTAAAAATAATTTATAATAAATTTTGGATTATTATAAATATATTTCTGACCATAATAATTTTATCGTACCATATATGATTTACTTATGGCCTTTTATTACCCATTTATTAATAGTTCTTTATTAAAAATCATGTTTCGGGTAATAACTTCTTTATTTTTCATATATGTATTTATTTGGTATTTTCAGTCCTTTTACATTGATCCGAGTAAAATAATCTCCATAATAATAATAATGATATAAATAAAATATAAATTTATTATATATGTATTTATATTAATACATAAATCATAGAGTAAAAAATGAATTCCACCATTCATAGAGGACATAGGTCGTTTGTATGCATAAAAAATGTTTCTATTTTCTCGACAGATGGAAAAAAAGAAATGTAAATATTAATTAAAATTTATCAGATTATTTTAATATCATATATATCCATTAAATATAAATTTATTACTATTTATAATAAAAAAACACATAGAATCACTTTGTAAAGGTAGTAGTCCACACATACACATGATCGACATTATCATTTTTCATTGAATGTTTTGAAAAAGATGTTAGATGTGATACTATAAGAAAATAAGAATAATTAATTAATTAATTATATATATATATATAAACATTAAATCCATCATTACATCCACCCATGACAGTTAGTGATAGAAAATGAATTTCATTGGTTCGTGGGGCAGTATTCCGCTATACACACTATTGAAAGATTAATTTCACATTTGATATAGGAGGAGATGGATATATGTAATGATATTAATATAATAACGTCTCATTATAAATAATATATTTATGTTATTATATCATCATAGTTGATAATGATTTGAAGGAGGTGTATAAATGGGTAAAACCCAAATTCTCTATTAAGAACGATACCACTTATTTGTAAAACCAACATTTGTTTTCACCATAAGACATTATAAGAGGATTTTATAATAGAATAATGGAAAATAAGAAGTTTTTATGGAAGATATTAATATATTTGGGTAGTTATTTTCTAAACCAAAATATTTTTTAAGTGTGAAGTGGAGAGGATAGGGGTGCCCTTTTATAAGTGGGGGAGAGGACATACATTTAATTTCATAAAATAAAAATTACACTCATATTTATGTATTAAAAATCATAAAAGGGGATAATTATATAACATTAGATGATATAAGGTCTAAATATGTCCATATAATAGGAATTAGACAAGTTATTAGGTAATTTTAACCCTTATCTTTTTAGTTTAACCCCAGGTAAACCCATATAAACCTTAAGTGTGATAAAAAAAATTTTATTTTACTATTAATTATAAAAAAATTATGTTTAACTTATTATATAATATTAATTATGATTATTTAAAATATATTGTCCATTTTTTCAGGTTTAATTCAAAAACACATCATAATTAAATTTAAAATTCAAACTACAGATGCGGCGAAAAATCTATTTTCTTGATAAAAATCATCCATAAGTATAATATGTTTTTATATAAAAAATAAATATGAAATTTATTCCAATGAAATAAATTGGATTATTCATTACATAATTATACATATTTTACTTTTACCCCTCTTTTAAAATAAATAGAAAATTTATAGATGATTAAAATGAAAAGGTGGTTTTCAATAAAAATCAATATTATTAGTTATTCATTGAAAAGTAAAAATTTTCCTAAAATTATCAAATACATACTCAAATTTAATATTGACATTTTTATATCAAAAAAATAAATTTATTTTTCAACTTAATTTTTAAAAACTGGATAAACTTACATTTATTACTTTTTCACAAAAACAATAATATTTTTGTGAGAGAATAATATTTTTGAATTATATAAATGATTTACCAGAAATAAATTTGTTTTTATAAATATATTTTCTTTATCTAAAACTATTATACTTATATTTATAATTTTTTTTTCTTATTCATACTAAAAATTTAAATCATTAGGTTATAATATTCATGTTTAAATAATAGTAGTAATTGTATATTGTGATTTTTAAAAACTCAATGTTGTGTGTAACACAAGCTATCAAAAAATTAAATATATTTAAAAAATAATTTATAAAATATCTGGTTGTTTCATTGCCACTATTTTCATTGGACTACATAGGTCTTGAAATTATCTACATATATATCAAAAAGGGTCTGTATTTCCCCTAAATATTCAGGGTGTAGGAACATATCTATATAGAGTTAGCATTCCCCATGTCTAAAACCTCAGACAGGGCATGACATCCTCTACTAGAGTTGGTGATTCACGCTCAAATTTACCCAAGAGTTGAAGGTAGAATGGTCATTGTATTCTAGATTCGGTTGTTAAATCCACTGAGACCTAAGAAGATACCAAAGACACACAACCTATGAGGTGGATTTTTGTATATGAAGTGGCCAACTTGGATTTTATTTTGAATGGTTTTAAAGAATAGTAATAAACCTGAGTGAATTAAATTAAAGGAAAATGGGTTGATCTTAATATTATGCTAGGGGTGGATTGAATGAATTTTACTTCTTTAAAGAATTTTGGTTTAATTAATTCTTGATGAATCCATTCTTCAAAATAACACTACCTTCATCATTTTTGGGATTGATGCAACTAAACTCAATTACTAATCCCCTACACACATATATAACCAAATTTATGATGTATCCAAGGTATATGGTCTTTTTAGTAATTGGATTTAGATTCCTCAAACACATTGAAGATGAATAGTGGAAATAATCGAGGAATTGAAGCCTTAAATTAGTTAACCAATTAACAAAAATTATATCATAAAATAACATTAAATCTAGACTTTTTATATTCCTAAGATCAAACCATTAAATGGTTATCCCTCCATTGATTTTATACTCTCAATGGTGGGTGGAAGATGGATTATAAGAATTAGATTGAAAAAATTAAAACTGCGGAAATAACGAGCACTCCTCTGTTTGTGTGAATGAAATTCACACCTATGTGTGAACTAATTCAGCACAACAAAAATATATCACTGTGATTTGTAATTATAATGTTTCAATGAATGAAATTGGAAGAATATAAGAGAAAGATGTTGATTAAGAACAAAGAAGTACAAAAGGAAACTTACATGGAAATTGAAATGTGATTACAAACACAAAGTTGCAGTATAACATTACAATTAAACCAAACACCCAAGATCCATAAATCCTCCAACACCACTGCTTAAATAGGCATTTTTGAGCCCTTGGGTCTAGCCTACAATTAGTAAAAGTCATCTCACTTGAGTATGGTAGTTCTAGGGTCGTGGAAAGTTTGTGGAAACAAGACCTTCCTCCCTTGACCCGAACAGGCATCCAACTTGCATCCACTAAATAAAGGCTCATGAAACAACTTCTATATCGAAGAATTTGGGTGGGCCATAGAATTATTAAATTAAGATACGGATTTCTCCTAACATCCTATAAAATCGCATCCCAAAAAGAGTTATGGTTTTCGAGATATGGTTTAATTGGTGGGCTGTGTGTCTGGGCCACAGATTCTGGCCTAGAATTTTATCTCTAAATTGGGCCTCATAAATGACTACAATGGATGCCGAATTAGCATTGGATCCTAAATAATTATTTCCTCCCCTATATTTCTTATATCATACCACTAAATTTGGATTCATTGGGTTTGTAATGTGGTCCCACATTCTAATCAGTGGGCTGGTGTCCAATCTGACTTCTTCAGAATTGTTTCCTTTCATCACAAAATATCCCCATCTTCTTCCATGAATTCTCCATTGATCCTTGAATCAAAAATGTTCATGTTGAATTGTAGATAAATTTCCAAAAATATAAAATTAAAATATGTTAAATTAGATTCTTTAAAATCAGATGAATCATTGGGTACTTTAAATGATGTAAAAAAATGTACCACATAATAGTGCATTTTAAGTAAGATTTCTAATCCTAATGTGAAATGATGTTCAAAGTGTAAAATGCACTAAAATAGTGTTTATGAATAATAAATCACATGAATATTATATATATTATTAATTAATATTAGCTTCATTTAGTGGCTAATCACACCCCCCCCCCAACTTGAGTTATGCTAGTCCCGAGAAAAATATATCTCAACAATATGAAATTCGAATTTCCATTTCCAAAAACATTTTAATACGCAATGATCACCAAAACCCTTATATAAATCAATCATGAAACCCACCAAAATATTTTAATAAAATATTGTTTCATAAGTATATCCCAATCCCAAGAACATTCCTTTGTTCAAATTCATTTCCATATTTCATACAATACCAATTAAGTGTGAGGATGTGTTGTGCATCACAATAGACATGGGGGTTCATCTTTATTCTTGGGGGAAATGATGGAAGCACTAGGTGAAATTACATTTCAATATTAAGATTAGTATTCAAATTTTTTTGTATCATATTTTTTTCTTTTTTGTTTTTTTTTTTGCAATTTTTCAATGGTAATTGAAATTTCACTCAAAAGAGTCAACCCCTGTAGTGAAACATTTCTTATGACTCCCAGGAACAATGACCTTAGGGCACCAAGTGAATCCCACATACTCGGGCATCATGTCGAGTTAACTTAGTCAAAAACAAATTCATGTTACTAAAAATAGAGATAAAATTACTAACACTGGGCCAGACAACTATGGAGTCACGATCCCCAACGTGACGAAAGCCACGCATTAGTTCATTTCATTTCTCTACGTGCAAATTTATTAATAACTTTTTTTATTTTTTATTGAATAGTCATTTTAAAAATAAAATGATATCCAAACCTATGCTATTTATTTGGGGGACCCCATGAACTCAAACTAATACCCCACTATCCAAAGGACGTACATTGTAATCTTTTTTTTATTTGGATGAAAATATAATCGATGAAATATCACATTGGACAACCACGCTTTCCAAAATCTATGCTCATGAAATTATACAAGGATTAAAATCAGAATCAGGGCATGCTAAATTATTTGATATTCAGTTTCAAAGTGTGCAATGTGTATGACCATGTTCAAAGTTAAATATATTTTTCCTTCCCTTTACACAAGTTTTTTTTCAAATCATTCTTTTTTTTGACATGAAAGTATTTTTTATTTTATCTCCCCCAACTTAAAACAACAATGTCCCCAGTGTTTAAAGAAATGACACTTTAGTAGGGGGTAGAGGTAGAGAATTAAAGTTCAAAAAATAAATTGTAAATGAGGATCATGGAATGAAGTCACCTGGTGGTTGAAGTTGAAATTATTACTTCCCCCTTTTAATTCATTGATTTCCATGTCACTTGTAGAGTTCCTGTAGGTCAGTGGTAAGCACGCACCCCTGTCTCCCATCGGTCTCGGGTTCGAATCCCCGCGGCTTCGCTGGTTGTGACGGGGTTTGACCCACGACTCACGACGTGTCCCTCTTTATTATTATTATAATATTTTTATTTATTTTTTGTATTTTTATTTTAACCTACAAAAACATTAAAATAAAACAAACTAAGGATACATTGCCTTCATTTTAAATTTCTGGGTAAGTCATTACTCAAGGATCACACCACGTGACACGGAAGAATATGGTGTTCCCCTTTCATACCCATCCATACTCATAATAGAAGAACAGGTCAACAGTCTAATTTTTTTTAATATAAAAATGATTAATTAATATATAAATTTTATTAAAACAACATAATTATAAGAAACTTGAAAACCATGGGTTGCCTCCTATGTAGCTCTTTGTTTAATGTCGTTAGCCCGACATGGATCCTAAATCTATCAATTTTTTCCCAGCTCATAGATTGCCTCAATTAACTCAACATTTATTTTATGTTTATTGAATGATTCAATGAATGGTTTTAACCTTTTACCATTGACCTTGAAAATGTAACCACTTGTGGGATCTAGAATCTCTACTGCCCCATGGGGGTACACATGATGCACTATGAAAGGTCCTGACCATCTAGACCTTAACTTTCCTGGGTGTAAATGATGTTTTGAACTATACAAGAGCAAAAGTTTTCCCCGTTCAAAATGATTGACCTTGATATTCCAAGATTGGTAGGCTTGAACTCTAGATTTATTGATCCTTGAATTGTCATAAGCCTCCATCCTTAGTTCCTCGAGTTCATTGAGATCTAATTTCATTTTTGTTCCGGCCAATGAGTGGTCATCAACCATTTTCCTAATTTCCCAAAAGGCCTTATGCTCAATTTCATCAGGTAAATGGTAGGCTTTTCCATAAACCATATTATATGGTGACATTCCTAGGATGGTTTTGAATGCTATACGATATTCCCAAAGAGCATCAAAAGTTTCTCAGACCAATATTTCATAAACGGATTGACAGTTTTCTCAAGAATTTTTTTGATTTCACGATTGGCTAACTCAGCATGACCATTGGTCTGTGGGTGGTAAAAAGTGTACACATTGTGAGAAATACCATATTTTTTCATGAGTGATGAGAATGGACTATTGAAAAAATGAGTTCCATGATCACTAATGATAGACCAAGGAATTCCAAATCTAAAGAAGATGTTTTCCCTGAGAAATATAATCATAGTCTGATGATCATTAGATTTTGTATGAATGGAATCAACCCATTTGGAGACATAATAGATAGCTATGAGAATGTGAAGATATCCCCTAGAGTTTGGGAAGGGACCCATGAATTCAATCCCCAACAGTCAAATATTTCAACCACTAAGATGGGAGAGAGTGGAATTTGATTCCCTTTTGTGATGGACCCTACATGTTGACACCTAGGACAGCTTTGAAAAGATGTGTAGGAGTCCCTTGAGAGGGTGGTCCAGAAAAGACCACGTTGAAGAATCTTAGCAGATGTTTTCTTAGAGGAAAAGTGACCTCCACATGCCTCACTATGACAGAATTTAAGGATGGAATCTTGTTTAGATTATGGGACACACCTTCTAATGACTTGGTCAAGGTAGAACATATAGAGGTATGGATTATCAAAAACATAGTGTCTAACATCAGAAAGGAATTTCCTTCGAGCTTGAGTCCCTAAGAATTTTAGAATGACACCTGTAACTAAGAAATTGGCTATGTCGGCATACCAAGGGCAGTCACTCACAGAGTATAGGTGTTCATCAGGAAATGAATCAGACATAAATAAGTGATTTGTGTTGTCTTTGAATTCCATCCTAGAGAGGTGATCAGCTACAACATTTTTAATTCCCTTTTTATCCTTGATTGTGAGGTCAAATTATTGTACGAGAAGGACCCACCTAATTAGTCTAGACTTAACATCTTATTTTTGGAAGAGGTATTTTAGTGCAGAATGGTCAGTGAACACAGTGATGGGGGATCCTAAGAGGTAGGGCCTAAACTTCTCTAAAGAAAACATAATATCATGTAACTCCTTCTTAGTAGTGTTGTAGTTGATTTGAGAATCATTTAAGGATTTTCATTCATAATAAATGACATAAAGAGTTTTATAACAACGTTGTCCTAACACAGCTCCAACAGCAAAGTCACTGGCATCACACATATGTTTGAATGGAAGGTTCCAATTTGGAGATTTCATTATGGGGGGAGAGGTGAGAGATGATTTGAGGGTCTAGAATGATCCCTCACAGCTTTCTGTCCAAAAAAATGGAGCATCATTTACTAAGAGAGCACAAAGGGGACGGGATATTGAACTAAAGTCCTTGATGAATCTTCTATAGAAACCAGCATGTCCTAAGAAAGAACTCACTTCCATGATAGTTTTGGTTGATGGAAGGTGAAGAATGATGTCAAACATGGCTTTATCAACATCAATCCCCCTACCCGAGACCAGATGGCCTGGAACTAGTCACTCTTTAACCATGAAATGACATTTTCCCTAGTTTAGGACATGATTCTTTTCTTCACATCTTGACTAGACTCTTTCTACATTCCACAGACATCCCTCAAAAATATCCCCAAACACAGAGATGTCATCCATGAAGACCTCTAGAAAATCCCCTACCATGTCTGAGAAGATTCCTATCATGCACCGCTGGAAGGTTCCAGGAGCATTGCATAAACCAAAGGGCATGAGTTTGAAGGCTAAGGTTCTGAATGGACATGTGAATGTAGTCTTCCATTGATCCTCTAGGGAGACCGCAATTTGATTATACCCTGAGTACCCATCTAAGAAATAGTAGAAGGCATGACCTGCCACTCTCTCAAGGACTTGGTTAATGAATGGTAAGGGGAAATGGTCCTTCTTGGTAAATGAGTTTAGCTTCCTATAGTTGATGCAGACTCTCCAGCCACTACTTACCCTTGTTGGATAAATCTCTCCATCCTAATTGGTTATCACTATGATTCCAGCATTTTTTGGAACCACTTGAATTGGGCTCACCCACTTACTCTCATCTATGGGATAGATGATAACATCTTTTAAGGATTTTAGATGTTCCTTCCTTACTAACTCCATGAGATTAGGATTGAGTCATCATTGAGTTTTACGACATTGCTTTGACTCTGATTCTAGAACTATACTATGAGTTCCGATAAGTTGGATAATCCCAAGAATATCAGACATGGTCCGACCAATGGATTTCGTATGTTTCCTAAGGACAACAAGAAGCATCCTCTCATGATATGCTTTATGAGAAGAAGAAATTTCAATAGGATGAGTTTTATTGTCACCTAGGAAGGCATACTTTAGTGCAGCAGGAAGTTCCTTCAATTCAAGATCAGGTTGGTTCATAATTTCAGCAGAATAATGGTACATTGGATCAAGTTCAATTTTTTTCCTAGAGTTTCATATAGGATTGATTCCCCACATATAGAAGTTTCAGCTACAAGATTTGTTTTATCTGATATAGGTAAAGAATTTTTAATGGTTTCACTGATTGTTGGACCTATGAATTCATCATAGGAGCAATTTGAAAATGATTCAAGCCAAGGAGATAAACTTCCTTCATGTGAACAAAGTAAATCAATCTAATCCTTACTTAAAAATTAATCAAATATTCCTTAATGTTCTATGGATTCATTATCAATTCTTTCTACCATGTTTACTTCATGAATGTCCTCATCATCCCCTATTTGTGAGCGTGCATTATATATTTTCAATTCTAGACTCATGTTCCCAAAGGTGATGGTCATGTTCCCATTTCGGACTCGAATAACAGAGTTGATTGTTGCAAGGAAAGGACGACCAAGGATTATTGTGTTTTGTTCCTTATTTCCTAAGTTTTGATGGTTTTCAAGGATAATGAAGTCACCAGGGTAGATGAAGTTTTCAACCATTACCAGAAAGTCCTTAAAAATTCGCTTTGGAACCCACATGCTAAGATCAGCAAGTTGAAGTGTGACAGATGTGGCTTGGAGCTCTTTTAGGCCTAACTAGAAGTACACAGCATATGGGATGAGATTAACACTATCATCTAGGTCAAACAAGTCCTTGAAAACATTGCTCTCTCCTATTTTAACATTGATGAAAGGGAAACCTAGGTCTTTCAATTTAGGAAGAATTGTCCCTTGAATGGTGGTACTCACATTAGCAGCCAAAAGGACTTGGTTTTTATGTGAAAATTTTATTTTAAAAGTGAACAGGTCCTTAAGGTACTTTGAGTAGGCAGGTATGGTTCGGATTGCATCGAGAAGAGTAATGTTCAACTTGACTTTTGAGAAGATTTCCCTCAATGTTTCACTCAGTTTAGGCTTTGTTTTCCCCCTCATGCGTTGAGGAAATGGTGCAGGTTGTGGGGTTTGTTTGTTGAACAATGGTTTTTTTGACAATGTTATTGTGTTTTTCAGTTTGATCATTTTGTTCATTTGAATTTTCATCAAAGTATGAATCTTCAGGTGGGATCTGAATTAGTTGTTTAGGTTTCTCAATTGATTTCCCACTTCTTAAAACTGTCACAACCATTAGTTGTTCATGAGTTGTTTGAGTACAACTTGACTCACCCCTTGAAGTTGAGGATGGAACCGCCTGAGTAGGCATGGGTGCCTTTCTAGTTTTGATGGTTTGAAGTTCTTGTTTTAGGGAAGAGACTTCTGAGTTCATCCTCTCCATTTTTTTGCACAGTTGTTCTAGTAGGCTTTGTGGAACAGCTTGGGTTGGTGTTTGAGAAGATTGGTTTATCCCGGGGGGATATTTTGGAGGTGGGATGGGTTATTGAAAACGGATTGGTGGATTTTGGTATTGGATAGGTTGGGTTTGGAACTGGTTATGGGTTTGGTAGTACTGATGGGGGTAAGAATGTTTTTCCTATGGTTGGCTAGGTTTTTGGTTATCTTTCCAGTAGAAGCCTGGGTGGTCATTATAACTTGGGTTGAAGTTGTTTTGGTATTGAGGCTTTTGAAAGTTCAATGCTTTTACTTCCGCTGAGGGTCCTCCTAAAAGAACATCTTTGATGGATGGAATGGTTGGGAATTTTTCTGTCTTATGGTCATGTTTGTCACAAATTTTGCAAATAGGGTCAAAAGTGTCGATTTCATGGACTTTCCTAAGGTCTATCTCTTTATCCTTCCTAGAGAGTGCTACAAGTTTATCCCTAAGGCTTCCCTCTTCTCTAAGTGTATGAATTACAGTAGTTGTTTGTGGCTTTTCAGAACAAGGTGATGTTCCCCATGTTTGGTTTTGTTCAGAAAGCCTTTCTATATACTCGTAAGCATCATTTGGGGCATTGTTTTTAAAGGTTCCATTACACATCATGTCAATGAATTGTTTGTTCCCTGGACCCAACCCGTCATAGAAAATCCTCACTTGTTCAGGAATAGAAAAACCATGGTGTGGAACCATGTTTAGAGTGTCTTTTAACCTCTCCCATGTTTCATATAATGACTCTCCCTCTTTTTCAAAAAAGTTTTGGATGCTCTTTTTAAGTGCAATTTGTTTTTTGTGGGGAAAGTATTTTTTGTATAATTCTCTTTGTAGTTGGTCCCAAGAGTTGATGGATGATGGTCTCAAATTATTTAGCCAATTTTTAGCTCAATACTTTAATTAAAAATGAAATAGCAACATCTTAGCTGATTATAGTTGATGTGGGGGACACATTGTTTCTACAATGTCAATGAACTCCTTAATGTGAAGGTAGGGAATCTCAGACTCCATTCCACGGAATGTGGGAAGGTGGTTTAGGACATGGGTTCTAAAGATGTAGTTGGAATATCCTAGGGAATTATGTCTCATGCATGAGGGGACATTAGTCTAGGAAGGTGTGAGGTCGTCATTCATGGTTTGATCAATTTCTTTCCCCAAGTTTGGGGCTGCCTCATTTGGGTTTCCATTTTGGTTCCCACCCGGGTTTATGAGTTGGTTTCTTTGAAGACCTTCCATTGAAATGGGTTCAATTTTGGACTCTAGAGTATTAGGAATACTAGGATCTATTGGAGGGAGTTCCCTTGGTGTACTTGACTCCCCAATACCAGGACTATCCACCCTAACGAGACGGTTTAACTGATCGCGGGTGTAGGCGGACATGCACCAAAAGAAAATAAATGAGAAAGGGACACGATAAGAGAATTTTGATAAGAAAAGAAGAAATGGGGGAGAATAGAATGGGTGTTTACATGAATTACTTGGGTCCCTGGAAATGGTGCAAAAATTGGATTCACGTTCAAATTTACCCAAGAGATTAAGGTAGAACAGTCCTTGTAGTCTAGATTGGGTTGTCAAATCCACTAAGACCTAAGAAGATACCTAAGACACACAACCTATGAGGTGGATTTTTTGCTATAAATTGGACAACATGGTTTTGATTTTGGATTTTTCTAAATAACACTAATAAACCTAAGTGAATTCAATTAAATGAAAATGGGATCATCATAATATTATTCTAGGGGTGGATTGAATGAATTTACTTCTTTAGACAATATTGGTTTAATTAATTCTTGATGAATCCATTCTTAAAAATAACAATACCTTCATCATTTTCTGGTTTGATGCAACATTACTCAATTACTAATCCCCTACACACTTATAGAACCAGATTCATGATGCCTCCAAGGTATATGGTCTTTTTTGTAATTGGATTTAGCTTCCTCCATCACAGTGAAGATGAAGAGAGGAAATAACTGAGGAATGGAAGTCTTAAATTAGTTAACCAATTAACAACAATTCGTTCATAAAATAACATTAAATACAGCCTTTGAATTTTCCTAATATCAACCCATTCAAGGGTAAGCCCTTCATTTATGGTATAATCTCAATGGTGGGCGGAATATGGCTTACAATAATTAGATTGAAGATATTAAAACCGCGGAAATAACGAGCACTCCTCTATGTGTGTGAATGAATTTCACACCTATGTGTTAAATAATTCATCACAAAAAATAGATATCACTGTGCTTATTGATTATAATGTTTTAATGAAAGATATGGGAAGAATAGAAGAGAATGATGTTTATTAATAACCAAGAGGTACAAAATGAAACTTAAATGGAAATTGAAATGCGATTACAAACACAAAGTGGCAGCATAACATTACAATTAAACCACACACCCAAGATCCTTAAATACTCCAACAACACTGCCTTAAATAGGAATTTCTAAGCCCCTGGGTAGAGCCTCTGATAGTACAATTAATCTCTCTTGATTATGGTAGGTCTATGGTGGTGGAATGTTTGTGGAATGAAGACTTTCCACCCTTGACCCGAAAAAGAATCCAGCTTGCATCTACCAAACAGAGACTCATCAAACACCTTCTATATGGACGAATATGGGTGGGCCATAAAATACTTAAATTAAGATACATATGTCTCCTAATATCTGGTAAAATATCATCCCAAAATGAATTATGAGTTTAGAGATATGTTTTAATTTGTGGGATGTTTTTCTGGGACTCAGATTCTGGCCCAGAACTTATCTCTAACTTGGGCGTTATAAATGGACACAATGGAGGCCAATTAGCACTGGATCCTGAAGAATTAATTGTTCCTCTATATTTATTATAGTCTCCCACCAATTTTGGTCTTAATTGGGTTTGTAATTTGGGTCCCACATTCTCATCAGTGGGCTGGTGTCCGATTTGACTTCTTCTGAATTGTTTCCTTTCATCACAAAAGATCCCCATCTTTTTCCATGAATTCTCCATTGATACCTGCATTAAAAATGTTCATATTGAAGTGTAGATCAATTTCCCAAAATATAAAATTAAAAATATGTATAATTATATTCCTTATAATCATATGAATCATTGGGTACTTTAAATGATGTTAAAAAATGTACCACATAATACTACATTTTAAGTAAGAATTACAATCACAATGTGAAATGATGTTCAAAGTGTAAAATGAACCAAAATGGTGTTTATTAATAATAATGCACATGAATATTATATATATTAATAATTAATATTAGCCTCATTTAGTGGCTAATCAGTTGGTATTACTCACTACTTCCTAGTTGTGTGGTATCCTCACACAAACTTCCTGTAAGATTCCAGAGGATATCTAGAATGGTTTTTTATAGAACATATCATATGGAACAGTATTGATAGACTAGAGGATGTATAATCTCATAGAAAAACTGGTCTTCTTCCATGATGATTTTTCTCTCCTTATTGTATTTTGATAGTGTTGTAGCTTTAGGAAAAGTATATTAGTGTATAATTAATTAAGACTTGTGACTCCCAAGTAACTCTCTAGGATTCTATTGATATGTGACATACAACTGGATATCAACGTCAAAATTTGATGGATTTTTTGTACTATGATAATCCCACTCTTTAATAATGATATTTAGACCCATGTGCGTCAATGCTAATATGGTTGGGACAAACCTTCATGGTATGGAATAATGATTATTATATATCCTATTTGCCACTATGATTTTCAGTTTTAGAGCATACATGGATTACCTTCTCTAATCTTCTTCATGTTACTCCCCTACTTTAATGCCTAAGAATAATGATATGTTCCAACTATCTAGTTACTATTTATTACTATATCTTTCATGTATTCATGATATTCTAGATTACTCATTATTTTATTTCTCTTAGATGTTCTTTAGGGGAGGTTGTTACGAGATGCCATGATGCCCAATTTTTTAACAAATGTGTTCCACCTAATTACCATAAATTTTAAGAGATCATTTTACTAGTTACTTTGTGTTATTTTTTTTGTTTTAGATCTCCATACATGTTATTTTTACCCTCATCCTGATAAGGGATGTATTCATACATGTGTTGTGTTTATATAGATAATGAAAATTTTTAATGATGGGTTGTATAGACCTGGATTTGGGCTACCTTACACTGAGTTGATTCCTTGTGATGCTTGGTTATGTGTAATAGAGCATGGTGATTCATGATGATCTTAGTTATCCCCATATATTATGATTTATCCAAGAATACATGAAACATATATGAGTTTCATAGAACATGATGTTCCAAAGAAAAGTTAGGTGTTCTATTTCCATTATATTTTCCTATTTGTTGATGTATTTTTACATTATGTATCATGAATATTTTGTATTAATTTTAGTTTATTATAAATATCCTTCACTTATTATAATTATATCTCATGTATTTTATATGTGTATGTTTTAGGTTGTTATAGGATATGGCGTCCCGTATTGTAAGGTAAGCCCACCCAGTGCTAGCCACCAACCCCTAGCCTATTAGAGGTGGTATTGAGGTAGAACTCGCATCTTATTACTAACCATAGATGACCCATGGTTGGTCATTTCATGTTTGAATGGTATCAAAGCTAGATTATCCTAATTGAAAAGTTTAAATTTATCTTTCATGTGATTATTTGTTTGGTAAACTCATTAATGAAGTTAGGGGGTCTTATGTTCAATTATCATACAAGGGATATGAGTATATGTTTACTGGTTTAAGTATCCTTGTGTCATGCATCTGATAACCTATTAGTCGACCTAAATATCTATGACATTAATTTATAGTCATATGTATGTTGGTATATGAATAATATGAATGTAAATTATGATTTTATATGTCATTTATGTGTCAATACCATCCCAATATTCTTTAATACCTATGGGTTCACCCTATTGAATGAATGGTGTTAACCAATGATAGTCTTCTAATGTATAGAGTAAGGGTCTTGATGATCCTATTCTTATAGTTAGGTTTCTTACTAATGGTGAGTGAGTGATGAAGCATTTTTTTGGAGACCCTATTGAGTGACATTATTAACCCATAATTTGAGGGTTTTCCTCTCCCTAATGTTCATAGTGTATATCCTTCTTTATGAGAGGATGGTAGTTCTAAATCTGTTCGATGATACTAAAAAATGTTAGATATGATGTGTATATTACTATAGAAGAGGAATAATGGGATTATAAGTATAGTGACTCTCATGTGATAGAGGTTTTTCTAGAGTATGAGACAAACATTTCAATCATTCTCAGGTTTTAAACAGACCAAATTTTGATTCTACTATCATACCTAATATACAGCATGTTGGGGAAATAGTGGATGATATTTTCTCAAAATCGTGATGAGAATTCACTCTCATGGATAGAGTTTAATATTTTTAAAGGATGATTGTTTTATCTATGGATATTGAACCTCCATATGTTGTTGTAACCGTGGCCTAGTGCATGTTGAGAACCATGGAACTCATGATTTATTCCCCAAACATGTTTCATATTGTAATTGTTCATATTAAATGGTTCAAGTGGAAACTCTAGGGTGATGAGTTTTCAAAGTATGGTTGTATTTTCACAAATGACACCATTGGATAAATTCTATCAGGCTTGATTATGACAGTCATATAAATGAAATAATGCATATATTATATGCCCATGGATAGGCCTTAGAGAGTGTATTTTAGGATATGATTGAGGATAAATATGCACTAAACCTCATACTTCTCAACATTTTCATGATCTAATAATCCTACACTATATTTTCAGGTTTTATAGATCTCATTCCAAATCCAAGATAGACCTTAGTAAGCTATAATGTTTCTCATTTGGTGAACTTCTTTCATTCACTCCTTTTAATTATGTAAGTATATCCTTGATGAAAAAATAGGTGTTTTAAAAAAATCCAAGTGGTCAAGAAGAGGTGAAAGTGTAACCACCATGGACGGTATTGTTTATCTTTTGTGGTTTAATGAGGTTATTGGAAATTGGATTTAGGAGGTGGATCATTTCTTCAATTGTAAGATATCCCCTCCCTCATGTATTTGGCCTATTAGTGATATCCTATAGATATTTATGATAAACTGATATCTTGGTTGTTAGCATTTAAGTGATAATTTTTTGGATATATGTAAAATTCACCTCTAGTGAGCATTAAAAAATGGTTGTATAATTCTGATATATGGACCGTAGTTTGACCAAGATGGGAATATTATGTATTCAATGTCTTGTATCATGAGGATGATACTAAAGGTTTTCATAGTGGGATGATGAGAACACTTGGGATGTAATGGGAATATGCGACGAACCCACCATTGTGTTGTCTCTTGGAGAATCCCATTAAGAATATAAGGGGATTCCAAAGTCTCTCCCTAAGAATACTAATAGTTCAATGAGACCATTGGGGAAGTGTAGTTATATCATAGTTGATGCTTTGAATAAAGGACCCTTTTTCTTGATTATGATAAGGGATCTTGAACCACTATCTTCAATGTAGATGGGTTAAGAGTGCAAAGGTAAATGTTTCTCACCATCAATAAATATAGGTGTCCTCATACAATTTCCATGTGTGATTCTTCCGTGATGGTTGTGTCGATTTAGTGGGACTTTATATTCAGTAATTCATTAGCAATGGACTTGAGGGATATTCCTAATGATGTGGGGGATAGTACCAACATTCCCAGTTGGGTAATGTATTTTCCTTAGCTTTTTTGGTGATTAGTGAAACTATTGTATATCATGGAGTGGATGGAGTATTTTCAAAATAAAATTAAGATTATAGAAGGATTATATAATATTTTTATCATAATATAGAATCATGGGTTTCAGTTCCATATAGGTAGGATATGATGGAAGAGTATTGTCGAACATGGGAAATTTTATACTCAAAACCCACTTAAGATGAAGTGATGAATTTTTTAAAATACTGAATAATGTGTATGGTGTGTAAGGTCAGTTCTCATTTGAAAAAAAGTAAATAAAAATATTTCTATGTGGGGGTGAGGTGTTCCCACCAGGGATACCTTTTCAACATACCATATTAGGATAAGTGTCAATGGTCCATGCTTCCTTTTCATTCTATGTGGTGGGAAAAAATGTTTATCAAAAAGGTTTTTGATATTTATGTCATTTAATTACATTATCAGAGTAGATGTGTCTTTCTACTTAGTTCTAGACATTTTATAGTTTGAACCATTATCCTTATGTTGTGATAGGATGTTCCATTTCTTGGGGATTTTGTATTGTGTTTGTTTGGATATCTGGCCATTGGAGGTTAAGGAAGTTCCATACAAGGGTTTTTTGATTTCTGTATGATGTTTCTTGAGTTTTTTTGGAACCAAATTTTATTTCCTTTTATGGGATAAAAATTATTTATGGCTGGTTTGATTTTGTAATGAATTTTATTTTCATAGTTTTATTTTTGGAAATTAATTAGGAAAATTATGAGGTCAGGTGCTGAGACGGTGTGCAATTATGAGGCCTGATTTTCCCAGAACAATCTATTAGAACATTTTAAATTTTAAATAGTTCAAATGAGAGTAGTTTCATTAAATGTAGTGGGATTACCCTAGGTTGGGCCTATCCTCGGTCGGTGTAAGCCAACAGTGAAAGTTAGTTTTGGGATGCAATCGTCATTAAAATATTTTAAATAAAATATTTTCAACAGAACATATTTTTAAAAGAAATACTCGTGGTGAGGATCTCAGGGTTACCACATCCTGGTAATTCATCTAAGTGGAAGAGAAGAACCTCCAGAGAGGTTGTTGGTGAATGATGGCGCATCGACACCACGTCGGGTTCAACGAATCGAGTATTGAGGATCCAGGATCGATTAAAGATGATGGTTCAATCTCTCTTCATCAATGATCAATCAATACCATGAGGTAGGGTGTTGTATTTTGATTACCCTTCCCCCCATTCTTGATATTCTACAATGAACACAGACCAATCAACAAAAAAAATTTCCCTTGGATCGGTCATTGTTGCAGGATGGGTTTTACTTACTTTTGGGGTTTATGGGAGAATGTACTAGGAATTGTTGGTGGATTTTGATTACCTCTCTAACATAAAAGAACCATGATCAACAAAAACATTAATCCTTATCCTTTCCTATTTCTGATTCATGATTTTTCTCCCTCTATTCTTCGTTCATCATTGGAATTCTTCATTTGGCCCATGACTTGATGACTCGCTATTAATCGATTGTTGTGCTCTTGATTCATGGCATAATGATCTGATATTGCATATTCGGTATGAACACGGAATGATGTAGGTGAGATGATGATGGTGGTGAATGGATCATAGAAGTGCAGATGATATTGTCATTTGAACAACATTGCACTAGGATAGGTCATGGCATTGATCTGAGACCACAATATTGAAGGTGGTGACCCGAGGATCGGAGAACATCCTTTAGATTTAGAGTTGGAGCACTAGAGTGAACCTAGTGGCCCACAGAAGGGGCCCCCGATTCATAGGTGGCCAGTGATGGCATGTGGCGGTAGCATTGTGCCGGTGTAATGGTGGAAGCAGGAACCCACATTGGATGTTGCGGGGTTGGCGAGATGTGGTGTTCCCCCGCATTCAATGTGGTGGTGCCCGTGTTGATCGGCCACACGCGGTTGAGTCATGTGTGGGATCTCTTCTCCACATGAGGGGACCAGGATGGATGGGGTTGGTACGCCCCTTCACTCGGGGTGATGCAGTATGTGGATGAACTACATGATGGAGAAGTCGGCCTACATGAAACAGGCTAGAATTGGAGAATCGGGAAGCCCAGGGGACCAGCATGTTGTGATCCAATGGCTCAACGAGCCCTAGAGTGGGATGGGTTGGGAGAATGGGTCGGACCAATTCAGGGCAATCCGATCCCACTGGGTTGGGTAAAACTCTGTGGATTTGGGACCCTTGAGATTAGATAGTCCTTTGTAGATACACTAATTTTGTTTTTGTCGATGTTTGGAAGTGAAATAATGGTTTGAGGAGTAGGACCTCCCGGTTGAAGCATTCTTTGGGTGGAATCAGTGTGGTTCGTGTAGAGAGATTCTAGAGTGGTTACTTCCCCTAATGATTTAGGGTGTAGGTATGTGTTACCTCTCTTCTATGGTAGAGATGGGACTCCCCACGTCATTGATGTGGGTTAGTTACCTTTTGAATTTTTTTAGCGGTGATACTCCCCTGATCGACTAGGGTATAGGTTTTCTAGATATGTTCATATGGTTGGATAGTGCTCCCATTCCATGATAGGGTGAAGGCCCAGTATACTCATTGAAAGGTAGATTAGGCACTCACCTATCAAACAAGGGTGTGGATACTCTATCCTAGGAGTCAGTACTCGTCTATCGTTCTAGGGTATAGGTCCCCCATACACGTCCCAGTATAGTCATTACTCCACTACAATGCCAAGGATATGGTCTTCTATCATGGTGTTGGTACTCCTATATCGTACCAAGTTGAGGACCCCCCACAGTGAATGAACTGACAGAGCAGGTACTCCCCTATCAAACCAGGGTGTGATTCATCTAGTCACTAAGTGGCACTCCCCTACTGGGTAGGGTACGAGTCCTTAATTTACTAATTGTTACTCTCCTATCATACCAGGGTGTGGGTCCTTCATGATTCGAACACCCCTATGGGATCAGGGTGTGGGTCCTCACTTACAGAGTTGTACTCCCCCATCCCTTATTAGTGGTGGGGAGTAGATCCTTCATTAGAGATGAATCTCCCTCAGATTTTGGACACAGTTATGAGGAGTGGGCCCATTCACTCATTATTAATGATAATTAGATAATATTTAGTTCTCCCATGATAGACTGAGAAGTAGGCCACTCCATACCAGAGCGACTATGGTTACATAGTCTTGTTAAGAGTAGTGATCCCTTATCTTTGGAATAGTGATGAGCGGTGGGCCTTTTCACTTAGGTTTCCTTAGCTTGCTATGGGAATAAGATAGTGATTATTGGACCTCTGGTGTTGGGAACCAGATTTGGACCAATTAGGATGTTCCTAATGGAGCATGTTATCTCAGATGTACCATTAGGAATGGTAGTGTTGTTCTCGATGGAGTTTATTTTCTTATACAGGAGACATGAGAGATGGTTGAGCTTATGGTGTATGGTCTCGTAGTTTTCATTATTACAATTTGATCATCGATGAGAATCATATTGTTGTCTATGAGATTGGAATCTTATTATTATTAGGGTATAAGACGATTATATCTATACAATCTTGATATATGTATTGTAGACATATATTTGTGTCAATAATAATGAACTTTGTGTTTTTTATTGTGCTTTAATATGAGTATTATCTTTTTGGTTTTCCTTGCATTTTGGGGTGCCTTACAAAGTATTGTTTTACTCACCCCTACTTGGTATTTTCCCACACATGTAGTGTCTTGTGTAGATGGTCAACTCTTTGACAGTGCTCTAGGTAGACTAGGATCAGGTGGGGCCTAGTGTGATTAGACAGAAAAAGGTGTGTTCTTGTGTCTTACAGTACATCAATCCAGTGTCTTACCTTTTAGTTAGATCAAGTGGGGTTTTCTGCAGATGAGATTCAATACTTATGTTACACACCCTTTCATTTTGGTGGGATTGTATTTTTGGCTTGGTTGTGCTTAACTTCTTTACTTTCTATTGTACTCTACTTTTGGGTTGTAGTGGTATACATGCTTGTTATTTACATAGTATTTTTACTTTCAAGAATATTTGGCTTGGAGTTGTGAGTCTATGTACATGTTAATAGGAAAATTCCTCACATTTTTGGGATATGCCTACTTGGTACTAGTCTCCAGCCTCTATCCTATTGAAGGTGGGCTTGGGGTAGTCACAACATAGGACCCAGGGGATAGTTCATGACAGAGGGGTATCAGAGTAGGTTAGTTCTACCTTAGGACTATAGTGTTGTGAGTTTGGTTTGGGTTGCATAGTGGTAGTGTTATGATGTTTTGAGATTAGCTCTTAGGCCAACGGTTCTGGTGATTGGTGTGGTGTCTAATGTATCCATTCATTGAGGACACAGATAACATTCTTTTTGACTCTGTACATTGGAAAAATAGTTTCCATGAAATAAATGTTACATGAATCATGTAGTACTGGGTTTTTGGTTTTACTTTCCTTCATGAGTCATCTCCCTAGATATACTCTTTATTAATGGTACATCTTGATTATATTTTAGGATTCCTCTATGATAGTAAGCAGATAGGTTAATATGGTGTGATCATGATGATGATCCACCCCATGATGAGGCTTTATTATTGAGCACTGACTTTGAGGTGTTACCTCCACGTGGTCTGCTGGTGGTGCCACCACTCGTAGAGTATCTTGTTTTACAGACTGTTCAGACCGGGGATGCATGCAGGATGATTGCACTACATGAGTTCCATATGAAGTAGCCTCTGAGGTACCTGGGTGATCCATACCCTCGGGCAGTGGATGACTAGCTCGAGGAGTCACGTGATTTTTCTTCTTAGTGAGGACAACTCACAATCAGATGGTGGTCCTAGCAGTGATACTTCTGCAATATTCAACTAGGTGATAGTGGATCTTGGAGATGTAATTCCTTGATGAGGAAACACTCATTTGGGATGAGTTCGAGCGACTCTTCAGGGAATAGGTTTACCCATACACATTGAGAACAATGCATATCCAAGAGCTACTGCAGCTTCGGCAGGGTAACGTGATAGCGGAAGAGTTTTCAGCATGTTTCAGAGACTTTTCGTCATACTCCCTATACATGGTATAAGACTAGTTTTTTAGATCATGGACCTATGAATATAAATTACACCAAGAGATTAAGGAATTATTGGTTCCTTAGTGCACTCTCACCGACGATGGAGTGCTGGAGATACCCATCATGGTGGAGAGTTTCCTAGATGTGGAATATATGAATGTGACCCGCAATAGTTGTCATGAGACAGAGGCATCTACAAGAGATATAAGGATATAGGTGATAGGATCACAGAATAGCAGGAATAATCATGCTCAATCTCAGACCTGTGGGACTATTTCATAGGAGTAGCCCCAAAAATCAGATCATCCATAGGAGAGGTGGTGTTTCTCATTCAACAACTGGGAGAATTTCTCTAGAGATTGACCAACCTGTCTTACTGTTGAGATGGAGCTAACTGATGAGCCACCTTGGTAGAGACAACACTTGGAGCAAGTAGTCTCGCAAGGTGGTGGGAAAGACTCATTATCTAGAAGAGTATTAGGAGGTGGCAGATAGTTTGTGATGTTTCGACCACCACCCGTAGGAGGTACGCGCCAGGATGAGGGACCTAGAGGACATGGGTGTGGAATGATGCATGCATTCGGGGCTTATGACCCAGAGACTCTATGAGAGATTTGAGGTATGATATGTGTATTTTCTTTTAGATGTCTTATTAATTGATATAGGTTCTATTCATTCTCTTCCTACCATGAGTATTATTCAAGACATAAAGGTTTTTGTTGAACCGTTGACTTGACCATCACATTTAGAGACTCCTACTAGAGGAGACCTAATGATCACACACTAGAACTGATAGTGTGACCTGACTCTTGGAGGAGAGTGTTTTGGTTGGGATCTTGTTATAGCATCGAGTCCTTATGGATTTATTTTTATTATGGATTACTACCTTTCAAACAAAGAGTGACTTTTTTAGGAAAAGGTTGTGATGTGCATGCGGTGATGAAACAATATTTTCCCTTTGTCTGTGAAATGAAATCACAGGCAGCACATGGTGGAATCTCATATAGGGATTGCAAATAAAGGAGTTTGTGGGATATAGTGTTGAGGTATGGTGAGTGAATCCCTCAGACCTACGTAATCTGGGTGAGGTTTTGCAATGAATCGTCAGTGCAGATCTTGGGCCTTCTAGGAGAGTTTTTATGCTCAACTACTTTTTCGTAGTGTCCCTAAGGGAGGTAGATCCATGCATAAGACTATTAGATTGTGGTAGTTGTAGTCCCCATAATGTTTCTTCGGTATAGAATGGTTTCTTTTCATCCATATTCAAATGGGATTCCACTAGTGGGTGTAGTAGTGTTTCTGTTTTGGTGAGCTATGTGGAAGTTGGAGGTTGTAGAAAAAGGGCCATGTAAGACCCAATGACCACTCTTGGGTATGCATGTTTTGTTCGTAAATACCCATGCATGTTTAGTATCATATTTGAATGTGAAACGCTTAAGGAGGATGTTGTATAGTTCATCAAGGGGTGGATGTGAATTGAGGGGTTCCATCAATATCTGTGTTTGGTTATCATGGATATGTGTTGTTGGACCCCATGATTACAGATGGATTGTGGTGCTTGGTGCTTTCCCACTTGTCATGGCTATAGAGACATGTGACCGAGGTTTCCCAGTTTTGGTATGGATGAATCTAGACATGGGAGTGGTTGGTCATAGTGGTTCCTTTGAGTGTGTGCTTGTATGAATCATAGTGACCCCTGGTGATCTTGCTAGTGTGGGAGTCCAGTAGGGAGATCATTTTTCCTCCCATAAATGTATGATTTTTCCTTTCAGCGATGAAAAGTTCTAAGGTGGGTAGAATTTAATGACATGGATTTTCCCAGTTTTATTTTTTGAAATTAATTGGGAAAATTCCATGGTCATGTGCTAAGACGACATGTGATTCTGAGGCCTGATGTGCCTGGAACAGTCCATTGAAAACTATTATGTTTTTAATAGCGCGTGTGAGATGTTTTCCTAAAAATGTTTAATAACTTCTCAATGGGTTCCCGAATCAGAAATCGGAGGGCACCTTTACATTCAGAGCAGTGGGTTTACCCTAGGTCGGGCCTATCCTCGTCTGGTGCAGGACGAAAGTGAAAGTTAGTTTTGGGATGCAACCGTCATTAAAATATTTTTATGTAAAATATTTTCAATGCAATGTTTTCTTTTAAAAATACTCGTGGTGTGGAACTCAAGGTTTTTGGAACTATATAATTCCTCTAAGTCAAATATAAGAACCTCTAGAGAGGGCGTTGGTGAACTATGGTAGATCAACACTACCTCGAGTCCGACGAATCGAGGATCGATGAACAACGAATGAAAATGGCACAATCTCTCTTTTTTAAGGATAAATCAAAACCTTGAGGTAGGGTTTTTTAGTTTGATTCTTCTTTCCCCAATTCTTGGTATTCTACAATGAATGTGGAATGGTCCTTAAAAATATTGACATGTAGATCGGTTGTTGTTGCGGGATGGATTTTACCAATTTGCGGGGTTTATGGGAGAATGACCAAGGAATTGTTATTGGATTTCTATTGCCTCTCTAACAGCAATGAACCATGATCGAAACAAACATCGATCGAGTTCTGTTCCTATTTTTTGATTCATTATTTTTCTCCTTTGTTATTCATTTGTCGTGGGTGTTCTTCATTTTTCCCACAACTTGAATACTCGTGATTAATCAATTATTGTGATCCCAATTCTTAGTACAACGATCTGATATCCCGTATCCGGGATGGACACGGAACAAAAAAGGTGTGATGATGACTATGGTTAATTTATCAAAGTGGTGTGTGGGATATCGCCGCTTAAATGAATTTGTGTTTTGATTGGTTATGGCATTGATCTGATCCCATGGAAGTAAAGGTGGTGACCTAAGGATCGCAGAACAACCTTTAGATCGAGAATTGCAGCCCCAAAGTGAACCTGAGGCCCCGTGGAAGGGGCCACAGGTGCACCAGCGACCAGAAGCGGCTGCGTGCTGGTGTTTAAGAGGAAGAGCATTGCCAACGGTAGCAGTGGGAGCCCAAAGTAGATTTCGTGGGACTGGAAGGACGTGGAAATCCATTGCGTTCAACATGGGGGCGCCCATGTAAAACATGGGGGAGCCTGCATTCAACATGGTGGCACATGTATACAACACGGTGGCACCCGCATTGAGAGTCTGCACTCCACTGAGCCATGTGAGGGATCGCCGGTCCACATGAGTGTTCTAGGATGGATAGGGGGAGTGTTCCCCAGCAGTCGGGTTAATGATACAAGTGTTCAGGTCATGTGCTGAAGAAGCTAACCTGCACGACGCGGGAAGGACCGGAAGAACCTAGTTGTGGACCAGTTACCCAATGGGCCAGCCTGGTAGAATGGAATGAAACCATCCGAGGAGGGATGGGTCAACCCAGTGGGTCTAGTCAGTCCCCCCCTAGTCGATTTGGGTCTGTTCGACTGGGTCGGTTCAGACAGTACCCAGACCCGACCGACCCCTTTTCACAAAAAGGCTCATAACATTCAAATGGAACATATATTGGACAATTCATGTGCGGTGTTGGTACCCTTGCAATGAGATGATCCCTTGAAAATAATCTAAGTGATTTTTTTGGAATTTAGAAAGTAACCTAATGGTTTGAGGAGTAGGCCCACCCAGTACGAGCATGCTTTGGGCATAATCTATGTAGTTTGTATCGGGAGATTCTAGGGCGGTTACTTCCCTAATTATTTAGTGCACTAGTATTCCTTGCCTCTTTTCCATGGTATATATGGGACTCCCTACGTTGTGGGTGTGGGTTTGTTACCATTGGGATGTTTTATTTTGGGGTGATACTCCCCTGATTGGCTAGGGTGTGGGTTTTACTAAGACGCTTGTACAGTTGGGCAGTGCTCCCCTACCCTGATAAGGCGCAATCCCTACATACTCATGGAATGTTAAATTAGGTACTCCCCTATCAAAATATGGTACAATTCCTCTATCCTAGGAGTCGGTACTCCCTTTTCGTTCCAGGGTGTGGATCCTCCATACACATTTTGGTAGTGTCCTTACTCCCCTACTATCATAGGGAGTAGGTCCTCTATCCTAGGTATGGTACACTCATGTCCTACTAGGGTTATGTCCCCCCATAGTGAATGAATTGAAAGATGTGGTACTCCCCTATCGTACCATGTTTTGGGTCCTCTAGTCACTATGTGGCTCTCCTATACTAGTCAGGGTGTGGTTCCTCAATTTACAAAGTGGTACTCCCATATCGTGTCAGGGTGCGGGTCCTTCATGAGTCGTACACCCCTTGGAGATCTCAGTGTGGGTCCTCACTTATGGAGTTATACTCCCCCATCCCTATGTATTGGTGGGTAGCGGGTCCTCCATTGGAGAAGGAGATCCCCCATATGTTGGACACAGTTACGAGAAGCGGACCCATTCAATCAGTGTGAATGATACTTTGATAGGAGTTAGTGCTCCCTCTACAGACAGAAGTGTAAGAAACGAGTTTTTACTATAAAAGACTTTTGAATATTCTTGATGTTATTCTGGAGTAGCGCCTTCAGACGACATACGATTCTGAGCCCCGGTGTGGCCGAAATTTAATTTTAAGTGCGTTCACACTAGGCATGAAAAATAAATGAAATAAATCCAAAATGGTAAATCTTATTAGAAAACTGAGGGCATCGTTGAGTCTGGAACGTGTTGTTTACCCTAAGAGAGGTGTAATTTCCACGGGCGCAGCCCTTCGGGGGAAAATGGCCCCATGGGATTTTTCATAATTTAGCTACAGCGGGCGTTGTGTTTTATAACTTTTTAATGGGGCCTCAGATTAAAATTCTAAGATATCCATTTCACTCATAACGTGGAGTTTACCATATTGGAGGCTTAATCTCGAAACCGTTGGGAGTTTCGGATGTGGGTCATTACATGGTTGATTAAAAAATTAATTAAAAGTCTATTTAATTCTTTACTTAAACCCAACTCCCACTCCACCCCTCCCATCTCCATTTCTCTGGTGGAGGAACTCTTGATAAACCAAGGAAGCCCTCACTCTCCTCAATACCTCCTCTCCAAGGAATTTTGGATCCGAATACGGTAGATCGAAAATGAAGCTTCGGGCTACCCCCCAAAAGGTAGGAGATCTTCGTTTCGTATTTTAATTTTGAACCTCTCCTTTGAACTCTATTTGTTGCATCATAATTCTGTTTAATTTTCATGCTAAGAACATAGTTGTATAGTATAAATTTTGAGCTATATGACGCATGTTTCGAATTTGAATTCTGAGTCTCGTGTCGTCCGCAGTGGTCCGGCAATGTTTGGAGGTGTTTGGGTGTTTTTCGGCGGATTCAGCTGGTCCGGCGGGCGGTCCGGCCATCACTGGCAGCGTCGTAGGCTCCTTCCGGCAGAGGTGGTAGATTGCGCCATCGAGCGGCCAGTGGAGACGGTTGTGGAGGATGGCTCGGAACGAGCTTGGTGGTCGGGCGAGCTGGGGGCGACGGATGGCGTGCGTGGGGCAGGGGGCTCCTCCTTGCGACACGGAATAGGTCGCTCGACCGGTCGTCGTGAAAAACTGGGGTCGTCGCAACCCGAGGAGCAGCAAGGAACCACGTCTTGTGGGTCCACTCATAAAATCCAGAACGGACAACCATGTCCGGGCGTGGACGGGTGGTCCGCACGGTGAACCGCGGACCGCCGGTTCAGGGAGTGGGTGGGTCGTCCGAATCGGCCTGCACCACCCCTTTTCTGTCCATTAATGTTTAAAATGTCCTAAAAGGCAAGCCTTGTATCAAATTTATGAGATGTATGTGGAAACGTGTTCCTTGGCTCGATTCAAACATTTTGAGATGGTCTTGGGGATTTATAATTCCGGAGACAAGGTGCTTGGAGGCGGGATACACCGTTAAGTGGTTTTAACACTTACCATAGATTCTTGTTTTGAGTGATGCAGACACATCTAGAGTCCGTTTTGAGCGCTTCTAGCAGCATTGCAATCCTGGCATCGAGGAGGAGTTTTCTAGTGGGTTTTCAGGCATCGAAGGTAGAGTTGAGATGTGGGCCCCACAGCCCGTCTTTTAAGCTACGAGCTGCGTTTCGCAAATTTTTCATCGGACGTCTGTTTGGCGCATGCGATCAGTCGATTCGGGATGTTTTTCTGAGGGAATTGAATTGTTCCGATCCACCCAATTTAATTCATCACGCTGGTGTGGGCCCACGGGGGCCGTTTTGGGCGTTAACAGTGAATTCTATCTTTTTCACCAGGTGTTCATTTCCGAAAAGTGATTAGTCAATCTTGTGTACTTTTTTGAGAGGATCTCAACGGTATGATCCATTCATAGTGCTTCAGGACCGGGATGTGGGTCCCACATAGCACCGTTCTTGCATGGTTTGGCAATATGCATCTTCTTTTCTCTGGATATCCGTTCCACACAATTATGCAATCAATTTTACAAGTCTTTCTGAGGAGATCGCAACGGAGCGATGCGCCCAACCTTTTCGGCACTAAGGCTCAGGACAATGGGACGTCGTTCCGGTGTAAGGAGGTTTTGGTTGACTTCTTCATCGGATATCTTTTAGATGCGAATAAATAGTCGATATTGCGTGTTTTTTTTCGCGAGGATTACAAAAATATGATCCATTTGGATGTGTGGAGCCACATCCGAGATCTCATTAAATGTGAAATCATGAAATGGTCACCAGTGATGGTTCTTCATGAGGTTTTTGTAGAGAACCATTGGTGTGTGATCGTGTTCACTCTTGGGAGAGTGAAGTGAATGCTTAAACTGATGTGGTTGTCCTTGTTAGGGTCGTGGAGGAAGAAAGTTGGCGAAGTTACTTTTACGCCTTTTTTCATTGACATTGGGTGTCATGTGCACGATATCCCTTGGGCTGGAAATGTGGTGTACTCTGGGAGTATACAGGAATTCTTGGTGGTACATGTTATAGTTTGTAAATGACAATGTTTGTGTTCTTGGATTGGAGATGAGTCGGCACCACACATCGGGTGGGACCCATGTGTGTGTCATGTTATGCATTACGTACCTTTGATCTCAGACGACATAGAGGGTCCCTCTATTACCAGTCGTTTAGACCATCACGGTTCAGTGGTTTCCCCTGGTTTTATTCTCAACGGTATGATCAGTGGAGTTGTTTGGGTTCCCTTTTTCTCTTTAGTCATGTAGGCTCTTAGTATCACGTCTCTTCGTGTTCCTTGGTCGAGTTTTTGTGGATTCGGGGTGACCAATACATTATGAAAGCACCAATCCTCTACCTAGGAGGTTGTTTCCAATACGGTACAGAGCCCGAGGGACCCTAGGTGCAGATTCCCTAGCATAGTATTGAGATCATATCTTCCTTCTGCGATCTACCGTGATGTGATTCCCTAGGCAGAGATCCAAGTATCGGCGTGAACCACACTACATGGGCGCTGAAATTCTACTAGGTGAATTGTTTGTAGTTGGGTGGTTGCATGATACCCACTCTGTGTTCTGTTGGCTAGTGTTGTACCATCTAGTAGGGATTTCCAGAGCAGTTCCAGGTTTACCCTCCAGTGGGGCTGGGCAGTGGGTTGCTCATCGACTTCTTCGGGTTTACCCTCCAGTGGGGCTGGGTAGTGGGTTGCTCATTGACATCTTAGGGTTTACCATCCAACAGATACTAGGCAGTGGGTTACCCGACGACCTCTTAGGGTTTACTGTCTAGCAGAGACTGGGCAGTGGGTTGCCCGACGACCTCTTTGGGTTTACCATCCAGAAGAGAATGGGAAGTGGGTCACTTGATGACCCCTTAGGGTTTACCCTTCAGTAGATACTGGTCAGTTGGTTACACAACAACCTCTTAGGGGTTACCATATAGTAGGGATGGGCAGTGGGTTACCCGATGACTTCTTTCAGACTCAGTCCTTTTTACTAGGCTAGTCTGTGACTACCAGAGCAGGACCCTTGGTTGTACGGGTCACTGATGTGCCATCTTTGACTTTGAGAATACATCTCGACTGTGTGGAAGTGACGATGTGTCGTTTTACTTTACCCATAAATCTCAAGTACGAGGGGCACCTTTCCCACCAAGACGCATCCTTGAGACGCGACTTGAAATCGGGCGAGTGAGTCAGTGCCGCCCAAAGTGGATAGTGTCATGGTGCGGTTATTTGAGCCCCTTGACTTGATGTTCGGGGTAGACAGGTAGGATGCTGGGCATCAATGGTGTTTAATACTGGGACTGTTGGCTTCTCAATTTTTTTGGATGAGCTACGGGATGGAGATCCCCTTATGATTTGTTTCGGTTTCTTGTTTTAGCATATGGATTTGTATATACCTTGTTCTAGTACCTACTTGGTGGGCTTGGTTACTCTCCTTCCAAGAGAGGCGAAGCCGTGCGGCGTATGCCACGTGCCTTCTGTGTCTAGCTTCTCGTGGTTGGATGAGTCTAATCTCCTACTATAGGTAGCGAAGGTTTGATGAGAAGCATATCTTTCACCATTTTAGCTCCTTGTGTTTGGACGAGTCGAATTCCTTTCTCTTGTTGGGATTATCTGGACTCTCTACTATTACTCTTATGCACTCTCGGTTGTACTCCTTTAATTTTTCCTATTCGATCTACTGCTCACCTCTTCAGTACCTCCTTTGTTTCTCCCTCGATCCATCAGGCCATCCTACTGAGTATTTTTATACTCACCCCTGCTTGGGCTTTGCCCGCACTTGGTGTGACCTTGTAGCTGACGGACAGGTTGGTCGTGACGTCAGAGGATATTAGGAGTTTGGTATCTTGGACCGAGTGCAGTGGTCGTAGACAGTTTCTTGGTTTGGGACACTCCCAACTATTTTACTTTTGATTACCTGTTTCCGGGTTGTGGCACTTTTCTAGTTGGGCGCATGTTTTTTCGTTTTCATTTCAATTTACCTTTAGTACTCAATTTATAATGTTTAGAGGTCGAAGCACCTTTGTGGATAGTATATAGCAGTTGGTACATTATTTTTACTTGTACTCTGCACTTCTGCACTGAGTGGGATGTGTGTGTGGGAATAGGTACTCAAGAAAAGGCCACACGAGTTTTTTTGCCTTCGGAGCATGTTGTCAGTCCCTGGCCTATGGAGGTGGGCTTGGGGTAGTTGCGGCTCGATCCCGGGTAGGTTCTAGTCATGAAAAAGTGGTATCAGAGCTAGTTCGTTCCTTGGGACTTTTTTCAGGTGTCCCTAAAAATGAATTGGTTGGGATTTATGGAAACAATGTCGACATGTCTCGAGAGCGGGACTCAAGCCATAGTGTCCAGTGATGGTGTGGCGGCTGACATATCCAATCACCAGGACCTTGATAACCCGCTTGTCGACGATGCATGCTAAGAGACTCGTTGCAAGAAAATTGGGTTCTTCATCGCATTGGATTGAGTCTTGAATGTCTGTCTTGAGTCAGCTCTCCATTGTTATCATTGTTAAATACATATATGTTCATCTTACTACGGAACTCCTTGATAATATTCAGGATGTCTTTGTGAAGACAACCAGCTAGGATAGAAGCTTTGGTTTTTTACGAGGACCCTATGGGCAATGGGGCCTCAATCCAGGACCCATCATGCGAGCCCCTTTTTCCGGGTGGGACAGTAGCAGCACCCCCACCTAGGGAGCAGCTGAAAACTCCAGCAGAGAAGGCTAATATTGAGCGCAGGTTGAGTGCAATCTGTGAGTTCCAGCGTCAGAGACCACTGAGGTTCAATGGTGAGCCATACCCTCGGGTAGCAGAGGTTTGGCTTGAGACAGTGGTTCACCTCTTCAGGATTGCACCGACACTAGTAGATCAGATGGTGGCTTTGGTAGCTAGCCTTTTTCCACGAAGTAGTTCGGCGTCATTGGAGTTTGTTGACTCGGTTACATGATGAGTCGTCACTTTCGTGGGGCGACATTCACCTATTGTTTCATGAGATGTTATACCCCTCCTTCTTACACTCTCTTCAGATCCAGGAGCTCCTACAGTTTCAGCAGGGAGGGATGACAGTGACTGATTATGCGACTAGTTTCGCAGACTGCGCATGTTTTTACCCAGAAATGTTCCATGATGGAAACTTCTGAGCGCGGAAGTTTGATCAGGGTCTCTGTAGAGAGATTCATTCTATAATAGTACCATTGGGAATTCCCACTTATGCCGAGGTGTTAGAGAAGGTACTGGTGACATAGATCTTCCTGTCACACTTTATAGTTTGTGGTGGCAGTAGGCACGACAGAGCCGAGACGTCTACTGAAAATAGCAGGTGTTGGCTTACAGAACCTCAACGCATTAGGCCTTCCACCAGATGGTTTTGGAGACATGGTCGTGCACTACTATGGAGGAAAAGCACAGGGGCTCAGTGGAGGAGACCCTTCCGTGAGCAGACCCAGGGGCAGGGTCGTACACCACAGTGGCGCCGGAGGGCAACAGGGCAGCCCAGAGAGTGCTGGTTCTATGCTTGCAATGGGTGCATTCACTTGGCATGGGAGTGCCCGAACATGCATGCTTAATATATCAGGCAGCCAGAAGGTGCATCACCACGATAGAGGCAGCGCCATGATCGGAGTGGTACCCATTGAGGTGGTGCTAGTAGAGGAGCGGGAGGAGCTGGAAGTTGAGGATGACCTTACAAGGTCATCCCATCGCCACTAGGTGGTCCACGTCAGGCTCCGAGAGCTGATAGTTGGGACTGAGGGAAACCACAAGCTTTGGATGTCTACAAACCTGTAGTGCATGAGGAGATAAAAGGTATGCTCTAAATATCTTCTACTTTTTGTAGTATAATGTCTATACATTGTGCATGATGCCCTCTTTTTCTTCCTGCTCCATGCTTGAGTTTTTACCAGGGTGACGCGGGGGGTCAGTGTAACCCTGTGTTAGTTGAATAGAAGGCATGGAACCTTTCTCTTTAGTCAATGGTGGTGACTCCTTCACCTTTCGAGCGTGTAAGGGAGTCTGGGTCATGGGACATCGACTGTGAAATCTTGTGTGACCAGATATCCTTGGGTGTTTCTCCATATGGATATTCTAAAGGAAGGAATCACCTGGAATTGTACCAGGTCCAAGCGGTGACTCCACTCACGGCGTGCAATATAGAGGTTCGACCAGGGAGGTGAGCTAACCCCAAGGACATGCATGCCGTTTGAGACCATCTGACGGGATGGTGAGGTTTTCTACCCCCTTTCCCTAAACCCAAAAGCTGTTTTGGGTGCATAATGTCTCCCACGTGACTCACCTAAGAAGAAGTGTGCATGTACCTATGCACGTCATCGGCAAGGGCAGTCCTCGCATTAATAGATCAAATCCTTTGGTCTGTGTGCAGTGATGCGAGACTGTGCAAGAGTTCTTCTAGGCACAGGAGAGCCAAGTGTGGGCATAGTACCCTGAGTTGTTCCCTGGTTTTTCATTTCAGGGATGAAACTATTGAAGGGGGGAATGATTTAAGAACCTGATTTTTACTATAAAATAATTTTGAAAATTCTTGATGTTATTCCGGAGTAGTGCCTTCAGACGACATACGATTCTGAGCCCCTGTGTGGAAGGAATTAAATTTTTAGTGTGTTTGCACTGCGCATGAAAAATAAATTAAATAACTGATAAACGGTAGCTCGGATTTGAAAACTGAGGGCACATTTGAGTTTGGAACGTTCCGTTTACCCTAGGAGGGGTGTAATATTCGAGGTCGCGACCATTCTGTGGAAAATGGCCCCAGGGGCGCTTTCCTAATTTAGCGGCAACGGCGTTGAGATTTATTAATTTTCAACAGGGCCTCAAGTGAAAATTATGAGACCACTGTTGCGCTCATAATGTAGAGTTTGCCCTATAGGAGGCATAATCTTGAACCTATCGGGAGTTTCATACGTGGGTCTTTACATGGTTGATTAAAGGATTAATTGAAAGTTTATTTAATTATTCGCTTAAACCTAACACCAACTCCATCCCTCCCATCTCCATTTCCCTCGTGGAGAAACTCTTGATCAACCAAGGAATCCCTCCCTCTCTTCAAGCCCTCCTCTCCAAGGTGTTTCGGATTCGACTAGGGCGGATCGACAACGAAGCTTAGGGCTATGCCCCAAGAGGTAGGAGATCATCATTTAGTATTTTAATTTCGAACCTCTCCTTTGAACACTATTTATAGCATCAAAATGTTGTTTAATTATCGAGAGAATCCCATAGTTGTGTAGTATAAATTTTGGTCTCTTCGACACATGTTTTGTATTTTAATTCTGAGTCCCGAGATGTCTGCAGCAGTCCGACAAAGTTTTGAGGTGTTTGTGTGTTTCTCGGCGGATTCAGTCGGTCCGGTGGATGGTCCGACCTTCCCTAGAGATGACGTGGGCTCTTTCTGGTGGAGGCAATCGAGGGAATCGACAATAGGCCAGAGAAGTTTGTTGTGGATGGTGGCTCTGCATGATAGCGGTGGTCGGGTGAGCTGGGGGGGACTTCAGGCGAGCGCGGGACATGGAGCTCCACCGGGCGACATGGAACCGGCCGCTCGGCTGGTCGTCGCGACAAACCTGGGTCGTCGCGACCCCAAGAGCAGCAAGGACCCACGTCTCATAGTTCCACTCAGAAAATCTAGACTGGCCGAGCAGGTCTAGGCATGGAAAGGTGGTCTGCGTGGTGAACCTCAGACCGCAGGTTCAGCGAGTGGGTGGGTCGGCCGAACCGGCCCGGCCCACCCCGTTTCGGTCCATTAATGTTTAAAATGACCTAAAATGCAAACCATGAATCGTATTTATGATCCTTATATGGAAACAAGTTCCTTAGCTCAGGGAAAACATTTTGATATGGTCTCGGGGATTTTTAATTCCTGAGACGAGGGGCTCGGTGGCACGACACACCGTTATGTGGTTTTAACACTTACACCAGATTCTTGTTTTGAGCGGCACAGACACATCTATAGTCTGTTTTGATCGCTGTCAGTGGAGTTGCGACCATGGTGTCGAGGCAGTGTTTTCTAGAGGGATTTCGGTCAACGAATCCGAAGTTGATATGTGGGCCCCACGGCCCGTCTTTTAAGTCGTGAGCCGCGTTTCACAACCTTTTTATCGGACGTGTGTTTGGGGTGTGCAAGCAGTCGATTCGAGGATTTTTCCAAGGGAATTTCATTAGCGCGATCTTCCCGCTTTAATAAAGCATGTTGGTGTGGGCCCCATGAGGGCCAATTTGGGCATTGACATTGAATCATATCTTTTTCTCAGGTGTTCGTTTCGGACAAATGATTAGTCAATCTTGTGTACTTTTTCGAGAGAATCGCAACGGTGGGATCCATTCGTAGTGCTTCAGGGCCAGGATGTGGGTCCCACGTAGCACTGCTCTTGTGCGGTATGGCAATATGCATATTTTTTCTATGGATATTCAGTCCATGAACGTAAGCAGTCAATTTTTTGTGTCTTTCCGAGGAGATCGAAAAGGTGCGATGTGCCCGACTGTTTGGAGGACCGAGGCTCGAGACCACGAGACGTTGTTCGAGCATAAAGCAGTTTTGGTTGACTCCTTCGTCGAATATTTATTGGAGGTGATTAAATAGTCGATATCAAGTGTTTTTTTCTTGAGGATTACAATGGTATGATCCGTTGGGATGTGCGGAGCCTCATCCGAAATCTTATTAAATGTGAAATCATGAAAGGTGTACTAGTGGTTGTTCTTCCTGTGGTGTTTATAGAGATCCCTTAGCGTGTGATCATGTTCAATCTTGGAAGATTGAATTTAATTCTTAAATAGATGTGGTTGGACGTGCTAGGGCCGTGGAGGAAGCAGGTTGGTGATGTTACATTTACGCCTTTTTGCGTTGACATTGGGTGTCATGTGCACGATAGCCCTTGGGATGTAAATGTGGTATACTATGAGAGTATACGAGAATTCTTGCAGGTTTATGGTGTAGTTTGTACCTAAGAACATTTGTGCGCATGGTTTGGAGATGAGTTGGGGCCACACATCGGGTGGGCCCCATGTGTGTGTCGTGTATTTCTTTACATACCTTTGATCTCTCACGACATAGAGGGTCTCTCTATTCACGGTGGTTTAGACCAGTAGGGTTGAGTGTTTTCCCCTGGTTCTTTTCTCGACGGTTTGATTGGAGGATTTGATTGGGTTCCCCTTTTTCCTTTAGCTATGTGGGCTCTCAGTATCACATCCCTTCGTGTTCCCTGGTAGAGTTTTTTTGGATTAGGGGTGACGAATACATTACACAGGCACCGATCCTCTACCCCGGAGGTTGTTTCCAGTAGGGTATGGAGCTCCAGTGAGCCTAGGAACAGATTACCTAGCCAAGTATCGAGATCATATCCTCCTTCCATGATCTACTTTGATGTGTTTCCCAAGGTAGAGCTCTAGGTATCGGCGTGACCCACACTACACAATCACTGAATCTCTACTAGGTGAATTGTTCTGGTGTTGGGTGTTTGTGCGATACCCACTCTGTGTACTGTTGGCCAGTGTTGTACCATCTAACATGGATGGCCAGATCAGTTCCGAGTTTACCCTCCAGCGGGGCTGGGTAGTGGGTTTTAAATCAACTTCATCGGCTATACCCTCCAGCGGGGTAGGGTATTGGGTTTCTCATTGACTTCTTAGGGTTTACCCTCCAGCAGATAATGGTTAGTGGGTTACCTGACGACCTCTAAGGGTTTACCCTCCGGCAGAGACTGGGCAGTGGGTTACTCGACGACCTCTTAGGGTTTACCCTCCTGCAGAGACTGGGTAGTGGATTACCCGACGAACACTTAGGGTTTACCCTCCACCAGAGACTGGGCAGTGTGTTATCTGATGATCTCTGAGGGTTTACCCTCCAGCGGGGCTTGGTAGTGGGTTACCTGACGAATTCTTTCGGACTCAGTCATTTCTACTAGGCTAGTCTGTGGCTTTTCTCCATGACTACCGAAGCGGGACCCTTGGTTGTACATGTCATTAATTTGATAGATTTGACTTTGAGAATACCTCTTAACTGTGTGACAGTGATGAGGTGTTTCTTTGACTTCCCCAAGAAATCTCATGTACATGGGGCGCTTTACCCACCAAGATGCATCCTTGAGACGTGACCTAAAACCATACGGGCGATTCAGTGCCGTCCAAAGTAGATAGTTTCATGGTGTGGTGATATGATCCCCTTGACTTGCAGTTCGGGGAAGACAGGTAGGATCCTGGGCATCGATGGTGATTACTTCTGGGTGTGTTGGATACTCACTTTCTTGGGCTGAGCTAGGGGATGGAGATCCCCTTATTGTAATGACCCAAAATTTTGAATAAATTGTGTTTCATAAACATTGTGAGTTATTTTATTTTTATACTTAACAAAATTGTTTCATATTATATCATGAGTATAATTAAAATATTACTATTGGGTTTCGACTGTTATAAGACCATTGATCAATATGACTGTTGGAAACTAAACTTTTCGATTATTGTCTCTAAATAAAAGTGATCTTGGTTAATTAATATAGAAAGAAGATTCGATGGCCTCATCCAGTAGTCTCGGGATGATTGAAGCCCATCTAACTGAACTCGGGAAGGAGGTAGCACTTTTGGGCTTTGCTCTAGACGAAAACCAAGCCGAACTTCATCGTGTGAGACTATAATGGAATCACCTTCGTGAGAAGTTCAATTTGTTAGAAATCACTACGCGGAAAATGTTGGCTGAGCCACCCCAAGATTCTCTCACCTTTGCACACCATACTTTTAGATCCTATTCTGCTGTTATAAGGGGCTATGTAACGAGACCTTAACTTCCTTATGTAATCCTTTGATTAATAAAAATTGTGATTTCTACTTTTGGTAAAATTTGTAAATTTTCAAATGTTTGAATAAATTTAGGATGTATATTATTGATGAATTTTAGAAAAAAGATATTTTAAAAATATTTATGTAAACTTTAAATAATTAATAATGTGTAATGATTTAAAAAAAATGGTGTTATATAGTTATGTTGAGTAATAATTTTAGATTCTAACAAGATCAACTTAATTTTTGATGAATAGAAAATTATGAATAGTGATTTTATGCTTAAGATTAGAAATGTGATCAAACGGATTAGTAATCTCACTTAAAGAAAGTGTTAATATAATATAGGCGCCTTGATTAAGTAATGTGATTCAATAAAATAGGTAAATAACGGTTTCAGAAATTATTATTCAAATATTACTTTTTTGAGGTGAATGGTGTTTTTAAATTAAAAATTTAATTAAAAAATATTTAGAAACATATTTTTTAAAAATGGAGCTCATTTTTGAATTCAGAGTATCACTATTATGTTAAAGTAATTTTTGGGGTTTTTTTCTGAAACAAAAGTGTATTTTAGGTGAATAGTGTTTGTATTTAGAAATTAAATTAAAAATATTTAGAAAAATATTTTTAAAAAACAGAGTTCATTTTTGAAATCAGATCATCAATATTATGTTAAATTAAAATTTTGGTATTTTTCTATGAAAGTTGAATTTTCGGTGAATAGTAAATTTTCAGCTTTAAGTTTCGGGTGTTTAATGACATCATTAATGATTTATTAAGTATGTAATAAATATGGTCGACCTATTAATAGTAATATAAGGTATTAGGTGTCCCAAGTGGCATATACCATTGGAAAATACCATGGGAAAGCCCATGGTTTTTCCAAAACCACCAACGAGGTGTCCCTTGGCCATTAATGCCTTCTCTTGTCACATCCCCTATAAATACAAATCCATACCTCAGTTCATTTCACTCAGAAATCTTTCCCAATGACGTTATGGTCTCATTACCTCCCATGGAGGCCTCCCACGGTTCCCTCAATCCTTCCAAGGTCCCAAACATCATGATTTCGAAGTTACTCTTCAAAATAAGGGATCCTACCTCTCTCTTTTTTTCAAGGTACTCTGTTTTATATCATTTATTTTTAGCTCCATGTTCTTATGTTGGAGGTTGTTTTGTTATATTCATCCTACTGTCTTATTAATTTCCATATGATAAGATACCCCCTCTTTCTCTCATCAATTCATTTTAAGAATGTTAAAGTGGCACCATTAGGCAGCCGAATTTTTAAGGGATTCTTTCACCCTTCTCGCTTTCAAGATCTATTTTCATGTCAAGTATTTCTTGTTCCGTTTTATTATGTTGGGGTAAGATCTCTGTATCTATCCTAATATTCCTTTATGTTCATATGATGAGATACCCTATTTGATCTCTTCAATTCATTCTTTTTACATTTTAAGTGGCGTCGTTAGGCTGCCGAACTTTCATAAGAGAAATCCTATTTTTGTCTTCCTTCAATTTTTTTCATTTCAAATGGTATGTGTTTAAAATTTCAATACCATGTTCTTATATCCTTTATATTCTGTCCCTCTACTGTTTTATGGATTGTTTATGACTGGGTGACCCATGTACCGTTTCTTTTCAATGTTTTCTAAAAACCCTGTAACATAGTCGTTATACTGCCGAACTTTCGTCTCAAAATGTCTCTCTCCTTTTCTCCAATTATTTTATTTTATTAAGTTGATACTCAATGCTATTTCTTCTATATGGGTATTCAAATATATATCAAAATGTTCTATTTTAATTCTAGGAATTTCATACATGAAACCCTCTTTCCTTTTTCTGTGGGTTTAAAGTGACATAATGATCATGTCTTTAAATCATTTTCTAAAACGTTATGCCTATGAAATGAAACCCGTTTCTTTTATGCTATATGGGTTATTTATGAAATGTTTTATGATGATATATGTGTTTCACATGATAATAAAGGATAATTTATGGGTGCGCCCTGATAGCGCTCTAATGCATTGGGTAAAGACTTAATCTCTAGAGATTACCATTTTTAGTGATACCTTGGGGAATAACCTTGGTAATTTTAAATGACACCTTGGGGATGGACCTTGGTGAAATGGAAAAGATTTTATATTTTAAATTTTTTAGCCACTCCTTTAATTTATAAAACATGTTATTTTTATTATGATATTCCTCATGATCTCTTTCTCATGCCTTAATGTTATTTTTCATGACTTTTGATGTATCTAAAGTTCACATGTAAAATGTTTCCCTTGTTTCCCTTACTGGGCATTATGCTCACCCTGTCCATTGATGTATGCTCCCAGGTTATGAGATGTTGTAATAAACATAGGATGAATAAATTAAGAGGCCTTTCAAGTTCTTAAGAAGAATTTTTTTATTGTTGTCATGTATTATGTTCCTAGTTTCCAAGACACTAAACCTTAGAGATCCTTGGTTTTGTATAATGTAATGAATATTTATGTGATAAAAAGGCAGGATTATATAGTTGGTATCAAAGTATGTTATATTTATTTGTGGAAATTATGATATGAAAACTTTAGTAATATCCCTATAAGGAAGTTTAAATATAGGAAATCTTCCTGGTAATTTGGTGAGTATTGAGTAAGTGGGTTCCAAACAAATAAATCCCTTTCTGGATACGAACAAGTAGAGATGGCTCTGGAACATATTTTCCTAGGAGTGAAAACACTAACCAGGTGTTTTTTCCTTGACCCGGGGTCACCTGGTGCACGACAACGGGCCTTTCTGCACTCTTGGTTTGACAATCCCGGGGGATATGCTTTGGTAAATTAATAAGCGTTGTATTAACAATTATTAAAGGGACAAAGATAATATAAAATAAAAATTCACATAAGAATATATGATCATGGATAACCTAGATTGGAACCTAGGGTATCACAAGTTAGGGTATACTTTTCATCTACAATTTTTCCATTATTTGCTTTTTGTTTCCTTTTCATGATTATTGGCTATGTATTTAAGCCCCTAATTATAATTTCTTTTCTTACATAATGGAAGGAAATGGAATAACATGTCCCAACAAAAAATTTGATAGGAAATGTGAAGATTTATCTATTAATATGAAAGAGATGATGAGAGATCAAGTTGAACATATTGTGATTATGCCAAACTAGCTATCAAAAATCACAATTAATAATCGGTACCTAGTTTAATGCCTAAATTCATCAAGGAAGAAAGAGATGAAGTCTCAAGGATGTTCATCTAATAAAGTTGATAAGGGAAAGAATACCTGATTTAAATTGTGAAAAAAGTGTGGAAGGAACCACCCAGGAGAATGTTACAAAGGAACTGGGAGATGTTTTAAGTGTGGGTGATAGGGTATAAAGTAGCCAATTGATTTAAAAAATGGATAATGTGATGAATATAGATAAGGTTCAATCTAATGTACCATATACATTTCAATTTTTTAAATATAGAGAAGTGGGATATTATCCAAGGCAGTGTTGTCCTAGTTGGGATGAGCATCAATAATCATCAAGGACATGGGAACAATGCATGTCCAATGTTGAGATGGATCATGATGACTAAAGTACATGTAACTTCTTCGCAATAATTGTCTGGGTCATTTTGTATTTTAGTTCATGCCCTATGAGCATATCTTTAATGTTATCTAAGAACATTGAGACACTAACTAAGATGGTTTTATATCATTAAGGAAAACATATATTGTTATGTACCACATGTTGAAGTTGTGAAGCTGTTCTTCTTGAAAAAAAAATTGATTTGTGGATTAAAAGATGATTATTATTTTGGAATACGTTCACTAATTTGGGAACCCTATATGATCGAGGTAAATAGATTACCATGGTATTTTCTTTGAGTATTAAAGTTTGACTTATATTTGGAAGAATTGATGAATTTAAGTTAAACATATTGTAATTTAGGAAATGATTAACCTATCTTGGGGAAAATATGTTTTGGTTAGTTACTTTTGTTATAAGATGTTAGGAGTGGTGGATGTTGTTTGGAGATGAATGATAAAGTGTATAATTGAAGACTATGTTATCAAATCCTTTTTGTATTTGGGTTTCAATCTTAGTTTGGTTTATTTTGGGGAATTTTAAAGATAGTTATTTATGGAATGGTCTATGATGAACATTGGGTAGTACCATGGAATTTTGAAGATTTAAAATAGTTTCCCTTCCTATGGGGTTATTTATTTTTGAAGAGTTTTTTTATATTACCCTTCCTATTTTTGGGATAATTTCTAAAGATAGAAGAAATAGATAGTTAATCTTTTGTGGAATATGTGATGCTCTAGAAGACGATTCTTGTGCTTTTGATGATACCAATTGTTTTTTAATGCTCATCATTGGGATAAAAGATTAGTTTTGGTAGAAACTTTTGAATGGAATAAGCTCTAATTAAAGGTAGGTATATTTCCTTATGTTTTTATTCTATGTAGTATATGAATTCCTCAAAATTATGAAAAGGAATGAAAAACAAAAACATTGTTGGTTTACATTTCCTACTGGGTAATCAAAGACCATTTACAGACATCATATGTTTGAGATTTTCTTGTGCTTAACTTTCTCCTAAAAATGTTTTCTATCACTCTCCATTAGAACATGAATCTTTTTTTTTCTCTTTCATATCCATGTTTTCCTACATGGAATCCTAGTTTGGGTTAACTCGGGTGACCTTTGTAATTCCCTTTCATTCTTTTGATGTCATATTCTTACTGACTTATTTTCTGATGTGATACATTCAATGAAATTTCCATGCCCACTTTTAAAATTGTGAGGATGCTATTTCTCAAGGGGGGAATATTTTAACGACCCAAAATTTTGAATATATTTGGTTTCCTAAAATTTGTGTGTTATTTTATTTTTATACTCAACAAAATTGTTTCATTTTATTGCATGAGTATAATTAAAATAAGACCACTGGGTTTCGACTGTTATATGACCATTGATCAATATGACTGTTGGAAACTAAACGTTTCGATTATTGTCTCTAAATATAAGTGATATTGCTTAATTAATAAAGAATGAAGATTTGATGGACTCATCCAGTAATCTCAGGCCGATCGAAGCCCATCTAACGGAACTCAGGAAGGAGGTAGCACCTTTGGGCATTGCTCTGGACCAAAGCCAAGCTGAACATCATCTTGTGAAACTAGAATGGAATCGCCTTCGTGAGAAGATCAAGTTGATAGAAATCACTACTCGGGCAATGTTGGCCGAGCCGCCGCATGATTCTTTCACCTTAGCACACCTTACTCTTAGATCCTATACTGGTGTTATAAGGTGCTATGTAATGAGACCGTAACTGCCCTTTGTAATCCTTTGATAAATAGAAATTGTGATTTCTTCTTATGGTAAAATTTGTAAGTTTTCAAATTTCTTAATAAATTTAGGATATATATTTTTGATGAATTTTAGAAAAAATATATTTTATAAATATTTATATAAACATTAAATAATTAATAATTTGTAATTATTTACAAAAAATGGTCTTCTACAGTTATGTTCATTAAGAAATTTAGAGTCTAATAAGTTGAACTAAATGTTTGATGAATATTAAATTATGAATAGTTATTTTACGCTTATGATTAGTAATGTGATCAAATGGATTAGTAATCTCACTTAAAGAAAGTGTTAATATAATATAGGCACCTTGATTAAGTAATGTGATTCAAAAAAATAGGTAAATAACGGTTTCAGAAATTATTATTCAAGTATTAGTTTTTTTGGGTGAATAGTGTTTTTTAATTAAATATTTAATTACAGATATTTATAAAATTATTTTTATAAAATGGAGCTCATTTTTTAATTCAGAGTATTGATATTATATTAAGTTAATTTTTGGGGTTTTTTCTGAAAAAAATGAATTTTTGGTGAATAGTGTTTTTTATTAAAAAATTAAATTAAAAGTATTTAGAAAATTATTTTTATAAAATGGAGTTCATTTTTGAAATAAGATCATCGATATTAGGTTAAAATTAAATTTTTGGATTTTTCTGAGAAAATTGAATTTTCAGTGAATAGTGAATTTTCAGCATTATTTTTCCTGTGTTTAATGACATCATTAATGATTTATTAAGTATGTAATAAATATGTACAGACTGCTAATATTAAGATAAGGTATGAGGTGTCCCAAGTGGCCAATACCATGTACAAATACAATGGGCAAGCCCATGGTTTTTCCAAAACCACCAATGAGGAGTCCCTTGGCCATTAATGCCTTGTCCCCTCATTTCCCCTATAAATACAAAGCCTTACCTTCGTTCATTTCACTCCCAAATCGTTCCCAACGAAGTTATGGTCTCATTACCTTCCAAGGAAGCCTCCAAATGTTCCCTCAGTCTTTCAATGTTCCCAAACATCATGAATTCGAAGTTACTCTTCATAGTAAGGGATCTTACCTCTCTCTTTCTTTCCAAGTACTGTCTTTTATGTCATTTATTTTATTCTCCATGTTCTTATGTTGGCGGATGTTATTTTATATTCATCCTACTATCCTTTTAATTTTCATATGATGAGAGACCCCCTCTTTATCTCATCAATTGATTTTAATAATGTCAAGGTGGCGTCGTTAGGCTGCCGAGTTTTTAAGTGATTCTTTCACCTTTCTCATTTTAAAGATCTACTTTCATGTAAAGTAATTCATGTTCCTTTTTATTATTTTTGGGTATAATCTCTATATCTATCATACTTATATTTTATTTTAATATTATGAGAGACCCTATTTGATCTCGTCAATTCATTTTATTTTATGTTTTAAGTGACGTCGTTAGGCTGCCGAATTTTCATAAGAGAAATCTTATTTTTGTCTTCTTCCATGTTTTTCATTTCAAATGGTATGTCTTTTAAAATTAATTATAATGTTATTATATACTTTATATTATGTACCTATATTGTTTTATTAATCATTTATGAGTGGCTAACCCATGTCCTTTCTCTTTTCAATGTTTTCTAAAAACCATGTAACATAGTATTTATGATGCCGAATTTTCGTCTCAAAATGTCTCTCTGTTTTTCTCAAATTATTTTATTTTATTTATTGGATAATAAAAGAACTTTAATCTATACAAGTATTCACATATATATAAAAATGTTCTGTTTTAATTCTGGGGCTTACATACACGAAACCCACTTTCATTTTTCGGTGGGTTTAAAGTGACATAAAGATCATGTCTTTAAAGAATTTTTTAAAACTTTATGATTATTGAATGAAACCCATTTCATTTATTCTATACTGGTTATTTATGAAATTTTTGATAATGATATATGTGGATCACATGATAATAAGGTAAAATTTATGGGTGCACCTTGATAGCGCTCCAATGCATTGGGTAAAGACATAATCTCTATAGATGACCATTTTTAACGACACCTTGGTGAATAACCTTGGTAATTTTTAATGACACCTTGGGGGTGGACTTTGGTGAAACAGAAATTATTGTCTATGTTAAATGTTTTAGCCACATCATTATGTTATGATACACATTATTTTTATTATGATATGGCTTGTGATCTCTTTCTCATTCCTTAAAGTGATTTTTTCATGACTTTTGATGTATCTCAAGTTCACATGTAAAATGTTTTCCTTACTGGGCCTTCTTCTCACCCTTTCCATAAATGTATGATCCCAGGTTATGAGATATTGTAATGAACTTAGGATGAACAAATGAAGAGGCATTTCAAGTGTTTAAGAAGAATGTTTTTTTCATGTATTAAGTTCTTGGTTTCCAATACACTAGACCTTAAAGATCCTCAGTTTTGTATAATGTAATGAAAGTTTATGTGATAAAAGGCGGGATGATATACTTACGATCCTATTCGGGTTTCTTCATTGAGAATATGTATATGTACATACCTTGTTCAAGTTTCCACTCCTTGGGCTTGGTTACTCTCCTTCTAGGAGAGGCGAAGACGCGTAGGGTATGCCACGTGCTTTCTGTGTCTAGCATCTTGTGGTTGGACGAGTCTACTCTCCAACTATAGGTAGTGAAGGTTTGGCGAGAAGTTCATCTTCTCAACATTTATAGCTCCTATTGTTTGGATGAGTCTACTTCATTTCTCTTGTGGGGATGAGATGGAATCTCTACTGTTACTCTTCTGCACTCTCTATTGTACTCCTTTACGTTTCCCTGTTCGATCTACTGCTCACCTCATCAGTACCTCCTTTGTTGCTCCCTTACGCCTTCGGGGCACGATACTGAGTATTTTTATACTCACCCCTACTTGGGATTTTCCCACACTTGGTGTGCCCATGCAGACGACGGACAGGCTGGTCGTGATGTCAGAGGAGCTTAGGAGTTCGGGATCTTGGAACGCGTGTGGTGGTCGTAGACGGGTTCCAGATGTGGGACTCTCCCAGCTGTTTTAATTTTGTTCACATGTTTCCTGGTTGTAGACCTTTTCTTGTGGGGCGTGTGTTTTTTCCTTTTCTTTTTAGTTTACCTTCAGCACTTACTTTGTACTGTTTAGAGGTCAATGCACCTTTTTGGTTAGTATATAGCATTTGGTACTTTACTTTTCCATGTACTCTGCATTTTTGCACTGAGTGGGCTGCTTGTGGGTATATAGGTACTTAGGCAAAGGCCTCCCAAAGTTTTTTAGCCTTCGGTGCTTGTCACCAGCCCCTAATATATGAAGGTGGGCATGGGGTAGTTGTGGCTCTAGACCTGGTAGGTTTGGTTCGTGAAAATAAGAGCAGGCCACTCCTTACCGGAGTGACTGAGGTTTCACGGGTCAGTTAGGAGCAGTGATCCCTCATCTGTGGCATAGTGATGAGGGGAAGGCATCTTTACTTGGGTTTCTTTAGCTTATGTTGGGTGCAAGACAGTGATGACTGTTCCTCTGGTGCTTGCCACTAGAGTTGGACCTATTAGGATGATCTCGATTAAGCACGTTCTCTCGGACATAGCATTAGGAATGGTAGAGTTGATCCCGATGGAGTGTATTTTCTCATATGGGTACCATCAGAGATGGCAGAGCTCATGGAGTGTGTTCTCCTAGTTTTCGTTACTATAATTCGATCATCGATGTGAATCCTATTGTTAGCTATGATAATGGAACCTTATCATTATTAGGGTCTGAGATGAGTATATCTAGGAATTCTTCATATGTGTGTTGTAGACATATATCTAAGTGGAGATGAATAAAATTTTTGATTTTCATTGTGTTATACATTGGGTATTATCTTTCTGGTTTCCCGTGTGTTTTGAGGTTCCCTAATGAGTATTGTTTTACTCACCCATACATGGGTTTTCCCGCACGTGTCGTGTCATATGCAGACGGTCGACTCTTTGACGGTGTTCCAAGCAGACCAACACCAGGTGGGGCCTACTGTGATCAGACAAACTGAAGTGGGTTCCATTGGAACTACTACAAATATGGTTTTTAACCGCGCTAGAAATGGGCATTAACAGCTCTTGAAAAGCAATGTTAATTGATGTTAGGATAAAGGGGGGACCCTTTTATCAATGCTCAAAAAAGCGCTGATAAATTCCCATTTTATCATCACTTTTTAAAAGGACTGATAAAAGTTGAAAAACATTAAAAAAATTCAAAATATACATATTTCAACAATTCTGGGAGGGGCTTCTACAATGCCCCACCTTCTACTACAGCCTGCACGCACCGGCCACCCCCTAGCCTTTAACAGTTCCCCACCCCCTTTAATAGTGCTAGGCCTTATTCCCCACCCGTGCACGCAACCTGCTTCTCCGAGGATTGAAACTCGGGACATGTTTTATGCGCGCCTAAGCCTTTACCACTCCACCATATTGCTTTGCTCTTCATTAATTAATATATAAATTTATTTATATATATATATAGTTATATTTTCTCATATATTAATATATATATATATTAACATATATATTTTTATAATAATATATATATAGTTATATTTATATATATTTATATATTTATTTATATTAATATATATATATTTAGTTATGTTAAAAAATATTTATTTGTTTATTTATTTATTTATATTAATATATATATATATCTACATATTAATATATATATATATATATATAAAGTTATATTTATATATTAATATATATTTAAACGATCAGTTTTAAATACATTTAAAAAATATTTTTTTATGTCTGTTTATAAATAAATAAATACATATTTACAACACACACATACACACATATTATATGTGTATTTGTAAGTATAATTATACATTTTATAGATATTTAAAAATATTATATATTAATATGTATATACATATGATTAGAATATGTAGATAACATATATCAGTTTTTCAATACAAACGCACACAAATACACACACACACACACGTCATATCGGTATATAGATATTAAAAAAATATTTAAAATAAAATGGATATTGTTTTTTTATTTTTACAAGCCTTATATATTGAGAAATATACTTTATACATAAATATGATTAATTATTTATTTATAAAATTAAATTTTTATGGGTGAATATATAAATAATATGTACATATTATTATATAATTTATTATATAATTCACTACATAGTGAAAAACAATAATAATTCAAAGCCACAATATCAATATAAATGTAACCCCTCAGAATAAATTTAGTCCCCAGTGAAAAAGGTAAAAAAGACCAACAAACTATTTTTGCGTTGAAAAATGTGACAGAAGGTTTCCCTGGGTCATAGCGCATAGAGCTCATCACAATAATTGACTTGATATGTTGTGGAGCTCAAATAGACACCCGGCTCAAAAGTTATGGTCGTTTGATGTTTGAGATACGTTTTCAACTTATTTGAGATCTTTTATCAATTTTTTTTTTGTGGAATCAAATTGTTATTAATTGATTATTAATCGATGATAATTAGTAAATTATTAATTGATAAATTTTTTAAATTTTTTATAATCCATTTTCACTACATATCTTACATATTAAGTGAAAATGTTTATTTATACTTATTTAAAACATATTTCCAAAATATATATTATATTTATATAAATATAAATATAATTATATATCAATATATAATTTTTTTAATATAGATTTTTTAAATATGCACTTTATTCGCACTTGGAAAACGTGCTGACAACCCCCCTATCAGCGCTCCTAAAAAACACTAATAATGGGGGCCCTTTAACAGTGCTAAAAAAGAACTAATAAAGGCACCCCCTTTATCACTGCTTTTTTTAGCACTGTTAAAAGGAGGAATTGCGGAAACCAGATTTACTGGTAGTGTGGATTAGATTACAATAGTCTAGTGTCGTAACTTGCAGTTGGATTAGGTTGGGGATTCCACAGATGAGCTTCAGTAATTGTGTTAAAAACCCTTTTTGTGGGCTTGTATTTTTGGCCTAGTTGTACTTTACTACTGTACTTTCTATCGTTCTATGATGTTGGGTTATAGTGCTATGAATTCTTGTTATTTACATAGTGTTTTTACCTTTCAGCATCATTGGCTTGGAGTTGTGTGCATGTGTACAGTTTCTTAGGCAGATGCCTCCCATTTGTGGGATATGTCTACTTAACGTCGGTTGCCAGCCTCTGGCCAATCAGAAGCGGGCTTGGGGTAGTCACAACACAACCCCTGGGGGACGGGTCTTGATAGATTTAGAGACTCTGTTTTTTCTAGATTGAGATTAATTACAATTTGGTGTTTTTATGTCTCCAGAACACATCAGGGGAAAATGGTAAATTGACCCTAGTAATGGACCTCAGAAAAAAAAATATCTGATTGTTTCATTGATTTAGGGGCGTGGAGTTGACCCATTGGTCGGTTCGTCATGTTATTAAGGGCACTATAGGGCCTCTATAAAAATGTATACACAGTAAAAGTATTATTTTTAGCGTATTCAATCATTTTTAGGATTAAATTATTATTAATTTTGTTGAGTTCAGAATGCGAGTTTTACCGTAAGGATTGTATATCTTTAGTTAAATTAGCTCCATTGGGTGTTTTTAGTTACAAGTAAATTAATTTAATTATTTAATTATTCAATCAGATAGTTTATCAAAAAACACAAGGTCCTTATCCAGTATGTGTTACATTATATTTCTCCTTTATGTGACCTCATATTGTCATTGGTAACCCTGTAGAGAGGAGTGATATGAGATTCTTGGTGGTGACGATGTTGGGTCAAGGGAGCATGGCTAGAATCCAAAGTCATTAATGATTCGATCACATAATGTCCTTTAACATAATCACAACCCCAACGATATATTGGCACATCCATGATTCTCCATGATATATAAAATTATGATTTTTCTCCAACCTTATTCTTTATGAAATTCCCCGTTGAAAATATTTATTATTGTTGGGTTTCACCTTCATTGTAGAACATATGTTTTAGTTTAATTTTGATTTCCTTATTCTTCAAGATATCATTGTTGATTTGATGATATGGAATTTCATTGTTCATGAATAATTTCCATGTGGTTTCTATACATATATATTCTATATATTTATCCTTTTATTTTTCTCTTTCCCACGTTGAGTTCAACGAAAAACTATAGAAAAAAGTTTCATTATGGGTTTTTTTTATTTTAACAAAAAAATTCAAAGTTCAGATTTTTTTTCTCGAAAATGGGATAGTTGAGCATCAAATGAATTGACCCTCGACCATCTAGGTAGAATGTGTCAATTCATTTGACACACTCTAGATAAATATTTTTAATAAATAAATTTAATATGACTTACTTTTATATACATATATTAAATTAAATAAATATTTTTAAAATACAGGTTTTATATTGTTTTTTGTTTATATATATATCACAATTTTAATTAGTATTTAAAATACTTTGTCGTTATTTGTAAATAGTAGTATTTAAATAATGTCAAAATGTAACAAAAACCTCCACATAGATAAAGTTTTATAGGGAAGGGGACCTTGATAACTCTTATCGATTATCCATATGGGATTCAGTTTCACTTTTCCTTCATTCTAATATTAATATATTAACAATATTAATACATAATTAATGACATAATTAAAAATAAAACTATTTAAAATAAATATAATTAATATAAATAATAAATAATATTATAAATAATATAATAATAAAAAATTAATATAATTAATAATTATTATGAAAAATAATAATAAATAAATATTATTATTACCATTAATTAATAATACAACCATTAATGAAACATATTATTTTTTAAAAAAAATTATTTATTAATATAATTTACTGATTAACAATTAATGAATGTTATGTAATAATTTTATTATTTATATAATTAGTAATTCATATTATTTTATAATTAATAATAATTAATATTTATTAATTAATAATTAATTATTATTAATTATTAATAATTCATAATAACTAATAAATAAGGATTACTAATTATTAAATAATATTAAAAATAATTATTATTAATTAAATAATAAATAACAATTATTTTTAATTGTATTAATTATTAATTATTAATTAGATAAATAAATAAATTATTAACTATTAATTGTTAATTAGTAATTTGTATTTTAAATTATTAATTATTATGTATTAATTAGTGGTAGTTAATTATTATTATTATTAGTTTTTGTTAGGGCTCTAGTCTTTAGCCGAGAGCCATCCGAGTTTCGTATGGTTTTCCCCCTTCAGGCTTCTTCGGCAGAAACATCCCCCTTCTGGCTTCTTCGGGGGCATCTGTCTACTAGGTCCTAGATGGACTGTTTCTCTCATGGTGGTGTAGATCGTCCCGGTAGCCCTAGGCGGTGTTTCAGGCGACGTGTGATGGCCCCTCGATGGTGACGGTCATGGATGAGCAAGGTGTTTCACTCTGTGTGTAGATTTATTTCAAATATGGTGTTTCCAACTTGGGGGATTTAGGATGGGGGACTTTTTTTTAATATAAAGGGTTTGTTTTTTATTTTGAAAAATGGGTGTCTCTAACGCCAAATCAATTGGCGCTAGACACTCTTACCCTAGAGCGCCAATTCATTTGGTGCTTTGGGTGTTTGTTTCCAAATCCCACGCAACCCCTCCCCTACCCCTTTATATATATATACATATATCTTATTTATTAAAATTATAATTATAATAAATATATTTATAATAAATATAATAACTTAACTAAATACAATAAATTCATAATAATGATTATTATAATTATAACAATTATATAATTGTAATAATTATAAAAATTATAAAAATTATATAATTACAATAATTAAATAACTATAAATATAATAAATATATAAATACAATGATTTTATAATTATACTAAATATATAATTATAATATAATAAATAAAATAAATACTATATATTTATAATAATATTTAATATAATTATAACAATTATATAATAATAATAAATATATATTTATAATAAATATAAAATTATAAAAATTATATAATTACAATAATTAAATAACTATAAATATAATAAATATATAAATATAATAATTGTATATTTATAATAAATATATAATTATAAATATAATTATTATATAATTATAAATATAATTTTTATAATTATAAATATAATTGTTATAATTATTAGAAATTATATAATTTTTATAATTATTAATAATTATATAATTTTTATAATTATAATAAATATATAATTAGGGTAATTACAAAATTATTATAAATATATAATTATTATAGTTATATAATTATTATTATTATATAATTATTTTAAATTTGTAATTATTCTAAATATATAACTATTATATTTATATATATAAGTAATAAGGTTTATTTATATAAAGATACGACTATAATAATTATATCATTATAAAAGTTATATAAATATAAATAAAATAAATATATAATTAAAAATGCAATAAATATATAGTTATAAATATAATAAATATATTATTATAATAATAACATAATTAGAATAAATATGTAATTATAATAATTATATAATATTTAATAATGTTTTTTATATAAATATAATTAATTTTAATAATGTTCATTTAAATATAAATTTATAAATTTTAAATATAAGATTTAATTATATATAATATTTTATATATTTATAAATTTATATATATCTATTTAAATACATAAATAAACCATTTTTAATTTATTTATAAATTTATACATATATATATCATCCTTATTAAAATTAATTATATATATATATAATCATTTTTAAAAATATTCATTTTTATTATAATATATTATAATTAGGTATTTATTATAATATTATAATTATGTATTAAATTTATGATTATGTATTATAATACATAAATAAACCATATTAAATTTATTTACAAATTATTTATAAATTTATATATAATTATTTACTTACATAAATAAACCATATTAAATTTATTTATAAATTTATATATATTTATATACAAATAAACATTATTAAAATTATTTATATTATTTATATTTATTATAATATATTGTAAATGTGTATTTATTAAATTTATAATTATGTATTTATAATAATATATTATAATTAGGTATTTAATTATAATATATTATAATCATGTATTAATTATAATATATTATAATTATGTATTTATAATTACGTATTTATCATAATATATTACAATTATGTATTTATTAAATTTATAATTACGTATTTTTATAATATATTACAATTATGTATTTATTTAATTTATAATTATGTATATATTATAATATTAAATCTATAATTATGTATTTAAATTTAAATTATTATATATATAATTATTATATTAATTATAATAATACATATAAAATTATTTATATTAAATAAGGTTTATTATAATAATTATAATGTTATATATTTATCATTATATATTTCTTATAAATAAACCTTGTTAAATATAAATACATAATTATAAATTTAATACATAATATGATATTATAATAAAATCATAATTATAAATTTCATAAAAGAATAATTATAATATATTATAATAAATATAATAAATATAAATAGTTGTAATAATGTATATATATATATATATATATATATATATTTAATATGGTTTATTTATGTTTTTAAATAATTATATATAAATTTATAAATTTAAAAATAATTATATATTAATAAAACTTATATTTAAAATTTATAAATTTATATTTAAATAAACATTATTAATATTATTTATCTTTATATAGATAAACATTATTAAATATAATGTTATTATTATAATTACATATTTATTATAATTATGTAATTACAATAATCATATATTTATTATAATTATAACAATATATTTATTATATTTTTAATTATATATTTATTCTATTTATTTTTATATAATTATTATAATGATATAATTATTATAATCATGTCTTTATATAAATAAACCTTATAAATTATATATATATATTTAATAAGTATATATTTACAATAATTATATATTTACAATAAATATATAATTATAATAATTATATTACTACAAATATTATATATTTTTAATAATTATGTAATTACACTATTTATATATTTATTATAATCAAAAAAATTATATAATTATTTATAATTATAACAATTATATATTTATTAATAATTATAACAATTTTATTTATAAATATATAATTTTTATATTTATAATTATATATTTATTATATATATAAAATTATAATATTTATATATTTATTATATTTATAGTTATTTAATTATAGTAATTTTAAAATTATTATAATTTTAAAATTATTATAATTTTGTATTTATTATAATTATATAATTATTATAATTGTAATAAATATTAGTATAAATTTATTGTATTTATTTTAGTTATTATATTTTTTATAAATATATTTATTATAATTATAATTATAATAATTAAGATATATATATATATATATATATATATATATAGTGGTTGGGGAGGGGGTGCAAGGGATTTGGAAACAAAAACCCAAGAGCACCAAATGAATTCGTGCTTTAGGGTAAAAGTGACTAGCGCTGATTGATTTGGCGCTAGGCACACCATGTTTTCAAAATAAAAAAAACACCTTTAAATTAAAAATAAAAAATAAAAATTCCCCCTATCCTAAATCCCCCTTCTAATGTGGGTAGAAGGGAAATTACGATTTGACTCGGTCTCGTCAAGATCTTGATGGCACCCTGTGGATGGTGATGGCAGTGGGTCTCGGGGCTTGAGACAATGATGGTGGTGGGTTTCATGGCTTTGTGCTAGTGGGGCAGTGTTGGAGGTCGTGGATTCCTCAGTGGTGATGAGACTATGGAGATTTGGTTGCGGCGGTTGGCGATGTATGGGGATCTAGCTGCAGAGGATTGTCACAGTGGTGACCTGGCTGCGACCGATAGAGATCTGAGATGGGTGGATCTGGCTGCAGTGCGAGTGAAGGAATTGTCAGTGTTGTTGTCGGGGGTTTGCGGTGGAGAGGAAGATGGTGTGTTTGGTGATGATTTGTTGGCTAGTGTTCTTCTACCCTTGGGTTTCGGTCTCTTTTCTTGGTCTTGGACCTTCTTGCATTAGACTTATGTGTTTCTGGTTCTTCAGATCATGTTCAGGTAACCTCTCAATGCTTTTAAAAAAGGTTTTGTGGGCTCTTATGCCTTTATTCATTTTCAAGGCTGCGTGCCTCTTGGCCTTTGGGTTTGTATGGGTTCTCCCATACCCAGTTTAAAAGGGTTGTCTGATTTATCTTTCTCTTTTTAGTAAATCGGGTCGTCCCCAACATGTTTCAGTTAGTATTAATTAATTATTAATTATTATATATGTAATTATATAAATAATTATATTGTCCATTATTATTTTATAATTTTTGATTCGTATATTATATTAAAAATTATTAATTAGTAGTAATTAAAGGTTAATAGTAATTAATAATTTTTAATATTTGAATAATAATATTTATTGTATATTGATATTAGTAATATTTACTAATAACAATTATTAATAATGAAAGATGACTAATCATTATGATTATCAATTAATAAAGAATTTGTAATTATTAATAAATTGTAATTGTTAAATAATAAATAATTAAAATTTATCTTAAATAATAGTTAAAAATTAATGACTATTAATGGTTATTATTACTAATTAATTATTGTTAATATAATTTATTACTTAACAATTTCTAAATAATAGTTAAGTGTTCCCCGAACAATGGATTTAGATACTAAATAATAATTAATAATATATATATTCATATAATTACAGATATAATTTTCAATAATTAAATATTATAATTAATAACTAATAATATAATTTATTAACTACAAATTAATAATTTAATAATTATTAAATAAGTTAATTATATTTTTTACTTTTAATTTATAATATTATTTAATATTTTTATTAATGAAAATTTACATTAATAGTTGTATTATAAATTATATGTTATTATTTATGTATTATTGTTATTAAAATATTACTATTAGAACGTTGGAAAAGTGAAACTGTATCCCACATGGAAATTTCGTAAGTAATGTCATGGGACCCTCTTTAAAATAGTTCCATGAGTAGGGTTTTTAGTTATATTTTCGAATTACATAAATAATGATAATTAAGAATAAAAAGGAAGTATTTTAAATTAATTGAAAAAAATCAGGTAGAGAGTGTCAAATGAATTGACATTCTCCACCAAAAATTGATGAGCATCAAATCTTTGATTCTTGGACATCCCATCTTAAAAACAAAAATACTCATCAAATTTTTTTTAAAACTCTTACATAAAACGTTTCAAGATCTCATTCTTGGGTATTAGCCCTAACACCATTGAATTTAAGGTGACGTTTTATTTGACAAAACCAATTTATATTTTGATGAGGATCACTCTATTGAGCTTCATGTAAATTACTCTAGTGATCTAAGTTTTGTGTGCTCATTCTTTGTGGAACCCTTGAAGAAAAAAACGTTGACCAGTATGGGACGTTTTCATCATGTCGAGGAAAGTATAGTCAAGTGTTTTTTATGCTTCATGGTGATGTAACTTCAAGTGATGAATTATTCTCAAGAACGGGGGGGGGGTGATAGGGAACTATCTAAGAATGATCAATCTTACAATTGAAATCATGATGAGGAGTTGAACAACAAAAATCCGAAATCATGTGCTCTGTTTGGGGTTGATTTTTTGGTCCCATTGTAAGTTTAGTAATAGTGGATGGGAAAAAGACAACATCTAACAAGAGTGAGATGGGAATCCAAGGATTCAAACCTCTACAAGATAAAAGTCGAGATTCTAGAGTCGATCTAGGGTAATTTTGAGGATATCTATGAGTAATATGGGATCTCTATGGTGTAAATGTTGTTGTTGATGAAATAGGGCTTCTACAACACATGATAAGGGATCCATCTCGATAGTGGGGCTAGTGGAGCACGCTGATGAAAAACCAACATCGACCTCAAGAATTGGATGTTTTCATGGTGAGGCACTATTTAGGGATGGAATTGTAGCGATGGCCTTGTGGATGTCAGTTTGAGGAAAAAATGGTAATTGGTGGGTTGATGATGATTTTTTTGGGGGAGATTCCCAATCATGATAAACAAATCTCCTATGAAAGAATGTGTTAGTAATCTAATGAAACAATGGCCATGAAATCATTCAATATAAAAAATCAATGAAATCATCACATGATTTTTTTAATGTCTAAAACCCCTATAGATTGGTGAATTAAGATACCATGGGGAAATTTTGAAATATCCACTACGAATTTGAGCGTACAAAATCCGTGTAAATCATGAAAATGAACTACAATGAGAGTGTAAAAAACCTTTTTGAAGACTATACCCCGATGCACCTATTTCTTCTCTCTGAAAATCATCTCTGTACAAACGCAATGCTTAATGATCTATCTATGATAAAATTCCACCCTTCTGTTGAATAAATGACACTACGTTGGGGATATTTATCCAAACACATGTCAGCCTCTCACCATTATATGACACAAAATGTATTTTCTTTCTCATGATCTCTCAGTCATGATGTATCACTGACCACCAATCGAGACACACAACCTTATTACCATAATCAATAAGCATTTTGATACATGTACCCTATTAAAATTATCAGCATTGCTGCTTCACACCTGTTCTACATTGATGCAGCACACATGCTATCTCAAACATGATATCCCATCACATCATAGGTACACCTTTGATTCTCTCTTCTCCAACATCGTTGGGCCACATGGGCTACCGAAAACATGGTGGCCCCATTTAATGGGGTAAACCAAAACCCACATCAGTTTTCTTAAAGGATGGTGTCTCACATATATATCTGGAAGAGAAATTCCTCCTTGAACCCATGGGTTTTAGGATGTAACCCCATAAGATCTTTTGTGTTTGGCCAAAAATACCACCAGAAGGGCTTATGTGTTGGGCTCGAAAGACTAAACGCTTGGTGAAATTGATGCTAACAAGTTGTATCATAGGCATTCTGTAGCCTAGGTGTGAAGTCACTATCCCCAAACTAGTTTTAGAATGATAATGATGGCTCGAGTAGTAGATTTTGGATCCAAGGTAGATATTTGAATCGAAATTCTATCTTATAATAGTTGGTAGGTGGCTTGTCCTAGTGGGGAGGGTAACATGGTGTAACCAAGGAGTTTCATAGCTGATAATGGAGGCTAGTTTGTGATTTTTTTTCAATCCACACTAGGGTGATCAGGGAGTCTTCATATAAATTAGTCTTACAGTTCAAGGTCAAAAAAATGTTTAAAGTGGCATCGGTTCCCAGGGTTGTGCAAATTTTTGGCTCCAAAATTTGGACAATGGAGAAATGAGTTTTTTAGAAAAGGATGTTGTTCACAAGGTTGAAGGGGCATCTGATTGTTGTGAAAAAAGTGTTTTTTAGGATCATCTCATCAAAATATGAAAAAGTAAATAATCACATGAAAGATTATATTTTCCATGGAAGAATCTTACTTGAGCAATGTGATGTCAAAAGTGAGTTTTATGCAAGTGGAGTGTTGGCTTAATCCCTTTAAAATATGGTAATAGAATGGGATCCATGAAAGGCTCTCACACCCCAGACATGATGACAAATTCAATCTTATGTGCATGGGGGTTGGCACGCAAGGAACTTTCACACATGGTCATCCAGGTCTACAAATATGATACTACCCACTTTGAAGACATAGAACTTTTTCCAATAAAGATTCACTATATCTTCCACATGAAATTCTTGTGTGTATTACGTGCAGAATTTTCCTTCAGTATATCACGACAAAGTGACTTTCATGGTGGTGTTGCGTGAAATATAATGGAAATGAGAAATACATTTTCTATGATAATCTAAAAACATACATGTAATAATAGGTGATTTTTGCAATAGATAAATTGAGATTCTTTCAACTTTTGAATATCTAGTTCTTTTGTTGGTTCTTTCAAGTGATTCATTTCATGACATTAGTGTATGAAGAGTCTCATTCTAGACAGGGAAAAAGTATTTAATTCCAACCTACTGAAGTGTACTTCTAGTACTCAAACTTAGAAATACTTCTCACAAAGCAATGAGCAAGGGGGAGTCAATGAAATTGTTCTAAAGGAGGAAATGTTTAATCTCTAAAATCTTTTAATGTCAGTTTTACTGGTAGAGAGTGACTTTGTATGAGTTTCTGTATTCCACAACTACTTAGTATTCATGGATTTAGGTTTGACAGGCACATTATCAACATAATCTCTTTGTACTAGCCCTTAGAGGGGAACCATGTAAAATAATTGTGTTTTCTATTTGATTGTAATTGTTTTTTTCTTTAGGTTTCCATAAGATATGTTTAACTAGTTCTTACCATCTTAGGAACAAGATTAATCAATTTAGAGGAAGAATTTGAAACCTGGATTCACCCATCCCCTCTCAAGTTGTTTTGGGATCCTTCATGCGGTATCAAAGGAAGGTTTCTGGTGCTAAATTATTCGTCTTTTATTTTATTAGAGAATTCATTAAATGATACGGGATTCCCCTTTTGATGGAAATAACATCAAAATTTGTATGAACATGATGATATATCATCTATGATATCCTGGAATGGGGGTTCTATTTTCAAATCACTGGGGATTCAGGTCACTGATGCAACATGACTGTCTATGATTGATATAGACATGATAATTCTTGATATTAATGCCAATGCATAGAATGTCCTTACTAAAAATATTTTTGATAAAATCTATCTTAAGGCAATGAGTTTCACTTCATCAAAGTATATATGGGAAATAGTGGAAAATTTATATAAAGGTAACATCCTAGTGAAGGAGGTGAAACTCCATGTTTTTCACAATATGTTTGATTATCTGAATATGCATCCTAAAAAATGAAGATATCATTTTTTAATCAAATCACTGAATTTGTTAGAGTGATATGAGGAATTGGAGAATAAATAAAACAAATTTACATCCTGAAGAAACTTTTGAGAATGAATCCACCACTATACAATCCTAAATTGTTATACCTTGAGGAAAGGGATATGTCTAAACATTTTATGGATGATCTGATGAGTATTCTAGTGGCTTATAAAATGAGAGTAAAACGAGGTGTTACAACAACTTGAGTTGGGAAGTAAATGGAATCCAAAGACATGAAAAAACATGTGGCTTCCAGATATATTATTGATAATTATAATGAGGAATACAAACTTTTTTATCTCTTTTATAGTAAATTCAAGAGTGGAAAAGGCATATTTGAAGAAAATCTACCTCTGGCCTATTTTCATTGTGGTATAATTTGGCATGTTTCCTCTCCCTACACAAGGTAGTCTGATGAGGAAGATAGTAAAGCTAGAAGCATGAAGAAGCCTCAAAAAATGATTTCTTAAAAGGGAGACTTCAAATCTAGAAAAACATACAGAGAAAGTGTTTTTCCTATAATGATGATGATGATTATAATGCTTTTTTGAGGAATAAAAATCAGAGTTTAAACCTTGAACCCTAGTAACTATGATGGCTATAGTTTCAAAATCATAACCATTAAATGATAAATCTAGTGATAATTAGTTGATTAGTGATGTTGATATAAGGATGGAACTTTAGGATGCTCTTGGTAAGCTTGATAATCAATGAAATAGAAACAAAAAGTGGAGAGTAGTTTTGGAAGAGTCTTCAGAATATGTTGATTGGCTTGGAGCTAATATTGATCGAGTAGAAGTAGTAAAAAAACATTGAATAACTGTTGGATGATTAGAATATATAATAGAATATAAATTTAGAATTTAAGAACATGTAAAAGTCATCAATGAATTTACAATGAGACTGGAGGTGAAGTCCAATACAACTTAGGGTCATGAAGAATAAATTTTTTCTTTAAGGATTAAAATTGAAAGTGAATCAAATTAAATGGATACAAATAAGAATATATAGTGTGGGATATTCTCAAATATAGAGCAACTATAAAGAGATAAGTCTGGTTTTGAATGAGTAGAGAAGTCATTGAATGATCCAAAATTCATATTCATGAAAAAATGTTGAATTAGTTATGATGATGAATCATTAATATCTAGAAACAATATTGTCCAAAATAATGGGAAACGAAAATTTGGACATATTAAAATGTCACCTAAAATCCTAAAAAAGAAAACCTCAAATAAAACTAATATTGGAACAAAAAACTGTCCACAAGTATCCAGAAATGATTAGAAGTTAATCTCTTTTCCAATGGAAGGATACATGATGAGGAATGGAAGTGGGAATTCATTACCCCTAATAAAATATAAATTTTGTGGCTATCTAAGCCGTAAAATATCATACTTTGTTGAGGAAATGAGATATTTTAATGGGTAAGATCTAGGAAGTCCAAAAATGAGAATTGAATCATATCCTTCATCTTTTACAAGAAAAGGATTTTATGGATATTTTTTCGCTACTCTGACTATGGAAAAAAGCTATTGATTGGATATAGAGGAATGGAAGGAATGTTACCTATAGAACTATAAGATAATTCAATCCCTACCAACCAGACAGATTCACTCATTCAAATAGTATTTATCCTCATAAATAATAATATAATTATGATGAAACAATTCACATTGAAAAGAGATGGGAAAGACCATCATTTTCCTCCACTGAATAAAATATTTCATGTAACGAAAATAATAAATTTTAAAAATTTTACCAAGCAGAGATCAATCTCAAAGAAACAAATAATAGAATTACCTTGATACTTGATAGAGGGTACTCATCTCATATGATGTGAATTGGATAATTATTGAATAATGTAAAGAAAAAAGTAAAATGAATTTTATGGTTCAACAATGATGGTGATTTTATGATTAAATACAGTAGAAGTATAGAAATAGAAAATGAAGAGATAAGGTCAAATTAATTTCTTTATATGGATAGTTTACAACACAAACATTTATGTGTGAGTAAAATATATGACTAAGGGAAAATACTAAAATTAAATCAAAAGGGGTGTACTATTAATGGAAAGATATGGAATTATCTCATGAAAGGATGCTAAACAGGTGGCAATTTGTACCATGTGTATAATAAAGAAAACATTTGTTACCTACCATTGTTGAAAAAAACAACATTCAGCAATATAGGTTGAGTCATATTATTCAACAAGAAAAATCATAGATATCTATTATTAATATAGTAATGGATATCCCTAATATAAATAATTAATGGGAAAAGAACCATGATGATTTCATTTGAGTAACTTTGGTCTGCAATTAATATCGTCCAAATAAAAAAATGGGATCAAATCTTCTTGATATCACCCTTATATATATATGGGGGCCAATAAATTTTTCTAGGACATATAGAAAAATGTAAATCATTATTTTCATTGATTATTATAGTATAGTGGCTTGTGTGGGGATTATACATTAGAAAGAAAAAGTTATTGATTTCATGAAAAGTTATTATTTAATATCCAATAATGATACTTATTACATAATCAATGTTCTATGATCAGACAATGGATGGGAATACAGATCCATTGAAGTTGGAAATTACCTGGAAAACATTTCATAAGGAATAAGGTGGTTGTAGTGAGAATCCCACAAAAAAATTGAGTCTCTAAAAATAGAAATTGATGGGTAAAAAATATGTATAGATTGATGTTAATTGAGAATCGTATCTATCATCAATACTAGAAATAGTTTGTTCAAGTATAAGTGAACACTCAAAACCAAATCGATATTTATATGGAAGAAACCATGACACCATATGAGTTTTTCCATGGAAGCAATCCCTATATGAATTATTTTAATGTCTTCAGAAGTAATCGTTTCATCCAAAACAAAGAAGGAAATCAAGGAATGTATGGTGATATTACAAATTATGGAATATTCCTTGGATATTAAATAAAGAGAAAATCTGAAAAATGTTACAACAATCATCCTGGAAGAATTTTGGAATGCAGTGATGTCAAGATCACTGAAGATAAGACCACAAATACCTCAAGGATCTTTCATGTTGATATGATAGAAGATAAAGAATATAGTAGCCATAAGAAAAAATTCAATTGACAAAGTAGAGGAATGTGTGAAAAAGGTATATGTGTCCTAAAATGATGATGATTCATAAGAAGAATCAAAAGAAGAAACCATGTCTGAAGAAACTTCATTTCAGCCTCAAAAGAGAAACAAAAAAGTATAAATTGATCAATCCAACATAATTGTGTATTGGAAAGTTCCAACACAAACAAGGAGAATAATGATTGAAGTACATTTTTTATTTCTTTTAAATTATATAACCAAACTCATTTGAAGATTATGTGATGGTTAAATCATTAGTTAAAGCCATGAATGAATAATTGGACCATATTTACAAGAACTAGACATGGTATTTTTTAAATGACTTAAAAATTACCATATTATTAGAAAAAATGAATTTTTATAAACAATTTAGATGAGCATGGAAATGTGTTCCCAAATAAGGTGTGTTTGGTGTGTAAATGAAATTCACATATTTAAGTATTTTATAATGATGAAATGTTCTCTTAAGTAGCAAGATTGGAGTCAATAAGGCTTCTCCTTACGATGGATATTCAAAAAGGATACAGAGTTTTTCAAATGAATATCACAATACCTTCTTAAATGGTATTAATGAAGAAGTCTACATTGAACAAATAGTGGGTTTTATAATTGGCAATGATGAAATAAAGGTTTTTAGATTGAAAAAATAAATCAATGGTCTGAAGAAGGCACCATGAGAATGGTATTCTCATTTGGATTCTTATCTAAATAAGATTGAATTTTAAACAGCAGGTGTTGACCATAATCTCTATGTGAAAATTTCAATGTAAGAAAAATTTATAATTCCGGTGCACATTGATGATATTATATTTGGAATAATTAGGATGATATAACTGGAATAATTTTATAATCACATGAAATCAAAATTTGAAATGACTATGATTGGTGAACTCACATACTTCATGGGGTTACAGGTGATTTGGATAAGGGATTATAAATTCATTTCTCAGAAAAAATATGCAAGATAGTAACTGAAGAAATTCAGTATTCATGACTCCAAACCAATTTTGACTCCAATTACGGTGGGAAAAACATATTATAATCAGACATCAATTGCAGTTTCAATGACGTTATGTGGACATCTTACAGTCATGTACAATAGGCTTCCAGTGATTCTCCTGTATATTGTGACATCCATAGAAGACCCAGGGATATTTGGTTGTGTTTAAGTATTATTTTACAAAACATATTGAAATAAGACTTCACCTCATCAAGGAAAAAAGATGAATAAGGAAAGATTAAAATGGATCATTTTGGAACTAATGGCCAAGTGGATGATATTCTGACCAACACATTGACAAAACATGTGTTCGAGAACCATCAGCTAGACCTCAATGTTCAACCACTTCCCAATGCATGAGGAGGCTATGGTTATTCCCCTCTCCCAAGATGTGTTTACTATTTTAATATATTGGTGGAAGTGGTGCATGTTTATCGGGGAAAAACTATCTAAGAGGAGTGTCTTTTAGGATCTAAAATTACAAATACACGTGCTTTGGTTTTATTTCCAAAGGGGATAATGGAGAAATTTAGCGTTATAAAGAGAGATAATGAGAAATTCAACGTTTGATAAATTTAATTATTTATGTTTTGATTGTTTTCAGTTTTTAAAAAACCATGAAATGCTTCTATGAAATGATGAAATTTTAGTTTTATTAGGAAATAGTCAAGGAAAATCCTAGACATAATTAATGATTACAAGACACAATTACCCCAATTCATGCTCCCCTATTGTTTTCTGCACTAAGAGTTTCTCACATAGACTTAGAGTGTTCAATAAATTATCTCTCTAATTTCATGATTTGATAAGTGGTTAGTGCTTTAATGAATTTTTCTGAAGATTTCCAAAAAACCCCAAGGAGGATATTGTTGGAAACAAGTATTTTTTTAGCTTAAAATGGATACTTGTTTTCTATTAATCACATAGAAATATGTGAAAGTCATGGGATGTGTTAATAGATCTTATGCGACATATAAAATGTCAAATTCAGGCATACACACATGGGGGTTGGCACACAAGGAACTTGAGAACATGGTAGTATAGGTCTATAAACATGTGGCCACCCCTTCGAAGAGTTAGAACTTTTTCAATGATGATTTGGCATCTCTTCCTTGTGAAGTACTTTTTCACAAAAGACTTATGTGTAGTACATATTACTTGTAGAATGGTCCTTGAGTAAGTCTTGACTAAGTGAATTTCATGGTGGTGTTATTAGAAACATAAGGGTTATGTGAAACAAACATTGAGTGATAATTCTAAAACCTACACGCAAGAACATGTGTTGAGCTCAAGAGACGTATTGAGCTTCTTAAAAGTTTTTAATATCATGTTTTGTTTGATTAGTGCTTTCATGTGAATCAATTCCGGACTTTAGTGCAAGAAGAGTCTCATTCTAGATAGTGATAGGGTCTTCAATGAAAATCTACTGAATTGACCTTCGAGTCTTTAAACGTTGAAATACTTATATCAAAGTAGTGATCATGGGGGAGTTAATCGAAGTGTTGTGCTGGAGGTTGTGTGATATCTCTAAAATATTGTAAAGGTATTATTCCTAGCATAGAGAGACTATTTCTGAAATTATTTATTCCAAAACTAGTGAACATTAGTGGATTTATATACTACTAACACACGGTCATTGTATACTCCTTGGAATATCCCTTATTTGTGAACTAATTAAAATCAATGTTTTTTCTAATTGTTTGTTTTTTCTATTTTCTATAAGACATGTTTAACTAGTTTTTAAAAAACATGGGATAAATATCTATCACATTAGAAGAAAAATTTGACATCCCGATTCACCCCTACCATCTAAGGGTGGTCCAAGATCCTTTAAAACAATGGTTAAACTGAAAGACAATTTGGATTAGATATATTATCATTGAAGGAAAGGCCTAATTGTGTGGAAATTTGTTTGAGGGGATGATTTTTGGGTGAAAACCCAATCCCACATCAGTTTTCACAATGGGTGATTGATTTCATATAAACTAGGTTGGGAAATTCCTATTAACACCCATGGGGTTTAGGATAAATCCCAAGAAGGGATTATTTGTGGGTCCTATAAGACTTAGGGTTAGAGGAAATTCAACCTAACACCATTCCACTTGATCTATATGAAATAGATTTTTTGGAGATCAATTTGTACTTATCATCACTATCCGCTTGTACTTTTAAATCCATTATAGTTTCCTTTTTTTTTAAAAAGGGTATAAAATATTATTTCATAAATTTCCAAATCACCTTGAATCAACCATGTTAAAAATCAAGTACTTGTCTCAGCTAAATAGATATAAAATATTTATCTTCCCATGAAATAAACGTGAATAATTATCTAGGATGTTGAAAAAATATATATTTAATTTAAAAACTATATTATATCAAATTTTAAAACACCCATGGGTGGAAACATATCAATATACCCATTCATCCCATTAATAGAGATTCCATCCAATAAACCCAGTTATACTGAAAATCTATTAAAATTATTCCAACCATCATGCTCCAAAAAATATGACTTAACCCTATTGTAAATATGTAAAAACCTATGAGATACCCCTAAAAAAGAAATCCAAGGGTTGAAGTCTTCATCTTATCTGAATTATTATGGTCCTGTCAAAAAAGACCAAAACCAGTTATATTTTTCTCTCTCATAATTGTGATCTCCACATATTCTAGAGCACCAAGAGAAAGAAATTACTCCCCCAAATCAAAATACCTATTGCAAAAAGTGTATCACCTCAATCATCAATTTTAATTATTTAATTATTATTTTCACCATCTAATGAAAAGAATTAGGTGTAAGACCTGAAACACCTCCCTCGGGCTTCTTTTTAATGAAAACTACATTCCACCTCATGTACATGTGCAATTGATCCTCTTGAAAGATTCCAAGATTCTTATGAAAAATTACAAGCTTGAACCAAAAACTCTAATTCCACTTTTTGGGTGATATTTTTAATTTTGGGATGAAAATTTCATACGAAACAATTTTTGAGATATCCAATGAAACAATGTATGTGAAATTTTATAGAAGTAAAAATCAACTAAATCATCACACATAATTTTTAACTTGGAAAACCCTTTGATGAGGAGGATTAGAAAACCATAGGGAAATTATAAAATATCCACAATAAATCAGAGTGAAGAAAATCCATGTAATGCTCGAACATGAATTACTGTGAGATCATAGAATAACACATGTGACAACCACACCCAGATACACCTATGTATTCTCTCTTAAAATTATCTCGGTCAAAACATAATTCTCAAAGATCCATCTACAACAAAATGTCACCGTTCTATCGAAAAAATGAAACTACCTCAAGGATCTTTATCCAAATACACAATACCCACTCAGTGTTATGCGAAACCTAAAGGATTTTTCTCTTACATGATCTCATCATTATAACATACAATAGTTCAATAACTAGGACATTCAAACAAAACACCACAATCAAGAATACCTTTAATAAATGTCCCTAATCAATAGTATCATCACCGATGTTTTTCATATTATCCATGTTGATCCACCACACATGATAACTCAAATAAGATATAGTATCACATTATATATCTACTATTGATGCTTCGTTTTGAATTTCTAATGATCCACATGGGATACCATAATCATGGTGGAACTTTTCACCCCAATCACTGTGGACTACATCTTGAGCAGCTCTCTCTATTGATTTCCACCAATTATTTCCCCTTTTAAAGCCTTCATATTTTCCATTTTGAAATATATATATGTATATAATATATAAAATATTATATCCTAAACTTCCATATCACTATGTATCTTCCATGATAAGAATCAAACACCACTATAATATATTGGGGCTGATGCAGTGAAGAATTTTATTAGCACTAAACAAAAAGCGCTGATAAAAGGTTTATCTTTCTCAATCGTAGCTAAAAGGTTTGATACATGTATCTTTTACCAGCTCTATTATAAGTGATGATAAAAAATTTTAATAAAAAATAATATTTAAATATATAATTTTAATATATATATTCAAAAAAATTGTTTATTTATATACATTAATAAAAAACTTAATGTATATATTTAATATAAATATGACATATAAATATTTATTTTTAAATAATTCCATTAATTATATATACTATTTTAAAATAAGTATTCATAAAATTATAAATAAGTAAATATACATTGAAATATATATATATATATATTTAAATAATTATAAATTTATTATAAATAAATTTATTATATTTATATTTATATATATTTATATATTAATAAATATATATATTTATAAAAATATATATATGAATAAGTTCTAGCCAGAATACAATGACCCTGAACATTTATTAATGGTAAAGAAAAAAAAAGAAAACAATAACGCAAGAAAATAGATAGGGTCACAGAAAGAGACATTCCCATATCCAGAAAAGAAGACTACTGATAAAAAATAGGATCATTTCCATAATTATAATAAGATTCATCAGCATCATCACCATTTTCCCCCTTCAACTATGAATTATCATGATTAAGGATTCCAAGGATCACTGCCTTACACCATTCCTGCTCTGGAGTGAGTTTGATCATTGATGGCTTAGAGTATGATATTGTCGAAACGTTCCTTGTAAGATTGGAATAATTCATCCACAGTAATATATTTGGAGGAACCATAGTTAATCCTTCACTACTAACAATCTTACCCTATCATTTAAAACAACATCCATAACAGAAACAGGGTAACCGCTACCCATAGATCAGAGATGAGTGGTGTCCAATAAAACCACCAGCTACTCCTTGTCACTTCGATCATCCAAGACTTTAACCAATTTACTAGAAAAATATAAAGAAATTAATACATTCTGAATCTCTTGATAATAATTCACCCTATTTTGAACATCATATTTTTTGTACCAATTTTCATGTGGAACATGTATTTAGAAGACTACGGCCAATGGATGAACAATACAAACATTCCCATCATGATACAAAGGAGGGTACTCTGGAACAACACCAACACCCACATTTACAAATTGTCCCACTTCACCAGGGTGCTTCCCATCCTAGAAAAACATTTCTGGACAATAAAATTATAACCTCCAACCCACTGAAAGAATTCAGATATGGATCCATGCTCATTCATGTCAACACCTAGAAGAGAACCATCTCTTTCCCCTAGTAGTTACATTACATTATTAAAGGAGGGAACATCATAGTCAACATTGGATCTAAAATTCCCATTTCTATTATACCTACAAGAAGATTATTCAATAGGTATATTATCCTTGTCCCACTTCCCGATGTTATCCATAGTAGGCCCCCTATGAGAGCATAATGAATAAGTAAAATCCATTCAACACTTCTCATTTGGATTCCCTCACATCTTACATCTATTATAATATTAATGCAGATTATCCAAAATGAACTTGAGATCAAAACAATCATTTTTGGTTAAGAGGACACGGTTTGCAGAATGAGTGGAATAGAAGTAAACCTCAATGAGGATCCTAGTAAAGTGTCTGAATTGAGCTACATTTGTGGATTTATCCATCTTGATGGGAACGCCAAGAATTGAGGTGATGTCAAACAAGATCCTTGGATGCAAGAGAATCTAGTTCAACCCAAATATGTTAATCTAGAATTGATCTCTATAATTTTTTAAAGCAAATTGATTAAATTTGACATCCCACTCTTGAATATGATTTATATTACTTTTATAAAAAATTAGATCCAATTTACACAATTTTATATAAAAAAATATCAAATTAATATTAGTCAAATAAATTAAAAGTTTAATAATATACATAAATTAGAAAATGTGTATATAATTTAACTAAATATAATATATTAATATTTTCTAAAAATTAATTATATTCTATATAAATGAATATATTAATTTAGTTTTTTTATATTGATATTAAATAATAAATAAATTTACATGTATAATTGAATGTTTTTATGTGTATCTATGCATATACATGTGTTCGGTATATGTGTGTGTAGATGTGTATGTGTACATATGTATATCGGTAATTCATGTAAAGGTTATGAATTTACTTTTTAATGTTTTTTAGTTTATTTAATTTTATTTTTTAATTTATTATTACATATTCATTAATAATGTGAATCATATATTTAATCATTTTGTAATATTTATTTATACATATATATTTTTACTATATATGTAATATGTTCAAAATGTTTTTAATTTAAATGAATAATATTTATTATTTTTTACTTATTATGTTATAACATTTAAAATATCTATGAAATATATATAATTAAATAATATAAAGGTTTTTTGATAATGTTTTATCTTAAGTATTTAATTGTAAAATTATAAAAATATATATATTTAAAAAAATGTATTTATGGAATTATATGTAAAAAATATATATTTAAATTAATATAAAATATAATAAATATATTTAATTAGTAAATATATTTATTATATTTATAATTATATATTAATATATATGTATCAATATAAATATAAATATAATTACATATAAATAATTTTTTACAAATTAATTATTATTATAATTAGAAAAAAAAATAAAAATATTTTTAAATAATTATAATTAAAAAAATATTAATAATTATATATAAATACAATATATATATATATATTTATTTATAAATAAATAAATTTATATTATTATTTAACTAATTATAATATTAGATTAATATATTTAAATCATAAAAAAGTTATTATATTTATAATTATATATATATATATATATATTGATATAAATATTCCTAATAGGTTCAAGATCCAAGCATACTTGTTCCAAAAAAACAATTAAGGAAAAAAATTAAAGATACAATGACACATGAATGTGGTACATAAAGTACCAACCGACAACAAAGTAGAGATTTAGTGCCACCCACAAAACAACCAGAGAGAAAGCCCCAAACACAAAAAAAAATGAAATCCAGGGGCCCTAAGATGCATGCCAAAGAAAAAACATAATGTCCCTATGACCATATGATATCTGCCGAAGGAATGCCATCAAATCGGCCTCCCCACAAAAAACAACACCAACGAAGTGGCCCAAATGACAAGATCATAGATGATGCCTAAAAGAATCACATGGCTCATGCGGCCCCAAGGTCATCCCATGGACAATGTGCATCTTGTGGTCACCTCTTCCCTGTCCTCATCACCAGCTTTCAAATGAGGACATCATGCAGGAATGCTCCCTTATCCTGAGATCTCCACCAATGTAATACTCGTAATCTGGTGCACCAGCCATTTGCACGTCGACGCCATCTATTTCCACACTATAAGAAATTCCATCAACGAATGAAGAAAAAAGAAAAAAATAGTAATCATTGGGCTCATTGGCCACCCCCATGAATGCCAGTTGAAGGCATCAACACTGTTAGAGAACAAACTGACTGTGAAAAAAGCCATATTTCTTGAGTGGAAGTAATGTTGTCAATAGTCGTCGAAGCCAGCAACTCCTGCCACCAAGATCCCAGAACAGTTGTTTCCCTACTCCATTGATATGCCTCCTTATGTAGCACTCGAGACATGCCACCACTGTGACGAAACCCACCTCACCACACAAAGTGACATCCCCATAGTTAAGTCATCATTTCCATTTTTGGGAAAGACAGGAAAGAAATGAATGCGCAAACAATGGATAAGTGAATGCACATCAGAAATAAAATATTTCCCCCCAAATAAAAGTAGATGCACAACAACCTGAAATTAAATTTTTACGTGGAAAACCCTAAAGGGGAAAACCATAGGACCTAGTCCAGAAAGAGGGATCCACTAAAATCATGATGTACATAGTAGAGACTCCCCAAAAATGGATGGGATATCAAAAGTAATACTCATGAATAAAAGTGTGGATCAAATATGGATACCAGCAAAGATGATTGTTGAAGATAACGCGATCACCAAATCGGATTTTCTCTCAGTGTTGTTGCGACTGATGATGTTGAAATGCCTTGCCTCTGCCTCCTTATATAGGAAAAATAATCTGTTTTGAATAAAGTCTCTGCATCAAAAGAGTGTCACCATGTGAATTAATTCATGTTGTATTTTCCCTCTTTAAAAACACCCCATTAAAAGAGAAACTGCATGGGAACCATTTGAGGAGGTGTTACCCGGTGCCCTAACCAAGAAGGAGGCAAACAAACTCCCATTCCGACTCAAGTGGGGATCCCCGCCAACCCGGAAATCTGTCGAAAAGTCTCAAATTATCCTCTGGGTAAACTCTTGGTCAACATGTTTGACCCATTTTCGTCGGTTTGGATCTTCTGAAACTTTGTCCTGAATCAATGATGTTGCAGATCCAATGATATTGAACATCGATATGTTTTGACCTACCATGAATAGTGGATTTCTTTCCCAAAAAAATAGAACTCTGACTATCACAAAATAAAACATACCTGTCCTGATTTAAAATGATATCTCAAATAATTTTTTTCATCCACAATAATTCCTTGCATGCCTCAGTAGCAGCAATAAACTCTGACTCTATGGTAGATAAATCAACACATATCTGTAATCTAAACTACCACGATACAACTCCCCCTATAAAAGTGATCAAAATATCCTGAAGTAAACAACCTTGAATCAATATCTCATGTCATATCTGAATCTTTAATGCCACAAATCATAGGTTCCTCTATTCCAAAACACAATATCAGATCAGAAGTACAATGAAGATAAGGAAAATTTTACTTCACTTCTCTCCAATTCTCTCTACCTGGATTTGACAGAAAATGACTTACCACACCAACTTCATGATCTATATCAGGTATAGTACATACCATTACATACATAAAACAACCAATGACATATGAATAAGGTATGTGCTACATCTACTCTCTCTCTTCATTAGTATAAGGTGACTGACTGGTACTGAGCATAAAATGTAAATAAATAGGAGTACTAACCACTTTCTCTCTATCGATAGATAATCCTTGAAGAACCTTATCAATGGATCTCTCCTAAGATAACCAAAACTTCTTAGACTTCCTGTTATGGGAGATCATCATGACATGAATCTATATTTTTGTCCCCAAGTCTTTCATCGCAAAAGACTAACAAAGATCCTTCTTTAATATGTCAATTCTAGAAGTATCATGGCCAACAATGAGAATATCATCAAGATAAAGCAACAATATAATAAAATCATCATCAGTAAATCTCTAAAAATACTATGATCAGAAGATGTCTTCCTAAAATCCTCATGAGAAATGACATATTCATACTTCTTATACCACTGCCTTGGATCATGCTTCAAATCGTACAAACTATTCTTCAACCTGCAGAGGTGATTTTATTTACCTGTTTCAACAAAACCCCCGGCTTCTCCTTATTAATATCCTCCTATAAATCTCCATAGATGAAAGCTGTCTTCATATCCATCTACTCAATCTGCAGATCTAAACTAGTAGCCAAACCAAGAACAAACCTAATGGAAGACATTTTGAAAAAATGTGATAAAATGTCATCAAAATCAATACCTTTTTTCTGATGGAATCCTTTGACAACTAATATATCCTTGAATTCTGGAACAAAATCTTATTACTCATTTTTAATCTGATAAATCCACCGATTTTTCAATGCTCTCTTCCCTGTCGGTAACTTCACCAGCTCAAATGTGTGGTTGTCATGTAATGATGTCATCTCGTCATCCATTGTACCAACCCATCTATCCTTCTTTTCACTCTCCATTTCATCATCAAACGATTCTGGTTCTCCCCATTCTTAGAGGAGAACATACTCATCTGGTCAATATTGAGTAGAATTGGTGTGATGCCAAGATGAACTCCAGAGTGGAACTATGGGTTCATTAATAACCACTGGAACCGGATCATCAAAAACAAATGGTGCATCAGAGACATCAACTCCATCCTATTCACCTTGAGCATAATTATGTACATCAACATGATCATAAGAATGAACAATATGAGGTAAATGTGAATCATAACATGGGTCAAGACTGACAAAACCATCAGATGTTGCAGAAATATCTTTTTCTCCCTTATCAATGTCTGCAATAGTCTGATCCTATTTAAACACTACATCATGGATTTTAACAAGTTTCTCCGAAATATGATCATAGAACCTATACCTAAACTCATCTTTTTTATATACAATAAAAATACACGGGCGTGTATTACCATCCAGCTTGGATCTCTCATCTCTTGGCACATGAACAAAAGCCTTACAACCAAAAACACACAACTGATTGTACTTTATCTCTTTTCCATACCAAAACATGTTGGGAGTGTATGTCCTCAAAGAAAAATTAGGAGTAAAATTGATTATATAATAACTAGTAATTAAATTATCACTCCAAAAATGTATAAGAATCTTTGTATCTGAAAGAAAACAATGAAATCTTTCCAACAAAGTCAAGTTCATCTTCTCAACTACACCATTCAGCTGAGGTGTCTTGGGCAGCGTCTTCTGATGCCGAATACCTTACTGCCTAAAAAATGATCAAACTGACCTCAAAACTCTACCCCATTGTCAGTTCAAATACATTTCAATTTCTTTCATGATTACCTCTTAGTAGAAACATGAAATTGCTTAAAAACACTGAGCACCAGACTTTTGTAATTCAAAACATAAACCCAGTGCTTTCGTGAGTAGTCATCAATAAATGTAAAAAAATAAAGACCACCACTAAAGTTATTAGATTTCAAAGGAATAAAAACGTCCGAATGTACCAATTCATGTTCCTTTGACTTCCTGTGTGGAGGATGACTGTTGAAACTCACACTACTCTGTTTCCCAGCCATGCAATAATCACATGTGTCTAATTTGACACTCTTAAGATTGTAAGAAGATTTGTCTTTTCCAAAAAACCAAGCCCTTTCTCACTGATGTAACTGAGCCACTTATTCCATATCATGGGAAAACACTACACTCAACAATGCATGCAGTATCACAAGAAATAGAAGCTCTAGTCTAGTACAAACTCTATTACTTCTTCCCTTGAGCCACAATCAAAGATCCCTTGGAAAGAATTCATTTAAAATCCCTAAGCATATTGATAAACCCTTCATCATCAAGAATGATGGTAGAAATGAGATTCAAGGGAACCTTTTGTGCATATTGAACATTCTTCAAAATCAACTTACTTCCTGTACTGGTCTATAAAAAAACAGTCTCGATGGCTACAAAGTCAGCATGACCATCATTTCCAGTCTTCAAAATCACCAAATTACCTGGGCTATATGATGTAAACAACTCCTTATTCGATGTCACGTGAAAACAGACACCACTGTAAACAACCTAGCAAGAATCATTAGAAGCAATTTCAATGGAGTCATAAATAATAAAAAGATAACCCCTTGTAGCATTGGTGCCATGATCATCTCCATCCCCATTTTTCTTCTGTGGATTTTCCTTCAATCTATTCTCTCTTTTCAACTAATAACAAAATTTCTTAACTTTCCCCTTCTTACCACAATGATGACATTCATAATCTCTCTACTTCGGTCTGGATTTTCATCTGCCTCCGCTCTTACCTCGACTGCTCTTCCCCTGGTCCTAGCTTCTCTCCCTATTCTCTCTGACTAAAATCATTGAAGAATAATTCTCCTGAGTATGTCTCCTAACTTATTCATGTTAAATAGAAATCTTGACAAAACGAAATATCATAGCACTGTTATGAGAATAACCAGTTAGAGTGACACGTAAATTCTCCAATTAATCGGGTAAAGTGTTAAGCAGAAAAAGAGATAAAACCTCATCTTCAAAATTGAGACGCATACTAGAAAACTGATAAAAAAATCCTTTATATTCACTTAAATAATAATAAATATATTTACCTTCTATGTACCTCAATTTCATCATTTTCCTATGAAGAAACAGTTTGTTGTGTCCCGTCTTGTAAGCGTTGGTCATCTGAAGCATCTCCAAAAATGTTCTAGCATGAGAGATGTTGACAATGTGGTTCATCATGTTGTCTTCGACCCATTGGTTAAAGAAGCCACAAACCATCTCATGCTCGAACACCCATTCTTCATTTGACATCCTCTCTAGCATCTATATACTAAACACTGGAAGATGCATTCACTTGAAAAAAAAGCAGATCCTTTATTTTAAGTCTCCACATACGGTAGTTGGTACCATTCAGAAAAATCATCCGACTATAATTGGGCTCCCTAATAAAAATGAAAAAAACAACCCCTCTGATACTATATGTTTCAAAATAAAAGAAATAAAAGAACGTATAAACAATTGAAAAGTGAACGTAAATTGGAAATTAAATCTTTCCCCCCAAATAAAAGTGGAAGCGCAGTGACCCGAAATTAAATGTGGCCAAAAATAAATTTTACAGCAGAAATTTTTATGTGGAAAACTAAAAAGAAAAAAACCACGGGACCAAGTTAAGAAAGGGGGACCCACTAAAATCAAGAGGTACACGGTAGAGACTCCCCAAAAATGGAAGGGATGTAAAAAGTAATACTCAAGAATAATAGTTTGGATCAAATATGGAGAGCAGCAAAGATGATCGTTAAAGACAAGGCGATCACCAAATGGCATTTTCTCTCAAGGTTATTGCGGCCGGTGATATTGAAATGACTTTCCTCTACCTTCTTATGTAGGAAAAATAATCAGAATCTAATAATATCACCGCATCAAAAGAGTGTCAATGCTTGAATTAATTCTCGTGGTCTTGGCTCGCATTAAAAACACCCCATTATAAGATAAACCGCATGGGCACCATTTGAGGTGGTGTTACCCAGTGCGCCATTGAAGAAGACGCCCAATACTCAGCCCCACTCCATCATTATTTGTACATTAATTCAATCACTTTAGATATACAGTGATCTTCACTGATCTATAGTACCCAAAAATTCCACACACTTATCGATTGGACTGGTGTACCCTCCCAGCAATCCACTGTCGTATCGAGAAACATTCTTCATCACCCGACCAGAACAGATTCCTTTACCATCACCTCGCCATCATCTCGTAGCATCATTTCCCCTCATCTAATGACCAATAAAAAGAGTATTGTCACTGTCAACATAGATATAAAAACCACATCCCATTTCATCACCTGAATGAGAACCACCCATTTATTCACAAGATACATCCTTATGGCGATTACCAAAAGCTGAAAATATATCAAAATGATTGAAAATAACATAATAATAGAAATTGGATGGGTTTCCTAAGATATCCCATTACTTATCTTTGGTTAGAGCCTATCCATTCTTGAAAGAGACCCTCTCCATCTATCAAAAAATGTGTAAGTGTGGGACTTGCCTCGTACTAGGGGCCCAGCTAGGCCTACAACATGGCACAAACCTGTGTAAGATTAATTCTCACCTACCACTGGTGGCCCTACCATGACTTGAGTGGGTCACACATTCACTAACTCGACAATTTATTTGAATCTCCATATGCATAATATGCCGAGTGTCAAAGTATGGTGGGACTTGAGCTTGGGCTAGTTCCCATGGAGAGTGAAGGGGTATAACTAGTGGGAACCACTTAGATATTGATATAAATATATATAATTATAAATATTTACTTATAATTATAATGAAATATTTTTAATTATATATCTATAATTATAATTATAAATATATATATACTTAATTATAAAATTTCAAATAAATATATTTAAATAATAATGATATTTGTTAGAAATTGTGATGGGTGCTTACCTGAGTGGTAAAGGCTCCTTGTAATCCTACATCCAACCAAGGATATAATCTTAGAGGGGGAAAATTTTAAGGCATGTAGTGACACAAACATGATGCATCACACAATCCGGTAGTGACATAGGCATGATGTAGTTCTGGTGAAGTTGGAAGTATAATGTAGGGATGACACACTTTGGGCCCTCAGGCTAGTTTATGGGCCTATAGGATGTGTAATGATATTCATGTCCTCTAATCCTTCAGTCCATGTACTCCATAAAATATGTCTTGATGGGTGCGTTATCCCTTGGGGTGGGTGTTATCGCTTTCGTTTATGACATGTGAGTTTGATATTTGTGTGTTTAATGTAATTTTACAACAAACACCTAATAAACATTTATTATAAATTTATAAATATATATAGTTACATAAAATATATATATATATATATATATATATATAAATAAATAAATACACATATATATATAACTAGTCTGGGATGGGGAACAAACACCCAATCATATTTTATTAAAATAATAAGGAACAATAAGGAGAGAGAGGTCTGAAAATAAAAGAAAAACAAAAAAGTAACATTAAAAGTCATGAAAATCTACCATGTGAGAAAGGTCTGGACCCCTCTAACACCTTCCACTACAACTTTGGGTTCTACCATACGAATTCCGACAACGTTTCTAGGCCATGGCTCACTAGAAAGGTTCATTGCCTTCATCTAAAGATGGTTCATCAGTTTCCGCAACCCTCAAGTATTCTAAGACCACCGCATGAAGCTACTCATATTTTGATTGTCTATCCAGATTTCCATTATTACATTCAAACTCTATGGAAATATCCCTAGAAAATTTTAATTAAAAAAATGAATTATAGGTGTAAATATTATCCATACATAGATCTTTTTTTTAGAATCCAATGGTCCATCATTTAAAACATCCTACAATTGAAGATCAACCACCAACTCCATGGTTTTTTTTTATTTCATTATATGATGTATCAAAATGTAATTATTTTTTGAAACCTCAAAACAAATATTAGAATTTCAATTCATGGAGCCAGCTGTCGTTAGAATATATTTGGCATTTCTTTATGGTTTTCTAGTGGCATCCACAATAGTCGGCTACACATTCATCATAATAGAGAGATTTGGATTAGTTTCCCAAACATTTCTTGAAGAATCATATACAACTTAATCATTAGATTCTAAGGTATACACCTTCCTTGTAGCAGACTCGGATCCCTTTCTAGTCATTTTACCCAAATCATAATAATACACATTCATTTCTTTTGTTTTTACAATTTATTCAACATTAATTTTCTATTTAACCATTTGAGTCTTTGATGCAATCCTTTGCACATTTCTATTATGATGACATGCGATTTTTTGGAACTGCACCTTCATCAATGGAATATATATATATATATATATATATAATTTATAAAAATTTTATTCATAATTATAAATATATATATATATATATTAATAATTATAGAGATATAAATTATATATTTAAATAATAAATAAATTTCTAATATTTATTTATTTATACAAATATATATATTTACATTAATATATTTGTATATATAATCAATCATTTATAAATATATATAAATATTTTAAATATATTAATTTATATTTATAATTATACAAACATAAATATATTAATAAGAATAGATCTTTATGGGTACATTTTTTCACTTCTAATGATAAATAATTTTCAGTGCTAAAAGTGAACATATCAAACTACTCTTTATCAGTGCTAGAATTTTAGCTCTATTAAAGATTAGTTTTATCAGAATTATTTTAGCATTGATAAAACAACTCTTTATCAACAATTTTTTAAAATAACTGATAAATTTATTACAAGATTGTATAAAAAAAACCCTAAAAGAATCTCTACAATTTCACCTTTATGATCTCACAAAACCCAATTATTGACACCTCTATTGCTAATCCATACTACTACTACCAAATTGACCTTATCCAAATACAAGGTATGTTTCACCACATCATCACATATTTTCTATCTCAGAGTCTTGATTTGGTCATCCTTGTTTTCTGTTTTTGGTATGAGACTTCATGATTCACCTTTCATTGATTGATCGAGTAAATCATGGTTTCTTTAGAGTGCCTGAATTCAATGAAACCTACCTAGGCCCACTGAAGAGTTCATTAAAAATTGACATGATCATTCCATAGCATTGGTTGATGGGGAAAAACTTTATTCCATGGATGAATTAATTATTCATCCACATTACATTTCTTTATTTTCTTGATTCCAATGCTTCTTTGCAATTATCTTTATGTTACAAAAATGCATCCATTCTGGAAGAAAATTATAAATCACGATAAAAAAATATTATTTCATTATTTAGATGGATATGGATTTCATATTTTATAGTTCCATCTCTCTACGCAGTCAGAATCATCTATCACAATTTCTTGTATAATGGTACTTTATCTATAACTGATTTATCCATCACGACTATTTGATAAATGTTTAGTAAAACCAAACACATAAAATATCATCCCTCTTCTCAGGATGTGATGTTAAATATTTTATCATATATATAATTACATAGGTTAAATAATTTTTATGAAATGGGGTTTTTTAGGTAATAATAAAATTAAATATTTGTAGAATATAATTTAGGAAAATATTCTTTTTATAGAAATCCATACATAAAACACTTTTATATTTCCAAAATATTAATACCCACTCCATTTTCTATATTTAGAATGTTTTTTGATAGAGAAAAAATATTTTATGCATCTAATTTGGGTGGTAATGATTATATGATTTACATGATATGAATTCCATGAATATATATGTTCACCTCCATTTTATAAATGTTACATGTCTACATTTATTAGATGTTTTGTATATATAATTATTTAATTGATATAAATTTCATCCACTCCAGAACATCCACCACATCTAGCATAGAATTTCACCATCATCACAGAGTCCCTATTGACCATGAGCACTCACACCATGGCTATTTTTTATGTTTCTTCAAGCATCTTCATCAACCAACCTTCTATGCGGATGAATCAAAATCCCCCAAGCTTCCAGTTTTGATACTAAACATATTATAAACTGAGTTATAGAATTATGTAACCAATATCCAAATTTCTATCAAATTCATATACCAAATTAAAATTGAAAAATGATTATATTTTAATTTATAATTAAATTTTTTTAACAAGAATCATTTTCATTATTATGTTTTACAGTTTTGAATAATTTACAATATTTCTATTGGTGACATTAAAACATGTTTTTATGATTCTTTCTTAGTGATCATTTTATTTTTCATATTTTTTTTAACCAATAATCAAATTTCATTCACTATAATTTTTTAGTGTTAAAAATATATTAAAACATATAATAATTTCTTTTTTTAATCTTTGAAACCATTATTTTATTCAATAGCCATATATTCAAGTATGATTTTTTAAAAGGATATTTGTTTTATTTTTTTATTTCCATGTGTATATATATATATAAGTTGTTATACAAATTATACTGCATAATAGCTGAGATAAGATTATTAATGGGGGTTTGATATTGTTAAATGTTTGAATGCATGGATCAAGATGGAAATGGATTGGTTTTGAAAAAATGAATGAGTTTTATAATGTTGCGTGAATGTTTTATTATTTTATTTTCCAAAAAAAATTAATGGGTAAGCATTTTATTAAAAATGGATTTTAAATAAAAGGGAACAAGTTTTTTAGAGTTGAAAATCATTTTTAAAAATAAATAAAAAGTGTTAGAATGATTTATTAGGAAAACATACTTCGGATTTTTATAATTTAAATGCCATTTAATTGAAAATGATTTATTTTAAATTAATGGGTATAATTTTTATGATGTTTCAGAATAAAGATGATATTTTTGATTTCTAGGATTATATAAATAAAGTATCTTTTAAATATCACATTAATTTTTAAAATGGATTTTATTTATTTTAAATAAGAGTTAATAGATTCATCAGTTTTTTATAATGTTGAATTATATACCAGTAATGTTCAAGAAATATCACCTAAAATTTTATTCTTCTATTAAAAAACAACATTTTAATAAATAGTATATGGAACACAAAGTTTATAGTGAATAGAAAGCTTCTCGAAATTATCATCAATTATTCCCATTATAAATTCCATATAATTATCAGTCAAGATAATCTACAAGGAGAAATTACAATCCTTGTCTAATTTTATTCTAAAACATTTAAACATAATTATATCCAGTGATTTATGTCTCACAAAGTAAATAGATTTATTTATTGTAAAATTTTAAATAATGGAAATAATATACTTCTATCTGTTTTTAATACTACCTTATCGTCACACAATTATATAAATAAATGATCTTTTATTATTTTTTCGATTGTAAATATAAATTATATTGTGAAGAGTTAACAATTTTTACCTTTAGGTGTGTTGAAAACATCACATTCTTTTCAGTTTTTAGTATTGGCATGTCACGTAAATTTTATCCTTAGGTAATCCTACTCATGTTTTTATTCACTAATATGATAAAGCTATCTATTACATAATTTTATTCCATTATTAGGACATTAGTTGAATGAATTTCTTACATTAACCACTGGAATAATATTTTTACACTCTCCCTAACCTCTTATCAAAATAAATCCATAAAAATAGGGATTTCAATGTTTTTATATAAAGTATTTATTCTCGCTCAAATTTACCCAATAGAATAAGGTAAGATGGTTCTTGTAGTTTAGCTTGGGTTATCAAATCCACAGAGACCTAAGAAGAAACCTATAGACACGTACATTCTATGGACTGTTTTCAGCTATGAAGTGGCCAACAAGGATTGATTTTGAATGTTTTTTAAATATATCTAATAGATTTAAGTGAATTAAATTTAAAATAATGGTTTGATCCTAGGTTATCGCTCAGGGTGGATTGGACGTATTCTCTTTTTAATGACTTGAATTTCTTAAATTTGAGATGGGTTCATTTTAGGAGATAAAACAACATCATCACTTACTAGTTTAATGCCTACACCCTCTAATACTAATCACCTATACACTTGAAGGATCAAAGTTTTTAGCACTTCAAGGTAAATGATAGTATTAGTACTTGAAGTGTGTGGCCTTAAATTCAATAAAGAAAATGGAGTTTAAAAATCATCAAATAAAATCCCAATTAAAGAAGTGATTATACATTAATTAGTTGATAAATAACATCCAATCCACCCCCTTGCTACTCCCTTGAATCATCCCATAAGTGGGTTATCCCTCCATTGATCCCATTGATTCAATGGAAGCGGAAAGTAGACTCATGAGGGAGGAAATGGAGAAGTAAAGAAAACAACAAAAATAAAATGATCACTCCACCATTGTGTGAATAATTTCACAAGGGTTGGTGTGAATAAATTCACACCTTGATCCAACGGTATCAAAGTGATAAGAAGAACAATAGAATAAGAGTAGAAGAAGAACTTTTATTAAGAAACTAAAGTGAATTGAACAACTTACATGTGGAAGACAAATTTGAGGCAACAAAAATGCAGCATAACATTACAATTAAACAAAGCATCCAAGATTACAAACTCCTTCACCACCACTTCCTTAAATAGGCATTTTGAGAGCCTTGGGTCGAGCCTCCAACAGTATGAAGCATCTCAATTAATTTTGGTAGGCCATAGGTTGTGGAAATCTTGTGGAATTTGAACTTTTCCACATTTGACCCGAGGTGCACTAGTGCAGAAAACATTTTTTACGTCACCATTTTTTACGTCGGTTATATATAACCGACGTAAAAAACCAATGCGCGTGGGGTATTTTATGTCGGTTATTTGTAAAACGATGTAAAAAACCCGATATCTACGCGTTTTTTACGTCGGTTATTTTATAACCGACGTAACCCCCCCCCCCCCCCCCCGTGCTTTGGTTTTTTACATCAGTTATTTGATAACCGACATAAAAAACGCGTAGATATCGGATTTTTTACGTTGGTTTCCAAATAACCGATGTAAAAAACATCTCGCGCATTGGTTTTTTACATTGGTTATCTTATAACCGACGTAAAAAACGAGATATCTACGCGTTTGTTACGTCAGTTATAACATAAATGACGTAAAAAACAAAAGCACGAGGGGGTTTTTTACGTCGGTTATAAAATAACCGACGTAAAAAACCAAAGCGCGGGAGCTTTTTTACGTCGGTTTTAAAATAATCGACTTTATAAATTTAAAAAATAGTTTATAAATTCGGTTATATAATAACCAACCTTATAATACTTTTAAAGAAATTAAATCCCTGTGGACTGTCATTTACGATTTTTCGATTGACAGTCCGCCGTCTCGTCTCTCTCGCGCGTTAAACCCTAATCGGCTCGTCGATTGACCTGCATTAAACTCATTTTGGATTCATTGTTTATCTTCTTCACTCCTCTCGGATCTATCATCTCAACTCGCAACATTCAAGTAAACCTTCCACAAATTTATTTCGTTCGTTTTTTTCACGGATATTCTATAATTATGTTTTGCGATTTTTGTACATTTAATGTAAACAAGACGTAGTGGTTTCTAAGTATGCACCTCATTAATATTTTGATAAGATGGTGATGAGATAATCTAAGATACATATGATTCATTGATGGAAGTGATACAATTTCACATGGTGTAGGATGATTTATGGGCGGGGTGAGACCATGACATTAGCATTGGGGTGTGAGAGGAAAACTATTGGAGAAGTGGTATCTGAGAACCTTAATTTTAATATATATATATATATATATAATTTTTTATACGAAAAGGTTTATTTATATGAATTATTTTATGAGTGATCCATAGTGAGTATATGAAACTATTTTTCCTTGTTTAGGTGATGATTTAGATTCCTTTTTTCATAGGGCTTTAGTGTGCTTCCTCAACATTTCATGAGATGTTTTAGGGAGGATCTTACTATGTATACATGTTATGCCCACCATACATAAATATAAACAATTTTTTTGGTTTTCAAAAGCAATTTGTAGTTTTTTATATATTTTAGTAGCATGGAAGTGTTGTGGAGTAGCTTTCATGAGTATATAGGGTTTATTGTTTCTTCTTAGTTTTACTTTTAGTACTAATAATATTATTTTTGGTTTATGTACAACAATACATGTATGAATTCATGCATAATTATCTAAATTTATTCAGTTCGAACTGAGGAGGGTTACTTTTGGTGGGAGAAGATCCTAAATGATATGGTATGAATTCATTCTATCATAACCATAAATAAAATATAGTTGTATTTTATTTATCATATTCATCAACTTATACTCATCTTTTTCATCACAAACCCTTTGAGAATAAAATACCAAACTAAGGGATTTGGTATCCACATTGCCTTTTGTTATAGAATATGGGACATCAAAATGAAATGATTGAACATATTCCTCCCAAAAACACTTCCATTGATTTTTATAATTGTGTGAAAATATTTACCAAATGGATTTAAGGTCTACAGAAACCATTAATAACATGTTAAATAGGTAGTTTATCTAATATAATAAATCATCAAAACCAAAATCAATATTAAAATATGTAGGCATCATGGTTTTCTTTGATTCAATGAAATTTACAACTATTATATCTAACTATATTTTGTTCTAAAAATAATATTCAAGCATATTTTTTTAAATACCTATAGATTTGTTTTATATTTTAAATTGTTTTACATTCAAATTATGATTTTTTTCATAAAAACATATATTTATCTTATCTTAAAAATATATATATTTTGTTTATATTTGTTATAGGTAATAATGAGTCGAAGTTGGATTATGGCACATCGAATGAGCAATGAATTTGAGGAAGGTGTTGATTCCTTTTTGGAATTTGCAAAACGAAATGTTCCAAGTAGTGACATTTTTTTCTGTCCATGCCTGAAATGTTTGAATATGAAGAATATGAAAAGTAGAGCGATAAAATATCATCTGATTTGTAATGGTTTTAATCCGAGTTACAACCCTTGGATTTGGCATGGTGAAACTGGACGGAATGTCACTGATGATGATGATTCGCAAGATTGTAACTCCGATGGAATTGAAGAAATGATTCGCGATATTGTAGCAAAACAAATTGAGATAGAACCGACAGTTGCGCGTCTATATGGTGATGCTGAAAAACCATTATATCCTAGATGTATAGATTTTACGGTTTTTTCGGCAGTGTTAAGATTGATTAACCTGAAGGCGAAGCATGGATGAAGTGACAGAAGTTTTACAGAGCTTCTACAATTGATGAAAGACATTCTTCCAAAAGATAATGATCTTCCAGATTCACATTAAAATGCTAAGAGAATATTATGCCCGATGGGATTGGGATACAAGAAAATACATGCATGTCCGAATGACTGTATTCTATATAGGAAGGAATATTAATTTTTCTCAGAGTGTCCTAAATGTGGGGCATCACTGTATAAGGTGAAAGAAAAATCACAGGCTGGTGTAGAGATTAAAAATCTCCCTTCAAAGGTATTTTGGTATCTTCCTATAGTTAATCGTTTCAAACGTTTATTTGCTAATTCACATGATGAAAAAAGGTTAAGATGGCATGATGAAGAGAGGGTATGTGATGGGATCATACGCCATCCAGCTGATTATCCACAATGGAATAAAATTGATGCGCAGTATTCTACATTTGGAAATGAAATTTGAAATCTCAGACTAGGGTTGTGCACAGATGGAATGAATCCATACCGAACACTCAGTAGCACACATAGTTCATGACCTGTTTTATTGGTAATTTACAACCTCTCTCCTGAAGTTTGTATGAAGCACAAATATGTCATGTTGTGTAAAATGATCTCTAGTCCAAAGCAACCCGATAATGATATTGATGTTTACGTGTCACCGTTGATTGATGATTTGAAACTGTTATGGGATGATGGTATTAGGGTGTATGATTCTTATAAAATGGAATATTTTCAACTACATGCAGTGCTTCTGTTCACTATAAATGACTTCCCAACATATGGAAATTTGTCTGGATATAGTGTTAAAGGGAATAAAGCATGTCCGATTTGCGAACAACATACGTCATATTGTCAATTGCATCATGGGAGGAAAACAGTGTCCATGGGTCATCGAAAGTTTTTGCCTATGGAACACCCTTATAGTAGACTAAAAAAGGTATTAAATGGCTCACAAGAATTTGATACTGCTCCAAAACCTTTATCCCCTGATCTGTATTTTGAGAGGGTGAAAAACCTTCATGTGACATTGGGAAAGACACAAAAATCTGGTAATGATAGACATATTTGGAAGAAAAGGTCAATTTTTTTTGAGCTACCATATTGGTGGTATCATGAAGTTAAACATAATATTGATGTCATGCATGTGGAGAAGAATATCTGTGATTCTTTTATTGGAACATTGTTAGATATTAAAGGAAAGACTAAAGATGGGTTGAATGCAAGATTAGACTTACTATCAATGGGAATACGTTTGGAGTTAGCTCCCACTCCTAAAGGAAGACGAACATTTCTTCCCCCGGCTTGTCATGCATTATCGAAGAGGGAGAAAATTAGCTTCTGTTAGTGTCTTCATGATACCAAAGTGCCTCAAGGTTATTCTTCTAATGTAAAAATTTTTGTCTCATTGAAGGACATGAAGCTGATAGGTATGAAATCACATGATTGTCATGTCATGATGCAACAAATTCTACCAGTTGCATTGCATGGAATATTGCCCATTCGTGTCAGAAAGACTATAATAAATTTGTGTTATTTTTTCAATTCAATTTGTAACAAGGTGATTAATGTGAATTCTTTGAACATTTTGGAAAAGGATGCAATTTTTATACTTTTTCAATTGGAAATGTATTTTACTCCAACTTTTTTTGATATAATGGTGCATTTAATGATTCATCTGGTTCGAGAAATAAAACATTGTGGACCTTTATATCTTTGTTGGATGTATCCTTTTGAAAGGTATATGAAAATATTAAAGGGGTATGTTAAAAATATATATCGACCTAAAGCCTCCATTATTGAAAAGTATATTTCTGAGGAGGTAGCAGAGTTTTGTACGAGCTAATTCTCTGCGGCACAACACATAGGTTTGCCTCCATCTCGCCATGAACAAGTTAATAATGAGGGAAATGGGATTCGTGGCTTGAAAGTCAAATCATTGTCAGCTGAACAGATGATGAAGTTAGAATCATACATATTGAATAACATAGCTGATGCTCAACCATATATCACATTTCATATTAATGAGTTGAAACAATGTCATCCAAAGAAGAAAGAAATGTGGATTTTGAATGAGCACAACAAAACTTTTTTATCATGGATTAAAAATATTTGCTTGGAAGATCAGATGTATCAGAGACATTAAAATGGATAGTGGGTGGTCCATGTTTAAATGTGATAACATGGTCCGGTTATGACATTAATGGTTATACATTTCATACAAAAGCTCAGGACAACAGAATTGTAGTTCAGAATAGTGGTGTATTGGTGTTTGCAGAAGCAATGCATTTTTCGAGTGCTAAGGACAAAAACCCAATTTCTGCATCAAGTGCATATTATGGAGTGATTGAAGACATATGGAAGGTTGATTACTTTAAAATTAAAGTTCCCATTTTTAACTGTAAATGGTTTAATGGTAACAACAGTGTCAGAAACGATGAATTTGGAATGACACTTGTTAATCTGAATAGATTGGAAGACACAGCTGATTCTTTTATAATGCCAACACATGAAATAAAAAATTTCTATGTAGTAGATCAATCAGATATGTAGTGGGCTGTTGTTTTCCAAGGGAAAAACAATATGTTGGTGAGGATGAACTTGATGAATATGCTGATTTATGTGAGATCCCTACTTCGATGGAAATATTAACAGAATATAATGATGATCATGTTGAAGACATAGTTTGTGCCATAAGGAACGATCACGACGAATGAATTAAGGAAAACAATCCATTTGTACATTCCTAAAATTACAGGTAACATATGTTTATTTCTTGTTTACATTTATTTTTTCCATAAATGTTAGATATTGTAAGTTTCTTATATATTAAAACATGTTTTAAAATAAAATAAGTATATGTTTTTGTTTGTTTTAAGTTTCATTAGTTTACTTTATCATGTTTATAACCATTACATGAATTTTAAAATGCTTATTTTTGTTCACGGACAATTACTTTACCATGTTTACAATGTATACCAGGTTTACCATTTCTACCATTTTTACCATCTTGTCCATCTTGACCATCTTTTCCATCTTTACCATTGTTTAACATGCTTACCATACTACCAATGTTTACTATTATGTAACTTAGTACACTTTTCTATTTTCTGATTACAGTAGTATTAAAATATTTGAATTTTTATATTTGTGAACTGACGTTTGTTTTTTTGATTTGAAGGATAATGAGAGATCATTGAGATGATCAACCACATAATTCTGGAGAGGAGCATATTGCTGGTCATACCTCTAGGGATGAACATTCACATGCTCCTATTATGACAAAGAGTTCAAAGGTTGGTAAACGTGGGTGCACACATTTACCAAAATTATCACTTGCCCGTACGCAAGATCAGAGGATAGTCGTTGAGTTTTATGATGATGATATTCCTAGAGGTCCGAATGACAAATATTTTAAGAGTTTTGTTACAACTCAGGCTAAGACCAAAGTAAGCATTCTGTATGATGATTGGAGAGGTGTGGATAAATCGATTGTCTCTCAGTTGTGGGAGACAATTTTGGTAAGATATTTTGTCATTGTTTGACCATTCTTTTAATGTTTCTAGTATATATAATATGTTTAACCTATTCTTTATCAGATTACATTTGATATTCCTGACACTGGAGGAGTCAGGAAGAAATAATTATCATTGGCTGCCAGGAGATGGAGGGATTTCAAATCAACCTTCTCATCTGATTTTATTTATGGTCATAGGAGGCATGACAATCCATGTCGTATATATCCTTTTATAGATGAAGACAAATGGAGACATTTTTTTGAAAGTAGAAAAAAAGAGTCATTTCTGGTAAGGGCAATGTAAACTTTTATAAACTTTCTTATATAAATGATTTTATTAATGTTTTGTTAATGATTTATTATTCCTAAATTACAACAAACAAGGAAAGCTCATCAGTAGATCCAATCTAAAAATGTATACCCTCATAGTTTATCTCGGGGAGGGTATGCATTATTGGAAGAAAAAATGATGGCGGAAAAATTTCAACAACTAAGAGATGTGTCTTCAAGCTCTGGAGAGGTGGCCCCTCCATCCCCTCCATCTACACATGAAAAATGGAAGAGAGCATGGAAGGGAAAAAGGGCAATATCTTTCGGAAGAATCGAGAATCGTAGCTCAGAGGATTGTAAGATATCTATTTAATTTATTTAAGTTAACTTTTTTCTCCATATAATTTTCAATCATTACAGAAATGTTCAATTAATTAATACAGGACTCTCTTGAGGAGCAGAGTTTAGAGGGGACATTTACAGCTACTGGGAGGGAAGATATTTTATATGCAGCATTGGGAAGGCCCGAACATCCTGGTCGTGTAAGAGGTTATCTAGCAGGTGTGTCGGTAAGAAAAGTGTTTCCATGTTCTTCAACTTCTATCATTGAGGGGGTTTATTAAAAAATAGAATCCTTGGAGTCTGAAGTTCAAAATATTAATGCGACGATGGAGGACAAGATTAGAGAGTCGGTGCAGTCTATGTTTGTAGAAATGCAAAGAAAATTGTAGACAGCAGCTCCCACTCCTCCACCTCCCCTTGCAGACCCCATTATTTATCCTCCACCTCCGCCAGTAGCTCCCACTCCCCCACCTCAGCCTCTGGACCCCATTTTTTATCCTATGCCTCCGTCGTAGCTTCCTACATATTGCGAGTTGTATGTTGATGATTCTCAACATCATATAGTAGCATACGGGTTGGTATATTATATAGGAGATACAGTTCATCATCAACAATTAGAGGTAGAGAATCAGAGGGTCACTGTATAGGATATTATAGATATATCAGCTAGGGTACCAATACCTACAGATGAGGTGGCGACAGTTGGACAGAGTGTCGGCCATTTTTTAGTTTGTCCATCCAGACTTCTTTGACTCATTACCATAGAGGTATGAATGTTATATCTTTTATTTTATTTTTTTATTAAATTTGTTTTATCATTTGAAAACTACTATATTTTTCAATTTTTTTCACAGGAATACTTCAAATGTAATGAAATACTGTATAGACAACAACAAAGACAACATGCTATGACATTAGATACAGATTCCAGTGGTCTTGACAGATTGTCAAGATATTCACATTTGTTGTTGGTTTTTTATGAGTTTCAAATGGAATCTCATGTTTGTGGACGTGAAATAAGTGTGGGAATTACAAAAAATGATATCACGGAGCTTGTTACTGGAGATAAGTTGGGCATCAACGTGGTGAAAATTTTTTCCATGTAAGTCTTAACACCTTTTCCCTGCGTTATATTTATTAAATATATACACTTATGTATGTTTTGTATTAGGTATCTTTATAAAATTTGTGAGAGGAATGATCTGAAAGAAGTATATGGATTCATGGACCCGTAATTGATTTCCCCTGAAGCATGTGCATTGAATGAGGAACAAATAATGGTTTATATTGCTGAAAGATTTGAAAAGAATATAATCACACAATGTTGGATGATGCCTTTTTGTGAGAGGTATGAAACACATTTATCTCAAAGAGTTAATTATCTTTTAACATAAAAACCCACTAACATTAAATTTCCTTTTATCAGTGATCATTGGATGTTAGGGATTTTTTTCCCAAGGGAGAAAGCTCTTTATTAGATATGCTCTGTTCATGGTGATGTGCGGGAAATTTTTAAGAATATATTGGAAAAGTAAGTTTCAATTTCTCAATAGTTTTATATATTATAATGAATTTTAAATTTACCCCATTCATATTATTTTCTAACAGTGCATGGGCCTACTTTCAAAAAAACACAAAGAAATGAAATGCAAAGATCAAATATGTAAATGCAAAGGTAAATTTCCATTTATAATTTGTACTTTTTGATTTATTACATAAAAATAATATATTGAATTTACACTCATTCAAACATAATTTTCATGAACAACAAGGCGTCATCGAATGCGGATATTATATGTTAAGATTTATGTATGAAATAATAACAACTGGGACAGTTGTGAATTTTGACCTAGTACGATTTCCTCTTAAACTTTTCCATAATATTTCAATTTGATTTATTCATTATACACGTTAACTATCTTCTTTTTCATTTGTAGCTTTTTGATGACCCTCAACCCAATACTACTGAAGACATCGAACACGTACAAGTGGAGTGGTCAAATTATTTTATAGTTTTGATTGAATTTTAGTTGTTTGTAATGTAAAATGTAATTTTGAATATTGTCGTTTTAATTGTGTATTTGGTAGTTGTTTAGGTTGGATTTAGTTTTTTTTTAAGTTGATAGTGTAACTTTTGAATGTTATATAAGTGAATGTTTAATTTTGCTCTAATTCTTGTTTTGGTATACTTTTGATGGTTTTTCTGGTATGGATTTGGGTCTGTGGGGGAGGGTTTCCAAGGGTGTGGGGGTGTGTTCAGTGGGGTTGGGGGGTGTCCAGCGGTCTGGGAGGGCTGTCCGGTGGGGTGGGGGGACAGTCCTGGGGGTGGCAGGGATGTCCAGGGGTGTGGGAAGGCGGTATAGTGGTGTGGGAGTGCTGTCCAGGGGTGGGGGGGTTGTCCAGGGGTGTTTGGGGTTGTCTAGGGGTGTGGTGAGGGTTGTCAAGTGGGGTGAGGGGTGCTGTTTAGGCGGGTGGGGGGTTGTCGAGGGGTGTTTGGGGGTGTCCGTGGGTCGGGGGGCAGTCCAGGAGTGTGGTGGGGGCTCCAATGGGGTGGGGGACGGTTGTCCAAGGGGTATACATGAGGGTGGGAGCTCCAATGGGGTGGGGGAGGGCTGTCCAGGGGGTATACATGAGGGTGAGGGCTCCAACGGGGTGGGGGAGGGCTGTCCATGGGGTATAAATTAGGGTGGGGGCTGTCTAGGGGGTAAGTTTTATATGTTATCAATGTACAAGCTTAATTTTGATCTAATTCTGTTTTTGTGGTACGATTTCTTGATTTGTTTTCTGGTTGATTCTGGTGTAGAGAGGATGACTGCATTCTGTTTAAAAAAAATGGGTTTATCACATCGGTTATTAAATAACCGACGTTATAAAATGCCTAGAAAATAGTTTATCACGCCGGTTATTTAATAACCGACGTGATAAAACGCCTGGAAAATAGTTTATCATGTCGGTTATTTAATAACAGACATGATAAAAGGCCTGTAGAATGGTTTATCATGTTGGGTATTTAATAACCGACGTGATAAAAGGCCTGGAGAATGGTTTATCACGTCGGTTATTTAATAACCGACGTGATAAAAGGCCTGGACAATGGTTTATCACCTCGGTTATTGAATAAACGACGTGATAAAAGGCCTGTACAATGGTTTATCACATCGGTTATTCAATAACAGACGTGATAAACCGCCTCCCACCGGTTTATCATGGCGGTTATAAAATAACCGACGTGATAAACCACCCTCCCCCGGTTTTTCACGTCGGTTTTATAAGAACCGACGTGATAAACCCCCCTCACCCCAGTTTATCACGTCGGTTGTTTAGTAACCGACGTGATAAACCATTTTCCAGGCCTTTTATCACGTCGGTTGTTAAAGAACCGACGTGATAAACATCGTGATTTTATGTTTTTTGACGTCGTTTTTTAAATAACCAACTTCAAAAACATTATTTATAACATCACACGTGTTAACGTCGGCTAGAAACCGACGTAAAAAATGAAAAATAACTGATGTAAAAAACGTTTTCTGCACCAGTGGTCGTAGCCAGCTTTCCTTCACCGAACAGACGCATCTGGAAGACCTTCTAGACGGCCGAATAAGAGTGAGCCATAGACTACGAAAATGGAGCTACTGATGTCTTCTAACCGCCTGTAATATTTTGACCCATTTGGAGTTGTTTATTCCGAGATATTATCAAATTAGTGGGATGTTTTTCTGAGCCGCAGAATCTGGCCCAGAATTGTATCTCTAAATTGGGTTGCCTCAATGACCACCATAGAAGCCGAATTAGCTTTGGATAATGAAGAGTAATTTGTTCCTATACATTTATTCTAACTTACCACGAAATTTGGGATTAATGGGGCCTATATGTTGGGCCCAACAGTCTCATCAGTGGGATGGTGTCCAATCTGCCTTCTCTAGAATTGCTTCCTTTCATTGCCAAATATCTCCATCACCCTCCATGAATTCTCCATTGATCCCTAAATAAAACATGTTCATATTGGAGTGTAGATAAATTATAAAATTAAAATATGTATAATTAGATGAATCATTTGGTACTTTAAATGATGTTAAAAAATGTACCACATAATTGTGCATTTTAAGAAGGTATTACAATCATAATGTGAAATGATGTTCAAAGTGTAAAATGAACTTATATGGTGTTTATGAATAATAAAGAACATGAATATTATATATATTACTGATGAATATTAGCCTCATTTAGTGGCTAATCACACCCCCCAACTTGAGTTTTGCTAGTCCCGAGCAAAATATATCTCATCAAAATGAAATTCGAATTCCCTTTTCCAAAAACATTTTAATACACAATGATCACCAAAAAAACTTATACCAAAAAATCATGAAACCCATCAAAATATTTTAATACGATATAGTGTCATAAGAATATCCAAATCCCAAGCCCATTCCTTTGTTCAAATTCATTTCCATATTTCATCCGATATCAATTAAGTATGAGGATGTGTTGTGCATCACAATAGACATGGGGGTTTATCTTTTTTCAAGGGGGAAATTACGGAAGCGCTAGGTGGAATCACATTTCAATATTAAGATGATTATTCTTTTTTTTGTATAATTTTTTGTTTGTATTTTTTTTGCAATTTTTCCATGGTAATTGAAGTTGCACTCAAAAGAGTCAACCACTGTAGTGAGACTTTGCCGATGACTCCCAGGCTCAAAGACCTTAGGGCACCAAGGGAAGCCCACATACTCGGGCATCATCTCGAGTTAACTCAGTCAAAAACAAATTCAAATTAGAAAAAATAGAGATTAAATTACTAAATCTGGGCCAGACAACTATGGAGTCACGATCCCCAAGTGCCGAAAGCAACGCAGTAGGTTATTTCATTGCTCTACGTGCAAATTTTTTTTAATAATATTTTTTTTAATACTCATATTAAACTAAAATGATCACCAAAACTATGATATAAATTTAGGGGACCTCATGAACTCAAACTAATACCCCACTATACAAGGGATGTGAATTGTGATCTTTTTTTATTTGGATGAAAATATAAATGATGAAATATCACATTGGACAGCCACACTTTCCAAAATAAATGCTCATGAAATTATACAAGGATTAAAATCAGAATCAGGGTATGCTAAATTATTTTATATTCAGTTTCAAAGTGTGAAATGTGTATTACAATGTTTAAAGTTAAAGGAATTTTTTCCTTCCATTTTCACATTTTTTTTTCAAATCATTTATCATTTTTTTGACACAAAAGCATTTTTTATTTTATCTCCCCCCCAACATAAAATAACATTGTCCCCAGTGTTTAAAGAAAAGGAAATTTAGAAGGGGGTATAGGTAGAGAATGAATGTTCAAAAAGGAAATTGAAAAGGAGGGTCATGGAATGAAGTCAACTAGTGGTTGAAGTTTGAAGTTCTTGCTGCTTCAATTTATTCCTTTAATATCCATGTCGCTTGCAAAGTTCCCTAGTGAAAAAAGGAAAAACAAAAAAAAAACAAAAAAAAAACAATATATATATATTTATATATATTTATATAATAAAGGAATTAAAATATAAGTATATATATAAAAATTATAGATTGAGGAAGCAAAAGAAGCCGCAGGTCAGTGGTAAGCGCGCGCCCCATTCTCCCTTCGGTCCCGGGCTCGAGTCCCCGCGGCTTCACCGGTTGTGACGGGGTTTTCCCCATGACCTATGGCGTGGAATTTTTTTTATTATATTTTTATTTTTGTTTTTTAATTTTTTAACCTAAAAACACATCAAAAAAAACAAACTGATGATACATTATCTTCTTTTTAAATTTCTGGGTAAGGTATTACTCAAGGATCACACTACGTGACACGGATGAATATGGTGCTCCTCTTTCGTACCCATCCATACTCATTATAGAAGAACATGTCAGCAGTTTATTTTTTTCGAAATATCAAAATGTCTCATTAACCCTATTTAAAAGATAAAGTTGATTAAAACAACGAAATTATTGAAAACTTGAAAACCATGGGTTGCCTCCCATTCAGCGCTTTGTTTAAAGTCATTAGCCCGACCTGGACCCTAAATCTATTAATTTTTTCTTGGTTCATAGGTTGGCTTAGTTAACTCAACCTCTATTTCCTGTTTATTGAATGATTCAATGAATGGTTTTAACCTTTGACCATTGACCTTGAAAATGTAACCACTTTTGGGATCTTGAATTTCTACTGCCCCATGGGGGTACACATAATGCACTATGAATGGTCCTGACCATCTAGACCTTAACTTTCCTGGGTGTAAATGAAGTTTTGAACTATACAAGAGCACAAGTTTTCCCAATTCAAAATGTTTGACCTTGATATTCCTAGATTGGTAGGCTTGAACTATAGCTTTATTGCTCCTTGAATTTTCATAAGCCTCCATGCTTAGTTCCTCCAGTTCATTGAGATCTAATTTCCTTTTTGTTCCGTCCAATGAGAATTCATAATCCATTTTCTTAATTGCCCAAAAGGCCTTATGTTCAATCTCCACTGGAAAATGGCATGCTTTACCATAAATCAACCTATATGGGGACATTCCTAAAATGGTTTTATATGCAGTTCTATAGGCCCAAAGAGCATCTATGAGTTTCTTATACCAATCTTTCCTAGAGGGGTTGACAGTTTTTTCAAGAATTTGCTTAATCTCCATATTTTATAACTCATCTTGACCATTGGTTTGAGGATGGTATGCAGCAGACACTTTATGAGAAATACCATACTTAGACATGAGTGAAACGAATGGGCGGTTGTAGAAATGGGTTCCTCGATCACAGATTATAGCCCTAGGAATTCCAAATCTTGAAAATATGTTCTCTTTTAGAAATCGAATCACAACTTGATGATCATTGGACTTAGTGGGAATGGCCTCAACCCATTTTGAGACATAATCAACAGCTAAGAGTATGTAGAGGTATCCCCGAGAGTTTGGGAAGGGACCCATGAAATCAATTCCCCAACAGTCAAATATTTCAACCACTAAGATGGGAGTGAGTGGCATTTGATTTCTTTTTGTGATGGACCCTACTTGTTGACACCTAGGACAGCTTTGACAAAATGTGTAGGATTCCCTTGAGAGGGTGGGATAGAAAAGACCACATTGAATAATCTTAGCAGAACTTTTCTTAGAGGAAAAGTGACCTCCACATGCCTCACTGTGACAGAATTTAAGGATGGACTCTTGTTCAGATTCTGGAACACACCTCCTAATGACTTGGTCAGGGAAGAACTTATAGAGGGAAGGATCATCAAACACATAGTTTCTAACATCAGAAAGAAATTTCCTTCGAGCTTGAGTCCCTAAGAATTTTGTAATGACTCCTATCACTAATAAATATTCTATGTGAGCATACCAAGGGTAGTCACTCACAGAGTATAGGTGTTCATCAGGAAACGAATCAGACATAGAAAGGTGATTTGAGTTGTCTTTGAATTCTATCCTAGAGACGTGATAAGCTACAAAATTTTCAACTCCCTTTTTATCCTTGATTGTGAGGTCAAATTCATGTAAGAGAAGGACCCACCTAATCATTCTAGCGTTAACATATTGTTTTTGGAAGAGGTATTTTAGTGTATAATGGTCAGTGAACATAGTGATGGGGGATCCTAGGAGGTAGGACCTAACCTTCTCTAAGGAAAACAAAATAGAAAGTAACTCCTTTTCAGTGGTGGTGTAGTTGATTTGGGCATCATTTAAGGATTTTCTTGCATAAGCAATGACATAATGATTTTTATCAGAACGTTGTCCTAACGCAGCTCCTACAGTAATGTCACTGGCATCACACATAAGCTCGAAAGGAAGGTTCCAATTTGGAGATTTCATGGTGGGGGGAGAGGTGAGAGAGGATTTGAGGGTTGAGAATGAACCCTCACAGATTTCGGTCCAAACAAATGGAGCATCCTTTACTAGCAGAGCACAAAGGGGATGGGATATTGAACTATAGTCCTTGATGAATCTTCTATAGAAACCAGCATATCCTAAGAAAGACCTCACTTCCTTGACGGTTTTGGGTGATGGAAGGTGACGAATTATGTCAAACTTTTCTTTATCATCTTCAGTCCCCCTACTCGAGACCAGATGGCCTAGAACAAGTCCCTCTATAACCATGAAATGGCATGTTTCCCAGTTTAGGACCAGATTCTTTTCTTCGCATCTTGACAAGTCTCTCTCCACATTTTACAGACATCCCTCAAAAGTATCCCCAAACACAGAGAAGTCATCCATGAAGACCTCTAGAAAATTCCCTACCATGTCTGAGAAGATTCCCATCATGCACCGCTGGAAGGTTCCCGGGTCATTGCATTACCCAAAGGGCATGCGTTTGAAGGCAAAGGTACGGAAAGGACATGTGAATGTAGTCTTCCCTTGATCCACTAGGGAGACCTCAATTTGATTGTACCCCGAGTACCCTTCTAAGAAACAGTATAAGGCATGACCTTCCACTCTCTCAAAGACTTGGTCAGTGAATAGTAAGGGGAAATGGTCCTTCTTGGTGAATGAGTTTAGTTTCCTATAGTCAATGCAGACCCTCCATCCACTACTCACCCTTATTGGAAGAATCTCTCCATCCTCATTGGTTATCACTGTGATTCCAGCCCTTTTTGGAACCACTTGGATTGGGCTCACCCATTCACTCTCAGCTATGGGATATATGATACTTGATTTCAACAATTTCAGAAGTTCTTTCCTTACTACCTCCATGAGATTATGATTGAGTCACCGTTGAGGTTGACGAAATGGATTTGAATCAGATTCCAGAACAATCCTATGAGTCCCAACAAGTGGGTTAATCCTAGGAATATCAAAAAAAGGGTCCAACCAATTTATTTCTTATGCTTTCTAAGGACATCTAGAAGCATTCTCTCATGATTGGTTTCAAGAGAAGAAGAAATGACAATAGGATGTGTTTGATTGTCCCCTAGGAAAGCATACTTGAGTGCAGCAGGAAGTTCCTTCAATTCAAGATCAGGTTGGTTTAGAATTTCATTAGAAGATTGGGACATTGGATCAAGATCAATTTCTTTTTTAATAGTTTCAGATATGATTGATTCCCCAGATATAGAAATTTCAGCTACAAGATCGGTTTGATCAGATTCAGTGAAGGAAGTTTGATTGGTCTTCATGAATGTTGTTTTTTGAAAGGTTTCACTAATTGTTGGACCTAAGACTTCATCATAAGAGAAATTTGAAAATGATTCAAGCCAAGGAGATAAACCTCCTTCATATGAACAAAGGAAATCATTCTCATCATGACTTAAACATTCATCAAAGATTCCTTGATGTTCCATGGATTCATTATCAATTCTTCCAATCATGTTTACTTCATGAATGTACTCATAATCCTCTATTTGTGAGTACGCATTATAGATGTTCAAGTCTAGACTCATGTTCCCAAAGGTGATGGCCATGTTCCCATTTTGGACTCGGATAATAGAGTTGATTGTTGCAAGGAAAGGACGACCAAGAATGATTGGGGTTTGTTCCTTATTTCCTAAGTTTGGATGGTTGTCAAGGACAATAAAATCAACAGGTTAGAGAAAGTTTTCAACCTTTACCAGGACGTCCTTTAAAATCCCCTTTGGAACCCTAATGCTACGATCAACAATTTGATGTGTGATAGATGTGGGTTGGAGTTCTTCTAGGCCTAACTGGCAGTACATGGCATAGGGGATGAGATTGACACTAGCAACTAGATCACACAAGGCCTTGACAACTTTGCTTTCTCCTAGTTCAACATTGATGTAAGGGCAACCTGGGTCTTTCAACTTAGGAGGAATGGTCCCTTGAATGGTGGTACTCACATTAGCAGCCAAAAGGACTTGGTTTTTATGTGAATTTTTTTTAAAAGTGCGCAAGTCCTTAAGGTACTTTGAGTAGGAAGGTATGGTTTGGATTGCATCGAGAAGGGGTGTGTTCAAATTGACTTGTGAAAAGATTTCCCTCAATGTTTCACTCAGTTCAGGCTTGGTTTTCCCCCTCATGCATTGAGGAAATGGTGCAGGTTGTGGGGTATCTTGTTGAAGAGTTGTTTCCTTGAAAATGTTATCAGTTTACTCAGTTTGATCTTGTGGTTCATTTGAATTTTCATCCAAGTTTGAATCTTCATGTGGGTTCATAATTAGTTGTTCAGGTTTCTCAATTGATTTCCCAATTATTAAAACAGTCACATCCTTTAGTTGATCATGAGTTGTTTGAGCACAACATGTGTCACGACCCGCCCTCGGGGTCCGTACCGTGACTACCCCAAGCCCGCCTTCCATAGGCCAAGGGCTGGCGACTAGCACCAAGGCGTAAATCCCAGAAAAATGGAAGGCATTGCATTTGTAAAGTAAACAAACACCACAGAGTAAGCAAGCGGAAAGTAAACACTAAACAAAAACAGAGTACAACAGAAAGTGCGGAAAAGTAAATGGGCCAGAATACAAACCAAAACTGAAAGTAAAGTACAACTCGAAAAGGGGAAAGCAGCAACCGAAAGGTAAAACCGCTACACCGAGCTGCCCACTAGAAATCCCACCTGAAGGGTGGGTACAGATAGCTCCTTTGCTCCACGGGTCCCGCCGTCCGCTCCAAGCACGTCCCGCCCAGTGGTCCACCTCCGGGTACCGTCCCGCTCTGTAAGCCTCAGCTAAGGTCAACGCTGTCCGTCGTCTGCAACAAACACAACGTAGTGCGGGCAAAGCCCGTGCAGGGGTGAGTATAAGCTACTCAGTAGGGACCCCGAGACCCCTGAAGGTCTCTCAAATCCACAAAGGATAAACCACGAAGAAAAGTAACAATCACGAAGTAACAACTGACACTTCTTAGGTATATTCCCATACATATACCTAAGTCATCAATTTCCGTTCGGCTCCAACACCGAGCCCAAGAACAACCCAATCCACAAAGAAGAGTAAACAGTAAATCCACACAGATTATAACAAGTTTATGAAATCAACGGATAACCATTACCCATGTATATGCCCATACATATACCTAAGTTATCAAGCGACCCATCTCAATCATGAGGAATCACAAAGATCATTGACTCAGCTCAAACCAGGATTTTCATTATCGAAACCGTAAATGTTGAAGAGCCCCAACTCTGAAGTGTACAGTGGTCCTGTCACGACTCCGAGGTACTGCTCACTAACCTAAGACTGCTGAAGTACTCCTCCTGTCGAGTACCGCGGGTCTGCTGCCAACTACTAGGCGCTCCGTCCGCTGAGGGTCTGCTGCCAAATACCGGGCGCTCACCCAGATAGCCTACTGAGGTACTCCTCCTGTCGAGTACCGCGGGTTTGCCGCCAACTACCAGGCGCTCCGTCCGCCGTGGGTCTGCTGCCAACTACTGGGCGCTCCGTCCACTGGGCTAGTCGACTCACTCCAAGTCGAGTCGGTCAAGCAGTCGTCAGGTCTCAGTCATCTACACGGTCTCCGTACTCCGCACGCACGTCTCCACCGTCGCGGGTCTGTCGCTACAACCAAGCGCACACACTCCGTAGAGTATCGCGGGTCCGCCGCTACAACCAAGCGCTCCACCGCCAAGGGTCTGCTGCTGCATCCAAGCGCACCACCACTGTCAAGTACCACGGGTCCGCCGCTACACCCAAGCGCTCCACCGCTCAAGGTAAAAAGAAGATTCAGCTCACACAGGTTCGATAGCACTGTTCCACGTAGGATCGCTGAGTGTTGTAGTCGTCGTCGTCGAAACCACACAGGATCTCTGTACTGTCGTCGTCGCAGTCACAGTAGCTGTCGTAGCAGTAGTAGTAGCAGTCAGTCGCAGCCAGCACCACGGTTCCCACACACAGCAAGCTCGATCAGAGGGTCCGCTCCACGAACCGAGAGGCTGATACATCAACTGTCACAAGGTCCAGAGTTGATGTATCCAAAAGTTCCGTATCGTCAACAGGAACTCAACGCAACAGACGGCGCGTCGATCGGACGCCCGGTCTGAGAGTTATTGGCATTTTCGTCTCCGAGGCCCGGTTGGTTTTTAAGGCAAAACCAACCCGACCATACTCCACCTGCGTCCAAACCTCGGGAGGAGTATGCCAAAAGATCCGTCTCACTAAGAGGAACACAACGCGACTTACGGCGCGTCAATCGGACGTTCGTGGCTCAAGATATGAGCGTTTCCGCTCCGAAGGCCCGGTTGGTTTCGTGAACGAACCAACCCGGACGAACTCAAAGTAATCCGAAACCTTGAGTGCGATATACTGAAACGACCGTCTTGATCCAAGGATCGCGTTTCCGCAGACGGTTCATCATTCGGAGGTCCGAGGCTCAAGTTATGGCCAAAAGACCGAAACAGGTTCAAAACGGGGGGGTCCGGGTCCGGGCCGACCCGGCCCGACCCCCCCCCCCCCCCCCGGGGGCGGCGCGGCGGTGCGGGGAGCCGCGGCGGCATGGCGCCGCGAGGAGGCTGCGCGGCACGCGGGGGCTAAGCCCCCGCTTCCTGGAAATTCGGCGCGGCAATTGCCGCGCCACTTGATTGAAACCGCCCCCACGTGGGGGCCGGTTGAAGTTAAAACCGGGGGGCTGCTGCCCCCCCCCCCTCCTTTAAAGAACTGCCCCCCCTCATAAAGAGGGGGGGGGTTTTATGTAATGGTCGGGGGATTAATTCCCCCGGTTTTTAAGCCTTCCGGCCGGCCAGCTGGCCGACCGGTTTTCTCCAACGGGACCGGAAATTCCGGTCCCCCCTTCGGCTTCCGACGCCGGCGGCCCGGCCGCCGGTCTTCTCTTCCGCCGCGGCCCGGAACCGGCCGCGGTCTCCTCGTCCCGCCGCGGCCCGGAACCGGCCGCGGTGCTCGTCGTCCGGCGCGGTGCGACGGCACCGCGCCCCTTCGCCGTGCTTTGATATTCATTCAACGCGGCGCGACGGCGTCGCGTTCTTGTTGTTTCTTCCAAGGTGCGCGCGCGACGGCATCGCGTAAGTTAAACGTACAATTATCTGCATGGTGCGACGGCACCACGCCACCTTGCTTCCGCCCGCAAGAATAAACAACATGAACGATGGAGGGGGGTTCGGCCGTGTTCATGCGGTCCGCCCCCCCCCCCCCCCCCCTCCCGTTAAACAATAACACTTATATAAAATATTCAAAAGCCTCACGTAGACATGAGATCCACGAGCAAGAAATGGAATAAATTAACAATATTCAACAACCCCTACCTCGGGTAAAAGATCGAAGATTTGACAACGTCCCGCGGAAGACAACGTCGCGGAGGTCGGGCGTCACGGTCGTCGTTCGTCAAATCCGTTGACGAAGAGATGTGCCCGAAGAGATACGTCGTTGGAGAATCTTCGTATGCCGACGAAGAAGGTCCGAGGAGGAAGCGGCGTTCCCTCTCGTTGACATGGAGGACGAAGAAGTGAGGCGTCGTTCTTCGTCGGAGCTTGAGCGTTCTTCGTGTTCTTCGTCAGAGCTTGAAGATGAAGAAGAAGCTCTCAAAAGCTCTCAAGGTGGCCAAAGCGTTCTAACCCAACAAAAAGAGAGAAGAGCTTAATTTAATCAAAAACTAAACAAAGAATTTCAAACGTTTGAAATTCAAAATGGATAACTCCAAAAATTAACTCACTTATTTAATATACATGAGTTGTATAATTAAATAGAAGTTAAGATATCAAGCCATTAAGAGGGAGAGAGGGGAGTTGAAAAGGTGGGGGTTCGTGTGGGCCCCACCACACTTAATCCTCCCAAGGGAGGTTAAGTGGGTGTGGGTCCCACTTCCAACCCCCTTTGGTAGGTTTTTAACAAGTTATAATAAAATTTGTTCTATACAAATTTTATTTAACTCAAACTAAAAACCCCAAAACTAACTTTCAACCCGCAACAAACGCAACTCTCGAAAAGGTCTCTTTAAACGAATATCGGCACTGCGAGTTCATCGGTGCCCTCGGATTTCAATGCCGAGCACCGGATAAAAAGTTAGGAATTCCCGCTCGTTCGTTCACTGAACGTACCCGAGCCAAACTTCGGAAATTAATTCCGGGCACTCCGGGCCTCGGAATCAGGTGCCGTCTGAAACCGCGCTCTTGTAAAATTCTAAAGAAAATTAAGAAAAAAATTTCCCTTGAATTTTACGGGTCTTTAAATTACTCCCACCTCAGGGCTTTACGTCCCCGTAAAGATACATCAAAAACTAGGGAAACAAATGAGGGTACTGAGCACGCATCTGAGCCTCCCGCTCCCATGTGCTCTCCTGGAGATTCCCGTGCTGCCATCTGATGCGCACAAGAGGAATCGTTCGCCCACGCAGGACCCGCTCCTGTCGATCCTCTATCTCCACCGGGACCTCCGCAAAAGTCGCCCCATCGTCAACATCAAGCTCCCCATGATCAATGATGTGCGTCGGGTCGTGCACGTATCTCCTCAGCTGAGATACGTGGAAGACGTCGTGCACCCGGTGCAACTGAGGTGGTAGAGCCAGGCGATAAGCCACCTCACCAATCCTGCTGAGGACCTGGAAGGGTCCGATGAAGCGCGGAGATAACTTGCCGCCTCGGCCAAATCTCTGAATACCACGTCGAGGTGAGACCCGCAAGAAGACGTGGTCACCATCCTCGAACTCTAGTGGTCTTCGCCTCCTGTCAGCGTATGACTTCTGCTGGCTCTGTGCTGTCATCATCCGCGCTTGAATGACCTGGACCTTCTCTGTCGTGGCCTGGACCATCTCCGGTCCCACCAGAGCTGCAAGATTTCTTCATTGCCGAAAAGAGAAATCTGGTCTCATCCCCTGGATGAACCACATTCCTTGCCTAAAACAGTCAATCCTAACATGGATGATACTAATCCATACCAAGGATGACGTCGTAAGGCCTCGACGCTACTACTAAGAGATTCAACCGTTACTCTCGCCTCAAAGGGTTGAGTCACACTGTCGGCATCAGTGTGTTGTAACTGGGTCTCCTCCAGTAGATGTCTCACAAGTGAGGTTCAAGTCAACAGTCAAAACTGGAACCTCTTAGTAACATCACGAAAGAGGACAGGAACGAAAATATCACAAAGGTATGCGTCTTTTATTATTGCAGCTCATATTACAAGACGCTACTCAAAAGCAACAAGGAACCAGAAGTACAAAGGATGTATCCACTAGTTTTTCTCTTGTCCATCATCTCCCAGAGTTCCATGATCGAAGGCCTCGGCTGCCTGAAGTTGAGCTCTCGCATGTTCACCTACTCCCTGTGGTCGGGGTGGACCTCCTGGTGGTGGTGGTGGAAGAGCCTCAAAGCGTCGCCCACCACCGGATGCTCGTCCAGCTCCTCTGCCTCGTCCGCCTCCTCCCTGCGAACCGCCACGGTCGAACCTCTGCCTCTGCCTGGGAGGTTCTTCACTTAACTATTGATCATCAGCATGGCGGGTCGGACAGTCACGAGCCATGTGACCAATCCCGCCACAGGAGTAACACTGCCCACTCTCGGCACGCCTGGCTCTGACTCCACCCCGGCTTCCCCGTACAACTGAGCCTGAGTCGTGCAGTCGGCCACCGGTAGGTCTGGTCTGCCTGGAACCCTGAGTCATCCGTCGGCTACCTGCTGCAGATGACTCTGCCATGTGCCGCCCTGCGGTGAGTTGCTGTGCTGGTGTAGACTCAGCAAGGACACTCTCGATCAGATGTGCCCGCTCCAGTACTCCTGTCTGAGTCGGTATGCTGAGGGAGATCAGCGATGCCCTGATCTCGTGTCTCAAACCCTGCTCGAAGGTCCGGGCCCGAAAGAAGGGGTCCCGTACCATGTCTGTCGAGTACCGTGAAAGGTCGGTGAACCTCGCCGCGTACTGAGCGACCGTCATGCTGCCCTGCCGCAGCTGTAGAAGCTCCTGGATACGCACCGCACGAAGGGTGGCTGGGACGAACTCCGAGCGGAAGATTCTCTCAAAGTCCGTCCAAAGTAGAGATGCCTCATCGTGCACCTGGAGCATCAAGATCCACCATCGTCCAGCTGCTGCGTGTAGTAGGCTCGCAGCGAGTATCACCATGAGGTCTGCTGGTGTCCTCACTAGCCTAAACACTCGAACTACTCCCTCCAGCCAGTCCTCTGCTGCCTGGGGATCCGTCTCCCCGCAAAACCTGGGCGGTCGCTGGCGCTGAAACTCATGCAGTGCGCTGAGGCGACGTGCATCATCAGCGGCTGCTGCTGGAAGCATCGGGGGCTCGGCGGGTAAAGCTACCGCCGGTGCCACTACTGGAAAAGGGCCCTGCACCGAGGCCTCGTCGCTCGGTGGGCTGTCGTCTCGCTCGACTCTCGGAACCCTAGCTGGCTGCCGTCGTGGGGCCATCCTGAAAGGAAACAGGTGCGCCACGGTCAAACAGTATACCTGGTGAGCTGACACAAAGAAATCACAAAGAAAACTTTGAAATACACACGCAATAAATGTTTTCGTGCATTAAGTCGGAAATCAGAAGTCAGGGTCCTGGTGTACGGATACGTCGGCCGCCGCACCAACACTGGACTCCCTGGACTGATAACCACACTCAATACGCTAAACATTATTACTTCACATAGAAAAGATCAGAGTTCACGGTAGAACCGAACTCCTCTGATACCAATTTGTCACGACCCGCCCTCGGGGTCCGTACCGTGACTACCCCAAGCCCGCCTTCCATAGGCCAGGGGCTGGCGACTAGCACCAAGGCGTAAATCCCAGAAAAAGGGAAGGCATTGCCTTTGTAAAGTAAACAAACACCACAGAGTAAGCAAGCGGAAAGTAAACACTAAACAAAAACAGAGTACAACTGAAAGTGCGGAAAAGTAAATGGGCCAGAATACAAACCAAAACTGAAAGTAAAGTACAACTCGAAAAGGGGAAATCAGCAACTGAAAGGTAAAACCGCTACACCGAGCTGCCCACTAGAAATCCCACCTGAATGGTGGGTACAGATAGCTCCTCTGCTCCACGGGTCCCGCCGTCCGCTCCGAGCACGTCCCGCCCAGTGGTCCACCTCCGGGTACCGTCCCGCTCTGTAAGCCTCAGCTAAGGTCAACGCTGTCCGTCGTCTGCTACCAACACAACGTAGTGCGGGCAAAGCCCGTGCAGGGGTGAGTATAAGCTACTCAGTAGGGACCCCGAGACCCCTGAAGGTCTCTCAAATCCACAAAGGATAAACCACGAAGAAAAGTAACAATCACGAAGTAACAACTGACACTGCTTAGGTATATGCCCATACATATACCTAAGTCATCAATTTCCGTTCGGCTCCAACACCGAGCCCAAGAACAACCCAATCCACAAAGAAGAGTAAACAGTAAATCCACACAGATTATAACAAGTTTATGAAATCAACGGATAACCATTACCCAGGTATATGCCCATACATATACCTAAGTTATCAAGCGACCCATCTCAATCATGAGGAATCACAAAGATCATTGACTCAGCTCAAACCAGGATTTTCATTATCGAAACCGTAAATGTTGAAGAGCCCCAACTCTGAAGTGTATAGTGGTCCTGTCATGACTCCGAGGTACTGCTCACTAACCTAAGACTGCTGAAGTACTCCTCCTGTCGAGTACCGCGGGTCTGCTGCCAACTACCGGGCGCTCCGTCCGCTGAGGGTCTACTGCCAAATACCGGGCGCTCACCCAGATAGCCTACTGAGGTACTCCTCCTGTCGAGTACCGCGGGTTTGCCGCCAACTACCAGGCGCTCCGTCCGCCGTGGGTCTGCTTCCAACTACTGGGCGCTCCGTCCACTGGGCTAGTCGACTCACTCCAAGTCGAGTCGGTCAAGCAGTCGTCAGGTCTCAGTCATCTACACAGTCTCCGTACTCCGCACACACGTCTCCACAGTCGCGGGTCTGTCGCTACAACCAAGCGCACACACTCCGTAGAGTATCGCGGGTCCGCCGCTACAACCAAGCGTTCCACCGCCAAGGGTTTGCTGCTGCATCCAAGCGCACCACCACTGTCAAGTACCACAGGTCCGCCGCTACACCCAAGCGCTCCACCGCTCAAGGTAAAAAGAAGATTCAGCTCACACAGGTTCGATAGCACTGTTCCATGTAGGATCGCTGAGTGTTGTAGTCGTCGTCGTCGAAACCACACAGGATCTCTGTACTGTCGTCGTCGCAGTCACAGTAGCTGTCATAGCAGTAGTAGTAGCAGTCAGTCGCAGCCAGCACTAGGGTTCCCGCACACAGCAAGCTCGATCAGAGGGTCCGCTCCACGAACCGAGAGGCTGATACATCAACTGTCACAAGGTCCAGAGTTGATGTATCCAAAAGTTCCGTATCGTCAACAGGAACTCAACGCAACAGACGGCGCGTCGATCAGACGCCCGGTCTGAGAGTTATTGGCATTTTCGTCTCCGATGCCCGGTTGGTTTTTAAGGCAAAACCAACCCGACCGTACTCCACCTGCATCCAAACCTCGGGCGAAGTATGCCAAAAGATCCGACTCACTAAGAGGAACACAACGCGACTGACAGTGCGTCAATCGGACGTTCGTGGCTCAAGATATGAGCGTTTCCGCTCCGAAAGCCCGGTTGGTTTCGTGAACGAACCAACCCGGCCGAACTCAAAGTAATCCGGAACCTTGAGTGCGATATACCGAAACGACCGTCTCGATCCAAGGATCGCGTTTCCGCAGACGGTTCGTCATTCGGAGGTCTGAGGCTCATGTTATGGACAAAAGACCGAAACAGGTTCAAAACGGGGGGTCCGGGTCCGGGCCGACCCAGCCCGACCCCCCCCCCCCCCCTGGGGCGGCGCGGTGGCGCGGGGAGCCGCGGCGGCAGGGCGCCACGAGGAGGCTGCGCGGCACGCGGGGGCTAAGCCCCGCTTCCTGGAAATTCGGCGCGGCAATTGCCGCGCCCCTTGATTGAAACCGCCCCCACGTGGGGGCCGGTTGAAGTTAAAACCGGGGGGCTGCTGCACCCCCCCCCCCTCCTTTAAAGAACTGCCCCCCCTCATAAAGAGGGGGGGTTTTATGTAATGGTCGGGGGATTAATTCCCCCGGTTTTAAGCCTTCCGGCCGGCCAGCTGGCCGGTCGGTTTTCTCCAACGGGACCGGAAATTCCGGTCCCCCCTTCGGCTTCCGACGCCGCCGGCCCGGCCGCCAGTCTTCTCTTCCGCCGCGGCCCGGAACCGGCTGCGGTCTCCTCGTCCCGCCGCGGCCCGGAACCGGCCGCGGTGCTCGTCGTCCGGCGCGGTGCGACGGCACCGCGCCCCTTCGCCATGCTTTGATATTCATTCAACGCGGCGCGACGGCGTCGCGTTCTTGTTGTTTCTTCCAAGGTGCGCGCGCGACGGCATCGCGTAAGTTAAACGTACAATTATCCGCGTGGTGCGACGGCACCACGCCACCTTGCTTCCGCCCGCAAGAATAAACAACATGAACGATGGAGGGGGGTTCGGCCGTGTTCATGCGGTCCGACCCCCCCCCCCTCACGTTAAACAATAACACTTATATAAAATATTCAAAAGCCTCACGTAGACATGCGATCCACGAGCAAGAAATGGAATAAATTAACAATATTCAACAACCCCTACCTCGGGTAAAAGATCGAAGATTTGACAACGTCCCGCGGAAGACAACGTCGCGGAGGTCGGGCGTCGCGGTCGTCGTTCGTCAAATCCGTTGACGAAGAGATGTGCCCGAAGAGATACGTCGTTGGCGAATCTTCGTATGCCGACGAAGAAGGTCCGAGGAGGAAGCGGCGTTCCCTCTCGTTGACACGGAGGACGAAGAAGTGAGGCGTCGTTCTTCGTCGGAGCTTGAGCGTTCTTCGTGTTCTTCGTCAGAGCTTGAAGATGAAGAAGAAGCTCTCAAAAGCTCTCAAGGTGGCCAAAGCGTTCTAACCCAACAAAAAGAGAGAAGAGCTTAATTTAATCAAAAACTAAACAAAGAATTTCAAAGGTTTGAAATTCAAAATGGATAACTCCAAAAATTAACTCACTTATTTAATATACATGAGTTGTATAATTAAATAGAAGTTAAGATATCAAGCCATTAAGAGGGAGAGAGGGGAGTTGAAAAGGTGGGGGTTCTTGTGGGCCCCACCACACTTAATCATCCCAAGGGAGGTTAAGTGGGTGTGGGTCCCACTTTCAACCCCCTTTGGTAGGTTTTTAACAAGTTATAATAAAATTTGTTCTATACAAATTTTATTTAACTCAAACTAAAAACCCCAAAACTAACTTTCAACCCGCAACAAACACAACTCCCGAAAAGGTCTCTTTAAGCGAATATCGGCGCTGCGAGTTCATCGGTGCCCTCGGATTTCAATTCCGAGCACCGGATCAAAAGTTAGGAATTCCCGCTCGTTCGTTCACTGAACGTACCCGAGCCAAACTTCGGAAATTAATTCCGGGCACTCCGGGCCTCGGAATCAGGTGCCGTCTGAAACCGCGCTCTTGTAAAATTCTAAAGAAAATTAAGAAAAAAATTTCCCTTGAATTTTACGGGTCTTTACAACATGACTCTCCCCTTGATGATGAGGATGGCACCGCCTGAGTAGGCATGGGTGACTTTCCAGTTTTGATGGTTTGAAGTTCTTGTTTTAGGGAAGAGACTTCTGAGTTCATCCTCTCCATTTGTTTGCATAGTTGTTCTAGTAGGATTTGTGGAACAGTTTGGGTTAGTGCTTGAGTAGATTGGATTATCCTAGGGGGATATTTTGGAGGTGGGATGGTTTGTTGAAAATGGACCAGTGGCTGTTGGTATTGGATAGGTTGGGTTTGGAACTGGTTATGGGATTGGTAGTTCTGATGGGGGTAAGGATTTTGTCCCTGTGGTTGGCTAGGTTGTTGGTAATCTTTCCAGCGGAAGCCTGGATGGTTGTTATAACTTGGGTTGACGTTTTTTTGGTATTGAGGCTTTTGAATGTTCAAATAATTTACTTCTGCTGGGGTTCCTCCTAAAAGAACATCCTTGATGGATGGAATGGTTGGGCAGTTGTCTGTCTTATGGTCATGTTTGTCACAAATTGTGCAAACAGGGTCAACAGTTTGGATTTCATAGACTTTCCTAAGGTCTATCTCTTCAACCTTCCTGGAGAGTGCTGCGAGTTTAGCCCTATGGCTTTCCTCTTCTCTAAGTGTATGAATTCCAGTAGTTCTTTGTGGCTTTTCAGAATAAGGTAAAGTTCCCCATGTTTGATTTTGTTCCGAAAGGATTTCTAGATACTCGTAAGCATCATTTGGAGCATTGTTTTTAATGGTTCCACTACACATCATGTTAATGAATTGTTTGTTCCCCGGACCCAACCCTTCATAGAAAATTCTCACTTGTTCAGGGTTAGAAAAACCATGGTGTGGAACCATGTTTAGAGTGTCTTTGAACCTCTCCCATGTTTCATAGAATGACTCTCCCTCTTTTTCAAAAAAGTTTTGGATACTCTTTTTATGTGCAATTGTTTTGTGGTGGGGAAAGTATTTTTTGTAGAATTCTCTTTGTAGTTGGTCCCAAGAGTTTATGGATGATGGTCTCAAATATTTTAGCCATTTTTTAGCTCGATCCTTTAAATAAAAAGGAAATAGACTCATCTTAGAAGATTCTAGTTGATGTGGGGGACACATGGTTTCTACAATGTCATTGAACTCCTTAATGTGTAGGTATGGCATCTCGGACTCCATTCCATGGAATGTGGGAAGGTGGTTTAGGACATGGGGTTTAAAGATGTAGTTGGAATCTCCTAGGGAATTGTGTCAAATTAATGAGAGGCATTGGTCCAGAAAGGTGTGAGGTAGTCATTCATGGTTTGATCAATTGTATTCTCCAAGTTTGGGGCTGCCTCATTTAGGTTTCCATTTTGGTTCCCACCCGGGTTTATGAGTTGGTTTTTTTGAAGACCTTCCATTGAAATTGGCTCAATTTTGGACTCTAAAGTATTAGGAAGATTATGATCTAATGGAATGAGTTCTCTTGGTGTACTTGACTCCCCAACCCCAGGACTATCCACCCTACCTAGACGGTTTGATTGATCGTGGGTGTAGGCGGACATGCGCCAAAAGAAAAAAAACGAGAAAGGGACAAGATAAGGGAATTTGGATGAGAAAAGAAGAAATGGGGGAGAATAGAATGGGTGTTTAGATGACTTACTCGGGTCCCCGGCAACAGCGCCAAAATTTGATTCTCGCTCAAATTTACCCAAGACAAGAAGGTAAGACGATCCTTGTAGTTTAGCTTGGGTTATCGAATCCACAGAGACCTAAGAAGAAACCTATAGACATGTACATTCTATGGACTGTTTTCAGCTATGAAGTGGCCAACATGGATTGATTTTGGATGGGTTTTAAAGATATCTAACAGATTTATGTGAATTAAATTTAAAAGAATGATTTGATCCTAGGTTATCGCTCGGGGTGGATTGGACGTATTTTCTTTTTAATGACATCAATTTCTTAAATTTGAGATGGGTTCATTTAAGGAGATAAAACAACATCATCACTTACTGGTTTAATGCCTACACCCTATAATACTAATCACTTATACACTTTAAGGATCAAAGTTTTGCGCACTTCAAGGTAAAGGATCGTATTAGTACTTGAAGTGTGTGGCCTTAAATTCAACAAGGACGATGGAGTTTAAAAATCATCATACAAATATCCCAATTAAAGAAGTGATTATACATTAATTAGGTGATAAATAACATCCAATCTAGACCCTTGCTACTCCCATGGATCAACCCATAAGTGGTTTATCCCTCCATTGATCCCATGGTTTCAATGAAAGCGGATAGTAGACTCATGAGGGGGAAAATGGAGAAGTAAAGAAAACAACAAAAATAAAATGATCACTCCACCGTTGTGTGAATAATTTCACAAGGGTTGGTGTGAATAAATTCACAAATTGATCCAACGGTATCAAAGTGATATGAAGAACAAGAGAATAAGAGTAGAAGAAGAACTTTTATTAAGAAACTAAAGTGAATTGAACAACTTACATGTGAAAGACAAATTTGAGGCAACAAAAATGCAGCATAACATTACAATTGAACAAAGCATCCAAGATTACAATCTCCATCACCACCACTGCCTTAAATAGTAATTTTGGGAGCCTTGGGTCGAGCCTCCAATAGTAAAAAGAATCTCAATTAATTTTGGTAGGCCATAGGTGGTGGAAAGCTTGTGAAATTTGAACTTTTCCACATTTGACCCGAGGTGGAAGCCAGCTTTCATTCACCGAACAGACGCGTCTGGAAGACCTTCTAGACGGCCGAATCAGAGTGGGCCATAGAAGAAGAAAATGGAGGTACGGATGTCTTCTAACCACCTGTACAGTATGGGCCCATTTGGAGTTGAGTATTCAGAGATATGAACAAATTAGTGGGCTGTGTTTCTGGGCCACAGAATCTGGCCCAGAATTGTATCTCTAATTTGGGCCGCATCAATGACCATCATAGAGGACGAATTACCATTTTCTCATTAATAGTGATTTGTTCCTATACATGGCGTCTAGTATCCTACGAATTTTGGGATTAATGGGGACTGTATGGTGGTCCCAACAGTCTCATCAGTGGGCTGGTGTCCAATCTGCCTTCTCTAGAATTGCTTCATTTCATTTCCAAATATCTCCATCACTTTCCTTGAATTATCTATTGATCCCTGAATGAAACATGTTCATATTGGAGTGTAGATCAATTATAAAATTAAAATATGTATAATCAGATGAATCATTTGGTACTTTAAATGATGTTAAAAAATGTACCACATAATAGTGCATTTTAAGAAGGTATTACAATCATAATGTGAAATGATGTTCAAAGTGTAAAATGCACTAAAATGGTGTTTATGAATAATAAAGAACATGAAATTTATATATATTATCAATGAATATTATCCTCATTTAGTGCATAATCATGTATAAATTTTTAAAAGGGAAAAAATGTAATTCTGTGGTATCATCAATGAAAACCATACACTCCAAACAAACCGTAAAAACATTGATGATTCCAGGGAAGTTGTAATTAATCACTAAGAAGGGGAAGTAAATAAGTGACACAATTTTTTTACAATTAAACTATAAAAATTAACCTATCTTATTGATTAACATCTTGATCAAATCACTTACAAATTTTCTTTTCCTTTTCAAGCACTCCTTGAAATATTTGTCAAAAAGATGATTGGGGTATATATTTATAAATGCAGTCGTGTGAGTGGTATCTATATTTATAAATACATACATGTGTAAGGAAAATGGGTGGTACATATATTTATATGATCATGTTTGATTCCAAATATCTCCTAGATAAAATGATCATCACCTCATACATAATATTGATTTATAATAACACCATGGTAAGGGAATGCCACCAACTCCATCCAACCCATAGGATATCCATCATAACCCCACTGCCACAACCTTGGTCTCATAGAAAACTAACAGATATATAAATTTGATCATCAAACCAAAATAACATTCCTTTTATTTGAGTAATTGAGGCTTCCATTGAAAGTTGAAATTGTAATGGTTGTATCAACATGAGTTCACGTAAGACTATCAAGATGAGATTTCTCATGGTCACAAAAATCTAGTATCTCTTCATTGGAATAAGAATGATGCTTATGCTTTTTTAAAATTTAGTTAGCTAACTATGAAATATTATCCGGTAATTCCCAGACTCCCAGCCTGGGAACAGTAAGATTTAAGGAGTTAAATATTATCTTTGTTAGATTCATCTCTAAAATAGTTATTACTACATTATGTTTCCTATGACACATTCCACATCACTTCTAGACATGCACCGATGTTTCTTGAAATAAAGTGAGGTATAGTCATACCTTACCATGTAACAAGGACCGTTGTGGTCGAATTCATAGGATAACTATAGAGACTCAATTTTTCCTTGTAAGACTTTGGGATATTCCTACAAAACGTTCTAGAGCTAGGCATTGAGCCGGTGTGCGATTCCAAGGCCCGTTGTGCCCAGAATTAATAGTATCAAAATATTAATTATATTTTATATCTTTCAATTGAAGGAAATTGAATAACTCTCAAACGGTAACTTGGATAAAAAAAATATGAGTCCACAGTTGAGTCCGGAATGTGGGATTTACCCTAGGTGGGACATACCTTTTATCGGCATCACTACTGGAATTTCGGATATTTTGACAGTCTATTTGCGACATGATCCTATTGAAAAAACTATTTTATGATGGGGTACCATCACAAATAGCCCGTTGTAGAAAACGGCGTCGCAACTAGTATTTTTTGCGACATGCCCATCGTAAAAAAATACTACTTGTGATGGGAAGTGGTCCCCTCAGAAATAGATCTCCAATTAAATGCATTATATATACAAAAACATTTTTGCGACGGGCCCTTCACAAAAAGTATTTGAGACGGGTCGGTTTCCAGTCGCAAATAGCTTATATTTTATGAACCTGTTGCGATGGGCTAGTCGCAAAAAACATTTGAAAATATGAATATTATCTATTTATGACAGTCCCCTTTCGCAAAATACCTCATCACAAATACTTTATAAATTAAAATAAAAAATATAAATAGAATTAATGAAAAACTAATATTAATATTATTAAAATAATAAAAAAAATATTAAAATTATCAATGTTCAGAAAAAAATATAAAAAATCATAAAATATTATTATTATTAGTAAAAAAACAAACATTAAAAATTGTAATAATAATAATAAATAATAAAATATTAAAATAGAAAAAATAAAAAATATGCAATATTCACATCAATATAAAAGACAAAAACTGTAAATAGTTAATATTACAACAAATATTCAATTTAAATGTTTTTACATAACAAAGAAATCACTAGGAGGTAGTCTTCTGGAGGAGCTGGATGAGCTGGAGGAGATGGGGGAGGAAACTCCATCCCAACACTACGAGTCAGACGACACATCTACTTCATCTGCTCGTGCTGCTGCTACTGCCATCGATGCATGTCATCCTTGTGCTGCTGCTGCGGCTACTACTACCATCGACGCATGTCCTCCTCATGTTGCTGCTGCAGTTTCTGCTGATGCATCTCTTCCTGTCGCTTTTTCAAAAATTCTATATGCTCAGTTTGAGCTCGTAACTTCTCCTCATACTGTGAGCCAGAAGATGATGCCTCTCAATGAGCTCCTCTGAAGCTGGACGCTGACATCGCAGAAGTACCATAACATGTCCCAGGAGTAAAATGAGAGTTGATACCAACTACTCAGCCCTTCTCGAAGGCATACTGGGTCACCTACATCCATTCTGGCTCCTTGAAATGGTGCTCACTAGTCTGATCATCCGTCTTCGCCAGACTCTTATCCCATGGATGAGAGTTCACAACCTCATATGACTGCTTCAATTTCAATTTGAAATTAAAATAGTGAAAATATTATAATGGGTTAATTTTCAAACTGAAAGAGATATAATACTGACCACAAACTGACACTGGCGATCACCTATAATCTCTCCAGTGGTTGGATCACTGTACATCCTCCGATAAATGTTTTACTCCTTAATATCGTGATGTCTACTGCCAATATGAATATAAAATAAACTGTTTATACTTAATATAGTATAAAATATTTAAAAAATATACTTACCAAATGCTCTCTATGTGTACTGATTGTACGACTACCATCTCAATGTGTCACCTCTTGTCTTTCTAGGTTCTTCTGACCCAATGAATATAACCTCTGAAATTTACCACTCAACGAGTTTGAACATAATACATCCCAAATGATTGATGAAATGTTCTCTATTCGGTGGGATCTACATGAACAATCAAATTCTTTAACTCTTTATTTCTTAAGTGTTGTCCTTCTCAAATTGTGAAAAAAATGACGGAAACACTCACGCATAGACACCTCACATTCCTCAAGGATAGTGTTATTCTTGCTATCATCGATGGGATACCATAACCACTACAAATAATTTTTAATATCATGTTATTGATGTAATAAATATCTAAATAAATATTATATTTTTACGTACCAGCTAATGATTGAACATTCCAAGACACACATCAATGAGAATCTATTCCCATGTGATCCATGGATGAGAAAAATAATTGGGAGATATAGCACTCCCCGATCCAACAGCTACATGCGCAAAACTGCGAGAAAAAATAATAATCAAATAATTATTATAAAAATAAATTAATGAAAGCTAACTAAAATTAACATGTTATCATAACTCTCCGTACATGGATAGAAACTAAGATGTGGACGCTGCTCGTGGATATGTTCAGGAATCATCATTCACACAAGACAACAACCCCTCCAAGTACTCCCTGAACTGCTAGAAGGTTGTGGGTCAGATGATCCCAAATCCTCCTTATCTAAAGGTAGCTCAGCCTCCTCTAACTCACAAAATAGACCAGGTTCCATATGAAACACAAATATATTATTATTATATAGTTGAAAATAACTATGACATATAGATATATATTAGCTGTTATTACAACCAGAATTTAACTATGTCAATGTTCACCTTTATCATCATCTTCATTTCTGATGACATCAATGTATTTATATTCATCATCAGCATCATGAATATCCATATGATTTTTATTTTCATCATCTCTTTCCATTTCAAATTCATTTGTAGCATCATTAACATCAACATCACCATCGACCCTTAATTTTGGGGTGTCATCATCGATATTCATGTCTCTTGGTGAAAAAATGGATTTTGAGTAGTCTCTTGAAAATTTTCAATTCCTTTTACTTCATCAGAACCACATTCTGTTTGAGTAAACTGAATTTCCTGAGATTTTGTTTTTATTATGCTCCAACAATCAATCAGGTCTCTTGAAGTAGCATAGTACATTTCATAATATATTTTATGTTCCTGTTGATCCCGTAAAAATGATTCATTTAGTACAAAAAGTCTTTTATATTTAATATCAACGATTCCATGACTCGGATGAACACGCAATCCTCTCTTAGTATCCAACCACCGACATTTAAACATTGTTGCATAATTTTTCCCCAAATAACACATTTCAATAATTTCATCCAGGATGCTGTAAAAGTCAACTTTAGTTTATATATGACACGATACTCTCAAGAAAACTCCATTGTTCATTGTTTTTTGATTCCCCATATGCACGTGTATGAAATTGAAAACCATTTACCACTTATGTATTATAAAATATCAACATTTTGGATGGTGGGTTACTAATTATTACTAATTATTACTATTTATTAGTATTTATTACCATTTATTACTATTTATTAATATTTATTACTATTTAGTACTAATTATTACTAATTATTACCAATTATTAGTATTTATTACTATTTATTACTATTTATTAATATTTATTATTAATTATTACTAATCATTACTAATTATTACTAATTATTACTAATTATTATTAGTTATTACTAATTATTAATATTTATTAACATTTATTACTATTAATTTCCATTTATTACTTATTTATTACTATTTATTACTATTTATTACTATTTATTAGTATTTATTAGTATTTATTTCTATTTATTTCTATTTATTTCTATTTATTACTATTTATTAGTATCTATTATTATTTGTTACTAATTATTACTAATTATTTCTAATCATTAGTATTTATTACTAAATATTACTATTTATTACTATTTATCAGTATTTAAAAGTATTTATTTTCATTTATTAATAATTATTACTAATTATTACTAATTGTTTCTAATTATTACTAATTACGACTAATTACTACTAAATACTACTATATATTACTATTTATTACAATTTATTACTAATTATTACTAATTATTACTAATTGTTCCTATTTATGACTATTTATTTCTAGTTATTACTATTAATTACTATTTTTTACTATTTTTTACTATTTAATACTATTTATAACTAATTATTACAAATTATTACAAATTATTACAAATTATTACTAATTATTACTAATTATTAGTATTTATTACTATTTATTAGTATTTATATGTATTTATTATTATTTATTAATATTTATTAGTATTTATTAGTATTTCTTACTATTTATTTTTATTTATATCTATTTAATAGTATTTATCATTATTTAGGACTATTTAATAGTATTTATTATTATTTCTTACAATTTATTAGTATTTATTACTATTTATTAGTATTTATTACTATTTATTAGTATTTATTAGTATTTACTACTAATTATTACTATTTATTACTCTTTATTACTAATTATTACTAATTATTACTAATCAATACTAATCAATACTAATTATTACTATTTATTACTAATTATTACTATTTGTAACTATTTATTACTAATAGTTACTATTTAATAGTATTCATTACTATTTATTAGTATTTTTTTTGTATTTGTTACTATTTGTTAGTATTTATTAGTATTTATTACTACTTTTTACCACTAATTGCTACTTAATACTACTTATTACTATTTATTACTACTTATTAGTATTTATTTGTATTTATTACTATTTATTACTATATATTAGTATTTATTGCTATTTATTAGTATTTATTTTTTTAATTTGTATTTATTACTATTTATTACTATTTAAGACTATTAATTATTATTTTTCACTATTAATTAGTATTTATTACTAACTATTAGTATTTATTACTAATTATTAGTATTTATTACTATTTATTACAATTAATTATTATTTATTATTATTTATTACTATTTATTACTATTTATAAGTATATATTTCTTTTTATTAGTATTTATTAATAATTATTACTAATTAATACTATTTATTACTAATTGTTAATATTTGTTACTATTTTTTCTAATTATTACTATTTATTTCTAATTTTTACTAATTAGTGTTAATTGCTGTTAATCACACCAAAATACAGCTAATAATAATTAATTACCACTAATTATTTATATATATTACTAATTATCGTTAATAATTATTAAGTATTTCTAATTACTAAGAATTAGTACTAATAATTTTATTTTATTATTATAAATATTTATTAATGACAAAACAATTTAAATCTAACTTAATTACAACAAATCAATAATAATTAAAATTAATATAAATAAATGAAATAAATGAAAAATTAAATAAAACACAAAGACCTTTAAACTTGATATCTTATAATTGTATGTGGCTTCACAACATCTTCGTAAAAAAAAATAACTCTCAAAAATTTTCCCTCTAAAATTAGAATTTATAGAAGTAGAGGGAGGAGGAATTCAGGTGGAGAGATGAAACAACTGATGGGGGGGTATATAGGTTAGATTAGTTGCGACAGGAGTATTAGCGACGAGATTCATGTCGCTAATAGTACTTATTATGAAGGGTCCCGTCGCAAATACATTCGGCTGCATTAATTACTATCGGCGGTTAAAAAGTTTTTTGCGACGAGGCATGTCACAAAAAGTAACCTGCCGACACACTATTTGCGAGGGGACAACATCCAGTCACTAATATGTTTTTACCACTAGCAGTTATTTGCAATGGGTCCCTTCGCAAATACAATTCGAGGGTCAAACTAATTGTGACGGGGGATCCCCCGTCGCAACTCGGTCGTAACGCCACTAAGCATTCGCGATGGGTTGTGCCTACCCATCGTAAATGAACTTTCATGCGATTTGGCACACAAACTGGGCCAATTCGCGCATAAGTTTTTGCGAAGAGGCTCTTATTCCCATCTCAAATAATTGTTTATTTGTGATGGGTTGGTCAACTCATCACAAATAACCTCTTCGACAGACTATTTTCGATGAAATTTATTCCCGTCGCAAATAACAGTTTTTCCCGTAGTGTGCATGAATTTTATGAGAAAAGTCAACAAGGGGAAAAATTGAAAATAAGATATTTAAATGTAATTATTTATTCTTCAACGCCAAATCAAACAAATTTTGATCGGAGAATTAGATTGGAAATGCAAGACTACTATTGGGTTTTTAATGAGGTGTTTTACCAAAGTGCGAAATAAAATGACAGGGCACAAGATGTTCATATTTTGCGTCGAGCATGGATCTTATAAATAGAAGGTTAAGAGTTCATGATTATGGATTCCATAATTTTATATATATATATATATATATATATATATATATATCCCCATAAATCCCTCACTCACTATCTCTCATCAAGTCTCCATCGGATCGAGGATATTTCTTCGATTGAACCTCGGTGGATTGAAGCAGTAGCGCGATGAACACGTTGGTAGTGATAAACAGATCAATCGAGGTAGGATTATTTCAATTTTATTTTCGATTGATGTTCTTGATTAAATTTCTGTTCATTGTCCTCTTAATTCATTTTTTTCCTATCAATCATTGATGGCCGAACTAACACGACCTCTGATCCATGCATGAACCCTGTTTAAATTCGCATTCTTCGCGCATTCTTCATGATTGTTGCCATTTACCTTTCGGAACACTGAAACTCTAATGGATCTTCATGAATTGGTTGGTCCTGTGATTCTCCCATCAAAAGGATCGTCAATCATTTTTTGGATATACGATCGGGCAACCGGGGGAGTTGGTACGATGTGCACAAGAAGGTGGTTGTGAAGGTCCATTATGGTGGCACAAATGGCAGATGACAGTGGCGACGACGTCACCCGTGGTAGCCATGGGATTAGGAAAACGTGTGGCAGGGTACGACTCTGACAAGGTGGGTAGCACGTCAGGCGGAGTGAGATCGGGGGTGTGAGATGAGGACGGTGAGCGGGTCGATGAGCAGGACGGATGCCCGGTCAGTGGCGGGGTTGCAGGACAGTCGACTGGCCAGGCCAAGAGCGGGCTAGGTTGGGAGCAGGCATGCCAGGACATTCAGTTGGTCCATGGGCTAGTCAAATGGGCTAGGCCAGCTGGAGCTGGCTGACCTAGGTAGAGCAGACCGGCCGGAACAGACCGGGTCGGCCTGTTCGGGCCAAGGCAACTTCAAACCTCTATAACTCCTAATCCAGGCATCTTCTTGATGCGCTGTCTAAGGCCACACATTCCTATTATCGATACAGAACATTTTAGAGTATTTTTTGGAATTTTAATACTTGCCTTCATGGATAAGTTTCACAAAACACGTAAGTTTAATAATAATTATATAATAATTACTATGAAAAAAACTCGTTTAAGACATAACTTCTTCTTATGACATCCAATTGACATGCCATCTTCATTGCAAAGACCATGAATTTGAGGAATAAATTTCATGTTTGATTTATGCTGCTTAAAAAGAAATCAAGGTGTGGGCCCCAAGAAGCCTGGTTTGGGCGTTTGAGGTGAAATGTAACTTTTTCACCAGATATCTATTTTGGACAAATGAATAGCCAATCTCTCATGATTTTCCGTAAGGATCACAATGGAGGGATCCATATATTAATTTTTGGGATAGATTCATGGGCCTCATGAGTTTTTATATGAGTGTACTATGATTATATACAACATTTCCATCGCAAGTCCATTTAGGGAGAATGAATAATCGATCCTGTGTGTTTTTTCACAATGATCACAATGGTGGGATTCATTTGGATATGCGAAGGCATATTCATGATCTAATAAATTATTAAAACATGAAAGGAATATCAGTGGAAGATCATTATGTTGTGTTTGAAGAGAACCCACTATATAGGACAACATCATTTCTCAAGAGAGTGAGGATGATGTATGAAGTGATGCAATCAAATGTTCTGGTGCATTTTTAGGAGGCATGTCAGTGAAATTATATTTTCACGCTTCAAATCAATAATAAGAATTAAGCATTCATTAGAATTTTTTCTAGATATTTCGTGTACTCTAGGAGTACACTATCATGCCAAGGGGCGCTTGATCGCAATTTATTACTTGAGAATGGGTAGGTACAAGGACAGGTGATGAGGCAGGGTCACACATCGGGTGGTCCCCATTCGCATCGTGTACCACTTTTCATGATGCAATGTGAATGTTCCTAGTTGCCTTGCTCAGAGGTACCATTCAGCAAGGATTTCCAGTGTAGTTCCTCAATTATTTCTGAGAGGTACAATATAACAAGGATGACTTGTGTAGTTCCTCAATGATTTTAAAAATATACCATCTTGTGTGGATGGACATAGCAGTTTTAGGCTTACCCTCAAGCTAGGATGGTCAGTGGGTCCCCAATGGTAGTTTTGTGCTTACCCTCCAGATTGGCTAGGATGTGGTTCCCCGATGTAAGATTCATGTACCCTCCATCGTACTACTCTTTAGCTAGGTTCGGAACTGGGTCGTGTCGACAATGCTTGCTGCACAATATTCTCTAGAAAATCACCATTCAATTGGGCTGGGCAGTGGATCCCCATCTACTTCTGAGTGATGGCCCCCATGACATACTAGGGCGCATATACCCGATGACTAATGTGTAACCCTCATGTCGGTCAAGACATGGGTCTTCAACCATGAGACAAAACTACTTGAATATTCAACATAGTTATGAGATGTGCATTGACATACCCTTGGACACTCAAGAAAGACGGAAATTTTGCAAACTGAGACATGCCCATGTGACATGACCTAAAACCATGAGGGAAAGATAGTGCCTCCCAATTCAGATAGTATCAAGGTGTGGTGATTATTCCCCTTTGACTTGTGTGTTCATGGAATACATGTGGGATGTAGGGAATCATTGGTGGTTACTTATATACTTTTTCAACTCTTATTCTTAGACTGATCTATGAGATGGATATTTCATTACTCTTTTATTTGGTCTTCTTTTTCTGAGCATATATTTATAACCTGTTTCAGTACCCAATCATTTGGTTTTGGTTACTCTCTTTCCAGGAGAGGCGATGACGTGCAAGGTATTCCACTTGATTTCAATGACTAGTTCCTCATGGTTGACCAAGTCTACTCTCCTACTAAAGGTAGCAAAGACTCGATGAGAAGATCATTTTCTCACTCTTTCTTGCTTTTTTTGTATGGAAGATCTTACTTCACTCTATTGTTGGGTTTATCTACACACTTTATTGTACCCTATCCCATCTACTTATTTACTCATTAGTGTATCTCTTACGGACCCCCTTCACCTTTTTAGGGCGTCCTACAGAGTATTTATATACTCACCCCTGTATAGGATTTTCCCACACGTGTATTGCCTTATTTATATGATAGACAGTTTGATCATGGATTTAGAGGAGCTTAGGGGTACTAGTGCTTGGGCCTTGTTTGGTGGTCATAGTTTGCGGTCTAGGAGTTGGGATCTCTCAGCTATTTTACTTTTTTAGTTACTTCCAGGTAGTGGAACTTTTATGGTTGGTCATGTATTTTGACACTTTCCCCTTTCAGTTTACATTACATTACTTGTACTACTTCATGGTTCATGCATGCTTGGTTTATTTATAGAAGTGTTGCATCTTTTGCTCCTTTTCCCACTAAATGTTTTCAATAATTTGGTTGTGTTTGTGTACAGGTTCTTAGGTAAAGGCATCCACGAGTTTTTTGTGCCTTTGGCGCTAATCTCCACCCCCTGACCTATGGAGGTTGGCTTGGGGTAGATTCGGCTTGACCCCGACATGGGTCGGGTCTTTAAAATATGGTATTAGAGTTGGCTCCACCCTTGGGATGTTTTTCATACATTTTCCTAAAAAGTTCTTGGTTGGATTTAGCACAACAGTTTTGATGTGTCTTGAGAGCGTCTCTCAGGCCAGGGAGTCCAATGATGGTATGGATGGCCAAAGTATCAATTTACTAGGACCATGATTACCAGCTGGTTGACTCGGCACCCTGAGACACATGTTGTAGGGAACAATGGTGCATGCATTATATTGGATTGGGGTTTTGACTATATTTCCCGATACATCTCATCATTATATATATATATATATATATGTTCTTTTCTGACCATGGTACTCATTGATAACATTTAGGATGCCTCCACAATGACAGCTTTCCAGAATACCAGCTTCGATTCATGATGGAAAACCTCTAAACGATGTGACCTCAGTTAAGGATCAAACATGCAATCTGCTTCCTCTAGATGGCAAGGTAGTAAAAACTCAACCCGTTGAGAAAAAAAGAGCCTTATTAAGGTTGGATGACAGCACTTCAGGAGTTCTAGCACTAGAGACCACTAAGTTTTCATGGTTAGCCAGACCCTTGGGTAGTAGAGAATTAGATAGAGGTAGTGGTCTACCTCTAAAAGTATTATTGGATACTGATAGATCATATGGTGGCATTGGTAGCTAGAATTTTTCATGGAGTAGATAGGCAAATGTGTATCCTTTTTACTCAGATACCTGATGAGTCAGCAATATCATGAAATGACTTCTAGTAGCTATTTTTTGAGGAGTACTACCCCTCCAAATTGCACTCCATTGATTTTCAAGAGCTCTAGTGGTTTCAACAGGGAGGGATGATGGTGTACAAGTACTCGACTTGGTTCATAGACACAAATCAATACTATTTAGACATTATTCGAGACGGATACTTTAATAATGGAAGTTTGAGTAGGGAATCTGAAGGGATATCCATGATATCATAATACTGTTGTGTATCCCCACCTATAACAGGATTCTTGAGAAGGCACTAGTGATATACATATTTTTGATAGAGGGATGCCACATAGTTAGATTTGACAGTGGGTGTAGCAGATCTGAGGCATTTTCGACACCTAGAAGATGCCACTCGACAAGATATCTATGTATCATATCTTCTCATTATCAGACATGGGAATGCAGTTAGGTAGCACCAGGTCATCCTGGTGAAGGATGGTTCTATGCATGTGACATGCGAGGTCACATGGCGTAAAACTTCCAGAAGAAATGTGTTGATAACCCCAGGAAGATAGAAAGTGGACCACTATGGTAGATGCCACTTCATGATCAGGGATCTCCTAGGTGGGTACAGGGTGGTCCCTAGGGAGGTGGTGTTGGCAGAATATTAAGAGGAGATGGAGGTGTGTGACTACATTATGTGGTCCGAAAACCACCACCACCACCACAGAACCATTTTAGGATCAGTAATATGGAAACTGGGGCCACAAATAGCTGTAATATTTGGATTTCTATCATCCTGTAGTGAATGAGATGATAATAGGTATTCTCTATGTCTCTTCATCTTCTTGAAGTGGAAATTTTTAAGAACTGTGTGAGGTACTCTTTTGTGCATGTTTAATGATTGAGTTGTTTCTATGGTGATGTGGGGAATCATTGTTACTGTTTGTCTATGTTTTTCGATGTAGCTTTGAATGCATGAGTAAGAGGGGTCCTTACCCCACTAAGTCACATTTTTGTGATGTGAGAAAAGCATTTAGGGAGATTAAATGGAACCCAATGAAGATGGTTTCTAGGTGTGTTGGAAGAGTCCCTCTGACTTGTTCCTTCATGGTAGGGTTGTATAGTGGAGTTTGAGAGCAGGTCCTGGAATTCTTGGTTGAGTTTTTTTCTGTTTTAAATCTTTTTGTTTAGAATTCCACTAGTTGGTGTGTCAGAGTGCCTATTTTTTTGATTACTTTCCTTCTAAGAGAAGCGAAGATGCAGAGGGTATGCCACATAATTTTTGTGTATAGATTCTAGAGGTTGGATGAGTTTAATCACTTTACCTATTCATTTTAACCTTTTCTTCCTCAACATCAACCTTGATACATCACTTATCAAGTACAAGTCATGGTTATGGGGACCCTATGAAGCGGACTACAAGACTCACTACTTACTGCTGGTAGTGGTTTTCTTCTCTTTGAGAATGTTTAAAAACTACATTCTAAGAGAATGTTTGGTGGTTTTCTAAACCACCAGAGTCTCAGGTATGTATTCACTCAGAGAGACTTGAACTAGAGGTGGCTACGCTGGTTGAACATCCTGTAGGACTACGACTTCATGGTAGTCTATAATTCTAGAAAGGGAAACATTTCAGTAGATTCCCTTATATGGAAGTCAAATATCGCCAGGTTTAGGGAGTTTTAGAGAACTTATATTCCCTGCAGCTGACTATGGTGGAGTAGGAGGGTACAATTTCTCTTCAATTGATGGTGTTGACTCCTTCTCTTCATGAGCATATAAGAGATTATTGGTTATGATGCATCAACTGTAAAATCTTCTCTGACCAGATATCCTTAGGTGTTTCACCAGATAGATATTATGAAGGAGGGAATCACATGAACATGTTCCAGATATAAATAGTGATTCAATTAGTGATGAGGGATGTAGAGGTTCGGCTAGGGAGGAAAAATGTCCCATGACTTTAATTGGGCTGTTTGGGACCGTGAAAAGAGATGGGGAGGTTACCAACCACATTTCCCTACCCCTAATAGCTAGAGAGGGACACGACATCTCCCATGACTCACAGTTGGGGAGATACTTTCATGTTCCTACAAACATCATCGGTATGAGAAAATCTTACGAGGGTAAACATATCTTTGGATCGCATGCTGTAGCAGCATGGAAATGTGATGGTTTTCCAGAGAGTGATAGAGCTAGGTGTGGGATCAGTATCATAATTCGTTTCCCTATTTTTTTCTTCTTAAGGAAGAAAATCTGGAAGGATGGAATTGTGTAGAGACACGGTTGTTTCCTTATAATACTTTGGGATATTTCTACATATATTTTCAGAACTATGCGTTAAGAAGAAGACTCATTCCAAGGCCCGGTGTGCCCGGAATTAAATTTTAAAAAATATTAAGTATATTTTATAATATTTATGTGAAGTAAATCGAATAACTATCTAACAGCAACTCAGATCATAAATCAGAGGCCACAGTTATGTTTTTCATGTAGTGTTTACCCTAGTCGGGGCATAACTTTTGTCGGCATGTGACTTCTGTGATAAAAGTCACCCTAGGGAAAATTGTAAATCAAATAATTAAATATAATTATTTTATCTCAAATGAAGAATCAATTAAAATTTGATTGTAGAATAATATCATAAATTTGATATTATCATTGGGGTTGTAATGGGGTGTTTTAACTAATCGGGACATAAACTGAGAGGGCATGAGAGGTTTGTATTCTGTGCTAAGTGGGGATCCTACAAATAAAATCATAAGAGTTCAGGATCAGGTTAGAAAAAATTCTCTCTCTCTATCTCTCTCTAAAAAACCCTTACTCTCTCTCACATCTGTTCTTCATTGAATCATGTATATTTATTCAAAGTAACCTCATCGGATCGAAGTAGGAGCATGAAAAATGTATCAAAAACAATAAACGGATCAATTAGGGACGAATTCTTCCACTTTTATTTCTGATTGAAGTTCTTGATTTAAAATAAATTATTTTTCCTATTAATTATTTCATTTCTTATCAACTGTTGATGTTTTTACTTAAACAGCCTCATATTCATGCTTAAACCGTATTTAAATTTGCGTTCTTCATCTGATCTTCAAGACTGTTGCAATTTACTTTTCAGCACACCGAACCACCAATGGATCATCGAGTTTTGGTTGGCGTTATGAAGCTATCATTATGAGGATAATAAATACCTTTTTGATCTATGATCAATACATTAGGGGAGTCATCAAAATTTATAGAGGGATGCGGTGGCACGGGTTTGACATGATGGTGCTGGCGGTGGCAGGCGGATGCAACGACAACACACACGGAGGTCGTGGGTTTATGAGGCAATGCAAAAGGGTGCGACTTCGGTGAGGTTGGTGGTGCACTAAGAAGAGAGAGACTGGGGGTTCAAGTCAAGGCCAAAGAGTATTCTGACAATAAAGTTAGATGGCTGGTCATTGGCGGGGTTTCATGGTGTGACCTGCGGCTGTGATACCAGCGCAGAATTTGGTGATTGTCGCATTGAAACGGGTTGATGGATGGGCTAGGCCGGGAGCATGTGGGTTGGGCTATGTAGTTTGTCTATTTTTTGGTGAAATGGTTTAGGCTGGCTAGAGAATCCTAGCTCAGGGGGAGTGGACCTTCTAGAATGGGCTGGACCGGTTTTGTCGGGCCGAGGCAACTCCAAACTTTAATATATCATAATCTGGGCATTTGTTTGATGTGACTTCAATAGAGACACATTACATTTATCGAAAAAGAACTTTTTAAGCCTATTAAGTAATTTTAATACTTGCATTCATATATCAGTTTCCAAAAAACACATAACATTAATAATGATAATATAATAATAATAATTATTAAGAAAACTTGATTCAGACATAACTTCTAATCGCAAAGGCCAATTGACATTCTGTAAGTGCGTCGTAACCCTAAATTTGATGCTTGAATGTCATGAATGATTTTGAGTGATTAAAAAGAAGTCATGTTGTGGGCCCACTAAATCATTATTTGGGCGTTTGAGGTGAAATTCGACCTTTTAACCGGGTGTTCATTTTGGTCAAATGAACAACTGATCCAATATCTTTTTTCATAAGGATTACAATGGAATTATCTGTATAATTTAATTTTGGATCGAGTCATGGGCCCCACTAGATTCCATCCCAGCATACTAAGGAAACATACAAAATTTTCATTGGATGACTTTTTAGGGCAGATGAATAGTCAATCTAGTGCGCTTTTTCACAAAGATCGGAACGGTGTTATCCGTTTGGATGTGCAGAGCCATTTTTGTGATATCATCGTTTATGGAAATATAAATGGAATAACTGGGGAATATCTATCTAAATGTTTGAATAAAAACCATGTCTTATTCAAATATCATTTCTCATGAGAGAGGGGAAGATGTATGAAGTGATAAGGTCAAATGTTCTAGGGCCGTTTGAGGAGGTGTGTAAGTAAAATTATGTTTTCAAAAATTGTATCGAGAATGAGTGTCATAAACTCATTATACTTTTGGATAGATATTTTATGTACTCTGGGAGTACAATGGCATTCATAGGGGTGCATAATAATTGTTTAGTACCAGCGAATGGTTAGGTACGCATCCAGGAGATGAGGTAAGGTCACACATTGTATGGGTCCCATTTGCATCATGTACCACTTTTTAAGATGTTATGTGAATGTTCCTGGTCAGCTTGCATATAATTACAATCCAATAGGGATATATAGTGTAGTTACTCAATGCATTCAGAGAGGTACCATCCAAAAAGGATAGCCATCGTTTTTCCTCATTGCTTTCATAGAGGTACCGTCCAACATGGATGGCCAGAGTAGTTCTAAGAATACCCCAAGCTGGGATGGGCAGTGGGTCCCTGAGTGTAGTTCTGGGCTTACCCTCAAGATGGACTAGGAAATGGTTCCCCGATAGTGGTTTTGGGTGCCCACTAGTGTACTACCCATCAGCGGGGCTAGGTAGTGGGTCCCGTCAATAATGCATTCGAGGTAGAGCCCTCCACTAGATTACCCTTTTATGGGGTAGGGTAGTGGGTCGCCGTAGATTTCTGGGTGATGATCCCCCCTAACGTACTAGGGTGAGGATACCCGATGAATAGAGTGAAAACCTCCCACCAGGATGGACATGGGTCCTTGACTTTGATACATTAATCCTTGACTATGTATTACAGTGATCAGACACGCAGTGATGTACCCTTGGACTATCAAAAAAGTGGGTTGCTTTCCCCATCAAGACGCACCCCTGTGATGCAACCTAAACCCACAAGGGAATGATAGTGCCACCCAAAGTGGATATTATTAAGGTGTAGTGATTATGACCCTTTGAATATCATGTTCAAGGAAAATTTGTGGGATGTTGGGGATCATTGGTTTTTACTTCAATACTATTGGCAACTCTTCTTCTTAGGCTGAGCTGTGAGATGGAGATCCCCATACCATCTCATTTGGAATTCTTTTACCGAGAATATATATATATATATATATATCCTGTTTCATTACTCACTCCTTGGGTTTTTTTATTATCCTTCCATGAGAGGTGAATATGCACGAGGTATGCCGCATGATTTTCATGTCTAGCTTCTCGTGGTTGGAAGAGTCTACTCTCCTACTATAGGAAGCGAAGACTCAATGAGAAGTTCATCCTTTCACCATTTCTAGATCCTTATGTTTGTATGAGCTTAATTCAATCTCTTATTGGGTTGAGCTACACTCATTACTGTACCTTCTCATATCTACAACATTCATCTTTGGTGTATCACTTACAGGTCCCCTTTCTCATTTTTGGGGTTTCCTAAAAAGTATTTATAAAATCACCCCTACAATGTTATTTTCCACACATGTAGTTCCTTATGAAGATGAAAGATAGGTTGATCATTACTTCAAAGGATCTTAGGGATATAGGTGCTTGGACTGCATACTGTTTGGTTGTTCATGAATGATTAGTTTATTTTTAGTAGTGTTACACTTTTTTTTTATTTTTTCCTCTGCACTTTTTCATTGATTTGGTTGTGTGTGTTTGTGTAGATAACATAGGAAAATGCCTCCCCATGTTTTTTTGCCATCAACACTAGCCTCCAAACCCCGACCTATGGAGTCGGGCTTAGGGTGGTTGCAGGTCAAACTCGACATGGGTCCGGTTAGGACAATAATACCTACCACAAGTGGGGTAATTTTTTTCTTAAATTCAATTACCCATTTCCTTCAATACATCCTCAAATTATTAAATCATTCAAATGTTTTTCTCTAATTATTTGAAATGCCTAATTTTTTGTATTTATTTATTTTTTAAAATATTAATATTTACGAATGAAATGTTATTGATATGAATTAGAAATGGACGGGTTATAATACAATTTAAAAAGAGTATGAATATAAATTGAAATAGTTAACCTTGTTTTCAAAAGATTATGCATAAGACCATTATAAAATCATTTCATCAGGTTTACGTTGTTGTTATTCAACACTAATTATTCTAGATTATTTTTATGAAGAATTGATCTATCACAAAATAGATCGAATGTTTGATTTATCAATTTTAGAGCCCCCATGCCCACCACTACAAAACAAAATAGATCGAAGTTATAAATTTTGGACTAAACATAGGGAAAAGGTTAATATTTCTAGTGGACGGGTTATCATTATGACATATAATGAAGAGGATCATATTGAGGATGTGATTACATGTGTGAATTATGATGAATATTTTGTTGTGGAAATGAAAATGATAGTTTAAGATTGGCTTTGATGTTGTCCAACTTTTTTTATAAGAAAAAGATTTTTGAATAGACACTATTGTATGCTTGATGTACTAAATATACAACATTGGAAGTCATAACAAAGCTATATTATTTAAAAGATGGAAAAAGGCAGGGTAACATTAGTTTTAATGAACTAATTTATCTCTTGAATGATATGATCCCAAAATAAAATGTGCTTCCTAGGAAAACATATGATGCTAATAAATTTCTACATTCAATGGGAATTATTTATGAAAGAATACATGTATATCAAAATGTCTGTATATTATTTCTGAAGGATCAAAAATCACTTAATGAATTCCCATTGTGTGGTTCTTCTTGAGACAAAAAATATGAATTAGTACCTATAATATTTGTATGGTACTTTCCATTCATTACATGTTTTAAGTGACTATATGTCATTGAGGTGACGACAAGGAAAATGATGTAGAATTCAGATACATGAAATAAATAAGGTAAACATATCCCCCTTCTTACTCTTCTCATTTAATTGAATTGATCTCGAGTATCCTGAATTTGGATATGAGTGGATAAACATTCTTCTTACAATATTTAAAACTGGAGAGAATCTTATTGGTTGTCAAATTAGAACCCATGGTACATGGTTGGTTATGTTGGAAAACTATTACTTTCAACTATAGTAATACATGAAAAAAAATACATTATGTTATATATTCTTATATCACGACCAAAACAAATGAGTAATTATATTGATGTTTAATTAGCTCCATTAATCGAAGATTTGAAATTATTATTGGATTCAAGTGTTACATTGTATGACTCATACTGAAATGAATATTTCCCGTTAAGATCCATGTTTTATTTGATGATAAATGTCAATCGTGATTATGGAATCATTTAGGATATAGAATTAAAAGAACTGAAGGGTGTCCTATTTTTGAACAATGTAAATTGTCAATTAGGTTGAATCATTCATCAAATACTATATTTCTAGGACATAATATATTTCTACCCAATTGACATATTCACCAATATTGGATGACGTAATTCAATGGGAGTTAAAAAGAATGTACATAACCTTCTCCAATAATAGGAGATCAATTTTTTTGAGAAGGTAAATGATATGGATACCGATATTTTTGAACTTTTATCAAATAACCTTATAAAAAATAGTTGAAAAAAGGAACATTTTATCATTATCTTACTAGAATTATTACAATGTATGGGATTTTCATGGATGTTATGAATGTTGGAAAAAAATTTGATAGTGTCATTGGCATGTTACAAAATGCTCTCATAAAAAAGGATTGAATTAAGGCTCAGATGGACTTAATTTTCATGGGAATATGTGAAGAGTTGGTGAATGTGAAGGGTGAAAATAGAAATTTGTTTATCCAGATTCTTACACTCAATTTAGGAATGATATATGTTAGTTTTTCCAATTCTTGAATGATGTAAAGTTCCCAGTGTGGCATTCATGGAATATCAAAAATATCATTTCAAGGAATGGTTTAACTTGAAAGGGTCTGAAATCACATGATTGTACTATTTTAATGAAATATATAATACCTATATATTTACATTACATTTTCCCCAATAATATTCATCATACATTAATCAAGATATATTTATTTTTCAATGTTACATATAGAAATTTTATAGAACTAGAAAAATTTATAACAATGTAAAAGATAATTTTCAACATATTATGTGAACTATAAATGTTCTTCCCACCAAATTATTCGATATAACGGTTCACTTTGTAAGATAGATTCGACTATGTGGACATTTGAATTATAATTGGATGAAACCCATTGGAATGTATATGAATATTTATAAAGGTTTGTAAAAAATAAAAGTCAAATATAAGATTGTATTATAGAGAAATATATTGTTATTGAATACAATGAATTTTGTACCGACTTCCTATTTGGTTTGGAAAACATATGTATACCAAAATCATCTCACACTGTGAAGCATGTGGGTAAATGAATATTTTAAAAAGTTGTTGTTAAATCCACAAGTATAGATTTTAAGTAGGACCACATTTACATTTTTCATAATAGTTTAGAGGTTTCCCAATATTCATTAACCCATTAAGAAATTATTAGAAATTTGAATAAATAAATTGATAGAATATGAATATCAAATACAGAAAATAAAAAAATTATATGATGGTTTAGAGAATATATTTTAAATGAGTTTAATGAAAATTTAGATTAAATATAGAAATACTTCGATGGATATCTCGAGGACCAAATATTCTTGTATTATTTAATAATGGTTTTGTGATTAATGGTTATTTATTCAATTCAAATGAACCTGATGAATGTTGTACCGTGAAAAATAGTTGAGTTAAACTTATGGATGAAGAGATTCAACAATCTGGTAACAAAAAAACAAATATAATTTATAAAAATATTTAATATTTGGGATAATCAAACAAACCTGGGAGTTGTATTATAAAACACTATAAGTGTCAATTTTTCAATGTAAGTGGATTGATAAAATGTTTGATGTTAAAATAGATGTAAGAACCCGGTTTTTTCTACGAAAGACTTTGGAATATTCTTGATGATATTCCAGAGCAGCGCCTTCAGACGGCGTGCGATTCCGAGCCCCGGAGGGGCCGGAATTAAATTTTCAGTGCGTTCACACTGGAAACGCTAAATAAATGGGATAAATCCTAAACGGAGTTCCAGATCAGGTATCCGAGTGTACAGATGGGTTCGGAATAGGGTGTTTACCCTAGGAACGACATAAAACTTGTCGGCGCGGGATGTTTGGACCCCTCGCCCGCTCCCGGAACGTTAAACGGATAAATGAATTAATTAATTTATTCGATTAATGGAGAAATTCTAGTATCTCCTAAACGGTTGCTGGGATTTGAAAACCAAGGGCACCATTGAGTTTGGAGCGTGCCGTTTACCCTAGGAGGGGTATAATTTTCGTGGGCGCGGGCCGTTTGTGAAAAATGGTCCCAGGGGCGTTTTCGTAATTTGGCGGCCTCGGGCGCTAAGTTTAATAACTTTTGAACGGGGTCTCGGAATAAAATTCCGAGACCGCCGTTGTGCTCGGAGCATCGTTTTTACCCCAGGGACGCCCTCCTTTTTGTCTGCTTCGAGAGCGGGGTCGGGGGCGTGTCGGGCGGGGGTGTTTAAGTGTTATTACTTAAACGCACCCCCCCTTCTTCCACTTCTTCTTATTCCTCACAACCTCTCCCCTCCCTTCTTCCTCTCCGGCGAGCTCCGGCGAGGTGAGATCCGGCGAGCCAACGGCGTGGGGCGGATCACGCGGTAAGCGACGGGCGAAGCCCAACGATGTAGGCGAATTTGAGTTTTCCTCCCCTTCCCCGTTTTAATCCTCATTTATGCTCAATCGCACCATCGGATCCTCAAACAAATCCAGTGGTTGCGTAGATCCCATCCCGAGCTATGTGGAAAGCTATCCGGATCGAAATTTCGACCACCAGATCGTTTTCGGTGGTCCTTGGAATTTTTCCGGCCACGGCCGGTTTCCGGCAGGGCCGAAGGCGGCAGACGGCGACGGCGCGTGGCGGAGCGCGGTAGAGCAGGGCGGTCGGCCGGGGCTTTAGAGGGCGGCGGTGGCGTTCGGAGGTGGCTGTCGGAAGCCGGCCGCGGGCACCGACAAGCGGAGGAGGGGCCGCGAGGCGGCGACCCCGTGCAGCGCAGCAACGACCCACGCTTCGCGGGTCGTCGCGTGGACCGAGCGACCGGCCCTCGTGGCCGGTCAGTGGAGAACCCCGCGCGGGTGTGAAGGGGAGAGGGACGCGGAGCAGCGGCCCACGACTCGGCTAGACCGGGCCAAAATGCTGGGCCGTGGTCCAGCGAGCCGGCCGGCGCGGGCCGTACCCAGCAGGGCGGACCGGCTGGACCGGGCCAGTCCGGCCCAAGGGGGTTTTCCCCCTCGGAATTCGGACGCCCGTATTTCGGGCTACGGGCGTCCGTTTTGCGCGCCGTCTGTGGCAGCGTGGAGCTTGTGTTGAGGCGAAGCTTTTGGGATGGTTTTGGGAATTTTTAGTTAAAGAAACGAGGGGGATCGGAGGCGCGATGCGTCCTTAAGTGGACGAGCGCTTTTCCCGGGATTCTTGTTTTGGATGGCGCAGACGCGTCCGACATCCGTTTTGAGCGCCGTCAGCGGCGTTGTGACCTTGGCACTGAGGCGGAGGTTTCCAGTGCGGTTCCGGGCGTTGAGGCTGGAGTTGAGGCGTGGGCCCCACGGCCCGTCTTTTGAGTTGCGTGTAGCTTTTAGCGACCGTTTTGGACGAATGCGTAGTCCATCTTGTGTGCTTTTTTGAGAGGATCACAACGGTGCGATCCGTTCGTGGAGTTTCGGGACCGGGATGCGGGTCCCACGTGGCACTGCTCGTGTGCGGTGCGCTGAAACACATCTTTTTCTCCGGATACCCGTTCTACTCAAGTGAGTAGTGCTTTCGACGTGTTTTTCATAGAGCATCACGATGGCGTAGTCCGCCCGACCTTTTTCAGAGATGTGGTGTGGGTCCCCCCCCCCCCCCCCCCGACCGGGCTGCGGTGAATATTACCTTTTTCACCGGGTGGTCGTTTTGGGTGATTGAGTAGTCAATCCCGCGTGTTTTCCCGAGGAGATCGCAATGGTGTGATGCGCCCGACTGTTTTCGGGGCCGAGGCTCAAGATCACGGGACGCCGTTCGGGCGTGAGGTGGTGTTGGTGACTTTTTCGTCGGGTATCCGTTGGAGGCGAGTAAGTAGTCGATCTCGCATGTTTTTACACGAGGATTACCACGGTGTGATTCGTTTGGCTGTACGGAGCCTCTTGCGTGATCTTGTTGAATGTAGAGAATGGAAGGTGCTCCAGTGGTGGTTCGCCCTACTTTGCTTGTAGCAGACCTTTGGCGAGTGATCGCGTGCACTCCCATGTGAGTGATGTAAATGCTTGAGGTGATGTGGTTGGCCATGCCTGGGCCTTTGAGGTGGAGTTGTTACGTCACACCTTCTCGATGATGTTGGGTGCTGTGTGCACGATAGCCCTTGGGCTGGAGATGAGGTATACTCTAGGAGTATACGGGAGCGCTTGGAGGTATGTGTGGTTGTTCGTACCTGAGAACGTTGGTGCGTTCAGTTGGGGTTGCGATGGGGCCACACGTTGTGTGGGTCCCACGTGCGTGCCGGGTTCTGCTTGCGAACTTGGACCTCTCGCGGCGTAGAGGGTCCCTCTGTGTGTTTGTTTGACCAGCAGGGTGGAGCTCTTCCCCTGGCTCGGTGCTCGTTTGTTGACCAGCAGGGTTGAGTGGTCTCCCCCTGGTTTCGTTCTCGATGGATTGGCCGGTAGCGGTGCTAGTGACACCCAGTACTGAAGCAGACGCTGCACCTCTTTTGGGTGAGTTGTTCTGGAGTTGGGAGGTTGCGCGATACCCACTCTGTGTTCAGTTGGCCAGTGTTGTGCCCTCTAGTGGAGATGTCTAGAGTAGTTCTGAGTTTTACCCATCAGCGGGGCTGGGCAGTGGGTTACTCATCGACTTCCTCGGGCATACCCTCCAACAGGGATGGGCAGTGGGTTTCTCACTGACTTATAGGGTTTACCCTCCAGTAGAGACTAGGCAGTGGGTCACCCGATGCTATTAGGGTATACCCTCTAGTAGAGATTGGGCAGTGGGTCACCCGACGCTAGTAGGGTCTACCCTTCAGCAGAGGCTGGGCAGTGGGTCACCCGATGACCTTTTAGGGTCCACCCTCCCGCGGGGCTGGGCAGTGGGTCGCCCGTCGTCTAGTTCCAGGTCTACCCTCCAGCAAGGCAGGGCAGTGGGTCACCTGTCGACTTATTCTAGGTCTACCCTCCAGCGGGGCTGGTTAGTGGGTCGCCTGATGATGTAATTTGGTTTACCCTCCAGCAGGGCTGGGCAGTGGGACACTAGTGGGCATTCCAGACTCAGTCCTTCTGACTAGGCTAGTCTGTGGCTTACCTCCATGTTTACCGGAGTGGGACCCTTGTTTGTACGGGTCGGTGATGGATTGACGTGGCTTTGAGGAGACTTCTCGACTACGGGGCAGTGACAAGGCGTGGTTTGTTTTCCCTAGAACGCTCAAGTAAGAGGGGAGCTTTCCCCACTGAGATGCGTTCATACGACGCGATCTAAAACCGTGTGGGTGAGTCAGTGTCGTCCAAAGCGTATAGTATCAAGGTGCGGTGACTAAGCCCCTAGGCTTCCGGTTCAGGGTAGACGTGCGGGATGCTGGGCATCGGTGATGGGGTTACACTAAGACTATTGGCGACACTTTTCTTGGGTGGAGCTACGGGATGGAGATCCCCTTACGACATTTTTCGGGATTCTTGCTGAGCATAAAGATATGTATATACCTCGTACGAGTACCCACTCCATGGGTTTGGATACACTCTTTCTAGGTGAGGCGAAGACGCGCGGGGTATGCCACGTGCTTTCTGTGTCTAGATTCTCGTGGTTGGACGAGTCTACTCTCCTGATATAGGCAGCGAAGACTCGACGGGAAGTTCATCTTCTCACCGTTTCCAGCTCCCTGTGCCTAGACGAGTCTACTTCCTTTCCTTTGTTGGGTTGAGCTGGACTCTTTACTGCACCCTCGGTTGGTCTCCTTTACTTTTGTGTTTGCTCTACTGCTCACCCTTCGGTACCTCCTTTTGTTGCTCCCTCGAGCCTTCGGGGTATCCTACTGAGTATTTTTATACTCACCCCTGCTTGGGCTTTGCCCGCACTTGGTGTGCCCTTGTAGACGACGGATATGTGGTGAGTGACTTTAGTGGAGCGTAGGAGCTTGGGAGCTTGGACCGCGTGCGGTGGTCGTGGCCGGGTTCCAGGTGGGAGACATGTCAGTTGTTTCTTTTTGTTTACCTGTTGCCGTGTTGTGGCACTTTTGGTTGGGCACGTGTTTTTCCCCTTTTCTTTTCAGCTTGTACTTTGTACTGTTTAGAGGTCGATTCACATCTGTGGTTTATATATATAGCAGTTGTTCTTTTTACTCTACGTATCTTTTCTTTTACTCAGCACTTTTGCATTGAGTTTGGTGCGTGTGTGTGTACAGGTGCTTAGGCAAAGGCCTCCCCGAGTTATTGTGCCTTCGGAGCTGGTCTCCAGCCCCTGGCCTATGGAGGCGGGCTTGGGGTAGTTGCGGCTCCAGCACGGGTATGGTCGGGTCGTGACAAAGTGGTATTAGAGGTGGTTCGTTCCTTGGGACGCTGTTCGGACGTCCCTAAAATAAAAGGAACTGGCTGGGATTTAGGGAAACCGTGATAAAGTGTCTCGAGAGCGGCTCTCAGGCCAGGGAGTCCAATGATGGTTCGGCGGCCGACGTATCCACTCACTAGGACCTTGATAACCCACTTGTCGACTCGGCATGCTGAGACACTTGTTGCAGGGAAAATTTGTTTGTGCATCACATAGGAATGAATCTTGACTGTCCTTCTTGAGTCAGCTCCCCATCGTTGTTGTTTTTGGTATATACATATATGCTCATCTGACCGCGACACTCCTTGATAATTTTCAGGATGTCTCCTCAAGGACAGCCAGCCAGGATACCAGCTTTGGTTCGTGATGAAGACCATGTGAGCTACGAGACCACATTCCAGGACCCATCATGCGAGCCCCTTTCTCTGGGTGGGCCGGTAGCAGCACCCCCACCTGTTGAGCAGTAGGCAGTTTTAGCAGAGCAGGCTGAGCTTGAGTGCAGTTTGAGCACGCTCCGTGAGTTCCAGCAGCGGAGACCGTAGAGGTTCAGTGGTGAGCCAGACCCTCAGGCAGCAGAGGTTTGGCTCGAGGCAGTGGTTCGCCTTTTTAGGCTTGTGCAGACGCCGACAGATCAGAGAATGGCTTTGGCAGCCACCCTTTTTCATGGAGCAGCTCGGCGTTGGAGGAGTCTGGTGACTCAGTTTCATTAAGAGTCTTCATTTTCATTGGAAGACATTCAGTTGTTGCTCCGTGAGGAGTTTTTCCCTCCTGCTTGCGCTCCATTCGGATTCGGGAGATCCTGCAGTTTCAGCAGGGATGGATGACGGTGGCCGAGTACGCGGCTAGTTTTGCAGACCGTGCATGCTTTTACCCGAACTTGGTCCATGACGACAACTTCCGAGCGCGGAAGTTTGAGCAGGGTATCTGCTGAGAGATTCGTGCTGTCAGAGTACCCTTGGGCATTTCCACATATGCTGGGGTGCTAGAGCAGGCGCTGGTGACAGAGGGCTTCCTGTCATGTTTTGCGGTTGGCAGTGGCAGTGGGTGCGACGGAGCCGGGACATCTGCCATAGCTAGCAGGCGCCGGAGGACAAGACCTCGATGCAGGTGGCCTTCCCACTGCCGGTTTCGGAGACGCGGTCGTATACCACTATGGAAAAAAGGCGCAGGGCCTCAGCCGAGGATTCCCTTTGTGAGTGGATCCTGGGCCGTGGTCGTATACCACAGTGGCGCCGGAGGGCACTAGGGCAGCCCAGAGAGTGTCGGTGCTATGCTTTTGACGAGCGAGGTCACTTAGCCTGAGACTGCCCGAACTGAGTTGCTGAGAGCTTCGGGTAGGTAGCAGGCGCACCACCATGACAGAGGCAGCGCCGTGATCGGAGTAGTACCCATGGAGATGGTGCTAGCAGAGGAGCGGTAGGATCTGGTAGTAGGGGACGAAGTTACGAGATCTCCCCATCACCACTAGGCGGTCCAACGTCAGGCTCCGGGAGTTGACGGTTGGGACCGCGGGTAGCTGTGAGTTTTGGATGTCTACGATCCTGCAGAGCATGGGCTGGTGAGAGGTACCCCTTGCGACTCTTCTACTTTTTGCAGTAGAATTTTTAGGCTCTGCGTGTGAAAGGCTTTCCTCCCTGCTCCTTGCTTGAGTTGTTACCAGGGTGACGCAGGGCGTCGGGTGTAACTCTGTGTTGGTAAGGAAAATGGCACGAGACCTTCTCCTTTAGTCGATGGCGTTGACTCCTTCGCTTCCCGAGCGTGTAAGAGAGCATCGACTGTGGAACCTTGCGTGACCAGATATCCTTGGTTGTTTCACCATATGGATATTCTGAAGGAGGGAATCACCGGGCCTTTTTCCGGGTGCGGGCGGTGATTCCAGTCAAGGCATGCGACGTAGAGGTTTGACCGGGGATGTGAGCTACCCCCGAGGGCCTTCGGGTCGTGTGAGACCGTGCAAAGGGATGGAGAGGTACCCTACCACCTTGCCCTAGCCCCAATGACTGGAGTGGGTGCACGACATCGGCATGGGACGACCTTGCGTGAACAGATCAATCAATTGGTCTGTGTGCATGGCACAAAGCTGTGTGTGGGTTCTTTTGGGTATGGGAAAGCCATGTGTGGGCTTAGTACCCTATGTTACTCCCTAGTTTTTCTTTTCGAGGATGAAAAGCATGAAGGAGGGAATGATGTAAGAACACTATTTTTTCTACGAAATACTTTGGAATATTCTTGATGATATTCCAGAGCAGCACCTTCAGACGGCGTGCGATTCCGAGCCCCGGAGTGGCCGGAATTAAATTTTCAGTGCGTTCACACTGGAAACGCTAAATAAATGGGATAACTCCTAAACAGAGTTCCAGATCAGGGATCCGAGTGTACGGATGGGCCTGGAATATGGTTTTTACCCTAGTAACGACATAAAACTTGTCGGCGCGGGATGTTTGGACCCCTCGCCTGCTCCCGGAACATTAAACGGATAAATGAATTAATGAATTTATTCGTTTAATGGAGAAATGCTAGTATCTCCTAAACGGTGTCTCAGATTGGAAAACCGAGGGCACCGTTGTGTTCGGAGCATTCCGTTTACCCTAGGAGGGGTATATGTTTCGCGGGAGCATGCCGTTTGTGAAAAATGGTCACAGGGGTGGTTTCGTAATTTGGCGGCAGCGGGCGCTAAGTTTAATAACATTTGAACGGGGTCTCGGAATAAACTTCTGAGACCTCCGTTGTGCTCGGAGCATCGTTTTTACCCTAGGGACGCCTTATTTTTTGTCTGCTTCGAGAGCAGGGTTGGGGGCGTGCCGGGAAGGGGTGTTGAAGTGTTATTACTTAAACGCACCCACCCCCCTTCTTCCTCTTCTTCTTCTTCCTCACAACCTCTCCCCTCCCTTATTCCTCTCCGGTGAGCTCCGGCGAGGCGATCTCCTACGATCCAACTCCGGCGAGCCAATGGCAAGGGGCGGATCGGGCGGGAAGCTACGGGCGAAGCCCAACGAGGTACGAGAATTTGAGTTTTCCTCCCCTTCCCCGTTTTAATCCTCATTTATGCTCAATCGCACCATCGAATCCTCGAACAAATCCCGTGGTTGCGTAGATCCCATCCCGAGATATCCGTAAAGCTATCCGGATCGAAATTTCGACCACCGGATTGTTTCCGGTGGTCCTTGTAATTTTTCCGGCCACGGCCGGTTTTCGGCGAGGGCCGAAGGCGGCAGACGGCGGCGGCGCGGGGCGGAGCGCAGCGGAGCAGGGCGGTCGGCCGGGGCTCCAGAGTGCGGCGGCGGCGTTCGGTGGCGGCACTTCCAGGAGGCGGCAGCGGCGTTCGACGGCGGCTGTCGGAAGCCGGCCGCGGGCGCCGGCAAGCGGAGGATGGGCCGCGAGGTGGCGGCCCCGTGCAGCGCAGCAACGACCCGCGCTTCGCGGGTCGTCACGTGGACCGAGCGACCGGCCCTCGTGGTCGATCGGTGGAGAACCCCGTGCGGCGGGCGCGTGGGTGTGAAGGGGAGTGGGCCGCGGAGCGGCGGCCCACGGCTCGGCTAGACCGGGCCAAAATGCTGGGCCGCGGTCCAGCGAGCCGGCCCCAGCAGGGCTGACCGGCCGGACCGGGCCGGTCCGGCCCAAGGGGGTTTTCCCCCTAAGAATTCGGACGCCCGTATTTCGGGCTACGGGTGTCCGTTTTTCGCGTCGTCTGCGGCAGTGCGGAGCTTGCGTCGAGGCGAAGCTTTTGAGATGGTTTTGAGAATTTTTAGTTCCCGAAACGAGGGGGCTCGGAGGCGCGACATGTCTTTAAGTGGACGAGCGCTTTTCCCGCGATTCTTGTTTTGGACGACGCAGACGCGTCTGACATCCGTTTTGAGCGCCGTCAGCGGCATTGTGACCCTGGCACTGAGGCGGAGGTTTCCAGTGCGGTTCAGGGCGTTGAGGCTAGAGTTGAGGCGTGGGCCCCACGGCCCGTCTTTTGAGTTGCGTGCAGCTTTTAGCGACCGTTTTGGACGAATGGGCAGTCCATCTTGTGTGCTTTCTCGAGAGGATCGCAACGGTGTGATCCGTTCGTGGAGTTTCGGGACCGGGATGTGGGGCCCACGTGGAACCGCTCGTGTGCGGTGCGCCGCAACGCATCTTTTTCTCTGGATACCCGTTCTACTCAAGCAAGTAGTGCTTTCGACGTGTTTTTCCGAGAGCATCGCAATGGCTAGTCCGCCCGACCTTTTTCGGAGATGTGGTGTGGGTCCCACCCGACCGGGCTACAGTGAATAATACCTTTTTCACCGAGTGGCTGTTTTGGGTGATTGAGTAGTTAATCCCCCATGTTTTCCCGAGGGGATCACAATGGTGTGATGCGCCCAACTGTTTTCGGGGCCGAGGCTCGAGATCACGGGACGTCGTTCGGGTGTGAGGCGGTGTTGGTGACTTTTCTGTCGGGTATCCGTTGGAAGCGAGTAAGTAGTCGATCTCGCGTGTTTTTCCGCAAGGATTACCACGGTGTGATTCGTTTGGCTGTACGGAGCCTCTTGCGCGATCTTGTTGAATGTAGAGCATGGAAGGTGCTCTAGTGGTGGTTCGCCCTACATTGCTTGTAGCGGACCTTTGGTGAGTGATCGCGTGCACTCCCATGTGAGTGATGTGAATTCTTGAGGTGACATGGTTGTCCATGCCTGGGACATTGAGGTGGAGTTGTTACGTCACGCCTTCGCGTTGACGTTGGATGCCGTGTGCACGATAGCCCTTGGGCTGGAGATGAGGTATACTCCAGGAGTATACGGGAGCGCTTGGAGGTACGTGTGGTTGTTCGTACATGAGAACGTTGGTGCGTTCAGTTGGGGTTGCGATGGGGCCACACGTTGTGTGGGCCCCATGTGCGTTCCGAGTTCTTCTTGCATACTTGGACCTCTCACGGCGTAGAGGGTCCCTCTGTGTGTTTGTTTGACCAGCAGGGTGGAGCTCTTCCCCTGGCTCGGTGCTCGTTTGTTGACCAGCAAGGTTGAGTGGTCTCCCCCTGGTTTCGTTCTTAATGGATTGGCCGGTAGCGGTGATAGTGACACCCAGTACTGGAGAATACGATTCACCTCTTTTGGGTGAGTTGTTCTGGAGTTGGGAGGTTGCACAATACCCACTCCGTGTTCAGTTGGCCAGTGTTGTGCCCTCTAGTGGAGATGTCTAGAACAGTTCTGAGTTTTACCCTCCAACGGGGCTGGGCAGTGGGTTACTCATCGACTTCCTCGCGCTTACCCTCCAGCAGGGCTGGGCAGTGGGTTGCTCACTGACTTCTAGGGTTTACCCTCCAGCATAGACTGGGCAGTGGGTCAACCGATGCTACTAGGGTCTACCCTCCAGCAGAGACTGTGCAGTGGGTCACCTGATGCTAGTAGGGTCTACCCTCCAGCAGAGGCTGGGCAGTGGGTCACCCGACGACCTCTTAGGGTCTACCCTCCAGCGGGGCTGGGCAGTGGGTCGCCCGTCGTCTAGTTCCAGGTCTACCCTCCAGCAAGGCTGTGCCGTGGGTCGCCTGTCGACTTATTCCAGGTCTACCCTCCAGCGGGGCTGGGTAGTGGGTCGCCTGATGATGTAATTTGGTTTACCCTCCAGCAGGGATGTGCTGTGGGTCACCCGATATATGGTTATGAATTACCCTCCAGCAGGGCTGGGCAGTGGGACACCAGTTGGCATTCCAGACTCAGTTCTTCCGACTAGGCTAGTCTGTGGCTTACCTCCATGTTTACCGGAGCGGTACCCTTGGTTGTACGGGTTAGTGATGGACCGGCGTGGATTTGAGGAGACCTCTCGACTGCGGGGCAGTGATGAGGTGTGGTTTGTTTTCCCTAGAACTCTCAAGTACGAGGGGCACATTCCCCACCGAGATGCATTCTTGCGACGCGATCTAAAACCGTGCGGGCGAGTCAGTGCCGCCCAAATCGGATAGTATCAAGGTGCAGTGACTGAGCCCCTTGGCTTGCGGTTCCGGGCAGACATGCGGGATGCTGGGCATCAATGATGGGGTTACACTAAGACTGTTGGCGACACTTTTCATGGGCTGAGCTACGGGACAGAGACCCCCTTACGACGTCGTTGGGGCTTCTTGCTGAGCAAAAAGATATGTATATACCTCATACGTGTACCCACTCCTTGGGTTTGGTTACTCTCCTTCCAGGTGAGGCGAAGACGTGCAGGGTATGCCACGTGCTTTCCGTGTCTAGCTTCTCGTGGTTGGATGAGTCTACTCTCCTGCTATAGGCAGCGAAGACTCGACGGTAAGTTCATCTTCTCACCATTTCCAGCTCCTTGTGCCTGGACGAGTCTACTTCCTTTCCTTTGTTTGGTTGAGCTGGACCCTTTACTGCACCCTCGGTTGGTCTCCTTTACTTTTCTGTTCGCTCTACTGCTCACCCTTAGGTACCTCCTTTTGTTGCTCCCTTGAGCCTATGGGGTATCCTACTGAGTATTTTTATACTCACCCCTTCTTCGGCTTTGCCCACACTTGGTGTGCCCTTGCAGACGACAGACATGTGGAGCGTGACTTCAGTGGAGCGTAGGAGCATGGGAGCTTGGACCGCGTGCAGTGGTCGTGGCCGGGTTCCAGGTGGGAGACCCATCAGCTGTTTCTTTTTTATTACATGTTTCCGGGTTGTGGCACTTTTGGTTGGGCGCGTGTTTTGCCCCTTTTCTTTTCAGCTTGTACTTTGTACTGTTTAGAGGTCGATGCACATCAGTGGTTTATATATATAGCAGTTGTTCTTTTTTACTCTGCTTATCTTTTCTTTTACTCTGCACTTTTGCATTGAGTTTGATGCGTGTGTGTGTACAGGTGCTTAGGCAAAGGCCTTCCCGAGTTATTGTGCCTTCGGCACTGGTCGCCAGCCCCTGGCCTATGGAGGCGGGCTTGGGGTAGTTGCTGCTCGAGCCCGGGTAGGGTCGGGTCGTGACAATAGATGAATTGGGATTTATGACATTAGATTTTATTAAGGAATGATATAAAGATGAAAAACTTATAATGGAATCATGGGAGGTACATTTATTTTATGTTCGAGAAGTAGAAAACTGAAATTGGTTAATTTTTCTATTATTGACTGAAACAACTGATGGGTCAGAAGAAAATTCAACTGAGAATGACCCTTTCATTGGGATGTCAAAATAATTTCATAGTGTTCCTAATGTAAACATGTTGTTTTATATCACATTAGAATATAATGAAGGAATTTTGACAATTAGTTGATGGATTAAATACCTTCATTCTTTTAAAAAATAGTTCAAGAATTAGGTTAGATATTTTTTTGTAATATACATTGTATTACATCATACTATTATCTTTTCACCCCAGTATTTATGTAATATATATTAAATATTCAACCACTTCAATATATAATAATTTATTTAAATTCTGATTCTTTTAATCTTGAGTAAGGGTGGGTTTCTCAACCAACTAGTACTCCAAATGCAAGGGAATGATAACCTTTTTCACATTCCAATGCTACCAATCCATTGGAACAACATATTGATGATGATGAACTTGGGGAAATTTTATACAATGGAAAAATGATTTCTGAAAAAAGTAGGAGCAACGTAGAGTGAAAGTGGGAGAAAAATTATTAAGGCATGAAACAAAGGCATAAAATTCATGGTTGGATGTAATTCACTAGGAAATGTTGATAACATCTTCAATGATGTGTTTATTAGTTTCATTGGTCCACCTAGTTGTCAGCCCATGATGATTGATACATATTCATGGCCCAATGTTGTGTCGATTTTTAGGACATTTATTTGGGAAGAGATTTGGGTAACATTATGATATAAATAGTTTATTTTACTAAAAAATAATAATAATGAAACATTGACTTTCACTTCATTTTACCTTTTAGAGTGAATTTATAGTAGATGAATACCTAGGAAATTTTTTATTAATGCATATTGGAATAGATCACAAATTCTTTCATAAAATTATTATCATGTGTCATCTCAATGACATTAAAGGGAAAAAAATCATACCATCCACATATGTATACGCACCTCACTAGCTAATAAGTGTGGGATGTGCTTACTGGTCATTGTAAGAATACATCATTCCTGGTTCATTATGGCTAGTAAGACATTATTTGACCGTATGTGTTTTAATAAATTTGAATAATAATTTTTAATTTATGAAAAAAACCTAAGTAATGAAAATAAGAAATGGGAAGTAAATCCAACATACACCTATCATAATAAAACAATGAGGTACACATCACTTTAAAAAAATTGGTATGCAGATTAATTATACCATAATACTATGAAGTGACCTAAAATGACAATATAATTATTCTCTACTATTTATATAAAGATTTATGAATCCAAATCCAAAGACACTCATCCCATTCCATATTATATTGAAGTATGAACATGTAAATAAGTATTGGATACTAATATATAAAAACACAGAAAAATTGTCTGAAATATGTGCAAGTATGAAATAATAATTTTTTTCTTTAAATTCTTATTACATAACAAAAATTATATATTTTTATATATATTTTACCCAACTCACAAACAGGAACAATCATAAACTATAATATATGAACATATATTGTAAATAGAATTTATGTGTCTCTAATATTATGTCTATGTTATAGTTTCAATGTAACACTCCAAGTTTCCACGATATGCTTCTCTTTTCAGTAATTCAAATAGCTTGCACTATACCCAACACTGAGTTAGAGCGCACCACGACTAGCCATTTAAAGAGTTGTTATGAATAGTATTAACCAAAATTTTAATTTTACATATTCTATATAATATTAATATTCATCTCATCTGTTTCATAGTCATGATATATGAAAAAAAAAATCAATTTTTGGATTAAAAAAAGTATTATTCAAAAATCCAGTTTTACCACCTTTTAATGGCGTACCCATTTGAAATCCAATATTTGAAACATTTATATGTTAAATTTGAAAAAATAAACTTATTATTTGGAATTGGGACATCAAAATTTTGTTTGGATAAATGTTTGGTGTATTTTTGATAACTTTCAAATTTAGAATGAATATTAAAAAATACCAAATTTTAATGGAAAACAACATTTTTAATTGAAATAATTTATGGTGTTAAATTATAAATTTGAATACTTTTAAAGTATAATTCGATTATATTTTTATCATTTCATATAATTTAGTATATTTTAAATATTTTAACAATAAAATTAGATATAAACACATGTAAATCTTTTGTTGGTTTTTACTTTTGAAAAACCTATTTTCCCATTTTGACAATAGGAATTAATTTTAAATTAATTACTAAAAATTATGGGTTTTAAATGTTTAAAAATTTATTCCATATTTAGAATAATTGGTTCCAAATTAATTTAATATGATACTTTTATTTTTGGGCATTATGAATTGTAACTTTAGTAATTATTTTTATTACCATAGTATAAGGTGAATTGGAAAATTAAAGGTGAAAAGAATATTATAAAATTACCATAACACCTATAAAAATCCTATTGGATGACTAAATTATGCCCTTATCATCTATGGATCGAAATATAATCACTTAATTTCAATTTTCCCATAAATATGACATAAATATAATTAATATTTATGAATGTGACAAAATAGAACAGTCTCATTTTATATAATTTTATTAATTTTTATATATGGATAACCAAGAGATAATCAACTATAGGTAGTCTCCTAAAATATAATATAATTAAATATAACATATAAATTTATTTATAATTTTTATAAACTTTATAATTACAATTAATGATGATACAATAGTGATGCATAAAATATTTTATTAATTGAAATATCCAATAAATGGTTTTAAAAATATTAAAATAAATATAATATGAACTAATTATTGTGATCCACGATTTTTATATGTTACTATGACATGTTAGGAATGTATTAAATATTTTGGTTCAAATTTATCTTATTTTTGGGTTTTATTTAAAGTAAATTAAATGAATAGTGTCAAAATTGACACTATTAATATGTTTATATAATTAACATTTTTTTAAATTATTTAAAATTCCAAAAAAAATTAAAAATTATAAAGTTAAAATTATAAGGTCTAAAATTTCATAAAGTTTCCAATTATGGAAAATTTACCCCACATAAATAAATATGTATAACCATTTATTATTATGAATATTGTTACAACAATTAAAATTAAATAGATTAAAAAAAGTTAAATAAACCAGATACGGTTTAAAATAAATTCAAAACATATCTAAATTATATTGGCAGAGATGATTTAGACCAATCTTTATCTTATCTTTTAAATAACTCACTTTAGAGAAATTTGAAATCAATAATCAATTTATAATAAATTAATAGTTTTTGTGTTTCCAAAGGTGGCCCTCCCCTCTCTTATATAAGAGAAACTATGATTCTCTTTTAATCACTCCTATAATGAATTTTTTTTCTGACAAACATTTCCCATTTCTACTCCCAACTTCCCTCAATAAATCTTAGTGGTTATACATTGGGAAAAAATCCATCCTAAGTAGTCCTTTTGTAAAAATAAAAATGAGAGACCCAAAATAGAGGTCATTGTATTGTCACCTCTTTCAATGTTCATTTCTTATTCTACTTCATATTTCTATATTTCTTCCATAATAACTTCAGTATCATATATGTACTGAGATTTTATTATAATTAGAGGATAATCATATACCTACTTTTATCCATCCTATGAATAACAATATCACCAAGCATGCGTACGCACAACTTACCGTCTCCACGCCTTGGTGAAATTTGTTACTCAACAATACATTCTATGGGTGGGTATAATGATGAGTATATTGGATATAAATAATTAATATAATATGATACATATTCAGTATAATTAATATACCATCCAATTACATACCATTTAACAATCAAGTGAAGGATATCGTCACTCGTTTGTACGTACGACCTACCGCTCCACGACGCAGTGAGATTCACTCCCCACATTAACAATTGAAGAATGATTAAAAAATTTATACAATAATTAAAAATAATAATTATGAACTTAATTTCATTATGTACATGAATAAAAAAAATCATATTCATAACAAACATGACTAACACAACAAAACATGAATGTGAAAATAAAGCAGTTAACAACTAAAATAATGGTAATATTGAAATACTATTTAAAAATGATATAATAGTATCATATATGATATCATAAATATAGATATGGTCCTGGTATAATTTAATAACATGATTTAACCACTATAAAGGAGGTGAACACATCCTCTACTATTGGAAAGTATTAGGTAAGGGTTAATTTTACAATCTCTTTATTATCCGAGATTGTTTATATGTATGTACTATTGGGCCATCATTATCATCCATGTCCATGTTTCATAAAAATGTAATTCAAAATAGTATTACTATTCCTATTTTTATAAACTCATTTTTAACCTTTTTTGACTTTTTATAAAAATTTCAAAAGAAAGCTTTCTGTCATTTTCAAAAATGAGGTACACTATGAAATACTAAGGAGTATTTTGGGGTTGAATTATTATGATAAAATATTAAATATTATATTTAAGTGTTTATGATATATTTTACTATAGATGTGATATGTTTATACCATTCATGGTTTATTGTAAATTTATTAACATTTCATATGATAGTTTTAATATGAATGTATATGTTATGTTTCAACCTTTTCATAAGAAGAATGCATTGGACTTAGTAAGTGATGGGTATGCCTGTTATATCCCCTAGCTACATTATTAGGTCTCATGAGACATACTAGTGTCATGGCACACAAACTTGATGGTTTGGTAATTTTCTAGGCATGAGGCCTTGACAGTATGGTTATGATGCCCCACAATATGCATTTCTTCATTATGGGATTATTTATTGAATTTTCAGGTGATTATTTTACTAGTAGAATATCCATGTGAAATTTTAAATGCAAATTTTTAATTTATTATTTCCAAATTATTATGTAGATTATGTTTAAAAGAATTTTGTTTCAGTTTTATACCTTTCCTTAAATGTTTATTATTATTTATGATATATTCCTCTATAATGTTTATCCTTAATGAGAATCTAAGATGACCACTTTCTTATGTTTCATTTTCCACGGGATGTGAATAAGAATACTATGATTGACCTTCAGATATATTCTATGGGATGTGAGTACTTTCAAAGAGGATAATATGTTGTTTTTCATCTCCATATGTAGTGTAATGCTTATATTTGTATCTAGTATTTCCAAGGCTACTAAAATGATCGGTCCTTCAGGATTTTATTTTATTGTTATCATTATAATGTTTTAAACTAATGCACTGACTCTAGGAAATTGTGGTAGGTGTGTTGCAATTCGTATCATAAGAAGTTTAGTACTAACCACGAAAAATTGATTTAGAAAAAAAAACCATGATTAGGTAACATTACCCTAAGATTGTATTTTAGGATAAGTATAGAGGATCATCCTAGAATTTTGGGTAATATAGATATTATGTGGGTGTTTCTAGAAAATGAATCCCTATTTGGATACTAAAGGTGGACATGGTTCTGGTAAAGATATACCATGGTGTATAAAATCTAACAAGGTTTTCTGAACATGACTCGGGGCAACCTAGCACATTGCAATGGGCCTTACTGCGCACCTGGTTTGACACTCCTGGGGGAAATTCTTAAGATAATTCATATTTTCCTTATAAACCATTATAAAGGATTTATGATTAACTATGACCTCATAAAAACCATGTTCATGATTATAGATTAAATATGTACCTTTTTTCAATTTATGTTTAGTATTTCACTAGTTTGAAATTATGAATAGGATGTATAAAATAATTTAGTGTGTGCCATTATTTAGAAATGGAACCTACTATAAATAATGGAAAACATATCAACCCACATAATCCATGGATGGATTTAACTCATAAGAAGTATAATAATAGTAGAGTGGGTGATTCAACGGGAGATGAACAACTTTTAACCATACCTGGACAACTAACTCAGGTTATGAATAATAACCTCACTTGTATGGAGCAGTGTGATCCTCAATGCAGAGGATCAATTATAGACCACTTCAAAAGAAAAAAATCTATAACATTCAATGGGACTTAAAATACTTTTGTATTTGAGTAGTGGATAAGTTCATTAGAGAAAATAATTCTTTCTTTGGGGAGTAACGAAAGGGAAAAGGTTGTTATGGAAGTCTGTCACCTCTCAGGAGATACATATCAATGGTGGTAGTTAATTCAAAACATAATGGAGAATGAAGTGGTAGAAAATATGTAATGGATGTAATTTGAAGAACTATTCCAAGGAAAATACTTTCCTCGTGATCTATAAGTGGATATGGAGAGACAATTTCTATGTCCGATGAAGAAGGAGGATGTGAATGTTTTAAAGTACAAAGCTCACTTCACCAGGTTAGCGAGGCATGATACGGACAACATATGTAACCCAAAATGTATGATTTTTCTATTCTTTGATGGGTTAAAACCATTCTTCCGATGGTAAATTGTCTCTCAATCTATATCATCGTACAAAGATATAGTCTCATGTACTATCAATATAGAAAAAAATTCTATAATCTTATGACATCAAACTAAAGAATGAAAATAAGAGAATGGTGAAGAAAGAGATGGATAAATGTAAAAACGGAAAGAAAGATTTTCCATTATGTGATACTTTTGGGAAGAAACACCCTGGTACTTAACTAAAAGGAATGGGAGTTAGTTACAAGTGTGGAAAAAAATGTCACCAAGATCACGATTTTAAGGGAAATAAAGAAGATATAAATGTGAAATGGTATAATTTTTAAGAGATGGGACATTATACAAATGATTACCCAAATAATCAAGGAAATATGGTTCAGATGAAACAAATTGATCAAGATTAATCTTATATTGTTACTACATTTGAAGTGAAATAATTAATGTATTTATGTTTTTGGATTCAAGAATTATATTACTATATTTTGGATTGTATTGTAGTACTGATTATTTTATGATTTGGAAGAAAGAATTATTTCATAATTTATTTTGTGATTATAAAGATATTTTTAATAATAGATACATTATTTTGTTTGGGGAATATGATGTTACGATTGATTTTGGATATTGAGAGATCTTTTTAGACTATTAATTTGGATAGAATTGTTTTTTAGAAGTATTTGGTTTGGAATAGATTATGTTTTACATTGGATATAATTTTTCTGAGGTTAAAAAATTTCTTAAGGTTATTTCATGAATGTTATAATAATATAGTTTGAGAAAAAGTACAACCTATAGGTTGGGAAACAACCTGTCTCATCGGACATGGTTGCGGGAATTGAACCCACAACCAAAGTGCGACAAGGATTTAACACCTACCATTGGACTGGGGGAAGTCCCTTGTTAGTATAACAAAGTTTTATTTATTTATATGGTATAAGATTATAATTATATCCTTATACGATTGAGATAAATATAATATATTTGAATTTTATTATCTTTTTGAGAGAAAGATTAGTTTGATGTAAAAATCAGTTAAAAAATGAAACACTACAAGTCAATTATGTTTTCTTCCTTGTGTTATTAGTCTTTGAAGTAAATTAATTACTCAAAAACAAGGAAAGAATCATAAAACAAATTTTTTTTCCTAATACATTCTTTTGAGATGATTCAAATGACCCTTTGTATCAACATAGATTTAGAGCTTTCTGTTTGTTAATATTCTCCTAATAATTCCCTATATCACTGTCCATCAGAACTTGATGGTTAAATTTTCTTTCCTGACCATTTTTTCTTGCATGGAACCCCAGTATGTGTTGTTTCTAGTATCATTCATACTTCTCTTTCTTTATTTTAAAATAGTGGTCTCACTAATAAATTTTTCTATATGGGATTTCAACAAAGATATTTTGAAATGCCAAACCCCTAGTTTTCAGTCCTGAGTTCAAATATAGAGGATGCATTTTATTGAAGGTTGGGAGAATGTAACACCCCATGCTTCCACGGTATGATTCTTTTTAAATAATTCAAATAGCTTGTACTACACGCAACACTGAGTTTGAGCGCACCACTACTAACCATTAAATGACCGATTATAGAATGTATTAACCAAATTTTGAATTTTATATATTCCATATAATTTTAATATTAATCTCATGTTTTTCATATACATGATATAAGAAAAAATTCAAATTTTCAAATAAACAATTTATTATTCAAAAATGCAGTTTTACTGCCTTTTAATGGTGAACCAATTTTAAAAACCAATATTTGACATATTCATATATTAAATTTGACAAAATTAACTTATTATTTGGAAGAGGGACATCCCAATTTAGTTAGGATAAATTTTGGGCATTTTTATAATAACATTCATATTTTGAATGAATAGTGAAAAATACTAAATTTTAATTGAAAAAAACATTTTTAGTCGAAATAATGTATAGTGTTAAATTATAAATTTTAATGGTTTTTACTTCTCAAAAACCTGTTCTCTCCTTTTAACAATGAAAATTAATTATAAATTATTTACAAAAAATTTTATATTTGAAATCATGAAAGTTGGATTCCGTATTTGGAATCTGTGGGTAAAAATTATGTTAATAGGATATGTTTATTTTTTGGCATTATGAATAGTAACTTTAGTAATTGTTTTTATTACAATGGTTTAAGGTAAATAAGGTAATTAAAAAAAATAATATTATAAAATTACTTTATCACCTATTAAAATCTTATTATATGACTAAATTAGACCCTTATCATCTATGGTTCTAAATGGAATCACTTAATGTCCACTTTCCTATTAACATGACAGGAATATAAAAAAATTAATGAATGCGACAAAATGTCACAATCTCATTTTCTATAATTATATTAAATTTAATATATGGATAACTAGGAGATAACATAAAATATAAGTAGTCTCTGAAAATATAATAGAATTAAATACATCATATCAATTTATTTGTAGTTTTTAGAGATTAAATCATTATCATTAATGATGACACAATAGTGTTGCCGGAATTATTTTATTAATATAAATATCAAATAAATGGTTTTTAAAATATTAAAATCAATATAATATGAACGAATTAATGTGATACATGATTTTTTAGGTTACTATGATAGTTTAGGACTGTATTAAATATTATAGTTCGAATTTATCTTCTGTGTGGATTTTATTTAAAGTCAAATAAATGAATAGTGTCAAAATTGAAATTATTGATATTTTTATAAAAACCACATTTTATTAAATTATTTAAAAGTCATAAAATCCTTAAAAATTATAAATTGAAAATGATAATTTTTAAAATGTAAAAAATTATCCAATTATGGAAAATTTACCTAACATAAAGAAATATTAATTACCAATAAATTTTTTGAATATTATTACCACAATTAAAATTAAATATATTAAATAAGAATAAATAAAAATGATAATGTTTAAAATTAAATCAAAACTTGTATAAATTTTATATATTGAGGGGATTTCGACCAATAACAATATTTTCTTTGAAATAAATCACTTTTGAGATATTGGAAACTGAAAATAAATTTATAATAAATTAATAGTTTTTGTGTTTCCAAAGATGCTCATCCCCTCTCTTATAAAAGTGAACCTCTACTTCTACTTTAATAACTCTTATAAATAATTTTGGTTCAGAAAACCTCTACACATTTCCTCTCCAAAGTTCCCTAAATACATCCTAGAGGCCTTAAATTGGGCTGAAATCCATCCTAAAGAGTCTTTTTGTAAAAATCAAAAGTTGACACCCAAAAAAGAGGTAATTGTTTTGTCACCTCTTTAAAAGTTGTTTTCTTCTTGTACTTACTTTTTATATGTTTTTCAATAAAAAATCTAGTATCACCCATAAACTGAGATTTTATTATAATTATAGGACAACTTTATACCTATTTTTATCTATCATATGAATAGCAATATCACAATTCATGCCTATGAATGGCTTACGGTCTCCACACCTTGATGAATGTTTTTATTGAATTTTTTTTCTTTGGATGGGTATAATGATGTGTATAATGGATGTAAATAATGAAAATTACATGGTAATTACATTATATTATTAATATATTATCTAATTATATACTATTTATTCAACAAGTGAATAATACCATCAGCTATCCGTAAATACGAACTACCGTCTCCACGACAAGGTGAGATTCATTCTCCATATTAACAATTCAAGAATGATTATAAAATTTATATGATGCATAAAAAAATGTGAAATTATTTTCATTCTATACATGAATAAAATACATCCCATTTATAACAATCATGACTTACACAGAAAAACATGAATGGGAAAACAAAGTAATTAACACTTGAAATAATGGTAATATTGAAATTATTCTAACAAAATGATATAATAGGATAATATATTATATCATAAATATTGATATGGTATTGGTATAATTTAATAAAATTATAAAACCATTATACCGGAAGTGAAAACCCCCTCGGCTAACCAAAAGTACAAGTTATTGGTTAATTTTACAATCCCTTTCTTATCTGAGATTTTTTATACTTAAGTATCTATTGGGTCATCATTATCATCCATGTCCATGTTTCAAAAAAATGTAATTCCAAATATTATTACTATTCCTTAATACTTGTTTAATGTTATTTTTATCCATTTTTTAATTTTTATAAGATGTTTGAAATTAATCTTTCAATCATTTTCAAAATGAGGCACTTTAGGACATTTTCAACAAATTTAAGGAAAAATTGTTTCTTTTAACTTATACAGCACAAGAAGCTATTTACACCATCAAGAAGTCTTATCTTTTTGAATCGTAATTTAAAATCTTACCAGGTTAATTTCTATGGAAATGTTATATTTTATAATTGTGCATCATTTATAATATTTCAATATAAAAATGGGTATTTTTCTAGAAGAGTTTCAATGAATTTATTTAAAATCCATTGTTAAATTTTATTATTATTTGAGGTTGAATTTTTATAATACAATCTTCCATATTGTATTGAAGGGTTTATGATATATTTGACAATGGATATGCTATGTTTATACAATTCATGGTTTATGGTTAAAGTGTTAATATTTTATATGCTAGTTTTAGTAAGAATGTTTATGTAATGTTTCACCATTTTAATAAGATGAATACATTAGATTTAGTAAGTGATGGGCAGGTCCTGCTATTGCTCCTAGATGCATCTGTAGGTCTCATGAGACAAACTAATGTCTTGGCATAATTCCTTGATGGTATGGTAATGTTCATGGAACGAGGACTTTACGGTATGGTTATGATGTTCGACATTATGATTTTCCTCATTATGTAATTAGTTATTGATATTGAATGTGATTATTTAGCTAATATAATATCCATGTTAAAGTTTAAATGGAATTTTTTTTAATTTATTCTAGCCATTCTGAAGATTATGTTTAAGAGGATTGTGTTTCAGTTTTATACCATTCCTTAAAATTTTATTTTTATTTATGATAGCTTCCGCTATAATTCTTATCCATAATTAGCATATGATCTCACCCCATTTATATCTTTCATTTTTTCAAGGATGCGATGAATTATAATATGATTGAATTTTAGGTATATTCTAATGGGTATGAGAGTTTTTAGAGGGATAATACATTGTTTTCACTTCAAGATGTAGTGTTGAACTTATGATTATATCTAGTATTTCCAAGGCTATTAAACTAATAGGTCCTTTTGGATTTTATTTTCATTAGATCATGCCAATGTATAAAACTAATTCACTAACTCTTGGAAACTATGATTAGTGCATTACATGTAGGTTTTGGGGTGACACATTGAACATTTGATAAAAAATAATGGGATAAAGATAAAAACGGTAGAGATATAGGCATTATTGGATGATTTGGATGAAAAATTCAATGTTAAGTCTATGTTGCTAAAAACTATTATGGGAAATATTCCAAGATAAGAAAAAACACAAGAAAAACCAATGTGTTATGATCCCCCGACCACCGCCACCCCACTAACTTTTAGGAGAGAAATTCCCTAAAAATAGATGTATTATATGAGCTAATTAATATTATCATAATTTTTTTTGAAATTTGAATCATGAAGACACTGATACCTTTCAGGTATTGAAATTATGTAGGGTGAAAATTATTTTGATGTATATCTACCATCACACAGCCATCACCTTGTTGCGATGGATACATTGTCCAATATCCATGAAGATAATTTACACAATAGACAACTTCAAATAGGTCATGTGATAGTGGGAATATCATAGCTCAAGGATCAAACATCGATGTACCTAGTACACTTGATGATGTAGATATTAATATGGTCGAGAAAGTTGTTGGAATATTCATATCATGGCCATTATATCTTCTATAAAAACATGGTAACAAAAGTGGTATTCCATTCCGATTTAATTTTTATTTAGAACCGTTAAAAATTAATTGGTAAATGTATGAACCAATGAATGTTATTATTGAGGGGAAAAGGGAAAGGATGAAATAAATGGTTGAATAAAAAATATATAAACGATCAACTACCAATCAAAATTTTCTTCAAAGAGCAATTGTACCCCACCCATTGAATATATTAATTTATTAACATTGATGTTTTGTACAAATATCATATTAAAAAATGATAGTATATTCATAGATGATTTTGAAAAAAAATATATGGAGAATCCATTACTGAATACATTTCTATTCAAAATGTAAATGAAATCCTCATGTATGACTCTCTTGGAGCCTCATTTGAAAATATATACATGAGGTGTGTTTCCATGATCTATATTTTTAATAGCTGATCTACTATGTCAATTATGACTAAATGCAATTATTATTTTTAGAGGAATCTATATTAATAAAATTAAAAGACAAGACCCTATGAACATAAATATGGACTCATTAGTCCTCACATAACTTCTACACAATAATCCTCTTTGTATTTAGATCAAATTGATGTGATAGTGGAAGGACTAGCCGCATAGTTGGAAAGAAAACTTTTAAATGACATACTCTTATTATTATAATTGATGAAGGGGTAAAACTATAAAATTTAATCATATTTAATATATTTAAATTACTTTAATTATTTATTAATTTTTTTCTTGGAATCATTGGATACTCATTAATGTCTGTTTGGATGCTTCAATGATTAATTTTTTTGGATTCATTGCATGGATACCCAACAAATCGACCTCGTGTGACATCTTTTTTCATTTTTTAATACTCTACATGAAAAAATTTAGAACTAATATTCACGTTATATATTATATGTTATCTTTAAATGAAAATTATGTTATGGTAGGGTGGTTTTTAAATGTTTACAAAATCATGTAATGGGGACAGTCCATGTGTATAACGAGCCATTCGACATATACAAGTTGATATCTATTAGTGTATATAAAATAATATTTCACTATAAAAACATGTATAAAAACAAAATAATTATATTTTAAATGTATATAAATTTTAGGAGAGAAAATGGAAAGAATTTAGGTTATTATGTTTGAAAATTGATGAGAGATATCATATACCATCAACAAACTTGAATCGCCGAAGAGGTATTTTTGAAGATAATAAATTTTTCATTCAAAACATTTATTAATACTTTGGTTATTTATATTTTTACTAAACTAATATGTATATTGAATGTCCTTATATTCAAAATAAAAATATATTTGTTTAGAAATGACTGATCTTATACCTGGTGTCATAATATACACATATATCATGAAATTTCGACTTCTTACTTCTTATTGGTTTATTTTCTCATCATTTTATCTAATTTTTAGTAGTTAATTTATTTTTAATTTATATATGATACTTATTTTATTAATTTTCAGCGAGATTGTAATGAAATGAATTCATCAACTAGGATGATTCGCCCATATAAAATGATCATATACTCAACACGAATGATGAAATCATGAAGATGTGGTTTTATTTTTTATTCTCCAATGCATTTAGCATTATGAGTTATCAAACATAAATATTATTAGATTACCTAGAATGTCGAACTCACTATTGGGTAAAAAGACATGGTTGAATCAACCATATATCTGTCTGATACATGGTATACAAGGAATGAATCAAATTATCTGTTTTCAATTTATAATTGATATTTTATTATTGTATTATTTCTAATTTATATTTTATTTATTTATTTACATTAATACTAACTTAATATTATTTTATTAAATAGGTGGATTTTTTTTCTAAATTTGGGATGGTGTTTTTGAAGCTTTTTTTTCTTATGATAGATTGGACTTTGAGGTTATATCTATGATAATGGAAAATATGCAGTTCTTCATTTGGTCATACCTCAATATCTTACAAACATTGCTTAGTATGACTTGAACTATATGTTTTATTTTATAAAACACATTTTAGTTGAATACACACATCACATACTCAAAATTGAGAAAACAAATTTGGATATTTTTTTATTCTTTAGGAAAATGTTCCATAAATCATTTTTGAGGCACTAGAATCAAAGACACCTCAATTTGGCACACATTGTGGAATGTATGACTCAAAGTGTCAATTTTTGTTTAAAATTGACATTTTAGGATAATAATTAAGTTAAATAATCCAAAATCATAAAATGAATTCAATTTTTTTTGATACATTAAGATAATTATCCATTAGTAATTTATGTCCCATAGGAATTTTCCATAACTCAATTTGTTACGTGTGGTGCTTGGTATTACTCAAGGTGGATTTTATCTATCTAAAATTGACATTATATATCAAAACGTGTTTCACTCAATAGAAACTGATAAAATATGGTCAAATTTTCTAGATAAAATAGTAAATCTATTCATAAGTCATTTATTAACTGTTGGAATCAGTCTCACGACAAACCAACACACGATGTGACCAATATGAATCAAAGTACGTGTTTCCAATTTAAAAATTAATTTTTGTAAAAAAGATAGCTACATACTCAAAACCAACAAAATGCATTTGTATTGTTTTGATGAATTATAAAAAATTTCGGTAAATCATTTTTGATGCATTGGGATCATTCGAACCTCAATCTAGTGTACGGAGTGATAGATATGACTCCAAGTATACCATTTTATTTAAAATTGACATTAATTATTATAAAATAGAAATTTTACATACTCAAAACTATTAAAATTAATTAGGATTGTTTTGAGACATTATGGAAACTATCCATAAGTCATTTTTGATGTGTAGGAATCATTTGAATATCAATATGGTATACGGTGTTCTCGGTATGACTCAATGTGTCCATTATCAGTTAAAAATTCAAATTTTAGTTAAAAATGTATTTCAATATCTAAAAATAGATAAAATAAACTTGTATTGTATTGATAATTTAGAAAATATAATCATAATTCATTTTGTATGAATAATATTGAGTATCACATCAAACTGGCACACGATATGAATGTTTTGACTCGAAGATCATGTTTCTATTTTAAAATTTCATTTTAGTAAAAAAATAGAAGTGATTTCCTCAAAATAGAGAAAAGAATTGGATTGTTTTTATACATTAGGAAATTTAACCAGAAATCTTTTGGGACATATATGAATTAGCTGAACCTCTATCTAATTCATAGTGTGATTGGTATGACTCCAAGTGTGTATTTCATTTTCAAATTTTCATTTTAGAAAAAACACAAGTGATATGCTTAAAAAAATAAAATAAATTCAAATAGTATTCATAATTTATAAAAATGATTCATAAGTCATTTTTTATGTGTATAAATCATCCACACCTAAGTATGATACACTGTGTTCCTGACATGACTCAAAGTATTCACTATCAGTTTAAAGATAATATTTTTGTTCAAAACATGTTTCACTCACCTAAAATGAAGACAAAAAATGTTATTACAATATTTATAAGGTATGATAATAAATCATAATTCATTTGAGATGTGTAAAAACCATCCTCATATTAGAATGACACACGATGTGACCAGTATACCTCAAAGTATTCAGTTTTAAATAACAATTTCGTAAAAAACAGAACACAAATACTCAACACCAATATTTTCTTATAATTTTGAAACATTTTTAAAACTATTAATATGTAAATTGTGATTTCTAGGAATCATATTAACCTAAATCGGACACATTGTGTGACGGTTATGACTCCAGTCATGTCTTTTTATTTACAATTGACAATAATATTAATAAAAAGGACAAGTGACAAACTCAAAGAAAAGTAGACACATTCAGATTGATTTAATACATAATAACAATGATACATGGGACATTTTTGATGTCTATGAATTATTATACCTCAATATGATACACATTGTACTTGGTATGACTCAAAGTGTATGTTATCAGTTTAAAATTGACATTTTTCTTCAGAACATGTTACACTCATTGAAAACCAAGTAAACATGCTTCAATTATCTAAAAAAATTAGGACAATGATTGATAAGTAATTTTTGAGATGTAGGAATTAGTCTTACATAAATATGAAACATAATATGACCAGTATGACTCAAACTATGTTTTTTAGATTAAATAGACATTTTAGTAAAAAAACACAAGTGTAATACTCAAAACCAAGCAACACAATTCATATTGTTTTGATATTTTAGGAAAACAATCCATATTTTATGTTTATGTGTAAGAATTATCCACACCTTAATATGGTTCATTTTGGGACTAGTATAAATCCAAGATTATCTTTTTACTTGAAATTGATATTTTCATAAAAAACACAAACGACATAGTCAGAAATGAAAAAACCCATTTAGATTGTTTTAAAACATTAGGAAAGTTATCTATAAGTCAATTTTGGTGTATAAGAATCATCCTAGACTCAATATGATATGTTCCCAATATGAATAAAAGTGTCCATTATCAATAAAAATTTTACATTTTAATTCAAAACATGATTCACTCAATAAAACCTAGAAAAACCACTTCAATTATCCAAATAATTTTGTGAAATGATTCATAAGTAATTTATGATGCATTGAAATAAATCTAAAATAAAACTGATATACAATGTGACTTCTATGACTGAATGTGTGACATTTCAAAATAAAATTACATTTTTGTAAAAAAGACAAGTGACATACCCAAAAATGAACAAACTCATTTAGATTATTTGGATACTATAGAAAATGATCCATATATAATTTCTGATGTGTAGGAATAAAGTTCACCTCAGTAAATGCATGATGTCAATAGTATGACTCCATGTGTGTGTTTTTATATAAATTAATGTTTTAGTAAAAAACATAGGTGTCATTCCCAAAAAAATGAGAAAACAAATAAAAACATTTTAGATACTTTAAAACAATGACCCATAAGACATTTTTTGATGTGTTTGATTTTTTCTCACCTCAATCTGATACATGGTGTACCCGATATGACACAAAGTGACCATTAACATTCTAAAATTGACATTTTAGTTCAAGACATGTATCACACAATTAAAATCAAGAACAAATGTTCACATTGCCTATATAAATTAGTAAAATGATTCATACGACAATTGTGATGTGTAGGAATATGTCTCAGGTCAACCCCACCCATGATGTGACCAGTATGACTCAAAATGTTTACTTTCAGCTTAAAATGACATTTTAGTAAAAATGAAAAGTGAAATGATCAAAACATATCAAACACGTTCATATTTTTTTGATAATTTATGATAATGATCAATAAGTCATTTTTGATGTGTTGGAATCAACCATACCTCATTTTGATACATAGTTTACCTGATAAGACTCAAATTGTGTGGTTTCATTCAAAAATTTAAATTTTATTAAAGTATTGTTTCATATTGAAGTTAAATATATTTCTTTATATCATTACTAATATAAGTATTTGTTCTTATAAAGTTGGATTATTTTTCTCATGTTGGGGTAGTTTGTTCAGAATCTAATACCATGATCATAATTTTTAAAGAAGGGGTTGGGTGAAAAAGTCAATGAAACGTTTATTTTATTGAATTGTTTTGATAGTACCTTATAATGTAATTGTATAAAATAATTTTTCAAGTGTCTATATTATAGTGTTTTTTGTTTATTTTTGTGACATAACTTTCTTTTAAATTACATTATGAATTTTCCATATATAGGTTTCTGTTGTAGTGTGATATAACTCAAATAACACATTTCGAAAATTGCTGCATTAGCATCTATATTTCTAAAAGTGATAATGCCCCCATTTATTATTTTTAAATATAGTTTGGATAAAGGGGTACTTTAATTAGTGGTAAACTAGCACTCCAAAAGGGGAAATTTTATCAGTGCTAAACTAGAACTGATAAAAGAAAACCATTACCAGTGCATTTTTGCTGATGATAAAGGTCCACCTTTATTGATGCATTTTCAAGTTTGATAAATGTGTCCCCACTTTAATAGATATTAGGATGAAAACACTTTTTACAATGATGAATGTAAAATATTTGTATCCATATAAGAGATGGGCGCTATAGCAGTAGTGGGTACTATAGTGAGTACTATTGCGGTGGCGATATAGTAGCTATAATATAGAAGATGGGGTACTATAGTGGTCTTATTCATAGAATGACCATTGGGATAAGATTTCGAGCCTACGGGACATGTAATATACTACAAGACCACTGGGACTTTGGGAAAAATATATATTATGTTATAATGTGGGTGGTTGGGTAGGTTATCCCATGGGTGGGCTATGACATTCCTTTCAGGCATGTGTGTGTTGGGTGTGTGTGTTTCATGTAATTTCACACCAAGAATCTAATATATATATATATAAGATTTATATAACTAGGGGAAACACATGTAACCTTATCTATGTGGTATAAAAATGATATATTTTATTCAAAAAAATATATTTCAATTTCCGAAACACGCACCTGAGGAATCCTATCAAATTTTGGGTGGAATATTTCAACTCATATATACAGTCTGATGAGAGACTTTTCTCCCCGCGATGGCGGGGATGGTGAAATAGTATGCCAAGCACTGTTCTAGGGGGTAGGAGCAATGATCTTGGTCATTATGATCCAGAAGATGATGGCCTCAACAAGGATAGTTAAAAGATGGAGTAAAATCCATGGGCGGTCTAGAGTGCTGGAAGGCAATGACCTTGGGATGTGGGGTGTCAAAGATGAACTTGGGACATGGGGACCTCGAGATATGTCAAACTAAAATGTGACATGGGCACAAACAAGACATCATTCATTACGACTTCATGGACTACGATGACATTTTTGGAACGACACTATTGCACATACAACGATTCCTTCATCGTGTAGGGGTGTGACCTAGATGAGGTCAAGAGAAAACATTTTCCTATGGGTTTCTGTGGGGTGGGACTTGGATTGGTCATTAGTGGGCCTCTGTGGTTATCCTAATATTAATTTAATTTATATTTTATTTGTGAAGCATGAAATAGTGTATTTATTTTCATATTTGTGCCATTTATTTTTGGTTTTCCTTGTATGATTTATCTTTTTATTTAATAAATCACATGGTCTTCTGGGAACCAATGGGCATAGTGGATGGACATTGATGAGTATGTGGGTTACCCATACACTTTTTGGTGGATTAAAATGATGCTGAATGGATAAATATGATTGTATCATGTGTGGTTCAATTTCAGATAATGTAGAGGTGGCCCGAGCATGGGCGACGAGTAGCGCAATACAGGTTCTAGGTGGAGCAGGTTGTTGTTGGTTAGAAATTCATGCAAGACATGATGAATGTTTGTGAATGGTAGGGACTAGTGTCATGTACAATTGTCAGATGATGCATGCCAATGTAGTGGAAATCAAGGAGCAGTCTCAGTGTAGCTTCTAAAAGAAGGGGTGTTGACTATACATATGATGAAAAGTCAATATAAATAATAGATAACAATAATAATATAATTTTTTGATATTTCAATTATAACTCATTCACGGGTTTGGTGACTTGATCCCTTGGCCTTGCCCACACCCAAACCCCTGTCATAATAATAATCTACAATATAATGGGTAGGTGTACAAAAAAATAAACTTGTAAAGCTATAGATTTTTTAAACTGATATCCCTCTAAACAACCATAGAGAGATATAAAAATAATAAAATAAAGAATAAAAAATTTTATTAATGGGGGAACAACCTAATTTGGAGTGGGGGAATGAGTTTATTATATAGGGGTAATGGGACATCACAATCCCCCAATGCATATCTAATTTATTATTTATATAATAATAATATTATTATTATATAAACATTCCACTATTATATCTTATTTTGGAGAATTAAGATATATGATATTTCTAGAACATCATGAACTATACATCAATAAGAACAATTCGAGACAAATATATGGTATTAATATTTTACATGTGGTGTGGGCCCTGGGTATCGACACCTGTCATATGTCATATTTGATTTGATAAAATTTTAATTTTCATCTAATGTTTGTTTTAATAAATGAATATATTATATTGAATATTTTTCTAGGTAAATTTTAATGTATTTATTCATTTTACTATAATAGTATGTTTATGCGGGAAAATAGATTTTTTTATGATTTATATTGATAAGATAAATGATGGAATTTGAATTTCACGATTGAAGATTTAATGGTTGAGAAACCATCCCAAGGGTTGTTTTGTGTATTGGTGCAGGTTACCCCCACCATACATAGATTGACTCAACTATCCCCCATTTTTTTTAATTCTTCAAGCTGAAAAACAAAGACAAATATTCTTTTAGAAGTGCCAAAATGATCTTTTTTAGCACATAAAAGAACTGCAAATATAAGTGATATAAAAATTCCACAAGATTTATCACTAGTAGAAAAGACACCGATAAATAATCCTTTATCTGGAGTTGTTGGAAGAGATATTAAAGGGTTTATTTATCAGTTATTTATCTAGAAATAAAAAAGAGTCTCGTTATTAGTGCTAGATGAAATGCCGATAATGATACCCTTAATCAGTTCATTATAAATCCTTGATAAATGGACCCTTTATCAGTGTTAGATAAAGCACTGATAAAGGCTATTTCAGTTGCTACATAGCTGCATCCCTACATCATCCATGCAACATACCTATTAAATAAAACCCAATTATAATACATAAAAAGGAATATAAATTAATTTTGAACTGGATTCAATGAAAAATAACACAGTTCACTATCATTTTAGTTTCAAATTTACATACAAAATATATCCATTAATGTCATATTTACAATCGACCAAAAATATTACAACCCATATACAAAGTGAAAACTAATAGATTCTTTTCAGTTATCACCCTCTATATAAAATTCATTCCTAGTAACAAAGCCATTTTTTCATTTAATAACATTAAATAAAAAAATAAACTAATTAAATTTTTAATGATATATAATATATATATATGATAAATTATATTGTTAATAACTGTATATTAATGATATTATCTATTAATAATATTTCAAATTGATGTTTAGTTAACTCCTACATGTAAAAAACGAATTTTGGATTATTAAATTTTAAAATTAATTTGTGAACATTTTTTTTGTTTTGACTATGTGAGATACATTTTAAACTAAAATAAAACAAATATTGAAAGTAAACACTTTGAGTCATACTAACCATATCATGTGTCAGATTTGTATGTGGTCACTTCCTACATGTTCTAAATATGTTGTGGATCATTTTTCTAATGTTTGAAATCAATCCAACCTCATTTTCTTAGTTCTGCCTTTGTGATATGAGTTTAAAATTAATATAAAACTTCTATATTAAAAACACATAATTTGAGTCATACCGACCATATCACATGTTGGATTTACATGTGGTTGATTCCTAGAGATAAAAAATATATTATGGATCCTTTAAAAAAATGAAAATTATATGAGTTTGTTTACTTGGTTTTGGATTTGTGATATAGGTTTTAAACTAAAATGACACTTTTATATTGAAAACATATACATTGATTCATACCTACAACATTGTGTGTTAGATTAATTTTAGGATTATTCTTAAATATCATATATATATTATTGTTCATTTTACTAATGTTTGAAAACAATATGATATTGTTTGATTAGTTTTTTCTAGGTTATATGTAGTTTAAACTAAAATGACACTTCTATATTTAAAAGAAGAACTTCATGTCATACCTAATGTATCATGAGTCATATTGACATGCATTAAATTCCTACACATCAAAAATATACTATGGATTATTGTAATAAATTTTTAAAACAATTTGATAGTTTTTTTTTCAGATTTGACTATTTGGTGTGTGTTTTAAACTAAAATGACACTATTGTTTGGAAAACACGCACATCAGGTCATATCGACCACATAATGTTTCAAATTGATGTGGTTTCAATTAATACAAATTATAAATATATTATGGATCTTTTTCCTAATGTTTGGAAATATCCTGATCTCATTTTCTCAGTTTTAGTTTTGTGATACATGTTTTAAACTAAAATGATACTTTTATATTGAAAACATGCACTTTGATTCATAAGGATCACATCATGTGTCTTATTTTTAAGTAGTAAATTATTGAAAATAATAAATATATTATGGATCATTATAATAAAATCTGAAAAAATGAGTTCATTTTCTCAGTTTTGGCTATTTGATTTGTGTTTCAAACTAAAATGACAAGTTTCTATTTAAAACAAACACATCAGGTCATATAGACCACATTTTTCATTGGATTAATATGAGTTCAATTCCAACATGTCAAAAATTTATTATGGAACATTTTATAAATGTTTGGAAATAACTTGATCTTGTTTTCTTAGTTTTTTATTTGAAATATTTATAATAAAATGCTACTTCCATATTAAAAAAAATGCACTTCAAGTCATATTGACTACATCATGAATATGATTGAAATGTGGTGAATTCTTATATGTTAAAAATATATTACAGATATTTTTCCGAAAATTTGAATATAAATCTAAAAATGGATTCTTTTTTTTGGTTAGTTGATGTGTGTCTTAATCTAAAATGGAACTTTTGTTTTGAAAAAAAGATCTTTGGGTCATATCAACCACATTGTCTACTGGATTGATGTGAAATCAATATATAAACATAAAAAATAAATTTTGTATTATTTTCATGATGTTGAAAAATAACATGTTCTTATTTAAGTTTTTTTGGAAATGTATACATGTTTTAAACAGGCTGACACTTCAATATTGATAATATACATATTAATTCATACAAACCACATCATGTTCTAGATTGGCCTACGGTTAATTCATATATGTTAGAAATATAGGAAGGATAATTTTACTAGAATTTGAAACAATCCAAGCATGTTTTATTATTTTTGGATATTTATTATTTTTAAACAAAAATATCCCTTTTACATTGAACATGTGTTATTTGGGTCATATCGACCACCTCGTGTATTAGATTGATTTGTAGTCAATTCCATCACATGAAAAGTAAATTCTGGAGTGTTTTCCTAATGTTTAAAAACAATTTAAGCTTGTTTTATAATTTTTGTAAATTTTATGTGTTTTTTAAAATAAAAAGGAACTTTTTTATTTCAAAAATTCACTTCTGGTCATATTTACCACATCGTGTGTTTGATTAATGAGAGATCAATTCCAACACTATAAAAATGAATTATGGAGCATTGTACTAATTTTATTTTAAAATATGATCTTTTTTACATGATTTTGCCTATGTAATGTGTGTATTAATATAAAATGGTTTCTTTATATTTAATAAACTCACATCAGTATGTAAAATTTGGTTTAATAGGATGAAAATAATTTTTTCTGAATAATAACTTTTGAATTTTATTTATCACTATTTAAAGTAAATAGGGTAATTAAAGGTAAAAATGTTATTATAATAACCCTAAAACATCAAAAAAATTTATTTTATAAGTGTTTTCTCGACGAAAATCATTCTTAGGAAAAAACAAATTATCCTCTTTTATCTATATGTATTAGATTAGGACATTTATTATTATTTTATTTAAAAAAAGTTAAAAGTGTTAAATTTAAATTTTCAAATCTAAAAGATTTTGAATATATAGGTTATACATAAGATACATTCTACAATAAAAATTCATTATAAATATAAAAATATTTTTTACATAATTTTATTTTATTTATAATTTTTAGACATTAAATAAATAAATTTATTTATGACACAATGATGACACAGTAATTACCTTATTAATGAATTATTAAAATAATTGATATTATTAATATCCAAGTAAATGTAAATTGAGACCTTTTATGAAATAAACTAATTTTATCGGTTAATATGACATTATGTTATTGATTTAATTTATTATGTTCTAATTAAGCAGGTTTTGTTGACTTTCAATAAAACGAAATACAAAATAGGTTCAAAATTGACATAAATGAGTTTTTAATACAAATAACATATTATTAATAGATATGATATTTTTAAAAATATAAGGTTCATAATAGACTTAGATAAGGTTATATATGTCAAGGATTAACCACTTGCGGTTCTATTTGATTTTTATAGCAAGTTTATTAACCATTTATTATAATAATACAAGAATACATGGTAAAAGTTAAACTATTTAACAAAGAGTGAAATCTAAAAGATAAGGTTAATATGGTGACCAAAAAATGTCTAAAACGTATTGTTTGAGAGTTTTTAGATCCATACACACCTTATCCTAGAAAAAAAATTCTTTTTTGAGCCATTATAAACTGAATATGATTGTATAATAAATTATTATTTCATGATTTTCCTAAAGTGACCCTCACCTCTCTTATAAAAGGGTATTTCCCCTTCTCTCAAAATCACACCTCCAAAGCCCTTTGTCTCAGCCAAACCCTGCTCAAATATCCTCCCAACTAACCTCAATTAATCCTAGAGGCCTTAATTTGATCAGAAATCCAACCAAAGAACCCTTTGGATCAAATCAAAAGGAAGCACCCGACGAAGAGGTAATAATTTCATCACCACTTTCAAAGTTATTTTCTTCTTCCACTTAATCTTTATTTGTTGTTTCCATACCAAAATAATAACTCCAGTATCTTCTACATACTATGATGTTATTATAAATATGGTAAAACTGTATTATTTATTATATCCATCCAATGAATGACAATGTCACCATATGTGCATTCGTACGACTTACCATCTCCACGTCGTGGTGTAGTTTATTATTCAACACTTCATTATTTGGATGGGTTTAATAATGAGTATAACTGATGTAAATAATAAATATAACATGTTAATTATTTTTTATATATGATATACCATTCAATTACGTACGATTTCACAATTAATATAATGGTATCGTCGCTCGTGTATACGTACAGATTACCATCTCCACAAATGCGATGAGATTAATTCCCCATCGTAACCATTCAATAATAATTTTCAATATATGATTATAAATAATATTTAATAACTCAATATCATTCTGGATATGAATCAAATACATCCTATCAATAACAAACCTGACTTACATAAGAAAACATATAATTGAAAACAAATTAGTTAACTTCCGAAACAATGATACTATTAAAATATTATTAACAAAGAGATATTATAAGATCATATATGTTATAATATTTATGTATATGGTTCTTGTATAAATTAATAAAAATTATTTAACTATTATAAATGAGGTTAACATACCTTTGACCAAGGAAACTACAAGGTATAGGTTAATTTTACAATATCTTTTTTATCTGAGGTTGTTTATACGTGAGTATCAACTAAGTCCTCTTTATCATCCACATCCGGGTTTCCTAAAAATGTATTCCAAAACATTTTTACTATTTCCTAGTATATGGGATAATGTAATTTATACCCTTGTTTTACTTTTTATTAAAAAAAGTTAATGGAATCATTCTATAATTTTTTATACGTGGTACTTTATGACCTTTTCGGAAAATTAAGGTAAGAATTTTTTTAACTTATACGGTGTGTGATGCTATTTTCTGCCGTTATAACACCTTTAAAGCTTCCCTAAAAATATTATAAGAATATTTTCAATTTAAATGTTTTCTTTTATATATATGTTACTTCTAAATGATTTCAAAATCAAATGATATATGTCTCTCAAGTAGTTTTGAATTCATCTATGTCAACATCCCTTGATGGATTTTCCACTTGGTTGAAGTTGATTTATTATGATAAAATTTTACATATTTTATTGGAGGTTGTGTGATATGTTGGTCTATGGATGTTTTATTTTTATACTATTCATGATTTATGGTTTAATTATTAACATTTAGTATGCTAGTTTTAATATGAATATTACAACCATTTCATATGAGGAATGCATTAGACTTAATAAGTGACGGGTGGAGCCCACAATAGCTATTTGATACATTAGTATCTCTCATGAGGCAAACTAGTGTCTTAGAACAATGCCTTGAGAAAATTTTATTTTTTGTATTGGCACTAAGACTTAACTTTGTGGTTATGTTATCTGGAATTATGCATTCTATCATTACAAAATTAGCTATTTATATTACATGTGATATTTCAACTAGTAGAATTTCCATGTGAATAAGTAAATAGAATTATTTTATTTGTCTATTCTATATTATTCTGAAGTTTTATTTTAAAAGGATTGTGTGTTAGTCTTATACGTTGCCTTTAATTTTTATTCTTATTTATGAATGTTTCTCCAATATTTTTATCCTTACTGAGAATCTGAGCGCATCCCTTTCTTATGTTTTATTTTTCTCAGGATGTAAATAATTATACTATGATTGAAAAATAGGGATAGGCTATGGGATATGTGTATGTTCAAAGGAGACACAATGTTGTTTTTTATTTCATAATCTAATCTAAAACAAGTGTATGTATCTGGTACTTTATTGGCTACTAGACTATTCAGTCTTTCAAGACATGATCTCTTTTGATCATGAAAATGTTTTGTAAAGTTGCACCAACTCTGGGTAATGAGATTCAGTGCATTACAGTTGGTATCAGATAAATTTTATTACAAACCGTGGAAACTATATATAGATAAACTGTGATGAGAGAAAATTACCGTAAGATAGACTTTGAGTATTAATATAGAAGAACTTCCTAGAATTTTGGTAATGTAGTGATTTTGTGAATTTTCCATGAAATACATCCTTTTCTGGATACGAGTAGGTAGAGGAGGATCTTGAATAGATGTACCTAGGATTGAAAACTCCGATAAGGAGTTTTGGGTTTGACCTAGGGTATCCTGGTATACAACAATGGGCCTTGCTACACTCTTGGTTACAACACTCCCGAGGGATATTCTTAGGATAATTCACATTTTATTTACAAACCATTATGAAGGATTTATGAGTAAATACATCTTAAATGAAATTTTTTTATGATTATGGATTATATGCATAAACTATTCAATTTATGTTAGGTATTTTACAAGATTGGAATTATTTATTGTGATTCATAAACTAATCTAGTGTATGTCAATGATTAGAAACGACACCCAGTTGAAGGAATAGAAACCTTCTCAATGCACGTAATCCATGTAGGGATTTCCGTCCTAATCAAGATAATTATAGTGGAGATGGTAATGAAACTGATTCTAAACATGTTAAACCCATACTAGGATAAATCACTCAGGTTATGAATAATATACTTACCCATATGGATCACCCTGATCCGCAACATGGAGGATCAATGTTAGACCCCTTCATGAGTAAACAACCACCAACATTCAATTGGACTAAAAATCCATTTGTAGAAGAACAATGGATAAGTTCTTTAGAGAAAATATTTCATGCTTTGGGGAGCAGCAAAAGGGAAAAATCTTTCATGGTAGTTTATCGCCCCATGGGAGATGCAGATCAATGGTGTTCATTAATTCAAAAAAAAGGGGATGAAAAAGTATCAAATATGTAATGGAGGTAGTTTAAAGATCTTTTATTAGAAAAATACTTTCCTCATGACCATCGATCAGATATGAAATGAAAATTTCTGAGTCTGAGGAAAATGGAGGATGAGAATGTTGAAATTTATGAGGATGACTTTACAAAGTTATCAAGGCATGAAGTAGATTATATAAATAACAGAAGGAGTATGATTGATCAATTATTTTATGGGTTAAAACCATTTATCCATCGATCATTACTCTCATAGTACTTCTCATCGTACAAAGATATTTTCATGTGTGTTATCAAGAAAGAAAAGAAATTTTCTACATCTTACAACATTAAAACAAAGAATGAGAAGAATATATCTATTGAATACTCTGGAAATGGAAATAATGAGAACAAGGGAAATGTTGAATTTCCACCCTGTAGTAAATGTGGGATGAAATACCCCAGTAGTTGGCTGAAGGGAATGTGAGTCTGTTACAAGTGTGGTGAAAAAGGCCACCAATCTCATGATTTCAAGGGAAATGAAGAGGCTGTCAATGTTGAATAATATAAATGTAGAGAAATGAGTCATTATGAAAATGAATTTCCTAAGCATCATGGAAACTTACCAAAAAAGTACATGGGAGAAATGCCAAGCTTATGCGATCACAACTGCAGAGGTTGAAGCGCCTACTAATGTGGTGGAAGTTAATTTTATGGTTTCCTCAAATTTAGCCAATACTTTATTTTATTAGGGATCATCACATTGTTTCATATCTTCCCATTTTTCTAAGAAAATTATATATTTCCAATTTGATTTAACAAGGGAGTTTTCGGTAAAAACTCATAAGTGAAGTATCATTGAAACAATGTTTTGTGAATCAGTTCCCATTGGGGCATATAAATGTGCTTTATCTACTGATATCATCGTCATACCCATGATTTAATTTGAAATAATTCTCAATATGGATTGGATTTCAGACTGTGATGCGAAAATTTATTGAAAGCAGAAGTACTTTACAATTTTCCACAGTGATAAAGAATACCTTATCTTTAGAGTAGAAACATCACAATCTGATTCTTATGTAGATCCACCCCCAATAGCTCTACCAAATTCTATTATTGGGTAGGAAGAGAGTTAAATAACTATGGGTGAGGAAATGAATGTTCAAATATACGATGTACCTATTTTTCAAGAAATTTTTGATGTGTTTCTAGAGGATTTACTTGGACATCCTCTTGAATGAGAAATTGAGTTTTCCATTGATTTAATTCTTAGTTCATGGCCCATATCTAAGAACCCTTATAGAATAGTCATTGTACAATTAGTGGAACTAAAGAAAAAACTATAGGAATTGAGTAATAAAGGATTTATTCTCCCTAGTGTTTCTCCATGGGGAGCCCCTATTCTTTTTGTTTAGAAGTAAGATGGATCTGTGAGGTTGTACATTGGCTATAGCGAGATATATGATATAACAATAAAGAAAAAGTATCCCCAAACTCAAATTGATTATTTATTAGATAAATTTCATGGGGTACAATATTATTTAAAGATTGACCTTAGATTTGGATATCATCTGTTGTGTGTGAAGAAGGAAGACATTACGAAGATATTATTTCATACTAGGTATGGGCATTACAAGTTTATAGTAATGACTTTTAGACTAACTAATGCACCCTCTGTCTTCATGGATCTACTGAATATAGTTTTCAAGGAATATCTTGATTAATTTGAAGTGGTATTTATTGATGATATCTTGGTTTAATCCAAAATCTAAGATGGTCATGAAAATCACAGGCATATTATTCTAAAGACTCTTAGAAGAAATGAATTATATGGGAAGTTTAGCAAGTGTGAATTCTGGATTTAGGAGATTTCTTTTCTTGGCCATATTGTCTCAAAGGATGAAATCATTGTTGATCCTTCTAAGACAAGAGTATTACAAGAATGGCAAGCACCAATGGGTATAACTGAGGTACATAGTTTTATTGGATTAGGAGGTGATTATCATAATTTCATCCATATTTTTGTGTGATTGGATAACCCATTAACCAAGCTCACATGTGAAGGGGTTAAATTTGTTTGGACAAAAGAGTGTGAAGAATGTATTTAATAATTGAAGATAATTTTAGTCAATGATTCTATATTGACTCTACAATTGGGTAATGATGGGATTGTTTTTTATAGTGATGCTTCAAAGAAAGTTCATGGTTGTGTCTTTATACAGAATGATAGAGTTATTACATATGCATCACAATAGCTAATAATTCAAGAAAAAAACTATCCCACTAATGATATTGAGTTAGTAGTTATAATATTTTCTTTGAAGATATGAAGACACTCTCTCTATGGTGAAAAATGTGAGATACATATCGATCACAGGAGTTTGAAGTATATTTTCTCACAGAAAGAACTCAACATGAGGTAAATATGACGAATTGAACTACTCAAGGATTATGATTACACTATACACTACCACCGGGGAAATAAAATAAGGTTGCATATGATTTTAGAAGAAAAGATCATGGAGTTTTGAACAATATAAGAGTTTTAAGGGATCTTATGTTCATGGATCTAGTAAAGATGGATATGGGTATAATCATAGAAGGTGAAACATCAATACTTTTCCAAATGATTTCCAAACCATTTTTACTGGAAAGGATAAAAAGTGCTCATATCGATGATGAGTAGTTTCAAATTAAAATTAAAGCTATAAACGACGAGAGATTGATTAACATCATATATAAAGATGGAATTTTGAAATTTGGGAAGATACTTTGTTTTCAAGACATACGTAATCTAAAAAGGTAATTTTTGGATGATGATCATAGCTCTAATATATCTATGCACTATGGCAGAACTAAGATAAATAAATATTTGAAGGAACATTTTTGGCGGGACAACATGAAAGGGGAGATTGTTATTTATATGTTAAGATGTATAGTTTGTCAACTAGTTAAGGATAGAAGACAACATCCTAGAGGAGTAATTCCTCCTCTTCCCATACCTGAATGGAAATGGGATGATATTACAATGGAATTTTTCATGGGGCTACCAAATAATCCTAGAAGGAAAGAGGTAATATGAGTCATTGTTGATCGTTTTACCAAGTCAGAACATTTTCATGCTATAAGAGAATATTTAGCACTTGAACGTTTAGAAATACTCTATAATAATGAATTTTTAAGACTTCATTGTGTACCCCAATTGATTGTTTCGGATCATGATCCCCATTTTACATCATGATTTTGGAAATGTGTTCAGAAATCCCTGGATACTTAACTTCGTTTGAGCATTGCCTACCACCCTCAAACAGACAGACAATCAGAATGAACTATTCAAACCTTAGAAGACATGTTGAGATCTTTCTAAATTGGATTTCATGGTATATTTGAACAATATTTACCTTTGGTATAATTTTTCTATAACAATAGCTTCCATTCAAGTACTCAGATGGAACCATATGAAGTGTTATATGGAAAGAGGTGTCAGACATCAACTTGTTGGGATGATATTGGTGAAAGAAACCTCGTAGGCACAAAAGAGGTTGAGGAACTAATAGAAAAGTTGAATATTATCCAAACCCACATCAAAGAAGCTCAAAGTAGTCATAATAGCTATGTTGATAACCAAAGGAAGAATTTGGAATTTCAAGTAGGAGATCATATTTTCATGAAGGAATCTCCATGGAAGGGAGTTATATGATTTAGTAAGAGGGGGAAATTAAGTCCTAGGTACATAGAACCTTTCGAAATTCTAGAACGAATTGGAGTTGTAGCTTACTATTTGGAAATGCCTCCTTGTATCTCCAAAGTTCATGATGTGTTCCATGTATCACTGTTGAGAAAATACAAGCCTGACCCAACGTAAGTACTCACCAATGAATAAATATAACTAGAACCCAATTTATCTTATTGTGAAGATCCTCTCATGTTTATTGATACTAGAGAACAAGTGTTGAGAAACCAGACAACTCATCTAGTAAAGGTTTTATGGAGAAACAATAAGATTGAAGAGGCAACGTGGGAACCCGAGGAACATATGATGAAGAACCACTTGAATCGTTTTATGCAGTAGTATTCTTGGAATTTCGAGGACAAAATTATTTTAAGGGGGGAATAATTTAGCACCCCAATATTCCAAAATATGCTTCTCTTTTAATAATGAAATAGCTTGGGCTATATAAAACATTGAGTTCTAGCACACCACGACCAATCAAACTAGCCGTTATGAATAGAAATACACACTTTATGAAATTTTATAATTTTTTATTCAAAATAGACTTCCTTTTTTGATTTGGAATATCAAAATTATTTTAGGGATATTTTTTGGTATTTTTTTAAAAATTTCAATTTTTGATGAATAGTGAAAAACACTGCATTATTGTTTAAAAAAGAGTTTTTATTTAAATAATTAATCATTGTATTTAAATTTAATTTACATCAAAATAGATACATATTACCTATATAAGTTCAATTTAATTCATTGGAGTCTTTTTATAATAAAATTAGATGTATAAAATTTTATTGAACATTTTAACATCTTTTACCCACCTTCAAGGCACATTTGCAAATTTTCATAAAACATAATTTTACCGCTTATGTGAATTGAATTTCAAAAATTTGAGAGACACGATTGACATCAGTATGTAATATTTGGTTCAATAGGATTAAAATAATTTTTGGTGAATAGTTACTTTTGAATTTTATTTACCACTATTAAAAGTAAATAGGAAAATTAAAGGTAAAAATGATATTATAATTAACCTAACACATGTACTAATTCTAATGGATAAATTTGTTTCGACCAAAATAAACCTTACGAATAAAATATGATCCTCTTTGATCAACTTGTATTAGATTAGTAAATTTATTCTTATTTTATTTAAATAAGAGTTAAAAGTGTTAAATTCATATTTTCAGAGCTAAAACATTTTTAATGCAGGTTTATACATAAGATAAATCCAACTAAAAATATTCATTAGAAATATAAAAATACTTCATACACAATGGTATTTTATTTATAATTTTCAAACATTAAATAATTAAATTTATTTATGACTCAATGATAATGCAGTAGTTACCTTATTAAAGAATGTTTAAAATAATTAGAATTTTAAATATCTAAATAAATGTATATTGAGACCTTTGATGAATTCCACTAATTTTATAGGTTAATATGACATGTTAGAATTTTTTTTTGAAGTAATCATGTTTTTTTTGACATTCAGAAAAACAAAATACTAAATAGTGTCAAAATTGACATAAATGATTTTTAAAACAAATACTATATAATTAATTGATATAATATTCCTCAAAATATAAGGGCCAGAAAAATGACTTAGATAGGGTTATATATGACAATAATGAACCACCTGGGGTTTTATTTTCTTTTTATGATATCTTTATTAACTATTAATTATAATAATAAAAGAATACATGGTAATGTTTAAATTATTTAACTAACAGTTAAATATAAAAGTTAAGGTTAATATGGTGACCTAAACCTATATAAAAATTATTGGTTGAGAGTTTTTCGACCCATCCCAACCGTATCCCTGAAATATATCTTTTTTCAGCCATTATAAACCAGATATAATTATATAATAAATTAATAGTTCAATCTTTTCCTAAAGTAACCCTCACCTCTCTTATAAATGAGTACTTCCCCTTCTCCCAAAAAGACACATCCAAAGCCATTTTTCTCGGCCAAACCCTACTCAAATATCCTCCCAACTTCCCTCATTCCATCCTAGAGGCCTTATGTTGATTAGAAAACTGACATAAGGAGCCCTTTTGATCAAATCAAAAAGGAATCACCCGAAGAAGAGGTAATAATTTCATCACCTCTTTCAATGTTATTTTCTTCTTCCACACACTCTTTCTTTGTTGTTTCCAAACCAAATAAATAACTCTAGTAATTTCTACATAATGAAATGTTATTGTAAATATGGTACAACCGTATTCATTATTTTATCCATCCTATGAGTGAAAAAGTCACCATACGTGCGTACGTACGGCTTACCGTCTCTATGTCATGGTGTAGTTTGTTATTCCAAACTTAATTATTTGGATGGGTATAATAATGAGTATAATTGATGTAAATAATAAATATAACATGTTATTTATTACTTATATATGATATACCATCCAAATACATACAATTTTTACATCAGTAGAATTGTATTGTCACTCATGTGTACGTACAGATTACCGTCTCCACGAATGCGATGAGATTCATTCCCCATCGTAACAATTCCAGAATAATTTTCATAAAATGATTACAAATAATGTTTTAGAACATAATATCATTCTGGATATGAATCAAATACATCCTATCTATAACAAACATGACTTATATAACAAAACATATAAAGGAAAATAAATCAGTAAACACACGGAACAATGATACTACTGAAATACTATTAAAAAATAATATGAGAAGATCATATATGATATCATATTTATGTATTCGGTTCTTTTATAATTTAATAGAAATGATTTAACTATTATATAGAAGGTTAACGTACCCGTGTCCAAGGAAAAGCACAAGGAAAGTGTTAATTTTACAATCTTTTAATTATCTGAGGTTGTTTATACATGAGTATCTACTGGTACCTCTTTATCATCCACCTCCATGTTTCTTAAAATTGTGTTTCAAAAGATTTTTAATATTTCCAATAATATGGGTAAAATTCATTTATTCCCTTCATTGACTATTTATAAAATGTTTTTAAAGGAATCTTTTTGTCATTTTCCAAAGAAGGTACATAATGAATTTTTCGACAAATTAATGTAACAATGTTTTTTATCTTATATGGTGGGTGCAGTTATTTTCTGCTGTTATAACACCTTCAAAGACTCCCTTACAAGATTATAAGAATATTTTCAATATAGATGTTTTTCTATTATAAATATATGACTTTTAAATTATTTCAAAATATAAATTGATATTTCTCTCAAATAGTTTTGATTTCATCTATGTCAACATCCTTTAATGGATTTTACACTTGATTGAACTTGATTTATTATGATACAATATTCCATATTGTATTTAAGGTTTTGTGATATGTTGGAATATGGATGTATTATTTTTATACCATTAATGTTTTATGGTTAAAGTATTATCGTCTCATATTCTAGTTTTAATAAAAATGTTTCGACCTTTCTATATGAGGAATGCACTAGACTTAGTATGTGATGGGTGAAGCCTGCTATAGCTCGTAGATGCATCGGTGGGTCTAATGAGACAAACTAATTTCTTTGCACAAGGCCTTGAAAATATATTATTTGTTTTCATAGAACGAGGCCTTGACATTTTGGTTATGTAACCGGCATTATGCATTCCATCATTATGAAATTTTCTATGGATATTACATGTGATTATTCGACTAGTAGAATATCCATGTGAATTAGTAAATGAAAATATTTGATTTATCATGGACATATTATGCTGATGTTTAATTTTAAAAGGCATGTGTTTTAGTCTTATACATTTCTTTCAATGTTTATGATTATTTATTAATGTTCCCGCTATATTTTTATCCTTACTGAGATTCTGAGCTCACCCTTTAATTATGTTTTATTTTTCCCATGATGTGAATAAGTATATTATAATTGACCTGTATGGATAGGCTATGGTATATGAGTGTGTTTAAAGGAGAAACAATTTTTTTTATTTCATAATGTAATGTAAAACTTATGTATGTATATAGTACTTTCAAGGATACTAAACAAAATTTTTTTTCAAGAGTTGATGTCTTGTGATCTTTCCAATGATAAGTAAAAATGCACTGAATTTGGGTAACTAGGGTCGGGGAAGTACATGATTGGTGTGCGGTCAATTTATACCCCTAAAAAAATAATTATGTATCATTTTCCTAATGGTTTAAAACAACATGATATCATTTTTTCAGTTTTGATCATGTGATGTTTTTTTAAACTACTATTCCAATTTAAAAAAATTACTATTATATATAAATGATATGGAAATTAAATAAAAATGTAGATAAAATGAAGTGAAAATTAACTATTTATGTATTAGTAAGTCTCTTCTTGGTGATGTCTATATACAATCTAACACCATATATTCTTCCCATTCATTTCTAAAAAATCTATTTCCATTATTATATTTATCCCTTAGAAATAGATATACAATAATATATAAGTATTATGACATTAATTATTCACACCACAATTATATTTTGAAGGTCATATCCCATACTAGATCACAATAATAGTAGGTAATAACCTAAATTTCATGTCGGTAAATATTATTACACCATTTAAACTTCTCACTCATCTCTAAAAAAAATTTCTTCTTCATAAGAGTATATATATTGTCGGTATACTTGGATGTTCTGAGAAAATATAGAGAATAAAATGATAATGAAATATTTTTAATGAAATTTTAATTACCGTTAATAATTTGCTACCTAGGGATGTTATACTTTTGATAGATTATGATATAATTTAAAAATTGTATTTCAAAATATCTATAATCCTTCATGTTACCTTACATCAAAAACTATAGAAATATTTAACAAAATAAGTAATGTTTTTTGAAATATGTTTTGATATTTAAATATATTGATGTATACAATAATTTTTTTTCATTTGAAGTAATTAACATGATTCTTATATTCTGCCACCACTTCATATAATTATTTAACCTATATATATTTTTGACCCTATCATAACCAAATTCTTTTTAAAACATAGATTAAATAATATAATTCAAAAAATTTCTATACAATGTTGATTTCATTACATTGAAAATTCAAAATACACATATTGTGTGGTTTTTTTGGTGGATAACCATGCATTGAATCCAAAAAATAAATACTTGGTGTATCCATATTGATTGCGATCATCATCTATTGATTATTAAAAAACAAAAAAAAAATAATAATTAATGACAAAAATAAAATTATATTTTATATTGTTAGATTGCAGATTTTTACCCACTAATTCCTTGTATCATAAAGAGTATTTAATCTATAATATTATTCTAAAATAATTTATTTACATCACTTTTTTATTATCAATTTCATTTAACTCTAATTTTTTTTCTTCCAAAGAAATGATATAGTGATAAATGAATCTGAATTATGATTCAGAAGGTTTTCCGTTTATATAGTAGAAATATAAATTCCTATAGTAAATATGAATATTTATTAACTTTAAAGAATATATTAGGTTAATTTTAGATATAAGTATTATGAAAATGCACCTTATGTATGTTTTCAAAATCGAGACGCCCCTCCATTAAAACATTAGAATCTTATTTATTCTCTAGAGATTAGTCATGTCTATAATGATAGTTCCAAATAATTTTTCTTCATATAGAATTTAGAAAACATATCTATATTTGAATGTAGTGTCTTCATGATGTTGTAATGACAATATATGCTGATGTGGAATAGACAGGGACAAGGTACTCATTGAAAGTATTTTTTTTCTTAGTAGATTCACTAGATTGTCTTGATTTGACCTTCTATTTCCCCACAATTTTTATAATATGTAATAACATACATCACATCAGACCATTTTTATTAATTTTTATAGGTTTTTCATTTGAAAAAAATTGGAAAAGACTTACCTCATGTATCTTTATAAGATTATATGGATATGATATGAATGTTCCAATACCATCATTGACCACTATAATATTTGAATCATCAAGCGGAACATGAAACTCATTGATCAGTTTTTGATCATCCTTAATCCACACTCTAATGTGATGTTTTGGGAGTAATTTTTAATGTAACATTTCTCTCAGGATATTATACACCATATTTATAACAATAAGGCATTGAGTGGGTGTTGAGAGATATAAATGACATACAACATTACATTAAATAATTATAGTTATTTAAAGTTATCAGATGTTGTTTGATTTAATTTTAAGAGAAATAGTAATGAAATAATTAATACATCAGGTAAGGTATATGGTGTAGGGGAAAGAATAAACCTAAATATAGTGGGGTAATTTGATTGTTCATGTGTATATCTTCGTTCCACCATTGGTTCACTACAATCCTTTTGTATATATTTGTTTTTCAAACTATATCTGAAAATAATATTTCTCAAAGAAACTATTTTTGCATGTTATCAACTCATCATCTGATATGTATCTTTTTTTGGGTTTTGATTCTCAAAACATGTTTGACTAGACACTCATAAACCTACAATTATAACACTAAAATATTTTCTTAGCCACATAAAAGCTACTAATTGTTTTTCCTGCTATGGTCGCTGTTGATTCTTATGTCAGAACCATATAAAAAATATAAACATAAACAAGATATTATTTTTTAATACAATTAAAAATAATGAAATATTAATATTATTACATAACTAAACATGTTTCCCATTATGTTTTTTGTGTAATCATCAACAAGTTTTCCATCATTATTTATACATGACTCCTTCCATGCACATGAAATGGGATAAAAGTTTCTTCTGATTTTGATTCATCAATCTGCAAATAAAAAAAAGGAACATCTGTTGGTTAATATCACATAAAACCTTATATTTTTGATTTAATATATATACCAGTTTCTTCTTTATTGATGTGTACCCCATCTATGCTCTATGAAAGGGTCATTGGTTTTTATGCAAACAGTTTATTTTCAGAACACCATTTTTTTTTCATAAATCATCATTTTTTTATAAAATTGGATAAAATGAATAATGTGAAATAATATAATATTGACTACAATGCTCCTAAAATGATTTCCCATCAAGAAGAAAGATGGAATCATTCCATATTTCTTGTTTTATAATGTGTTCATAAGTAAGTGGTGGGGGATTTACTTTTCCCTCAACATCCCTAAGATGAAACACGGTAAGAAGAATCAAGAAGCCTCTATGTGATTTCGTGTAGCAATTATGTCATCCTCATTATGGATATCATGTAAAATAAATGGAATATTGAAGGAATAATGAATCTTAAACAATCATTTAATTGTATAAATTTTCATTATAATAGTAAAAGTGCATCAAAACATTACATTTATATCTTTCGAAAGGGTTCCCTCTATTAGTGGCTATACATGGAACCACCAATATATTTCAATTGAATATTCTACCTCATTGGGATCCCAACATAACTAATGATCATTTTATTAATGGGATCAATAGGTTAGATGTGTTGATTCTATACCACTTCAAATTTTATACCTTTACTTATATCCTTGATAATTTTATTTAACACTATGATGTTGTGTCGTTATAGTTTGTTTCATTAACATGTGGTTGATCCCCTAATAATTCTTAGATTTTAGAATCATCCTCTAGTTATTCCTAGATATTGGTATCATTATCACCTGTAGAATACATTGTCACTATGAGATGTAGATCATTTATTTTATATTATATTAATACAGAATAGGACACATAATATTATGTGGAAAATAATACCATATTAAGAAAACATTCACATTCTCATTGAAATCTATTTAATTTTTTAATTATTTAAGGGATTTATATCCTATATAGAGAATCCAAATCCCCTATTTTTTGTAGAGACCCGAATCTTAACATACATGGACATTACATTACTTTTTCGGAATACTTATTACATTACAAAAAACACACACACAAGGACCGTAATAGTTTAGTGTCTTTGGAAACTCGGAATATAATCTTCTAATCATGGTGAAAGATCTTCAACATCTCCCATAAAGATATTCATTTTTTTACATAAAACCATTCTTTATATCCTTGGGAAAAGAAAACATAAAATTTTGAGCTCAAATGCTCAGTAAGGTTAAAAAAAAGAAATATCAATCACATCGTATTCATAAGAACATAATATTTTGGAAATCCTAACCTGCAAAAGAGATCATAATATCATAACATGGGATAAATAATATAAGGGAAATGTAATCCCAATAATCATAACATAAAACATTAAACTTTTTGGCATACACACATAATCATGGATAATCATTTCTTATTAGTCAAGACTCATTTCCAAGACTATCTTAGTGGAAAAAGTCCATTTCTGAACCGAGTTCACTCCTCGTTTCACTCCTATGTCACAGAACCGGATTAACCTGCCGTTCCATCCATTTCTATCTCATGAGATATAAAATCTTTACCCAATTCATTGGTGGGAGATATAGGTCCCACCCATCTCATAATGATACCATTCTTATGTGTGCCACAAAATAAAAAATCATACATCATTGCATAACCCATCTAATAAAAATGGGAATCTTAAACATCATTCCATCATAACATAATCCATATAAGATAAAAGAACATCATAAAAATAATTCCATCATAACATAATAAAATCAATGTAAAAATAGGTATAGAAACAGAACCCTATATTATATTAGATGGAAAATAATTTTGATAAAACACTTGAACTCCATTCTTGAAGAAAATTTCCTTTCTACATAAAAAACACTTTTCATTTCTTAACATTGTTGTACCTCTCGTTCCCTTCGTTGTTTGATTTTCATGATCACAATCACCTTATTTTTTGTCTAACATTGTTTTTAAGTGTTGTGGATGATAGGCAAAAGATTGCCAAAGGATTGGCCCAAGAATGGACAAGAAGTGGACTGAATTGCAGTCCACCGGCCAACCGGTGTGATAGCACCGGCCAGCCGGTGGACCTGGCAGAGGCATTGCCCACTGCCAGGTTCCACCGGTCAGCCGGTGGCTCTGTCACCGGCCAGCCGGTGTCAACCTGATGCAACAGTGTTTGCTACTGTCTCCCCACCGGCCAGCCGGTGGCTCTGGCACCGGTCAGCCGGTGCTGCCTGGGCAGAAGGGCTTCTCAACATCCAAGGCACCGGTCAGCCGGTGGCCCTGCACCGGCCAGCCGGTAGCCCAGTCAAACTAGCCGTTGGCTTTGACCAGTGAACTCCCATTTGGCCTCCAACGGCTCTTTAAGCCTTTACAACGGCTCCGAAGACTCCCCAAGGGTTTCATGCCTATAAATAAAGGCCATGGAAGCCCCGGACTCCAACCGGATCATATACAAAGCCACCGTACACTTTTTCCATCAATTGGCCAACCTCCGGTGGACTTCCTTCAAGGAACCCACCTTGCTCCAACAACTTCCACATCCAAGGAGCTCCTTCAAAGAAGCTTGGAAGCGGCCTTCAACATCTCCAATCAATCAAAGGCGCCCAAGCCTTCCTCAAATACGGTTTTTATTGTTTTATTTATTTTGAGCTTTAAATTTGGGTTTGTGCCTACAAACCCCAAACTCTTTCTTCATCCCTCTTTCTTTTGGGTTTCACATCACCACTAAGGTGTGAAGAGGTTGTCAAGCTTTCCTTTAAATAGCTTGAGACATAGGTGAGCTATCCTTCACCTGTAAGAAGGATAGTGGGTTCTTGCTAAACCATTAAAAGCAAGTGGGTTCTTGCTAAACCATTTCAAAAGCAAGCTGTAATAGGTTCTAGTGATACCTCAAAGCCTAGTGGGTTTCTTGCTAAAACCATTGAAAAGCAAGCGGTAGGAATCTCTCAACGGTTGAGTTGGGAGCGGAGACGTAGGCCGAGTTTTGGCCGAACTCCGTTATCAATTTCTTGTGTCTTGCCTCTTTACTTTCCGCTCCACTTTCAACATTAATTTTAATTTGTTCATTTTTTATAAAAAAGGAAATTCACCCCCCTCTTGCCATCCTTCACGTATTTCTCCGACCCAACAATTGGTATCAGAGGGACGTATTTGAATAATTCCCTAAACCGGTTTCAAATTAAAGATCCTTTTTGATGGCATCTACTTCTTTCGCCCCCGAAGGCTTTTCATTGGGTCGTGCTCCATTTTTTGATGGGACCGACTACACTTATTGGAAAACCCGCATGACTACCTTTCATAGAAGCATAGGATATCCTATTTACAAAATTGTCATGCAAGGTTACACTTTGTCTACCCCCGACGAATCCAAATGGACCCCCGCCGATATTAGAAACTTTGAGCTTGATGGCAAAGCCATGAACGCTCTACATTGCGGCCTTGACCGAAATGAGTTCAACCGAGTTTCCACTTGCACCTCATCTCATGAAATTTGGAAACTATTGGAAGTGACCCATGAGGGCACTAACAAAGTTAAGGATACTCGGTTAGACATGTATAGACAAGATTTTGAAAGCTTTTCCATGCATCCGAATGAATCTATTTCTGAAATGTTTACACGCTTCACTGACGTTTGCAATGGTAGAAAATCTCTTGGTGATGATGTTTCAGCTGAAGAAATGGTGAAGAAGATCCTATGGGTCCTTCTGAGCTCATGGGAACCTAAAGTGACGGCAATCCAAGAAGCTAAGGATGTCAAAAACATGCCGGTCGAGGAGCTCATTGGATCCCTAATGACATACGAGATCACGATGAGGAGGCAAGCTCAAAAGGAGGGCACACCAATCAAGACACAAAAGAACATTGCCCTCAAGGTACAAAAAGAAGTAAGCTCCTCCTCATCATCCTCATCTTCCGCATCTACTTCATCTTCAAGCGGCGACTCAGAAATGGAGAATCTCGCCCGCCAAATGCACAAGTTTATGAAGAAGCACAAGAAGAAGAAACCCCGCAAGCACCGAAAGCAAGAACCCACCGAAAAATCCGAGCCCAAGGTGAAATGCTACGGGTGTGGCCAAAAAGGGCATTACAAGCCCGATTGCCCACTCAACAAGAAACGGGCCACGCAAAAGGAAAAAGGAAAGAAAAAGGTCCTCAAGGCGACATGGAGTGACACCTCCTCTTCATCATCCTCCTCCTCCTCGAGCGACCAAGGTACAAAATGCCTAATGGCATTTCACGAGGTAACTTCTTCCGATTCCTCATCCTCGTCCTCATCTTCAAATTCTTTTAATCATTTATCATATGAAGAACTCCAACATGTGCGAGACCAACTTGAAAATGGTTTTCATGAACTCTCTTCAAAATTTGTTGCTTTAAAAAAGAATTTCAAAAAGCTTTCCTCCGAAAAAGACCAACTTCTCAAAGAGAAGGAGGAACTCTCCCTAAAAATCCAAAATTTCCCCAATGTTGATTCTTTGGAATCAACCATCAAGGATATTAGAGAAACTCTTGCCAAGTTCACCCAAGGGGAACAAAATTTGAACAATTTACTTGGTTCCCAACGCATTTCCCGAACCACCCAAGGGCTTGGCTATTCCAAGCAAGCCTCCTTCTCCCATGCACCCACTGTTTTTGTAAGGGGGAGCTCTAGTTATAAATTTTGCAATTATTGTAAAAAATCCGGGCACCTAATTTATGAATTTGATTGCAAAAATGCCCGTTATGGTATGCCTAAATCTATTCACTTTTCGGACGAATTTTATAGGAGAAGACCCGCCATGAAACAAATTTGGATTGAAAAATCCCTTTTGGCGAGTCTCTCCGAGCCAAAATTAGTTTCGGTTCCAAAACTCTTTCCCCGATGATTTTTTGTTTTATTTAGGGGGTGAAAGTTTCTTTATTTGTTTTCAAACTTTCAATTCAAACTGTTATTCAATCTTTTAATTTCAAAAATTTCATTTGGATTCAAATTTCAAATTTTAATTGGTTTTTGATTCAAAACTTTCAATTCAAACTGTTATTCAAATTTTCATTTCAATTTCAAAAATCTCAATTGATTTTTCAAATCTCAAATCTTGTTTTTCAAATCTCTTTTCCCTCAATCAAATTTTTATGCCCCACGCTATTTTGATAATCACAAAGGGGGAGAAATTTCTTGATTGATTGGGGGAGAATCCTTTTCTTCATTCTTAGCATTTCCTTTCAATTTCAGTATTTTACATTAATTGCTTTGGTGATTGTGATCATCAAAATAGGGGGAGATTGTTGTACCTCTCGTTCCCTTCGTTGTTTGATTTTCATGATCACAATCACCTTATTTTTTGTCTAACATTGTTTTTAAGTGTTGTGGATGATAGGAAAAAGATTTCCAAAGGATTGGCCCAAGAATGGACAAGAAGTGGACTGAATTGCAGTCCACCGGCCAACCGGTGTGATAGCACCGGCCAGCCGGTGGACCTGGCAGAGGCATTGCCCACTGCCAGGTTCCACCGGTCAGCCGGTGGCTCTGTCACCGGCCAGCCGGTGGCAACCTGATGCAACAGTGTTTGCTACTGTCTCCCCACCGTCCAGCCGGTGGCTCTGGCACCGGTCAGCCGGTGCTGCCTGGGCAGAAGGGCTTCTCAACATCCAAGGCACCGGCCAGCCGGTGGCCCTGCACCGGCCAGCCGGTAGCCCAGTCAAACTAGCTGTTGGCTTTGACCAGTCAACTCCCATTTGGCCTCCAACGGCTCTTTAAGCCTTTACAACGGCTCCGAAGTCTCCCCAAGGGTTCCATGCCTATAAATAAAGGCCAAGGAAGCCCCGGACACCAACCGGATCATATACAAAGCCACAGTACACTTTTTCCATCAATTGGCCAACCTCCGGCGGACTTCCTTCAAGGAACCCACCTTGCTCCAACAACTTCCACATCCAAGGAGCTCCTTCAATGAAGCTTGGAAGCGGCCTTCAACATCTCCAATCAATCAAAGGCGCCCAAGCCTTCCTCAAATACGGTTTTTATTTTTTTATTTATTTTGAGCTTTAAATTTGGGTTTGTGCCTACAAACCCCAAACTCTTTCTTCATCCCTCTTTCTTTTGGGTTTCACATCACCACTAAGGTGTGAAGAGGTTGTCAAGCTTTCCATTAAATAGCTTGAGACATAGGTGAGCTATCTTTCACCTGTAAGAAGGATAGTGGGTTCTTGCTAAACCATTAAAAGCAAGTGGGTTCTTGCTAAACCATTTCAAAAGCAAGCTGTAATAGGTTCTAGTGCTACCTCAAAGCCTAGTGGGTTTCTTGCTAAAACCATTTAAAAGCAAGCGGTAGGAATCTCTCAACGGTTGAGTTGGGAGCGGAGACGTAGGCCTGGTTTTGGCCGAACTCCGTTATCAATTTCTTGTGTCTTGCCTCTTTACTTTCCGCTGCACTTTCAACTTTAATTTTAATTTGTTCATTTTTTTTAAAAAAGGCAATTCACCCCCCTCTTGCCATCCTTCCCGTATTTCTCCGACCCAACAAACATGTCATAAAATTATAAACTAAAAGAAGTTTATTAAAAATAAACTTGAAAAATTGTAAAGTAAATTTCTAGGAAATAATGTTTTAAAAATCCATTCATGCTGTATAAGTTAAAAAACATTCTTCTCAAACTTTTTTCGTAAAAGTCAAAAAGTACCTCATACGAAGAACGACAAAAGATTCCTTTCATATCTTTTACAAAAAAACTCACTTATGGGTAAAATTGGATTTAAACAATTGTAGGTGGATGGAAATAATATTACATATTGAGGAAACATGGATGAGGATGATAAAATACACCCCATTAAAATCCAAATTATAAACAATCTCGGATAAAATGAGATTGTGATATTTCCCTTACCTTAGGTCTGATTTTCTTCATAAGTGTCCGAACCTCCTGTATAATGATTTAAATATTGTTATTTACTTATTCCAGAATCATAATCTTTGTTATGATATCATATATGGTTTACTTATGACTTTATTTTACCATTTCTTTTGTAAATTCCATGTTAAAGAGTATTTTGGGTAAAATCGTTTCATTTTTCCTTCGTGTTTTGACTTGTAATTATTCATATGATTAATTAGATCATGATTACTTAATTCCAGAATATAAAACATGATTTATATATAATATATATTCAGAATATACATATATATAATAGATCAGTAAATAGAAAGAAATACACAGTTCATGGAGACGGTAGGCCATACGTACGCATGAACGCTGTTTTTGTTTCCTTATTTAGTTGAATGGAATTAAGTAGATGAAATACATATATATAAACATGAATACAGTATCATTATTATGTCATATATTTCATTATTACTTATTATATATACTTTATAATCATTCATGAATGGTTAACGTGGAGAATGAATCTCATCGCGTCGTGGAGACGGTAGTCCGTATGTACGCACGAGCGATGATATCGTTCTCATGATCATGGAATTGTAATGGAGTGTTTGTATAATATTTCAGAATCAATATCACTTTACAGTAATAATATATAGTTCTTATTTACACCATTATACCCATCCAACTAAGGTGGTGGTGGAAAATAGATTACACCATGGCGTGAAGACGGTATTCCGTACGTACGCACGCACGGTGATTTCTTTTTCCGTAGGATGGATAGATGGTGAAATAGGGCTGTTTCATACTTATAATAACATATCCGTATATTAGTGATACTGATGTTATTACTTCATAATGAAACAACCTATGAATAAGAAGTGGAAGAAGAAATAAAGTTGAAAGAATCGGTAATGGACATTACCTCTTATTTGAACCGCCTCTTTGAGATCTCCTTTTAGGGCAATAAAATCGGTCTTTGAAGAAGACCAGAACCTCTAGGATGTTGCTAGGGAAGTGTAGAAGAGAATATGGCATGGGTTGGACGTGTTTGAAGGCTCAAGGTGGGGTGAGTAAGAGAGGGAGGATGTGCCCTTTTATAATGGAGGAGAGGGGCACCTTTGGAATAACAAAAAATATTATTTTATTATAAAGCCAAATTAGGTTTTAAATAGATCCAAATTGTTTTATTTCGAAGCTAAGGTGGGGATGGGTCGAAATCCTCTCATCCAAAATAATTTGGACAAGTTTATGTTACTATTTTAACCTTATCATTTAGTTATAACTTTACGTTAGATAATTTTACTTTACCATGTCTTTTTGTGTTCTTACACTATAAGGTTAACAAACATACTATAACAAGACAAAAGTACCCCAAGTAGTTTATTATTAATACATGTAACCCTATCTAAGTCATTTTTTTGAACCTTAGATTTTTAGAAATAAAATAACAATTAATAATATAATATTTTTTAAAAAAACTAATTTATGACAATTTTGACACTATTTAGTAATTGATTTTTGTGAAAATCATAACAGAATGATTAGTTCGAAAAAAGTTAATTAAATCAATAATAACATGTCATATTAACCTAGAAAATTTGTTTACTTCATAAAAAGTATCAAATTACATTTATTTTGGTATTTATAACATCAATTATGTCAATATTTCATTAATAAGATAATTATTGCATCATCGTCGTGTCATACATAAATTAAATTATTTAATGTCTAATAATTACAAATAAAATACCTTTATGTAGAAAATCTTTTTATATTTCTAATGAATATTTATAGTCGAATTTATCTTATGTATATCCCTATATTAAAAATGATTTTTTTATTAAACATTGATTTTAACTATTTTAACCCTTCTTTAAATAAATTAATAATAAATGTCCTAATCTAATCCATGTGGGCCTAAATGGTCATATTTTATTCCTAATGTTTTTTTTGTCGTATTACACTTATCCAATAGAATTAGAACATGTGGTATGGTAATAATAATATCATTTTACCCTTAATTTCCCTATTTACTTTTAACCGTGGTAAAAAATGTAAAAAGTTAATATTCATCAAAAATTATTTTCATCTCATTAAACCAAATTTTAATTACTGAAAGAAACCGTGTCTCTCGAATTTTTGAAATTCCACTCACAGAAGCGGTAAAATTAAGTTTTATGAAAAAATCATTTTTTTAACTACCACTTAGTGGTTTCACTATTCATCAAAAAATGAATGTTTCTAGAAAAATACCAAAAATTTGGCCTAAGCTATATTTGATATTATGAATTCTAAAATGATGTATATTTTAAAAAATTAAAAACATATCAGTTTCATTAATTAATTTAAAAATGAATTACCGTTGTCAAAAAAATAGCGTGTTCTTAAGAGATAATAACTATCAAAAGATTGGCACTTGTTTATGTCTGGTTTAAATGTGAAATTACATCCAATGACAAACATTGTATTAAATTGTAAAAATATATTATAAATATACTTTATAACCACTCTAATTAATAATTTATGACTATTAATTATTTCGACTAAAAAGGTTGTTTTTAATTAAAATTTAGTAATTTTCACTGTTCATCAGAAAATGAAAGTTATCCGAAAAGTACCAAAATTTCACCCTAAGGTAATTTCAATATTAAAAATCCAAAAATGAAGTCCATTTTGAAAATAAAATTTACAAAATATCAAAAAGTTGTTATTACTATTCATAACGGCTTGTTTTAATAAAATTTTAATAGCATATCGTTGTTTAGTGAAACTCGGTATTGCGTACTACACACACTATCGAGGAAGGTCGCGATTGTGTGTAATGAAAGGAAAGTCAAGGATGTGTGTTGTGCAAGATCCTTTTGGTGTAGCATACAACACACGACATTAATGAAATTAAAAGGAATATTTTTCATAAAATCTCGTGGTGTTACATTCTGCCCCCCTTAAAATGAATTTCGCCCTCGAAATTCGTCGGGGTTATAAATGGTTTACTAATAGAAAGTTTCTTTAATATAAACCCACATCGTAAAAAGGAATAACAAAACATGGCTTTAAAAACTAAAGTATGAAACGTAACGGTTACCCAAATTAACTAATCACTGGGTTTCCACATAGGAGAACATAGGTGAAAATATGGATATGGAAGAGAAATCTAACTGTCATGTTCTGATAGACAGTGGTATAGAACATGGCTATAGAAAAGCTAGCAATCACAAAGCCATAAATTTTTGAGTATATAAGGTACCATCTGATTCATCAGATATAAGAGCACTAGGAAAAAAATTTTGGTTTTCAAGATCATTTCCCTAAAGTTGATGAAATTGGAATTAGAATAAATACATTTGTGATTTTGGTATAGTCTCACTGTTAGTCATTATTTGGACAATTTCCACTTCATCTCTTAAAGAAATGAAGTTGAATTTGTCATTCGTGATGTGTTAGCAGATCATGTGATATATTGATGGGTCATTCCATCTGTTTCGAACAATAGGTTAGCAAAAGTTATCAAATATACATAAGTCCATCTATGGTGAGATTAATCATATATGGTTCCTAAAATGGACTTATACTTCTTATATTATACTTATTAATATAATAAAACTAGTTTCTACTAAACAGGAACTTCCTGTAGTCCATTGGTAGGAAATAAAGGCCAGTCGCACTTCGATTGTGGGTTCGATTCCCACAGCCTTGTCCGATGCGATGGGTTGTCGCTCATCCTGCAGGTTGTCCTTTTTCTAAAACTACATTATTATAATATCCCATAAATAATATAAAAAAAAGTTATATCCTTAAAAAATACTAACTTATGTCCAACATAATCCATTCCAATCTTTAGGCTTATCTAAAATACTTCGGTCCAAGCTCATAGTATAAAGAAAACGATTACTTGAACTGTCATCAACCAAGCATGTGAATATCATCATTTATCCCCCATATATCATAAGTTATGTCTTGTTGGTCACATTCCAAACATTCTAAGGCCTTAATCATGAATTCCCATTGAATCTTAGTGAAAACATGAGTGTTGTAAAAAGTTAACTCTTTTCACATACCAAAACCCCAAAATTCTATATACTCAAACCATGATATCACTTAGTCCTTATATCAATAATGAGCTCATGAATACAATCAAACATGTCATTATCTTCTTATCCCTTCATTATGCACTTATCAACTGCTTACCAAAAATATCTCAATCACCTTCCATGGTTACCAGTACCATAAAATTATTGAAAACCACAATAGACCAATACATAAATATTCCAATATTCCATGATACTATATACAACATTATTTTGGAATCCCATTATATAAACACTTAATCATTCCACCACATCGTTTTCATATTCAACATCGCCAATATTGATCGCATGTGACTTACCTTTGTCCTTTTCTTTAAGTGGTTGCTCATGTCGATCATCACTAACCCTTGTATTAGGGCATTTATTAGCATATTTCCCCATTTCCTTGCACTTGAAGCATTGAAGTGTTGGTGGTGCGTTCTCTGCATTTTTTCTGTATTCACATCATTAGAAACTTTTTTTCCATTACCTCTACACTCGGCTGCTCGATGACCTTCTTTTCCACACTTAAAACATTTTTTAGTCCCTTTAAGACAATCTCCACCTTGCTTCTTTCCACACTTTGAGCATAAGAAAACATTCATCTTCTTTTCACCATTATTCTGAGATTTCTCCTTGAACTCCATCTTTCGTTTCTTATCAAAACTATGAGATGGATAAGTAACACCAACTTCCATTTCTATCTTGATAGAAAAACGCACAATTTCTTCATAGCTACTGAAGTCTCTTATAGATAATTCCCTTCAAAGATTTGGTTTTAAGCCACTGAAGAATCGATCAACTTTACTTTCAGGTTGGATGATAATGCCAGATGCATACCTTCCAAGCCTTGTAAAATTCCATTTGTATATACCGATATATTCATCATCCTTTTGATTTAGTTCAAGAAACACCTTCTCCATCTTTGTTTGAAGAATACGAGGGAAGTACTTATTGAAAAATAAGTTCTTGAACTCGTCTCATTCCATGGACTCAATTTCATCTCTTGGCCTCATATTCTTGATAAGATTCCACCATTGATCATCATCACCTTCCAAATGATATACTTCTAAGATGACTTTATCATGTTCATAATTTTGATGAACTGAAAATATCTTTTTAGTGGTACGGATCCATTGTTCAGCAACAAGTGGATCGGAAGACCCACTGAATGAAGGTGGACGTTGCCTCGTGAAGGACTCAATAGAATATTGTTCCCTTCTCTGCTCATTTGGAATTCCAGAATGATTCATAGCTTGTGTAAGTATAGCAATAAGATTTTTCACTCCATCTCCCATAACATTTCTTTGTTCAGGAGGAAAATCATAGCATTGTCCATTACATTGATGAATACGGTTCCTTCGGGTTCCAGCCATCGACTAAAACCCAAAAAGAATAGTTTGGGAGGTAAAAATCACGCTAGGGAAAACAATATAATAAAGGGGGGGTACCTTTAATATCTAACATATTAGGATTAATTATGAGATGGTTAGCACAATTCTAGGACTATAACGTATACTTAACCTTAGGGACATCCCTAGACATACCGTAGAAATATCTCTAGGGATCTCACCAAAGTTATCACATCCTAGTTTCCAAAGGTTGACTAAACCTTTCCTCTAATACCAACTGTGGACACCCGAAGCTTAACGTACATGGACATTACATTACTTTTGTGGAATACATAGTACATAACAAAAACACACACACAAGGACCGTAATAGTTTAGTGTTTTTGGAAACTCAGAATATAATCTTCTAATCATGGTGAATGATTTTCAACATCTCCCATAAAGATCTTCCTTTATTTACCTAAAACATTTCTTTATATCCTGGGGAAAAGAAAACATAAAATGGTGAGCTCAAATGCTCAGTAAGGGTAATAAAAAGAAATATCAATCACATCGTATTTATAAGAACATAACATTTTGGAAATCTTAACCTGCAAAAGAGATCATAATATCATAAAATGGGATAAATCATAGTAGTGAAATGTAATCTCAATAATCATAACATAAAACATGAAACTTTGTGGCATACAAACATAATCATGGAGAATAATTTCTTATTAGTCAAGACTCATTTCCAAAACTATCTTAGTGGACAAAGTCCATTTATGAACAGAGTTCACTCCTCGTTTCAGTCCTGTTTCACTGAACCGGTTTAACCTGCCGTTCCAGCCATGTCTATCTCATAAGATATAAAATCATTACCCAATGCATTGGAGGGATATATAGGTCCCACCCATCTCATAATGATACTATTCTTGTGTGTTCCATAAAATCAAAAATCATACATCATTGCATAACCCATGTAATAAAAATGGGAATCTTAAACATCTTTCCATCATAACATAATCCATATAAGATAAAAGGACATCATAAAAATAATTCCATCATAACATTATCAAATAAATGTAAAAATTGGGATAGAAACAGAACAATATATTATCTTAGATGGAAAATAATATTGATAAAACACTTGAACTCCATTCTTGAAGAAAATATCCTTTCTACATCAAAAACACTTTTCATTTATTAACATGTCATACAATTATAAACTAAAAGAATTTGATTAAAAATAAACCTGAAAACTTGTAAAGTAAGTTTCTTGGAAATAATGTTTTAAAAATCCATTCATGCCATATAATTTAAAAAAACATTCTTCTCGTACTTTTTTCGGAAAAGTCAAAAAGTACCTCGTAGGAAAAACAACAAAAGATTCCTTTCAGATCATTTACTAAAAACTCACTGAAAGGTAAAATTGGATTTAAAAAATTGTAGATGGATGGAAATAATATTAAATATTGAGGAAACATAGATGTGGATGATAAAATACACCCATTTAAAAACCAAAGTATAAACAATTTCGGATAAAAATGAGATTGTGATATATCCCTTACCTTAGGTCCGATTTGCTTCGTAAGTGTCCGAACCTCCTGTATAATGATTTAAATAATGTTATTGACTTATTCCAGAATCATACTCATTGTTATGATATCATAGATGGTTCACTTATGACTTTATTTTACCCGGACATTTGTAAATTCCATGTTAAAGAGCGTTTTGGGTAAAATCATTTCATTTGTCATCCGTGTTTGGACTTGTAATTATTCATATGATTACTTAGATCATGATTACTTAATTCCAGAATATAAAACATGATTTATATATAATATATATTCAGAATATAAATATATATAATAGATCAGTAAATGGAAAGAAATACACCATTCATGGAGACGGTAGGCCGTACGTACACATGAACGCTGTTTTCGTTTCCTTATCGAGTTGAATGGAATAACTAAAAATATTATTTTATTATAAAGCCAAATTCGGTTTTAAATAGATCCAAATTGATTTATTTCGAAGCTAAGGTGGTGAGGGGTTTAATTACTCTCATCCAATAGAATTTGGATAAGTTTAGTTTACTATTTTAACCTTATCATTTAGTTTTATCATTAAGTTGGATAATTTTACTTTTACCGTGTCTTTTTGTGTTCTTACACTATAAGTTTAATAAACATACAATAACAAGACAAACGAACCCCAAGTTGTTTATTATTAATATATATAACCTTATCTAAGTCATTTGGCCGAACCTTAGATTTTTAAGAATAAAATAACAATTAATAATATAATATTTTTTTAAAACTATTTTATGTCAATTTTGACACTATTTAGTAATTGATTTTTGTGAAACTCATAACAGAATGATTAGTTCGAAAAACGTTAATTAAATAAATACTAACATGTCATATTAACCTTGGAAATTTGTGGAATTCATAAAACGTCTCAAATTACATTTATTTTGATATTTATAACATCAATTATGTCAATATTTAATTAATAAGATAATTACTGCATCACCGTCGTGTCATAAATAAATTAAATTATTTAATGTCTAAAAATTACAAATAAAATACCATTATGTAGAAAATCTTTTTAGCTTTCTAATGAATATTTATAGTCGAATTTATATTATGTATAACCATATATTAAAAATGATTTTCTTATTAAACTTTGATTTTAAATATTTTAACCCTTCTTTAAATCAATTAATAATAAATGTCCTAATCTAATCCAAGTTCGCCTAAATGGTCATATGTTATTCATAAGGTTGTTTTTGGTCAAATTAAACTTATCCAATAGAATTAGTACATGTGTTAGGGTAATAATAATATCATTTTTACCCTTAATTACCCTATTTACTTTTAACCGTGGTTAAAAAAAGTAAAAAGTTACAATTCACCAAAAATTACATTCATCTCATTGAATCACATTTTACTTACTGACATTAACCGTGTCTCTCAGATTTTTTAAATTCCACTCACAGAAGCGGTAAAATTACGTTTTATGAAAAATTCATTTTTTTAACAACCACTTAGTGGTTTCACTATTCATCAAAAAAAAAAAATTCCAGAAAAATCCCAAAAATTAGGCCTAATATATATTTGATATTATGAATTCAAAAATGATGTCTATTTTACCAAATTCAAAACATATCAGTTGCATTAATTAATTGAAAAAATAATTCTGGTCGTCAAAACAAATAGCGTGTTCTTAAGAGATAATAACTATCAAAAGATTGACACTTGTTTATATCTGGTTTAAATGTGAAATTACATCCAATGACCAACATTGTATTAAATTGTAAAAATATATTCTAAATATACTTTAAAACCACTCAAATTAATAATTTATCACTATTAGTTATTTCGATTAAAAAGGTTGTTTTTAATTAAAATTTAGTAATTTTTACTATTCATCAGAAAATGAAAGTTATCCGAAAAGTACCAAAATTTCACCCTAGGCTAATTTCGATATTCCAAATCCAAAAAGGAAGTCCATTTTGAAAATAAAATTTACAAAATTTCAAAAAGTTGTTTTTACTATTCATAACGGCTAGTTTTAATAATATTTTAATAGCATATCATTGTTTAGTGAAACTTGGTATTGCTTACTACACACGCTGTCGAGGAAGGTCACGATTGCGTGTAATTCAAGGCATGTCAAGGATGCGTGTCTTGAAATATCCTTTTGGTGTACCGTACATCACAAGACATTAATGAAATTAAAAAAATATTTTTCATAAAATCTCAGGGTGTTACATTCTACCCCACTTAAAATGAATTTCTCCCTCAAAATTCGTCGGGGTTATAAATGGTTTACTAATCTAAAGTTTCTTTAATAGAAACCCATATCGTAAAAAAGAAATTCCAAAAATTGGCTTTAAAAACTAATGTATGAATCGTAACGGTTACCCAAATTAACTAATCATTGTGTTTCCGCATAGGAGAACATAGGTGAAAATATGGATATGGAAGAGAAATATAACCGTCAAGTTCTGATGGAGAGTGGTAGAGAACATGGCTATGGAAAAGCCAGCAATCACAAAGCCATAAATTTGTGACGATATAATGTATAATCAGATTCATCAGATTTAAGAGAACTAGGAAAACATTTTTGGTTTTCAAGATCATTTTCCTAAAGTTGATGAAATAGGAATTAGAATAAATACTTTCGTGATTTTGGTATAGTCTCACCGTTAGTCGTTCTTTGGACAATTTCCACTTCATCTCTTAAAGAAATGAAGTTGATTTTGCCATTCGTGATGTGTTAGCAGATCATGTGATAGATTGATGGGTCATTCCATCTGTTTCAAACAAAAGGTTAGAAAAAGTTATCAAATATACATAAGTCCATCTATGGTGAGATTAATCATATATGGTTCCTAAAATATACTTATAGTTCTTATATTATACTTCTTAATATAATAAAACTATTTTCTACTAAACAGGGACTTTCTGTAGGCCAGTGGTAGGTGATAAAGTCCAGTCGCACTTCGATTGTGGGTTCGATTCCCACAGCCTTGTCCGACGCGATGGGCTGTCGCTCATCCTACAGGATGTCCTTTTTCTAAAACTAAATTATTATAATATCCCATAAATAATATCATAAAAAAGATCTATACTTAAAAAATACTAACTTATGTCCAATATAATCCATTCCAATCATTACGCTTATCTAAAATACTTCGGTCCAAGATCATAGTATAAAGAAAACGATTACATGAAATGTCACCAACCAAACATGTGAATACCATAATTTGTCCCCCATATATCATAAGATATGTCTTGTTGGTCACATTACAAACATTCTAAGGCCTTAATCATGAATACCCATGGAATCTTAGTGAAAATATGAGTGTTGTAAAAATGTAACTCATTACACATACCAAAACCCCAAAATTCTATATACTCAAACCATGATATCACTTAGTCCTTATATCAATCATGAGCTCATGAATACAATCAAATATCTCATTATCTTCTTATCCCTTCATTATGCGCATATCATCTGCTTACCAAAAATATCTCAATCACTTTCCATGGTTACCAGTAACATAAAATTATTGAAAACCACAATAGACCAATACATAAATATTCCAATATTCCATGATACTATATACAACATTATTTTGGAATCCCATTACATAAATACTTAATCATTCCACCACATCGTTTTCATATTCAACATCGCCAATAGTGATCGCATGTGACTTCCCTTTGTCATTTTCCTTAAGTGGTTTCTCATGTCGATCATCACTAACCCTTGGATTAGGGAATTTATTAGAAAAATGCCCCATTTCCCTACACTTGAAGCAATTAAGTGTTGGTGGTGCATTCTTTGGTGTCTTCTCTTTATTCACGTCATTAGAAACCCTTTTTCCATTACATCGACACTCGGCTTCTCGATGACCTTCTTTTGCACACTTAAAACATTTTCTAGTCCCTTTAAGAGAATCTCCACCATGCTTATTTCCACACTTTGATCATAAGGAAACATTCATCTTCTTGTCACCATTATTCTGAGATTTCTCCTTGAACTCCATCTTTCGTTTCTTATCAAAACCATGAGATGGATAAGTAACACCAACTTCCATTTCTACCTTGATATCACAACGCACAATTTCTTCATAGATACTGAAATCTCTTATAGCTAATGCCCTTCGAAGATTTTGTCTTAAGCCACTAAAGAATCGATCAACTTTACATTCAGGTTGGATGATAAAGCCAGATGCATACCTTACAAGACTTGTAAAATTCCCTTCGTATATACCAACAGATTCATCATCCTTTTGCTTTAGTTAAAGAAACTCCTTCTCCATCTTTGTTTGAAGAATACGAGGGAAGTACTTATTGAAAAATATGTTCTTGAACTCGTCCCGTTCCATAGACTCAATTTCATCTCTTGGCCTCATATTTTTGATAAGTTTCCACCATTGATCATCATCACCTTCAAAACGATATACTACTAAGATGACTTTATCATGTTCAGAACATTGATGAAATGAAAATATCTTTTCAGTGGTACTGATCCATTGTTCAGAAACATGTGGATTGGAAGACCCACTGAAAGAAGGTTGACTTTGCCTCATGAAGGACTCAATAGAATATTGTAAACTTCTCTGCTCATTTGGAAGTCCAGAATGATTCATAGCTTGTGTAAGTATAGCAATAATATTTTTCACTCCTTCTCCCAGAACATTTGTTTGTTTAGGAGGACAATCATAGCATTGTCCATTACATTGATCCACACGGTTCCTTCGGGTTCCAGCCATCATCTAAAACGCAAAAAGAATATTGTGAGAGTTAAAAATCACGCTAGGGAAAACAATATAATAAAGGGGGAGTACCTTTAATATCTAACATATTAGGTTTAATTCTAAGATGGTTAGCGCAATTCTAGGACTATAATGTATACTTAACCTTAGGGACATCCCTAGACATACCTTAGAAATATCTCTAGGGATCTCACTCTAGGTATTGCATCCTAGTTTCAAAAGGTTGACTAAACCTTTCCTCTGATACCAACTGTAGAGACCCGAAGCTGAACATACATGGAAATTACATTACTTTTTCAGAATACTTAGTACATAACAAAAACACACACACAAGGACCGTAATAGTTTAGTGTCTTTGGAAACTCGGAATATAATCTTATAATCATGGTGAAAGATCATCAACATCTCCCATAAAGATCTTCCTTTTTTTACATAAACCCTTTCTTTATATCCTGTGGAAAATAAAACATAAAAGGGTGAGCTCAAATTATCAGTAAGGGTAAACAAAAGAAATATCAATCACATCGTATTCATAAGAACATAACATTTTGGAAATCTTAACCTGCAAAAGAGATCATAATATCATAACATGGGATAAATCATAGTAGTGAAATGTAATCCCAATAATAATAACTTAAAACAAGAAACTTTGTGCCATACACACATAATCATGTGAAATCATTTCTTATTAGTCAAAACTCATTGCCAAGACTATCTTAGTGGACAAAGTCCATTTCTGAAACGAGTTCACTCCTCGTTTCAGTCCTGTTTCACTGAACCAGTTTAACCTGCCGTTCTAGCCATGTCTATCTCATGAGATAAAAAATCTTTACCCAATGCATTGGAGGGAGATATAGGTCCCACCCATCTCATAATGATACCATTCTTATGTGTGCCACAAAATCAAAAATCACACATCATTTCATAACCCATGTAATAAAAATGGGAATCTTAAACATCATTCCATCAAAACATAATCCATATAATATAAAAGGACATCATAAAAATAATTTCATCATAACATAATCAAATCAATGTAAAAATAGGGATAGAAACAGAACTCTATATTATCTTAGATGTAAAATAATTTTGATAAAACACTTGAACTCCATTTTTGAGGAAAATATCCTTTCTACATCAAAATCACTTTTCATTTCTTAAAATGTCATACAATTCTAAACTAAAAAAAGTTGATTAAAAATAAACATGAAAAATTTTAAAGGAATTTTCTTGGAAATAATGTTTTAAAATTATATTCATGCCGTATATGTTAAAAAACATTCTTCTCGAACTTTTTTCGGAAAAGTCAAAAAGTACCTCGTACGAAAAATGACAAAAGATTCATTTCATATCTTTTAGTAAAAACTCACTTAAGGGTAAAATTTGATTTAAACAATTTTAGTTGGATGGAAATAATATTACATATTGAGGAAAAATGGATGTGGATGATAAAATACTCCCCATTAAAAACCAAAGTATAAACAATCTCGGATAAAAATGAGATTGTGATATTTCCTTACCTTAGATCTGATTTTCTTCGTAAGTGTTCGAAACTCCTGTATAATGATTTAAATAAGGTTATTGAATTATTACAGAATCATAATCATTGTTATGATATCATATATGGTTCACTTATGACTTTATTTTACCCATTCTTTTGTAAATTCCATGTTAAAGAGCATTTTGGGTAAAATCGTTCCATTTGTCGTCCGTGTTTTGACTTGTAATTATTCATATGATTACTTAGGTCATGATTACATAATTCCAGAATATAAAACATTATTTATATATAATATATATTCAGAATATACATATATATAATAGATCAGTAAATGGAAATAAATACACCGTTCATGGAGATGGTAGCCCGTACGTACGCATGAACGTTGTTTTCGTTTCCATATTGAGTTGAATGGAATTAAGTAGATGATATACAAATATATATATAAACATAATCCAGTATCATTATTATATCATATATTTCATGATTACTTATTATATATACTTTATAATCATTCATGAATGGTTAACGTGGATAATGAATCTCATCGCGTCGTGGAGACGGTAGTCCGTACGTACGCACGAGCGATGATATCGTTCTCATGATCGTGGAATTGTATTGAAGTGTAATTATACTATTTCAGAATCAATATAACTTTAAAATAATCATGTATAGTTATTATTTACACCATTATACCCATCCAAGTAAGGTGGTGGTGGAAAATAGATTACACCACGGCGTGGAGACGGTATTCCGTACGTACGCACGCGCGATGATTTCATTTTCCGTAGGATAGATAGATGGTGAAATAGGGTTATTTCATACTTATAATGGCATATCATTATATTAGTGATACTGATGTTATTACTTCATAATGAAACAACCTAATAAGAAGAATTGGAAGAAGAAATAATGATGAAAGAATCGGTAACAGACATTACCTCTTCTTTGAAGCGCCTCTTTGAGATCTCCTTTAGGGCACTGAAATTGGTCTTTGAAGAAGACAAGAACCTCTAAGATGTTTCTATTGAAGTGGAGAAGAGAATTTGGCAGGGTTTGGCCGAGCTTGAAGGCTCAATGTGGTGTGAGGAAGAGAAGGAGGAGGTGCCCTTTTATAAGGGAGGAGAGGGGAACCTTTAGAATAACTAAAACTATTATTTTATTATAAAGCCAAATTAGGTTTTAAATAGATCCAAATTGATTTATTTCTAAGATAAGTTGGGGATTGGTCTAAATACTCTCATCCAATAGAATTTGGACAAGTTTAGTTTACTATTTTAACCTTATAATTTATTTTTAACTTTAAGTTAGATAATTTTACTTTTACCGTGCCTTTTGTGTTCTTACACTATAAGGTTAATATACGTACTATAACAAGCCAAACGAACCCCAGGTTGTTTATTATTAATATATATAACCTTATCTAAGTCATTTGGCCGAACCTTATATTTTTAGTAAAAAAATAACAATTAATAATGTAATATTTGTTATAAAACTCATTTTATGTTAATTTTGACACTATTTGGTAATTGTTTTTTTGAAATTCATAACAGAATTATTAGTTCGACAAAAGTTAATTAAATAAATACTAACATGTCATATTAACCTAGGAAAGTTTTGTAATTCATAAAAAGTCTCAAATTACATTTATTTTTGTATTTATAACATCAATTATGTAAATATTTCATTAATAAGATAATTACTACATCATCATCGTGTCATAAATAAATTAAATTATTTAATGTCTAAAAATTACAAAGAAAATACCATTATGTAGAAAATATTTTTATCTTTCTAATGAATATTTATATTCGAATTTATCTTATGTATAACCCTATATTAAAAATGATTTTCTTATTAAACATTGATTTTAACTATTTTAACACTTCTTTAAATAAATTAATAATAAATGTCCTAATCTAATCCAAGTGGGCCTAAATGGTCATATTTTATTCTAAGGTTGTTTTTGGTCTAATTACACTTATACAATAGAATTAGGACATGTTTTATGGTAATAATAATATCATTTTTACCCTTAATTACCCTATTTACTTTTAACCGTGGTAAAAAAAGTAAAAAGTTACTATTCACCAAAAATTATTTTCATCTCATTGAACCACATTTTACTTACTGACATCAACTGCGTCTCTTGGATTTTCGAAATTCCACTCACAGAAGTGGTAAATTATGTTTTATGAAAAATTCATTTTTTTAACTACCACTTAGTGGTTTCACTATTCATCAAAAAATGAAAGTTTCCAAAAAAAATACCAAAAATTAGGCCTAAGCTATATTTGATATTTTGAATTCAAAAATGTTTTCTATTTTACCAAATTCAAGACATATCAGTCGCATTTATTAATTTAAAAATTAATTCCCGTCGTCAAAACAAATAGCATGTTCTTAAGAGATAAAAACTATCAAAAGATTGACACTTGTTTATGTCTGGTTTAAATGTGAAATTACATCCAATGACCAACATTGTATTAAATTATAAAAATATATTATAAATATAATTTAAAACCACTCAAATTAAAAATTTATCACTATTAATTATTTCGATTAAAAAGGTTGTTTTTTATTAAAATTTAGTAATTTTCACAATTCATCTGAAAATGAAAGTTATCTGAAAAGTACCAAAATTTCACCCTAAGCTAATTTTGATATTCAAAATCCAAAAATGAAGTCCATTTTGAAAATAAAATTTACAAAATTTCAAAAAGTGGTATTACTATTCATAACGGCTAGTTTTAATAATATTTTAGTAGAATATTCTTGTTTAGTGAAACTCAGTATTGCGTACTACACACGCTATCGAGGAAGGTCGCGATTCCGTGTAATGCAAGGAAAGTCAAGGATGCGTGTTTTCTAAGATCCTTTCGGTGTATCATACAACACAAGACATTAATGAAATTAAAAAGAATATTTTTCATAAAATCTTGGGGTGTTACATTTATGGTCCCCTGTAATGTACAATAAATTTTCTACATTGGGACTGCAATGAACTGATTTTGAACTCCCAATGAAAGGGACATCTTTCATTAAATTTTCATTTGACCCTACAATTATTTTTGTCTCTTGTAGGAAATTCAACTAATTTTTGTTTGATGGATATGAGACATAAAATAATTTCATGGATTGTGATTCCATTATTAATGGTTAGTCCTTTTTTCCTTCCATATTGAAAATCACCTTCACAAAGTCTATTTATTTAATTTTCACTAAACTCCTTTTTTCAACCCATTTGTAATGAAAAATTGTCACATGAAATGTTGTATAATCGAACTCATATATCTGTTTGATAATGATGAAATATGTTATATTTACATAAGTTGGATTTCTATCATTGGGACAAGATATGTGCATTGCTTCTGCTATAAGAGTAACTCCACTATTTTTCATTGTACTAAATTCATAATGTTATTTTTTATAGAACATATAACCATTAATTAAAAACTATTATGAGATATTGGATTTTCATTTGGTCCCTTAGATTTCCATAAAATATGTTCGACAATTGAGTTCAAAATTTTAGGTAACTATTTATAGATACGATCTTGGACCCATCTTATAAACTATTTATAATGTGTAATTTATATCTATATCTCATCCCTTGATGGATTAAAATCCCTAATAATTTGATTGTGGGATTCAACATATGGATCAACATATTCCCTATTATGTAAAATGTAAGGTGTGCTTTCTCACTCTCTATCATTTTTATTCTAAAAAAATCCCTTACGTGAATCCTTTAACCAATAAGGACTCTATTGTGTTGATATTTTCATAGACTGATCCTATCAGCATCTGATAAGTGATTGATAAAAAAATCACCTGCTTTGTAAATAATATCTCATTCTTCAATACAACCTTCTGGACAACATCGATTATTGACAAACCCTTTAAAAATATTCACATACCGTTCAGTTGGGTACATCCATCTATAATGGATAAGACCATATAGTTAAACTAATATATTAACTATTACCATCAAGTGGACCATTATATTGAAGAATGATAGTGTAAAGAACATATCTAATCAACATAATATAACTTCCACTACCTTATTCATGATTATAAATATTTCAGAGACTATAACTTTACTACATATGGATTTGTAAAATAAATATATATTTTTTAATGTATGTCATAAATTTTTATATAGAATGCAACCTAAAGTGAAGGACATAAAATCTTATATCAAAACATGAAAGTCATGTGATTTGTTTCCTTGTAACTAAAAATTATTCATTGAAAAGACATTATTTATATTTTATGAATACCGCTCTAGAATACTTACACCATTAATGAAATTAATGAATTGAAATGTTTCCTATCTCGATATATTGTAAGGTGTAGGAGGTAGAATATTCCACCATTTACCCTTAACTTTTTCTAACTATTACCTTATCCCTATGCCAATAACCTCCAATCGAGCCTTGATTACATATTTTTTTCAAAGAAATTAAGTAACAAATCAACAACACTATTACATATATTTGTTTTCTACATGTTTGAATTCAAAAATATTTATAACGTACAAATAATTCCAATATGGTAACTAAATGAAAATTGATCTTTTTTTACTACAAGATTTTATAATATTTTTAAATGGGTTATTGAAAATAGTTTTAATAATATTATCTTTATCGAGCAGTTGATCACACATTAGTGGAGGTGGTGTTGTAACTTGTTCAGTATTCCCATAGAATGTTGTTGTAGCATCCATGATTTTTATAAAACATTTTTTCTTCCTACTAAAATAAATTTCTTTGATTTCTTATGTTATAGGATACACCAATTAACACTTTTGGTACATGTAACACCAGTTTATTATTCTATAAAAACCACAATAAGTTTCTAAGAATCATCATTTTATTAGTATACTTATTTAAAATAGACAATTATAACCTAAATGTTTGAATAGAAGGTATAACCATGATTAACTAAATTATTTAATTATTATTTACACATAATTCTTTGAAAAATTAATTATAAATTAATGTAAAATCTTTTTTAAAATAAAAGAAAATGTTTCTCTGAAAAAATATTTAAATGTTCACAAGTGTGTTTTAAACTAAGAAATAAAAAATTATTTATTTTTGAATAAAATTAATGATATATATATAATATTAAATATAATGTTTAAAATTCATATTATGTATTTTATAGCCAGGTTATAAGAACAAAACCAATTTTATGCATACAAGAAGTATTTTTTCAAAAATGTAGTTTTGCCACATTTTAACAATGCACTATTTTTAATCTTAATTTTGACACTTTTATAAATTAAGTTTTTACAAAATAAACTTCCTATATTAATTAATAATTTCAAAATTGACTTTTGTTTAATTTTTAGTATTTTTCAGATAAGTTTCATGTTTTGATGAATAATGAAAAATAATGAATTTTAATTAAAAACTTATTTTTAACCGAGTTATATAGTTAAATAATGCGTAGAAATTATTTACAAGTATAATTAGAGATAATCTTTATCATTTTAACCAATTTAGGTGATTTTAATCAATTTCATATTGATATTTTATATAAAAATATTGTGAACTTTTGAATGTTTTTACTTTAAAATCCTATTTTCTCATTCTATCAAAGAGATTAGTTTTTAATTAATCATTTCAATTTATGTATTTTGAATTTGGAAAATTGATTCTATATTTGGAATCATATGGTTAAAATTTATTGAATTTTTTTTTTTATTTTAGGACAATACGAATTGTTACATTGGAAATTTTTATTACCATAGTTATGGGTAAATCAGGTAACTATGTGTAAAAATAATAATAAATTTATTATAAAAATTTCCTAAAACTTATCCTAATTTAATTGGATAAATATTTCTTGTTCCTAATAATTAAAGGACCAGTTATGGAACCATTTTTGTCATTTAGATTAAAATGCAACCTTTATTATAATATATTCCATAAAAAGTCATTTTTTCATAATTTTGTTTTTAACTGGTGAAATATTTTTAATATGGGGTCATATAATGGATAATTTAGTCTGTAAATATTATTTTAAAAGATAAAATTTATATCTACATCATTTTAATTTATTCATAATTTTTAGTGGTAAAATCATTACCTTAAATAGTGAAATAATGACATTGGATAAATTGTTTAATTAATTGATAAATCAAATAATTGAAATTAAAAATATTACAACAAATAAAATTTTATATAATTAATGTCATAAAAGAATTTTTTGGATGACTTTAACATTTTAGTGATGTTTTAAATGTGTTTTTAAAGGTTATCATCTTCTTAGGATTTTTTTAAATAGACAACTATTGAATATTTTTTAAATTGAAATTAATGAAATTTTAAAATAAATAATATTTTATTAAATTATTTAAAATCCATAAAAATATGAAATTTAAAAAAATTATTAAGATATGTCTCAAAATGGTATTAATGAATCATTTATTAGTCGTTTTTAAGTTTATTGAAATTATATTAACTCTCAAATGTTTAATTACATGATATCACAGTATGAATTTAAAATTTTAATAAGTGTTAAAAAACTATAAGTATTAAAAAATAATTGAAACTTGTAGAATTTTTATTTTATGAATATTTTTAAACCCATAATAATCTTATATAGTATATAATTTAGTTTGGATCCATTTTAAATTAAATATAATTTATATTAATTTAATAATTTGAATAATTTCAAGAGTCCCCCTCTACTCTCCTATAAAAGGGAACTCATTCTTCGCTTTTATTAAAACATGAAACCAATTTTGGATTGACCAAAATATGTAAAAATATCCTCTCGAAAACGATAAATTCATCCTAGAAGCCTTAATTTATGAATAAATCCATCTATTGGAGTCCTTTTGGGAAAATCTAAAGAAGATACCCAAAGAAGTAGAAATGTTAATCAACAAACATTCTTATTGTATTTACTCTATAAAAACCTTATATTATATTTATTTTATGTTTATATAATAAAATAATTATCATAAATATACCATTTTTTTTATATTAATGTTTTAACCTACTCACACACACACATACGTCCTATGGGATACACAATCATAGTTCGTGTGTATGGCGGACTACCACCTTGTGAACCGATGTCACTTGTTCTTCCATTTCCACCTTTCATGGTTGAAAATAATGGTTTAATTTATATTTTTATATTATGTTTATGATATTAATGATATTAATGATATTTATGATTTATGTATACTTATTTTATTATTTTATAACACATACCATCATACTTTTCATTTTTTGGAAATACAATTACTTCGTTTGCGGACGTGTGGACTACCGCCACCTTAAAGTGATATGATTCATTCACATTTTACATGGAATGTATTTAGGATGGGTTAAATAATTTTTTATCATATATATGATATAATAATGATACTTTAATGATATTATATATATATAAATATTCCAATTACTTTCTTTCTTTTAATACAACATGAAATAGAAATAGTGTTTATGTGTCTGTATGACCAATCTTCTCTTTGAATTGTGTATTTAGTATTAGATTATATTAATTTATAAATAACCATAAATACAAATATAATGAATATATATGATATTTATATCATTATTATTATTCTATAAATAATTAAATCATGTTCTATGTATGACGACCAAGTATAAAAATTCAAAACATGTATGAGAGACAAAACCATTATTAACCAAAACATAACTTAAATATGGTATTGTTAATTAGAAGGTAATATAATGTCTTATGTAAATAATATATTTTATTATATACATGAATATGTTTCTTAAATTTATTTAAAAAAATATTATATTTATTTTACAGTAGGTTTTCATGAGTACGACCAGAGTCAAGATATAAGGTAAGAGATTTTTGTCTTACTTTTATTTCTGTGGGACACATGCCACATAAACTACTTGTTTCTTTTTTTGTTTATATAATGACCATAAACTTTTTTTATGAGTATTATTCTGAAGATTATGTTATTTTCATAACCATATAACTTTCTCTCTTTCATGGGCCATATGATTCTACTAATTATAATGTGATAATTTATTATCTCACCATCTCAACAATAATCAGGATTGTTTCATTTTTTGTCCCCATTTTGGAATATGTATCTTCCATTTCGATGTTTTATAAAAAAGAATTAATTTTTACTCTTCTCCTATGAATATTTAATTTTATATTTAGTAATGTTTTAATTTTATAAAAAAGGTTTGAAAAGAGTATTTTTTTTCATTTTCTAAATAAGGATCTTTGCGGCCTTAGTAACAAACATATATAGAAGGAATGGTTTTTCTCTTCCACGACATGAATTTAATATTCTTCCACCATAAAACATTGATTATTTAAAGAATCCTTTAAATTATTTCAAGCTTATTTTCAAATATAATGTTTTCTTTTAATATTACATATAATTTTAAGATACTAAAACGTTTTCAAAGAAAAAAAGATATTTTCCACAAATTTTTTTTCAAGTGATATATCAAAATCATTTTAAGCTTATGATATCATTATTGGATGCTAATTATGTTTTACCGGGGATATGATTAAATGCTAAAATTATTATTCATTCTAATAATTGTTTATTTTTATGATGGAATGATATTTATTAAACTCATTAATTTTCCATGATTTATGATATGATGAAATTTTTATGAAACTCCTTTCTAATTATGGGTTCTGATATGATTTATGTTCTTGTGAGACATATATATATATATGGTTTTAATTATGTGATTAATAACACATAAATAAACCTATAATTCGTTGGTTAATGATTTATTTCTCATAAAATAATGATGGAATCATGTATACGGGCTTGATCCACTATGGAAGATAGAGAAACCCGATCAACTATGGGAAGATGGGGAAACCCGATCCACTATGAAATGACGGGGAAACCTGGTCCCTTAAAATGAAAGGACTAAAACTAGAGATGTTGGTGTATCCCACCCAGTAGGTGTTGTCACCATCATGTTCCCAATTATGTCACTATAGGAAAATGGCCATTTAGCGGTGGTTTTTTCATGGCAGTTTTAAAAACTGCCGCCAAACGTGTTTCGGGCCACAATTTCGCAGCGGTTTTTAAACCGCCGGGAAAAAACTGCCGCGAAATGCCTTAATTTTTTTATATAATTTTTTTTAAAAAAAATTCAAGGATTAGCATCAGATTTTTAAAAAACAGCCGTGAAATAGAGGAAAATTTGGTAAAACCACCGCAAAATGAAAAGAAAAAAAAACACAAGAAACCCTGAAATCACTAAAACGACCATAACTTTTGATCCGGGCATCCGTTGGAGCACCACGACCAGCCAAATCGAATCTCATGAAGAGCTCTAAGGGTACATATTATCAAAACCGTGAGACGGTCTATGGTGTGGATGATATGAGAGTTATAAGAATGTTGAAAAAAGTTCTCAAACTTCAAACGGCCATAACTTTCGCTCCGGGTGTCCGTTTTGGCTCTACCACATATCAAATTGAATTCAGCAAAGAGAGTTAGACACTTTTTTGACCACAAAAAGCTGTTTTTTTGTGTTTTTAGAACCCAAAAATCCATCCTAAGGCCTCCAAAACCCCTTTTCTTACACCAGTGTCCCGACGAACTTGTCTTCAAATAGACCTAACGTTCGATCCGCGTTTCAGTTCAGACTCCTCCACCTACCAGATTGTACCTTGTTCTATGAGCTTCAGTTTGACTAGTCGCGACACCCACATACACGTGTGTATCTTATGTTATGGCCTTATTAGTGGGTATCAGGTTTGTTATGTTTTTCGATGCCTCGTTTCTAGCACCCATTCCCCATCAACTTTTTTTTAAATGGTCGTAACATCTGATCCGCCTGTCCATTCGGAGTCTTTCACCTATCAGGTCGAAGATCATATCAAGATCTTTGATTTGACAAGTCGCAGATATGAAATGGACTCTCAGATCTTAAGTTATCTCTATTAATGTGAGTCCAATGTTTTTGTCACTTAATGACCGTTTTGATGGATTTTAATGGTTTCTCCATTTATTTCTGTTTAATTGGGTTTCCATGACTTATTATCTTTTTCAATGGTTTCTTTGGGTTATTATGATGATAATGTTGAAATCTGAAGGGGATTTCCAGAGTTTTCATGAGTTTTCAGGTGTTCTCATCCTTTCTAAAGACTCATTCTTCATGCTTCTCCATCAGATTTCATGTGTTTTCTTGATTTTTCATCCCTTATCACGTCCTTTCATACTTTTTCATGTGTTTGAATTATTATTTATTATTTATTATTTATAATAAACTTTAATTTATTTGTTATCTATTATTTGTTATTGGTTATTTATTGTTTATTATTTATTATTTATATTTATTTATATTTAATATTTATTTATTATTTAATATTTAATATTTAATATTTATTTATTTATTTTTTATTATATATTTTTTTATTTAATATTACTATTAATAAAATATTATTAATAATAATAATATTTGTTATTGGTTATTTATTATTTATTATTTATTATTTATTATTTATTATTTATTATTTATTATTTATTATTTAGTTTTTATTTTTTATTTTTTCATTATTTATTATTTATTATTTATTTTTTATTTTTTATTTTTTATTATTTATTATTAATATTATTTTATTTATTATTTATATTTATTTATTATTTATTATTTATTATTTATTATTTATTTTTTAGTATTTATTATTTATTTTTTATTTTTTGTTTATTATTTATATATATTTATTATTTATTTTTTATTATTTTTTATTTATTATTTATTATTTATTATTTACTAATTATTATTTATTATTTATTATTTATTGAAAATAATATTTTTTTTATTATGTGTTATTTATTATGAAATATTTGTTTACTTCGTATTTATTATTTATTATTATTTATCATTATTATTTATTTATTATTATTTATTATATATTATTTATTATTTATTATTAATTATTAATTATTAATTATTTATTATTTGTTTATAATTATTTATTTTTTATTATAATTTATTGTTTATTATTATTTATTATTTATTATTATTTAATATTTAATATTATTTATTATTTAATATTGATTATTATTTATTTTTATTATTTATTATTTATTATTTATTATTATTTATTATTTATTGTTTATTAATATTTATTGTTTATTATTTATTATTATTTATTTTTATTATTTATTATTTAATATTTAATATTTAATATTTAATCTTTATTATTTATTATTTATTAATAATATTATTTTATTTATTGTGTGTTACTTATTATGAAATATTTTTTTATTTCGAATTTATTATTTATTATTATTTATTATTATATATTATATATTATATATTATATATTATTTCTGATTTATTATTTATTATCTATTACTTATTGTTTATTATTTATTATTTATTGTTTATTGTTTACTACTTATTATTTGTTATTTATTTTTTATTTTTCATTTTTTATTATTCATTTTTTATTATTTATTATTTTTTTATTATTATTTATTGTTTATTATTATTTATTATTTATTATTATTTATTATTTTTGATTATTTATTATTTATTATTTATCATTATTTATTAATATTATTTATTATTATTTATTATTATTTATTGTATATTATTTACTATTTATTATTATTTATTATTTATTATTTGTTATTTATTATTTATTTTTTAATATTTATTCTTTATTATTTGTTTATTATTATTTATTATTATATATTATTTATTTATTATTATGTATTTATTATTATTTATTTATTATTATTTATTTATTATTATCTAATGTTTATATTTATTATTTGTTATTTATTGTTTATTATATATTATATATTATTTATTATTTATTATTTATTATTTATTATTTATTATGTATTGTTTATTACTAATTATTTATTATTTATTATTTATTATTTACTGTTTATTGTTTATTATTTATTGTTTATTAATTATTGTTTATTATTTATTATGTATTGTTTATTATTTATTATTTATTATTTATTATTTATTATTTATTATTTATTATTTATTAATTATTATTTATTATTTATTATTTATTATTTATTATTTATATTTATTTATTATTTATTATCTATTTATAGTTATTAATTATGTGTAATTTATTATTATATATTATATATTATTGAGTTTATATCTATAATTTATGTATTATTTGTTTTCTAAATTAATATATATAAGTATATTAAATTCTATTTATTAAACACATGATGAGCTTGCTGGAGTGGTTAAGTCTTTGGAAAATAGACAAGAGGTTAGGGATTTAAATCTCACCAAACGTAGTATTTCTTTATATTGCATGCGCATGTGCATGTGCATGTGTATTTGCAATATAAAAAAATATAAAAAAAACCGCCGCTAAAAAACCATTGCGAATAGTTTCCCGACACACGATTTCGCCACTGTTTTTTAAAACCACCACCAATCTATTTAGCGACGGTTTAAACCGCCACGAAATGTAAAACCAAACCGCCGCTAAATGCCTTTTTTGTCGTAGTGTGTTTTGGAAATGTTCCTTGATTTATAGGGAATGATATTACATGTTTATGTGTCTGCTAAAATTTACATTTTTGATGCCATTTTTGTTATCTCATTGATCGTGTACTTTGATTTTCATATGCTTTATGTCTTATGATATGATAATATTTATTCAATGAATCATTTATATGATCTTTCATATGAAGTGTATGATCTTCATATTTTATGCTCAAGTTTATATACCCTTATGTTCATGTTATTCTAACAAATATTCCATGATTACACATATTAAGCATCTAATCTCACCCATTCTTATGTTTCCATTCCTTAGGTTATAAATATTAGGTTGAAGTATAAGTACTAAATGGTATTATCTTTATGGGATATGTTGAATATTTTTCCCAAAATTAGAATAAGTAGTTCCATGTCTCTAAAGAAAATAAACTATTTTGGTCCCTAGGCAGGTGTTTGTGTAATAAAATAATTATTCATCCCAAATGATGTAATATCTATGTATGAAAATAATTGGTCATTATAGCTGGTATCATAGAAAAGTTTTCGTTAACCATTGGAAATAATAATGAGTGAACTTTAGTGGTATCCCAAGAGATATTTACAAGGGCATGTCTAGGTATGTCTCTAAGGATATATTTATGTTGAGGTTACAATCATAGTGTTTTTTAATAATCATGAATAACCTAATATTGAACTTATGGTGTCATAAATTGAAATTTTGTAAGTAATTTCCTTTTTTAGGTGGTTCTACCATTATGATTACTTTTTCCCATAGTATGATTTTTGATTTTAGTAAATGGCTAAAACATGAGGGAACTCTGTTAATAATGATCGTGATAAGAAATATCATGATGTTCCTTCCAATAAACTGAATGTTTTGGGCGCAGGAATGAAAAATATTGTTTTTATACTGACAAAACATTATCATGATATGAATCATATTGGACATTCAAATGAGAATAAGAGGGAACATAATTCTATTGATTCATTCATGAGGTTGTTTCTGCTTTCTTTCAGTGTGTGTACTGATCCACTTATGGATGAGAAATGGATTAGTACCAATTAAGAAACATTCTCCAATTTTCATAACATGAGAAAGTATTTTTGGTCTCCCATCATTTGTAAGGTAAGGAAGATCAATTATAGAATATTACTAAGAATACGAGACAATGAGAAGAAATTTACTATGTGGAATGGGATGAGCTCAAGAAAATATTTTTCAATATGTAATTTTCTCATATAATCCATACAAAAATAGAAAAGGAATTCCTTGAGTTAATTAAAAAGGATAATGAATCATTTGGAACCAATAAAGAATGTTTTACAGGACATGTGAGGTACACTTCAAGCATTATCAACAAACTTAAAATTAATATTGATCGATTATTTAGTGGGTTAATTTCATGTATCATAATGGAGTTATAAATAATATGATTTAGAGGGTATTAATAGATTTCATGTTGTGCTATCAAGGTTTAAATTTAGGTTGGAGTTATGAATCAATCTCATAGTTTTAACAAGAAATGAAATATGGAGTTAAAATTAAAATCTAAAAACCATAGAGAAAAGAATATATGCCTTCTTTATCCTATAAGTGTGGAAAGAAGAATGATCAGGATTGTCTTATAGGTTCTAGTAAATGTTTTAAGAAAGGAAAGGTAGGTCATATTCCAAATGAATACTAATGTAATGGGATGAAGTTATCTCATGATGTGAATAGAGAGAAGTCTACCCATAATAAATCCCCAAACACATTTCAACCCTTTTTGTGCAAGGAAAAGGATCATTATGGTAATAATTTCCCAAATTAGAGGGCAAATGATGACGATTGATGTTAAATACCTCTTAAATAAAAATAAAAAATTAAATCTAACGTGATCACTATTGTTAATGTGGGGTATGAAAAAGAATTAGTGGAATGTTTGAGTATTTAATTAATGGAATTCAAGAATAATTTTTGTAGAAGTAATTTTATGGTATTATGGAATAATGAAACATATATGTATTGGTATATTTTAGGGTTTTCATAATTATTTCAGATAATATATTGAATGGTACTAGTCACAATGAAATGTTAATGAGGTGGTAAGATGATATATTTATAAAACACACAATTAAGGAATGGATAACTCTTAATATGTGCAAGATGTTTGGATAATGATATAAAGAGATGTTTAATTATGATAAAATAAATGGGATAGTACTGATGAACTTGGGGTTGAAAATATGACATGGTTTTTTATGATATCATGGATTGAGTTCATCGAATTTTTGTATTTATGGTATGTGGAAAGAGTTAATTTTGGAAACCATGCATGTTTTTATTAAGGATTTATGGTAATACAAGTTATTATCATGTTTCAAGAGAAAACATGATAATGGTATTCACATGTTTTTATGTAACAATTATGTGATACATCTTGTTTTTTTGATAAATTCTATGTTTAGATTCCACAACCCATCCCCCGGGGCCCGTTCCATGACTACCCAAGACCGCCTTCCATAGGTTAGGGTTTGGCGACTTGCAGCATAAGGCGTAATCCCTAAAACTAGGAAGGCATTGCCTTTATAACCTATAATCACAAGCAACCAAGAACATATAATGATACTTACACAAGTAAACTGAATAGTAAATAGAGTGAGTATAGTAAGTAAAAGGTGCCAGATTACAAGACCAACTAGAAAGTACAAGGAAAACTAGAATGTACAAGACGGCTGATATGTGAAATCAACTCATGGATCGTCCACTTCAATTCCTACCAAAAGGGTAGGTAAAGATCGCCTCCTTAGCCCTCCACGTCCACACGTATCCTCTGCGAACTGACACACTTTATAGTCCACCTCCGAGCACCATCCAGTCCTGGTACCCTCGTCCTCAGTCAGCGTTGTCCATCATTTACATCTATCACAACAAGGTGCGGGCATAGCCCATGCAAGGGTGAGTATAAAAATAAATATTAGGGACCACGAGACCCTCAAGGTTTCACAAAATCCACAAAATATTAACCACGAAGTATGAAATCAATAAATAACCCTACTTAGGTATATGGCCAAACATATATGTGAGTTTTCATGTAATCCATCTCAATCATGAGGAAAAAACAGAGGTACTGACTCAGCTCACACCAGGTATATCTTTAGGTATTGTAGTAGAGATGATTAGTTATAGTTACTGAATCATCTTATGCCATTAATGGGCTCTCCTTCTGACCAACATAGAATCTATAGGAGCTGAACCATGTGAGATCGCTTGGAGCTGACCCACAAAGGATCACTAGGAGCTGACCGACACATGATCGCTAGGATCGGACCCACATATGATTTCTAGGAGCAGACCCACACATGATCATTAGAAGCTGAACCACACATTATCTGTAGGAGCAGACCCGCACAGGATCGCTAGGAGCGGACCCACACATGATTGCTAAGAGCACTCTTCTCATCACATCCAGCTACTGGGTTTCCGCACTAGGCTTTCTCGTATCCCATAGATTCCATTCCCCAAGACCCTGATCGATTATCCAAATACCATGATGTCCCACTAAGAAGTATCCCAATGGTTCACCACATCATTGGGGACTCAATTCAACAGATAGTGTTTTAATCAGATGCCCGGACTGTGAGTTATTAGCCTTTTAGTCCTAGGGGCCTGATTGGATTCGTGCTCAAACCAACCTGACTGTACCTCATCAAAATCAAAAACACCAGTGGGTGTACTCAAAGGGACCATCTCTCTATGAGGTTTCCAGTGCCGCTGACAGTTCGTCAAACGAATGTCTAGTGGAAAAGCCGGGGCCAAAAGAGTGTAAATGGGTTGTAGTGAGTCTGGGTCCGGTCTGACCCGGTCGACCCGACCTGGCCGGACCTGACCTAGGCGGACTCGATTTGGGTCAACCCAACCTGACCCACTAGGTCCGGCCCAACCTTCTAGGAGGCCAAACCAGTTGGTTTTGGCCCAGCTCGTTTTCTCCGGCCCGGCCCGCGCTGGGCGGCCTGGCCCACTGGATGGTCCTGTAGGCCGTGAGGGGCCACAGAGGGCCACGGGGGTTACTGCGAGGGCGGATCAGCCACGAAGGATTCCACGAGGGCTTCTCGGGTCCAGGGTGCCTCTAGGGTGGCTCGGCCCAGGGGTGTCGTGATAGAGTCTCAGCATGGGGGTGTCACATGGGAGGCTTGGCCGAGGGGTGTCATGAGGGAGGCTCAATCTAGGGGTATCTCGGTGAGGCCGCGGGTGGCACGGCAGGGCTGAATACGGTGGCGACGGATCAGGTGGTGAGGCGACAGATGGAATCTCGGCTGCAGACGGTAGCGACGGCCCGAGAGGTGATGTCGTGGGTGGCTGCTCGGCGGCGGACGACGGTGGTGGCTCGGGCGGCAGCTGGGCCGTGTACGACGACAGTGGCTCAATCAGTGAGGTCGCGGGCAGCGACGACGCATCAGGAGGAGAGGCCATTGATGGCTGCTCGACTGCGGATAGTGGCGACGGCTCGGGTGGCGACTCGACCATGGACGGTGGGGTGTCGTGCCTTCATCGGTTGCTAGTTTAGCTATCCTCACACTTTGTTCGTCGTCGTAGTGTAAGCCACATTCTTCCATCGTGAAGAACACAATAAGATAGAATGACATAGGGGTCGATCCATGTTTGTTTGGCCCGTACCCTCCACATTAGAGCGGTAGCAAGCGTCTCAACAAAATTAGGAGTCAATAACAACAAACACTTAAATTTAATAAGAATTGTGGATCAATGCGTTTTGGTTGATCCATTGTTTCCATTCATTACAAAAATAAGGAAATTAAATGAGAGGATTAAAAAATATAATACTAACCCCTACCTTGGATTGTTTGTTGACGTTGGCAGGAGAAGGAAGTAAGGATGTAGATTCATCGTAGATGAAGACGTCCCACATTGGAGGAAGTCGAAGATATCAGCATTCATCACGCCCGCCATACACCTCTGATCCCAGGCTCGTTCTTTGGTTCTTCATAGTCGAAGGCGTTCTTTGTCGGCGAGGGAATTCTATATTGGAGGATGTAATTCTCTACAATTCTCCGAAGAGTTCTCCCCTTCTCATTTTCCAATCAAAAGAAAGAGGTTCCCATATAGTTTAACTTAAGAAGAAATTATGTTGGTACACAAACACACATGTTGGAATAATTAATGTACGACATTGGAAAAATTAATGTGGATGAAGATCAAGAGGCTCCTACATATTAAAGAGGGAGATTAGAGGTTTCTCCCTCATTAAGAGGGAAGTTCAAGAGAAATAAGCCTCAGCTGGTCCCCACTACCAAAACCTCTCATGGGAGGTTAGGATCAGGTGGTCCCCACCACCATAACATCTAATTGGAGGTTAATATAGGTCGTCCACACCTGTTAAACATCCAAATGGGAGTTTCAAAACAAAATAAATAAAACGTAACACACATTATTTTTTTTATTATTTTCACGAAAAAGCCAAATAATTAATATTCACCGTCGACTAACAACCATTGAGGTGAGAGTATTTTTAAGCGAATACCGGTGTTGTGAGTTCAACAGATCCCTTAGATTTCAATTTCATGCACCTTTTTAAAAGTTACAAAATCCTTCTCTCATGTTTACTGAAAATACCTGAAAAATGTTTAGAAATTCATTCCGGGCACACCGGGCCTCAGAATCACAAGATGCAAATTTTCCCAGACTCATAAAATTACCATATATTTAAAAAACAATTACATGGAAATTCTGGGTCTTTACATTCTCCCCACCTCAGGGATCTATCTTCTCGTAATCCACATCTTAATCTTAGTAAAGAAGTGGGGGAATTGATCATGCATCTGAACCTCCTGCTCCCATGTGCTCTCCTCGAGGTTCCTATGTTAACAGCGAACACACACCAGATATATCGACCGTCCACAATGGACCTGCTCCTGTCGATCCGAAATCTCTAATGAAACCTCCATAAAAGTCACCCCATAATTGACGTCCAACTCTCTGCGGTCTATGATGTGGGAAGTGTTGTGCATGTATCTCCTCCACTGAGATATGTGGAATATGTCATACACCCGATGCAACTGAGGTAGAGGAGCTAAGAGGTATGCCACGTCACCAAGTCTACTGAGGACCTGAAAAGTTTTGATGAATCTCAGAGATAACTTGCCACCTTGGCCAAATCTCTGCAAACCTCATCGAGGTGAGACCCATAATTAGACGTGGTCAATATCCTCGTACTCAAGAGGTCTCTCTATACGATCGGCATACGGCATATTCCTGCTCTTTACAGTATTCTTCCGCTCCTGGATGATCTTCACATTCTCTCTGGTAGCCCGTACCATCTCTAGTCCCACTTGTGCTGACTCCCCTAGGTCTGTCCAGACCAAAGGTGTTCTGCAAAGTCACTGATACAATGCCTCAAAAAGGTGTCATCCCAATAGTGGAGTGATAGCTATTGTTGAATGAAAACTCCACCAATGTCATGGGATCCTCCCAACTACGACCAAAGTAGAGGGAGCTTGCGCGTAGCTTGTCCTTGAGGTCTGAATGGTCCTCTCATTCTAGCCATCCATCTGAGGATGGAAGGCAGTTCTCAAACAAAGTTGTGTCTCGAAGGCCTCCTATTACCCCTTCCATATCTGAGAAGTGAAACGTGCATCACGATCGGAGACAATCATCGATGGTACTCCATGTATCCATACAATCTCCGACACATAGAGGTGTCCTATGATCTCTACTGAACCCTGCTCTCTGATCTGTAGGAAGTGGGCCAACTTGGTGAGTTGGTCGATGATCACCAAAATCAATTCTGACCCCTGGATGTACGTGGAAGTCCTGTTACGAAATCTAGGGATATCCCATCCCACTTCCACTCTAGGACCTCTAAAGGCTTAACCAATCCTACTGGAACCTGATGCTCTCCCTTCACTTACTGACAAGTGAGGCATCGAGAGACAAACTCTGCTACTGCTATCTTCATTCCCAGCCACCAGTGTTTTCATCAGAGATCACGATAAATCATCACCACTCCTAGATGTACTACTAGAGGAGTTGTGTGGAACTCCCTCAACACTCCCCCCAGAAGCAACACAGGTACTATGGTGTGTCCTTTGAAGATGATGACATGCTCACCACCTACAGAAAATTTATTAGGTGCCTGCCCTATGGATATCTGAGCATGTCTAGTCTTTCAGTCAGTGTCCCCACGTTGCGCCTCCATGACTCGCTGAAGAAGAGGGGGAGTGACTGTAAGATACTAAAGAAAAGATGCTCCATCACGATCCTCAAAGGATATCTGTAAAGTGGCCAGTGGCTCCGTCGCTTCACCTAGAACCTATATACCAAATCTCCTGCTATGTGCATTTTCTACAACATTCCCCTTCCCAAGAGTATAGACTATCTCAAAGTCATAGTCCTAGAGGAACACAATCCAAAATCACTATCACATGGTCAGGTGATTTTGAGAGAAAATATAGCTGAGAATATTGTGATCAGATAAGACTGTAAAACGTTCACCCATCAGATTGTGCCACCACATCTTCAAGGAGAAGACCACTACTGCTAACTCTTGGTCATGGGTAGTGTAGTTCTGCTCATGTTTTCTCAGCTGTTGAGAACCTTATGTGATCACCGCTTTCTCCTATATCAGGACACATCCGAGTTCAGTCCCTGATGTGTCACAGTAGACTACTTACCCTATACCCTCTTTTGGAATCCTCAAGATGGGGGAACTAGTCAGCCTCTACCTCAGATACTGAAAACTCTGTTGGCATCTCTCCAACCACACGAAGTGTTTCCCCTTCTTCGTCAATTCTTATAGTGGTGCTAAAAATCTCGAGAAATATAGAAAAAATCTCTGATAGTATCCAGCCAAACCCAGGAAACTCTGTACGTCCTTCACACTCCTGGGTGGCTCCCAAGAAAGTACCACCTCAATCATTGCTGGATCCACTGCAACTCCAGTCTCCGATATGACATCTCCCAGAAAGTGAACCTCTCAGATCCAAAATTATCACTTTTACAGCTTACCATAAATATCGCGCTCTCTGAGTATGTCATGTACTACCTGAAAATGATAGGTAGGCTCCTCCTTAGTAGTCGAGTAGATCAGAATTTCATCGATGAAGACTACTACAAACTGATCAAGTTATGGCTGAGAGATCCTATTCGCGAGTCCCATGAAAACTACTAGAGTGTTGGTTACACCGAATGGCATATCCAAGAACTCGTAATGGCTATACTGACATCTGAAAGTAGTCTTCTACACATCCTCATCTCATACTCAGAGTTGGTGATAGCCTGATCTGAGGTCTATCTTTGAGAACCACCGTGCTCCATTCATCCAATCAAAGAGATCATAAATCCTCATGATTGGGTACTTTTTCTTCATGGTCACCTGTTTCAGGCGCTGACAGTCAACACAAATCCTAAATCTCTCATCTTCCATGTTCGAGAAACAAATCGGGGCTGTCCCAGGTGAATCATGGGGCCAAATGAATCCCTTCCTCTAACAGTCATCTAGCTACACCCGAAGCTCACCAATCTCTATAAGAGCCATCTGATACGCTGGTGTAGATATCAGTGTCATCCTAGGGTACAAGTCAATGTAAAAGTCCACCTCTTGGTGAGGAGGTATACCCATAACATCATTAGGGAAGACATCTTTGTTTTGGTCCACCTCTATAGGATAACTCAGACTCTCCTCTTAAACCACTCTATGGGTAAGGCTATCCAACTGATGGGTAATTGGCTGCACCCTCCTCTGGGTAAGTCAATTCTGTGCTGCAAAGGCTCCCTTCTCGCCGGTGAAGGTAAAAATGGTCCCATACATGTGGACACACCCCACTTTGCACCTAATATAGCCTATCATAGAATGGACTTTAGATAACCATTCCATACCCAATATTATGTCGTAAGGCATAAACATTGCTACTAGGAGATCCCAGTCGAAGCTCTCGCCTCCAAGAGTAATCTCGCACTATCGGCACCAGTGCGTAATCGTCGAATCCACTCTTGTAGGAGTCTCTATCCATAAGGATCAAACCAAGGACTCCTTGGTAACCATCATGCTTCGAACGAGGGAAGTGGAAATAAAATAATGACTCACACCTGTGTCTATAAGAACTGCAGCTAAAGTAGGGTAGACACAGATTGTTCTCCGTATCATCTATAGAGCATCGTGATCATAAACCTCAACTGCATGGAGACGAGCTCACCCTTGTCCACCTACTCCCTACGGTTAGGGTGGACGTCCTGGTGGTGGTGGCGGTAACATCTTGAAACATCACTCACCGCCAGCTACATGGACAGTTCCTCTGCCGCATCAGTCGGATCCCTGCGGACCTCCTCGGTCAAATCTTTGTCTCTGCCTGGGAGGTCCTTCGACCGTATGTTGATCATCCATACAGTAGGTTGGACAGTCACGAGCCATGTGGCCCTACCCACAATATTTTTAACATTGCCCGCTCCTGGAATGACTTGATCCACCTTGGGTGCCCCGCACAACTGATCCGGAATCATGAGGTCGTCCTCCTATACGTCTGGTCCTCTTCGACCTCTATGACATCTATATACTCTAAACTGTATAAGACCCCGCTACGCGACGACTAGTGGTGGGTCTCACTATTGGTGACTTGTTAGCAAGAAAACTCTCCACTAAGAGGGATCTCTCTAACACCTCCACCTGTGTTGGGATGATGAGTGAGATCATCGATGCCCCGATCACCCTTCTGAGTACCTGCTCAAAGGTTAGGGCCTAGAAGAATGGGTCCCACACTATATCTATGGAGTAACATGAGAGTTCAGTGAACCTTTTTGGGTACTAAGCCATAGTCATGCTACTCTACTGTAGATGAAAGATCTATAGTATGTGCACTATGAGAAGAGTTACTGGGACAAAATCTGCCCGAAACAGGCTCTTGAAGTCTGCCAAGAGAAGTGTCACCTCGTCATGGACCTGGAGCATCAAGATCCACCATATTCTTGTTGTTTCCTGTAGATGGCTAGTGGTGGGGATAAAAATGAGATTGGTTGGGTTCCCTACCAGTCGAAAGACTCTCACCACAGCCTCCAGCCAATCCTCAGCCACTGGTGGGTCCGTCTCTCCCATGAACCTGGGTAACCTCTAGCACTGGAACTCGTGAAATGTGCTCAAGCGGCATGCACTTTATGCTGCTAGGGCTGGTGGAATCGGTGACCAAACGGGGAAAGATACCACTAGTGCATCCACTGGAAAAGGGCCCTACACCGAGGCCTCATTGATCAATGGTCTATCAGGGATTACAACTCTTGGAACCCTAGCTGGCTGTCTGCGTGGAGGCATCCTGAAAAGAAAAAGGTGTGCCACAATCAATAATTTATACATGGTGAGCTGACTCAAGAGATCACAAAGGAAACTCTTTAAAACAGACACGCAATCAGTGTTTTTGTGCACTGATTCAGTAATCAGAAGTCATGGTCCTAGTGAATGGATACATCGACCACCACACCAACACTGGATTTCCTAAACTAATAACCATACTCCCTATACATAAAAAAATTTCCGTTAAAAATAAATATCATAGTTCTATTTTCTACGATAGAACCAACTCCTCTGATACTAATTGTCATACCCTGTCCCCCGAGGCCCATGCTGTGACTACCCCAAGATCGCCTTCTATAGGTCAAGGGCTGGAAACTTGCACCGAAACGCGTAATCCCTAAAACTGGGAAGGCAATGCCTTTATAAGCTGTAATCACATGAAACCAAGCACAAATAATGATAAAAACACAAGTGAACTAAATAGTAAATAGAATTAGTATAGTAAGTAGACGGGGTGAGAATATAAACCCAACAGGAAGGTAAAAGGAAAAATGTAAAGTACAAGACAAATGATAGGTGAAATGAAGCTCCTGGATCGTCCACCTCGATGCCAACATGATGGGTAGGTACATAAAACCTCCTCAACACTCCATGTTCACCCATCTTTAATGTGAAACAACATGCCTTATTGTCCACCTCGGAGCACCGTCCAACCATGGTACCCTCATCCTCAATCAGCACTGTTCGTCGTCAGTATCCAACACAACAAGGTATGGGCATAGCCCGTTCAAGGGTGAGTATAACTATATTCAGTAGGGACCCTGACACCCTCAATGTCTCACAAAATCAAAAAAGGATAAACCATAAAGTGTGAAATCAACAGATAACCTTAATTAGGTATATTCCCATACATATACCTTTGTTTTCAAATAATCCATCTCAATCATGAGGAAAGCACTGAGGTACTGACTCAGCTCTCACGAGGTATATCTTTAGGTACGGTAGTAGAGATTATTAGTCATAAATATAGAATAACCTTATTCTATTAAGAGGATCTACTGCTGACCTATATAGAATCCCTAGGAGATAACCCCCATGGGATCACTTGGAGCTGGCCCAGACAAGATCATTAGCAGCTTACCCACACTGGATTTTTAGGAGATGACCCACACAGGATCACTAGGAGCTGACCCACATAGGTTCCCTAGGAGCTGACCCACAAAGAATCGCAAGGAACAGACCCACACAGAATCACTAGGAGCTGACCCACACAGGATTTCTAGGCGTTGACCCACACAGGATCGCTAGGAGATGACCCACACATGATCGTTAGGATCACAATTCTCGTCACAGTAGCCACTTGGTTTATGCACTAGGCTTGCTCGTCCTCGGGAGAGTCCATTTACCAAGCCAATGGTTGATTCACTAACTAACATGATGTTTCAATAAAGAGTATCTCAATTTTCTCTATGTCATAGGGTTCTCAACGCAATAGGCAGTGCTTCAATTGGACACTCATTCTGTGAGTTATTATACTTTTAGTCCTGGGGGCCCGGTTGGATTCATGCTGAATCCATTCTGACCATACCCCATAAAAATCCAAAATCTAATGGGGTATACTCCAAGGGTTTGTCTCTCTCAGAGGATTCTAGTGCCACATACTGTTCGTCAAACGGAAATCCAGTGCCAAAGTTATGGCCAAAAGAGCGTAAATGAGTCATAGTGAGTCCGGGTCCGGTTCGACCCAGCCGGACAGACCCGACCCATTGGGTCCGGCCTTTCCTGTTGGGTTCGGTCTGGCCCTCTGGGCTTGGCCCGGACCGCGCTGGGTGGCCCGACCCACTGGACGGTCTGACAGCCCGCAAGGGGCCATAGAGGGCCGTGAGGGTTGCCGTGATGGCGACATTGTCGTGCAGGTTTCCACGAGGGTGGCTCGGCCCGGGGGTGACACGAGGGAAGCTCGACCAGGAGTTTCCACGTGGTTGGTTTGGCCCGGGGGTGCCGTGATGGCGGCATGACCCGGGGGTGACCCGTTGGTGGCTCGGCTGAGGAGTTCCGCGAGGGCGGCTCAGCAGAGGGGTGGCTCGGCGAGGTTGTGGGTGGTGCGGCGGGGCGGTGGATGGCAGTAGTGGCTCAGGCAGCAAGGCTGTATATGGTGGCTTGGATGTGGAAGGTGACAGTGGATTGGGTGGCGAGGTCACAGGCAGAGGCTTGGTTGCAGATGGCGGCGACCCAGACGACAACGCCGCTGACGACAGCTCGGCCGCAGATGGCGGCGGCGGCTAGGCCGCGGGCAGCGGGGCGTCGTGCCTTCACCTACGACCAGTTTAGCTGGACTATCTCTTCATTAATCGTTGTGGTGTAAGGCACATTATTCTATCTTGATGAACACAATAATGAAGAATGGAGGAGTGGTCGGGCTATGTTTTTTTGGCCCGCACCCTCCGCGTTAGATTGGTAGCAAGCAACTCAACAAAATTAGGAGTCATGAATGATGAAATCTTCAATTTAATATGAATCATGGGTCAACACATTTTGATTGATCCATGTTCGCCATGATTTCAATGAACAAAGAAAATAAACAAGAGAATTCAAGAATTTAATAATACCCCTACCTTGGATTGTTTGTTGACGTTGGCGTGAGAAGGAAGTACAGACGTAGATTTTTCATAGATGAAGACGTCCCACGTTGGAGGAAGTATATGATACGGCATTCATCACACCCACCACAAACCTCTGATTCTGGGATCATTCATTGGTTCTTCGTAGTTGAAGGCGTTCTTCGTTGGTGAGAGTGTTCTTCATTATAGGATGGAATTCTCCATGATTCTCCAACGAGTTCTCTCCTTATCCTTTTCCCACGGAAAGAAATAGGTTCCAATATAATTTAATGTAAGAAGAAATTTTGATGGCACACAAACACACATGCTGGCAAAATTAAAGAATGGTGTTGGCACAATTAATGTGGAGGAAGTTTAAGAGGCTCCTCCATATTAAAGTGGGAGTTGAGAGGTTTCTCCTTCATTAAGAGGGAAGTTCAAGAGATTTAATCCTCGGGTGGTCCCCACCACCATAACTTCTAATGGGAGATTAGGATCGGGTGGTCCCCACCACCATAACCTCTCGTGGGAGATTAATTTAGGTGGTCCCCACCTGTTAAACTTCCTCATGGGAGTTTCAGAGAAAAATAAAATAAAATGTTACAGTCTTTATTTTATTTTATTCTTTTCATGAAAATCCCAAAAAATTAACTTCCTCCCCTGAACAACTGCCATTGAGGTGAATGTCTTCTTAAGAAACTACCAATGCTATTAGTTCAACAGTTCCATTAGATATCAATTCTGAGGACTGGTTTAAAAAATATAAAAACCCGCTCGCACGTTTACTGAACGTACTTGAAAAAAAGTTCAAAAATTCATTCTGGGCACACCGGCCTCGGAATCACGCACCGTAAATTTTTGCGGACTCATAAAATTACCATATATTAAAAACCATTTACATGGAAATTATGGGTCATTACATTAGTGACCTTATTTTTAAAGTATTTGACTTTAGTCTTTTGGAAGGTTCATAAGAATAACTATTTATGAATTAGTTTATGTTGAATTTTGGATGAGGCTTTAGTGATTAATGTTTTGATTTATGAATATTGGATACCATGTGACAACTATTTTGTTATAATTATAAATACATAAATTATTAATTACTTATCATATCAGTATGAATCTTATTATCCACTAGTTCTTCAAGCATTTAAATTTCAATTATATTTCTTTGAGTTTGATATGATGTAGAAACTGATCATGTTACAATTGTTGGATGAGATAATATTTAAAAAATGTAATTAAATCATGTAATTATATCTTATTGTGAAATTTTTTCAACATTAGGAAAATGTTTCTTGAAAAAAAATATTTTTTCTACGTACCTTCATTTTTAATGAATCAAATGGTCCCTTAGATCAACACAAACTTATCCTTCTATGATGATTAACTTTTTAATGACCATGTTCTCTATCACACTCTTTCAAAACATGATAGTTGAAATTTTCTTCCATGTCCATGTTTTCACTTTATATTAATCCAATTTATTTTGTGTTATTATCATTTTACATTCCCTATATTTCAGTGGAAATTTTATTGACCTTTTTAAGGATGTGGGCTTCCCACAAAGATATAATAAATCATCCAACATTGATTTTAAAAGTGCTATATGAAATTAAAATGATAGAATTTAATTTTTAAATTATTGATCTTATTATAAACATATCCTATACATTGAAACTTCTAAAAACACTATCTAATTTTTATAATGTCTTCCATGTATCTCTTCGGAGGAATTACATAAATAATAATTTGCATGTAATGAACTCAAGGGTCATACCACATGAGCAATATCCTTCATAAGAACAAAAAATGGTATAATTTTCAGATAGTAAAGATAATTTTATAAAACAGGACACTCACCTAGTTAATGTATTTTTGGAGAAAACATCATTTTGAAGAAGTTGTGGGGTATCAAGGGGACATAATGAAGTTGATGTATTGTCATTTATTTTTATTTGAATGAAGAATTTTGGTGGGGATATTTATTTTAACTTGCGTTGAATGTAACACCCATAGTTTTTATGAACCTTTTATTTACCCAAATTAATTATTATTTTTTTATTTCTCGTGTTCTATGATACACCATGTTTATATTACACTTACACAACATTGTCTTAGATTGCATTACATGCATAAATGAGTTTCTACAAAACATTATTTTTTATTATATTCATTTAAAATAGAAAATTATAACCCAATTCCTAGAATGTTGGGTATGATGAAATTTAATTGAATTAGGAAATTATGGTTTACAAAAAATTCTTTGAACACATAACTATAAATTAATTTAAAACACTTTTTAAAATAAAAGAAAATGTTTTTTTGAAAAATTATTTAAATGCGAAGACATCTATTTTATACAAATAAATATACAATTCATCTTGGTCGAATTATATTTATGAAATATATATATATATATATTGTGAAATTTAATTTCTAAAATTTATCTTATGTGTTTTCCAGTCATGATATAAGAAAAAATCATATTTTAACCAAAAAATAAGTATTTTATAAATGTTTTCTTTCCACCATTTGATGGGAAATTTGATTTAAATCTAGTTTTGGAAATTTTAAAAATTCAATTTGATGAAATAAACATTATATTAGAAATTGGAATGCCAAAATTAACATTTTTTGAATTTTTTTTGAAATGATTCATGTTTTGATGTATTGTGAAAAATCTTTAATTTTAATTGAAAACTATTTTTTATATAACTTATTTATATTGTTAAACTATGTTTTAATTTGTTTTAATGTTTAATTAGGTAAATTTGTTTCCATTTAATCCAATTTTGGTCATTTTAATTATTTCCACTTAGAAATTTGGTATAAAAAATTTGTGAACTTTCAAACGTTTTTTTCATTAAAAAATTGTTTTCTCATTCCTTAAACAAGATTAATTTTTAATTAATTTCTACATTTTTTGTGTTAGGAATTTTAAAAAATGGATTCCATATTTGGAATTAGAAGTTTCAAATTTAGTAAATATTTCAGTATTATTTTTTTACAATATCAATATTAATTTTGGGAATTTTTATTACCATGTATAATGGTAAATCAGGTAATTAAGGGTAAACATTATTCTATAAATATTATAATGTTACCCTAAATATTTTCCAAGTATTATGGGATGAATATTTTTGGTCCCTATGAATTAAAGGATTGGTTATTAGACCATTAATGTCCTTTTTAATGAGAATATTACCATTATAATATTAAATTCAAAGGAATGTCAATTTTGTCATATATTTTTTTAAAACATAAATATTTTAATATGTGGTTCTATAAGATATATGTTAAAAAATAAATATTATTTATAATTTTAAAATATTTTTATATACATAATGATAATTTATTTAAACATTTTTGTGATAAAATAATTACCTTAAATAGTTACACAATTACGATGAAGTAATTGTTTAATTAATAGAAGATTTAGATAAATTATATTAAACAATTTAAAATAAATATAATATGATATAATTAATGTCATCCATGAATTTAATAGAGTATATTAACATGTTATAGATGTGATAATATATTTTTGTGAAGATATCGTGTTTTTATAATATTTTTAAAAATTCATTTAATGATTTGTTTTAAGATTGAGATTAATGATATATTAAAATAAATAATATTTTATTAAATGATATATAATTCATAAAAATATAAAATTCAATAAAAATTTTGTATAACTCTAAAAATTTCATCAATGACACTTTTATTGGTCTTTTTTTCTAATTATATAATTATATTAACCCTCAAATTGTAAATTACAAGATATCACAATAATAATTAAAAAGTTTAAATACGGGTCAAAACAAAAAGGGAAGGATTGAAAAATAATAAAAAGATATCAAATTTTAATTATATAATTTATTTCTACTCATAATAATACTATATTCTAAAAAAATAATTTTGGATCCATTTTAAATATTAAATTAATTTATAGTAATTTAATAGTTTTTATAATTCCAAGAGTACCCCTCCTCTCTCCTATAAAAGTGCACTGATTATTCTCTTTTATTCACACATAAAAACATTTTTCATTCTAAAAAAATCTATAAAAATATCATACCAAATACCATATCCTCCTAAAATCCTTATATTGGAAATAAATCCAACAAAATGAGTTCATCTGTGAAAATCAAAAAGATATTCCCAAAGAAGATTTAATGTTCATCAATGAACATTTTGGTCTTATTCATTTTTTAGACCCCTTCTGTTATTTTTAGTTCATGTTTGTATAATTGCATAATTATATTAAATATAATTATATGTTGTTATATTAAGGTTTTTATATCTACTCACACACACTTCCATCAAATGGGAAAGATAATAATTAATCGTGTCTACAATGGACTACCGCCTCGCAAACCCATATCGCTCATTCTACCATTTCCACATTTAAATTTTGAAAATAATGATTGTATATATTTTGTTATAACATATATATATATATTGAATTTATTATTTATTTATTCTTATTAAATTAATTTATAAAACAAGCCTTCATACATTCCATTTATCAGAAATATGATAACTTCGTTTGATGGCGTGTAGACTACCGCATCCTAAAAGCGATGTGATTTGATCACAAATTAGATGGAATGTATTAAGGATTTGTTTAGTAAAAGTATATATTTTATATGATATAATAATTCTACTATAATTATATTATATATACATATATAAATATATTTTATTTACTTATTTTCTTTCAATATGACATGAAATGGAAGTAGTGTTCCTGTGTACGTACGACATATCATCTCCAGGAACTGTGTATTTCAATTAATAATGGTATCTTTTATAAATAACCATAATACATTTATAATGAATCTATATGATATTTATATTATTATTATTGTTCTTTATATAATTAAATCATGGTATATGTATGAAAACTATTACAAAAATTAAAAACATGTTTATGAAACATATCTGTTATTACGCAAAACATAACTTTAACTTGGAATATTTAATATTAAGGTAATATAAAGTCATGTGTAAATAATATATGGTATTATATATATGAATATGGTTCTATAATATATATATATAATAAGCTTATATTTATTATAAAGGAGGTTCTACTGAGTATGATGAGATACTAGATAAAAAGTAAATGATTTATGTCTAACTTTTATTTCTTTGGGACACATAACTTATACACTACATATTTCTTTTCTGTGGTGTTAATAAATCCCATGATTGTATTTTATGAGTATTATTATGATATTTTTTTCATATCCATATAATTTTATTTATTTCAAGGGTCATATTATTCTACATATTATAAACTCATAAGTGATTATCTCACAATCTCAACAAAAACGGGATTGTTTCTTGGTAAATCACTGTTGTGGAATATTTATCTTCCACATCCATGTTTTCTAAAAATGTTTTTTATATTTTTTTACAATTATAATTTGAATATATAATTTTTTTACCCATGTATTAATTTTTATAAAATTTTTTGAATTTTTTTTCATTTTCTAAACAAGGATACTTGTGATTATACAGGCAAAAAAATACAAGTGTAATTTGTTTTTAACTTGTTTCTAATGAATGTAAAATTCAAATATTATGAAACCTTAATTATTTAAGCATTACATTACAAGAGTACATGTTTATTTTAAAATAAAAAAATTTCTTTTAAAATTGCAAGGAATTTTGGGAAAATAAAATGTTTTTAATGAAAAATGGATATTTTCATAAAAATTGTATTCATGGGATCTATAAAAATTATTTTCAATTTTAGATAAAATTATTTGATTTTACTTATTCTTTATTAGAGATATTATTATATTTTAAATTTATTATTCTTTCTAATAATGTTTTTTGTTTATGATGGATTGATATTTAAGAAAATCATTTTTTCAATGAGTTTTGTTATTATTAAATGTTTATGAAACTAGTTGATTAGTTGGTTTTGTTATGATTCTAATTATTGTGTAACACATATATATGGTTTTTAGTATATGATGGGTGGGACCTACATATCCCTCCAAATCTGTGGGTAATGATTTATGTCTCCTTAGATAATGAGGGGATCAAATCGATGGGATTGATCCACTACAGAAGATGGTGAAACTGAATCCGCTGTGGAGAGATGGGGAAACTCGATCCAATATGAAAAATTGTGGAAACATTAACCCTTATATGGAAAGGAATGTGACTGGGGAAATTGGTGTGTCCCCCCAAGTAGGTCTAGTCCTTATAAAGTTCCATGCTAAGTTCTTGCAGTACCCCTTGACTTGGAGGGAATGATATTATGTGTTTATGTTTCATCCACAATTTCCATGTTTGATTCCATTTTTATACTCTCATAGATAATGCACATTGATTTTCTTATGACTTTTTTCTTATGATATGAAAACATTTTTTCCATGACTCATTCATATGATCTTTGATAATAAGGATATGATCATTAAATATTATGCCTACATATATTCCATGTTTACCCTTACTGAGAAAATAAGATGACCATTTCTTATGTTTATATTCTTCAGGTTATAAAGAAACTTTTCAAGAAGGATTACTAAAGTCGAATATATCTATGGGAGATGATGAACATCTATTACCAAAATAAAATAACCTGTTCCATGTTTCCAAAGGAACTAAACTAATATTGTCTTCAGGAATGTGCATGTATAATGTAATGAATATTTGTCTAAAAATATTTAATAACCATGTATATAAATCAGGGCTCATTATAGCTTTCATCCATGATAGGTATTTATTTCATTGAGGTAAGAAATATTTATGTCCTAAAAACACAGTCTTTGTGAAATATTTCTACCAAACTGATTGTGTTCATTATTCACAAATGGTAAACTCCAAAATTCCATTAATGTTATATCCTAAAAACATTTCATAAGTAGGAAATTAAATTATCGTCCCATACAACATGTCCCTCAATGTAAATTCTTCAATTATAGGAGAATGATACATCATAACACAAACATCCCACACAAATTTCATATATTTTATCAATGGAATCAAAAAGACATCAATACCATTACCTATTGTTTCTCTAAATATATATATAAATAAAATAATTTATTTTCACTTCATGCCTAACCAGACAAGCATCTTATAATTTACCATCATGACTATCATGTACTATGATCACTAATATATAAACCAATAAGATTTATTACATCTATTGATAATGCAAGATATATGTTTATAAGATCATTTCTACATTTAGAATACTCATTATCAATTTTCTTCTAATGAGGATAGTTTATTGGATGACATAGTTACTCATATTTAATTATTGTATTTGAAATACATTTTAATTGTCTCAATAATTACTATCATATATATAGTCTTTTATATCTTGTAATTATTGGAAATTACCATACAATATTTGATTGACTTCCTTCATCACTCTTGTATCAATATTAGCCACACTTAGGGGATTTTATGAGTGATTAATAGTCCTTGAGAAATAATATGAAATCATTTTGATAAGAATTTATTTTTTATAGATCCTTCCCTTTGAAAATAGCAATTTTATCATCATATGTTCGTCATGGAAGATCATTTTCATCTAGTACAATTTTATTTAAGAGACCAATTACTTTTGTAAATCATGTTTCACACCATTCACTAACCGATTTTAAACTATATTACTTCAATATAGTTGAAAATGTTGTGTATTTAGTACAATCGGTATAAAATGGTCTCATAGCACATCGATATAACTTCTCAAAAAAATTGGACAATCACAAAGTTCATATTGAATTACTATTTTTATTTCTTCCATATTATCTCCATCATCATGTACCCTGGTATTCATACAAAAAGGTTCATAAACTGCAGTATCATCCAAATTAGTATGCACATTCAGTTTTCTTGGTATTTATTCCAACATTTATTTTTATGATTTATTCAATGAAAAATCAAATCTTATTACAACTATTATATGATATTTTTTCTCGATTAATAATTATGTTAACATGAAATTGGTTTTGAGAAGGGTCATATGCATGCTTTATTGCAAACCTGATAAACTCTTTAACTCCATATTTATACTTTTTTCATACACTTAGTTTGCAGTAATTTTTTATTCATATCAATCAAATTTGGATCATAAAATATTCATTTTGTACAAAGATAAATAAATACACATAAGATAATAATAATAAAATAATAATGTTATAGATAATTCTAATTAGGGGAACCCAAAATTTGTATGTTATCGGTAATGATTTCTGAAACTTATCATTTTATACAATGGTGGAAGGAAAAAAACAACTTCGGATAATCATGTGGTTGTTGGTACATGTTCTTGATTTTATGTTTTGTGTGACAAAAAGAGGCCATTCTAGGAAATTTTTTGTAATCATACTAGGATGGAGTCTAATAAGATAAGGAAGTTTAAAGGAGTGAGAAACATCATGTTATCATCACCTATCAATGGAATAATTTCATTTATGATTATTTTGATGATCCAGAAAAATAAGTGAAAAATTGACCTCTTATAGAACATTTGACCACTATCAAGTATCGATCAACCTTTTATCCTTATTTCTTATAATTATAACATCTTACAAATGTTCATTATCTAATACAATAATAAATGTTCCCTCTCTCATTTATTCCTAGTTACAAAGTTCTAATATATGTTACATCTCAAAACAAGGTCTCTTAAATAATTATTTTATATATAATTATGAAATCTATTTTAAAAAACGTTAATAAAAAAGATTTATTACTCAAATTAATAACTTAAAAACATATATTAATCTAATTATCACTAATAAATATGTTTGATTTTTTTATTTATTATTTGATGGAAGAAATACCTAAGATATTTTTATATCTTTCTATCCATTTAATTTCAACTTGGGTATTTAAATTTGAGTTAAAATATCGTTCCTTAGAACATTCAAGGTCATGTAATCACTAGACATTGAAATATAGTCCAGTATCTTATAATTTCATGAGACAAATGGATCAGATTGTTATTGATGATAGAAGTGATGTTGGATTCTATGTTACAGTATTTTTCTATTGATTATTCTAGAATATGTATTATAGTAATTCCAATAAATATATATGTTTTATAACCCACTAACATATAGTTCATTATCATAGTTTGTAAATTAATATAGTGATTAAACACATTGTTTTTATTTATCTTCATATCCTTTGGAATTGTTACTATGTTAGAACCATGTGGTTATATATATTCTTAAATATTCATGAAATATAATTCATATATTTAGACCAATGATATAAATGTTAAAAAAAATTCATCTCATCACTAGTTTTATTTTTCTAAACAAACCTATTATTTTATTGTTGTTTATTTTTATAGGTAACTTTATAATATCTTATTGTAAATAATAATATGTTCATACATCCCCTTAAATTCCTATAATTCATTTCCATGTTAGCCAATATCTATTTTAATTCGAATATACCTATGAAATTTTACTATCCATGAATCTGTATCTTTTTGAAAGGAAAATTCATCAGTAATTGACTATATGACCCTAAATATTATTTTTATAATCAGATAACATATTTAATCAACAAATATTCTTTCATTTACTATAATTTCATCTACATAATATCCTTTTAAAACATTTCCTTGAAATACCTAAAACTATAATGTTAATCCATAGTGTATTTCAAAAAGGTTCACTACTAAAAATGGGTATCTATAACCGTAGAATTATTAGATAAAACTAATGTTCACAAACTTCACTAGAATAACTATATATTTTACAAATGATAAATGATTATCCTTTAAAGTTTCAAAAATAAAATTTCTCCTAAATTGAGTAATTTTATCCATCAAAAACACTAATATATATTTTAAATAATAATATACTGCGATTCCTCATCAAGCATTAAGTTACATCATGATATTTTCATGCCTTATCCTTATCTTACTAATCATATTTTACCTACAAATAATCATCATTAGCTCATTTTATTTGAGTCTAAACTATTTCTCTACTAAAATTTATTCCCAATAAAATCATTGGAAAATACTAAAGTGGGGGGGATTCATTTATTTAAAATATGTTTAAAAATAAAACTCCCTTATTTGTTTTGTTTTATATTCAATCATTATATTCAATTTAGATTATAAAGAAAATTATGATTTGGAAAAAATGGATTTGTTATTGTGGCTCTGTACTATACAAAACATCCTCTAGTAAACTTCATCAATAACCAATGTAGTCTTGGTGAATTTTTTTAAAATATTTTTTATGTGATCTCACAACTGAGTGATTGAAGATGAAACTATTCAAGGTTCCATGTTATTTTACCAAGATCTATAATAAAAAGATTATATATGATTGTTTAATGGATTTCCTAGGGAACTAATAACTGATTAAATGTAACTGAAACATTATGTCTTTCAATTTTAACTAGAAGTGAGAACTTAAAATAGAGACACAAAACATGTATAAATTTCAATAATGTTCATGAAACATAGTTTAATCAATGATTTTTATATTATAAATCTTCTCCAAGAAAATATTTATTTCTTCAAAGAGATTGTCTAAAAAATTGATTAATATAATCATAAATGTTTTACAATATTAGCAGGATTATTTCTTCTCTATTCTCCCTTATATTTTCATTAAAAAGTTATAATGAATTTTACTAGTTTTATAATAATAATGATATTCATAAATTTTTAATCCATTATAGCTATATCAAACTAAAAAAAATTCATATATATAACTAAAAAAGTATTCTATCCATTCCAATCTCTAATATTTAAAAATTAATTAAGTCTATGTAATCAATGTTTTTATCTAGGAAAGCAGGAAATCCAAATCATAATCCACTTTAGGATTTTTCCAAAAAAGCTCATATATATATATATATATATATTTCTGAAACTCATTCTAGAAATAAATCTCAATATAATATATGAAAATATATATTTTATAAATCAAATATTATCTTTTCAATAATTGCCATATATATTATCTCATAACTATTGACCGAGTCTTTGGACTTCCTTAAAATTTGAAACTAAATTAACTTGATGATACCTCTCTAAAATCTATTAACATTTATAATATTCATTTTCAAAAAAATTCATCTAATATAAATATGAGACATCCAAAAATAATTTATTTAAATACATAAATATAGTAAATATATATTATTTAATAGAAAAATTTTCAATATGAAGTATATATCATCTCTGAATATGTAATGGTAAATTTTATTCATTGAGTGTTCGTAGATAATAATAATCACTTTAGTGAAATGTGGTCTATAATAGAATATATGAAATAGTTTTTAAAATATATTTCATCCTTATGAAATCCATAGGAGATATGCTCTTCAACTGTGAGCCAAAGGCCACTCTCTACTATAGCTAGCTGAGGTAGTGGATAAGTGGATGAGAACCAATACGTGGTAGTCCTGGAGAGCTCCTAGAATTAAGTGACACTAAGAATAGGAAGAAACCATTGATTCTGAAGTCATTTGGAAGAAAAAAAAACTCAACACATGAACTCTGTAAGTCCTCTGTGATATATAGTATGGTAAAATTGGGAACACAGATAGCCAAAAACAAGAAACTGCTAGAGGAGGTTGAATGATGGTGAGGATTTCCTCAATAGATATAACAAAAGTGGAAACTTGAGGCCATCAAGGCAAGGTAATTCTGCACTATCACTCACCGATGAACCCAAACAAGCAAGAAATTATATAGGTGGAGAAAAAAACATACCATAGATTTGAGGCTTGATTCACCTAACATAAGGTTGAGGGGGGTCGATGGTTGTATTGGACTTCCACAAGAGCATGAAAAACACAACTGAAATTGGTTTGGTTTGGGTTATATTAAAAATACCAGGGAGGGTTTTATCAGCTCTTCCATGAAATAACTAGTAAAGAGGGGTTTTATTCGTGCTAAATTAATAAGGCAGAAAAAAAGACCTATTTATCAGTGATGGTTTAGTGCTGATAAAGAGATATTTTATTAGCACATATTTTTTGCTGATAGAGATACATCATCATCACTACTAATCAAGCGTTGTTAGAATATATATTTTCATTCACTAAAACATTATCACTGATAAAGATGGATTTTAGATGTTCTTATTTAGCGATGGATGAGATTTATAATGATAATTATAAATAAACATATCCATAAATAATTGTTTATAATTACAAATGTATTTATATCATTATATATATTTATATATTTATAGATTTACTTAATAAAAAATAATATATATATATATATATATATATATAATAAATTCATTTTTTAAATATTTTTTTAATTTTTCAATTAATAAAAAATATAATTAATTATTTATAATTATAAAAATAATTTTTTAAAATATTATATATATTTATTATAACATGAAATATATAATTTTATAAATATATTAAATATACAATCATAAATAAATATATTTAAAAATATATTTATATTTATATAATTATATATAATTATATTAATATTTCTAATTATTAATATATTTATATAATTATATATAATTATATTAATATTTATAAATATATTTAAATATAAATTTTAATTTTCAATATAGTAAATATATTCACTATTGAAATATATTTATTGGAATTTTATAATTATAAATATCTTTATATAATTATATATATTTAATAAATAAATATAAAAATAAATTTGAAAATATTAAATGATATCATTATTTAAATATATTTATTATAATTTTATAATTTTTTAAATATATAATTATTTATTTATAATTATATAATATTATTTATAATATAAATTTTTATTTATAATAATAAATATATAATTTAATATATATTGAAAATATACATTCCTATATAATTATATTTTTAAATATATTTATAAATAATTATTAAAATATATATTAGGTTTTTTGGGGAATAATTACATTAAACACATGCACACCACACACACATGCCGGAAAGGTAGGTCATAGCCCCCACGGGTAGCCCAACCATCACGCCGTAATTTATTCCATACATGGCCTGTAGGCCTAAAGGGCATGAAATCCCAATACAAAGCCCTGAAGGCCCAATTTTTTGACCGAAATTCCCCCCAATGAATGGTGCTTCTATAGTACCCAGGCTATTATAGTACTTTGTATAGATAAATATAATATATTTTTATAATTATATTTATATATATATAAATATCATAAATATATTCATTATTTGAAAATATTTATTATAATTTTATAATTATATAAATATATACTTATTTATTTAAAATTGTATAAATATTTAAAAAAAATTAATTTATGAATTTAATATTATAAACAGTGCATTCTTATTAATATTATAAATATAAATTTATGAATATTTATTTAAAAATATATTTTTAAATTTATTATTTAATATAGAATTTTAAATGCTTGATTCTTAAAAAGAGTGAAATTGAATAATTAAAAATGAGTGAACCTTAAACATATTAAAGAAAGGTTATGATTTATTATTTAAGTAAATTATAAAAAAATAGGGATATACATTTAAATTGATATTAATACATGTTGAAAATATTTAAAAAATAGAAAATAAATTTGAATAAATAAATATTAGAAAATGAATATCTTCCAAAAAATTTATAAAAATTAAAAATGGATAAATAATAAAAATATAATAATATTAAAATTAAATAAATTTAATTTAATTGTAAAAAACATAATATATTAAATATATTATGTTTGTTGATGAAATTCAAAAATTAATATTAAAATTTGAATAAATTACATAAATATTATGTTCAAGGGTTTCTGTATAAGATTTCATTAATTATGTAAATATTATTATGTGTGAAATTAATTAAATTATATAATATGTAACTTCAATTAATGGATTAAATAACATTAATAAAGAATAAATTTGAAAGTATATTAAAATTTAATATACTGTGTTAAATAAAAATTTGGAAAATGATAAAATTTACTAACTATTAAAAACAAATATATATTCGGTGTTTGGAGGTATAATTATAATGAAACACACAAACGCCACAAACAAAAGAAGGAAAGGTAGTCTGAATTCCCCCTATGGGGTTGCCCTTCCATCACACATTATTTTTATTTGTAGTATGTGTCTCGTACACCTGGTGGGCATGAATCCGATTATATTGCTGACCCAAAAGCCATCCTGTAGGTCCATAAACCTTCTTTTTCCTGACCGAACCACCAAAACCAATTCTTTCACAATTCCACCTACACTGTCTACACCATGCATGGCCTTTATCCACATATGTCACACCTATCTATGAACTCCCCGCTTGGCCTTCCATCCGGATCACGACTCGATGCCACTCTCCTCCTCATGGGACCGATTTTAGACCATCGTCCCGTCAATCCTACCCACTAGAGTTCTCCTCAACATCTTGCCTCTTGAAGGACCTCACTGATCATGTCCTCTAGAGCCATGTACCAATCTCGTAGTACGTCCTGAAATTCCATTGTCGTTTCACCCAAAATAGACCACCCACATTGATCTCGGGAAATTCTGTGTGCACCTCTACCCCATGCTCCTTGATTCCTACTGTAATCCCTTGAACAAGAGAAGACCATCTACTGCCAAATTGGGGTTAAATTCTTGATGTGTCTAGGGTTTGATCCCTATTCTCGTGGTGTGGTGCCACAAACTATGTACCACTCAACCGCAGTGCTATCCAGAAAACAATTATATTAAATATACTATGTTAGTATAAATATTATAAAATGAATATTAATAATTGATTCAATTAATGAAATATTTGGTGTGTTTGTGACGTATAAAAAAGTGAATTAATTATGTATATGTATTTATGAAATCAATGTAACACACATTTGATATAAGTTAAATTGAAAAATCATACCACATTCAATTAAATTTCCATTAATCGATACGATTAGTAAATATTTGTAATAAATATTATGTTCCATGTATAAACCATACTTCACTAAATATATGACTTAGTTAATGTAATCATAAATATTTTTTGTTATATAAATAATATTTTTGGAAATATTATATAAATATTAATATATATATATAGAAATATATATATATATAAGAATTTATTTCTATATTAAAAAATATTACATATATTATTGAATAATTATATATTAAACCCATTAAAATTGAATAAGACCTTAACATTTTTTTTATTTGTTACATTTTAATAATTTTCTATATTTGTATTTAATACATATTATTTATTACTATTTTATAATATATATATATGTATATATTATTTAATCATTTTATTAATAACTGTTTCATTAATAATATATTAATATCTATATACTTTAAACTATTTTAGTTTATTTCGTTAATTTTTATAATTAATTAATTTTATATAGATATATTTAAAATAAACTATTTATTAATATTTATAATTTACATATATGTATATTAAATTTATTAATTTTTTATTAATAATTTTTTAATTATTATTTTTTATATTTTATATAATTGAGTCATTCTTATTTTTTAATTTTTTCCTACTTACTTATTTTATATAGAAAATGTTAATACATACTATTTATTATTATGTATAATATTATATTTATATATATATATATATATATATATATTTAAATTTATCAATAACTATTTAATTTAAAAAATACCATATGCCGAATGGGAATGTGGGTTAGGCCATATATAGGCCAACAAAAAGCTTGAGAAGGTGGGTTGGTGAGTTTATAGGCTTGCGGGAAACATATAGTGTCCATGACCCACACAGGATGAGGCCCATATGAGTGCGTTGAGTGTATGCGAGAGCCAACCACCAAAGACGACTTCTCATTTTCGGATATGGAAGAATCATATATAATGAAGCGGTCAAATATATTTTATTTACATGAGGGAATCACATAGAAAATCTGGACATTTATTAGTGCTAAAAAATTCAATGATAATGGTTACCCTTTATCAATGATAGATGTAAATCACTGATAACAGATTCCTTCATCAGTGCTAAAAAAATACATGCAAAAGAAATTTATTATCAATGCATTTTTATAGTGATGATAAATTCTAACGATGTATCTTCTTCATTTTGTTCTAGTGGGGATAGAACATCTACCAATAATCTATATATGGTTGGTATTCACCCCACATATTCCGGGTGTGAGATCCTTTATTTATAGAGTAGATATTCTCTTAGTCTAAAGATACTAGACAAGGTGTGAGATACTCCACTATAGTCGGCATCCCCCCCCCAATTCATAAGGGTGCAAGATCCTCCCTAAATGGTATTGTGAGATAATGTGTGTCATTTGGAATATATAGTTTAGTGCTTGGATTAGATTTTACCATAATGATAGACTAGGGGATGTGGTATCCCCTTGATAGTTGAATCTTCTACAGTGATGAGTTGTCTCCCATTTTTTGGTTCTGATGGTGTTGTAGAAATTGTTAAGGTAGTATTGTGAGGATTTTTTTGAACGATTTTGTTTCCTTAGTCACTCTCTACGTTTCCATTTATTTCTGAATAGTGATGACATATGATCCTATATGCCCCCCCTTGAATTTTACTTTTAGAGAATACTTGGATTAACTTCTCTTTTTTCCCTCTCATTACTCCTCTACATCAGCGTCAGAGTTAATTGATCATTTCATTCCAGTTACTCCATAGCACATGAAATGTAGAAGTATTTTGATGTTCTTAATTCTTCTTTTCATTGTTTCTTTTGAAAATGCTTTTGTATTGGAATTTTAAAACTAAATTGGAATTCTATTTTTTCACCAACTTATTCCTATAGCCACCTCACATACCAAGAGTTGAGTAATCATTTATTTACATTTGATTTATTGTTTTGAGTAATCATATTGGGTATACTTTTACTCACCCTTCCATGGGACTTGTGACCACACATGTTGTTTTGTGAAAATGAAATGTCAGTTCAGAGATGAAATGGAAAAATATGAATCTCAGATGTCTTGTTCAGAGCTGATGATTCGTTGTTATTAGAGAGTTATTACAGAGAATGGTTATTCCTAATGGTGATAGTGACCATTTTCGATAGGTAGTGATCTATGAGTACAATAAATATGGATGAGAATCTATGTACATCATGTTTCAGAGGCCTGTGGAATGTTCTATGTCCGTAGTATTTTCCTTTATAGTGCTGTAATATTACTATATTTTTATCACCCCTAGTATGAGGTATGTATTCATTTTATGACTTCTTTTTAACATTTTGAATCATTTGAATACATTTCTGGAATAGAATTGGTGAATAAAGAGGATATTTCTTAGAAATGGGCTTCTAGAAATCTACAGGAACAATTTACATCATAAATCTTGGTTTTAGGATATAAATGTTACAAGGAAGATGTTTTAGATAATGTAGTTTAAAATGTAATATAAATATAGTTCTGAAATTGGTTTTCTGAGATTTAATTTAGTGTAAAATCATTTTTCAAAGGAAGTCACTTTTTGTGGAATTGATAATGTAAATACCTCACTTACACCATCAATTCATTCGGGCCCAGCCAGTTTTTTCCCATCAACTGGTTGTAACACCTCATTCATTTATTATTACTTCATATCAACTTCTAGTGAAGCCCATATATATTTACACGGAATTTATACTTATAGAATCTGATTCAAATGAAGTTATGGGGTTTTAATTATGGGGGTCGATGTTTAGGGTCTCGTTTTCCTTCTTTTATTAGATCTCATTAGCTTTTCACATATTGAAACATTGATCGGGTTAATAATAATTAGATATATGGGATTATATTTGAGTTTATAAGATATTATGGGATTTTGAAAGAGGAATAGAAGGAATAAGTATGAATGGTTGAATCAAACATGATCTACCATTCTATTTAAATTACAGTGGGTGGTTTTTCTACTTTCTACTTTTATTAGAACACAAATGATTTTTGGTTACAAATTAATATCTATATTTTCTCAATTTTTTCTCCCCGGTAAAAAACCACTGATAATTTTCTTACTGTACAACATGGAATTGGATTGTTGGTGTCACCACAATGGTCTTTTTAAATTTATGAAAAATGTTTTTCTTGAATAAATTATATTTTGGAACATGTCCGTTGTATAATGGGTGTAAGTACCATTTGGAAAATAAAATGGTTAATGTGGGTCAATTATTTTATTGAATGAGGACATGTATAAATATATTTGGTGCTCTGTGCCAACTGGAAATTCTTATATATGAAATTTAATCCGTGAAACTATTTTTTAGAGAGAATATATTTTCTCATGAGCATAGGTAGATATCATTAAATATTCATGCATGTGTGTGTGAAAATGATGATTATGCCTAACTAAAATTTATAATATTATTCTTTTCTTTAAATAAAATCACTATTTATTATTTAAAATTATTTTAGAGAACCTCTTCATATTTCTATATTTTATATAGTGATGACTTTTTAATGATTTTATATTCTTATGGTCTATTTAATATCTAGTGAACAATCTTGTTTAAAGTCATAAAGACATGTGTGAAAAATCTTCAGTGTTTCCCGTTAGGTATGATTACATACCCATACATATGTAATTTATTGTGTATAAATATATTGTTTTCTATGATAAAAAATATGGACATGTCTATGTCATTTCAAGTAGTTCTCCTTGTTGGAACTATCATAGTTGGTATAGTTGGATACTGGAGTCGGTTCTTGTATTTTTCATGAATTATAAGGACCCATCCTTATTACATTACATAATATTGAATTTAGTCAAGAAATAACATCCCATCATATTTAGGATATTTTCAAGATTAGAAATTTAGAGAATTTGTACATAATACAATCACAATATTACACATTAACATATAGTGGATATAAAAACGTTATTCATTTCTTCCGAAATATAAAACTTTTCAATTTAAAACATGATTTCTTTGAAAGTTCTTCAAAAATTTAACTTCTCTTTATTATTTTCCTTACACATCCTTATAACCTGTGAAAATCATTTAAAAACTTGGAATGAGAAGAAAAATATCAGTAAGGGATATAAAAAGAAGGAATGAACAAATTAGTTCATGAATACTTGTAACATATAAAATCATTTTCAAAAGACAAAACTGTCAAAAATATATATTTATATTGTGAAACATGAGATTTAAACAATATTCCCACAAAAAATAAGAACAAAAATAGAATCGTAATGGTATCTAGGGGAATTACTTACATAGCCATCTTAACCTCTTGGCTACCTTATAATTTTTTACCTACACAATTACCATACAATTTGTGTAACCAGCGCAGTTACACTTAGAGTAACCATATGGATGAACTTCAACATACACATAACCAATTCATTTAAGGGAGATATAGGTCCCACCATTCATCATAAACAATTTTCAAGAACTATAACATAATCATACAATGATAAAAAATTCATAAAAACATTGCTTTTGAGTTTTGTAAAACAGAATTTTAAAAGAGGATTTTAAAAGTAATGTCCCTTGAAAATTTCATATAAATGAAGTGAGACTTAATAGTGTGGATGAAATATGCATAAAAACTATAAATAATCATAAATAAACAATATAAAAAAATCTATCTCACCAGAAATTTTAATTTCACATAAATAATGATGTTGAATGTTAACCCAAAGAATAGAAATTGGGTTAAGAATTCCCTAACCTCAGATTTTTCTTACATAAAACATGTTTAAACATCCTATATAATGGTTAAAATAGTTTTGTTAATATCATAAAGAAATGTATTCATCTTTATAAAACCATATATGATAATTTCGTTACACCATTTCTCCCTTTAATTATTAGTATTTTGTTCCTTCCATTGTTTTGGGTGTGTTCTATACATGTTTTCCATGATCGGTTAATGAGGGATATTCTTGTCGATTGAAAGTGAAAATATAGAATTGGAATGGAATGGTATGTAAATATTTTCATTAGCATAAATTATACAATTTATCATTTTGAATTCGGACATGAGTATGATTGATATGTTAAAACATTATTGATATTTGTTTACGTCATTTTGGAGATTCTTCGATCGTAAAGAACTCATTTTGTTTCAAAAATTATTAACATGTATAAAAAATTATTAAAAAACCTTATATAAGATATAATAAATAAATTATACGTTTTTTAAACAATAAATATGGTTTCATGACCAGTCTTGAAGGAATTAAAAGAAATGGAAATCACATCGTCCATGATGTCGGTAAATCGACACATCACAGACTGTGTTTTAATTTCTGGAATATGTTGGAGAGGAAAAGAAATATAATGGTGAATCTTCCATAAACATTATGAAATACAGAATATTTAAGATAATGGATCATTCATTCCTATTGGATAAGGGGAGGTGAAGAAATAAGATGAATAGAAAAAATAAACTGAAAAGAAAAGAATGAAAACCAAAGAAGATGTTTACCTCTTCATCTCTTCTCCTTGATATCCTACTTAAGGCCTTTGGTTTTGGCCTTTTGGTGAGACCAGTTGCTCTAGGATGTGGGGAAGATACTTGGGACGATTATTGGGAAGAACGTATTTACGTCTCATGGCTTGAAAGGTATGAGAGGAATATGGGAATGAGGGTAGTATTTATTGTGGAGAAGAGAAGGTATCTAACATTATTTTAATCATTAATATATTAATTTTTCTCAAGAATATGAATATTCATAATTAATGTGACCCCAAATAGTAATAATGTAATGTGACTTCGAAAAAAGTGGGATTGAATCACTTTTAATGTCATAAACAGTGTATATAATTGAGAATTTGAATATATTGTATTTTAGAGTATTTTACTATTCATTGAAAATTCAAGAATTTCAAAAAAATCCCAAACAATCACCAGAACCAATTTTTCAATTTTTGAATTAAAAAATGAACTCCATTTTTTGAAATTAATTTTCTAAATATCATTATTTTAATTTTTAAATAATATCATAATTTATTCAAAAAACAATTTTAAAACTATAACTACTTTTATATTACATTGAAAAATGGTCCAAGATGTCATTATCCTAAAGCATTAAGAAAATAAAATAATAATAGAATTTATTATTCATTATGTTCATATTACTATTAATAAGGTTGTGTTACTATTCACCAAAAAATAAGTTGGTCCTATCAGACTCTAAATAATTTAATGATCACAATTGTAGATAACCGTCCTTTAAAATTCCAAACATAGAGGTGAAAAAATTATGTTTAAGGGATAGTTATAAAAATCTACATAAAAAATAGCATCATTCATTTCAATTTATTTTTAAAAACATGGGTTGTTACATTATCCCGACCTTCTAGAAATTGTGTCCTCACAATTTTATTGATTTATTAAACATGTGGGGGTAAATTTCCCCTATAGAATTTTAAAACTCCTTGGATTCTTCTTTAACCTTGTGGTTTCTCCAGAAAACCTTTACTTGATGGATTACCCAATTCTGCAATACATGATCCATTTGATAAAGAATCTAAATTGGTTTCTCTTCATATAAAAGGATCTCTTCCTACTCAAGTGCTTCTAGGCTCAAAACATGAGTTGAATCTGGAACATACTTCCTCAATATCAAAACATGAAAACAACATGTACCTGAGATAAACAAAGAGGCAAAGCTACTTATTATGAAACTGCACCAAATTTTTCTAGGATTTCAAAAGGAATGATGTATTGCTGACATATCTTCCCCTTCTTATAAAATCTCATCACACTTTTCCAAGGATTGATTTTAAGGAAAACATGGTCACCTATCTCAAGAGAGAAGTCTTACCTTCTGTTGTCTGCATAACTTTTATTCCTAATATGATCAACCCTTATGTAATGTTAAATCAACTTCACTTTCATAGCCAATTACTCTACTAATTCAGCTACCAACAACGTTCTTTCATTGAATTCATCCCAAAACACTGGAGTCTAACAACGCTTCTTATAGAATGCCTCAAAAGGTTCCATCTGTATACTGGAATTAAAACTTTTATTATAAGAAAACTCAACTAAGGAATGTTGTGGATCCTAACTTCCCTAGTAGTCCATTGAACAAGATCTAAGAATATTGACCAACATTTGAATCAATTTTTTCTGACTTCCTCGGTGATTGAGGATGAAAAGCTATACTAAAATTTAATTATGTTCCCAACGAATTATGAAGGCCCATTAAAAAGTTAGAAGTGAACCTGGGATCCCGGTCAGATACAATGAAAAGAGGAATTCCATGTAACTGAAAAATCTATTTGAGGTACAATTGAGAAAGCTAATCCAAATACATTGTATCTTTAAAAGAAATAAAATGTGAATATTTTTTTAATCGATAAAAAACAACCCAAATCGCATTGTTACCTCGAGATGCATTTGGTATTCCCTCCAAAAATTTCATGGATACATTCTCCCATTTCCATTCTGGCACTAGAAAAGGCTGAAGCACCCCCTTCGGTAACTGCTGCTCTTTTTTAAACTTTTGAAATGTCTAACATTTAATGGTAAAATTAGTAATATCCCTTTTCATTCCATCACACCAATAATACCCCAATGGTCTCTTTACATCGTAGTCCTGCTAGGATGAACTAAAAATAGAGAACTATGATATTTACACAAAACATCATTCTTAAACCATGAATCATAAGGCATAGAAAACATTTTTTACAAATCTCAACACACAATCTTCATCAAGGTTATGTTCTAGAAACTTACCCATTTTAACCAATTTTACCTTTTCCTATAGCTCATGGTCTCCCTTCTTTTCTTGCATAATTCTATCTGATAATGATGAATGCACTGAATCCTGAAACAAAATGTAGGTATTACCTATACAAAAAAATACTGAGCTAAAATTCATCAAATCAGTAATCAATGGATCATGTTCCAAATGTAACATGATTAAAGGGGCATGATATTTTAGACTCAAAGAATCCACCACTTTGTTTACTTTTCCTAGACGGTAATTGATCCTGAAATAATAATCCTTTATTAGTTCAATATAGCTTCTATGCCTCATCTTTAATTCTTTCTGGGTGAATGTATACTTTTGACTTTTATGGGAAATATATATTCTAAATTTGGATCATTATAAATGATTCCCCCATATTTTCAAAGAAAAAACCACTGCTGCTAATTAAAAATCCTATGTGGGATAATTTAACTCATGATGTTTTAATTTTCTTGAAGCATAATAAATTACCTAATCATTCTGCATCAGAACACGACCAATTTCCTTAAATAAAGCAGCAATATAGATGAAAAACTCACCATTTAGGGAAGTTAAGGACAGAACTATAGAATAAACCAATATCTTCTTCTATTCCTAAAAACAAACATCACATTATTTAGTCCAAATAAATTTAACCCCTTTTCGCATAATCATAGTTTGCGGGCTAGATAACCGTGCAATGTTTTTAACAAACAATCGGTAATTACCTGGAAATCCAATACAACTAAGAATCTATACAGAATTTGTGGGTCTTGGACATTCATCAACAACCCTTTATTTGGATGGATCAACTTTTATTCCATAATTATTTAGAATCATCCCAAGAATATAAATCTGTGACAACCCAAAATCATAATTGCTGAATTTTCCATTCAGTTTGTTTTCCTTTATGGTTTTCAAAACAACCCTTATATGTTTTTCTAGGCTCTTCATTTCTCTTAGAAAATACCAGAATGTCATCAATAAACATATCCACAATCTAATCCAAGAACTCATGAAATATTCTATTCAAAATATCCATGAATAAAACAGTTTCATTAGTTAAAAAAATGTAATAACATAAAATTCATAATGCCTATATGTAGTACAAAATTCATTTTTCAGGATGTCATCCTCCTTCACCTTCAGCTAATGGTATTCGGATTTGAAGTCCATCTTGGAAAAGTACTAATCTCCCTAGAGATGATCAAACAAGTCATCGATGTGAGGAAAATGATACTTGTTTTTAATATTTTTGTTATTAAAATCTCTATAATAAATGGAAATTCTCATGGAACCATCTTTATTTTTAATGAAAGAAATAAGAGCACCCCATGGTGAAGTTCTAGGATAAATGGAGCCTTTATCCAGCAAATCCAGCAACTGATTTTTCACTTCCATAAGTTCCATTTGAGCCATATGATATGGGAGATTTGAAATTGGTTTTGCATTAATAACTAAGTCAATTGTGAATTCAACTTCCTGATCAAGTATGAAACCCATTAACTCATTATAAAAAACATCATGGTATTAATTTACCACTAGAACATCATTAATATGAACAATTCCTTTGTTTTTAAAAATATGAGCAAGGTAAGATTCATTTAGATCTTTCAACAGTTCCTCAACTTCCTGATATTTTATTAATTTTATGGTTTTGTTCTTATATACAAACTGAAACTCTTTCTGAAAAACAACTTCTTTAGCTCTACAATCAATCTTTGCATGATAAACAGAAAGTCAATCTATTCCCAAAATAACATCAAACTATACAAAGAGAAAAAAAACAAGGTTTTTACGTAACATATTTACCTATACCATAATAGAAATATTTTTATAATTCTTATTTTATATAATATTTCCCCCTGGTGTTTTAATAATAATTTTAGGTATCATTTATAGAGGTGATATTTCCAATTTACCAAAAAATTGATTATAAATAAAGGACTTTATAGACCTCGTACCAAAGAAAAATTTAGAAACATCTGAGTAAAACAAAATGGTACCTATTATAACTTCATTGGATGGCCCGAAATCTACTAATATAGTCATAAAGGATCTCATGACACTCTTTTACTTATAGTATGACATCTTTTCATTATTCAAATCTCTCTTTGGGAAGACATTTTCATAACGAACAATCTCTCAACATTTAAAACACATAATAGTTTTATTATCCGGATTAGTCTTAGGATCATTTTCTTTACAATTGTGGGATATATTTCCATGATTACCACAAAGAAAGAACTTCCCAGTTTTGGTAAGTCATTCCCCAATATGTTTTTTTCCATACTTTTCACAAACTAGAAACTGCCTTTTCTTACCATCAAATTTATTTAGTTTATTCTTACCCATTGCTTTTCATTTGGACATCTTCTTCTCTTTTTTTTTAAAATTTCACTTTATCATCAAAAAACTCCATCTCTACCCTCTCAGCAAATCAGACATTTTTTATAACATTTCAATTCATGGGAGGCCAACGCCCTTCGATTCCTTGGATTTAATCCTGAGTAAAAGTGGTTGATTTTTCTATCTAGATCGAGAATACGATTTAGAGAATAACTCTCCAATATGATGATGTTTTCTTCATACATGGTCACTGAAACTTCCTACTTTTGCTTCAATTCAAGGAATTGCTTCTACATCCTAAGTCGAACCACCTTTGGAAAATATTTTTCAAGGAAACGAATTTAACATTTACCCAAATATAAGGCATCAACATCCTCTATATCCCTGATATTATTGAACATTTTCCACCACTAATAAACTTCACCTTCAAAATGAAAAATGGAAAGGATTACCTTTTTATTATCTAAACATTCCATAACATATAACATCTATTCAAGGACTTTAATCCATCCTTTATATAATACTGGTGCAAAATATCCATTAAAAGTAGGAGGGTATTGTCTCATAAAATGTTCCACTATTTTCTGGTTCTATTATGGTACCTATTATCATTATGTAGCATGTATTCCACCACCATTTATTTCATGCATTAGCTAATTCAATACTATTTGAAACTACTTGGATCTAATCCCTCCCATTCAGGGTTGCAGATTCCGAAGAATGTCATTATGTCAGTGCCTCTCTTATTTAGCTTCCCTATTTCGTCCGCAGAAAACCATTCTGAAAAAACATATATTATTCGAAGAAACATGGTAATCGTTAACTACTATAACATTTCAAATTAATCATAGAGTAAACATCATTTATTTTATTATGTTAAAATAATCCTAACCCCAAAGGTTTTCTAAACCATCCTATGATACCCAATTTAAGGACCCAAACTTATTACATAACATAACATTGAATTATGTAAAGAAATAAAATCCCTTAATATTGATTATATTTTAATTTTTAAATATTTAGAGAATTGAGACATAACACATTCATAACATTACACATTAACACAGAGTGGATAAAAAAACGGTTTTCATTTCATCCAAAATATAAAAAATTTCAAATAAAAAATGATTTCTTTGACAGTTCTTGAAACATTTAACATGGATTCTTTATTTTTCTTACACTTAAATATAACCTATGAAAATAATTTAAAAACTTTGGATGAGAACACAAATCTCAGTAAGGCATATAAATAGAAGGAAAGAACACATTATCCCATGAATACCTGTAACGTATGAAATCATCTACAAAAAACATACCTGTCACCCATATAAACTTACTTTGTAAAACATGTGATTAACACAAGATTCACACAAACCATAAGAACAAAAATAGAACCATAGGGGTATCTTAGGGTATTAACCTCAAAATATTGTAACCCTCCTGACTACCTTATAATTTTCAACCCTCCCGATGACCTTACATTATGTGTTACCATAGTAGTTAAACTTGGAGTAACCAAATGACTGAACTCCAACTTCACATACACAATGAGTTGGAGGGATATAAAGGTCACAAAATTCACCATAAAAAATTTCCATTAACCATAACATATTTATACAACATGAATAATTTCATAAAAACATTTCAATTGAATTTTGTAAAATAGAATTTTAAGAGAGGAATTTAAATGGAAAGTGCCTTATAAATATTATATAATTGATGTGATACCTAATAGAGTGGATGTAATATGTATAAACATTGTAAATAAATATAATTAAACATAATATAAACAAAATTAATCTGTCAAACAATTTTAATACCAGATAAATAAATAAGTAGAATGTTATCCCAAAGAATGGAAATAGGGTTATGAATTCCCTTACCTCGAGTTTCTCTTACTTAAAACTTGTTTAAACCACTGGTGTAATGGTTTAAAGAGTTTTATTATCATCTTAAATAAACATATTAATCTATATAATACATTATATGATCATTTCATTACATCATTTCACCCTTTAAGTGTCAGTATTTTGTTCCATTAATTGTTTTGGGTGGGTTCTTTACATGTTTTCCACGATCGATTAATGATGGATATTATTGTCGATTGGAAGTGAAACTCCAGAATTGGAATCGAATTGTAATTAAATATTTATATTACTATAAATTTTATAATTTATTATTTTGAAATCTGACATGAAGATGATTCATATGTTAAAACATTAATGATATTTGTTTAGGTCATTTTGGCAATTCTTCGATCATAAAGAACTCATTTTGTTTCATAAATTAATAAAATTTATAAAAAATGATTCCAGAAACATATATAGTATATAATACATAAATTATAATCTAGTTACATAATAAAAATGGTTTCATGACTAGTCTTAATGTAAGTAAAATAAATTTCAATCACATTATCAATTTTGTTGGCGAATCGACACATCAAATATGATGTTTTAATTTCTTGAACAAGTGGGAGATGAGAAGAGATAAATTGGTTAATCTTCATTAAAAATGATGAAATAAAGAATATGTAAGATATTGGATCATTCATGCCTCTTGAATAAGGGTAGGTAAATAAATAAGATGAATATAAAAGAAAAAAGAAAAGAAAAGAAAGAATACAAAAGAGGATGTTTACCTCTTAATCTCTTCTCCTTGAGATCGTTCTTAAGGGATTTCGTTTTGGTCTATTGGTGAGACCAGAAGATCTAGGACGTGGGAAAGAGACTTGGGAGGAGTATTCAGAATATCATAGGTAAGGATAAATGCTTAAGAGTTGTAGGAGGATGAGGGGAATGAGGCTGGTATTTATAGTTGAGAAGAGGATGTATTTTCATTATTTTAATCATTATTATAATTTTTTTTCTCTAGGATGTGAATAATCTTAATTAATGTGACCCAAATAGTAATAATGGCATGTGAGTTTTAACCAAGAGGGATTAAATAACTTATTATTTCATAAATAATGTATTTAACAGATAATTTGAATATACGATATTTTACCCTATCACACTATTCATTAAAAATTCAAGAATTTCAGAAAAATATCTAAAATTAACCCTAAATTTTTTTCTATGTGTAGAATTAAAAAATAAAATCCATTTCTTGAAAATATTTTTTTTAATATTATTAATTTAATTTTTACATTATAGAATAATTTAAAAAAAATTATAACTATAAGTGCTTTTATATCATGTTGAAAAATTAACCAAGATGTAATTATCCTAAAGAATTAAGAAAATAAAATAATAATATAATTTACTATTCATTAGGTTCATATTATAATTCATATTACTATTCCTAAGGGTAGGTTACTATTCACTAAAAAATAAGTTAGTCTTATTCAACTCCAAATAACTTACTAATAACAATTGTAAATAACCGTCTTTTGAAATTCAAAACAAAGAGGTGGAAAAATTATGTTTAATGTACATATCTAAATATCTACTTAAAAAAAGTTTCATTCATTTAAATTTATTTTTTAAAAACTTGGGGTGTTACAAGAATGATGTGATGTTGGTACATGATTCATTTGTTGATCTAGAGTTTTAATGTATATCTCTTAATGTTGTGATGTTACTCTAATATTTTTCCTTGTTTTATTGTCATTTATTTGATTGGTAACTTTTATTATTATTGGTTTTTGTCGAATTCTACATTTGTGTAGATTTCATTAGGTATAAATTATCCTTATACTATTATGTGTTTTTTTAAAGTTAAAAAATTCCCCCATGTCTCTTGTTTTAAGCACTTGGTATATATTTACAACCATTTGTGTCAAGGGATTTTCACCTTTTTTAGTGAAAGATTGACTCTTTTAAAGACAATGGGTTTGGGTGGGTTGTTATAAATGGTATCAGTCTTTTTTGTTCTTTGAGTTTCATTGGTATCAATAATATATGAATGTAAAAACATTAAATTTATAACATAAAAGGTTTACCCATCCTTTTTATAATGAAAATGAATTTAACATGGTGGTTTTCTATACAAGTGTTCACGGACACTTATATGAAACTTTTCAAACCATTTTCAATGGATGAGACGATGAGTTTAACATGTCATTAGTTAGTAAAGTTATTTTTTCCAAAATGAATTCATTTTCACATGGTATTTTGAATTATTTTTTTTATTATTCTATTCATATAAAAATAGAAACTTGAAAATACTAATAGTAAAAAGTGATAAATTGATGATTTTTTTAAATGGGTTATGGAACGATAATTGAAATTTTAAGGAGAATATGAAATCCATAGGAGAGGAAATTGAGAATGTTGTTACACTATGACTATACGTTATCTATGATTTGTTTCAGTGTATATTGACTGATTTACAGGATATTGATAAGGGACTTATAAACGAAGAACCTCATCACTTTAATCACTTAGCAGACTTTCTTGAGCAGAATCTACATAAATTTCTTGGTGATTTTGTATCTATGTAAGAATTCATGTGGTTGTGTAAGATGAAAATGATATATTTATTTCTTCCCACAATAAATGAGTTGAAGTTCAATATTTCAATTTATACCCTTGAGGTCCTGGTGATAACATGGTTAGAATTAGGTGTTCATGCTAAGTGTGATCAACACCTTTGATGGGCCCAAAGGGTATCATTATTTCCCTTGAGTCTAATCAAAATAAATATATATAAAACTAGGATAAATTCTACTTGATTAATTAAAATTATTATTTCATAAATATCATGGTTGGTCCCAAAAATATAGTGAAATTAGTTTTATTATGCTTTTGAAACAATTTTGTTATTTATGTTCAGTTGATGGAAGATGTGAAGAATAGAATGTTGTATTATAGGTTTATGAAAAAGAATTAAGAAAGCATGAGAAGAATGAAAATAAAAAGAGATTGGTATGAAATAATATTTTAAACGTGTGATGGAGTTTTATAGATTTATGGTACATATGAAATTATATTTATGGAAATAAATTTATTAATCTCTGTTTGGAATCAGTGTCAAGATGAGGTTCATCCAATGCTCATTAGTTCCCCCTTCTTAATGTGGTAACCCCTATTTACCATGGTCTGTAAATTTTGGGTTTTCCAAATTCATTTTGTCTCGATACTAAATTTAAAAATTGTTTTCATAAATTTTAAAATCATAATTCCACAATTTGGGTAACCAATTATTCATTTATAATGTCCCCTACCAAAAGTTTTCCTAGTGATCATGAGAAAAATAAAAAAAACAGTGTTTGGAATTGTTCAAAAAAATTAAAACAATCTCAAATTTGAAAAACAATACAAAGAAACCTTCCCCCTTTGGCTATATAACCCTAGAACAAAGAGGGTTATACCCCCTTATCCTAGAAATGAGGAAGTAAGGGGTTACGTAGATAAAATAATAATAAAGAAAACTGGAGAGAAAGTGTTGGAAGACCCTACAACACTATAAATTATAACCCTAGACATTGGTCTTAAGAATCCTCTAATAAATGACATTTTTTATATCTATTTATGGAATTAAATGATGCTCATGTTGTATTTAATTAAAAATAATTACACCTAAAAATGATTCATGGGTATGCCATTATCTTTAGTGACCTCTCATGTCATTAAAGTGGCCCCTGTTGAAAATATACATTGAATATCAATTCTAGTTGGTCTTTCCTTGGATAATCAGGTCACATAATGGGTAAAAAATGTGTAATGTGTGGTACATGAAATTTTCATGACATGATTCTTGACTTGAACTCTGGGAATTGTTTCTTCTTTTCATGGATTTTAATTCATTCATGATGTTTATCATACTCAAATCGTGTATTTATCATGCAGTCATATTTTATTCACATACTATTTTGTTTTCATTCCATGTAATGATTTATAATAATGTATTTTTACATGAAGGGAATCATCAATTCTTATTTTGGAATCCTTGTTTCACTCTGGTTCTTTAGTTTTGTCCTCGTAGTGTGTTTTATAGGAATCTATCATTATGGGAAGCCTTCTATTTTTTACTATCGGGTCATGATGCATTGTGTCATAGCACAAAGGGTATTTTTCTCCTTGTATTCACATCCTTTGTTCATTTTTTAATAGTTTTCTATATCCTACTATAAATCACAAACATGATAAAGCATCCAAATATTTTCAACAAGTTCAATTATATTATAATAATTTATGTATTAAAAAACCCAAAATATTTCATGAAATACATGTACTGGGCTCACATGGAAATAATTTATTACACTATTTAATAAAAAATTACTTTCAAAAAACATTTTTATAGAGAAGAAAGATAACTAATTTCAATAGAAAAAAGTATGTATGTGAGTAAATAAATATGCACATAAATTCAATTACCCTACTCTATTTACAGTAGAGGTAGATTTTAGAAAAATGGTGAAATATCAGATCATTGAGGTAGGTATCCAACTATAGGTTCCCTCAAATACAATAATTTTCTTTATTATAGAATACATATAAATCGATTGAATGGATCTTATGGGAGAAGGAGAACTACCATGGAATCCCATTGGAGGGGAAACTCTTGTTTATCTGAGTGAAGATGGGAGTTTCAGTATGAGAAATAAATTCATGATTGAGACTTACAGATAGGGTAGTAGGGAAATAAAGATTCATTCCATCAGATTAGTCAATTATCCACAATTTCTTAAAAATTAACCAAGTTATTTTCATTTTGGCCTGATCTCAAATAAGAATAAATAATTCATCAAACATCCAAGGAATTTACACCAATATAGTAAGAGAGGGAATTATAAGAATTATTTTTATAAACATATATGATTAGAAGGTGGAATTTGATTGAATAAACCTTATACTTTGGATTGTAGGATAAAAGAATCCAATCAGGATATTACCCATCTATATAATTATGTGTACCATGATAATTCAAGGAAAAATTCAATTTTTCAGGTAGTACCTCAGTTGGGATGTATGATCTATGACACGATATTTGAGAAAAAAAATTATGGATAAGGGAAGACTATCATGAATGAGATTGAATTCCACTCTATTGTATGGGAAACTATTATTCTGAACATGAAAATTATGAATGCCTTATATTATTCTATTGCATCACATTGTTTCCATTCTTCTTATATGGTCAAACAATTGGCTTTAAATAAGGAAATGATGCCACATATGTAACATCCTAGGAAAATAATGAATATGAAATTTTGATATTTATTAATATTTGTGAATTAAATATTACTTTTACATTAACCGGTTGCTATGTTCGATGGAGTACCCGATACGCAACAATGGATTTCTTTGAAATCTTACGTTGCACACTAATAATATAAAATTATTATTTTAGATGGTTGTTAAATCCTAGCCGTTGTATTGGCAGGAATGAAAAAAAACTAACTACAAAATTATTATACATGTTTGTTAATTGTATTTACATTTATCCAATAAATGTTAGAGGCTTAAAATTTGAATGAATCTAATATTAAGCATAATTTACAATTATAGGTCGATTTACCACCTTTTAATTGAGAACCCTCTTTAAATATAATTTTGGTCACTTTAATACATTTTATATGACCAAATAAAATCCTTCTTTTGAATGGGGACATCAAAATTTACATTTTGTAATATTTTGGAATTTTTTCTGATAAAGTTCATTTTTTTAATGAATAGTGAAAATATTGTAGATTAATTCGAAACTACGTTTTAATATAATATGTTTATATGGTTATGTTATATTATTTTTTTATGTTTAATTAGAATATATTTTTACCATTTAATCTAATGTTGGTCATTGGAATTAATTTCACTTTGAAATTTGACATAAACAAGTATCAATCTTTTGATAGTTATTATTTCTTAAAAACACGCTATTTATTTTGATAATGGTAATTAATTTTATAATTAATAAATTCCAATTATCTATTTTGTATTTGGTAAAATATTCATCATTTTTTAATTCGGAATATCAAATAAAGCTTAGGCAGAATTTTTTGTATTTTTCTGAAAAACATCAATTTTTGATGAATAGTGAAACCACTTTATGGTAGTTAAAAAAACTGAATTTTTTCATTAAAATGAAATTTTACTATGTCTGTGAATTAAATTTCAAAAATCTTACATACATGGTTGTTATCAAGAAGTAAAATGTGGTTCATTGAGAAGAAAATAATTTTTTGGTGAATAGTAATTTTTGACTTTTATTTATTGCGGTTAAAGGTAAATAGGGTAATTCAAGGTAAAAGGAATCTTATAATAATTCAAAATTACCTTAACACTTGTCCTAACCTTATTGGTTGAGTCATGGCCGACCGTGGTCATCTATGGGTCGATTTGGGGACCCCAAGGAGCCACTTATAAATGATAATGACACTTTAGATTAATTAATTTAAAGTCAAGTAAAAATTGACATAAACAAAAAAGATTTTTTAAATTAATTTTTATATGGTGTTATATAAACAATATTTTTGCCTATAAATATTCATTGGAAATATAATATGATTTCCTACATAAAGATATTTTTCATATAATTTTTAGACATCAAATAATTTAAATTATTCATGACACAATAATGATGTAGTATTTACCACATTAATAATTGATTTAAATAAATAAGATTATAATGATTAAAATGTTATCCAAAACATGTCCAATTCTGATCGGATGATTTTATTTCAAATATGAGTCATCTTATCTTAGAACATAAATATTATTGGACTTTTAGAAATGGTATATCATTATATAATAAAATAATATTTTCACACTTTCCTAAAGACCCCTCCTCTCCCTTATAAAAGGAGACCACTTCTAACTAATTCCTCACATATCTCAAGCCATTTGGCTCATCCAAACTCTACCCAATTAAGCTCCCTACATCTCTCTACTCTACCTAGATTCCTTACCTTAGGGAGAGGACTCTTCAAGAAGTCCATTGGTTCAAACCAAAGGGAGTTACCAAAATAAAATGTAACAGTTTCTTTTAAATTGTTTTATTTTATTTTACTTTTCCAACCCCTAAACTCTCTTTATTTCTTTATTTTGTAAGAAAACCACTATACTCAATATACTATGATGTTTTATGAGATTTAATCGAACTAAACTTACACACAACTCCATATAATGGATGAAGAACATAATGTTTCTGTGGATGGCTATCTAACGCCTGAGGAAACGATGATTGTTCAAATATCTAGAAATTCCTCTCATGGTGGCCATTATGAGGGAACTATATTTATAGATGATATATATTATGTTTATGCTTTCTTTATGCTTCTGTATTTTACCTTTATATAATGCCATTATGGTTTCCATAGTGGGTAAATGCGATAATCTTATTTGAGGAAGCACGAACCATCGCCCCCTCGAAGGGATGTGACTCGTTAATGCCTTATTTGGGATGTATAAAAGATAGAGTTAATGATATTATAAATTATATTATACTGGAATTATAATATTCCTTTGTATCATTATGTTTTCATTCCATTAAAATACGAATTAGAAATGAAAGTAGCGTTCATGCGTACATACGGCTTACCGTCTCCATGAACGGTGCATTTCATTTCTTACCTCTAAATATTATGTAATATTATAAATACAAGTATATACTGGATATAGATGATATGTATGATATATCAATCAGGAATATAATTCTGTATATAATGAACTAATGACAACATGAACAACTTGGAATTATAAGAAGTCCATTTTTACTCAAGTTACAAATATCAACAAAACGAACATTATTAACATAATTGATTACATAATGTTTATAACATGATAATAAGTGATATAAAAATGGAATAATAAACTTTAAAAAGGTTCTTAATAAATTATAAATTAACTTTAGTTTATTATTCAGGATATTAAAGAACGATTGAGTCAAGTGGAACACGAGGTAAGTGATTTTCTTATCTCACTTTTAATTCCGCGAGATTTCCATTGTGCACCACTTATTTATTGCATGTGGTGTATTATGTACTGACGTTTGATATATATTTTCATGATTATATTTAAATTCATGGTATTCTGTGATTCATTTGATGGTTATTAACTTTTGATCAAATGACTTAATTGAATAAAACAAGGTAAAGGGTTTCATCTCACTTTTATTCCCTTGAGATTGATGTTATATTTGCCACTATTTCCTTTTATGTGGTGTATTTACTGCCCAAGATTCTATTCTTTGTGTAATACATTTTCATTTATGGGTATTTACATCTACATTGTATGGTCCTTCATTCATGTGGCATATGTTTTTTATATTACCAAATCGGTAATGGAACCTTTCACCCTCCTCTCTTTATAAAAGACTTCTTTTTCTTTGTATTTTAATTTACATATTATTATGTTGGGATATGTTATTATATATCCATATTGATGTAAACTTTATAAAAAAGTTATGATATTCCCTTTTTTATCTCATCAAATCATTTTATTAATTTTAAAGTGACACTGTTAGGCTGTCGAATTTTAACAATGGAACTTCTTAACCCAATTTCGATTATTTGGGTTCAACTTGTACTTATTGAATATGTAGTCATATTAATATGTGTGAATTACATCTGATTGTTTTAAACTTAATATCCACTTATATTGGGTGTATTTATATTTTTCACACATAATTATGAGATTTATTTATCCTCAATTTAAGGATACCATCTTTATAAGGGATTTCATCTCAATTTACATTTCCATTGAGACTTCATTTTTGTTATACACCAATTCCATCTAATACGGTGTATATACTATCCTTTGACATATTATATCATGAATCCCTTTATTCTCGTGATATTATAATCTTCTGATTAAATGTTATTCTTCAATTATTTGTATTCAAGCGTCTCTCATTTTGTTAAAAACTCTTTAACTAAAATATAGTTTTAAATGTTTTAAAGATTTATTATTCTATATCTTTTTCATTAATGTCCATGTTTTAAAAATGGTTTTAAGGATATGTTTATATGGACAATATTTTTTTAAAATGTTAATTCCTTTAAAAGCTTCAAAGTGGTATGAGACACTTTGATTAAAAAAACCTCTTTATTAAATGGTTTTGAAAATGGTTTGATAAAGCATTGATTTTTCCAATATCATGAAATGATATTTTGTTATTGAAAATGAAATTTTAATAGTGAAATGTTTATATATTCAATATTTTATGTGCTATGATGGTACTTGGACATTTTACTGGTGGTTACGTGATTAACCAAACGACGGGTGGTGTCGTGAATACCGGGACGGGTGGTTATGTTATAACCTCCAATACATTGGGTATAGAAGTCGGTCGTATGGCTATTCCATTTAGTGATATGTGTGGAAGTCGATCGTATGGTTATTACATTTAAGTATGTTTATGTCCCAAGTTACCTTTATATGTTATGTGATTTTTATATGGGTTTTAATGTAATCTTTTGGTTACAAAAGGGTAAGTAATGATATTTTATTTAGTGAATAGTATTTACTACTTCATAAAGGTGAAAGTATTACTTATGTTAAATCATTAATGGTTTAATTGGTGTTTTGAAAAACTAAATGTTTTCATTCATTGTGTATCCCTTAATGAGATTTTTATGATCATCCAAATTTTTTGAAATGGTTTCCGTAGGATTTAAATATGAATAGGGTCAAGGATGGGATCATGGAAAAGTCATGCAGTCTAAAATATGGAACTAGACATGTTTCTTTTTAAGAGTTTTTATTTTATGAATAAATGGATACTAAGTAGTAGTTTCTAGTTGTAATATTCAAGTTGTTATGTAATATTTATGGCCAAATTCTCTAAAACTCTAAACCTGAAATGATCCTCAATATGAATTATTCATTTAATTCCAGATTATGTAAGGTTTAAGGCTAGGTCCTCATAGTTGGTATCAGAGATTGGTTTAGAAAACTTTAGGGATTAAGAATTTTTTTAGACATATGGTTAGTCCCTATCTAATATTTTGGTTAAATAATTGTTTTATAACTTTTTCAGATAAGGTAATGTCAGTTAAAAATGGAAGGAGGAGGATCTCAAACGAAATTTTTATCTCTTCCTGATGACATGCTTGCAATAATTATTGCAACGTCATGTTCGAATGATTGTGAATCTTTTTCTAGAACACAAATCACTTGCAAGAAGCTGTTTGAGATATCAAACAACTCCACTATACCTCATAATCATCATGGGTCATGGGTTGTATATAGAAAAATCCAATCTTCATAATATTCCCATATTTTCATAAAAGGTAAATATTATCAAGGCATTATCAAAAATATTACCTTATCACAGGATTTTGAAGAATATTTTGATTTTTAAAAAGGTGCTAAAGAAGGAGACCCTTGAGAAACCTATTTATATTTGATTTTAAAATATAGTTTCTCAACACATACTTATGGTATTTTAAAAGGACAGTTATTTGAAAGTTCCAACTCAAATTCGGTTCGACTGTTTTATAGAAATCGTGTTTTATCAGATGTTTTGAAATTATATGTCATACATGATTATTTTCCAAAACTGTTTTTATGTGGACACCAATATGACCCATGTTGTATAAGGTGTATTTTTATGGATGAAGCAAATTATTTTGAAGGATCTATAAATCATTGTTGCAATGCATGGACCTTCTACCTACGTGAAGAATATGATGATGAAACCAAATGGACACCATGATCAAGGTATGATGTTCTTCATATTGGGGATTGTTTTTTATCATATGGTGGTGAAATAATACTTCAAGAATTAAGATGTTGAGATCATAATGAATTTGGATGAAAATGAGAGTTATAAGGAAACAATTGAGGTAAAAACATGTTAGGGTCATTTTTGAGTATTATAAAAAGTACAACCCGTAGGATTGGTGACAACCCATCACATCCAGCTAGGCTGCAGGAATCGAACCCACAACCGAAGGTCGACAAGGGTGCATCCCGTTCCACTAGCCTAATTTAAGTCCTTGGTTATTATGACTTATTATTTTAGTAAAAAAAAATTAAGGAACAAGAATATGTTGATTTTTGGAATGTATGTTTTATCAAATGGATATACTTAGTATTGATAAATGATTTAGTGATTAAGTGATAAAAGGTTGTTGTGGAAGACATTCCCTCTTTTTAGGAAACACTATATGCCTACGTAAGATAGAATACTATGGGATTTCAATTGTGGAATAATGGTTGAAATTTTAGTTTGGAAGAATCAGTGTTTTTATTTTGGACACATAATTATTTTATTTATTTATGAAAATGATTAACCTATAATGGAGAATATGAGATTATGTTAATTACTTTTCAATATGAGACTTTATGAATAACTGGTGTTACTTGGAGATAAATGATAAGATATATCTTTGAATTATATGTATTTAAATCCTTATTAGATTTGGGTTACAATTACAGTTTGGATTACTTTTGAAAAATTTTAGGGACAATTGTTTATTGAATGGTCTTTTTTGAACTTTGTGTTTCGTTAAGACAAATTATGGAGATTAAGAGTAGTTTCTCTTTATGTAAATGTTTATCCTATTTGGGGATTATCTGATATTCTATGAAAAATTTTGGTTTTAGTTAATATCTAAAGACAATGGAAATATATATTTCCTCCTTTATGTATTATTTGATTCTCTAGAAGTTGATTATAGCACTTTTAATGTAAACAAGTCATCCTGAATACTCATCATATGGAGGAAATATGAGTTTGTGTTAGAGATAAAGTGAATGATTAAAGTCTACATGAAAATTAATTGTGTTTCCTTATGTTTTTAGTTAATCTCATAAATAAATTCCTCTATGAAAAGTAACTTAAAACAAAAAACGTGTCTCTTAACTTTTCCTACTAAGAAATCAAAGAATTCTTAAACCATCAAAAGTTTGAGATTTTCTGGTGGTTAACTTTCTCCAAAACTTGTTTTCTAACACTCTCTATCAGAACATGATGGTTTGTTTTCTCCTCCATATCCATGATTTCCTGGAATCCTTGTATCTGTTGTCTAGGGTAACCTTTGTACTTCTCATCCTTTATATTAAAGTGATAGTTTTATGGACTCTTTTTTGGATGTGGGGCTTTCAATGAAGTTCATGAGCCCAATTTTTTAAATTGCGAGGATACAATTCCCAAAAGGGGGGAAGGATGTAACATCCCAGGAAAATAAATAATATGAAATTTCGATATTTATTAATATTTGTGAATTAAATATTAATTTTACTTTAAAGTGGTTTCTATGTTCGATGGCGTAACTGATAAGTAATAATGGATTTATTTGAAATCTTACATTGCACACTAATAATATAATATTAATATTTTAAATAGTAGTTAACTCCAAGCTGTTGTATTGGTGGGAATGAACAAAACTAACTAAAATATGATTATACATGTTTGTTAAATGTATTTACATTTATCCAGTAAAAGTTAGTGGCTTAAAATTTGAATGAATCTAATTTTAAGCATAATTTACATTAAAAGGCCAATTTACCCCTTTTAATGGGGAACCCTCATTAAATATAATTTTGGTCATTTTAATACATTCTATTTGACCTAATAAAATCCTTCTTTAGAATGGGGACATCAATATTTACTTTGTGTAATTGTTTGGTATTTTTCCGATAATGTGCATTTTTTTAATGAATAGTGAAAATATTGTATTTTAATTCATAACTAAGTTTTAATCTAATTTATTTATATGGTTATATTATCTTTATATTTTGTTTTAAATTGTAATTAGAATTTATTTTTACCATTTAATCCAATGTTGGTCATTGCAATTAATTTCACTTAGAAATTGGACATAAACAAGTATCAATCTTTTGATAGTTTTTGTTTCTTAAAAAGACACTATTTGTTTTGATAATGGGAGTTAATTTTAAAAATAATAAAATCCACTTCTAATTTTTTAATTTGGTAAAATAGTCATCATTTTTGAATTTGGAATATCAAATAAAGCTTAGGCTGATTTTTTTTATTTTTCTAAAAAACATCAATTTTTGATGAATAGTGAAACCACTTAGTTGTAGTTAAAAAAAACTGACCTTTTCATTTAAATGAAATTTTACCACTTATGTGAATTGAATTTCAAAAATCATGCATACATGTTTGTTATCAAGAAGTAAAATTTGGTTCATTAAGATGAAAATAATTTTTGGTGAATAGTAATTTTTGACTTTTATTTACCGCAGTTAAAGGTAAATAGGGTAATTCAAGGTAAAAAGAATATTATAATAATTAAAAATTGCATTAACACTTGTCCTATCCTTATTGGTTGAGTCATGGACGACCATGGGAATTTTTGGGTCGATTTTGGGACCCCATGGAGCCACTTATAAATGATAATGACACTTTAGATTCATTAATTTAAAGTAAAGTAAAAAATGACATAAACAAAGAACATTTTGTAAAATAATTTTTATATGTTGTTATATAAGGAATAGTTTTTCCTATAAATATTCATTGTAAATATAATAATATTTCCTACATAATTTTTTTTTATAATTTTTAGACATCAAATAATTTAAATTATTCATGACACAATAATGATGCAGTATTTACCTCATTAATAAATAATTTAAATAAATAAGATTATAATGATTAAATTATTTCCAAAACATATCCAATTATTATTGGATGATTTTATTTAGAATATGATTCATCTTATCTTTGACCTTAATATTTTTTGGACCCTTAAAAACCGAATATCATTATATAATAAAATAATATTTTCACACTTTCCTAAAGAGACCCTCCTCTCCCTTATAAATGGAGACCACTTCTAACTAATTCCTCACACCTTTCAATCCATTTGGCTCATGAAAACTGTGCCCAATTAATTTCCCTACATCCATCTACTCTACTGAGAATCCTTACCTTAGGCAGAAGGCTCTTCAAGAAGTCTTTTGGTTCAAACCAAAGAGAGTTACCCAAATTAAAGGTAACAGTTTCTCTTAAATTGTTTTCTTTTATTTTACTTCTCCAACCCCTAAACTCTTTTTATTAATTTATTTTGTAAGAAAAGCAGTATCCTAAATATAATATTCTGTTTTTATTAGATGTATTCGAACTACACTTACACACAACTCCATTTAATGGATGAAGAACATAATGTTTCTGTGGATGGCAAACTAACGCCTCATGAAACGATGATTGTTCAAATTTCTCCAACCGCCTCTCATGGTGGACATTATGGTGGAACTATATTTATATATAATATATATTATGTTTATTTTTTCTTTATGTTTCTGTATTTTACATTTATAACATGCCTTTACGGTTTCCATAGTGGGTAAATACGATAATCTCATTTGTGGAAGCGCGGACTACCGCCCCCTCAATGTGATGTGACTCCTGAATGCCTTATGTTGAATGTATAAAAGATATAGTTACTGATATTTTATATGATATTATACTAGAATTATAATATACCTATGTATCATTATGTTTTAATTCCATTAAAATAAGAATTATAAATTAATGTAGCGTTCATGCGTACGTACGACTTACCATCTCCATGAATGGTGCATTTCATTTCTTACCTCTAAATGTTATGTACTATTATAAATACATGTATATACTAGATATATATGATATATATGATATCTCAATCAGGAATATCATTCTGTATATAATGAACCTTTGACCACAGGAACTACATGTAATTATAAAAAGTCCATTTTTGACTCAAGTACCAAATATCGGTAAAAAGAACATTTTTAACTTAAATGATTACATAATTTTTATAACATGGTAATTGTAATTCCCCATGCTTCCATGGTATGATTATCTTTCAATAATGAAATAGCTTGCATTGTATGCAAGTTTGAGATTCTAACAAACCGCGACCAATCAATGTAGCCCTTATGAATAGTAATACCCACATTTTGAAATAATAAAAATTTTATATTTCAAAATGGACTTAATTTTTGTATTCGGAATATCGAAATTATCCTACGTTGAATTTTTTGTAATTTTCTGTGAACTTCCAATTTTCTATGAGTAGAAAAAATACATAAAAACAACTTTTTTAATCAAAATAATTTATAGTGATAAATTATACTATTGAGTGGTTTTAAAGTATAATTAGAATATATTTTTACCATTTAATCCAATGGTGGTCATTATAATTAATTTCACATTGAAATTTGACATAAAAAATTGTCAATAGTTTGATATATATTGTTTCTTAAAAACAAGCTATTTGTTGTGGAAATGGGAATTAATTATTAAATTAATTAATTCAACTTATATGTTTTGAATTTTGTAAAATATACATCATTTTTCAATTAGGAATATCAAATATAGCTTAGGGTTAATTTTTGGTATTTTTCTGAAAAACATCAATTTTTGATTAATAGTGAAACCACTAAGTGGTAGTTAAAAAACTATTTTATCTTTTAAATGAAAAATTACCACATCTGTGAATTGAATTTCAAAAATATTACATACATGGTTGTCATTAGTAAGTAAAATGTGGTTCAATGAGATGAAAATAATTTTTTGTGAATAGTAACTTTTATGTTTTATTAATCGCGATTAAAGGTAATTAGTGTAATTTAAGGTAAATATAATGTTATAATAATATAAAATTACCTTTACACTTGTCCTACCCTTATTGGATGAGTCATGGCTGACCAAGAAAATCCATGGGTCAACATGGGGACCCCATTGATCCACTTGGGTAAAAAAATGACATTAATAACTTTTTATTTAAAGTAAAAATAAAATTGTCACAAACATGTGTTGTTTTTCTAAAACAATTATTACATGGGGTTATATAAGTTAAATTTTCAACTATAAATATTAATTGGAAATCTAAAAATATTTCTTACATCATGGTAATTTTTTTATAATTTTTAGACATTATATAAATTAAATGTTTTACGACACAATGATGATGCACTGATTACCTCATTAATTAACGATTTAAATAAAATGAAAAGATAATGTAAAATATAAGACTTACATATGTCATAATCCTATTGGATGAGTATATTTAGAACCCATATCACATTATCCTTGAAATATATAATTTTGTGACCTTTGAAATCCGAAAATCACTTCATAATAATGTATCATTTCCTGCGTTTCCAAGACTGCCCCTCCTCTCCTCTTATAAAAGGCCCCCACCTCTACCATCTTATTCACACATCCAAGACATTTGGCTTAGCCAAACTCTACCAAAATACTCTCTCAACATCCCTCTATTACTCCTAGAAGCCTCACGTTGGGCAGAAGTGTTCCCAAGGAAGCTTTTGGCACAAATAAAAAAGAGTCACCCAATTCTAAGGTAATGTCTTCTCTTATGTTCTTTTGTTTTATTTTGATTCTCCAACCCATTAAACTCTTTTTATTCTATTATTTTGAAACAACACCAGTATCTTCAATATACTAGGATGTTTTTATGAGAATTATTTGATTTACACTTACACACACCTTCGTCTAATGGTAAAATAACATATTGTTTTTGTGGGTGACGAATTACAGCCTCACGAAACGATGATTGTTCAAACTTCTTCTAACACCTATCATGGTGGCCATTAATATGTCACTATATTTATATATGATATATATTATTATTATGTTTTCCATATTTTTCTTTATTTTTCATTTATGGAAAACCATTATGATTTCCATTATCGGGAAACGCGATAATTTCATTTTAGGAACTGCGGACTACCGCCCTCTCAAAGTGATTTGAATCGTTAATTCCATATGTGGGACGCATAAAGGATAGAGTAAATAATATTTTATATGATATTATATTGGAATTATAATATACCTTTATATCATTATGATTTCATTTCATTAAATATGAAATAAAAATGAATGTAGTGTTCATGCGTACGTACGGCTTACCGTCTCAATGAATGGTGCATTTCATTTCATACCTCTAAATGTTATGTAATATTATAAATGAATGAATATACTGGATATATATAGAATATATATGATATCTACATCATGAATATAATTCTGGATATAATGGATATTTTACCACATGAACAACTTGTAATTATAAGAAGTTTATTTTTGACTCTAGTACCAAAGATCGACAAAACGCCAGTTATTAACTTAAATAATTACATAATGTTCATAACATGGTAATAAGTGATATAAAAAGAATAATTAACTTGAAAAAATTTCTTATGAAAGTAGAAGTTAACTCTAGTTTATTATTCAGGAGGTTAAAGAATGATCGAGTCAAGTCGGACACGAGGTAAGGGACTTCGTCTCAATCTCCTTTCATTGAGGCATATTTTGTTTTATACACAACATTCTCCTATATGGTGTATAAACCCCTTTTAATTTTACGTTTATTCAATAGGAATCTTTTTTATACGATTCGTTTTACTAAATGACAAAAAGTTATTTTTTTCATATGTATGCGGCAACAACGACTTCTCCGCCGCCGTGATCATTATTTGAGTTTCGACTTCCTCTACAAGCCATAATATTTTTAAATGAAAAATAAATACCAAGTTTTACTATTATTTTATTTTTTTATTGAAAATGGTTTTTTATATCAATGTGTTGTATTGATATCTTGTGATTGAAATGTTTAAATGTTATGTTTCCTTTATGCATGTTTTATGTGATATGATTATGTTATTGTTTATAATATGTTTAAAGTTGTTCATATGTAGAATTAATTGGAATTAATAAGTGACGGGTAGAGCCCACTATAGCTCCTCAATGCATCAGTAGGTCTCATGAGAGAAACTAGTGTATTGGTACGAGGCCTTGACAAAATATTATTTGTATTCTTGGCACGAAGACTTGGCTACGTGGTTATGATAGTATGGAATTATGCATTCCATCATTATGAAAGTGGTTATTGATATTTCATGTGATAATTTGACGAGTAGAATATCCATGTGAAAAAGTGAATGGCATTATTTCTTTTTATTTTTCCATATTATGCTGAATTTCAAGTTTAAAAGGATTTTTTTCAGTTATACATTGCGTTAAATGTTTATGTTTATTTATGAAAGCTTCCACTATATTGTTATCCTTACTGAGCATCCGAGATCACCCCTTTCAATGTTTTAATTTTTCCAGGATGTGTGGAAGTATTTTATGAATGACCTACAGGGATAATATGAGGGGATATGAAGACAATATGTTGTTGTAGTTTTGTATTACTTTATGATGTAATGTAAAACTTATGAATGTAACTAGTGTTTCCAAGGCTACTAAACTAATCGGTCATTCGAGACTTGATCTTTTTTTATCATTCCATTGTTACCCAATAATGCACCACTCTAGGTAACTGGGATCGGGGAATTACAGTTGGTATCAGTTACAATTTAGTTCTAACCTTGGAAGCTAGATTTAGAAAAACTCATATTAGACCACGTAGCCCTAAGATAGATTTTGAGGATTAATATAGAATAACATCCTAGAATTTTGGTATTGTAGATATTTTGTGAGTTTTTTTAGAACTACATCCCTGTCTGGATACGAGTAGGTAGAGGCGGATCTAGCACAGATATACCTAGGGGTAAAACTCGAAAACACTGCTTCGAGCTAGACTTGAACGGGAACTGGTGCACGACAACGAGTCTTGTTGCACTCTTGGTTACAACACTCCCGGGGGATATGCTTAGGATAATTCACGATTTATTTACAAACCATTATGAAGGGTTTATGAGTATGTACATCCTCAATGAAAACATTTTTTTATGGATTATATCCATAAATAGTTCAATTTATGTTAAGTGTTTTACAAGTATGTAATTATGTATTTCGATTCATAAACGAATCTAGTGTATGAAATTTTTTAGAAATGGTGCCTAGTGGAAGGAATGGTAACCGTATCAATTCACGCACTCCATGTAGGGATTACCCTCTTGCTCATGATAATTATAGTAGAGCTGGTGATACAACTGGTGGTGATCATCTTATCACCATACTGGGACAACTCACTCAGGTTATGAATAATAACATTACTCGTATGGAGCAACCTATTCCGCAACGTGGAGGATCAATGTTACATCACTTCATGAGGCAACAACCACCAACATTCAATGGGAGTACAAACACCTTAGTACCAGAGCAATGGATAAATTGCCTAGAAAAAATATATCAGGCTTTGGGGAATAGTGAAAGGGAAAAGGATATCATGGCAGTTTCCCGCCTCACTGGAGATGCTGATCAATAGTGGTCATTGATTCAAAACACAAAGTAAGATGATTAAGTATCAAATATGGAATGGAGAGAGTTAAATTATATTTTCATAGAAAAATAATTTCCTCATGACCATCAAGCAGATATGGAAAGGCAATTTCTGAGTCTGAGACAAAAGGAGGATGAGAATGTCGCAAAGTATGAGGCCAACTTTTCAAGGTTAGCGAGATAAGCTGCAGATTATATATGTAACCCAAGAAGTAAGATTGATTGTTTCATTGATGGGTTAAAATTGTTTCTCCGTTGATCTTTAGTATCACAATCTTTCTCGTCATACGAATATATAGTCTCATGTGCTATCAAGATAGAAAAGGAATTCCCTAAATCTTATGCCAATAAAGTAAAGAAAGAGAAGAAGAGAACGGTGGAACAAGAGACAGGTAAAGGGAAAAAAGTAAAGAAGGATTTTCCATTATGCGATAATTGTGGGATGAATCACCCCAGTACTTGCCTAAAAGAAATGGGAGTTTGTTATAAATGTGGAGTAAAAGGTCACTAGGATTGTGATTGTAAGGGAAAGAAAGAGGCTATCAATGTTGAATGCAAAAATTGTAGGGAAATGTTGCATTATGCAAAAGAATTTCCTAAGCGTCAGAGAAACTTACCTCAGAAAAGGCCAAGGGATCAAGGCCAATCTTATGTTGTTACTGCATTTGAAGTGTAATAATTAATGTATTGGTGCTTTTGGAATCAAGTATTGTATTCTAGTTATAAGAATAATGTGATATATATAAGGATTATACTGCAGTACTTGTTGTTTTCATTAAGGTTTTAATATGATGAAGGTAATCATACTTTAAGATGTGATAATAAGAGAAACTTTACTTTGTTTGGGGAATGTGATGTTACAATTGATTTTGGAATTTAGAGACCTTTTAGAGAATGTTTCGACAGAGGTATTTTGGATAACTATAAAGGTTGGAAAGGATTAATATTAACTTTGGATAGTATTGTTTAAGGTTAAAACATTTCTAAAGATTATTTTTGGAATATTATAATACTATAGTTTTAGGTAAAGGAAAACCTACAGGTCGGGGGATAACCCGTCATGTCGGACAAAGCTGCAGGAATCGAAACCACAACCATAGTCTGACATGACTTTATTGCCTACCACTAGCCTACAGGAAGTACCTGATTATTACAAAATATTTGTCTCCATGGTATGTGTTAATATTTGGAACCTTATACGATTAGGATAAATATAATATTTTGGAGTTTTGTTGTCTTTTTGATTGAAAGATGAGTTTGTTGTATAAATTAGTTGAAGGGTGAAATTATATTTGTCCTGTATATATATATATATATGTATATTATTTTATGAAGAAATTAATTCTTAAACTTTAGGGAATGGATGTTAAAAAAATCCTAATATCTTATGTTTTGTTGAACTGATGATATTTTAAATCACCATAGATTGAAGGCTTTGAGGCCCACAATTTTACACTTGTTTTTGATTGATGACCTCAATCACTCCCTATAAGTATTTAAATTTTCCTCCAATTATGTTTCTCTAATTACCACCAATTTTCTCCTAATCGAGATCATAATTTGGTGGTGACATTTTCATTTCCATTTCCCTCTTATTAAGACTAAATTTTATAATCCTTATTTCCAATGTGGGTTTTCCACAAAGGTATTTTCTATTTCAACCTTTTATTTTTTAAGAACATTTTCAAATTGTGAGGATTCAATTTAATGAAGGATGGGAGAATTTAACACCCCAAGTTTCCATAGTACGCTTCTCTTTCAATAATGCAATAGTTTGCATTGTACGCACGTTCGAGATTCTAACACCCCGCGACCAATCAAAGTAGCCATTATGAATAGTAATACCCACATTTTGAAATTATATAAATTTTATATTTCAAAATGGACTTCATATGTTTTTTCGGAATATCGAAATTATCCTAAGTTGAATTTTTTGTCATTTTCTGAGAACTTCCAATTTTCTATGAATAGAAAAAATACATAAAAACAACATTTTTAATAAAAATAATTTATAGTGATAAATAATAATATTGAGTGGTTTTAAAGTATAATTAGAATATATTTTTACCATTTTATCCAATTGTGGTCATTAGAATTAATTTCACTTTTAAATTGGATATAAACAATTGTCAATCTTTTGATGTATATTGTTTCTTAAAAACACGCTATTTGTTGTGACAATGGGAATTAATTATTAATTTAATTAATTCAAATTTTATGTTTTTAATTTTGTAAAATATACATCATTTTTTAATTTGAAATATCAAATATTTCTTAGGGTTAATTTTTTGTATTTTTCTGAAAAACTTCAATTTTTGATGAATAATGAAACTTCTAAGTGGTAATAAAAAAAATTATTTTTTGTTTAAATGAAACTTTACCCCTTCTGTGAATTGAATTTAAAAAATATTACATAAATGGTTTTTATTAGTAAGTAAAATTTGGTTCAATGAGAAGAAAATAATTTTTGGTGAATAGTAACTTTTAAGTTTAATTAATCACAATTAAAGGTAATTAGTGTAATTTAAGGTAAATATAATGTTATAATAATATGAAATTACCATTATACTTGTCCTACCATTATTGGTTGAGTCATGGACGACCAAGACAATCCATGTGTCTACTTGGGGACCCCATGGAGCCACATCGGTAAGAAAATGCCATTAATAACTTTTTATTTAAAGTAAAAATAAAATTTTCACAATCATGTGTTGTTTTAATAAAAAAATTATTACATCGGGTTATATAAGTTAAATTTTTGACTATAAATATTCATTGGAAATATAAAACGATTTCCTACATCATGGTAATTCTATTATAATTTTCAGACATTAAATAAATTAAATTATTTATGACACCATGATGATGCAGCGATTACCTCATTAATTAACGATTTAAATAAAATGGAAAGATAATGTAAAATATAGGAATTACAGTTGTAAAAAACCTATTGGATGAGTATATTTCAAACCATTATCACCTTATCCACAAAATATATAATTGTGGGACCTTTGAAATCTGAAAATCACTTCATAATAATGTAACATTTCATGAGTTTCCAAGATTGCCTCTCCTCTCCTCTTATAAAAGTCCCCCACCTCTACCACCTTATTCACACGTTCAAGAATTTTGGCTCAGCCAAAATCTACCCAAATACTCTATCAACTTCCTTCTCTTACTCCTATAAGCCTCACATTAGGCAGAAGTCTTCCCAAGGAAGCCTTTGTCTCAAATCAAAAAGAGTTACTCGATTTTAAGGTAATGTCTTCTCTTATGTTCTTTTGTTTTATTTTTCTTCTCCAACCCATTAACCTCTTTTTATTCCTTTATTTTGTAAAACAACCAGTATATTAAATATACTAGTATGTTTTTATGAGAATTATTTGATTTAAACTTACACACACCTTCGTCTAATGGTTAAATAACATACTGTTTCTGTGGGTGGCGAATTACTGCCTCACGAAACGATGATTGTTAAAACTTCTTTTATCACCTCTCATGGTGGCCATTAAGATGTCACTATATTTATATATGATATATATTATGTTTATGTTTTCCTTTTTATTCTTTATTTTTCATTTATGGCAACCTTTATGATTTCTATTATAGGTAAACGCGATAATTTCATTTTAGGAAGTGCGGACTACCGCCCCCTCAAAGTGATTTGAATCGTTAATGAAAAATGTGGGATGTATAAAAGATGGGGTAAATGATATTATATATGATATTATAGTGGAATTATAATATACCTTTATATTATTATTATTTCATTCCATTAAATACGAAATATAAATGAAAGTGGTGTTCATGCATACGTACAGCTTACCGTCTCTATGAACGGTGCATTTCATTTCTTACCTCTAAATGTTAAGTAATATTATAAATGGATGTATATAATGAATATATATGGTATATATATGATATCTACATAATGAATATAATTATGGATATAATGGATATTTTACCACATGAACAACTTGTAATTATAAGAAGTTTATTTTTGACTCAAGTACCAAAGAACGACAAAACGACCGTTATTAACTTAAATAATTACATAATGTTTATAACATGGTAATAAGTGATATAAAATGAATAATTAACTTGAAAAAGGTTATTAATAAATTAGAAATTAACTCTTGTTTATTATTCAATAGGTTAAAGAACGATCGAGTCATGTCGGACACGAGGTAAAGGACTTTGTCTCAATCTCCTTTCATTGAGACATATTTTGTTTTATACACAAATATCTCTTATACGGTGTATAAACCCCTTTGAATATTACATTTATTCAATAGAAATCCTTTTTATACGATGCGTTTTACTAAATGAAAAAAGGGAATGTTTTTTTGTCATACGTATGCGGCGACAATGACTTCTCTGCCTCCGTGACCATTATTTGAGTTTCGACTTTTTCTACAAGCCATAACATTTTTTAAATGAAAAATAAATACCAAGTTTTACTTTTCATTTATTTTGGTATTGAAAATGGTTTTATTATATTAATGTGTTGTATTGATATCTTGTGATTGAATTGTGGAAATGTTATTTTTCCTTTATGCATGTTTTATGTATACGATTATGTTATGGTTTATGATATGTTTATACCTATTCATATGAGGAATGCATTGAACATAGTAAGTGACGGGTGGAGCCCCCTATAGATCCTCGATGCATCGGTAGGTCTCATGAAACAAACTAGTGTCTTGGCGGGAGGCCTTGAAAAAATCTTATTTGTAGTCATAGCACGAGGCCTTGGCTATATGGTTATGATAGTCTGTAATTATTCATTCCATCATTATGAAAGTGGTTATTGATATTGCATGTGATAATTCGACTAGTAGAATATTCATGAGAATAAATAAATGGAATTATTTCATTTTATTTTTCCATATTATGCTGAAGTTCAAGTTTAATAGGATTTTGTTTCAGTTATACATTGCCTTAAATGTTTATGTTAATTTATGAACGCTTCCGCTATATTGTTATCCTTACTGAGCATCTAAGCTCACCTCTTTCAATGTTTTAATTTTTCCAGGATGTGTAGAAGTTTTTTATGAATGACCTGTAGTATAGTATGAGGGGATATGAAGACAATATTTTTTTGCAGTCTTGTATTACTTTATGATGTAATGTAAAAATTATGAATGTATATAGTGTTTCCAATGCTACTAAACTAATCGATCTTTCGAGACTTGATCTTTTGTGATAATTCCAATGTTACGTAATAATGCACCGACTCTGGGTAACTGGGTTTGGGGCGTTATAATAATAAGTGATATAAAAAGGAATAATAAACTTGAAAAAGGTTCCTAATCAAGTAGAAATTAACTTTAGTTTATTATTCAGGAGATTAAAGAACAATCGAGTCATGTTGGACACGAGGTAATGGATTTTCTTATCTCACTATTAATTCCGTGAGATTTCCATAGTTCACAACTTATTTATTTCATGTGGTGTATTATGTACTTCTGTTTGATATATATTATCATTATTATATTTAAATTCATGGTATTCTGTGATTCATTTGATGGTTATTAAATTTTGATCAAATGACTCAGTTTAATACAACAAGGGAAAGTGTTTCATCTCACTTTTATTCCTGTGAGATTCATGCTATATTTGCAACTATTTCAATTTATGTGGTGCATGTACTTCCCATGATTCTAATATTTGTGTAATACACATTAATTAATGGGTGTTTAAAACTACATTGTGTGGTCCTTATTTCATATGGTGTACGTTTTGTAAGTTACCAAATTGGTAAGGGAACCTTTCACCCTCCTCTCTTTATAAAATACTTTTGTTTGTTATGACACTTAATTTACATCTTATTATGTTGGCATATATTCTTATATATACTTATTGATGTAAAATTTATATACAAGTGATGATATTCCCTTTCTTATCTCATCAACTCATTTTATGAATTTTAAAGTGACATCGTTAGGCTGTCGAATTTTAACAACGGAACTTCTTAACCCAATTTTGAATCTTTGGGTTAAACTTGTACTTATTGAATATGTCATCCTATGAATATGTGTGAATGGCCTCTGATTGTTTTACACTTAATATTCACTTATATTGGGTGTATTTATATGTTTCAGACATAATTATGAGATTGATTTATCATTAATTTAAGGATACCATCTTTATAAGGGATTTCATCTCAATTTACATTTCCATTGAGACTTCATTTTTGTTATGCACCAATTCACTCTAATACAATCTATATACTATCCTTTTAAATATTATATCATGAATCCCTTTATTTTCATGATATTATAAAGTTCTGATTAAATATTATTCATCAATTATTTGTATTCAAGCATCTCCCATTTTGTTAAAAACTATTTAACTAAAATATTGTTTTAAATGATTTAATGATTTATTCTTCAAAATCATTATCCTTAATGTAAAAGTTTTAAAAATGGTTTTAAGGATTTATTTATATGGAAATTATTATTTTAAAATGTTAATTCCTTTAAAATCTTCAATGTGGTATGGGACACTTTGATTCAAAAAAATCTCTTTATTAAATGGTTTTGAAAATGGTTTGATAAAGAATTGATTTTTCCAATATCTTGAAATGATATTTGGTGATTGGAAATGATATTTTAATAGTGAAATTTTTATAATTGAAATATTTTATGTGCTATGATGGTACTTGGGCATTTGACGGGTGGTTATGTGATTAACCAAATGACGGGTGGTGTCGTGAATACCAGGACGGGTGGTTACATTATAACCTCGAATGCATTGGGTATGGAAGTCGGCTGTATGGCTATTACATTTAGTGATATGTGTAGAAGTCGACCATATGGTTATTCCAATTTTGTAGGTTTATGTTCCAAGTTACCTTTATATGTTATGGGTTTTTTATATGGGTTTTATGGTAATCTTTTGGTTACAAAAAGGTATGTAATGATATTTTATTTGGCGAAGAGTATTTACTACTTCATAAACATGAAAATTATTACTTATGTTAAATTATTCATGGTTTATTTGTTATTTTGAGAAACTACCAATTTTCCTGAGATTTTTATGCTAATCACAAATTATTGAAATGTTCTCCACTGGACTTAAAGATGAATATGGTCAAGGATGGGATCATGGAAAATTCATGTTGTCTAAAATATGGAACTAGACATGTTTATTTTTAAGAGTTTTTATTTTATGAAAAAATGGATATCGGGTAGTAGTGTCTACTTGTAATATTCAAGATGTTATGTGATAGTTATGGCCTAATTCTCTAAAACTCTAAACCTAAAATGATCCTCAATGTGAATTATTCATTTAATTCATGATTATGTAATGTTTAAGGCCGGGTCCTTATATCATATCATGAGTTTTATGAAACCCCTTGCACAGTGGGAGTGTAGAGTTTTAAAATTACCAACATCCTCCATTAACATTGATACAAAACAATTTTTATAGGATTTTATAGTCATTGAGTTGGTTTAGTTTGATGTAATAATTTTAAGTATTAGTAGGTTGGATTTAAATCCCCTATACGCTTCCACACAAGATAGGTGATGTTCACATCCCTTGATAAATCTATTCATAAATTCATTGGGGATTCTGATATAAATTTAGGTACATCATGACCTCTAGTGATAGTATATGGATCAATATAAATTTATTTAATGGAAATGACTTTGGATATTATTTATGGAATTAGAAACTAAACTGTTCTTAATATAGTTCATCGATACCCAGATGTCATTCTGATTATCTTCTCGGGGTTACAACATGAAAGAAAATAATTTTTTTAGTTACACCTATGAAAAATTAATATTTAACTATTCTTTTATAGAATGGATCCAACTATGTTGTGAGAATTAATGGTTCATCAAGATGACTTGGAACATAAAGTTTTCATATGACCTTGTACATCACCTTTTGTTGCACCAGTTTTATTCATAAAGAAGGTAGATTGTACTCTCAAGTCATGAGTTGATTATTTTATATTGAATCAATATATGATAAATAATTGGTACCATATACCTCAAATTGATAACATAATTGATCCATTAAAGGGTTTCAAATTGTTCTCCATGATTTATCTATGATTAGAATATCATCATGTTAGTTTTTGAAGAGCGGATGTTCAAAATAAATCATTCTACTGTTCATATATACAATATGAATACTTTGTCAAACCATTTATTCAAATTATTCACCTTATGTTTTCAGGTATGTGATGAGTCATATCATCCACATGTTCTTTGAGTCCTTTGTCATTCTATTTTTTGATGATATTCTAGTTTACAATCCAAGAAGTATTGACCATTATGTCCACTTAGTGGTTGTACTTAATAAATTTTGAGATCATAATTTGTATACTATTTTTTAAGTGAAGATACATATTATATAATCTCTTTTCCTTATTCATCTAATTTCTTATGAAGGAATATCAACTGACCTAAGAAAAATATAAGTAGTACTCTCTTAGCATCCAACAAAAATGTTTCTGAGATACATAGTTTTCTAGGATTAACATGATATTATAATCTATTCGTAAATATTTCTCTAGGATTTATTCTTCCATGACTACTTTGTAAATCAATGTTGTTCTATTCATATGAAATAATAGATATTTAGAGATTAAAAAACATATCACCTCAATACCCATCTTAATATTTCTAGAAATAAGTAAAGACTATATTTTATATTTTGATATACCAAATTGATGTATTAGATTTTTTATCAGGTGGGGAGATCAGGTTGTGGCCTACAATTTAAGGTATTTTCGATAACATGAGAACAATTTTTCTATGCATTACATGTAATTGGATACAATTTTCCTTGATTTAGAAGCTTGGTATCATTACAAATTTTTGTGAAGTTTCATGGTTTTCATTGACCATAAGATTTTAAAATATTTATTTTCTCAGTGAGACATGAACTTGAGGAAACAAATATGGATGGAGTACCTCCACATGTTTTATTTTTTCATGGTTTACACACCCAATGATGGGAATTCCATGGAAGATGCTTTGAGATAAAAATCATATAGATAAGTGTTCTGATATGCTAATATTGAATGCCAAATGGTGAGAATAATTAGTGAAATTCATATACATTTCACTGCATGTTGTTAGTATGCAATTTTCGTTCTAGTTAATGTGGTCCATTACATGTTATATTTTTAAAAAGATGCTCAAACATCATATCCTGATTGAATCACCATTAGGTCAAGCCTAAATGGAAGTGATACTTCTAAAAAGTAGACATTAGATGAAAACTCCTTGATATATTTTCATAATTGTGTTATAGTTCTCAATCCATAAATGAATAGCTTATTTCCTCCAATCACTATTCAACATGGGTTTTTCATCTCGGAATTCTGAAAAAAAATACATGTTAATGAAAGAATATTTCTATTTGTCAGTTACAATATATAATATTGAAAAATATTTAATCAAATTTGTAATATTATAATAGGTAAAACCAAATAATTTACTAATGGATGGTAGGATACAGTCTATATATATGCATGTATGGAAGTGGAAATAAATCATAATGGATTTTTTCAAAGTTCTACAAATAATTTTGCAAAATTATCATCCTATTTGAGTAATTTTGGGTCAACTAAAAAAGTTAACACACTTTCTCCCCATAAGATATTTCTACATGGTAGAGGAATTGGAAAATTTTTATTCCTGACAAGTATTTTGGTTACATAACTTCTAGTTTTGAATTAGAAAATATGTTTAGAGAAGAAGTAGTCAGGTTACATGGAGTTATGATTTTGATTTTTTTGACATAGATCCTTGATTCAATTCTTGATTCTAGCAGTCATCAAAACAGGATCTTGAGAGTCAGTCTACCATAAGAATAAATAAATCATCCACATATGGATGGTCATTCTGATTTAACAATCAATTCATTGAATGATATCCTTGGATCTTATTTCATGGACTTTGGAAACACATTGGACAATAATTTTCCTTTGGCTAACTTTTTCATATAATAATATCTATCAGATGAAATTAGAGATGAAACTATTTTAGGATATATATATATATATGCTTTTTGTTCTATTAAATATTTTGAGGAAACAAGATATACATCATTGATTAGACAATGTCTTGTGTATGAGACTATGGAGAAAATTCAAATGATCCAAAAGTGGATTGATACAACATAGTGTTAATAGAATTATTATCCATAAAACCATCACTAATTCTTATCTTTTGATGTGAGTTAACATGTATTATTAAAAGTGTCACCCAGAAATGGTCATTGAAACTTTGGAAAATTGGGGAAGTTAGAACCCTGGTAATGGTTCCATTCGATATATTTTAATGGATTGGAACTGTTGTATATCAGTTAGACTTACCACCACAATTCATTTCAATAGATAATGTGTTCCATGAATCTCAATAAAATATTTTTCAATTGGATCCTCAACATGTTATTTCCTTTGATCATGTTACTGTAGATCCTGATGTGGTGTTTATCCATGAATTGATTTGGGCATCTGACATATAGGAATATACCCTATGTCAGAGACCTATTTCCATGGTGTGAGTTTTATAGAAGTGTGATTTTGTTCAAGAAGAAATATGGGAATGTGAGATGATTCTATGAAAGTAATGTTCTAATTTGTTAAATACAATTTTATTATCTGTATTATCAACAAAATAAATCCCAATGTTGTTGAGAATATAGAACCCTTAGTTTCAAGCATGTCATCATTTTATTCCTTTCATTTTATATTATGAATATTTGGAATACCTTATTGGAAGTTTTATAGGGAATAAACAAGAGATATTATTGAAATGGGATTTTGTAAATCTGTTGATTTTTTTTAATAAATCATAGTTTTACTATGAAAATGGTATGTGGTAGCTATTAATCTAGGGAATATTACGATGTCAAATGAATTTACATCATAAAATTGTTTTCTGATAATTAATTTTGAGGTGATTCATTTTTTTTGGATGTCACCACTCTAGGAATTTATGTTTTGAATCCTAACATACAATGTAAAATCCTCATGAACTGACTAATTTTTACTCAGAAATTAGTTGTAACTCATTATTTGGTTTACATTCCTTTCGTATAACTTCTAGGGCCACCCTTGGTAATTTTTAATGGCCTTTCACATCCACTTTGTGATTCTGATGAATCTTTGGGTGCTTAATTTTGGATATCAGTGGTTAGGATATCATTATTATTTATTATATTATATATATTTATATTGACTCATATTGAATCGTAGATTAGTCTAATAATACATAGATTTATGGGTTTTGATTTGTGTTACTGAGATCTAGTGAGGATTTTTAGAAGAATAGAAAGAAGTGGCCTAACCATTGGAATATTCCTCAATATATACATCCAATTGACTTGATGTGGGTAGTTTTTCCATCTTCACACTAGTATTGGAACTATATTTATATTAGCTTGTTAAAATATATCACTTTTTTCAATTCATTTTCTCTAGTAAAACTCTGTTGATAATTCTCTTTCTGGTCAAATTCTAATGGGATTATGGTATTCCGGAGAAAGGACTTGTCAAATTGATTAATAAGGTTTACCTCGAATGTTTGAAATTTTGACACATGTTCATGTAATAATGGGTTGTGAGTGATGTCTTGAAAGTGAAATGGTTAGTGTGGGTTCCTGGTTGCATTGCACAAGGCCTTGTTGATACAGACATGGTGCTTATTGTTGTGTGAAATGGAACAAGGAGGTAATTTCCACCAATTTACAACGTAGTGGATAATATATATTTTATCATGAGAATAAAGAGATACCATCAATAATTTATTTTTTTGTAATAGATAACATAATGATTATTCCAAATGCAATTTTATGAAATGATTATGATTTTTGAAAGATAAACACTATTTATGACCAAAAATTCTTTTAGAACACTTATGCAATGGAAATATTATATATTATGAAAACCATTTATTTCCATGAAATTCATATAGCATATTTCATATCCTATGAGGTAACATGCTTTTGGTCATAGTGGTATGTGGAAAAAATCACAGTGGTTTCCTACTTGGTATGATTACTCACCCTTGTATATTAACTTTTGTGTATATTAAGATGTTGTTTTCTAAGATACAACAAATGGACAAGATTATTAATTTTCTAGTATTACTCCTTAATGTTATTGTTATAGTTTGTGTAGTTGTATCTTGGTTTTGGTTCATGTATTTTTCATTAGTGGTTCCATCGTGGTACCCAGGTCTTTTTCTTATTTAGTTTTTTAGTTTCTATTTTTTATTGTTCCTATGTTACTTTGATAATTTTTCTTTTCATGTTGTTCATTGTGTGATTAATAGCTTTTATTATAGTAGTTTTTTTGTATGCATCATTTTGTATATGTACTTGGTATTACATTATCTGTATCTAATTATTAATGTGGATTTTAAAGGGTATTCTATTCCCCCTTACCTTCTGTGTTAAAACCCCTGACATTTATTGTCATCCATTTTTTACTAAGGAATGTCATATGTGATTAGTGGAACCCCATCTCTACTCAATCTAGTGGTTTGGTAAGGGATTTTACATGAGTTATCAGGACTATGTTGTATTAATTTTAGTTGATTATTTATATCCAACTAGTATTGGGAGTTTTTCTCATGTATTGTTGTTTGGTATGTCATAGGTTTTTATTTTCTAAGGAATCTCATTCTATAAGGTATTACTATTCAGTTCTTGTCACATTCCACAAGATTATTAGAGATGAGATTGGGGTGACACTCCATGCCTATGACTGGCTTAGGGAGGGCCCTAGTGGTTTGGTCCTTATGTTGTGTCTCTCTTCATCCTAGTTCAATATTTGTATTTGTGGGGAGGTTTCACGCATACTGTAAGAGACCATGGTGTCCTCTAATTATGAATAACGATTGAAGGGTTTGGTTTCATCTCTATCGAGAGAAGTGTGCAATTTTTATTCTTTGGTGATCTCTATCAAGTAGTACTCCATCATGTTTAATATGCATGTAGATTTTTTGATTTCCACTATACATTATTTATGATCCTCATCTTACATGTTGATACTTTTTATGGAAGATTGGTCATATAAGTTTATTTATTTTAATATTGTGATCATTTGATGATGCACTAAAACTCATCAGTGGTATCAGGACCACTTTTTTAACATTTCAATATGTTATTTTATTGATTTTATGATGAAAATGTATATCGTAATCTAATTGAGGCCATATCAATGCATACGATATATCATGGATAATTGTCAGCAATTGGATCACTTGGATTTATGAAATAGGATATCATAAAACCATTGTTAAATTTTTATATTATATAAACAGTGTATATTGGTATATAAGATACACTAAACTCTAGTGGTTTGTTTTTGTGCTATGACATATGATATTTGTGATATCATATTTTATGACTGGAACTAGGGTTGACCAAAAATATATTATCATGTTGTAATGATGATATAATGTATATAATCAAATAAGAATATTTACTTATGTTATTTATACATAATAAATTTCAATATTTATTATTATTTTTATACTTGGTAAATTTCACCATATTTAATGTTTTTCCTTTGTTGGAAAAAATATCTTATGTATGAAAAACATAATTCATTGCACATGGTTTTTCCATTTGTGAAAAAAATTATTATGTATGTTTTTTTATGAATATACTTATGAAATTTGAAAGTTATTTTCCATTACATGATAATGATTCTCATAGGTGTTAAATATTAAGATAGATAGAATATCCTATGTTTCATAAAATAAGATATAGAAAAAATAATTAAATAATATATTTTGGTAATATTTCTTATAGTTTATAAAGTGTTTATAAAAGATAAGTATTTAGTTCTATAAATATTATATTTCTATTTGTAAATTAAATATAAAATTATCATATTTATATCAATTTTTTGAAAATAAATAAAATGTATATTCGGTTTTTTATTCCTTTTTCAAAATCATTATAAAACATAGATATTATTTATGATTTAATTTATGTGATAAATTTATTCATATAAATTGAAAATCCTTGTGTTACATAATTGTTAATAAAATAAAAGATTTATTTTGTATCTACCTTAACATCAATTTATAACAAATTCTATTAACATGAATTCAGTTTTTGAATATAATTTTTACAAATTATGTGTTACAGTTGTTATGATTTATATTTTATCCTTAGTAAAGTATAATTTGGTGGATGGACTTTGCTTTAGAGTTCCCACTAACCTAGTGGATTCTGATTTGTTCTAAAAATGTGTAGGGTAGCTATATGTTACTCTAGGAATACTCATAGAGATTATCAATTTCATATAATTGTAATCTATTACAAAAAATTTATGTACCTTGTTCTTTGGATGCATTTGGATGTATTGAAATATGATTGGATTCTATTTTATGGATAGTAACACAATATTTGGGTAATGTAATGAGTTACACATTAATATGGTTTCAACATATTAATTTTTGTAGTTTGAAAATAATAAAAGTTAGGATACTAGAGGAATTGAGTTGATTATATAGCTATATGACAGATTCAGATAAAAAATTTGTTTACTCAACTCTCCAATAATCATATACGTTGTGATTGAGACAATTTTCTACCTAAATAACTATGTGATGAGAGGTAAATCATACCAGAATATTTACTTAGTGAAATATAACTATAAAATTGAGAATTTGGTGATGGTATTCACAACTACTAATAAATATTTAGTTTTTTATTCTTTTAGAACTGGTTTAATAATATTGTTTCTAGTTGTAATGACCAACATCATTAAGGGTTGGAAACTTTTAATGGAATTTGAATTTCTAAATTTTTTGTGTGGTATGATTTTATGGAAAGAAATCAAGTTGGAATTAGGACGTTTTTAACACCTATTTATGGTGGTTTTGGACATCGAGTGAGGATTTCATGGGGGTTCATAAGGGTGTTGATGTGGTGGCCATGTTCCTAGGCTCCTAATTTTGATTAAATGGACACCAACTATCTATTGGGTTGGATAGTGTGTTCGGAACACATTCTGAACCCAACATCTCTCTAATTGGGTTTCAGTGTCCTTATTTTAATGATGTTCATTTAGGTTCTTTTTTGGGGTTTCAATTTGGAACCCCCTAGGGTTCCCCTCCACCACCCATGTTAACAAAAGTGAGAGAGCCCCTCTTGGCTCATTTTTTGTCCCCCTTGGCATGCCATCAAACTAGGTGATTCAGGAGGGCTTTGACATTCAATTTTTGAGCTAAGGTATATTCCTTATCCTTTTTCTCTTCTTCTATTCCATATTGAATTTCATCTGTTTTGGATATGGTATGTATGGATGATTTTCTCCAATCATGGTGAACGGATTATTTCTTATTGGAATTTTGTGTTCAGCCCATAAATGGTTTCTTGAGATGTCAAAATCAAGTTGTTATTCATTGTTTATCATAAGGTATGTTTCTATATGATTTTCCAGAAGGTTTCCGATGAGTTTGTGTCTAATTAGACATGAATTTTGATTTATAAATTTGGCCTTTTTCTCAAAAAAGGTTTAGGGGTGCGTTGAGAGTGAAACACACATAGATTCTCATGATTATAATGTAGTTGGATTTATTGAAATGTTTTTTCTAATTATTCCAATTTTAAATATCAGTATATTTTTTATTTAATTTAATGATTTTTATGGATATGGAAAATGATCAAGGGATTGGTTGAGGTCAAAATATGCCTTAGTTATATTTAATGGTCAATCAATTGAGTCATGAGTATTTAAAACTATGTTTTCAATTTTTTTGTTAATTATAAGTCATTATAATAAATTATTGATGTCACTCAATGTGATATTGGGTGTCCAGTGTGGAAGATGTATTTTGTAAATTGCATAGAGGTTATGGTAGGTAAGTGATGTTATGTGAATGAACTTATCCATGATAGCGTTACTCGACCTTTTTTGAGCCTCTTATTTAATTAGTGATTTCTTTTTCCACATTATTATGACTACATGCATGTATTATGTGTTTATAATGATGCATACTAATTGAATCAAAGTGGTGGGTTGATCCCAATAGATGTTATAGTCTGTTAGAGGGTTGGAATAGGGCTGAGAGACCCCATGCAGATTTATGTGTGTTGGAGTATGTCCATAGGGACTGGTCCCCTTAATATAAGTTATTGAGTTGAAAAGTGGAATTTGTGACGTGATTATTATTTTTATGTATGCTAACCTCATACTTTGGTGACCACCCTAACTGTGCAAGGATGGGCCAAGGTTCTTTATGATGACCTCCATAGAACTAGTGAGGATGTGCTGGTGTGATAAATATGGTCATCCTAGAGCCTACAGGGATGATCCATTTCACATGATTAACCTCCAAAGAGTCATTGAGATGGGTTATTGTGATGTAGCCCCCCCCCATGTACCCCCCGAGCTAGTAAAATATAATTGATTGGCCTCTGCAGAGCATATGGGGCCGGGAAATGTGAATGGTTGACCTACCGAGATTCTACAAGGATGAGTTGGGGTGACATGATAGTCCTATTTGAGTATGCAAGGAAGGGTCAGGGTACATGAAGAGGCCATGACCTGAGTGAAAGGTGCTAGCCATGGGATACTTGTGTTAAAATGTTCCTAAAATAAGTTATTTCTAGAATGATGCCAAAGTAGGTATTGTATGAGTTGTGGTGTAAGGTAGATTCTAATATGAGGCTAAAGAAAGTATGATTTTATGTGCATTGTGTGTTATATTTTCTGAGTGGGCATGTTTCATGTGAAGGATTGCACTATATATTTGTATTTCATGCACAAACACATGATCAAAACATCGCTAAATTTGGTTGCGTCATTGGGAATACCTATATGGTCTTTGGACTCACCCCTATCAACATACATAGTGTGGGTTATATTGTATATAGTCAAACTCTAATATTTTCTTTTATGACATAGGTAGTGCATGGATCCAGACTCTTGGCACTGGTTAGAAGGTCACGAAGGCCGTGATTACAACATGATGTATATGATTTGGGTCGGAGGCCATTGTATTTTTTTAAAATATTGTTCTTTCTTTTTGCGTATATGATTCCATATATCTAACACTAATCGATTTTGTTTTAATTAATCAGGTAAATATTTCTTGGTTTTATATTTTGGAATGTCGGGGCCTAGTGGGATCCATATTTTATGTCCATATGCTGGTTGGACATCAAATATATGAATGGGTGTTGCTGAATTTTTGGTAGATTTAGGAATGACCTCTATGATCGATTTTGGAGGGCATGGTCTCTCCTTTGGATTGTGTTAGTCCTTCACTGCTAGTCGCCTTTCTCTAGTGTATGGGGAGGTGTGCCTAAGTTTATGAAGAGATCACTTCTCGAGCACCATTCGGGAGGCCCAAGACAGGGCATTAAACTAACTAATATATGTTTATTAATAACCTCCATCATTAACCGGCAAACAAAATCATCACTAAATCTCATATTTTTTTGGTCTGTTCAATTTTAGTAGCGGTTTTTGAAAGATAGTAGTGAAATTAATGATTCATTAAAAATATTTTTTAAATTAATTAAAATTGTAATTAATCCATACTAATGATTAATAATTAATTAATCTATCATTAGTAATTATTTAATAACAACTATTTAATATTAATAATAATTTACAATTTACATTTTTTATTTTTTATTTTTTTTTATTTTAAATTATTAATTGTTTATAATTATTATTCAGTAAATATTTAAACACTAAAATAATTACTCTTTATTAATTAGTTAGTAATTAAAAATTATTTACTAATTCTTAATTATTAAATTGTAGTTATTAGGTATAAATTATTGTATATTTACATAATTTCAAATAAACACACACACACACACACACATAAATACATACAAAAATACATACATCCATACATACATGCATGCGTGCGTGCATGCATACATCCATACATACCTACCAACATACATACTTACTTACTTACGTACGTACGCACATACTTACAAACATACGTACATACATACATACATACCTACATACATATATACATACATACATACAAACAAACAAACATACATACGTACATACATACATACATACATACATAAATACATACATCCATACATACATACATAAATACATACATACATGCATGCATGCATGCATGCATGTATCTGTACATACAGACATACATGCATTCACACATAGAAACAGATATACATACATACATACATACAAACATCCATCCATACATACATATATACATACATACATTCATTCATACACACAAACACACACACATACATACATACATATATATACATACATACATACATATGTACATACA